>JAWNOJ010000021.1:36550388-37878610 GCA_035046065.1 Chymomyza procnemis | reverse complement strand
AACTTTTATAATCATTTTGTACATTTCACACATTTTGCCAAAATTGACCGATTGACCGATTACCCGATTGTATTAGGGTGAACCTTCGCCGAATGACTAAACAGTATATCAAAATTTAAGAAAATTTAAAGAGAAGTTGAGGAATTTTATAACTGGGAAAGCAGTTTTCTCTATATTCGGTTAAAGCGATTGAACTGGGGTGAACCTTATGTGCGGTTTTCAATGATTTCCCTAATGTGCTCGAAAATATGTTGCAACATGGCTTGAGATATGACAAAATCTGCAGTTTTAGCAAAATTTCAATTGATAAGTCTTCAGCCTGACATATAGATGGAGCTACTGGAATTAATTTCATCTGATAAAGTTAGCGCTAAACTTTAAAAAGTACGTGTAGAAATATGTCAGTTGTCGGTACCTTACTTTGTGAGTTATAGCATTTTTAGTAAAGCTACTTTTGATATTGTAAAAAAAAAAATGGATAAAAAAGAATGGAAAAAGTACAGTTGATACAAAAACTTGGCTTGATAATGAGTTTCCGAACACTGTCCCAGAAAAAGCAACCCAGCAAGAACTGGTATGCTAAGTTTAGACGTGGTGAAATGAGCACCGCAGAGGGTGAACGCAGTGAACGCCCAAAAGAGTTTGTTACCGACGAAAACATCAAAAAAATCCACAAAATGATATTGAATGATCGTAACCTCAATTTGAATGAAATAACTACATCATATGATTCACGAATTTTTGGGTATGAGAATACTCATTTTTGACCAAAAACAACGACGAGTTGATGATTCGAAGCAGTGTTTGAAGATGTTCAAGCGTAATAAACCCGAGTTTTTTGGTCGATATGTGCCAATAGATGAAACATGTCTTCATCATTTCACTTAGAAGTTCAATAGAAAGTCATCCGGGTGAACTGCGCACAATGAACCCACTCCAAAGCGAGCAAAACCGCAAAAGTCGGCTGGCAAAGTTATGGCGTCTGTATTTTGGGAGGCGCGTGGAATTATTTTCATTGATTACCTTGAAAAGTGAAGGACCATCAACAGTGGCTATTACATGGACTATGCTGTTTCACCAACACAATGCACCGTGTTACAAGTCAGTGAAAACGATGGCAAAAATCCATGAATTGGGCCACGAATTGCTTTTGCACCGATTTCTCCCCCAGCGACTATTTCCTGATGCTAGAGATCTTGTATCTTATCATCCAACTAATTGTATTTTGTTTAAATTTACGTAGATAAGTGCCACCCTAGTAAGTACCTTACGCAAATATACAAATTTTAGCTATTTTCATTAAAATTTGCAATTTGCAGATGTGCAACTGCCCAACCAAAGGCATTCTCTGTGTGCATGCGTATGTAGGATGGGGCCAATTCGTTGGTTAAGCTAAAATGCGGAATGCATCTAATTGGCTTGACTTTAAGTTCATATCACTTTCAGTTATATTTGTTGTTATTGTTGACATACTAATGTTTTTGCGAGGGCAGTTACATCAGTTTTTAGGAAGGCGAACTTTGAGTGTATGTATATAGATTAGAAATCGCTCGATTTTATTGTGAAACTTTATTTTTACACAAATATATGTTCCTCTGAACTAACTTGGGCATTTCAGATATTCGCGAATTTGTTTTGAGTTGAGTCGTCAGTTATTGCAGTTAATCGGATTTATTAGCGTATATATGAGCCTAAAGCAGATCAATCCATTGAAAGAGGTAAACGATCGTAGTAGCCGATTTTCAATATCAATTATTCAGGAAACATAGTTGAACTATTTCAACTGCGGTAGCATATATAGCCCTATTCTATCGAAACCAATAACACTGCAATCATTTTTTATCTTTTTCAGGCCAATGTTCAACGAACTGTAGTCATAATCTTCGCCTGCGACGAGGTAATAGGAGATAATATTGTAATTCTTTAGGAGCATTTAATCCTAACTCATAAGTCACAGAGTATTTCTAGACTTATGAGAAATATTTTGTATCGATCTGAATTATTATCATCGGGTTATTCTATTGTTAATAAATTACTCGCAAAGACATTGTCGGGAAAAAATGCAATTGTTTATGTTTCCTTTTATATCGTTAAATACGACCTCTTCAAATCAACAAAACTAAATCATCAACATCAAATAAATAGAAAATTTTTATACGTCTGTAATTTTAAAGGAAGTAATATATTGTCTTATTTAAGAAATAACAAACTAATAATAATGATCTTGCACTTTCCTGATACCACGATGGTAGAATTATTGTTTTATCAACTTTGAATTTATTATAAAAGTAAATTTGTCCAAATTAAGGATTTTTTGACTCGAGATATGTCGTTGCTTTCACATGAGCATCATCTAAAATCCTAGTCGAATGTGGAATATGGTATATAAACAATTTAAATGTACATTTTGGACATTGAAAGACGCCAACGCAAATAAATTGTTAAGAACTCATATATTTTCCCTAGTTTTTATTTGTTTCTTATTTTTTATACAATTTTTTTTTTTAAATCTCAGGATATTTATTTTGAGATGGCAGTATTATTTTTCCTTGAAGGCAACAGGAATGTTTCAATAGAAACATTTTATTTTCGAAAATTAGAGCGTTACAAAATTGCCAGTCTTTCTTTTTTTCCTGCTTCATACAATCCAAACTTCTTTAACTCTTATCATTTTTTTCGATTTATCAAAAGTCAATTTATGTTTAAAATTTCCACGAAGAATTGTGAAATATAATAGAATTGTGTTTCCTCATAGGTTTCAGGAGAAAACAGTTACGTAGAGCCTAGAGGCCATTGAAGGTGTTTTCAAATTAAATATTACAATTATGGAGTAATTTTTTTTCCTTTAAAAATAAAAAAAATATGCCATTTTTTCATAAGTTTCAAGAGAAAAACGAAAACTAGAGCACATAGGCCATTCAAGTTGTTTTCAAGTTAAATCGTAGAATTGTGTTTCCTCATAGATTTCAGGAAAAAAGGGATTCTTGGAGCTTATAGGCCATTGAAGTTGTTTTCAAATTAAATCCTATAATTGTGAAGTAATTGTTTTCCGTTAAAAGTAAAAATAATACGCAATTTTCTCATAAGTTTCAAGAGAAAACCCAAAACCTAAAGCACATAGCCCATTAAATTGTGATTCCTCATAGGTTTCAGGAGAAAACAGAAATCTTGGAGCTCCAAGTTGAAGTTGTTTTCAAATTAAATCTTTTAATTGTGTAGTAAGTTTTTCCTTTAAAAGTAAAAATAATACGCCATTTCCTCATAGATTTCAAGACAAAACCGGAACCTAGAGCACATAGGCCATTGAAGTTGTTTTCAAATTAAATCATCGTAGAATTGTGTTTCCTCACTCACTTCAAATTAAATCATAGAATTGTGTTTCCTCAAAGATTTCAGGAAAACAAGGGAATCTTGGAGCTTATAGGCCATTGAAGTTATTTTTAAATTAAATTTTATAATTGTGAAGTAATTGTTTTCAGTTAAAAGTAAAAATAATACGCAATTTTCTCATAAGTTTCAAAAGTGTCAATATACGCAAAAGCAAAATCGAAAAATTATAATTCTCGTTTGGTTTTCATGCAAAAAAAGTGAATTTCAGTATTTGAACTAATTTAAAATTTGTTTTAGCTATTGAAAAATTCTGAATCGCTTTATTCGTTTCTCTCTCATACATATATTCCACCTAAAATAATAGAATCCTCCACGGAATCACTCTATCTATCTATGCGCAGCCCTCGCTTTTATTCAATTGACATGCGAATTATTGACCCATTGCGTATATAAGTAAACCCTATAGATATTTACCGCCTAGCTAGCTTAATTTATTAAAATGTCATCGTTTTGGCCATTTTCGAGCATTTCGAACGATTTCGTTTGCTTCATTTGCTATGCAATTCACGTATTTTATTTTACGTTTTAAGCTTCTCTCTTTTGCATTTAGTTCGTGTTGTTGCCATCCATCGTCTATATAGATATTGTCAGTGGTATTCCCAAGGGGGGCTTTAAAATGTATATGGGCAGCACTTCAGTGTGTACACATGTTAATTTTTACTGCGGCTACCACTGCATTTTTACTGTTGTTGCCAATGTTGCCTAAGCTGCTGCTTTTTTTCCGACTCTTGTTATGTAAGTACCCAACGATTCCAATCGACATATTTGTACATGGTTTATTTTTTATATTTTTTATTGTTGTTTTATTTTTTAAAGTGTTTCAAAAATTTAAAATTCAATTCACAATTAAAAGCGCATGCTAAGCGGTACTTATTTGAAAGTTTTATATTATATAGACAGTTTTTTTGATGTTTATAAAAGTAAACCTTGTAATATGATTGTTTCGAGTGCACTTGGATTGTTGGTTGAGTATTTTTTAAAATAAATCTGACAGAGTTACTGTGAAAGAAATATGAAGAGTTTATAAGCTTGACAATTGACTAGAAAGTGTTGAAATTTGCTGGAATATACCAATTTTTTTTTTAATTTGTTGTCTTTAAGCTGATTTACGCAATTACAATTCGCTAGATACATTTGAGATATTAGCTCAAGCAGCCAGCCCTAGCGCTTAACCATCTCTTATCAGACTGCACTTTATCCTTAACGAGAGCTCCGGCTACACTTTATCTCATACTGTAAAGTGTTTATTGGAAGACATCAAAAGTTGCAGGAAAAGTTTTATGACTTTGCTTCTAAAATTTACAACTGGGAATACCATTTGAACCCAAATTAATGCCCTTTGGCTATAAACTAGCTCATTTACTTAAATTGTTGTTCTCTAAGGGTCAAGAGCATAAAAAGAAAAGGGTTTCCAAATGCACAAAAATACGCGGAATACAAGGGTTTACGATTGTTTTCAGGAAATATCGTTGGTGTGTAAATTACCACAGAGAATTCAACAAAAGTTACAGTCAAATTTGTGAAAATTTCATCAAAAAATAAATAAAAAATGTATTTCTCTTAACTATGCTGTCATCGCTTCAAAGGCGGAGGCATAATAGTCCTCCATTCTATCTCTAGCTGTGACAAGCAAACAGGCATCTACAGCTTATGGCCAAATCCGAATGGCAGTAGCTTTAGTTAATAATGAATTTGACAGACGCATTGCATCTTTGGGTTAGCGATGCCAGTACCATATGTTTTGCCCATAATCTGCTATATAAAACCAAGTTCGCTAGAATCATTTAATACAATAAGTTTGGGGATTCTTGGGGATTACATTTTTTTTTTTTTTTATTCCGCGTGTTAACTTAGGGTCTCCACTAGAGCCATTCCTAGACCCCCTGTTTTGCGCCGTCTGTTCAGCTATTCTTTCTCCAACTGTGCTAAACTAAATGGTTCTTTAAGGGATTCTAGCGTTCCATTGTCCATGGTCGTCATAGAGTTTGGGGAACCGTTTATGTTTAATTCTCTTGTATTGGTTTCTGTAATCGGTTGGGCTTTCGTGCGAAATGATGATTGGCCAGATGCGACTTATACCAGTGGTGGGTACTGCCAACTGACGTCTTCTGGGAGTGGCGTCTACGATTACCATTGTTTTTGGTGTTATTGTGAAATGACACGTCGATTTGATAATTGTGGAAAAGCTTTGCGATACAAGGCCCCACTACTCCCCCAAATAAGGAAGAATAAATGGACGTGGATAGGGCATGCTCTCAGAAGAATTCCAATTGATTCCGCCTGCTGCACGCGTCCTTGGGATGCAAGTTGTAGTTACGTAGCTCTTAAATATGCTTAGTAATTGCACAATTGTTATTAACTTATCATTTGTATTTGAAGAACGTAAGAAGGAAAAAAAAGTCGCGTAGGAAGCTCACAACGACTCAACTCCTATATTAGACCCAAAGACGAAACCCCTTAGTTCCACATAGAACCATTGACCACATTGCGTACAAGTTGTACCATTGCCTGCGAGTCATTCTGCGCAATGTTTCTACCAAAGGGACCAAAAGTTAATTATGCAATCGTTATGCGTTTCATTTAAAAAAAAAGAAAGTCAAACATTTAAGAGCTCTCAGCCATTTTAAGTGGGTCATTTGGTCACACAGCAGCTGGTCCGGCCGCTTCGGTTTTAAGTTGCCCATTGACCCACTGTCAGTGGACACAAAAGTCATGCCATTTGCTGGCCGCTGATCGGCTTGAACTTTTGAACTCATGCACTGACCTCATTGCACACTTTTTTCGTATCAATTCGAAAGGAATTAAAAGCACAACTCGTTGGTAGTTAGATTCAAAATTTTAACTTCTTTAAAGGTTAAAGTTTTGGAGTTTCCTCGCATAGTTGTCGGTCGACTAAGGCGCAAAGTCTATTCTCTGGCTGCAGTAGTTTTTATGGCTCAACTCAGGCGCATAAAACAAGTGCCGACTTGGACAGCTGGGGCCTACCTAGCAAAGGCACGACCTCGACTATGTGACCTCCAACCCAGCCAAAACTCAGTGAATCCAGCGGCTTTTGTGTGTTTAACTCACATAAAATCTTTTATTTTTTTATTAGTGTTTTTCTTTGTTTTACACAACAACAAAAAAAAAACAAAAAAAAGTACAGACTTATTCAATATACACAAATATACAGATACAGATACATATACATATACATACATATATGCTTATATAGGACTGGGGGTTTTTTTTATATTTTTTTGCATTTTCTTTAAATTTTATTTTGATTTTTCTTTTATAGTTCCATGTGGGTCGCTTGGAATTTTTATATTCTTTGTATATTAAATGTATAAAGGAAGTGTTTCTTTTGGGGGATTTTCGTTTATTTATTTAAATTTTTTTTTTTGGTTTTTTTTTTAAAGATTTTATTTAAACAAGCAACGTTAATACTCATGTTCTCAAAGTTAAGTCTTATTAAATTAGCATTTAAAATTGTTAAACTTAAAATAAAATTAAAATTAAACTATTTAGCAAAATGAGCATATTTAACAATTCTCGGGGCTCACAAGAATTGCTTTAATATTTTATATAGATTTATATATATTTATTTTGTATGTATAATGGATTTGCTTTATATATTTAGAGTTTTTTGTTTTTGTTTTTTGTTGTAACATTGAATAAACTTTATGCGCGCATTAAACTATTGTTTTTTTTTTTCTTTTTAATATTATTATCAATATTTGTTTAACATTTAAAAATATTTGCGGCTTGGCAAACGAATTACAACAACATTTTTTGTTTATTTTATTTTATTTGTTGACATTTAAACACAGTTAAAAACTTTGCAAATTCTCAAAGGACAAAAACATTGATATATTCTTAAAACTCGTTTCGAGTTGGCATAACGCTGGATATATATATATAGTGCATCCTGCACCCTGCTCGAAGGATTCTTAACTTTCAAAAGTATAAATTTTTTTTGTCGCTTATGCAGAGGGAAGCTTAAATTTTGGTCCTTAGTTCCCAAAGTTTTTCAGTAGTTGCCAAAAAAATTTTGCACGGATTTCAAAATTTGTTTTTTTTTTGTTTTGTGCTGGTTAAGCATTTATAAGGAAACTTTTACTAAAGTCTTTCACTTAAGAACTAAATCCAAATAAATCTGTGGATATTTGTTAAAAATTTCGGCGTCAAATTTTGTTGAGTATAAAAATTAATATTGAGAAACCTTATATTTCAGTACGATGTACTAGATATAAAATGCAAATGTATAAAGTAACTAATAAAATAATTCGAAATATTTAAAATTTTTAATTTAAAAGGTTTACTAGAACGCTTAAAAAATAATTAATTTTTAATTTAGCATGTTCTCTAGAAAGCTAAAAATTAGCTACCAATACAAAAATATATATTTTTTAGAGCAGAGTTTGTACAAAATCATTTTTTATAAGTTACTGTACTTAAATAATATAAAAATAAATAAAACACACTTTTTATAATAAAATACTTAATATATTCAAAAAAAAATAAGGCTGTTTTTTTGAACTTAATCCAAAAATAATCTCCGATAAGTATGCATGAAATAAAGTGGTTAAAAATGAACAAAAAATGTAGAAATCGTTATAGGGTTTTTTTTGGCAGTTAAAATATAATATTTTGCAATAATATAATATTTAATATTTTACTTTTGTAATATTTTAATTATGTTTTGCGTAGGCGCTCGATATCAGCACTTCAAACATTATTTTTGATCCAAATAAAATATATAAAATAAATATTAAACACAAAAAAAACCAAAAATATTTAATTTCCAATACTTTTTTTAACTTGATACCTTTTTTTTTATTTATTTTAAATACAAAATTAATTTGATACAAGAACGTAAAGAAATTTTTTTTTCTTAGTAGCCAAAAGCAAGTAGTTAAAAACAAATCATTTATTTATATATTATTGTTACAAATATAAAACAAATAATTCAAGTAAAAAGTATGATTCATCTTGATTTGAAAATTTTAGTCTGTCAAAAAATGTTATATACAATATATTAATAATATACAGTTTATTCAATTTTTATTATATAAATTATAATGCTTCCAAAAAATATTTGTATAATTACAACAAATTGATTGCAATTAATTCATCAAAGCTTTTTGTTTTTGTAAATTTGAGAATATAAAAAATTATACATATAAGAAAGAAACATTTGTGAAAATATATCTTTTAAATGCGTATTTAATCTTATTATAATTTTTCCATTAATTATTTATATTATATAAAAAAATCTAACAAATATTTGTAGAAATAAATAAAGTTAATTTTGTTTAGAAAATAAAAACAAATAAATTAAAAAATACTTTTCCTTTAGTTTATTTTGTTTAAAAAATTGTTGTCAGTTAATTTATGTAATATATTAAAAATAAATAATTATTGTTTAATTTTTTTTTTAATAATTAATAAAATAAATAATTAGTTTTTAATTTTATATTTTTATATAAATTAATATAAATAATTAAATATATATAATTATAAAAAAAATAACTAATTTTTAAAAATTAACAGCTTTGTTGTTTAATTGTTTTTTCACTCGAAAATGCATTTAATTTTAATATATAAAAAATTTTTTTCAATAGATTAAAGATTGTTAAATTATACCAAATTGGTTAATTTAAAGTAACAGAAATTCAATTTATAGAAAATTTTTTAAAACAAATAAAATATTAATGCAAAAAATACTAATGTGGCATTAAAAAAAATAAATGATAATTTCAAGTCTGCCTGCAATATACAAAATTCTTTTTCTTCTATAAATAATAAAAAATTGCT
This sequence comes from Chymomyza procnemis, assembly GCA_035046065.1. Taxonomy (NCBI): domain Eukaryota; kingdom Metazoa; phylum Arthropoda; class Insecta; order Diptera; family Drosophilidae; genus Chymomyza; species Chymomyza procnemis. The sequence continues at coordinate 37,869,421 of JAWNOJ010000021.1, read as the reverse complement.
TAAATAATTTCTGTTATCTTCTTTTAAAAATAAAATTTTAAGCCTGCTTGGTGTATAAGAAATGGTATTCCAACTATAAATAAAAAATAAATCATTAAATAAATTATGTGTGTTTGTTTTTTTTTAATTTATGTATGTTGTTTTTTATTAGAAATTAAAATATAAAGTTTGTAATATACAAAATTTTTTTCCCTTAAAAATAATAAAAAATTAATTCATTAATTTATTTTATGTTGTTTTAAAAATGAATTTTTAAGTCTGCCTGTTATATAAAAATTCGTATTCCAACAAGAGAAAAATAATCATTAAATAATTTACCTATGTTTTCTGCTTTTAAATATAAAAGTATGACTGTTTTATATAAAATTCATTTCCAACTATACATAAAAAATAAATCATTAAATATTTATTAATTTTATTTTCTTTAAAAAACTAAAGCCTTTTTAGTTAATAAAAAATTTTTTCCGCTAAAAAATATTAAATTTTTACTAAAAAAAACTATACAAATAAGTTAAATTTAAAATATACACTTTTATATACTATTTTATATATATTCATTTTAAACATATTTTTTATATAATTAATTATTTTATATATTATTTTTTTTTTTAATTTAAGTCCATTTTTAATCAATTTAAAACATCGGAAAAAAAGATAAGACTTTTTTTTATAATACTTACAAAAAGTTATATTTAAAACAAATACTGTTCGAAGAATAAAACTAAATTTATTAATTATTTTTAAAACTTAAAAAAAAATTACAAATAATTGAATAATTTATAAAATTAATTGGATGTATTAAAAATTTAAAGGTCGCATAACCGCTAAAGTAGAAACAATCTATAAAGTTGGTTTAGTTTTTTTTTTTGACTAAGTTTCAAAAGCAATGGTCAGAAGATCTCAATCTCAGCTGTATAATTTAAAAACTTTATTTTTCGGAAATCAATACTTGCTAGAGTCGATTTCTTTTATAAATTTGGGCTTACTTTGGTGCCTACAACTGTTTTCGGCTTAAAAATGTCTCTCTTCTACAGGGCACAGGATAAAAAAAAATATTTATCTTAAATACATTAAAGCGTTTATACGCACAAATATATATTTTTATGTTTAACTATAAGTTGATCTTTTTATAAACTATTTGATTTACTATACTTTAACCTCTCTAGTCAGCCCCTAAGCTGCTTGGCACATTTTCCACGCTTAGTTTAAAATATTTAATACTTTAGTTTAATTTATTTAAGCACATACAGAAAAATTTATTTAATTTTTGTATCATTTGTCTGACGTACACACAATATTAATATATATATATTTTTTTTGTAATTTTATTTCTTTTGTTTAAAACAAAAATATTGTTTTAATTTTTATTTTTTTGCTGTTTGCTGGTATATTTATTTTAACTACTTTTTCGTTTAAGAGTTTGCTCAATGTAACAGTTTTTGTTTCAGGTTGTTTTATTTTATCTTGATATTTAAATTTTTAATATTTTAATAAAAATATTTTTATTTTATATAAACTTTTGCACATTTAAGATAACTTTTTTTTGGATTTTCATTTTAATATATATTTACGTAGTGTTTTTCCATTAAGTGTTGTAACAATAAATAGTTGTATATGCTTATTTTTTAAATTTAATATTTTACTTGCTCTCAGCAGACATTTATTTATTTAGTTTAATTTTTTATTATAGCTTTCGTTAAAATTTGCTTTCCCATAATGAAAAACTCAATATAAAAACTAAAACGCGAGTTTATGTATATTTTTTTGCGTTTTTTTAGTAAAAAATAATCAAAAAAAATATGTTTAATTTTTTTTATTTTTTTTTTACTAAGCTTATGTAAATATTTAGTAAAAAATTTTCGTTAGAAAAGTTGCTTAGTTGTTAATTTTTTGAATTAGTTTTTTATATATATAATATTTTTTTGAAACAGCTAAACTAGCCAAAAAAAAAAGTTGGAAAATCACAAAAAATGATCCAAAAGTTTTGACAACGCTTCAAAGTTGAGTTTGAGTTTTTTTTTAGTATTATTTTTTGTTTTTTATATAGTTTTCACCTCCGTCTCTTAGTTCCACAATTGCTCCAGGACCAACAACAACTACATAACCTGAACTTTAAGCTCTGGCTAAAGCTTTTAGTTACACTTTCTCAATACAAACCAAACCAATCCTGCCCAGACGCATCATCATCAGCAACACCGCTTACAACTCGGCAAATATATTCTCCCTAAAGTCAAGCTCCGGATGTGCCGAATGCGTAGAGCTGTGACCGTAGTCGCGTGACTTCAAGGAGCTGCGTGCCGAATTGGAAGAAAAGCTCGAATTTCTGGGACTGCTGCGTCGCATACGACTGTCAATAACGGACATTTTGTTCAACGGTTGTGTAGGATCCAGCTCACAGAATGCGCCTGCAATGAGATCACTGCCATTGAGTGAATTGAAACTATCGCGCTTGGAGCCACGATGATGCACTGAACCCAGACCGGTATTATGATGCGAACCCTTGCGGCTTAGCCGACGTGTATACTGATATTGATAGGGCGGTGCAGCGGCGACTACATTCTGGACGGCGGGCAACACACTGCCTGGTGGCATATTGGTACTGCCGCCAGGCGTATAGTTGTCAAAGAAATCCTGCGGCACTTCTTCCTCTTGTGCTGCTGCTGCTGCTGCAGCTACTGCATCCATGGCATGCTGCTCATGCTCATGCACGCCCAAATGTTGCATCAATCTATCTCCATGTGCGGCGCTCATATCCTCCTCCATAAGTGTGGATGACAAACTATACGTTTCCGTGGGCTGTGAACTGTGTGTGGAATGCGACATGCTTAACGGATCACTGCCAGGCAGCACTGAGCTGCTTATAAGCTGACCCTGTTTGGCCAGCAGCATCGTTTTGTCATAACTGTAGGGTTCCCGCTTTGACTTGGGTGAGCGTTGTGCATAGAGCTTTTCGATATCCGGCAACTGGCGTCCCACGCCACCACTTACACGCACCTTCTCGCCATGCTTCTCACGCTCCATCATCTCTTGTATATCCATGCTACGCTCACGCTCTAACAATTCAATGATTTCCAAATCTCGCTCCAGCGTGCTGCTGCAGGAGCCCATACGCGAAAATGTGCTGCTGCACTCACTAAACGAGACATCCTTGTGACGCAGTCCCTCGCCCGTGGCATGCCAGCGTGCCGCCAAGTGTGCGCTATTCGGTACCATCATGCTGCTGACCACGGAACTCTCCTCGCCATCACCATAGTTACTGGTGCTGCTATCATCAAGCAGCGTGCTACCATTGCCATTGCAGTATGTGGAGGCGGTAATATTCGATACGGAGTTGTTATCCAGCGAGGCCACCGTAAGTCTGCGCTCGGTGCCAGCACCATGACGTGCATGTCCAGATTTGCGCGTTACAGCGGTATTGGGACTACTATTATTACTGCTGCTGGTCAGCTTAGGATTACGTTGGGATGCATGTGCACTGCCACTACTACCCTGACTATTCGATATGATGTTTATCTTGACGTCGTGCTTTTTGTTACGTATATCCTTGCCCAAATTATTAACCACACCAGCATCCGCAGCACCGCGTCCAGCTAGCGGATTACCGCGATAGCGCTCCTTGTTGTGACGATAGTTGGAGCCACTGTAGCGTTCGTTGTTGAAGGTCACGCTGCTATGACGCTCTGCGCGCTGCTCATGGCCACCAGCACGATGGGTTTTCGATGACTTGTGGGGTGCGCTATAGATATCGTTGTCATTGGTATGAGCTCCATTTGTCAAAATGGTAGTGGTATTCGTATGTTCATCTTTCTCAATGGAGTTATCGCGAGTGGAGCCGCCCGCGCCATTGCAATTGCCAACATTTGAGGCATTAGTGCGACTTGATTTTTTATTGGCAGACAAGCGGAAGTAACCACGTAGACGCTCCTGTTCGTTTCTATAGAAGAAATTGTGGAAGATTGTAGGTAAAGTTCAGTTCTGGGTCTAGGGAATAGTCCTAAATGTATAGTGCTGATGACTATGTGAATTATTATTATTATTATTGAGTGGGGGAGAGTTGGATTGCGAACTGTAGGTTTATTGTATCGAAAGCGTAAAATGAGGTAACATCTTAAGTTAGAAGACAACAGTCGGAAAATACTGGATCTAAGAAATTGAATAGATGATTATATATTTCAGCACGATAAATTTCAAGCTTGTGAATAAACTTGGGAACAACTCGCAAGAGAGCACGAGGTATCTAAGTAAGTTGGTTTCTTGACTCTGATCTTAAGTAAGAGCTAATTGCATTAAGGGTTTCGATGCTTCAATATTGAGCAAGCTGCATCCCCATTCCAGGATTTGGTAGTTTCAATAATCTTACAGCGTCGTGCCAAAGACTTTCTAAACCTAACTAATTGCTTCTTCATCTTTGTCCCATGCTCAAAAATATGCCGAGTTTCTTAAACTCATATGATACTAGACCAGAAGATGAGTCTATATCTTGTGATGGTAGAATGGTATAGTAGCAGCCAAGTTTCCCTGCTTTTGCACTGTTATCATAAACAGATCTTATATTGGGAACCCGTTTCGCGGGAACAATAAAAGTATACTCTTTATGACAGTTTAGATCATATATGTTGAAGATATCTTTTGAAGGTAATTGTTTTCCTAAGGACGATTATATGAAGATATTCATCATGTGAATAATATTCAGAAAAGAATAAAACTAAAATAATTATATTCAGGAAGATAAGGTAATTGTTTACAAGATTTAAGTAACATTCAGGAAAGAATAATAATGAATGAATAATATTTAGGTGAGATATCTGCTGAAGGTAATTGTTTTCTAAAGATGATTATGAGAAGATATTTAAAATTAGACACTATTTCGGAAAGTGCTTGGGAAAATTTAAGAATATGTTCCATGAATAAAACCCTAGCAGGTCCGCGCTCTTATATTACCTGTTTAGTACCAAGATTTTTGCTATTTTTGCATAACATTATCAATTCGGCCGGAAATCCAATAATTCTTTTCAATAAATTTCCATTCAATACTCTAATTTATCCCCTCCACTGGTTCTTGCTTAAAGTTCAATCCAAAGTCGCCTCATAACTAATGACGCCAGTTACACTTATTACCCCCATCATGGTAATTAACCTTACACTTACCTGGGTAAAATCTGCGAAGCATAAATGCACGGAAAGATGACGGTGGGCAGAAAAGCAACCCAGACAAACATTAAATACGTAAAATCGAAATGCTTTGTGTTCTCATAAGTTTCCTCCAGCGAGAGACGTGCAAAGCGCAACACCATCAAGGGACACACACAGACCACCTGTGTCGCAGCCATGCTACCAAAGTTACGCTGCTTGCGTTTCTCTCGATGCACGTCCAATTCGGCGCTATACAGATCATAGTTCCTTGAGTTCGAAGCAGCGGAAATGCCAGTGCCGGAAGCAACGTGACCGCCATTGCTGTGACTCGTTGTTGTGCTCAGTCCGGCAACGCCACCGCCGCTGTGCGCGGGCTCCACAGATGAGGCCGATGAGTTCCTAATGGCAACACCCGGCATAAATCGGAGCAAAAAGTAGAAGTAAAAGAAAGTTGCTTAGACACGAAATTAAAACTCATTAAATCCACAAGACGCCATTTCAATACGTTCTCCCAAAAAGTATTCAATCAGCCAACGGCAATTGAGCTCATTAGCAATGCGGTCTGCGGTTTTGGATGGATATTGGATGGCTTGCTTGCCCTGGAAGCTGGGCACGTTGGGATGCTAGGATTACATTACAAGCCTTTAGCAGGTGCAGTTGGCCGGCACAAGAATTAATCACCGCAATTAGCAAAGTTAAAGCTGTTAAGCGGACAAAGTGAATAATGAACTGTCGTATGATTAATATTATTTTTATATAATAACATGGGTCGCTTGGATGCATTACAATAGCATATTGCTATTTATAATTTAATGGCAGTCCTTGTATTCCCAAAAATGGGGGGAAAAGAGTAGGGGCGTAAGTTTAGCGAGTCGTGACGACAAATTGATACTCTTCAAGAGTGTTTGAGGCGTGGACGCGAAGCAAAGTGGCCAGTCGTGTTTTGTCAAAACTGTACTGACAATTTTGCAGCAAGGCAGTTCTTTTAAGTAGATCTGAGTAATAGAATATATTCCGGAGCATCTAAATTGTTAATTTCGGCAAAAACGGATCACGAATTTATTACCAACTTAAGAATAATCTATTACTTAGCAAAAGTTTCAAGTATCTGGATTTTATATAATAGTGTGATTTTCCGCGCATCATTTACACAACTTTAGGCGAACATCAGCATTTTAAATGTTTTAAAATAACTTTTTTAACAAAATCTATGTAGTATACTACTGGGCCAAAGATAAATGAACGCGGTGACTACATTCCAAGGAATGCCGAATTGTTGAGAGGCTAAGATGAATAGGACATGTTTTACGTATAGGAATAGAATAGGACTTAAAAGCTTGTGTTGGCATACACACCACTCTCCACAAGAAACAGAGGTCAACCAAGGAAGCATTACCTTGTTAAGCTAAAATTCTAATACTAAATTTCCTATTAACAATTTACTTCGAAAAAATCTGTGGTATACTGCCACATATATTAAAAGCTAAGATCTTTTAAGAAAGTTACGTCTAGGGACTACTGGGACACATCGTCTTATCGACAAACAATAGCATTTAGGTAGCTTTTGTAGTTGTACCTATAATAAGTAAAAAATTTCATTTCAATTTAGTTTCTTTTTTCAAAAAATTGGCCAATATACAGTTCTCACAACTACAAATATCACTAGTTCCTACTTGAAACATGACCAAGTCCCTCATAGACTCCATCCATAGAGAAACCTTAAAAAAGAGTATTAAAAGATTTATTATGTCACACACCTTTGTCGCATGCGCAAGTCAGCGCGATGCTCGTACATCATCACGGCAAAGGGACCCTCTGGGGGTCTCAGCTCCTGTGAGGTGCGTATATACAAATACGAGAGTAAAATAGCTGGGGCGCAGTACCTAAAAAAAAAATAAAAGCGTAAAAAAAGAAGACAAAAAAAAAAACAGCGGAGAGGGTGGAAGTCAGTGAAAAAACATGTGGAATAAGTACGCGGAGCGTAAGTAATGGTCAGCCAAGTGGCTGTCCTTTTGTAGCTTCCTCTTACATTATGAGGAACAAGCCGCGCATGTATTCATGCATGTCATCCATTAAATTGACCACGCACAGGCCCATGCCATTCAGTTGGGGCACAAAGTCCTGCAAAAGATATAGAACGATAGCAATTACTATTAAATGTTCATACAATTTAAGTTAATAACAAATTAAATAGCTGCATGGCACTTGGTTCAAAGTTCAACGACTGACATTTGGGTGACAAGAAATTTTATTGGGTGACGCTCTTTTTCTCAACTTTTCAAAGGCCACAAAAACTGGACGCGTTTTGCTTTTAATTTTATTTATTCATTTTGTATTTCTTTATTTTTTTTTTTTTGTGAAAAGTCAAATATGTAAATCGGCATTTAATTGATTTTATAATTATAGAGCGAGTGTGTGTGTGTGTGTCGATGTATACGATGTCTATGAGGAAAACAGTATCTATAAGGAATAATGGCGTCGTTCATGCATGACTTGGCTTGGCAACAAAGCAGCAGAGACAAACACACGCACGTGGCAGGACTAACAAAAGGACAGTTGCCATGTTTGAAGTATTGTAATGCAATCGATCCAACATGTATTCCTTGCCAGGGTTGTCCAAAAAGTTGCACTTAAGTTGATCTCTATAGGATATATGTTCCATTTATTATGTGGAATTAGTTGCACTTAATATTTCTATTTCAAGATGTTCTCTATAGTACTTTCTTTTAAAATATGAACTTAAATTGCTCCAGCTATTGCTGGTCAGAGATCTTATAATTCGATTGAGTGACACTAATTGGAATTACCTGGTGAGCATAGTAGCATGATCCAAAAGAAAAGGAAATATTTTGTTCCACTTCGTTTCGTGTTTTGCAGAATAATTATTTACTTACTATCATGTAAGCATTTATAAACGACTTCTTTTAAGCAAAGCTGAACGCCATTTGAGAAAAATGTTACATGATTTTGGGATTCCTATTACCATCTATTATGTAGGGTTTCATTTGGCGTACCCACACTACAGTGTACTCTTTCTTAAGCGAATCCGAAAAGGGGTAAAAAAGATTTTGAGAGCAAAGGTTTTGGATTACCTCTTTTATGTTTCTTGAAGTAAAATCAACACTTAACTATGGTACCCAAAATTCGAATTATTTGTTTTAATTTGAAAACTGATTTATCGTATGAGATTTAAATACTATAGACGTGTATCAACTTTCTGCTGGTGGCTAATATGGCCCTCTCCTTTGTCAATGCATCAAGAGGCGTGCCGTATTCAGAGCGCCACATTTGGAGTTTTGGCTTTTGGAGCTGGACTATACATGCATATATCCATGCCACTAGTTCTTTCTATAGAAACTAGAACAGTTAAATTTTTTTTTTTTTAACTTTCCAAAGTGCGCATCAATTCTTATAGCTTTGTGACATCACAAAATCAAGGGACAATACTTCCTAAGCCTAACTTTAGGGTACAAATGACAACAATTGCGCTATTTGTCGCAACGGCTGCACATAAAAACTTTGCTTCATAGCCCAAAAATCTGCAAAAATAAGTTAATATCATTCCCGATATAGAGCTTCAGACGAAAATTTACTTTAATAAATATTCTCTAGCGATTTTAACGTTTTAAACTTCATGAAACATTTAGATTTTTTAACAATAAACATCAATATAATTTTTTTTTTTAAACCAAAAAATGATTTTTCGATTCTTTGTTATTAAATGCGTGAAACACGATGGGGACAAATTTGATCTAAGAGAAATAGGGCTGACTGCGGAAATAACCTAGAGTGATCGGATGATTTGAAACCTCGAGTAAGAAGTCAAGCAGGTCCACAAAATTTTAAAGTCAAAAAGGATCAATTTTGAAGAAAATGTATATGAACAATTTTAAATAGTTACTTGTCCAAGAGAGATAAAAGTCAGTCAGTCCCATACACAACGCATGAGGACTAAGAGCAAAAGGAAAAAAACATAGTTCACAAAATTACGCCTAGTGAGAGAGTAAGAGAGTAAATTTAAAATTATTTCCCTGTGCTAAACTCATCGCTCCAAAGGTGGAGCGTGGAGATATCGCTATCAAATGCTGTTTGAGGAAACAGGGAGCTACAGTTTGTAGCAGAAACCGAATGGCTTTTTTTCAGCTGTGGATGAATCAATTCTCCTTAACTATTGCCATCACTCCACAGGCGAAACATGGGGATATCTTTATTAATAGCTGTACGTAGAGAACAGAAATCTACAGTTTATCGCCGAAACCGCACGGATGTTTCTTTAAATAATAGAGATTCTTTTAGGTAGAGAAAAGCACCAGTGCTGCAGGGTGGAATTGAACTACCCCTCTTAGGATTTAATGCCGAGTACGCTACCACTCCACTACCGAGACCAACCAAAATAGTGTTGAGCTACGGTTCAAATAATGCTTGACTTAATATGACGCTAGCGCCAGCAACCTAGATGGCGCCACATAGAAAACAGTATTTTCAATTTTTAGCAAATATTATTATAGCATGCTGGTATCTACATTAATAGCTGTTTGAGGAGAACCAGGGAGGGACCTACAGTTTATAATCGAATCCGAACGATGGTGTCTGTAATTAATATAAATTTTCCTATGGAAATAGCATTTATTTATTTGCTAGCTATGGCAGTGTTCGAAAAAAACAACAGTGCTGAAGATTGGAATCCAAACAATGACCTTCCGATTTAGAGGGAACCATGCTACCACTACCCCACCAAGGCGCACAAAGACAATATATCGGTCCCCAGGTCAGTCATTTTAAGAATATTTCCCGTAATAAGTGCAAAATTTATTAAAATTTCAGGTCTCTAACGAAAACCTTGTTCTTAGCTTAATGTTATAATTTTGCGATGTTGAACTTTTTAGTTTTTGTTTATTAATTTTTTTTTTATTAAAGGTTAGTTTCGTAATTTATGGGTATCACTTCGACCTTTAAGTTAAACAATTTTAAAATTAAGAAATATTAAATTAGAACAAGGAAAACATAATGCAAAGTTAGGTTTAGGTGATACAATAAGAAATGTGCAATATATAATTGGATGTACAAAATGGTTGTGGTGGAAAATACAAGTTACTCTGGATAGAAAGACAAAAAAAAAACATGCCATGGCATGTTCTAGGAAGGTATTTTAAGTCCTACGAAGTCTTCAAGAATAGGACAACAATCGATTGTTAGCATTAAATCCGTAATTCTGAGGAGCAACAGAACTATTCCCAATGCAATTTGTTGCCATTAAACATGTAACTTTTAAGTCTGCCCTCGCTAACAGCGGTTACCATATGTAGTACATGTAGTACGTATATATTACCCATGTTAATTGAATGAACTTTTTGTGGAAAATAAAATGGAAAACCCCAAAAACTGAAAGACTGAAAATAACAAAAAATAAAAAACGCTTAAAACAAAAAGTTCCTTTAAGCGTAAACGTAAACGTAGCGGCAGATGTCATGACAGAATGAAAGTTTACGTTACGTATACGTAACTATCATTGCTAATGTGTAGTTATACGTAATATGTACGTAACGTACATTGTGTGTGTGTGAGTGTGTACATGTGTGTAAGTGTATTTGAGTGTGGAAGTGTGTGTGTGTTTATGTGTGTTTTTCGCGAACCTTGAAGGTGTAGCACACCTGGCAAAGAGTTTTCGTATAATTACCAGTACACACACGCTTGCACACACACACACATACACCGCCACACAGATAGACACACATAGATACACACACACACACACACACACACACACACCAACATACACACAATGAAGATATTCGCAATGGCGAAACTTTAATGCGCAGCCACGCAACGGAAAAGGAAATTAAACAAAGGCGGAAATAAATTTATGGCTTTTTGACTTTCGTATAATTGCTGCAGATAATTTGGCTGGGATTTCGAACAAATCGTTAAAACTTTACTTGGCAATAATAATAATAATACGCAAACAAACATTTTGTAATTTACAACAAAATGCACGCTAAATCGATGCCATTGATAATCCACACACACACACACATACACACAAAATATTACTACAAAAAAAAAACCAAACAGCTTGTAATAAAATATTAAGTTTGTTAATTTAATCAGCTCATTAATTCGTTATGATAAAACTAATTAAAACATAAACGAGTTAAAAAAACAAACATTTACTACATTAACTTGAAACTTTTTATATATAAATAAATGTCGTTAAAATGCAAATTAACTGCAGAACTCTTCCCCCTGCGCAACTACGCTCAATTGAATTCTGTTTGAAATGTTCCTTTCATATATATTCATTATTACCTTGTGCGACGCAGCAGACCGACCTTGTGCTGTTAACAATTTCCAAGAAACGTTAATTGAAATATGAATGATGGCAGATATCATAATAATAATAATAATAAGCTATATAATTGAGAATAATGTTTATCTCTAGCAATAAATGTAAAGCTCAATTGCAATCAAATTGCAGCAAGTTGGATGCTACTTGTGCTCATAATAATGAAATTATTGGGAAAAACTATAGGGGGCGGCTGCTTCGACGGCACACTAAGTGTGGATACGGTTTTTGCTGTGGGATAGCTCTAGCTGAGCTTAACAGGATGATTTACATTGAGTAAAGCTAGTTTCTAGAACTTGAGATTTCAGAATTGGTTCTCTTTAAACTGTCAGATTTCAGCTTTAATTCAAAAGCAACAAATCAACAATGCTTAGTTCAGATGAACTAAATTTACTTTTTATAATATCGTTTTGTGACGAGGCCTGCATCTATGGGAACTATTTTGGCTGGCTCTCTAGACGGCTGATATTAAGTAAGTAAGCTAGAAAGCTTACTTTGGTTAGATCATTACCTTTCATTTTTAATTAAAGTGCAAGCAACGAGAACTCTATAACTTTTTTCAAAATGACTTCTCAATTGTGAATACCAAATGTGCGTTTCGTGCAAAAAAATAAAGAATTACAAGTGCGCACGGTGAAAACACTATAAGACGTATTTATAGGCAAAATTTGTAAACTCTGGTATTGTTAGTAATCCATACAACTAATAAGATGTTCCGACCAATTATAAGGCTCCTATGAGCTGGTGTTGAAGTGCAGCCTTGAACATTGAGTTATCGTCGTTCTGAGAATTTGGGCATTGCTCGGATTACACTTCGTCGCCTGACGATTTGAAGATGTTTCCATACGAAATCCAAATGGCACGCAAACTAAGCCCAGCTGACTATACCCGTCATATCAATTATGTAAAATAGACCATTGAAATGGCTGAGAAAGTAGATTTTAGCAAAGTTTCATCATGTTAGATGAAGCACATTTCAATGAAAGTGTAAATAATTAAACTCTACTTCGGCTATAAATTTTAGATCTCTGTTTTACTCGAACAGCTAAAAATAAATAAATGTAATTCTATTGACTATGCTCGCTCCAAAGGCGCAGTATGGATATATCTCTTTCCAAAGTTGTTCGGATCGAAGAGAGAACAACAATTTATTGCAGAATTCGAACGAAGTTGTTTTCAATTTCCTTGTCAAATAGCGTCTATTTGCTATGCCAGTGCTAGGCAAATGCACCAGTGAGCAAGCTGGTATTGAACCAACGAGCTCTCGGTTTAGAGGCGAGTACGCTATCGAGTTCCATCATTTTAATAGAATATATACCCAGAAAATAGCATTTTCTTCAAAGTTGGTCAAGTTGAAGTGAAGGTTTTTCGATACTTATAAGTGAATATTCGCTTTCAAAAAGGAAATGCCTTGTTAAACGACAAAACTCAGTTTTTTGAATTTCAACGAAAACTCAAGAGATTACTGAGCACCACCTAAGTTTTTACGAACTAAAATTTTGATACTAGTTATGCCTCACTACTTCATTTCTGTTAACAATTTGGGAAACTCCAATGCAAATCCAATTACTAGAGAGTGTCTCAGCCCACAAAACAAGCATTAGGCACTTGGGAATTAGTTAATAAGCCAATTACATTATTAACTCGATGAAAAACCACACTCCATCGATTAGTTGTAACTAACTTAAGTTTACCCAGTACATGTTTCAATAATTGAAATGCAGCCAGAGAAATTAATACGCTTGAGCTTCACATACAACTCTGGTCACACTTACATCCATTTAATTGCCATATTCAACGAGCAATGCATTTAATTTGGAAAGTGTAACTACTTACAGACTAAATAAACATTCTACACCGAAATTAATTAAATGTATTTGCGTTCGACATAGCTGGATAATCAATTAGCCTTGCTGCTTATGCCAATGGGAATAGATATATTGGCCACAATGCCGCTACGCAAGCCCTTTCCAATTAGAGACATTCAAAGCATGCCCCAGCAGCACTGCAACTTTTAAGTTGGCCATAATTTTTTTAGTATTTTTCTTCCTAAGCTGACTTTTATTACTTTGCTAATTTGAGAAACCAAAAAAAATAGAACAGATGATGAAAAAAAAGGGAACTTGCAACTTGGCACTTGCCAAAAGTTTGTTGCATATGTTTAAACTAAACGTGCCACGTGTGTGTCAATGTGTCTGGGAATGGTTTTTGTAAATGATTTCGTTGGAAAACTCTTTAAAAAGTTTTCAGCTCACCGCCCCGTCCCGCCCCTCCTGTTGTACAAGGGCATTACTCTTAGAAATGGGCGTGTCAGTGCCTTAAGCAACAGTCAAGCATAAAACTTGTCCAAGTTTAAATAAAATTGCACAACATAAACTATGGGGAAATAATGAAAAAAAAAGAAAATATTTTCTTTAAACTTGTTCGCATTCTCATATATATATTTTTATTTTCTAGTATGCTCTATAGCCCGAAGGGTGCCATGGAATTGATGGAAACAACTTTGACTTGGGAATTTATGTTTGTACGTATGTATTTGGTTTTTATTTTTTCAAGATGTTTGCTTTAAGAATAATTCTATTTAAGTTAGTTGCTGTTTGGTAAGTTTAATAAGGTGAAGCAACAGCTGATGAGAAAAGAAAAAAAATTGTTTTATAATTACTCTAGATAGAAAAGTTTCTGAAAGATTGGAATAGTTGCTTCCATAAGATCTGTAACAGGCATCTGTTTCCTGCTCCAATACGTTTTAGTTCCAATAAGTGCTAAACTATAGCAAAAGTTTTATATATAAGCTAGCCTAACTTTGGAAAGCGACTGTACGAAGTAGCACGTTATTTTTTGGGGAACTCAATCTTGAGTGATCTGGAATGTGAAAAATTTGTTCTGTAGAATACTTTTACGAGTTTTTTCCTCTAAAGACGGTAATTAGATCTGTACGAGGAGAATAGTTTAAGCAAGATTCTTATTAAATTGAATGCATTTGCAATGCAATGCAACTACTTATTGAAAGTGAGCTTTGCGCTCTCGTTATCAATTATATCCTGATGTGAAGACCAATCAAGAAAAGTGAATAACAATAGCCTAGAACAATAGCCGTAATCTATTACGCACAAAACTTTTCGGCAAGCGTGCTCAGTCAACAAAACAAAGAATATTCGAATTATTTTTAGAAAAATTCGTTAAAGTTCAGTTTCAAATTGCCCTTTGAAAGTAAGTATTTACTCTTAGTGTTATTATTCTGGGAATTTCAGCGACATCAGTATGATGTTTTAAGAAATATTTCCTAAAGTCACTTTTAGTGTTAAGTTTATTGTCTGCGATTTTCCTCGGAAGTTCAGTTGGTTGTATTGATTTCAATTCCACAAGCAGATTTTTTTTTAATATAGTCCATTGTTATTTAAGGTATTTGTTACTTATCAGTTATTTTGCAAAAATTTCTTGAAAAAATTCAGTAAGTTGCAGTAAAATGAGAGCAACAGTTTGCATTTAATTTAATGTATTTACCCAATGTAACGTAAAGTCCAAGTCCTTCGCACATTTCGTGGGAAATTCAGTTAATTTTAACAATATCAGTACAACATGCTTCATTTATTTTTAAGAATATTTGCATAAAGTTAGTTTATGTGTTAAGGTTTTTCTGTGCAAATTTCCTAGGAAGTTTTGTCGGTCGTCGCATTTTCAGTACAATGGTGTCATTTATTTTTAAGTTTATTACCCGAAGTTACTTACGGTTGTTTTGTTCGACGTTATTGGAAATTTATTATAGTTAACTGCATAATAGCAATTTCTTTACAAAAGGCTGCATTTATTTTCTAGTATATTGTCCAAAATTATTTAAAGTCTTATGGGTATGGCAATATTGGCGAAAATTAATTTACCAACTAGAGTAAAATGGTTTTTTTCAGAAAGTTATATTTATTTTAATCTTAGGAAAAATGCTGTACATTTTTTTAAATTGATAGTGGTTTTAGTATGAAAATTTAGAGATATCAGAACGCTGAAAAACTTTCAAAGCTAAGGGACATCAAAACACTGAAAATTCTTTCAAAGTTTAGAGATTTCGAAACTCTGTTAATTTTGTACGAATTCTAAGAAAGACTTTTATTTATCTCAATAGGAATTTTTAATAATTAATAATTTCCTAAGGTAAATAAAGTTTGTGGTAATAATAATCAAGATACAAGATACAAGATACAAGATACAAGATACAAGATACAAGATACAAGATACAAGATACAAGATACAAGATACAAGATACAAGATACAAGATACAAGATACAAGATACAAGATACAAGATACAAGATACAAGATACAAGATACAAGATACAAGATACAAGATACAATATACAAGATACAAGATACAAGATACAAGATACAAGATACAAGATACAAGATACAAGATACAAGATACAAGATACAAGATACAAGATACAAGATACAAGCTACAAGATACAAGATACAAGATACAAGATACAAGATACAAGATACAAGATACAAGATACAAGATACAAGATACAAGATACAAGATACAAGATACAAGATACAAGATACAAGATACAAGATACAAGATACAAGATACAAGATACGAGATACAAGATAAAAGTTACAAGATACAAGATACGAGATACAAAGATACAAGATACAAGTTCAAGCTTGTATGGATTCTAGATCCACGATTGATTTAAGATTGAGGATTGAAAATTGAAGGTACAAGATACAAGCTTCAAGAAACAAGATTTATGATTCAAGAAATGCAGATTCAAGATTGCAGATTTAAGATTAACGATACATAATTCCTGATCAATGATTCAATAAATTCAATATTTAAACTTAGAGACTTATAAAAAATTTTTGATTCAACACCTATTGTTATAAATTTTTCGTATTTTGTACAGCATTTTTGGGAAAACAGTCGGTACTTCTGATTGCTTATAAAATATTAAATAAAATTTAATAAAAAACATTCAATTAAGTATATTCGCTAGTCAACATTTCTGGCTACTCGACTTATTTATTTTATTTTCTTTTTTTTTTTTTCTTCTTCCCAACGCAGCAAAAGTTTCTGGCAGAGCCACGAACTTGAAATGAAACCTTTTCAAGCGAAACGCGTGTGCTGGCAGCTCTGTCTCATATCCCTAGTCCCGAAGTTACTACCCAGTAGCGTGACCCACACCGTCAGCCTGTTTGTCTTCTTGCAACTTATTTACTTCTTGACTATCTGCCATAGTCATTTGGGTAATGAACTGTTAGCGCTGTGCAATCTGGCCAAAAATCTGTTTTTGAATTTATTTATTTTGACTTTTTTTCTTTTTTTTTTTTGGTTACCAACTCTCGCACCGTCTGTCTCGAAGGCTCACCGCTCCCTCCCTCTCCCACAGCACAAGGGAGAGAAAAATGCAAATAAATGAAACTACTCAGTGGCATTTAACGAGCTAATGCTGGACAGTGCTAAATCTCTGCTGGCAACGCCACTGATTTTATTAGTTGTGTATGGCAAGGCTATAGCTGATGGCAGTTTCCGTTGCTGATGTTCTAAGCAATTTAACGAGTACTGTGGGGAGGTGGGGAAGCATTATCCATGTGTTTTTGTGGTTGTATGTTTTTTATATTTTTGTTGTTATTTTTTGGAATCCTTGGGCTTGACTTTGTTGCCATTTTGCTTTGCTTTTAAGCTTTATAGCAGTTACGTTTCATAAACAAATTTCCCTTACTTGCATTTTATTTTTTTCGTTATATCTGATACTTTTTTGTGGCATTTTTTTTGTATTTTATTTCGTCCAAGTTATGATTGCCCTAAGAGTTTATGTACCCAAATATTTATGTGTTTTTATGTATATACAGTATATGCTTTCATACATATATGTATGAGTATTTCGGCATAACTCCTAGACTTATGCAACAATATTTTTTCATTAGCGCCTGCAATTGATTTTCACAGTCAGAGTCACGGCCAATGCCAATACCAATTCCTGTTACCAAACAACAACCAATGCCTTTTGGCAATTTAACAAATCAATTTGAATGGGCAGTAAATTTTTATGGTCTCAAGAAATGGTCTCAACAAGTGGCCTTAAATTGGCGCACATTTCGGCGGCAGCTTAAAGAGAGCTCCAATAAATGGAAGCATCCTGGGCGTATAGTGTGTATAATGTGTTTTGTATACAATTATAATGGAAGTTTAAGTCAGGGTAGGTCATTGTGAGAAGCCACTATACTGCATGAAATAGGGATTATTTTATTAGAAACAAGAAAACGGAATGAGAGATAGGAGGGAGATAGCAAGTAAAAAGTGGAAGCAAGCAGCGGGAAATTGAAAGATGAAGAAATGTAGGATTTCACATTCAATATTTTAGATTAAAAATACAAGATTCATTATGCATAAATTCAGATGAAAATTAAAGGCTCTTGAAATAGTATTCACGATTCATAATGCATGATTCCAAATCAAGATTTAAGATTCCGAATTCAGACTCAACATTCATGATTTTATTTAATTTATGATTCACGATATAAAATATAAGATTCAGTATTCCAGATTGAACTTACATGATTTTTCATGATTCATAATTTAAAGTGCAAAAAAAGATTTAGGATTCCAGATTTATGATTCAAGATTCAAGATGACATTCAAGATTTATGATTCGAAGTTCAAGACTCAAGATTCATAATTGCAGGTCAATAATGTAAAATTCGTGATTTATAATTCAAGGTTCATGTTTCAATATCTAAGATTCAAGATTCTACTTTTATGATTGCATATTCGAAATTTCAGACTCATGATCCAAGCTTCAAGATTTAAAATTTAAAATTCAAGTCACAGTTGATTAGCCAAGATTCTTATTGAAGAGCTAAGATTCCAGATTCAACATTCATGGTTCTTTATGATTCATGATTCAAGGGTCAAGATTCTTTATCAATAACTTTCAACATTTCAGATTTAAAATATCAGATTCATGACTTAAGATTAATGATTAAAGAATCATGATTCAATAGCCTTGATTCCAATTTAATTTAAAATTCGTTCATTATACTTCATAATTCATGATTTAAAGATTAACATTTAAATTCCATGATTAATGATTCAAAAATCATGAATCAAGATATGCGATTCATAAGTGAAAGTTTAAGATTCCTGATTGCAGCACTTAAGATTCTTGATTTATGATTTAAAATTCAAGTTTCAAGATTCTAGATTCATGATGCAGATTCGAGATTTATGATTTGTAATTTATTTTCAAGATTTTATATTCAAAATTCCTGATCAAATCATTCATATTCAAAAATCATGATTCAAGATCCATATTTTTCAATTCAAGATTTTAGACTTATAATTTAAGATTCTAGATTCTAGTTTCAAAGTGAACGAGGAAGAGAACCCCACTACACGAACCTCGTGCTCTCTCGGGGAAAGTTGAGAAGTGACTGTAATGGTAATTTGTGTGCTTCATCGGGTCAGCCTCCTCTAGGCAGGCCGTGCATAGTGGGTCAGTTCTTAATCCCATGTCAACCATAAGTTGGCCACAAGGGTTGTGTGGCCGAAAATATTAACTTTTCCCGATAGTAACCAAAAGACTCAGTTTTTCTAAAAATGATACAAGTTCATTGTTTAGGACTTATGCGTTTCTTTAGTAAACTAGCGATTTCCTGAAGGATTGTTATTCAAATCTGTTGTGACTTTTCAAAAAATTGTTCCGAGTTGAGCTATTCAATACGTGTTTCATCATCTTAAAATTAAAGCACAGACCGAGTAGAATTTTTTCATTGAGGCAGAATGACAACGAATGTACGACCCTTTTTTTCAATGAAATTATAGGAAGTTATGTGAAAGTTGAATTCGATAACTACATTATAAATATATTTTATTTTCAATTTAAAACGAATTGTTGGGCCTTTGTTTCGGTAAGAGAGCATAATACAGAACCAAATGCTCAAAAATATTGTCAAAATGTGGAAAACGCTCTTGAGTGGCGTATACGAAATCATCTCTGTTTTCAAACTAAGCTCGAATTCCGATAAACCTTTATAACAATGTATAATCCGACTCATGCTGTTTACACAAAAATTGCTTCAAAATTTTTGCACACTCTGACCAAAGCAAAATTCACAAAATAACAAAATTTGTGGTTTCTTTTCTTTTTGGAAATCGTTTTGCTGTCGTTATAATCACAAGTATGCGCTTATACTATTTATATAGATACAGATATTGCAATACATATTCACAATTGAATGCGCATTTGAAATAATTTATTGACTACAATCGCAATGGCGACAATAATAACAACAACAAGAACAACAAAAGCAGAAACTCGAAATGGACAGCCAAAGGCATCATCGTATGAAACAAACACATTAATAACAATTTATTTCCGCCATGTTTGTTTGCAACAACAACTTGAGATACAACAACAACGTCAGCAACAACAATGGACGCTACAGCAAGAACAACAACAATGGCACCATTTGAGCTTAAGCCAAAATTCCACAAATTTCTTGCCACATTTTGTCGTAAACAGCGCGACGACAGCAGCGACTATAAAGGTGTTTCAGTTGTTATTAGAAATACCCTAAAGCTAGTGTGACCAACATCAATTGTCACTCAACTTGGAAATTTCTATTGGGAATCGAAAATTTATACAATTTACTCTGCAATTGTGGGAAGTTGTTTATGAAATGGCTTAAGGGGAATTATTAGAGTTTTGTACCTAATGGATGTTCGTTGTAAACGTGAGATCTCTTTGTACAGAATGATAATTGTAAGATGTATTTTTGAGTATAAGGAGAAAAGCCTTTTTTAAGTTTATCTTAAAATCAGAGAATTTGCAAAGAAGTTTTTTTTGCTGTATTTCAATTGGATTCTAGAAAAATTATCATCATCACTTTCTGAAATAATACCTCAATGTAACAAAAAAAATAAACAATTGTAGGTATAAAGAGGAAAACCTTTGAAAGCTTATTTTGCTGTTAGCAAATTTTAAAAAATAGTTCATTTTTTTTATTTTAATTGCTTGCTAGAATAATTATTATTATCACTACCTTTTTGATATAATTTAACATAATTGCTCAATATACAAAATTCCAATTTGAAAACGCATATTAAGATATAAAGGAAAGAAACTTAAAAACTTTTTTTAAATCAGAAATTTCTTAAAAACGTTTTTCCTTTCTTTTGCTTGGAATACCATCCGTAGTCAGAAAATGATGTATCAGAAATGACGTAATTTAGAAATTTTTGAGAAAGTTTCTTTTTTTTTGTGTTTCAAATCTAATAAATCCCCATCACTCCCTGAACTTATATCTTAATGTTACAAACAAAATATTTAAACGACTTTTTAAAAATTACTAGCAAAATTTCTTTTGTTTTTATTTTAACATCAATTATTTTAATAATTTGCAATTGGATTCTATAAACTAATCTTCGCATATGATATTTGATAGGTTCTACGATGAGAACTCTTGATACATTTTTGTTTATAAATTCTTAATTGATATAAATATTGAAGCTAAGGTAACTATGATAATTGCATAAACTTATTAGTTTTGTGTTGTAGATTTTAGAAAAGCAATAGAGCTTATAGTTGTTAGATTTCGCATAAATTTCGAAATGAAATCATTTTTTCTCATAGACTGGAGCTTCTGTTGATGCATTTAAGTGAAGCCAAATGGCAAAAGAAAGATTGGGCTATATTTAAACTTAGTACAGAGAAACGTATTATTAGTTAATAATATAATGAGTAATATTAATCAGAATCACTATAATATGAAGCTGAAATGGGTAGACACGTTTACCTATTATACAAAAGCATAGACCAAAATTTTCTCAAAGTATGGAAAATTTGACGACATTAATATGTCTACCAAGATTTTTGCACAATTTCATTTCACACTGCTTGCTGGACCGCAACGAAGCAGTGTATATGCAAGTATTTATTTAAACTTCATTTTATCTTAATTTTTGCAACATATAATAAATTAAACATGGAGATTACAATAGAGATTACGATTGTGGTTGCAGTTCACCAAGCAGTTATTACATAAATATTTGCAATTTTAGTTTTGATGTTTAGTTTTTAAAAATAAAAAAAAAAAAGATTCCACTGTTATCGGTTCAAAGGCGATTGGGAATATTTGTATAAATAGCAGTTCGAAGATAATGGGGATGTTCAGTAGTTTGTAGTGAAGTTCGAACGATGTCTTTCATTTTTCTAGATTAATATATCTTATATTTTGCTAGCTATGCCAGTGCTGACCAAATTCGAAAGTGGTGTATTGAACCACCGATCATTCGGTTTACAGGTCAGTACGCTACCGAGGCTTACACCCGTGGGCATATCTTTATTAATAACTGAAGAGAACAGAAGCTACAGTTCATAGCCGAATCCGAACAATGGATCTTTGCGATGGAGTCTTCTTGCTAGCTGTGCAGCAGTGGCTGCTGGGAGGATGTAAAACGTCGACCAGTGGCTTAAGAAGCTAGCATTTGCAGAGTTAAATTGCTATTAAACTAATTTTAATCTGCAAGAGATCGCTCTTAGAGTTGAAGCATGGAGATATGTCTATTAGGAGCTGCTCCAAGACAACACAGACCTATCAAAAGCCAAAGGCGGTGTCTTTAATTAATAGAGATTTGTTAGGCAAATAGCGTCTATGCCAGTGCTAGGCAAATACATGATGAATATAGTTTCGTTTGTAAACTGCTTGCTGAACAAACCAGCAAGCAGTTCAGAATTATCAAAAATACATAAAAAGGTAAACAAACATAGTATATTACCCGACTATAGGCAAACTTCATGGGTCTCTCTAGCGTACTCGCCTCTAAATCCGCAGGACTGGTGCATTTGTTGAGCATTAACATAGCTAGCAAATAAATGGGCGCTATTTAGCTAGAAAAATCGTTGTTAAATTTACCGCCGAACGTTTTCATCTTTTAACTAAAGGTCCCTGTTCTTCTCGAACAGCTATTAATAGAGGAATCTCTATGCTCCAGCTTCAAAGTAATGATCATCGTATTTTCTATATAGCCAATCTTTGCGAATCAACATTGTCAAGCTTATCTAATTGTGCACTGCTTGTTGCACTGCAATCAAGCAGTTTTGCTACATCAATTTTTTGCAATCTTAACTTTTGCGTATTATTCGCAACTTTAGATGTAGTTCATTGTTATCAAATAATACCGAGGCGCAAGTAGTGCGAAAAATAAACAGAAGGGTAATCCATTGTCGTATATGGAATACAATTTTGTTGCTTTTGGTGTTTGCAATGGTGTTGACTTACATCTGTGTGTGTATGAGTGAGTGAGTGTAGGTCTCTGTGTGTGTGTGCGGCAAACAATGGAACAAAGCAGAATGCCGTGAAGCAGGCAACAAATTGCAGCAGCAGGCGTAAAGTATAATCATTTCTCTGTCGTAATTTTGACTTTGACGAATTGCTGCAAAAGGATACAGGCTCAAAAACGCACACAGACACTCCTGCATAGGCACACATAGATACACACTCACACACACATACACACACGCACTTAGTCAGCTGTGGAAATGGGCAAGCCTTTGCATTCTATATCAGAATAAACTTGACAAACTCTCATTGCAAACAACTCTCAGCTGTCAGTGTGTACACACCCCTAGCCAGCTAAATATAGCAATTTTTTTAATGCCTTAAATTTTGGTAAGAAAAAGTAAATATTATTACTGTCGCGCATTATTTTTACAGATATAAAAAATATTTTTTACTCTTTGGCTTGTTTCGCAGGGATTTCATAAAGCGCGTAGTCCGCTTTTCGTATTTTTTGCTTGACACGACTCCTTCCATCATCATGAAGCACAACTTTTCAGCGCTCATCCAAGCGACTATCCGCCATTTAGTAAATAAAAAACATTTTAGTTCACAAAAATTTCGTATAATTTGATCCTATTAAAACAGAAAAAAAATATAAATATTTTCGACACGCTCTATTTGTATGACAAACAGTGTGAAATCTTTGCACGTATGCCTGTGGTGTGTTGTTTGTGTGAAAAACTTAAAATGAAAAGCACTTAATAATAATTTACAAGTAAAAATATTTTCCGCCTGACACTGGCAGGCGGCAACTTGATTTTCCCAGCTCCTTCTCCGGAAAATGCGTCATGGCAACGCTTCTGTGCGTCGTGCATGCGTCCGTGCTTGCGTATGTGTGTGTGTGTGTGGGTAATGCTTTTTAACATTTTAGGTGCTCATCCAGAACAAGACCTCCCTACATAGGCGTAGCTTATGGGAATGCTAAATATATATCATCAAGTCTTAATGTGCCCAAGGTTTTGCGATGAAACTACTACAAATTATGAAGTTTATGGATGCGTGAATGTAAATCATGTGACACGGAACTAATGCCTCTTTACTAGATATAATAGAATTATGTACGTGGCAATTAGAGGTACCAGCTATTTGTCTCTAAGCAACTGTTTGCGGCTCGTGATTGGGTTGCTATGACATTTTAAGCATATGGTATATTATATGATATTACATCTTAGCAGTCTTTAGTGGCTTATGATATTAACAATAGTTAATGCGAAATGTTGTTACTGTTATTTGCTAAAGGTTATTTTCTTATAAAGCTTGATATTTTGCAAGTGCTGCTCACGCGTGATAGCTTTACATATGTATCAATTGCAAAGATACAAGTCGTCATGATTATTATTAATTATTTGTTATTAAATTTCGATTGTTCTTAGGTAGCAAATTTTTTGCTGTCAAATCACAGTGTGGGAGTGATTTTCTGGAAGTGCCGCTCACGCGTGATTACTTTAGATACTTCATGTATCAATCGCAAAAATTCGCTATCAAATTTTCCTGTGAATATATTGTGGGAGTTTTTTTGGAGTACTCACGCGTGATTGCTTTATATGTATCAATTAGAAAGCTGTTAGTAATTGAGTATATTTTTGAGCAGTTGTTATTAAATTGCCTCTGTTTTTATAGTAGTCGCGCTGCTATTTACGTGTGAATAAATAGCTTGATTCTTTGGAAGTGCCTCTCACGCGTGCTATAATTTTATATGTGCATTAATCGCTAAGTTACGCAGTTTATTATTGAATATTTGTTATTTAATTGCCTCTGTGCTTATGTAGTCATATATTTGCTCCATAAGTTTTCCTGTAATTATTTAGCCTGATTTTTTGTGGCGCTCACGCGTGATTTCTTTATAGGTATCAATCGCAGAGTTGGCAGTTGGTGAGTATAAATATGTAGTAAATATGTAGTATTAAAGTCCATCTGGTTTATTTTAGTGATTTTTGCAGCTTTCGAGTGATTCTATACCGTAAGTTTATGGAAATGCCGCTCACGCGTGATTTCAGATAAATAAATATCATTCGCAAAATTGTTTTTATAAATATAAAGTAAAGCATTCAAATATTTTTTATTAAAATGCTTTCGTTTTTTTATAGTGAGTTTTTTTATGTGAAATTGCCGTGATAACGTGATTTTTTGGGAGTGGTGCTCAAGCGTGATTAATTTTTTTAAATGTATCAATCGTATTGAAATAAGTTGTGACGTATTTTATTGAATATTAGTTATAAAATTTCCACAGCTTTTTTAAATTGTTTATTTTCTGACATTTATATAGCGTGATTTTTTAGAAGTGCCGCTCACGCGGGATTTATTGATATAATATGGAACAATCGCATAGCTATTACTTATTGAACATTATTATTAAACTACATAATTTGTATTGAATTGCCTCTTTTTTTAGAGTAGTCTATGCACGTGAATAAATAACGTGATTTTTTAGAAGTGTAGCTCATGCGTGATTTATTTTTATGTATGTTCAATCGCAAAGGTATAAGCTTTGAAGCATCTTATTAAATATTTGTTCTTAAATTAACTTTGTATGGGATCTCTCTGAAATTTACTTGAAAATATATGGCGTGATTTTATGGGATATTGCGCGTGAGTGCATATATTTATATACAAACAAATGAGTATATTTGGAATAATTGTAATATAATTTATTTTTCACTATTTCTATGGATGATGATTTTGTAAGGATTTATAAAATGTTATCTTGGAAATCTGTAGCTATTGATTGTAGTCATTTATTGAAATATTGTCCCTAACGTGTTAAGCTGTAATTTAAGTAATGGTTACTAGGTACCTGAAGCCCCATCTTCTTAAAATCGTTAATCTTTAGAAACATTATCACGTGAATATGTGATAAAATAATCGCTCAGCATCGTTTACCAAGTTGAGGCTCATCACTAAACAGAACTTTGTCATAAAATAGTGAAGTGTCTTGAGCTCTTAAAGCAGCACTACACCGTAGAGCATAGTCCAATGGCTATAAGTCTCATACTATTTGAAGCCTTATATGCCTTTAGATATAGATCCTTGTGCGAAATGTTCCACATGCTCTATTAACAAAGGCCGTCGGGGAATCGATGAACTAAGGCTTAGCTATGATTATAATAATGATATTTGCTTTGAAACGTGCTGTTCACTTTCTGTTTTACAGATTCCATTCCTACTTCGAATTAGTAATCTATGCGGAATAAATTGGCTTTTCCAACAACTACATCATGTTCATCTGTTTGGTGTCTTAAAAACTCTGAAAATGCTTAATTATTTCCTGACTTTGAGTAATAATAGTGTTATCACAAAGAATCGGTATTCGTAGCTGAAACTAGTTTATGAATATTTCAAATGCTGATGGTAGAGTTTATATATGCGAGAATTTGAAAATATCGAAAAAAACGCTAACTTAGAAGTTCATCGTAAAAATCGTAATTTTAAGCCCTCGCTCTCCGAGGCCATGAAAATGCTAATGAATAAAAAAAAAATTTATTTTCTGACTTGGAACAACCATAAGTTTGCCACAAAGAATAGATAATGAAAGCTGAAACTTGCAAACAAAACAAATGAACTCAAAAAGATAAGCTCATGCTCTAGCTTTTCAAGTTACTTCAAGTTTTGCGTTAGCTCCTTTATCTTGAATATGAGAAGTGCTACATTGAATAAATTTTGTGTTTCTGTGAAGGACCTGTCTTCACCCCAATTATGAAATATATATCGGATGTAGTTAACAGATTTATTATTATTATCCATTATTCTTGCATGAAATTGATGGCTTTAATTAGCATTATTAGAATGATCCGACTTGGCTCTAATCTGCTCCGTTTTGTTCGATAACTTGTTATCATTTCAAAGCTTATCTTATAGGTTTCTCCTATAGAGATATTGACAAAAAAAATGGAGACAAGCCTCAATGCTCAAATTTCTCACCAGAAAAATTATTCGCCACGGACAGAAACAAATGGTTATCTCTTGGTGTCAGGTCTGCACTATGAGGTCAATGCATAAGAACATCCCAACCAAGCTTCTGGAGCTTCTAGCAAGTCACTATCGTTGTGTATGGCCTGGCGTTGTTCTGTTGCAATACAATTCCCTTTCTATTGTCCAAAGCTGGCCGCTTATAGGCATTTACTTGCTTCGGACTGTCCAATTTTGGACAGTGCGGTACCGGGGTACGAGTTGTGCCGTATGCCAGCTGCTCATAGTAGATAATTCCCTGTCAATCCCACCAAACTGCTTGCAGAAAGTCAGGAGAGAGCGTCATGGAGTGAAATGCGTAGTATCGACAATGATAGAAGGCGCTGCATAGAGTTTGTGTCCGCCCTATGCTACACTTAGGAGCGTCAAATTTAGCTTCATCCACTTCTATTTTGTAGTAAAATTTTACAATAAATTAAAAAAAAATTCCAGTAAATACAGAGCAAAACCTTCCTGGCCGTCACCCAATATATATATCATTCCCGCTGGAGAGTTCCAAAGTTACTGTATCTATGCTAACTTAAAGTAATAAATTCAGCTAATGAAACCATTTAATTGTATACTTTTTGTTATCACTTAATCTTCGGTAGCTCTGGATAGCTGATCTGTAAAAGTATTCAGTATGAAACTACTTGAATCCTTTTGAAAATCCAACGATTCCCAATTGTCTTCTATAGAAACTGTTTTTTCTATTCTGAGAGTTTACTTTAAATACGAATTTTTCCGAATCCTAAGCTTAACTCTCCGTTTAGCAATCATCTAATGGATTTTGCAATATTGCAATTAATGTTTTTGTAACTCGCTGATTGCCAACAACCAGACACGTGCACTCTTCTCGGCCAAGTTAAAAGTTAGAAACTTGGTTACTTAGCGTGTTTTGCCAAAACATTTCCTGTCATGCTACGCCAGTGTCTACAGCCAAGACGTAGCAGAAGACGAGGACACGATATTGATGCTGATGACTGCGTCCACGTCCACGTTGACTTCGAAGTTGTTTTAGCCAACTTTTGGCACACACAACAACAACAACAATCAAAGTGAATTAAGCGAAGAGCTTCTGGAACTTCTACCGATGTTTAATGCATAAGTATTTGTTTTTTTTTTGTTATTATTTTTTTTATATACTTTTAAGCCATAAATTAATTGTACCTATAGGCAACATTTTTGGTTACGCCCACAATTGCCAATGTTTGGGCGCATACATACGTTGGGGGCCAAAAGAATTTGGCAGGACCACGCGAAATTGATGTGATGACTTGTGCCTGGCAACCGAGGCAGCCCAATTTAAAGTAATCAAAAGTAAAACAAATGAAATTCCATATGAATAATTAAAAGAAATGCGCAGATATAATATAATATAAAAATATAATATATAAATTTTTTTTAATTTAAGTAATACGAAAAACAATCAGATACATGGCTAAAGGCAAACACCGGAAAATGGCAGATTTAAATCTAAACAGCGTCAGCCAACGGTGACACAATGTGGAGGCCAAGGACATGGCAACTTAAGTGCCGTAAAATGCGAAATAAAACCAAAAAACCCAAAAAAAAATAATAATAATAATTTTCTAAGCCAAATGGAGTTGTCTGCTGCCAACTGCGATGTTTTGTTGACCAGCTATACGGAAGCATGAGCAAAAACCAAAACTATGTGTGTAGCCGAAATGAACGGGGATGACCTCAGTAAGGACTGCTAACGGAGACTGCTGAGAAGAGCTATAAAAGGTTTGGGCAATCGCCTCACTCTACAATATTATTTGATTATTTGAAGCGAAGGAGAAAATATATTATATTCTCATACCTTAATGTTTCTTATTTCGTCAACTATTGAGTGTCCACTGACCTTTGTCAACTTAGTTTAGAACTAGAAATCTTAATATCAAAATTAACAACCAGTAAAATGAGTGAGTTAGAATAGTACGTAAGTATGTAAGCTAGTTGTAAATCTTTCTATTATATAACTGCTTAAATTTCGTAATTATGTTTTATAGATCATCTCCCAACCCAACATCTAAGATTAATTTAAATAAGCAAGTGACACTCTCTTAAAACGTCTCTTGCCATGACGCCAAATTTTAACATTTTTCGAAAAGTTTTCTACATAAAACTCAGAAAATCCTTGAGCGAAACGGTTGCAAGCTACAATTCTTCTTTGGATTATTGAAAGATTCTAAATGAAAAGCATTTGAAACGATTAACAAACGCTTAAATTCTCAATCATTTGCCGCATTTTCTGGCCAAACACTATCACAAACGAAAACTTGCTGGGACTCTGTCGAAGTGCTCCGATGAACACCGACATCATAAGAAGAAAATGGGCCTGGATTGGCCATACCCTCTGGAAGTAAGATGAAGACATCGCCAAGAGATCTATCCAATGGAATCCACAGGGTACACCTCGGTGCTTGCAGAGAGTCATTAGAGAGCCTCATGGAATGAATTGCAAAGTATTGCCCATCCATGCCTTGCTAGCTTGATCAGGAACAACCAGTCAATTAATTGGGATCGAAACGTCAAGGTAGCAATAATATTACACAAGAAACTTAAGTGTATAAACCTTATAAACAATGTCAATATAAATCTACATAATTACTTAATACAGTTTACCGATTCAAAAATAAATCGATTCTGTTTCGGTCATTTTTCCAAGCAGGTGCACCAATATGTGTTGATACCGCAAAGTATCATATAAGCAAGCTTCTACTCTCACAAAATAAAATCCTGAAAATTATCTCTAACTTTCCTAGCTTCCACTTAACAATTGACAAATTAATAATTTAGCAAAAATATAACTCATTATAGAAAGATTAGAACGTTTTTTTCACAACTTTCTATTTAGACGGAATCATACAGCTATCTATCATCTATCAATCATCTATCTATTATCTATCAATCATCTATCTATTATCTATCTATCATCTATCTGTCATCTATTTGTCGTCTATATATCATCTATATATCATCTATCTATCATCTATCTATCATCTATCTATCATCTATCTATCATCTATCTATCATCTATCTATCATCTATCTATCATCTATCTATCATCTATCTATCATCTATCTATCATCTATCTATCATCTATCTATCATCTATCTATCATCTATCTATCATCTATCTATCATCTATCTATCATCTATCTATCATCTATCTATCATCTATCTATCATCTATCTATCATCTATCTATCATCTATCTATCATCTATCTATCATCTATCTATCATCTATCTATCATCTATCTATCATCTATCTATCATCTATCTATCATCTATCTATCATCTATCTATCATCTATCTATCATCTATCTATCATCTATCTAACATTTATTTATCATCTATCTGTGATAATATGGAACTATTATCTGTTATCCATTTTATTTAATGAATTATTACTAATTTTACTTATGTTATATTTCCCATTTCAAACAATTTTTGAGATCTAAGTGAAGAAGAGTTACCGGAAATCTGTTCATAGAACAGACACTGGATAAAAAAAACAAGAAATGGCTTGACTTTTATTATAATTCACCTTTTTATAGCTTATATAAATGGCTAGAAATATAATTCAATCATGCTCTTGAAATCCAAAAAAAATGCAGCTGCATATAGTTTGCCTGTCACCATCATCTTTGCTCCTTATTACAGGAATTTAGTGAATTATATAGCTTTCTATATAATATTGTATACAATCTTTCAATCTCAACCATATTCTTTCAACCAATTACAATAAGAAAAATTTGCATATACAAGTTCATACACTTTTACGCATTTTTTAGTTTTTTTAAAAAACAAGAAATCTTCCCATAGACATCATTGGCCAAATCTACTTCTGTCCGTCAAAATAAAAAAAACCCAAATCACAAGAATCTGACACAATGTTAAATTCGAAATAAATAATGATATAGCCTCAGCAAGTGTATAAAATGTAAGTGACTTGACTGACTGGCGGTCTATAGGACCTTCAGGACTTTAGACTGTTTGCTTGGCTGGCTGGCTGGCTGGCATGGCTTGGCTGTTTGCCTGTTTTTGGCCTTTATTATAAGCCAACTTGCTGACAATGTCGAGCATATTACAATGCCAACAACGAGCATGTGAAAAGCGCGCACTCAACAGCCAACAAATATTTTGACATTTTGCAACACAAAACAGTATTTGCTGCGGAGTGTGGATGTGTGTGGGATGACGGGTGTGGAATGGGTGTGGGTGTGTGTGTGTGTGGGTGTGTGGGTTGATGGGTGTGTGTGGCTGCGGGTGTGCATGTGTTGTTTGAGTGTTATACAATTGCCAAATACTTTTAACCTTGTTAGAAGTGTTTGACACTTGAAATTTGTATTTCGCTTTTTAGCTCTTTGCATTTTTTTTTTCGTTTCACTATTTAAGTTAAATTTATTGTATTTACCAAGACTTTGAATATGTCGATAGCTTTGGGGCTTAAATGATTAAACGAACCCTGAAAATCGCCCACGATTAATAGTGAACAATGAAATTATTTGAGATATTCAAGTTGTATTTCTTGGAAACTTGGAAAAGCGCACTTTCGTAACCAATACTCGTGTCACTCTTTGAGCGGAGTAATTCTAATAAATAATTTAAAGGGAAACGCTTTTGAGAATTTTTTTCAATGGAAATTTATTTGCTAATTAAAGCGCGTTTACATTAAATCTTTGTTAAGTCTGCATTATATCTAGCTTAAGTTATAAGCTGCTTAGGCTGGTAGCTTTGCGCACTGATGGGGGTTCTTTTTTTCGCTTTTAAAGAAACAATTTTTTTTTTTTTGCAAATATAAAGAAAAGTATTGCAAGTGACTCAGCTGCAGAAAAGTTAAAACATTCAGGTTGATTTCATATAATTTTTGCAACATTTTTATTATAGACTTTTTTAATAACCAGAAAATTTATAAAAAAGAATAATATGTTCAGGATTTGCAAACGAATTGTTAATTTATTTATTATTAATATATGGGAACAACCAAGTCAAGTTGACCTTAAGATTTAGTAAGTTAAAATTTAAAAATGAAGATATATGAAATGGTAACGAGCAAAATATGAAATAAAACTAATCCGCACCATTAGCCTAATGGCTGATATTTTTATAGATACGCAACGTCTAATATTTGGGTTGGAAAACAGAAAGTAGCATAAAAATGTAAATATTTCTTAACAAAGAGAAAAGCCAAAGAACAACATTGACCAAGTTAGCTTTTTATAGTTTAAAGAATGGTCAAAGATGCTCGATTTGGGGAATCAAGATGAGATTCAATAGATAAAGAGATGAATTGGATAGACTGTTCAAACGAGAGAAAATCAAAGAGGTTATTATTATTTGCGCAGAAGTTTTTCAATATTCAGAAGTATAATTATTTTAAATATATTCAGAAATCATAGCCAGGATGAAAATAATATTATTAGTCATTGAACCAAATTAATCGTTTATAATATTCATTAAGAAAAATAAAAAAAAGATAAACAAACTAAAATTGTAAATATAAAAATATGATTTAAAAAAATATTACAAACTTCCAACTATTTTTGTACATTCTTGGAAATAATAATAATAACTAATGTTAATTCATGTTTTTTTAATATGCATTCATTATTTTTATTATTCGTTTGGTATCAAATAGTCCAAACTTTCAAATAAGAATATATGTGACATGTTACACGAATCAGCCGAAAAAAAACATTTACTTTGAATTTATTATATTTATTTCAAAAGTT
This sequence comes from Chymomyza procnemis, assembly GCA_035046065.1. Classification (NCBI taxonomy): domain Eukaryota; kingdom Metazoa; phylum Arthropoda; class Insecta; order Diptera; family Drosophilidae; genus Chymomyza; species Chymomyza procnemis. The sequence continues at coordinate 37,836,925 of JAWNOJ010000021.1, read as the reverse complement.
AAAAAACAAAAATAATTTTTATTTAATTATTAATTACAAAAAACAACAAATACACAACATAAATAAGCAGATTTAAGTATAGATAACTTTTTTTTAGTATGCATTATTATTTTTAAAAACATTAATTTTACAACAAAAAAAAGAAAAAAATATAGAAGTTTTTTTAAAGTTATATAATGACAATTGACAAGAATTAATCTCTACCAAATTTTTTGTGCCTTCAGCATGAAATTAAACTAACACAATTTTTTTTTAAGCTCAAATCTTTTTATCCAGAAATTGATATTAATTATGTTCTTCAATTGGAAGCACTTAAATAATTTTATAAACAATTCGAATTTTCAAGTCCAACTATTCAAACAAGTTGTGCTTTTTGTCAAATTTTTATATTGCTGCAGATACAAAAATATAAAAAATATTTGATATGAATCATTTATCAATATTTTTATAATTGTAAAATGGCGTAAAAACATAAGCTTTGAAAATTAATCTAATAAAATCGAATATTTTCTACATAAATATCTGAAAATTTTTTTAGTTGTTCTATGAGCTCCATATGACAAATTAAAAAATGTTTTTTTAACAAAAGGTTCTTGCTTATATTATATATTATTATAGAAATTATAAGATTCTAAAATATCGTATATTTTTTTAATGATTTGTAATCCAACCAAAACTGTAACCCAAAGACACTTTGAGCATAATTTTGGATCTTAGTTAAAAAAGAAGAATTACAAAAAAATTTTAAACTTTTAGAGAAATTTATTGTATATTTAAGAATATCAAAATTTCTTATTCTTTACTTATTTTTAATTGAATCAAAAGCTAGAAAAATTGTAAAAATTATTATAAATAAATTTTTAAACTTTAATTTCTCATAAAATGCCATAGGTGCAAGTTTGAACCAATGCCAAAAAGAGTATTTCAAATTATTTTTACTAAAATCGCTTATAAGGTCTAAAAAAAACGCCAAAAAACCTATGCTTCAAAAATAATTTATAAATAAACAAGCCACATTTGCTGCAAATGAAAAACTTAATCTCCAAATTCGCTGATGCTCTTCACAGAAAACAGTCACCCAAGCTAATCCTTTAGGTAGACCTGCACTGCCTGATAAGGGTCAAGCATAATTACCATTTTTTTTTTTTTTGTTTACCTTGAAATCTGTACGAGTGAAATGTACTATTAAAAATCGTTTACACTTTTTGGTCGTTTTTTGTTGCTTGCTTGACTTAAACTGTATGTAAACAACCTGATCTACTCTCTATACATACGCCAACCCAAGCTTCCTTTTTCCAATTTTTCCGCTGTTTTTCTTTTATTTTCTTTGTTTCTGCTGCGTCATGTGTTTTCAGTAAGTGAAAAATGATGCTTAGATGCTTATACGCAGCTTGAGTTCTTACAAAGATTTCGCTTCTCATTCTTGATTTTATTTTATTATCGTGTAATGCAATTGAACCAGACCGAACCAGACTGAAGAAGTTAACTTACAGCAAATAAAACAATCTGCAATTCGAAGGATTCCATTCTAAAATTGAGTTCATGTCAATAGTACTTGGCAATAAGGTCATTGTGTAGCAACTAGAGATGACAGTGTGATCGAAGTTAAGTTGTTATGCGAGAAATAAAAGTATTACCAAATAATAATTCTTTCAGTTTAGTTTAGGAATGTTTTTTGTAAACTGTGAGAAATTCGATTTAGATAATTTAGAAAAATTCAAAGTAATATTATTGCGTGAGATAAGCGCAATTAAAGATGTGGGTAGACAGCAAATTGTTCACGCCACGACACGTTGCTGCACTAGCACGAAGTCAAAGAATTATACACAAAGTAAAAGTCATCATATACAGAAGTTTTTTTATCATTTTTTTTATACTTTTAGTCAACGTAACGTAGAGCAATTTATTAATCGTCAGTTTGGTATATTATTAACATTTTTCAAAAGCCAAAGCAGACAGCACGACCCTCTCTACTTTCTGACTTATTTGTATCTGATTATCCTCAAATTATCTCGTCTTCTTGCATTCTTTTCAATGCATATGACGTTGTCCCGTTGTTCTTACTCTTGTTATATAATTCCAGACTATTTCATAATTTCGTCAGCAAACAAATCGAAATTTAAAAACATGACATTTTGTCAATTACTTCCCCACTTGGGCTAGTTTTCATAAACTAAAACTTGATATCAGTATCTGCAGTACTGTGAATAATGATGGTGCAAAGATTTTAATGATTCTTACATCACGAAATCTCCCTACATTTCTCTCGTCAGCACAATTTCGGAATACTGCTCATGTGTTTGGAGTCCTTAATACCCTCATTTTTCATTCTCTCTGCACGAAAAGTTTTGAATTAGACCCATCTATCCCGCTTCTTGCTATCTTCTTAGAAAGATTTCTCATAATTTCTCACAATCCTTAAGCAAATTATGATAAACAAACTTAACTTGCTTCCCTTGACGACATTGTCATAGCTCCAAAGCTTTCTGCATTTATCTTTCAATGATTGCAGTTCTCATGCATCTAACCAAGTTTAAAAGAAGCGTTTGCACCAAAAGTTTTAGCATAGCAATAGAACATTGTCAATTAAAGCTGAATTTAATTATAATATTATGGAAATAGAAATATTACTTTATTATTACCCTCGGCTATGCATTTAGTGGCTCCAAAGGTGTTGAGCATGTGGGATCTTCCTAAATTGTTGTCCGAAAAGAACAGGGGCCTGCAGTTTACAGTCGAATCCGCAGGAAGGTGTCTTTAATGAATTCAAAGTATATATTATCCATGTGCTAGCAATGCCAATGATATTTTTGATCGAAAATCAAAAATGCTCCTAAAAAATTGTATGTTTAATTTATCGAAGTGCCAATATTCCTCGACTTTGCTTTCCATCTCTCATCATTAGTATTTCCTTTGCCACCTAAAGAAGCATAGGGCCTCGGTAAGGCACCGATATTCGCGAGGGACGTGCGTGAGGCACGCAACGACACGAGGCCGCGCAAAGTTAAAGATATTTTGCCACAAAAAGTGTACAAAATTGAAATTAGCAACCAACAGAACTCAAAAAATCGCTTAGTTTTCGCAATAAAATGGACTCATAAATATATAATTAAAAAGGCTTATAAATATAAAACTCTTTCCAATTTATCGGCTTTTAATTTGGTTGAACAGAACTGTCTTGTGTCACAGTTGAGTCCCCTAGACACCTCAAAATAAGAAAGAAAAAATAGATTTGGATATATCATGCTCTCAGAAGGAACCAAAGCAGTAATGTCAGGATGGCACTGGACTGGAATTCCCAAGGCAGCAGAGGGTTCAAAACCCTTAAGACGCCCAGGAGAAGATCCATACTTCAAGAACAGACGGCGCAAAACAGGGTACGCTGGAAGGCTCTAGTAGAGGCCCTAAGTTTTTAAGCGGAATAATAAGGGGGAAAAAAATCGCTTCACGTAAGTCTGTAATTATAAAATATTTCAATTTTTTGTATTGTAAATTATTACTATTATTTTTCTTTCGATTTATTGCTCATATCACGAATTGTGTGATTTACTCACGAGCAAGATATTTTGATATTTACATTAGAATAGTATATTTTATTTCGCAGATCACTTAAAATAATTTAAACTATTTTAGCATTGGGCCCATAAATTTTAGTTCGTACTTGCATGAGACAATATCAGTTTCTGCGTGATACCAAATATAGTTTCTCCCTAAAATGGTGGATTTAATAAAAATTTTGTCTCAAACGTGCTGCAGTACCAGGCGCACAGAAATCACTAGCAAGAAATCGATAATCTAGAGAATGTCACATCTTTTTATTCTGAAATATTTCAGTACAAATGATTAATTTTTAAACTTTCGATATATCTTTATTGATGATTTTCAAGTGCTGAAGTGTGCCATATCATTTTGTTCTGAAATATTTCAAATAAAGTTCAAATAACTAAAATTTTAATGTAGTCGATTTCAATTCACTCAAAAAAAAAACCGAAAATTCATTTGGATAACAACAACCCAATCACGATACAGTAACCTACACTCACGAGCGCAATGTGTCACGACTAGCAACACCAGCTGTGAGCAATCCTGCTGTGATTGCTGGCAAAATATTTAACACATGCGGCACCTCAAACATAAAAATCATATTAGCGCAAATGTAAAAGTTAAGTATTTATCGATAACGATATTTTTTAGCTATAAGTGTTGAATTCGAAATAATTTTAATGACCTTGCAGTTAAAGAAGTTCATAGATTTATGTAAAGAGTGCCAGCGCACGCCAAAGCAATCAATATTTATGCAAGTCTTGCCAACTCTAAAGTTTTTTATTTTTTTGTGTGAATGGATGGCAACTCTATGTATTTTGTGAAGAAACTCATTACTGACAAAAAAAAAACTGTAAACTTGCATGTAAAATACTTGTGGCAACTATTTTGCCAACTTACAAACTGTCTAGCATGTCTGCAGATGATGGTCGGGTCTGTCTGTTGGTCGGGTTGTCTGGATGTCAGATAACCAATATGAATACGAATGCTGGCTGTCAGGGCAATCATGCTGGCTGCCATTTTGGCTGGATGCCTTGGCAACACCTTATTGACTAAGTTTTTTTGCAACAATCTACGCGTGTTCGCCGTCGTCGCCATTGCTTTTGATGGGCGGGGAGCGGTATGCGGCAAATAGACTGTTTATCTCGCGTTTTACCCCAACTCGGTTAGACATTATAATAGACAGTGGGTAATACGTATTTGTCGAATTCGAGCGAAACGTTTTACATATTCTAAAATAACAATATAAAAATTCAACAAGCAAACGCCACACAAAAGAAGCTTGAAATATCGCATAATATGCCAAACCGAAAGGTAGTCCCAAAAAAAAGCCGTAACTGTGTAAAGCAGCTACGTGTGTGTGTGTGTTTGTGAGTATCTGTGTGTGTGAGTATCTGTGTGAGCTTGTTTGCGTGCGTATGGGGATTGGGTTCGGCTAACAAATGGCTGCTGAAATTTCGTTATAATATTTATGCGTTCTATGTAAGGGGCGGATGCTGTCGCTCTAGTGTGCCAGCACTTGTGTAATTCCCGCACCCCCGCCAACCAACCTTAAGGTAACCTAGAATTTCTACTTTTTGGTCCTTGGTGTTTGTGTGCGTGTGTGTGCGTACGCTTGAAGTGAAGTGCACGCCTTAAAGCCCAAAAAATTTGTTGAAGCAGAAACTGAACCTGTGCTTTGTTGTACTTGAAAATTATACGATAGCGACGACTAGAACGACGACGACGACTCTATAGCTGCACTTGACGTTGCTAGGTTAATGGGTACTGTAGGGTATTGTGTTTAAAAGATTTGTCCTGTTTGCAGCTGCTTATAGCCGCAAGGATACACAGCGACAGTTTATACAATTTCAAGAAGAAGAAAAAAGAAGCTGTCCAAATATTCACTAATTGGTTAAGGTAATTTGAGTTAAGTCAGACACATCAAATTTTAATTATTTATTATTTATTTTAATAACAATGAGGACAGCACAATTTTAGTTTCCTCTCCACTTTTGCGTAAAAAAAATTTTTACACATAAAAGGGGGACTTTGCTCACTTCGCTTTGGAGTTTTCATTTTTATACGAATCCAATGCACGCTTCATCTTTATGTCAATTTGTACTCCCTCCAAGTGTCTAACTCTATAATTTCTCGGTTTTTTAAAGATTTTTAATTTTTTTGTATTCTTGCCTCTTTGCGAACTCGATTTTTATGTTCTTCTACATTCCACTCATTGGATTTCAAGTATATTTGTGAGCGACGTCAAAAACTTTTTTATATAATAGAGGTTAAACTGACAGGTAGCGTGAAAATCGGCCCAGAAGGGTCGAGTACCATCAATTGAAGGCTTTTTTAAACGCAGACGATACCCAATCGCAAAAAATGCTTGACAAGCAGTGAGGTATCTGTCAACCAGCCATTTCCATGCGTCAACGTGACATGGTACAAGTTCAAAGTACTGGAAAATGGGTACTCTTTGAACTGAACGATAGACAGATGGAGCGACGCCAAAACACACGGGAAATCTTGCTTGCCAGACAAAAAATGAAGTCATTGAGAAATGGGTTTATTTCGAGAATCCTAAACGCAAGAAATCATAGGTTGATCACTGCCAGCCATCAAATCGATTTAGATGAAAAACGCTGCTGTGCATTTGGTGGGCCCAGCAGGATATAGCCTACTACGAGCTGTTGATTACTGGTGATGCCATCATCACCGCTACTACCAACAGCTGATCAAATTGAACCGTGCTTGACGTGAAAAAAAAAACATAGCAAGATATGACACACTGATTTTCCTCCGCGATAACGCACCGCCGCACTCGTCCAAATTGGAGACGAAATTACCTGGAAACACTGTTTACCCATTCCGCTTATTCACCAGATCTGACTCCTACTGACTATCACCTGGGCCACGCGCTTGCCGAACAACATTACGATTCCTACGAAGACGTTTGAAAATAGCTGGACGAATGGCTTGCCTCGAAAGATAAGGAATTCTTTTGGCGTGGTATTCGCAAATTGCCCGAGAGTTGGGAAAAATGTATAGCTAGCGAGGGAGAGTACTTGAAATAAAATTCTTTTCTTCTTTCTACACCAAACAAAAGTGTTTTTATTACTAAAAATCACCTGGTGTGCAGACATCAAAAAACTTTTTTATATAAAAAAGGTATTACTTTTAAATTTATTATTATTTTTTTATGTTTCATAGCTAGATATTGCAGTTTTTTTTAATAATTTATTAAAATGCCCTACATAATTTTGTCCTATTTTACTGCAAACAATCTATTACAGCAAAAAATTCAAAATTTTCCACTAATTTCTAATTATTTAACACAAAGGAAAAATAATTTTCATCGCATCTCAGCTTTCTTTACTGCATTTGTTTACATAATATTCCTTCTAATTAGCATTTCCCATGACAAATCGGTTTTCATTATAAATAAAAACAATTTTTCAAAAGAGTTATTAATTATAATTTTCTATGCTAATTAGTTGTCATTGTCATAAAGTTTCACTTTGTTTAATTATTATATATTACATATAATTTTGTAAATTTGAAAACAAAGCTATTTCTATAAATTTAAACATATGTCAATTAACAGAACTTTAAACTTAATAAAGAGCAGTCCCCAACTAAATGTTCACTCAGTAAAAATAGTTTAAAAAAATATAAATCATATTAAAGAGTTCAAATTAAAATGAATTGAATAAAGCAAACACATGTTCGCCCACACAGCGACTCTCACATGAGGGATTCGTTTTAAAAATGTTTTATGCCAATTACAAAAAAAAAAATAATATGCATACGAGGGCAGTTTGTTCAGTTTATTGCAGTCATGCAAATATTTATAGTTTTTGGGATAAAAGATTGCCATAATTTATGTGAACATTTCTTTTCGATATTAGGAAAATCTTTAAGAAATTAGAGTCAAGTATGAAATATGTATACAAATAGTTAAATAATTTTAATAAAAGTTAGAAGTCATTAGTTTTCGATGTCTTTAAATATCTTACAAAATTTAAAGATTAGTAGATTAAAATAAAATAAAAATCGTTTAGGAAGTAAACGCAGTAACCTTATCAACTTTTAGTATTGGAAAAAATTGGGAATACTTCCTAGATAGAAAAAGAACAAAAAACGGAATATTCGAATTAGATCTATATAGTACATCCTTCGTTTAATATACGTTTTAAATTTTCAAGCATGAGATCTGTACATCTTTCGTTTAAAATTCTTTTCAAATTTTCAAGCATGAGATCTACACAATTTTGGTTTAAAGTCAGTTTTTAATTTTCAAGAGACCTATATATTTTGAGTTTACAATCCGCTTTTAACATTCACAATGCGCCAAAATCTATCTCTCTGCTGAACAAAAGACTTCAGACGAGGCTAATGCGCTGGGCAAATGCTGGAACCAAGTCAATCCGATTGCCAGGAGCAGGCGTAGATGGAGAGAGTTTGTTGATGGCCTACGTTCATTTTGAATGCTTTATGTATATATATTTATATATAAATAAAGGATATGCTGATGCATCCGCAATCCTAGCATGAAAGGTGAATTTTTTTAAAGATAATCACTATCTCACATCAGAGGCGACTTAGGAATTTGGATTGACAATATAAAAGTTGAAAACAGCAAGTAACTATCAAGTGTCTAGATGTTGAAGAGTCTTGCTAAAGCGCACCTAATAAAGTTTCAAGATCTTAAAAAAGATTCTTATAAAACTGCCAAAAAAAACGAACTTTCATTAGCGAGAACTCACTGAACAAGCTTATGTGGTAATAAAAATATTTACTTAATAAAATCGCAGAAAATTGTTATAAATTCTATTAGGAAAACAAGTACTAAGCCTTCGATAAACTAGTTCTAGATAAGCAAGATTGCACTATTTATGATGCCAGAAAAAAAATGGCAGAAAAATAATTGTTAAATATGGATATGATATCGTTTAATTTTATTGCCGTATTGTTGTAAAAATATAAATTATTCGTTTTCGATATATCCCGATTTACAGCTGAAGTTCTAAAGAAAAATATATATATCATAAGTTACAAACGAGGTTATGTTGGGACTATAATAATGGTTGGAGATACATATTTCTCGAATCGAACTTGCAAAATGCTGTCGGATATGCAGTAGACTTTCTTATAAATATATGTAGATTATAATTATATAACATTTTAAGTGGAAACACTTGTTTCTGCAAAAATGGAATGGGGAAGACGTTTTTTTGTTTCATTTGTATAACTAAACATTTAATTCAATTCTAGTAGAATAGGTTGTAGACTTTTTGAATATGATTTCTCATACAAGATCGCCACATTTGGCCTTGAGCACAAAATGCATGCTTTTTTTGCCATTTTCCATTGTCATCACCATTTTTCGAAATAGCCATTTCAATGTTCCATTTGTCCATTGTCTATTTGAGCTTAGTTTGAGAACCATTTGCATATTATATGAAAACATCTTCAGATGACCAACTTCTGCGAACGACGATAACGCGAAGATCGCAGCTCCTACTCAACAGTGGCTCGTATGGTCTCAAAAGTTTTGGGTCAGAATTTCTTGTTCACTGGACTTATAGTTTTTTGAACAGCAGCAATTTTAACTTAATTTTTTGCACGAATCGCACATTTAGTTTTCACAATTGAGAAGTTCTTTTGAACAATTTCAGCGCGTTCTTTTGGTGCGAATTGTTCCCTGGCATAAATTGTCTTGGAATGACGCTTCCAACACGGTATGACTCGATCTGTAGCCACTGCCAAAAGTTATAGAGTTGCCCGTTTGTTCAAGTAATAGCGTATGAGTAGCTATATATATTTCGAATACCGAAAAGGCGTTTAAAATCAATATTTTTCAGCTTCAGCAACTGATTTATTAGTTTCCAAACTTTTTTGAATAACATTAGATCGGGTTCTAATTAGTTATATATTTTAATTGTTCCGTATTGGAGTAGCCAGTACTCTCGGCTAATTTGTACTAACTTTAGTAGTAGTTGCCTCTAAACACGAAAGTCGGTGGTTGGATTTTTTTCTAGTTAAAACAGAAATCTATAGAAACATTGAGAAAGTTTCTCTTGGAAGCTTATAAAGTAGCAAAATTTGCTAGCCTTAAACTTGTAAGCCCGCCCTCGGTTGTTATATATAACAACAGCTTGAGTAATAGGTAAGCCTCTGTGCCAGCACTGGGCGTTGCCTGGCAAATAGGACTTTGATTTGTTATCAAAACGGAAGCTTCAATTATGCCTGTCCGGCACGTGTGTGTATCAATGTGTAAGGATATTTGTACGTATTTTTTTTTGTTTTGGTTTTGTCTCGACAAAACGTCTGCAGCTGTACTTTGCCATCCTTTGTGTGGATTTTTTTTTTTACTTTTATTTTTATTAATTTAAGTCTAAAATATTTTGATTAGATGGCAAGCTAGCAAAGTCCTGCAAATAATATGCAAAGTTGACAAATGTCTTGATGTCATTTTTAGTGCTTACAAGAAAAGGTAATGCAATTTTTTTTGGAGATTTCTAAGAGCTTGTGTGAGTTGTGGCAGAAGCCGTAGCGTGGAGGCAGGCGGCATTGGCTGCCATTTTGTTAATATTTACTTTGGCATTTCTTTTGTGCAGCAACTTGGATTTTCATGCTTGAAGCATAATTTCGTTTTGAAAGCATTTCCGGCCAGGAATACAGCAGCAGGCAGCACGTTACACCAGAGGAAGGACACACACACACAGAGAGAGAGAGAGAGACAGAGCGCGCGCGAGTGAGTGCTGCAGACTACGCTTAGTCACATGCTGCCACGCCTGGGATTAGAAAGCCGTGCCGTGCCCTTTTTGCATCTCATGCCAAAGTCATTGCCGGGAAACGGATATCCGCAGCAAGAAGTTGCCAGCCAAATACCACAGCATAAAACAGCATTAGTTAAACATAAATAAACTGTGAATGGCTGAAAGCAGGAATGCGGGAATTTGCCTATGCTCCTTTTTTCCTTTTGTACTCTTACGCTTTTCACTTAAGCCAAGTCCGCTCCAGCCGCGTCACAACTTGACCTAATCCAGTTAAAGCCTTTTTTCCGCACTTATTTTTTCGCAAGCAAATAAATCAATTTATATATCGCTTCACGCTCTCTCTTCATTCAGCTTTTGCCAGCTGGAACGCTGCATCAATATGGTTTATGATAAGTTTTTATATGGCGCATAACTTGGAATTAGTTATCGCCTGGCTAACTGCTCCAAATGCTCCTCCACCCCGCTCGCAACCGTAGACAACTTTGTTGGCCATCAATCAGCAATGTTTGCTATTATGAGTTCATAAAAAATAACTATAGCCTGGTTGCAGGTATGTTGTATCTGCATATATAGGAAATAAACAAAACGTGACAGCTTTATTTGAGGACATAAATTTCAAATGGGACTGCATAAATTTTCCAACGCTTTATAGAATTTTTTAACGAAAATGAAAAAAAAAATACATTTTTTAGTGAAAAGGTCAGAGAATATGCAGTAGCGGGCAAAACAAACCGTAACTGCGCTAAATACGCACAGAAGGATCTGAAATATATCATGGAGTTAGCAAGCGATTTGCATAAATGTTTTGGTTCTAAAGGCTTGTCACAGATGGCTTTGGACGGTAAACTTTGATGGGAATTGACTTTTTATAGTGCGGTTGGTGGCGATTGAAGACTTTTTGCTGCAGTACCTACTGCGCGGGGCCGAATGACAGATAAAGATTTCACCATATCGATTATACTCATAAAAATATCTTCGAGGATAATTGATTTTCTTCCACAGTTATTATGGCTAGGTAACCCGTAATGCGCACTTTCAAGCCTTAAACTGCAACACATACCAAAAGCAGTCAGAGGAGTTACTTTTCCTTCACCAATATAAATGCTTATGTACTCTCGCTTACAATACACTGATACAATGATATAGGTACAACTAGATTTGGGTAAAAGTAAATCTCAAACGGCTAAATAAATTTGTTGGCTTTCAAACCAAAAAAAAAAAATAAATAAAAATGCCCAAAAGCAAAACCGCGTTGACATTTTCATTTGATATGACTGACATTAACAACAAAAAACAAAAAAAAAATAGAAAAAGAAATACCCCCAACAACAAGCTACTAGCATGTTTAGCTTGGTGTAAGCTATCCGATTCCGAATTGATTGAGGTTGGAAACGAACCTGACGACGACAACGACAAATATTAAAATTCAAATTTGTTTAGTCGGAAAACTTTTGGCACTTTCAATGCCTCAAATATGTATGCCAAAAGCAAATATGTCAAGTGAATTTGAAGCGAACCAACATTTCATGTGTTTGACTATAATGTTTCCGAACAGGGTACCGCATAAGGTGAAGTATTTGTGAAAATGGCTAGATTTTGTTGTAGGCCGCACGCGTTTATTTAAGCCATTGAAGCTTGTCTAGTCCTATTTTAATAAGTTACTAAGTGTAACTGCTGTGACTGCTGGCGCCATCTATCTAGTAATTACACAAAATATCACGCTGCTTGCCAACAAAATCCAAACTGTCGTAGATATTCGTATTCGTGCTCTGATTTGGCAAATTTACTACGAAATAAATTTATTTCTATAAGTTTAGCTATGCGTGCTGCTGGCGCCATCTAGCTGCACCTGCAGAAACATTGTTGGTCAGCGTTCCCTAAAGCGATCAGTTGTAATTCAAATGTTTTCAGGCGCTATTTAGTAGGCAACTGGTTAATTATGTTTGCATAGCACTGCTTGCTTGAGAAAAGTACATTCTCGGACACACTGCTTGCCAGCAAACCCCAGTGAGCACTCTTAGATTTTTGCAATTTTGCCAGCAAACGCCATCTTTGCTCAAACAAATCTGAATTTGCTAATTTAGTTTGTTTACATTTAGGTTAGCAGTTGTAGTATGTCTTGTAGACAAGCAGTTTTAATTTTATTATTTATATTAGTTTAATGATGCATACTGCTGGCGCCATCTATCTGGCAACTGCGAATATATCCCCAAGTACATGTTTGCTCAGCTCTGCTTGCCTAAAGGTCAAATTTGCTTTGGTTATATTCATATTTGATCGTACTGCTTGCTAACAATAACCCAGCTGGCTGATATTTTTTAATTTTGACGGTAAACTTCGTGTGATATCTTTGCTCAAATTGCTGATATATCTAATTGACTTTAGACTTAGCTATTTGTACCGCTGGCTTAATCTAAGTAGCATCTACTGAAATATTTTTGGTCAGCATTGCTTGCATTATTTACTCAATATTGGTTGCACTGCTTGCCTACAAAACTCTAACTCATGCAGGTATTTGACTTTTGATAACGAACAACCTGTATGATCTTTGCTCAAATTGCTCTCCGTTGGTAATTTACTTCGAGTTTAACTATTGATGCTACTGGCGTCATCTAGCTAGCAACTGTTGACATATTGTTAGCCAGCACCCACTGCTATAAGCAGAGTTTCTTTAGATTTATTCCACATGCGACGCACTGCTTGCCTACATAAACCAAACTTTTGCAGAATTTTGCATTCTTAGCAGGGAACATCCTTTAAGATCTTTGCTCAAACTGCTCCGATTTTGCTAGTTTACTTCGAGCTTAACTATGGACACTACTAGCGACATCTAGCTAGCAACTGTTGAAATATTGTTAGCCAGCACCCACTGCTATAAGCAGAGTTTCTTTAGATTTATTCCACATCCGACGCACTGCTTGCCTACATAACCCAAACTTAGCAGCGAACACCCTGTAGTATCTGCACTCAAACTGCTCCGATTTTGCTAATTCACTTTGTTCGAGATTTTTCGGCTGGCAGTTGAAGTATTTCCTATATGCGAGCCTGGTATTTAGATGGCACAAAGAGCATGTAATCAAATCAAAAACATAAATTTGTTTGGCATGCAAGTAGCGCATAAAGAAAATCGCACTTCAAACTATCAAATTTCATATGCAAAAACGCAGATACACACGCACACACACGCATACTCAAACACACAGATACAAATGCCCGTGGCACAAGGATAACAAAAATAAAGACAAGACGGCAAACAACGCAATCAAAGTTCATAAAGAAATATGTGTGTCAAAGCAATTTGCTGAACCCAAATTCCATGTGACATACTTGCATATATATACTTGATGATACTTATACACAGATACAGATATATATATACTAATACATATATACAAGCTACTGCTATGTGCTTAGTAGTTAACGCCACCGCTCAAAATAAGAAACAGCAATCGAAGCTGTGAGCCTCAATATGCCAGACGGCGGTTACAAAAAACCGAGATATGTGAGAAAATCAAGCAGCTGGATCTATTCTGGATTTCATTGGCGCTAAAAATTCTGTGAAATCCAATTATATTAAATCTTTGTTTGCTTGTCATAGTGACGTCACGCCAGAGAATTAAAATTTTCTCATATGCTGAAAACTTAAATAAATTTTAGACTGAATAGAATTTTGTACCTCATCCCAATGACTGTGTCTACAATACCATATATTTACCTAGAAAAACTGACTCTATTTCTTAGCTTTGCCAGTGCTGGGCAAAGATTTCAGTTCTGCAGAGTGGCATTGAACCACCCAACTTCAGGCAAGCAGGTTATGACTACTCTATCGAAGTGCAATAACTAGTAACTTCATTATTATAAAAACAACTTTTTTTAATTCTGTTGCTATATGTTCTCATATGCTAAAAACTCAAGTTCATTTTAGAAACAGTCCAATAAAAATAAGCGAATGTTTCGTAACGTCACGCCTCTACTAATACCGATATTGTAAGTGGTTAACTATTTCATTGGAAAGATCTAACAGCTATCGGTTAACAATTAGTGGCCATTAGTAACTGCTGCTTAGCCTCTTCAAAAATGTGCGAAATTGTTTGTTCTGGCATTTGCGGAATATTTTGATCTTACGTTTTAGTGGAAGGAGAAGTGCAACTGAAGCTTATCGTATGTTTGTAGAAGTCTTTGGTCAATCTGCAACAATCGATAAATCTTGCTGAGCATAGCTGCGACGTCTTGAAAGTGCTTATTGCAGCGTAGATAAAAAGTACCTTTTGACCAGCCCAAAAAACTCAAAGATATGGTCATTGCAGCGTCGAAAACAATGAACGTTCTGGCCAACAAAAAAAAAAGCTTTGAAGATGAGGAATTCTGTTTTTCAGTTGCTCAAGATCCATGCCAAATGCAAAGTTGGAAGTGAATCAACAAGCCATATTAATTCGATTAAAACAATTTGGATTTTTACAAAGCTACAAGATATCAAAAGTCGATTTCGCACTTCAGAACTTTCGGTTTTTTGCAATACATTGTGAGATCGGATATGAAAAGTGCATTACAATTTAATAACTTCACCGAAAAGAAAAAAAAAAAAGAAAAACAAAACTCTACACCAAGTCTGGTTAATTCGTTCTAAAATATTTTCGCTTCAAAGATCATACCCTATATACGATGCGACCACATTGATGAGATCTACTATAAGCTGCTAAAATCAGTCGATCTTTATTTATTAGAGCTAATACATTTGAGATGCGCATTATATAAAAAACGGTTAGAAAGAGCCAAAACGCGTAAGAAGAAGATTTTACAATGTGGAAACGTTGGACCCCAAAAGACTCAAAATTTACCTAAAATCAGTGAAATGGAAGGTGTAACCCCAACAGACTCTATTACTTTCGACTACTAGCTTTTCCGTCAGAAGCAAGCTCCTATCCCAACAGACTTTGCTTCTTCCAGCTACTATATTTTTCGAAAGAGAAAAATTGACTTGAGCATGGCACCGGCTCTGGTCTTTTGAAAAATCGGAGAAATGTCCATTGATACGCAAGATTCCAGAGATGGGGAAAATGGTATATATCTTAATTTTGTTCTATGAGAAAAGTTGCTTTTCGAATATCCAACAAATTTATTTATACTCCCAAAAGTTGAGACCTGACTTTTCTTGACTAAATTTCAAACTATAAGATGTTTGTAGCATTAACGCCTTAAAATTGAAGATGTGAGTCGATACCGCTGGTTCCTTTTGTCCAGCATGAGCATCGTTAGCAAAAAAACGATTTTTGGCTAATATCTTTTAATTAAAAACATCTACAGACCCTTGCCATATTATTAGACTTATGCTCAAAAACCGGACAAGAGTAGACATTTGGACATCGATTGCATATAAAAACAACAAAAGTGATTATCAATTCATTTTATTTCACAAAAAGGAAGGCTACCTTACGTTCCCAAGAATCCGTATTTTCAATGACCACCTTTTGCGGTTAATAGATCTTTAACTCGAGGAGGCGCACTGGTAATGCATATTGAATCTACTTCTTGATCACAGTGTTGTGTTTTCATATATCATTGAGTATAACAATCAACTCTTTTTGGGTTGTATGGGCTTTCATTCTAACTAAAGCTATCAAAAACTTCCAGATATTCTTGATGGGGCTTATGTCGGCAGAATTTGCTGCCCAGTCAAGAATATTTACTTAATTTTTAGCTAAAAATGTTGTAATACTTTTTGCTCGATGGCATGACGCACCATCGTGGACTCTCGTTTTTTGAACCATTTCTTTATTTAAGGTAGCAGCTGGGTATCCAGAACGCACTGGTACTTTTCGGCATTCATTGTTCCTTAGACAAAGTAAATGGCCCTTGAGTCTAATAATATGACAAGGGGCTGTATTCAAATTAGGCAATAAACTAGTACTTCAAACAGCTCTTAATAGAAGTATCTCCGAGCTCTGCCTTAGGGGCTTGGAGAGCATTGTCAAGGCTAAATATTAAATTTTTATGTTTTTCATAAAAAAACAAAATCACTTTTTAAAAATATTAATTTTTACTCTTTATTTATCATACCCACGTAACGTCACGCTAAAGTAATAAACGCCAAAAAAAATGCAGTCAGTTTAATTAAATTTTAACCACAAATTAGAGCTACAAATTGTAGGTAATGATTCTTCATTTTATAAATGCCTAAATGGGTATTCAAGGTCTTCCAAATTTTTATTTATTAAACTTTCTTACTTATAGCAACGTAACGTTACGCCATAAACAAATCGTTCAAAAATTGAAAGCAGTTGAAGAACCAGAACACTCCTAGGTACCACCAGCGCGTCCGCCAACAAACACACGACGCATCTTCGTTGGCCAAAATATTCATAAATTTTTACAGGCAACGTTCACCCAAAAAAGATAATAAGCCGTCCACGGCATAAGTAATGGGCCTGCTATAGTGATATAAAATTATACGAAAATATCTATATATGTATTGAATTAATTAAATTATTGACGATTGATTGAGTTTGACTGTTGAACACATCCGCAGACGCACACACATACACTATATCTGTGTACACTCATATATATCTCATATATGTAGATATATTTATGACCTACTTAAGTGTTAGTTCGTGAGCCTTGATAATCGACTTTTAGGCGCAAGTATTATAAATCGTTGCCAGCAAATCCTTGGGTGTGTCTGCACCCGAGAATGGGTTCTGGCAGTAAAGGCTGCAACTAGTCGGCATGTATCTAGTTTACAAGAGGTTGCAAAGTGGCTCGAGATTGTTTTAAATGTATGAAAATGCTGGTAACTAACTATGAAATATTGTTTTTAATTACAAAATAACTGTTCAATTACTTTTCAGAATTAAATAAAAGTTGAGAAAATTATACAGGAAATAATAAATGTCTGCAAAGTCAAGTTTGGTACAGGTAATTCAGAAGCTCGCGACTTCATGGCTTATCGATTTCTACAGTAAATGTCGACAAATTTTCACTCCAATATGTATTGGAAAGATTATTATTAAATTACATTAACATTTTTTTAAAATTGTAATTTATGCGTGTTTCAGCTTTAATTTTTTTCTATTTCAACTTTTTGAGAATATAAAAAAATCAAGTAGATAATGCTTCAATAATTATAGAAAATTTTAAGAAAAATGCGTTAGATAATTCTATAAAAATCGGCTCGAGATCACAATTTCTCACGAAGTTGGCGCAAACGAGCTTAAAGTTGTTTCAGGCTATACTTTATATCTTTTGCTACCCAAAGCCAGTTGCTAGAACTTTTTATCTTTTTCTCCACAGTCAGTTCCTTAAGTTTGTGTTGAAGGGTCATAAGTGAAAGGGCGGAGAAATTTGCTGTCGATATAATGATATTGTCTTAAAACGGCTGAAGGACACGACAAAAACTATTCGTTGATATTATCTAAAACTTGAATGCACGTAGGCAGGCAGCACCAATAACAATAAACAGAAACAATATCCAAAGAAAATTTATAGGAAAAACCCCTATTCTTCAATGTGCCAAATCATTTCATTTCAAACATATTTTCACTAAAGTTGATATACAACTTTTTATGCATTTTTCGAAATAGTTGTTAAATTATGCACGTTTTTAAAGTCGAATAATTATGCCAAGATATCTGAACAAGTTTTTTTTTAGATTTTCGATATTCCTAGCATCTTTCCTTTCCTCGTTTATTGGGTATTGAAACAAATTTATATCAATATTTAATTTTTTTTAAGTATACCTGAATTTATGTTTATCAGCTGGTACTTTTATATGGAAATTTTAGTGGACTCTTAAGGGTTTCCAAGTGCTATATATAAGGAATATTATTCATTTTTAAAAAATACTTGACTTTTTAACCGAAATTTAATATTTTACTAGAAATTTTTGAGTCCAACGGAAAAGAACTCCTAACGTAAAGTGTTTCCCACAATAACTTTCTTAAATAAACCCAACTCCTCACCTAAAAAATCTACTAGATTTCGCATCGACTAGTCACACGCTAAGGACAATTTGACAGAGAACAACTTTTGTTCCTGCCGTGTGGGTGTCTCGGGTGTCTGTGTGCCTGCGCGCTCGTCTGTGTGCCACTTGTTGCCATCAGCTGTGGGCGGGCATTCACTGCCCCCAGACAGACATTCACTGAATTGCCAAATAAATTATACAAACTGTCGTTAAAGGAATACGTTAGGCATTAGAAATT
Source organism: Chymomyza procnemis (assembly GCA_035046065.1). Lineage (NCBI taxonomy): Eukaryota > Metazoa > Arthropoda > Insecta > Diptera > Drosophilidae > Chymomyza > Chymomyza procnemis. The sequence goes on along the minus strand of JAWNOJ010000021.1, from coordinate 37,818,420 downwards.
CTTGTAAATGGCACAAATAATTGCTCAAGGGTTCAATCAACTAAGCGAAAACTTTACCAACAACTAGACCCACTCCTAAGTGACTTAAAGTCCACAAAATGGCTTACAAAGGATATAATATAATGCGTAGAGAGGCAATCAAAAGTATACAAAACTTTTGCATATTATTTGGAAAAGAATTCGTTTGTGCGGCAGTTGAACGTCTTACTGGGATAAAAACTTCTTGACGCCGAAAGCAGGCTTTTGTGTGGGATACTTATGGGTATGCGGAATTGTGTATTATTTATTGAAATGAGCAAAACAATTTTAAATAGTAGCATTATTTTGTTTAAACTACTTAAAAAAGCTCTGAAAATAAGTAATTCCCTATAAAGAAATAATCAATATCGTGTATGTGTATGACTTGTACTACCTAATAATGGGAAATGTTTGAGTAAAATGCTTTAGATAATTCTATAAGATCCTATTCGAGATGGAAATTTCTCACGAAGTTGGCGTTATCGAGCTTAAAGTTATGCCAGGGACAACCTTTTATTTTTTGCTGCATACAGCTAACTCCTTGAACTTTTTATCTTTTTTTTTCGCTTCATTGAGCTCTTAAGACTAGTCTGTCGATAAATTAAGATTACCTTTAAGCAGCTAAGGGACACGACAATAACTATTCCTCTATACTATCAAAAATTTCCATCTACTTATGCAACATGAATCAACGGCAACAATATCTAAAGAAAATTAATCAGGAAAACCCATAGACTTTAATGTTCCAAATCATTTGAAACTATTTCGTGATCAGCTACATAAGAACTTTTTATGTGATTAGGAAAAATCTCGAACCCCGTTAGCGCTGTGGTAGCGCTTTTTATTCGCGATGGCTGCTGGTTGCAAATCATTCAGAATTATTTCAGAAACAGCAATTTAGAAACTCTCTCTTCAGTTGATTAAGAAAAATCTCAGACCTCGTTATCACAGTGCTACTCGTACTCGCCTTTAATACTGAAGTTCTCTGGTTCGATTTTATGCTGCTGCATTTGCCTAGCACTAGCATAGCTAGCAAATAGACACTATTTGCCAAAGTAAATCTCTATTAATTTAAAACAACGCCGTTCGGAATCGAGCTTTAAGTTCGAAATAAATTTATTTATTTTTTTTTAAGAGAAATCTCAATACAACTGTATATCTTCACTCAAATCTGTCCGGTTTCATGCACGGATTTCGTTTTTGATTACCAATAAATAAATTAAACTGCTACAAAAACAGATACCATTCCGATTCTATTGCTTCTTTCTTGCACCAGCTCGGACATGTTGGACATTTAGAGAAATTTAAGCTTGGTTTCGATGCACCCAAGACCCACATGTGCCAACACATACGCCAGCTTCCTGTTTCTAGGCATGCTTCCATAAGTACGCAACTTGGTACTAAAGCCTCTAAATTCAAGACACTCTAAGCAAGCATCCACTGCAACAGCCAAAAAGCTATTAATTCTATGGCATTATTATCAAACGAATCGAGGAATACATTAAATTGCCCGAAAATTCCGTTTTAATATAAACTTCTAATGCAACATCTTCTCGAACGAGAGACAAACATATACACAGCAACTGCTTCGTTTCGAAACCAAACAATTCTTCCGTTTTAAGATGAGAAAATTTGCTCAGTTGACAAACATGCAGGCGGACTTACTGCCTCTCATTGCTGCACCTTATGGCCGGAAGAGAACTTAATCATCTTGCAGCTGCGGACATCTGTGCGTAAACAGTTCCAAACGCTCATATTGCAATTTTCCATACATTGTCCCAAGAAACATGGCCCAAAAAGCTTAGAGCCTGCTACCTACATACAGCCCATGCAGCTGGCACGCCTCATCACCCATAAATATTTATGTGTCTTTTGTCTGGAGCGGGTACTGCTTGTGGTTTTTGGACACTTTTGGTGCTTTAGCAACCATGTAGCGTGTAACGCACATATTGCCAACAAAATGCAAGGCATGTTAACGAGTTTCAAATTGGCTAACACACACACACACGCACACACGAACACACGCACATACACGCAGCAGCATTTGTTGTGCAACGTTGTCAATGGATGACCGTATGCTTCAAAACACAATTTTCAGTTTAAAGTGAAAAGATAATAACTTTTTATCAAGGTCAGCGCTTTAAACAAACATAAGCAAATTGTAGTCAATGCAAATTACTAAAATTGCAGCGGCATTGCCAGCTGCAAATAAATGTTGAAAAATGGCAACGCTGCGCATGTCACAAACAGCTGATGTGCACAATAATAATATTGCAATTCTGCGAAATGAAGCAAAGGTTTTAAAATATTTGGAAAATTAGCTTAGATAACGGTCAAAAGCTGAAATACTTCACGATTTGTGGCTTTATTAACTTTTGCTTGTACACAAAGGGCATTGCCAGCTGCAAAATGGCAACGCTGAGCATGTCACAAACAGCTGATTTTGACAATAATAATATTGCAAAACAAAGTAAAAATTTGTAGAATATTTGGACAACTTAAGCAATTGGGCAAACTAATGAACTTAGATGCAGCCAGTAGACTTTGGCAGATGCTAAAATACGTCAGAATTTGCGGGTACATAAAAGGCATTGCCAGCTGCAAAACGGCAACGCTGAGCATGTCACAAACAGCTGATGTGCACAATAATAACATTGCAATTTTGCAAAATAAATCAAAAATTTGTAGAATATTTGCAAAACTTAAGCTGTTGGGCAAACTAAAGAACTAAGATGATGCCAGCAGAACTGTCCAACAGCTATAATACGTCATAATGTATAACTTCATTATTATAATTTTCTTGTACTTACGCCAAGTTCGACATAGATGGTATAGATGGGATACGGCAGCGCAATTACCATGCCGGTTAACCAGGTTGCACAGCAGCAGACAAATCCAGGTAGACGACCCTTCATAGGATCACTTAGCCAACGCATGCGATCCCAGGCAATCAGTATGTGGGATATCATGGCAACGTGTAGCGGTATATCCTATGCAAGGAGTAGATAAAACACAACAAAATAAGATAAATTAGTTGAGCTTAGCCAGTGCGCAAGGGCGGGCAGTGGTAGTACATAGCATTTTACGGAATTTTGTTTACTTAGTTTAATGGCCAGCAGCTTAGGGCCGGTCTTTGCTACTTTTGGTGTCTGCGTGTGTGCGCGCGCACTTTGTGATTGAAACAAATTCACCAGCTTATTGCCAGAACCCAACTAGCCGGAGCCCAAAAACAACAACAAAAATAGAATATATTGGCAAGTTATTTATCAAAAAGAGACTAGAGTGATGCATAAAATCCTTGAGGTTTACCCTGCCAAGTTAATTTCGCTTAGGCTGTTTTGCCTTTTTGTCCAACAAACAACCCAAACATGCGACGTCTGGTAGTGCTTAAACATTTTTTTTGTTTTGCTTTGTTTTTAATTTAATGCACAAAAGTTATACAAATAATGTGACAAAATTTAAAAAAAGTATTGCTAGTTGTTGGCTATATGCATTGCATGCATGCTGGCTGCTAGCACAGACTCAAAGATATCAGAGACAACTTGCATAGCATTCACTTCAGTGGAATAATCTAAAAAAGTGAAAAAAACATTAGCTTTAGTTCAACTTTAACATGCACATGACGTACCTATGCATACAAGATCTGGTTGCTGACATTGACGCTTTAAGGATGGCTCATCGTAGACCAAGCGACGCGGGCGTGGTCTCTTTGGGCAGCGTGCGTCATTTGCAACTGCTCCATGTTTACGGCGTGGTCTCTTTGGGCAGCGTATGCCAATTGGAACTGCTGCACGCTTACGGCGGGGTCTCTTTGGGCAGCATACATCACCGGACACGGCTGCATTGCATGCTGGCTGAGGCGTGCCCGCGTTGTCCCCACGCAGCAAGGCTACGTCGCCTACAGTCGCAGCTACCTCATTGTTTGCCTCGGCTACTTGTGACTGCATGCAGCAATGTAGCGCATTGTTAGTAATTTTTAAAAACTAATTAACTTACCATTTTTATAAACAATTTCAAACAATAATCACCAAGTCAACTAAAGGTACTTGACAGTTGACGCAGTGAAGCAATATAGAGTATTTGAAATTTTACAACAGCAAGCTACATATGCAACATGTATGTACTTATTGATTTAATTATTGAACAAATTGAAAACAATTATGACAAAAAAAAACTATTTCCAAAAAAGTAAATCTGAAAAATTCTTTGCGCTGCTGCTTCAACGTCATACCCTTTCTTATGCGGCATTCTTAGTGCAACAAAAAATTACACACAAATATAAAATTTGGCATACAATTTTGTTTTTATTTTGTTTTATATGTGTCGTAGGAGTTTCATAATTGGAAAACAATTGAATTTATTCATCGTCGTCCTCATCGTCAGTCTCAGAGGTGTCATAGGCGCTAGATTCCTCTACAGAAATGCAATATAATTAGTCTCAACATCAGCGGCCGAGGCGTCAGCATAACATACCTGAATCAGATGTCAGCACTTCATCCGGCGAACCAATATCCCCCTTAGCTTTGTCGGCAACCGCATCTACTGCAGTTGCTTTAGGGACTGCGTCCTTGTTGTTGGTCGTGTCAGCAGCGGCATTTGGGCCTTCGTTAGGCTTGACGGCCGATGCACTGTCCGTTGCAGTTGCCTTTTTGGTTTGCTCACCTTGCTGCGACTGCGCGCAGCAGCGAAACACATTTTAGCTGATTTTTCACATTTAATTCACTTTTACTTACCATTTTTTTTTTTTTAATATTTAATTCTTTCACTTTTTTTACTTTGACTGCGGGACACTTGCTGTGTGCTTCGAGTACAAAAATTAAAGAATGAAAGTATGAAAGCTAAGTTGCCACTGAGCACTTTTTTTTTCTTACTAGGTTGCATTTTTTTGTATATCGATTGATCGATATGTTTTATAAACATCGTATTGCCTTTATGCATATATTTCGATCAAATGTATTTTTTGCTAAATATTTTTATAATATAATTTAGTAACATATTCAATTTAATTGAATTTAATATTATGAGTATCAAACACACATTTTTAGGCAAATTGATTGCAAGCGATAACAACAATGTATTGCATAATTGCAGCATGCGATAGTTGCCTTCTCACTCGTTCTTTGTGTCTCTCTTATCGTTTGCTGAACGCGGGTCTCTAACACGCACTCTATCTATCATTGTCACACACACTCTCTCTCACTCACTCCTTCGCTTACGCTTTAATTTTTACTGTCGTGATCGCACTTTTCTACATCGTACCGTAGACTGTGCAACTTTTTTGTATTTAGCGCCAGAATTTTTTATTTGAAAGATTTGGGACAAAAAAAAAAACACCAATTGTTTTATTTTATATCGAGTTATGGCTATTATATAGCTTATGTTCTAAGTTATATCTATCATATAGTTTATGTTCTAAGAACTCAAACAGTTCAAACAGCAAATAAGATTCTGATTATTATTATCGACCGTAAATATTTTCCTATTGTCATTGCATATCTTATGTACATTTTCCCACTTTAAATAAAATCTTTTACTAAAATAATTTAAATTAATGTAGTTTAATTTTTTGCTATAAGTTAAAACATTTACCAGTTTAAATTAAGTCTCTTTCAGTGATTTTCAAAAACTAAAAACATAAAGTCAAGTAGCTGGGCATAGTAGGCATTGTAAAGTTTTAGGGTAACAAATTTCTGACAGACATATTTAGTTATTTTTGCAAATTGAAACGAAATAGTTATAGGATAGCATTTCTAAAAGCATTCAGTCAAAATGTCCAACTACTACTGCGACTATTGTGACATCTTTCTGTCTGACGATTCGCCTTCGGTGCGTGAAACCCATTGCGAAGGTAGCCAACATCGTGATAATGTAGCAGCTTACAATCAAAAACCGATGGACGACGGAACCCCAATATGTATTTGTGACACCGCAGCTACCTACAATGCGGCACTACATACAAATCTATATTCAAATGGCTCATATACTAACGCACCAACCGATTTCTTTGATGCCATATCAACGAACATGCCAATTGCAGCACCATATCCATTGGAACCACCTATCTTGCCATCCTATACGCCATCTATAGCGAACCCCTCGATGTTATTCATGACTTCGCAATCAACATTTAACCCCATGACTGTGATGGTACCACCACAGCCCCCACCAACACGACGGATAGGTGTACGCCATGCACCTATGAAGAACCCAAAGGCAAACAATGTGGGGCCCACTGATGACAAGGAGCAGCGCCAATAAACAAATTTTCTCCAAAAGATCAATAAATGCGAAAAGTGCACTAAAAATCGCTGGAAATATAATAATTTTTATTGCCATTAGAAGTTGATTCTTGAGTTTGGGGTATAACAAATCATTGATGGAGTACTCTGGTTATCTCAGCAAAGCTTACTACCATCTTGCTAAAAAACCTTATCTTGAAGCCTTCTTAGCTTACAATGCTTTCATGAAACCAACTTTTATGAGGATGCCAGAGTAGACGACTTTCCATATGTTTTTTGTGATCGTTAGCGCAATATTTCGATGCATCTAAATTTTCTGGATAATTAAATCAGTTATTATTTTAGTCATTCTTTTTCACGCTAGAGAATGCTACGAATCAAGTGGTATACAATCTGATTTATACAGCCGTACCACCATTTCCGTATCTACATGTTTTATACGACATGTTTCCCACTTTCGCCAATTCGCAGCTTTTATGCGATTTAATTTCGATTGCTTTGTTGCATATGAAATCAATTCGCCGAAATAAAATTAAGCATGCAGCATATTGATTTGAAAATTTTTTCAAATTCTTTTTGAAATTGTACCATATGAGGAATCTTTAATAGAAATCTACCATAGAAATTATCGAAAACAATTTGCGGAAATGCTAATACGAAAAAGTTAACGCGCATTAAATTTCGCGCATCAGATTATTCGAGAATGAGATCACTATGATGGTTTGACTTTTTGTAAGCATAAGTTTTCTTTCCATTTTTCGGAACTCAGATTTTTCCGGTTTTGGGCAATTTTTAGCACTTATCGCATTAACGATTTTTAAATGTGTATTGATTTCTTTTTAGCTGCTATTGGCGCATAGCTTATCAGCCGCCAAGAAGCACTTGAGGATAAACTGGACAATCATACTACATTTTGTGAGGGCGAGGCAGCAGTGGCTAGTAATCCCAGTTTTTAGCTAAACGAGAGCGGGTGCACGTCTGTGGGTATGTTTGTAGGTCTTAATGGCGAAGACGCAGAAAACGCAGATTCAGTAAATCTGGAGCCTAACTTAAAGGCGATTAGTATCAAGTGTCTGATCTCATGTTGGTCTTATCAACCAACCCATCATGCTAATTTCATGGTGATTGGTGACCAAGTTTCGCGCCCTACAAGCTCGATAATAATTTACTAACAAATCATCTAAAATATCTCGAATACCAGAGTAACGACAAATGATGATGAGCTCTGGCGATTGGAATATATTTTTTGCGTGGGTTTTGGCAATTTCGATGTATCTCAAAATATTAGCATAATGAATCAATTTTGAAAATAAATACCTTGCTTATGCGATATGAACCCTCAGTCTTTTTACAATTAAATCATGAGTATTTGGCTCCAAACTCGAATGTTTCATTTTGGAAATATTAAAGTTAGGGCTGCAATAGCTCACTTTATCGACAGACTGTTTATCTATAAAAATAACAATTTTTTCAGTTTTTATGCGTTATTTCAATTACTCAAATCTTGAATCTTGAATTGAGATTCAGTCAAACTGTGGGAATGACCGTGAAATATCTGAACACAATTTGATCCATAATAATTTACATTATTCCCAAAAAGTAGCATAAATATTATGAAATTTGTAAGTCCGATGTGCTGCCAGCTATTTTGCAATTGAATAACTTTTGCACAACGCATGACCAAACCATAAAATATTATTTTAATAAATTTATTTCAAAAATATTCTCAAAACAAAACTATGTGACTAGGTTACGCTCGTTTAAGAGCTTTCTGCACATTGTCTAGGATTGCCGAAAATCCCACAGCTGTTTGGGGTTGTGGACGTGCTTACCAATGGAATGTGACACCAAGTGAACTCTTGTGTACGAATTTGTTCTGTCTCGCAGCGGCTAACAAATGGTTTTAAACTTTTTAAAACTAACAAAAATAGTAGGGCCTGGGCAACAGAAAATATGTGCTAAATTTATTTTTTTCAGTAACAAATGTTTTCACTTTAAATATAGTTCGCAAAAGTAGAGCCCAAATCATGGGTACATAGAAATAAAATTTAAATTTAAGAAATAAAGTTAAATTTAGCATTTAACTAATTATAATAATTAATACCATAGATCATAAATTTGTTTCTAGAACTACAACTAGCTTTCTTTTGTCGCTTCCACCGCTTTGAACTTTTTATTTCGTTCCCCGTCTTTGGATGGAAACTCGCCGTTTCTAAACTTTTCCAAGCAACCACAATAACTTTGCAGCCCAAATCATTCCCCATCACAAGTTGTTTCATACAATCGAGACTCAGCTGCTGTTTTCCTTAATTCAAACAAGTGAGCCCTAAGTTTGCACAAGTGACACTTCTTCACATTTTAGCTATAAAAAAGTTGTACACTTCTCACGCGCGAAATTATCCACACTTCCGAGTCCATGTAGCTCCCAAATGACTCAACTTAGTACAATATGTCTGAAATCTGTCAAATTTAATAGCGGTCATATTTTACACTCTAATTGAACATTTTTTCGAGTGCGTAATAAGATATTTTTAGTTTTATGTCACTTAAGTTGAACAAAGCCAAGTATGAGCCAAAATTTGGGAAATAAATTTTAGCTTTTACGTTTTCCTTAGATTTAACTTTCTGTCCAATGTTGTTGCTCCTTAAATTGAAGTACATTTGTTTTCATTTTTGTGCTGGAAAAGTTATTATCGCAGATGTGGCTTAAATTGAAAAATTTGTTCACTTTTTTTTCAAGCAATGTAAGCCTATCTGATTATTTTTACCAAGTATAACTTCTAGATTTAGATAGCCTTTCATTACTTTAATATGTTTAAGAAATCGGTTTTCATTTGAAATATAATTCCACGAATTTTTGAAATATGCTTAGATTCTATTTGGCACAATTTCAAGTAAGTTTTTTTTTAAATATACGTATTTTTCTCAGATTGAATCCTACAGCGCATCCGACACACGTTTGCGGATACATGTCTTGCATATAAAATTATTCTTAACTTGCAATAATGTTTCATGTTTCGCATAAAAAACATATTCCTGTAGACGTGGGCAATTATAATCCAAAGGTCTGAACGCTCTGCTATTGAAAAATGAAGTAAAGTAGAACCCAGACTGAAATAAAAACGAACCAAAATTTGCTTTTTCGTTTTCAGTATGCAATCGATTCATATGTCATCTAGCAATCTACCTTCATCTTTAGATTACCGATAACTCTTTTTACTTTTAATGAAATTTTCAAGTGAACCAAACATAAATTGTATTTAGATTTAAATAGATTTTGGTTACACTCAATGACATTATGATATTATACATAAAATTTCTACAAGATTTTTATGCATTATTTAAAAAATAATTCATCTCTTTTGAAGTAATCAAATCTTTGGCAAGAATTTCAATTGGGAATTTTCACCCTTGTCATTAATATTAACGCATATTTACAGTCACAGCGTAAATTAATCGCACACTTGCAAAATATAAGTTAAAATCTAGAGATCTTTTTTTGCATCTGTTGTAAATAACTTCCTTTGGCCACAAACAAATCAATTGAAGTTCGAATTCCTAACGCCGCCGACTTCGCAGTCTCGCAATTTTTTTGTTTTAGATTCTAATTTAAAGATACATTTTTGGATTACAATTTTGGTTTAGCACTTCTGTGTAAATTGCGTTAAGAGCATAAAGTATTAGTAATAGTTGAGCTTGATCGATTCAAGAACTTAAAGCTTTCTTAGATTCCTTGCGCTATTGACTGCAATTCATATATTTCAATTCAATTCATATATTTTCTATTTCCTTAAAAATATATATTTTTTCATAAACTACCAAAAATACTTCAGAAATTAAAGCTTTCCCTTGAAGCCATTTTGTTGTTTTCAAATAATTTTTTATAAATTTAAAAAAAAAAAAAAATAAATATAATTGTTATTGTTGCACAAAATGTGCAAAAAAATTTGTCCGAAATTGTATTCCTGCGCCTTCTCCAGTTGGTGATCGATTATGAATATTCTTACTTTTAAACAGGATTTGAGCTTTTTGATTTTTAATATTTTTTACAAGTTACCGATTGATCGATTATTTTAAATTTGGAAGGACTATCCTAAAGGCTTAGATAAAAAAAAAATGATTCAGTGGCAGAACCAGTAATAAATATATATATTTTGAAACATTTTTTGATTTTTAATATTTTTTACAAATTTAATGGATGATCAATTATATAAATTACTATAAGAGTCTAAGTTAAAAAAATTTTTGCAATGGAAGAAACAGCAATTGATTATTAGTATTCGTATTTTTATGCATATTCTAATCTTTTCGATTTTTAATATTTTTAACATAATTTCTGACTTTCTTAATTTCGGAAAGGTTTTTCAAAAGGCTAGATTAAAAAAATTATCCCATGCTAGATCTTTTGCCATTTTTATTTTAATTATTTTGCAAAGTTTTTGCTTGATGGGTTATCTTAATGCTGATAGGACGATCCTAGAAGTCTTAGTTGAAAACAAAATGCACCAAGGGAAGACAAAGTAATCGATAACAAATATTTATATTTTAACGCATCTTTAGAACTTTTTGATTTTCAATATATTATGCAAAGTTGATCAATTTTCATTATATTGGAAGGACGTTCCTAAAAGTCTAAGATAAAAATTGCTTCAATGAAACAAATAGCAAAGAATTACAAATATTTTTACTTTTTAGCATTTATTGATCCCAAAAGTAATAATATAAAACTGTCGTATATTACAAGTTGTTTCCGATTCGTGATCCTTTTAAGTGTACTCGCGCCATGATCAAAAGAAAAACCACTGCTACAATTCGTAATGTTGAAGAAAAGTTTCTACGTACAAGGGAAATCGTAAAGCGAAATTCAACAAATTAACAGGATTTCTTTTGGAAAAAGATGAGAAATTCGCAAAATGAGCAGGATTTCTTTTGGAAAATAATTACAAGTTCTAAAAAGATGAAAAATTCTCCAAATTAACAGGATTTCTTTTGAAAAATAATTTCAAGTTCAAAAAAGATGAGAACATCTCCAAATTAACAGGATTTCTTTTGGAAAATAATTTCAAGTTGTAAAAAGATGAGAACATCTCCAAATTAACAGGATTTATTTTGGAAAATAATCACAAGTTCAAAAAAGATGAGAAATTTGCAAAATGAACAGGTTTTCTTTTGGAAAATAATTACAAGTTCTAAAAAGATGAGAAATTCTCCAAATTAACAGGATTTCTTTTGGAAAATAATTACAAGTTCTAAAAAGATGAGAAATTCTCCAAATTAACAGGATTTCTTTTGGATAATAAATACAAGTTCAAAAAATATGAGAAATTCTCCAAATTAACAGGATTTCTTTTAGAAAATAATTACAAGTTCTTAAAAGATGAGAAATAGCAGGTTCGTGCAAAAGAAGTTTTCTTCAGAAACTTTTACAACAAACACTACTCTCAGTAAACGCTTAAAATGGTGAAATATTTTACCGATTTAGCCGTCGCAATATACCGAAATCTTTACCTTATAATAAGAAATATAAGCTCATTTTTACTTATCCGAAACAGAAACAACGGAGAGATTTAACCCATCAACTGACAGCATACAACTGTTGACATACTTTCTGCTAGGACTGTGGCATGCTTGTAAATACAAATACGCGTTGGTAATATAATATGCTTCCGAATCAAGGTTATGTTATAAATGTTACGTTTTTCACATTTCCTTGCGCAATAAATGGCACAACAAATAAACACACACACACGCACGCACACGGAAAGGATACGGATGAAGCAACACAGACAGAAGACGTAAAGGATGTGAAACGAGACATAGCAAATCCAATGAATGAAGATGATTGTATTTCATGGTGTTTTGTATGTGCGCCAGTGTGAAATGTGTCAATCACAGCCAGCCCTCATAATAAGATGAGGCTGCCAAGGTTGGGAATTTGGGGAATGCGCATAGGGATTTATCCCGACGTAGTGGTGACAAACAGTAGGTTAAATTAGGTGAGACGAATACAGAGATATTGAAGGCAGGAAACAAGTATTGATCACACGTAAATCTTATCTTAAATTTGTATTACGTATTGATTTGTTTACAGGGATTTATAAAAGGAGCAAAACCAAGAAACTGTTTTTGCTGGTACAGTGTAGTTCGTGAAGACTTTGTCAACTGGCGCAGAAATGGACTTAGGGTTGTGTGGCTTGGGATGCCGCAGACACATAGTTAACTTTGACACAGCCGAATTTCAGCATAAAATACCCTTAACCACAATATGGTCTTTCTTAATTAAGTTCAAATGCGTGCAACTCAAAGCTTACTCATGGTGCATGCTCTGGTTAAGTCTGCTGAACTTGTTTTTCTTTTCATTTTCTTATTTTTTCTTGCTCTACCCTACACCAGGCCATAGATCATATTTTTCATTTCCCATTGTGCCATTGTGTGCAGCGCGTTGTCCACAGCCGTTGCCTTCGAGGTTATTAACATGTCATAAGATTTATCGCATCATCAGCGATAATAGGACACAGAGTTGCCACCTAAGCTTAATTAAAGTTGCAGTATTTTAGACTTACCTGCAGCATGGGCAAAAAGAAGCACATAAACTGTCCAAAAATCCAATTCTCCAGCATCATTACCATCAGTGAGATGGGCAGCACCAAGACGCATTGCACGAAATGGCATAGTGCCAGATTTATAATAAACGCATGGGTTACATCCTTGTAGAGACGATGATACAGTAAATAGATAATGATGGCCAAGTTCATGAGCATGCCCAGAAATGCCAATGCGGCATATTGTATAATAAATAGCCAATAGACGGGCTTGATGGTTTCCTTAAGTATGGGTCGGTTGACGCCAATAGCTTCCGTATCATTGTAACGTCCAGCCAAGACGTGCGCAACGTACATGAAGTACTTGTTGGACAAGTCCTTTTCGCTATTGGGATTGGATGGCATCGGATAGTTTTCTGTGGCAATCGAGCTGCCTACTATGGAGGATGATAAGTGTTGGGGAGCGGGTGACATAGTTACCACCTGAAAATGTTAACGAAAAAATTTATTAAATATTTATAAGTATACTAAAGCTAATTTAATAAGACTAAGTTAAAAACAAAATAAACTAAAACTTAAAAAAACACACACACACTTAAAATGGTCAAAAAATAAATAAAAAAATTTGCAATCACAAAATTTTTTATATTTTAACTTTTATATAAAAAACTATTGCTTATTTATCAGTTTTTTTTTAAATTTTTACTTTTTTCATCAAATCTTGTATTGTAATTTCAAAAAAATTTATTAAATGAAATTTAATTTTTCTTATTTAAAAAAATATATGTATACATTTAAAATATTTATTTTTTTATTAAAAAAAAATAATTTTTAATTTAATAAGTTTTTGTGCATTTACAAAAACTGATTTTGTATTAAAAATAAATATTAAATATTTTTAAATCTCTCTTCATACAACTGCTGCCGCACAGATTGTATAAAATAAAAATTAATTAAAAATATTAAAAACAAAAAAAAATTATATTCATTTTTTTCTTATAGTATTTAAAAACGTGGTTTTACTTTGAACAATTATATCTTTAATCTAAAGCAATATAAATAAGCTCAATTCTTCTTTCAATTCTTTCAGCAATATTTTTTACATTTCTTTAAGCATTTTTAGTTTAATTTTGAATTATTTTTGTCAAACTTTTTCAATATTATTTTAGCTATTTATGGAGCAGTTCTACGCCATGCTTAGTTCATATTAAAAAGAATTTTATTCACGCAAGAAAAAATATAATCTTAATCTTCATATAATAATTATAAAATTATATATTCTTCATAGACTACTTATAAAACTTTCGAAAATGCATATTAGAATGGCGTACACAGTAAATTTTCTTCCAGAATTGTTGACTTCCATGATCAACGCGTGACAAAGGTTACTTTTTGGTAATAATGAGTTACTTGTATCCAATATCAACTTCCTATATATTATCCATCAAGTATCTAAAACAGACGTGTTCAGATCCTTATGCATTGAAGCAAGCGTGCTCAGGTCACAAAATTCTGCTGCAGCGCAGTCAGCACACGCACACGTCTTAATGTGCCAACTCTGTTACACGTTTTGGCTTGTTTGTCGCTCTCACGCTCATTTGCGCTCTGGCCAACTGCACTTTGTGTGTGCTTCTAGGAGTTGTGCTCATCTCTAAACTGAAAACCCACAATCTATTGCAATTATCTACCAAAAATAAAATTTCTTTTTGCAATTATATTATTTTATTAACAAATGCCATTTTTTTTCTTTCTATGAAACACTTGCCTTTAAATTATACAAAGTAAAGCTGACGATAAGGTCGTTCCCTGTTGAAATTGGGCCTAGCAAAGGTACACTTAATTTTGCCTGCACATTGAAATCCCTTTAACATTTTGCTCCTCTAGCGCTCGTTATCTGAGCGGTCTAGACTTCCATATGGACGAACAAAGCAATATAACAATTTATTTCCTCCTCCATGGTCACATTGAATGAAGGTAACTTTTGAGTTGCCTGCGGCGTCACCTTCTTGATGCTTCAACCATTTGCGCAAAACTTAAGGTATTGAAAAAAATATCCCAAAACAATTTAACTTCCTACGGACATGAATATTTAGATGTATACAATGCTTGCAATTTCGTAAAGTTGTTTAAAAGTTTTTATGAATATGCAGTGAATGTTGAAAATGCGAGGGTAGGTTGTGAAGTTATGCTAGCAATATTATTGTGTGAAAAACTTTGAAAATAGTGTGCAGAGAAGCAAGCAGACAGAATATAGATTTGCTTGAGTAAGATTATTGATATACTGTGGCTACGTAGGGTTTCCGCTGCTGGCGCCAGCTATACGAAAATGCCGGTTTTCTATTGGTACGCCTGATAGGTTTGGAAACTTCATGGGCTTAGCCTTTTCTAAAAAAGTCAAATTATTTTGCTTAATGCAGCTAAGTCACTTTTATACTTCATTAAATATTTAAGAATATTTTTATACTCATTAAAAATAACCATCTAATTTTTTAAGTTGAAAGAATATTTTTTAAATTTTTTTTGGGGAAAGGTAAGGTATTATTCAGATAACGTTTTTGCTGCTGGCGCCACCTATTGGAAAATGGCATTTTTTCTATTTTTACGTTTAATAGCGTTGGTAAATTTAATAAAAATATCGTGTAAAAATTGATTCATTATATTATGTCTGCTTTTTTATGAGCAGAGAATAATCCATCAATTTGAAGTATAGCGTTCGAAGCATTCTGGAGATATGATGAAAATAAGTTTGTTCAAGAAAAGTTTTTGAGTTTATAGTGTGTTGAAAATGAATAAAATAGGAATCATGTTACAGCTATAGATCCCATAATGATTCTAAACTTCAAAAATGCACTAAAACAATACAATTCTGATATGTTAGGGGAAACAAGTAGACAAAAAACACAAAAGATTGTTGATTAATTAACGATTAAGATTGGAAGTTTCCCAACTATCCAAAAAAAAAACCAAAATCATTAAACTGCACAATTTTATGAACTACCCCCGCATACTAGCTAGTTTTTCATCAAATTTTCATATATTTTTTTTGTAGACACATGTTGATTGCGACATTTTTGTCGGCTCAAGAACTTTGTATTCATTCATTCATTTGTTTCATTGTTTTGTCATTGTTTTGTTTGTACTATGGATAGTTTGGATTTCAGTTTCAGTTTTATTTTTATTTTCATTTTTACTACTGTTTCTGGGGAACTTTTTGCGTCTGGAGTAGTTAGTTGCCTTTTGTTTCCCATTTTCAACGGAAATTGCCAAAAGGAATCTAAAGGCAACAGCCTAGACATGCAACACGATATGGAAATTTCAATCTGTATGCACCAGCACACCACCAGCACCAGGCAGGCAGGCTGTACAGGTTCGACTGCACTCAGTGCCTGAACTATTGCTCCCATACCCCCAACCGACCGGCAGACTAGGCTTTGTTTGTAGACCAAGTAATATGTCTGACTTGAATGTTGAGTAGTTGTTGTTGGTTCGGTCTGGACATTGCCGCCCGGGCACTGGCCATTCAAACCGATGCAACAATATAAACAGATATATATATATATATATGTATACATATGTATCATATGTAGAAGATATGTATTGTTATCCGTACTGCAGTAATGGCCGGAGAGCTGCTACGGAATTTCAACCTAGACACCCGGACACTCATATGCTGGCTGATCAAATAGCCACAGACAAACAACAATTCGCCAGTCCCCTTTGTATATTCTATACATGGCATGCATATATGTCCATACTATGTACCCTGCAATTTTTCCCCGAGTCATTGTAGAATTTTGGCACATTTTTTCTCAAGTCTTGGTGTACTCTATAAACGGAGGGGTTTTAGGATGCTATGTTTATGTAGTAGGGAGAATGCAAACGGCACGATAGGATGGCAATCGAATGTTGGGATCCCAATTTAAACCCCGAAGAGCAAATATTAAAATATTAAAACAACGCGTAATTTATCTCATATTAAAAATTAACCAAAAAAAACTAAGTTTTTTCGAATTTTAAGAGTTGTGAGTATAGTCTTCGCCATTTTTCAGATTTAAACAAACGTTTACTTATTATTTTCTGCTTTGTCGCTACAATGTGAATTTGAAGCCCCATCAATATTACAACGAAATAATGACAAAAAATATGCCAAGACGAGAAAAAGCCCAGGAAAAGAAAATTGTGGTTCAGCAGAGGTCAATATAATATATAGTTGAGCGAGTGGAAGATTTGCCAAAGCTATTTGTGTTTGGTTTGTTATCATAAATTTTGTAGATATTTTAATCGTTTCTTTTTGGTATTTAAGTTCTCGTTCGAAATTTTCCGACTTCGAAATATTTTTTTTTAATGAAAGCACATTATTTCGCACGAAACCCCTAAAACGAGAACGGCTGTTGTCAGTGCTGCCTAAATATCGTGAACTACAGCTGCTTAAGGGCAACACTGTTTTTCTGAAAAAGTTCACTTTCATAAGTAAATATCCTGAATAAAACAAATCTTACAATTTTTTTTAAAATATGTAAGTTGACTTTCCTAAGTCGCTTTTTAGATTTTTAACTATTATTTGCATTGCGGGTTTTGGTGTACGAAGCGTCTCCAAAAGCCTCCCTACACAACTGTTAACCTCAATCTTCCCGTGGTGTCCCCTGTTCTTCCAATGGCGATGGAATGCTCAGCGGTATATCTGAAACCCTCTATCAGTGTTACAGGGGAAAGACTGTAGTACAAACAGAAAGTTCGGGCAAGTTCGGAGGCCTGATCTCAATTAAATATTGCATCTGAAAAATTTTACGATTCATGTATTCACAAGATTAGCCTCGGATAACAACAACAACAATCTGATAAGTTAACAGTATTTGTTTTTGGTAAGAACTTTTTCTTAGAAAATGCTTGATTTCTTTTTTGAATCTTCAAATTTCATATAAAATATTTCTTATAAAATGCTCGAAGAGCTTTGAAATGACCAAAACTGAAGAAGAATTTATTTCCAGTAGAGTAGTATTAGATCATCTTAAAAAACGCTACTTTTTAAAGCTGGCTGAGGTATACTATCAAAATGGTATTCCATGGGAAAGGGGGCGAAGTAGATTTAGAAGCATAATAAACTTTAAAAGTATGTATTTTTCAAGCTGACTGAGGTATACTGGCATACGTGTATTTAATGGGAAGCGAACTTTTTTGAAGGCAACATAATAGCTTTAGAAGCATAAGGATTTTTTTAAGGATTATCAAATTCCCGGTAATTTTTTCCCACAATAGCCCAAATTTCGTAATTTGATGAACCTAATAAGCCAAAGCAAAGTTGATATCTTTTTAAAAAGCTTAAGATGCAAGCCCACTTTAAATGCACATGGAAAAGTCGTTTTCAGTGCAGCCTCATATCGAGAATATATACTTATCCACTAAAAACTTCCGCATAGAGTATCCCACTGTCGCATACACTCCTCACTGCTGTCGGTATCCTCTTTTTACTCGTTCCCTTTTTTCTCTTTATTTTAAGCAGCAACTTCCGTTCAATTTATTGTGCCTAATTTTTCTTCACTTTGTGAAAATATTTGTTTGTCGGAGAAGCAGCTATTGCCAAGCGAACGCCAGAGGGGCAGAGCTCGCTCAGGTTTAAAGGGTGCCCGCCAGAGGAAATGAGTGGAAAACTGAATTTCTCTAAAATGCTGCCAAAAAAACCGAATCCTACTAAGCTTAGCCGGCAGCCAATTTCAAATTGAATTTTTTTCGGCTAATCGAAAATGTAGCAACATTTTCTTCTTTGAACTGCAGACACCCTGTATGTGGTGGGGTGTGTGTTTGTGTGTGTTGTAATTGTAATGCAGGCAATGCACATGGTAGAGCCTGCTAAAGCCTAAGTCTAGTCTTGGTTTGATGACCCATGCGCCAAAAATTACACTGTTGGACTTTTAAGCGTGAGCACAGTGAGAACAAGCCAGCGTGAACGTTGTGAAAAATGCTGATCCACTCGAAATTGCAAGCCTGCCAAACTCCAAACTGGCGTGTGTCCACTGTTTGGCCATATCGCATGCGACCGCTGCTCTCTCTTCCTTTTTTTTTGCCAGTTTGCTGGTTTGCATTTAATTCTGCTTGGGACATGCCTTCTGGTCGCTCCTAAGAGATACAGGATGAGAGGCAACGGATGTAAAGGAGTAAAACATTTGTAGTTTTTTGCCCTCGCTGCAGCCTAGCTTTATCTAATGTTTGCGCTAGTGTGTGGCACAACACATGTGTGTGGTTGCAGTCTGAAGCTACTGGTGCTCCTCTGCAGTTCCTTTGCAGTTCCTCTACTGCTGCTGCTGCTCAGCTGCTTTGTGTCTGCTCAGTCAGTTCCTTGCGCTACGCTGGGTTTATTATGCTTTTCAATGATTTATACGCCACTGACAGCCCATATTACTAGCTGTCCCAGGCGGGGAAACCCACACACACACGCACACACACACGCACACATACTAACGCACTCATAAATTTTTATATAGAACAAACATATATACACTGCGCAAAAAAACTTCTGTGGAACATAATTTTTAATTTAAGCACTAAGTTAATTATGAACTTAAAAATAAGTGAAAATTTTTTAGTTGCACGGAATTTGAACCCGTAACGATCTACAAATGGATTCTTCAGATGTAACTTTTTAAAGATATATAAAAATTGATTTCCAAAATAAGCTTATCTTAGAGTTGGGGCTCCAAAATGAAGTAACACTGATCAATCAACGATAGGCAAAGTATATGTTTGCCCCTAAAATCGCTAGGAAAAAACAAGAAGCTAAGTTCATTGGAAATAAATTGTAGCTCCGCTTTCGATTCTCAAAATCGCAAAATCTTTGAACGAACGCTTTTACATACACGCTTATATTTAGCATCACTAAGTAAGGAACATCCAATGCAGAGCCATCTCGTGTCACAGGTAAGCCCCCTATACACCTCCAAATAAGAAAGAAAAAATAGACGTGGATAGGGCATGCTCTCAGAAGAAACCCAAGTAGTGTTGTTAGGATAGCACTGGACTGGAATCCCCAAGGCAGCAGACGGTTCGGAAGACCCAAGGCAACCTGAAGAAGATCCATCATCCAAGAACTGACCCAGTCGAGTACAACATGGGACAGAGCTAAAAAGACGGCGGTAAAACTGGGTTCGTTGGAAGGCTCTAGTAGAGTTCTCTAAGTTCCCAAGCGGAATAACAAGAAAAGAAAAAAAGTAAGGAACAATGACTAATGCATAAAAGACTGTGTTAGTATGAAATAAGTTATCATTTGAATTCGCTTTCAGTTAGAATAATAGATCTAGGAATCGCTAAATCTTAGAGCTTAATAAACGAGTAATGATAGACTAAGCCAATGAGAAATCACAGAGAGTTTTAACAATGAAATAAGTTATCGTTTGAAAAGGCTTTAAGTTCCGGTCTCGAAATAAAAATATCTTAAATTTGTAGAAAAAATTCCAAATGAAGTTGTAACCCATAATACAATTATCTAATGCATCACCCAAAGACATTTCAGAATTAAATAAGCTATTATTTGTACGTGAATCATTTTCGTGAAATTTTAAAGTCAGCGCTCTACAATACAAATTTTTTGTCCTAATGCTGAGTGAAGCAGTTATGACTTATCCTTAGTATACTGACCTATTATTTTAAATAGATTTCATTTCCGATTTTGGTTTAGAAACTCACAGAATCACAAGAAAAATGTTTAGTCATAATGATTTATGAAGTAGCAATGATAGACAGACCTAATAGGAGATCACAGAAAGGTTTTAGCATGAAATCATATGAACTTGATTCCAGTTCCGATTCTGAATCTCAAAAAATCTCAGAATCAGCGCTTCACAAAACAAATTTGTAGTTATAATCGTAAATTAAGCATTAATAACTTTTTCATAATTTACTGAGCTATTGTATGACCCAAAGAAGTTTAAGAATGAAATATAATAACATTTGAAATATATTTAAGTTACAAGGTTGTGTTCAAAGAAGTTTTAAAATAAATTCAGCTAACCTTCAAGCTATCATTTCAACTGGCTGCCAGCTCTGGTTCTCAATCTTCAAAATTCTTAGAGTCATAACCTTCAATGTAGTTGTAATGACAAATGCATGATAGACAGAACTATAGTATGATCCAACGAAGTTTAAGAATAGAATAAAATACCATTTAAGAAAGATTTCAGTTCCTTTTTTGGTTGAATGAGGTTTTAGAGTGAAATCAGCTTACATTTTAAATAGATTCCAGTTCCGAAATTGTTTCTGACAATCACACAATTTTGGACTTAGCATGATGCTTAATGATGTAGTTATGATAGACCAACCTAATCATGAGATATCATGAAGAGAGTTCGAATCGAATTAACCTTAAAGTTAAACAAGATTCCAATTCTGAATGAAATGAGGTAACATTTGAAATAGATTTCAGTTGCGAATATTAATATAGAATATTAGAGCTAACGCTTCACAATTAAAATTTAGATTCATTATCTTTAATAATGCAGTAGGATGCAAAACAAAATAAACCAAACCGATTCTGGCTCTCAAAATCAATAAAAACCTAAAGCCAGCGCTTCAAAATGCCAATTTGTAACTATAGTCCCAAATTAAGTTGTAATTATTAATCAATGATAGATTGATCTAATGTAATACCCAAAGGGGTTACAAATAGAATAAAACACCATTTAAAATAGATTTCAGTGCGGATTTTGCTTCAAGGCGATTTTAGAATGAAATAAGCTATGCTATGGATTCCAGTTCCGATATTGGTTCGGGATATAACAAAAGCTTAAAGATAAAGCTTCACAATTACAATTTTTAGTTTATAACCCTTCATGAAGTAGTAATGATAGATAAGTTATCAAAACATCTGAATGAAATAAGTTATAATTTAAACTAGATTTCCATTCCGCTACTTGACATCAACAAGTCTTACAGACAGGGCTGTAATGTTGTATTAAGATTACTGTATGACCCCAAAGAAGTTAAAAAATAAAAAAAAACGAACTTTTGAAATAGATTTCAGATTTGATTTTGATTTAGGGAGGTTTCCGTATTCAAGAGGCCTTCTTATAAAATAAATTCTCGTTTCGATATTTGTTCCGAAAATCGCAAAATCTTAGAGCTAGCGCTTCCAATTATTACTCATAATCCTAAATGAAGAAGTAATGATAAGCTAACCTAATGAAAGATCACATAAACGTTGAAGAATAAAGTAAGTTATCATTTAAACTAAAATTCAGTTCCGGTTCTCGAAATCAAAATATCTTCAGCTTGTAGCCGTAATTCCAAGTAAAGCATTAAATACGTATCCATGATGACTAAACTAATATAATAAACCAAAGGAATTTCAGAGTAAAATAATCCATCGTTTGAAATTAATTCCCGTTCCGGCTTTTGCAATGAAAGAATCTAAGAGTTAGCGCTCCACAATAGAAATCTGGAATAGACTAACTAGAGACATGTCCCAAAAATATGTCAGACTGAAAGTCAATAATAAAATTATTCAAAGATTTTCTTCTGATTAGTTGAAACACTTTTCACAAAGCTTAAACTTTTCCTCGTTTTTGCAAACAACTCACACGACTGCCGGGACTCCTACCAATTTCTGCCAGTGTCTGCATACTCGCCGCATGGAAGTCATTGCTCTGCTGCATTTGGGCTCACTGATTTATCATACTAGCTTCACTCAAGCGCAAATCTTTTCCAGCACAAAATTCTGCATGATTTTTTTATTATGAAGCTCATCATTCGTGTTTGCTGCCTTTTGCCGCAGAACATAATTCAAATGCAATTTTATGCTGAGCTTTTGCAACAATTTGTGCTATGATTTGATGTCATCACACAAAGATATTGTTTGTTTTTTTTTTTATGGAACATCATGTTCTCTCCAACGAGGTCACTTGTTGAATCCTACGCATTACCCGCACAGCGTAATCCACCCGAAGAAGATATCCATCCAATTAGTCGAGTTAACTATGACACATGTCTCACATTTGATGTGTGCTACTTTCTTCCTTTTTTTTTTGGCACGTTTATAATTTCATTAGATAAACTCACTCTCAGTTTTCCAGAGAATAGACGAGAATAGAAAACTTTGCATGAAATTTTATCGCAAAAGTTCTAACGCTACTCTGCACGCATCCTGTCTGTAGACATCCATTGAGAAACTCTTGACGTGGTTTCGAGGTTTTTTCTTAATTAACTTAAAATGCAAATAGCAAACAGTTAACAGATAATTACGAAAATATACAAGTTTTCTCGGATTTCAGATTAGTGGTAAGAGCTTGAAGCTTGACTACCACATGTGGCAGAAGTTTTGGGTTTTTAGTTTTGTGAAGTGCTTCTGCTATGTTGCACTTGAGAGGAAACAATGGTTTTCATAATTTATTTTATTTGCAAACAAATTTTAAGGAATTTTAGCCAAAGTTTTTATAACGCAAATGCTATGAAGTGGGCCTTGGTAGCGTAGTGATGGCGCATGTGCTGCTAGTCCCGAAGGTCGTCGTTTTGCTATCACGGTGCAGCACTGGTGCAATATCTTAGCACTAGCAGAGCTAGCAAATAGGCGATATTTGTCTAAGTAAATCTCTCTTAAAATAGTCACCGCCGTTCGGATTCGTTAGGGACACTAAAGGTCCCTGCTCTCTTCCAAAAGCTTTTATGAAAGATATCCACCTTTGGATCGATGACAGCATAGTCAAGGTGAATTAATTTATTAATTATTAATTTATTAATGCCATGAAGCACATTTCAGTGAAGGAAAAAAAATTCCTGAACTTTAGTTTTGTTTCGACACACTGAAGTCAAAGTAGTGTTAGGTTTAGATGATTTTTATACGTATTTGCTTTCTTTTTAATATATAAAAAAATGTTTGACGCATACGACATTTATAAATATATTCTCAAAGATCGGTAGAAAAAAGTTGAATTCAATTGAAGCACAAATAAAATGAGTAAAACTTCAAGAGAATAACATTTGAAAACACAAAACAATGATAGAGTTAGACATTTAAAAGATTGTTTATCTGCATAATATTGAAATAAAAGCAGAAATACTTAATACAAAATTAAGGAACTGCATTGATTTATGTTCAGAAGTTTATTTAGAAATTGGTTCACAATGAAATTAAAATTATAAAAACTAAAAATAAAATTTGTGTTTAATCCATGAATATAAATGGGACCCCGAAGATTACGGTGAGCGAAGCGAGCAGGGGGCAAACTCTCTAGTATTAAAGGATTCTTAAAAACAATAGAAAAGTTTACTTAAAGAATATATCGGATATCAGATTTGATTCAAACCGGTTGGGAGTTTGTAAGCGGTTCGAGGGGAGGTTCCATAATATTTTAACATATTTAAGATTCTTAAATAACTGGAAAAGTTTGCTTGAAGAACATACTGTGTGAAATTTAATTCAAATCGATTGACAATATCAAAGGCCTAATCGTTAAAGAATGGGATGGAACATATTTATGATTCTTAAAAGAAATATAAAAGTTTGCTTGAAGAACATATTGTGTGAAGATTGACTCAAAGGGGTGAACAACATCAGAAGCCTAATCGTTAAAAAAAAAGGTGTGGAAATTGGTGACCGAAGCGAGCAGGGGGAGAGTCTCTCTAGTATTTTAACATTGAAGTATTAATAAAAAGTATATTTTTTGTATTTGCCTTAAGATCAAATTCTGTATTAAATTTCATTCAAATCGGTGAACAATTTCATAGACCAAATCTTTAAAAACAAAGTCATTCTTATCACAAAATTTATAGTATTCCATTAGTTTTTAAAAATATCATGACCAATATCGTTATTCAGAAGGATTTCTAGTTTTCTAAAATACAGTTTCAACTTTTCAAGTGTTCCCACACTGATTCCAACTACATATAATTCGTAACTCTGTAATCTACTGACGCTATTATTAATAAGTGTCAATGGCAGGGACGAGCTTCGAACTCGTACAGACCGCCGCTGTTTTACTTCGATTAATGTTTCTCGGATTACAACCAAGACAGCTTTTTCAACCCCAACCGCAATGTCCTTTCCATATCAACCACCGCCCTCGTTTATTGCAGCCTGTCGGCAAACTAATATTAATAAGCCCTTGGTCCTGGGGTATACCTAATACCTAATGTACCTATCAAAAGTGTATCCTTTGTATTATGCCATTAAAAATTAATGATGTCCATGTAATAATACACACAAATACACACGGACAATTAAAAGCACTAATACACACGTACACCGAGGTGCACTTAAGGTCCTTTAATCGTTTTTGTCGGTTAATTAGTAAAGTTGTATAAGAAAATAGAAGGTATAACATTTTTTATTAAATAATTAAAGCATTGCTAGCCAGCAAGCAACAATTTCTTGGTTCAAGCGTGGAAGTCCGGTTTCGAAATTCGGAGTCAATGTCGGAGGGACAAGAAAAGGAATTAGCTTCGTCGGTACTTGAGCAATGTAGAGAACTTGCTAAGTATTAGGTACTTGCCTATCGTTAGCACTCTTTTTGCTTAAATACACTTATCCTTGGGCGGAATAAGCTGTATATCGAGTTGGTGTAGGGATATGTTGCGGGTTTAGAAATCATTGCTTTGAATTGTTGAGTAGCATAAGTTAGGAAGAAGACTACGGCAAGCAGTAACGAAACTTTGGAAATACGTTTAATTCGTGGATAAACTGGATTTACATTTTCGAAAAAAAATTGTGTTGTTAGAGGTGATTGATTTTCTGGAAAAGCTTTTACACATCCGCAATCAATCGTCTATTATTATCTGTGCAAATTGAGAAGAATTATATTTTATCACTTTTGCATTTCTTAAATTTTCTGATATAATAAAAATTCGCAAAAATGAAAAACAAAACTATAAATCAAGGATTATGATATCTTTAAGATTTTGTGCAGATTAATCGTCCTTTTCCACTGTACTAGTACTAGTACCATTCCCAGCTGTATTTTACTGTACTCGCTCCCTTTGTACACCTTTATCTTTACTTTTTAGTACCTCACTTAAATACTCTTATTGTAAGTCTATCTGTAATGCAATCTATATCACTTCTATGCACATAAAAAAGTTTCCTAATCCAATATCGAGCATTCTCTTTAATTCCCAAAATCTTTAAGAAGATTGTTACCTCACAATTGCAACACTACTGTAGTTCTTTGATATCAACCACCCAACATGGTTTTATGAAACTTCGATCTATTTCCAGTAATCTTTTAGAACTTTCTCCTTTTTTTGGTTTTATAGAATAAAATGAAACTGATATTATATTTACTGTCTTCAAGTAGGATTTTCCTTTTTAAGCTGTCACATTAGGGTTTTTCGTCTGACCTTTTAGACTGTATATCATCTGGCTGTGAATCTAAAGAAACTAATGCTTAAATAGTAGTGCTGATATTCGAAATTTGATAATCGTTATTTTCAACCGATTTTAAAAGAGATTTCGAGTTATCACGCAGTAAAAAACAAGCGCCAGCTACTTAAACAAAGAAAAGAAATTGTTTATAAAAAAATGTAGTTTTTGCCAAGTTTGCTTTCATTATTTGCATAAATAACGATTAGACATTTACAACTTAAAATGTCTGATTTTCAATATAAAATAGTATACCTTTCAGCTTTTCAAATCTTAAAATTGTCATAAAACTTGGACCCTATGTGCACCTATGCTACTACGCAGATTTAAGATTTATGATTTCTTACAAAAAATTGAAAATTATTTTGAAAACTAAAGAACAAAGATTATGCCATCTTGATGGTGTTTTTAAGTTTATTGTTTAACTAGAAGTGCTGATATGCGAAACTTGGTTAGGGATTGTTTCAACCGATTTTGACATAAAATTCGTTTGGACCTCTAGAGAAATAATACTTGTATCTAACAAAGCCAAAACTAAAAGGGCTGCTAATCGAAATTTTTTTTTTCAAACAAACAGTTTTATATCAAAAAATATTCCCACAAATGGAACGAATTCGGCTCAAAAATGAATGCAAACGCAAATTCACAGCAGTAGAAGATAGAAGATACATTTCTGCTATAATTCTATGTCGATCAGCACTTGACCGTAGATTCACTCATTAAAAAATAAATAAGTAAAGATATATCTTAATATTTTTTCCGAGTTTACTTTCGTTAATTCCATAAATATTAATAGAAAATACAAAAATAAAATTATTTCTTCAGAAATCGATCCTAAAAGAAAATTTACAAAAGAAACATTCATAAATTTTAAAAGAAAACATAATAAATAAAAAGGAATCATAACAAACTAATTGAAATAGTTTTATAAAGAAATCATAAAAAATAATAATTGGTCCAAAGCAGCACTCTAAGTCTAGTTTCATAAACAACTTAATTCAATACTAAAAGCTTTGTATGAGAAAACCTAATAATTAGATTTCAATTCACGTGATTCTTTAAAAACGAAAATAAAAAATTACTTCAAAGTTTACTTGGTGAAAAACTAAGAGTCGCTTCAGCAGTAAATATAGAATTCGACTAAGAGTGCTTCAATATATGCGTACCCGATTTGGATTCGATACAGAAACTTTTTATTTTTCTGATCTTTAAAGCCCACGATCGCTCACCAGCTTTTGTTATAGAGTATTTCAAGTCAGTTAAGCTGTTACATTTCCCAATTTTAAAGTCATCAGACTGTGAAGGAACTGCTTTCTAGAAGGCGATATAAGAGAAAGATTTCTTCTAGAATTGTTAACACTTAAGAAAATGATCTACAGGACGCTTTGAAAGCACACTTGAGTGTTTCTAAAAGTTTTGTCCGGAAATTGTGTGGGAAAGGCTAAGATAGATAGATAGATGTAAGGATGGCCGAGGCGACAAAAGCACCGCTTCAGATACTCATTCTGAATAGCCCATTGTGCTATAGTAGAAAGTGAGAAGGTTAGATAGTGGTTGGGCAGCGGAGAAAGAGTAAAAGTGAAATGGAGAGAGACCCACTACACGAACCTGAGGAAGACTTACTAAATGAAAAAAAAAGTGTAGAGTAACATTAAGAACTAACAACTAACACATCTATGAGCATTTTGCAGAAACGTAACACCGATTAAAGACAACGTTCCTAGGGTTCAGCCATAAACTATAGTACTCCTTGAACACTTGGAGCGATGCCGACATAGTCAAGAAGTTGATAGAAATCCCACCAGCAGTATTTGGGTTCGTTTTCGCAAAAACAAAACAGTAAGTAGCAGTTCTTCAAGTAACTAGTATACGCTTCTCCTAACTTCTAGCTCTAAAGTTACCCTTAAGAACCATTGTTAGGGTACACCAAGGCTACGCGTCCTTGATTCATTTCTACATTAGCTGCTACATTAGACAATTTTTTTCCGAGATTTTTTTTTGTTTGTTTGTCTCTTGTTTTTGTTGTTGTTCCGGTAACGACTCCGTCAGTTGGCATTGCTGTAGATTCATTTGGTGTTCGTTCTTGCGCATCAATGGGCGTGAGAAAAATCAGTTTTAATTACTTGAGTTCTGGTACTGTTAAGTACTTCGAGAAAACATTGTGCACATGTCTAACATAGATACGCACCACTACACATACACACACACACACAGTTGGCCGGGGACACAAAATTGTTTTGCAAATGATAAACGGGGTCAAGTAATGAATGCTTAATTAAATAGAGTTGTTATGTTGGTAACAGCTCTAAGCGTCTTACGGGTTTTTTCCTAGTTTCTTTTTGTTTTTAGAACTATTTGTGCGTATATACTATATAGTATATATATTTATATATATAATGTATATTATGTATACACCCCATTGCATCTAAATGGCAACAAACAGCGGTTTCACTGGGATTTTCTATTTTGCAAATAAAAACTTTAATTCAATTAATGGTTGTATAAAATAGCTTTTAGTATTCGATTGACAAAATGAAAAACAATCGATATGACAGCTAAGAATTCGTAATATTTAAACCTGTTGAAGTGTTTATACACTGAAACATATGGTGTAAAGGGTACATAGAATTCGTTTGAATTGAAAGTGTATTTAACACACTAAAGGAAAAGTCGGGGACCCCCAAAAGTCAACTGAAATACGATAGAGTTTACCAGACTTACTTCTCTAAACTTGCTTTGCCCATTTCCATGTGTCGAGAAGTCTAGATTTCAGATGAAAGTATGATCGGGGTGACTAGAAAATTTGCTGCCCCCTATCAGTCTCTATGAACGCGTAGATCTCAGATATGGTAAGAACAAAAGTGTATAAGTTTTAACGAAAGTACGATAGGGTTTACCAGACTTACTTCTCTAAAGTTGTTTTGCCCATTTCCATGTGTCTAAAAGTCCAGATCTCAGATAAAGTATGATCGGGTTTACTAGAGAAGTTGCTGCATCCTTTACGTCTATATGAACGCCTCGATCTCAGATATGGTTAGAAAAAAGGGTATATAACATACAGAAAATGTCGGGGATCCCTAATAGTTAACTAATCTTCGAGAGGGTTTACCAGACTTAGTTCTCTAAAGTTGCTTTTCCCATTTCCATGTGTTGAAAAGTCTAGATCTCAGATAAGGTATGATCGGGTTTACTAGAGAAGTTGCTGCACTACGTCTTTACGTCTATATGAATGTCTAGATCACAGATTTGGTAAGAACAAAAGTGTATATAACACAAAGACGGAACAGTCAGAGACTTCCAAAGTTAAAGTATAATCAACGTTACTGGAGAAACTGCTGCACCCATTTCCGTCAGTATGAACACCAAGATCTTAGATATGGTAAAAACTGGGGCAAACAACTTTTCACAAACAACTTGTTGCTATCCTAAGGAATGCATATGAGACATAGATGCATAATAAGTTCACATAGAACTGTTGTGCACCACCCCAAAAAGAAAGACAAAAAGTTTTGGATAAAGAATTGAATTTTTTTTAAAGATTTTATAGCCAATTTTGGCAACCAATAGTTTTTTGACGTTTACCATTTCTATGTCAAATTTAAAAGCAGCTCAAGTGAAAATTAAGAATTGTAGACCTTGGTAGTAACATTGTATTAGCATACTTGATTCTAAACCCGTAAGACTGTTTGCCGAGCACTAACAGAACTAGCAAATGTATTAGTTGAGGTCAACGCCTTTCGGACTCAGCTATAAATTGTAAGTTCCTGTGCGCTTATTAGTTATTAATAGAGATATCTCAATGTTCCGCCTTTGGAGCGATGACAGCATAATCAGGGGGATACATTTTTTTTCTAGAACAAATAGGTGAAAAAATTCGATTTTGGCACGAAATGCTTTAGACTTATCTATTCCTATCTAGTCTTCCCAATTATAGCGTCGAAGTTGATCAAAATCGGTAGACTTTACCACATAGTGCTTCCCATGCATGGGTCAAATGGTGTAAAAATTTTATTCTCTGTATGTCGTTAGATTTTAATCTTATGCTTACTTTGGTTTATAAAAGTATTTTAGTTTTTCAAAACATTTTGTTAAATTTGATCAAAATCGTTTGACTACATTATAGCGTCAACGACACAAATCGGTTAAGAATCGGGTTTTTCACATTTTTTTTTATTGCGTTTGATTTTGAACGTCTCTTTACTTAATTTGTTTTTTAAAAGTAGCTTAGTTTTCAATTCATAGCGCCGTATTTAAACAAAATCGGTTGACTTTCTCAACATGTCTTCTTCTCATGAGTCAAATCGATCGATAAAATCCTTTTTTTTTTTTTTCACATATTTCGTTTGATTTTAAACTGTTCCTTACAAAAAAAAATTATTATAAAAGTAGTTTAGTTTTTTAAATCATAGCATAGAATTTAATCAAAATCGGTTGACTTGGCTTCTTGGGACAAATTGATCAATAAAATTGATTCGTAGTGAATTTAAAATTGAATTTCAACATATTCTTACTTCTGTTTACAAAAACACTGCAACGAATTTAATCAAAATCGTTTGAGTATATCATATAGCTATCATGAGGCAAATCGGTTAAAAACTCTGCTCTTTGCTCAAAATTCTTATATTTGAATGCGATTTCAGTCGTTCCAATCATCGCGCAAAGAGCAAATCGATGAGAAAAAAAATTATATGTATTTTCTATAAATTATATGATTTGTTGTTATATAACGACCAAAATTTCTAAGTCTAAAGATGCTTAGTATCAGTTGACTATATCAAATAAAGCAAATCGGGAAAATAAGTCGTGTTTTTGTTGATCTTAGGAGTGCTTAAGCAATACTCATAATAAAACGTTGCAGAAAAGTGGTTTATACATTACAATTATAAGTATTTTATGGAAAGTTAAAATTCTTTCCTAAACACTTCTACAAAAAATCCTTACATAGATTTACTTGTCTCAAAGTAAAGTAGTGCTAGTTGTCTTTTTAGTTGAAGGTCTTACGGGTATTTTGCATTTTGGCACAATAAAAATCAAACGAAAAATAGTTTTTGCAAAGTGTTAGACTTTAGGCAAACTAACAAAATACTTCATCATACGTACTTTTAGTTAATATCTCAAATTACATAGTCTTTGTTTAGAAAGTATCTACTATTTGGCTAAAACGCTGACGCTGAGTCATCTCCTCTCCTCTCTAAAAACTGCAGCTACAGCAAAACCGTTCTTCAAGGCTCTTGTACAAAAGCCATTAAAATGCTAGACAGACAGCTAAGCTAGTTAACAAAATTTCGTACTAATAGAAGAAAACAAAAAACCCAGCTATTTCAAGCACATGAAGGATATTTATAATAATTTGTTGCCTTTTAATTAAACTGCAAACTGATGCTGCTCTGGCTTCTAACTCAAAGCGAATGTTTGTTTGGTTTTCCCCAATTGTTTTCCATTCCATCCTTGGCCTAATTTTCACTTCTCATATCATCTAACCAATTAGTAGTTGCGTCCAGTCCCCAGCACATACGGACGTCTAATTTAAGGCCAACGAAACCATTATGTACGAAATAATAATGCAATAAGCTCTAGGATTTCAAACAACTTTTTGTTTGCATAATGCGACGTGTCACGGACAATATATACTTTTTTCCCCCCATTTCTGAGTATTTAATGTATTTCGTTTCGAAAATGCTGTCATCAGTCAATCCAGTGGTAGTTCTCGTCTCAAGCATTTTGACCACAGGCAAGAAAATATTTCAATTTGTGGTTCAAATAAAGCAAATGTGGCCTAAATTAAATGTCAAAGCAATTGGAAACAGTTTATATATTGATTGTGTTTTATGTAAAAAAAAAGAGGGTTTATTTGTATTTAGTTTCGTGTTTAGTAAATATTCATGATTTGCATTTGAAATCCTTTGTTGTCCTGTCACTGTGAGCCGTTCAAATAAAAATACAATTTAACGATATTGAATGCGGGTAAAAAATAAAAAAATCGTTTTATTTGGTTTTTTGTTACCAACCAAAGCAGGTTGAAAAGTCAATAAAACCAGAGCTTAAGGGTTAAAGTCGTCAAATGAAGTTGTTGGGGTATATTTTGTTATATATTATATTTTTTGCTATTAAACTAAATGAGTGCTAACATCTTGCCAGAAAACAACGATTGTTTGGAACAGTATTAAACACAGAACCCTGAATTTGTTGAAAATTCGAGTCGAGAAGATTAGTGGTAACGAACCAGTCGTATTGAAAAGGTATCTGAGTTTCTAAATTTAAAAAAATATTAATCCTCTGACTATGTGGTCATCGCTCCAAAGGCAAAGCATGAAGATATCTCTATTAGTAGCCGTTCGAAGAGCACAGGCAGCAATAGTTTATAGCCGTATCCGAACGGGGGTTTCTTTAATAAGAAGAATTGGTTTTGCTAGTTCAATGGCATCTATTTATTTGCTAGCTGTACCAGTGCTAGGCTAGGCGCTATCACATTAAGATTTACACTAAAAAGTTAAATGCGGATGGTAAGCAATTCTTCATTTATATAAATAAATTGCTTCAGATCGATTAACGACAAAATGTATTTGCTGGCACGTTCTTCTGAAGAAATTGACATTCTTAAGCGATATGCTATATATAATACTAAATTTCTTCAAATGCTAAATAAACTGAAGAAATTGTACTTTCGAGGTTTAATTTTCATCTTGAACAGTAATGCCAACTTAAAAACACACTTTATGTTGTTCACTCTTCGTAGTGTAATTTGGACTTCCCTAAATCTATTTTGCACTCTTTCCACTATATTAAATACTCTCACATCACATATTTCGCACTTTCCAAAGGAATTTTGCGCTCTTTCAAGAGTATTTAACATTTTTTAAGTATATTGTGTAGTTTGCTGATTCTGCTCATATTTTGGGTGATCTTGAAAAATGGTAACTGCCAGATTTACCATAGCAATGCCAATGCAGTCCACTTGAAAGTATTCCAAGAATCTGCTACGCTCTAAACTGTGTGGGTTTTACTCTCCCAGCTGAGTTTTTCACTTTTCCAATGACCAACATAAACTGTGCTCCTTGTGCGCCGCGTAAGCGTAGTGTTAGCGAACTTGCCTATAAATCCGAAGATTGGAAATTCGATTCCATCCTACAGCACTGGTACACTTATCTTGTAAGGACAATGAACGCCATTTACCGAGGAAAATCTCTTGTAATTAAAGGCACCGCCGTTCGGACTAGACTCTAAACTGTAGGTCCATGTTCCTTATTATTATTAATATTATTATGTCCAACTTTATTGATTTTCGATCAAAAGTAGCACCAACTTTGCAGGTAAAAACTTTCGCATAAAAATTAATATTTTAGAAAATATTTTAATAAAATACTTATATGCACTTAATATACACAACTTCCCCACCAAAAATTGAGTTACTATATAATTTTCAATAAAATTATAACATTTAACCACAAGGTTGCATTAAAATTTCCCCAATTAAGAAGCAAAAATAATTTAATACTGCAAATTAAATTTATATTGCACAATTAAATTCCTCAATTATGACAACAATACGCGAATTAATTGTCCATATTAAGTGAAAAACAGAAGTGCGATAAAATTTTGCATTTTAATTGAATATTTTGATTCATCAAACTATTTGAAGTGAATCAATGAAGTGTGCAGCCAATATCTATATATATATATATATATATAATAGATAATTATTACCTAATATAATCTCCACCAATTATAATCAATTAGCAGAAAAAGGTCATTGCTAAGTTTTCAGTTATAATATATATTTTTGTGCACATAAGCTTAGATTATAGACATGTATATATTCATTCCGAAATGCAAAGCCATAAAAGTGAAATTGAATCGTAAATTTTCATTTGAATTACAGAAATATTCGCGTTAATTCTTTGTAATAAAATTAATTCATTAAAATTAATAATATACTCAAAATAAACTATATTTAAAATCCGACTTTTTATGTCTTCAATGGTGGAATTTTTAAAATCGAAATAAGACTTGTAGCGAAAAATTAGGCTAGACGAATGTATAATACTTTTAAGTATTTATATCAAGTCAATCTTAAAGATTGAAAATTATAATGAAATGAATCTTAAGCTACAGGACCTTTTGAAAGAGGCGTGCTCTAAATTTATTCATTTTTTGGTGGCGCCATCTATAGGTACAGACTTAACTGCCATCTAATATGTCTATATTAAGCATTGATTATATATAACTTCTTAAGTTTGAGAATTTAGAAAAAAATTAAATCTGAAGCCTCAAGGCATTTTACAAATTTAAAAATAAGACTGCACTTTTTTGGTGGCAATATCTATCTATACATACTTTACTGTCATCTCATATGCCAATTTAAACAATGTAAAATAAGTATTGATTATTTAAAAATAAGACTGCATTTTATTGCAGACTGCATAAGTATTGATTATATAGAACTTTTTACAATTTGAGCAATTTAGAAAAATAAGTATCAAGCTAAAAGTCCATTTGCAAATTTTAAAAAATAAACTAGCATTTTGTGCTGGCGCCATCTATAGTAGTAAAAATTCTTAAATGACCTAAGAAATCTGTATAAACTACGCGCCATAACTGGATCATCAATTGGGAGACGATCATGCATCAATCCCCATCTAAACTTATGAAAAAAATTTTCGTATGTTGAACTTAACATCTGACATGTCTTCTGCTGTCAATTGAAAACATTGCTTCAAAGTACTAAGCTTTGTATCCCAGCGATAGGCGAAACTCATATAAGCACACATATCTTTTTAGATAGTAAGAAGTGCAGTCAACAATAACGTAATTGAGCGTAAGAGAGACAATCACAGAAATGCATGTGCGAGAGTTAACGCAGTGACAATACTCGCGTGACGACCGTGCAGAGGCTCAGTTTTGTGCCCGAAGGATGCGTGCCTAGTAAATTAGGTCTGTTCTGTCTTTTTTATAAGTATTTTTAGCCAAAGAGGCTTCAAAGTGTACGACTTTGCTGAGACAACCAGAGTACTCCATCAATGATTTGTTATACCCCAAACTCAAATATCAACTTGTAATTGTAATAAAAAATTATTATATTTCCAGCGATTTTTAGTGCACTTTTCGCATTTATTGATCTTTATGAGAAAATTTGTTTATTGGCGCTGCTCCTTGTCATCAGTGGGCCCCACATTGTTTCCCTCTGGGTTCTTCATAGGTGCATGGCGTACACCTATCCGTCGTGTTGGTGGGGGCTGTGGTGGTACCATCACAGTCATGGGGTTAAATGTTGATTGCGAAGTCATGAATAACATCGAGGGGTTCGCTATAGATGGCGTATAGGATGGCAAGATAGGTGGTTCCAATGGATATGGTGCTGCAATTGGCATGTTCGTTGATATGGCATCAAAGAAATCGGTTGGTGCGTTGGTATATGAGCCATTTGAATATAGATTTGTATGTAGTGCCGCATTGTAGGTAGCTGCGGTGTCACAAATACATATTGGGGTCCCGTCGTCCATCGGTTTTTGATTGTAAGCTGCTACATTATCACGATGTTGGCTACCTTCACAATGGGTTTCACGCACCGAAGGCGAATCGTCCGACAGAAAGATGTCACAATAGTCGCAGTAGTAGTTGGACATTTTGACTGAATGCTTTTAGAAAAGCTATCCTATAACTATTTCGTTTCAATTTGCAAAAATAACTAAATATGTCTGTCAGAAATTTGTTACCCTAAAACTTTACAATGCCTACTATGCCCAGCTACTTGACTTTATGTTTTCAGTTTTTGAAAATCACTGAAAGAGACTTAATTTAAAAATAAATAAATACTGCTGGTGGTGGTAAATATTTTAACTTATAGCGAAAAATTAAATTACATTAATTTAAATTTTTTTAGGAAAAGCTTTTATATAAAGTACATAAGATATGCAATGACAATAAAAAATATTTACGGTCGGTAATAATAATCAAAATCTTCTTAGAACATAAGCTATATAATAGCCATAACTCGATATAAAATAAATCAATTGGTGTCATTTTTTTATTCATAAAAATCTTTCGATTAAAAAATTCTGGCGCTAAATACAAAAAAGTTGCACAGTCTACGGTACGATGTAGAAAAGTGCGATCACGACAGTAAAAATTAAAGCGTAAGCGAAGGAGTGAGTGAGAGAGAGAGTGTGTGTGACAATGATAGATATAGTGCGTGTTAGAGACCCGCGTTCAGCAAACGATAAGAGAGACACAAAGAACGAGTGAGAAGGCAACTATCGCATGCTGCAATTTTGCAATACATCGTTGTTATCGCTTGCAATTAATTTGCATAAAAGTGTATGTTTGATACTCAAAATATTAAATTCAATTAAAAATTGAATATGTTTATAAAATATTTAATAATAATATTTATTTAAAAATAATTAACTTAATTGAAATATATGCTTAAAAGTAATACGATGTTTTTAAAAGATATCGATCAAATGATAAGCTTAAAAATGCAAACAAGCGATAAAAAAGCAAGTGCTTTATTTGCATATAAATCTGCGCTACATTCTCATTCTTACAATTTAATTCAAAAAGAACATAGTTTCTTTTATTTTTATTTTATATGCGTTTGAGTAATACGATGTATTTTAAAATATATCGATCAATCGATAAACATTAGAACGCAAACGAGATAAAGCATGTGCTTATCGGCATTTATTGCTTTTATTTTTTTCGTATTGGAGCCCTGCAGCATTAAAAGTGACACTAAAAGTTATTAATATTTTACAAAATGGTAAGTTAATATAAATTTATGTGCAATATATACTAAATATGCACTCCGCTGCCGCTGCGCAGTCGCAGCAAGAAGAACAAGCCAAAAAGGTAAAAGCAACAGACACTGCAGCGACCGTCTTGCCCGTCGAGGTCCCAAATGCGCAGGCTGCTGCTGGCCAACAGGTGGAAACTGCTGCCGCTGGCCAAGAAGCTGCCGAAGCTGCTACTGACACCACCAGCGACAAGAAGGCAACTCAAGTAGACCCAGATGACGACACAGCCAATGACTCGCCGGTTGAAGAAGTGCAGGGTTACCATAGTAATGCACCACCTACGGACTCAGGTATGTCATATTCATATTGCCGTTGATATAATGCTAATAGTGATTTTCTTTAGATAACTCTTCTGAAAGCTCCTCGTCTGACGATGAGTTGCCCTTCTGTAGCCCTTTCATACCTAAAAAAAAATCAAACTGCAAATGTTGTCGTCTGGGTAAGCATCATTGAAAAAGGCGGCAACAAAGAGGAAGCAGTTCAATAAAACGTAAACAGAGACAGCATAAATTACGAATCAGCAAATAATGGCCAGAATTGAATATTAAAAATTACAATACTTACTTAAACTGCAGCAATAATGCATTTAGAATTGTTTTAAATCATTTCAATAATTAAAAAAATAAATAATTGTTAATTTGTAAATCGAATAAAGTTCATATATTGTGCATAAGTAGGTACAGGCGGCCAGCTAAGAGCAGCAAGCATCTGCAACTGGTAAACATTGAAAATGCGCTTGCATACGCTTATACAACTTGCAAATACTCTTTATTTATATATTGCTTTACTCACATATTTTAGTTTGCTCAATATTTTGTTTAAATTGTAAATGAAAATGGTAAGTAATTATAATTTTATTTTTAAAAACTACAGAATTTGTGCGCGCTGCTGCGTGCAGGCGTAGAACCATGTTGAGGACTTACCTACCTCGCATAAGTTTATGTTAAATTTATGTTCCTCGAATATGCAGTGAACGCTCCAAAGGCGAAGCATGGGAATATGTCTACTTATAGCAGCTCGTAGAGAACTGTGATCTACAGTTTGTACGGCGGGAATCGTATTACGGACCGACTGCAGACAACTATTCAGACAACACCAGTCCCCTAAGTAGACCCTTACAATAATCTTGCTGAGCTTTACAAGGTAAACAATTTGTATCAAGCTATATCATATCAAATCCAGATCGACGATGATATAAGGCTAAAGTAGATTTTCTTAGAATAATTCCAGCGACTCTGTTGATAATATTGCTTATGACATTTTTTAACAACTATTTTGCTTTATTTACCTTAGAAGATGATAGTTCGATTTTCTCAGTAAAAAAGTTAGTCTTACTATATCTTGCTCTTTTATTAAAAGTCATAAAGACTGTTCGAGCAGAAGAATTTAAGCAAAATTCTTATTAAACTTAAAGCAAATGAAATATTGTAAAATAACTTTTGCTGATTAGTTTAATTACTTCTTGGAAATGAGCTTTGTGCTCTATTTACCATAGTTTAAGCTTTTATGTAAAACGAGCTCTATATTACAAATAAATATGTTGGCATTAAGTCAAAAGAAATTGAAGTATCAAACGCGGCGGAGGTAGTCTTTAATTATATCCTTGAGTGGAGTACAATCAAAGACTGTATACAAGTTCAAGCGTTACAACTACTACAACTAAAGTGCAAACAATTCAGAACTTTAATGAAAACAATGAAAAAAGTGATACCTCATTCCATGAACTACAAAATTCAAATCAGTTTATCTTGCTTTTTAGTTATAATCTTATATAAACTAAAACCAATTAATTTTATGCATATAAATTTTATAGTTTTACATACATAGGGAGGCAATGCATACAAGCAAACATTGCTTCGCATGTATAAGCAGTGCAGTCAGCGAGAGCGTAAATGAGCGTAAGTGCGACAATTGAGCAAATGCGTGTAAGAGAGCTAAATCGCTGACAGTGGCTTGTAAAAAGTAATTGACGGCATTGGCGGTGCCTTTACGTAAACTGTTTTTAGTCTCTAAATTGCATAATTAGTTTAAGTTTTCATGAAGCCTTTTTTCGTAAAAATCTCAACTATTTCTGTCTTGTTAAGTTTTTATATAGTACAGCGCGTTCATATTTTCCAAGAGACCCCATGGTACAAGGTCAAAATAAGTAAAAACTCAATATGCAGATCGTCTTTTGTATTTGTTTAATTATAAGAAATTGAACATATATTTTTATAAATATAAAAAAGCTTAATTTTGGTTTTTTTATACAGGAAAAGAAAATCTTAATAATAATAAAATAATAGTAATAATAATATATTTTCTCAAAATTAGTCTTTTTTAAATTTTTTACAGGAATACAGAAATAGAAAATATTAATAATAATAAAAATAAATGTCATCAAAATGAATCTTTTTTATATTTAGAAAACTATATTTACTGAATTTTCATATTAAATAGTTAAATTTGAAAACTTATATACTCCTTTAACGTTTCCCAGAATATAAATGTACAACATTTGTTTGAAACTCTATTCATTTAAATTAAATTCAGGGCACCAAAGTTGTATTGAACTCTACAACTAAATGTTTTAGAAACTTTTAAATATTATTAATTTTAAAGTCCAAAAAATTCATACGAATTCAATTCCATCAGGTGAACAACGAACCCAAACAAATATTTGTAGTTCAAGTTACTTCACAAAGTACATCGTTTTCGTATTTGCAAGAGAAAGTTGGAACCCATGGGATAAGGTCAAAATTAGCAGAAGCTTTAGGTCTGTTAAGGTCGACTTTTGTATACACTGCAGCAAGACAAGAATGAAATGTAGCTAATTTAAGCTAATTTTTATTGCACTTTCTTAGAAAGCAAATTCGTTATGGTATTACAAACAATTGCTTTTAAGTCGGTACCACATAGAGAACATTTTTTATGGTTCAATATTAATTTGTATATAAAAATATAATCATCATTAAATAATGCAAAAATTTTCAAATTTCCATATAACAAATAGCGCTGAAGAAAAATTTCGTTCCAGATTTGTGGAGTTTCAAGCTCATATTACCAAAGGTTCCGCATACAGTTGGTTTTTGGTGTAAATGCGCTACTTGAATCCAATATCAAGCTTCTATCCCTTGCAGATTTAAATAATTACTTATTTTTGTTAAATTTATTTCGCGACGACTTAAACTATCGTTGGAAAGACCGATGCGTTGAACGGGCTTGCCTTGATCCATAAACCGGGTATTCAGGGAAAATTAATTCAAGATTAAATTCAAGGCAGCGACGTTTGCGACAGCGTTTGTTTGCAGATGCGAAGCGCAGAGAGATGCGAAGTGACAAGAAAATGTGAAGCGACAAGAGATGCGACAATACAAAAAAAAATGCGAAGCGACAAAAAGATGCGAAACGACAAAGCGATGCGAAGTGACAAGAAAATGTGAAGCGACAAAGCGATGCGAAGTGACAAGAAAATGTAAAGCGACAGAAAGATGCGAAGAGACAAAAAGATGCGATGCGACAAAAATATGCGAAACGACAAAGCGATGCGAAGTGACAAGAAAATGTGAAGCGACAAAAAGATGCAAAGCGACAAAAAGATGCGAAGAGACAAAGAAATGCAAAGCGACAACAAAATTAACATAGCATGTAAGAAGTTAGTTGTGATAAATGGCAACAACTTCTCTTGGCTTGACTTATGATGCAATTATCATCGCTTCGAAGAGGGATAGGCAAGCTTTGTTTGGACTTGGGCGGCAACTTTAGTTGTTGCGCTGGCATTCGGTTCATTGCTGAACAGAGTTTATTTTTATAAAAAATGTTGCCCTTAAATTGTATAAAACAAAGTAAGTAACACGACGGTGAACGACGGTGAGCATTAGTCGAACTCGGCTCTAACAGCAGATATAAATTAAGTTAACTTTAACTTATTTTAAGTTAATTTTATATCTGGTAACGCTATGGTAATGTTATCATACATAAACTAAGGGCCGCTAAGAAATAAGTGGCGAAGCCTTTGTCGATATTAATCAAGCAGATAATGAATGAATTACGGCAAGATGATGAGTTAAATGCAAAAGACTTTATTTAAATTGTTAAAAATTTTAATGAATGATGATGAATCCGATATCGAAGAGAGAGACTTCTACTAGAAAAAAAAGTAGCCACCATTTTGAAGGAGGAGATGTTTTTGTAGATCGTGGTCTCAAATATTCTACGAGATCTTAATGATCTGTATAAAGAATATGAAGAAGGCTACAAAAATGTGACTAATAAATAAGCAAAATAGAAGCTTATATCAGAAAGAACACAAAGAAGAAAGATCAGAAAGACGAAAGATCTCTTCAAATTATGACTAAAACAAATGCAACAATTGTAGAACAAGCATCTAATGAGATGATTTTAGTTTCTAATATGTCAGATATTATATTATTTCGTAAAAAATAGACTATACATTGAAACTGATAGCGATTATGTTTACTTTAAAATAGAAGACTAGTTAAGGTACTTTTCCAAATTTTGTTTTTTATATAATAATATATAAGTGATTTTAAAGGATAACTTTTTTGTTGTGTATGTTTTTTTTTTTCCTCAATTCTACTTTTATAACTTAATAATATTTTAAATAATAGTCTAGTCTATTGTGTTTAGTAAATATTTCAAAAAGCTTATTTATAGATGGATTCGCTTTAAGCGGGTTTTCCGCATAAAAATAGAGTTGCGATTTACGCGGTTTGGTCAGGAACGAATGTACTGCGTAGATCGAGTTAGGAGTGTATTGCTTACTCAATGGCAGAGCTCCATGAAATGGATTCTAGTTGGAATTTATACTACAAAAAAAACACCCAATTTGCACATTGAAATCTTTACACTATTCTCTTCCAGCGCTCCTAATCTGTATGATCCTGACTGGCATATGGACGAAAAAAATTTATAAATTCTTATATAAATTTATGTTTTTATATTTTTTGTAAATGTGAAAAAATGTTTTTTCATTAACCTTATGAATGTCAAAAGTGATTGTGCTGCAAAGTGCAATACCCAAAGTGTTTGCATAATTATTGTATGCACTGTAAGTGCTGTTTGCTGACTGCACGTGTAGGCAGTGAATTCTATGCAAGATTTGTATGAAATGTGCGTGGGACCAGCTGTGTGAACAGCCTATAGGTTGCACAACATTTAATTTGCAACTAAAAATTCCTAAATGTCAAATGAATACAAATTAATTGTTTAGATTTTTAAAATTTATGTGTTTTGGCAACGCTAGAACTGCACTTAAATGCAATCGAAAATTAATTTAATTAACCAGCCAATGAATTTTCAGCTCAAAATGTAAACAAAAAACTCAAAAGCCAAAACCGTCCAGCTGAAATATTTCTAAAAATTTAAATATTTTAGCAAAATGTCACGCCTGGCCGCTGAATGAGTTGACAAGGCCCAACAACAACAACAACAAAAAAAAGGAAAATATTTGGCTATAAAATGGGGGAAAATTACATTAATTAGAAATTAAAATGAACCCAAAGTACAATTTTCTTATGCCTAAAAGCAAGCACGCAGCTTTTTTTGGCATTAAAAAAATGTATTTTGAAGCAAGAAAATATCGCGAAATACTGAAATATGGCTAAATTGGTAAACGGCTTAGAAACTTGCAGTAAATGCGGCGGCAACTTTGTTGGGTGTCTGGTGGTTGCCCGTCCAGGCTACCACCCGACCAGCCGCTCAGCCAGTCAGCCATTAGCCATAAATTAGCTGGCTGTAAAAAGGCGTGGCTGTTTTCTGTTTGTTGTTTTTAACTTTTTGCCATTTTATTCTCCTTTCGATTCCATCAGCATTTTTACGGCGTTTGTTTTGTGTGTCTTTGTTGTTTGTGGTATTTGCAAATGCGTGGGCTTGCATTGAGAGATTACATGCGGCAAACAGATGTCTTGGAGGAGATGCCAAGGCAGTGGGTCTGTCAGTCGGAGAGTTAGTCTGACAGTGAGTCAGTCAGTTAGTCTGGGAGTCAATCAGTCAGGGAGTCATTCAGTCAGTCAATCCTTCAGTCTGTCAGTCAGTGAGTCTGTCAAGTAGTCCGTCAGTTAGCTTGTTAGTCAGTAAGTCAGTCAGTCAGTGAGTCCATCAGTCAGTCAGACAGTCTGTCAGTCAGACAATCAGGAAGTCATTCAGTCAGATAATCATTCTGCCAGTCAGTCAGACAGTCAGTCAGTCAGGGAGTTATTCGGTCAGTCAGTAGTCAGTCAGTCTGTCAGTCAGTCTGTTAGTCAGACAGTCAGGAAGTCATTCAGTCAGAGAATCATTCTGCCAAGTCAATCATTGAGGGAGTCATTCAGTGAGTCAGTCGGTAAGTCAGTCAGTTTGTCAGTCACTTCAGTAGGGAGTCATTCAGTCAGACATTCATTCTGCCAGTCAGTCAGGCAGTCCATCAGTCACTTTTTCCATCTGTAAGTCAGTCGCTCCGTCCGTAAGTTAGTCAGTGAGTCAGTCTTTCGGTCAGTCAGGGAGTCATTCAATCAGAGAGTCATTCAGTCAGATAATCATTCTGCCAGCCAGTCAGGCAGTCAGTAAAGCAGTGAGGAAGTCATTCAGTGTGTCAGTCAGTAAGTACAACAGTCAGTCTTTTCGTCTGTAAGTCACTCAGCCAGTCAGGGAGCCATTTAGTCAGAGAATCATTCTGTAGTCCGTCAGAGCCCAACAGTCAATCGCTCCGTCCGTAAGTCAGTCAGGGAGTCATTCAGTCAGAGAATCACTCTGTCAGTCGGTCAGCCAGGGAGTCGTTCTGTCTCTCAATTAGTGAGTCAGTTAGCCCAACAGTCAGTCACTCCATCTGTAAGTCAGTCAGTCAGTCACTCAGTTACTTCCCAGTCAGACAGTCTACCCGTCGAGCAGCCATCTAGAGAGTCTGGCGGTATCACAGTGCCTCCGTCGATGAGTCGCTAAGTGGCAACGCCAGAGCAATGAAATGCCAAAGACGCCCAAGTAAGCGATGAGGCAGGCAAACAAGTGTGAACAAGGTAAAGAGCAGCCATTGAAATTGATAAGCTCACGCACACACGAACACAAG
The DNA here is from genome assembly GCA_035046065.1 of Chymomyza procnemis. Classification (NCBI taxonomy): domain Eukaryota; kingdom Metazoa; phylum Arthropoda; class Insecta; order Diptera; family Drosophilidae; genus Chymomyza; species Chymomyza procnemis. Next base: position 37,774,447 of record JAWNOJ010000021.1, on the reverse strand, counting down.
TATACGCACACGTACACGCTCACACTTATGCTCCCATGCTCACGCACTTACATTGACACAAAAGAGAGCCAGATGTAGTACAAAAGAGCGCAGTGTGAGGCTGGAATTTGAGCATAATGTGATATGGTTCTCGCGGGTTGTGCGTGCGTGTGTGTGTGTGTGTGTGTGTGTGTGTGTGTGTGTGTGAGTGTGTGTGCTTTTATGTTTATGGTTTGCTTGACAAAGTAAATCACACACTTATATACACACGCATACACTCACACACACACACGAGTACACACAGCAACAGCCGCCGCCATTGCCTGTGCATTGAAATGAAGCCATAAAGCATACTTAACCGTCTCTTTGGTAACTCTGGTTCACAGCATGTTGCCCGACTGTCAAATATATTTACACATCCACATATCCGACACGTGTTTACACACAAGCAAATTGGATTATTTGGGCAACAAATACCGACAAGGGAATACACTATATAAAGCTAGTATAGAGGCGATGACATGCACATATGGCAAAGTAACTTTTTTGTAAAGGGTGAGTTTTTAGTAACTTAGTTTTTGGCAACATTGACATGACGACACGGATATATGATTGACCATGGATCGCTCTAAGGGAACAGAGAACAACTTATAGCCGAGTCTGAACGGCGGTCTCTTTTATTAAAAGAGATTTTCCTAAGTAACTAGCGTCTATTTTTTTGGTAAGTATGTCGTTGTAAGAAAAATTCACCAGTGCCGCAGTATGGAGTCGAACAATTAACCTTCCGATTTAAAGGGGTGTGCAACTTTGTTGCTCGAAAATCTTCAGAGTTGTTCAAATTAGTTCTATTTGTGCAACTTGGGAGATAAGGGAGCTGTCTCTGCAAACAATTCTTATTTCATTAATAATTCATTTCTGCCTGAATGCAAACTTGAACAACCTCAAATTTTGAGCTTGCACTGAAGATCCATTATAAGTATTTCAAAAACTATCAATGCATCCCGAGAATGCATTTGTTATGCGCATTATTGAGCTGTAATTTTTTAAAGACGGAGTGTTATTGTGAATGATCAGCGCTATCGATGATTTCTACCACATGGCTGCACAGCAATCTAATCTTAAACTGAGAGTCAGTTTTAGTGGACAACTTATTCGACATTTAGGACCATTGAACGTTTTTGATGCCTCAGACAACTTATTGTGGTACCGTAATAAGGCTCCCTTCCGTATTTGTCGACAAGCTCACATTAAAAGATAATATACCGGCCGTTATGCTAGAGAGGGTATGCCGTTGCCAACATTTGTACGAAATAATCTTTTGAACATTAAACAATGTCGAGCGTTATATTCATACAATTTTATTCATTTCGTGTAATTATTTTATTTTTTTTTAATCAAATTAAGCAAGCTCATAAAAAATTACCCATTATATTATAAAAGCTTATTAAAATTCATTTTTCTGTCGACTGTTGGTGCTTCACGTTAAAGTGTTAAGATATTTATAAAATTAACTTTGTATTTGTACATAATATAATAATAAGAACAATGTACAATATTATTTTACATTCTGTATATAAGCTGAACTTGGGAATAAACTTGGTTTAACAATTATATAACCCCCAGAATGGGTTTCTAAGCAACAAAAATTCTTTAAAAATATTTTGCATTATTGGAAAAGAGTAAGCAGCGCTTAAACAAATGAAACGAGAAAATTATCAGCTGCTAAATTTAGCCAAAGTCTTCTATCGGAATTGTCTACTTATCAATTGTGAATTTGTTAATTGAACATCAATTAACTAATAAACACAAATTTAATTGACAATTCAATAAAATAAAATAAATGAAAAAATATATTATATTATATCAATTAAACAAAGTAAAAGAGATAAGTGTGTGTTCATTGAGGCTGTCCAAAATCGAATAAAAAAAATAATTTCCTCTAAAAAAAGGTTCTATCGCAATGACAGATTTAAAAATAATTAATAAATAAACGAATGGCTTATAGTGGTTTTATCATAAAGTATTCTCATAAATGTTAAAAATTTCATACATTAAAGATTTTTTTGAACAGTTTCCCACTCAAACTTATCTCTATTGTATTTTCAATAATCCTTACGATTTAATACATTTTTTCAAGTACCGAAGCGCACTATGAAATCTTAAGACCTATTTTCCGGTTGTCAGTGAAAAATCTTAAATAATTTCAAATATTTTCAATTCGTTGCATAATGCTTTATTTTTAGGTAAAAATACCAATGTCTTCTCTTGGCAAGTCAAAAAAAAATAATAAGATAGCGTACGTCGTTCCTTTTGTAGCAGAAATCGTTGATTTGATGAATGAGTATTCCAATGCATGGTAAGATTTTTGTCAGAGCATTTTTTTTAAGGTAAAAAAACATATATGCAGTGTAGCCGTGTTTAGAATTTATTTAAAATTATCTTTAAGATTTAAATTATTACAAACTACTAATAATGTTATGCACATATTCATATATACAATATAGGAAACGTTCGATTAACAGTTTAGTTATATCAATCTATTGTTCTTTTTTTTTGTAAAACAAATACCCACGTCTTTAAAAAATTACCCTTTATCAGGCGTTGAGCCGATGTGAAAACTAAAATTATCTTTAAGCACTTTATGGAAAGATTTTAAATATTTTTATGATACAATTTTTGTATGATTGTTATTTTTTTTTTTGCAAAACCAAACAGCAAGCTTTTAAAAATCACCCTATATCAAGCAATCACTTAAAAATTCATCCTGCATGAGACATAAAAAACGATGTGATTTAAATTGTCTTTAAGCATTTATTTAAAAAAAAATTATACATGTATCGTTCCATTTATTTTTTAAGACTTCAAATATTTTTATGATGTAATGTTTTTATTTTTGTAACAAATAAACAAGCTTTTAAAAAATTAAATTAAATTTAAAATTTAGAAACCGTTTTGAAAATTAAAATTATCTTTTTACATTTTTTTAATATTTCCATTTACGTAAAGACTTTATATATCTAAGATTTTTATTGTTGAACAAAAAACCAAGTCTTTAAAAAGTTACCCTGTATAAATCAGAAGAAACGATTTACTTAACGAACTTATCAATGATTACTTAACTTAATCAGAAGAAACGATTTACTTAACGAACTTAAATTATTGTAAAGCATTTCTTTAATGCCTTATACATATAAATATCTGTCGTTCCATTTACATTAGGACTCAATATATTTTTATGATTTTATGTTTTCATTTTGTAAAACGAATATCCAAGCCTTAAGAAAAAATCACCCAATATAAGACCATAAAAAAACGATTTCAAAATTAAGCTTATCATTGAACATTTATATGATTTACATATATATGCGTAGTTCCATTTACGTAAAGAAATGAAACATTTCTTGGATTTTACGTTTTGTTTTTGTAGAACTAATAGTAAAGTCTTTAAAAATCACCCTTTATCAGGCATAGAAGCCAATTTTAAACATTTGAATTATGGTAAAGCATTTATTTAATATTATGTATTCATATATGTCCCTCGTTTCATTTACATACATGTTTTAATTTTGTACAAAAAATATTTCAGAACTAAAAACTCACCCTTTATCAAACAACAGCAAAGATGTTAAAATACATTTCATTCATTTACATAAAGACTTAATATACTTTTCAGATTGTATATTGTGTTTTGAGAACGATTCACGTAAAAAAACACCCTGTATATAAGGCCTTAAAAAAATGATTTAAAAATTATCTCACTGTATGATTTTCTTACTCTTTTTTAAGGTTTTTGTTTTTTCATATGCCTACTTTGGGGTGTATAATATATTTATGATGTCTACTTGCCAGTTTTTGACAATAAAAAATGTTTGCACACACTTTATATAAAGTTTATAATATACATAAAAGATGTTCCTCTCTGTCGCTGTGCGTGTGTGTGTGTGTTTTATGAGCTACCAATTTTATTTTAATGGTCTAAACTTTATTGGAACCTTAATTTGGCTACTTAGAGAGTACCTTTTTTTTGCTGTCTTATATAGTCTACTCTTGACATTTCAAGATTGAAAGCAGCAATATGTAAGGTGACAGCTTATATATATATATATCTCTATGTATATAATATACATTTTTTTATGACATTAAAGCGTAAAATATTGTAAATTGCATATTCCGACTATGCCTTAGCATGACATAAGAAAGCAAAAACTGCTAAGCTTTGCTCTTTATTGCCATATTGATATATTCTTCCAATTTCCACAATTTACATTGTGCTCTCGATTGATTTATGGCAACGATTTTTGAAATATTCACCCAAAATGTAAACCAAACAAATACAAATATTCCATCAAATATTTCAAATTTCTTGCGTAAAATATTTGTGCGTATGCAAATATATATATATATATATTTTTTTTTTTTTTTTTGCACTAACAAATCTAGCCTTATTTTCATGTTTAGCGCCTAACATTCATAAATGTTCATAAATTTCAATTTGAAAAAAAGAGAAAAATAAAAAATTTCATACAAAAAATGTTGCATAAAATCATTCAATCAAAGCAACACATTATCTTTATCTTGGTTTGTTTGTGGCCAATCAATGGGTCCTAATAGAATTTACATAAATCATATTACCAACTTACTGAGGGGGGGTCATTTATTATGGGAAATTCGATGAACGATATGCCATAGCTCGCTAGCTGGCTGTCTGGCCGACTGATAAGCAAAGATAAGTTCAAGATAAGACACTGCACAGTGTAACGCGTCACATATTCCATAAAGCAAGTTGACAGCGCAGAAACCAATTATAATGAACTTCTTAAGTTAATTAGTTTTTGTGGGGCAGGCAGATTGATTTTGTCAACTTTTGTGCCAATTATTGGGGTATATATTGAGTTTCCTCTGAGGTTTCCATAGACTATCAATTACACTGCCAAATATGCTTGGGATATATACCAAAATAATTGCATTATATTTCGACGCATACATTAATCATACGCCCTGCGTGTTCCTATGAGAATGCTGCGTGCTAAATTACGAAAATCTTTATATGACGATTATTAATTATTCGATAGTTTAATTGCATGCTTAGTCTTTGTAGAATGTGTTTTGTATTGATTTTTTGGGTAGCTGTTGTATTGACTGCTGGCGCCATCTGGTGTACCTGATGGTCGCAACAGTTAATTATTACAACTTTTGGAAAATATTTACTGAACACAATATATAGCTATATACTAAAATATAAAAATATTTTTTAAGAAAGATATAAAACCACACAATTTATCTATTTGTTTTATTTCATTCCAAAAATTCCATTAAACAAAATATACATCGTAGGAGTGTAAGTTGAAATTTGCCGCTTTTGTCGCAAAATAAAACACTGAATTTTCAGGGGAATATGCAAATTTTTTTTATTAAAAGTATTGACCTTTCGATTCTAAACATTTAGCCCTGCTTTTGGGCAAATTATGAATGCCATCAAAAAAAAAAACTTTTTGAATTTGAGACGAAGAGTCCGATAAGCCATTTTTCGACTTCTTCAAAGTTGGCAAAGCGCTGCTCTGCAAGTGAGTGTCCCATTGATGCAAAACTATCCTAATCGGACGGGGCGAGGTCTGGAGGGTACGGCAGGTGGAACAATATTTTCCGATTAATTTTTTTCACCGTGTCTAGCTGTATGAGCCAACGCGTTATCATCTTACAAGATAACTTTGCCATATCTTTGGACAACTTCCGGCCGTTTTTCAGTCGAATTGTCGCAAGCGATCCTTATTAACCGTTTCACCAGATTTTAATACCTTTAAGCATAACACATCAAACTGCTCCCAGCAAACAAAGAGCATTGTCTCACGGCCAAAGCGATTTGGCTTTACATTCGATGGTCCAGCCTCAATAGGTGAAAGCCAACCTTTTTTGAGTTCGGGTTCTCAAAATACTATATATACAATATAAAAATTGATGATTTGTCGTCGATAGCGATCCTTATTAACCGTTTCACCAAGTTTTAGTGACTCGTAGTAGACACACCAGACTGGTTCCACCAAACAGAGCGCCTTGTCTAACGGCCAAAGCAATTTGGTGAAAGTCAACCTTTTTTTTGTGTTTCGGATTCCCGAAATATTATATATATATATCCATTTTTCGTCCCCCATGACAATTTGATGCAGAAAAGTCTTTCTCTCAAACCGTCGATGCAGCATTTCACAAACAGTTCGTCCATTTCCCATATGTCTATAGATTTATTGGTGTGGCAGCCATTTCTCATACTTCTCGATCGACCCCATGGCTTTTAAACGTTGAGAAATTGCTACCCCGTTCACATTGAGTGTTTGCACCCATTGTAGCGATTGGTTTGCGTCTTCAGCCAAAAGCGCCTGCAATTCCTCGTCATTGAACTTTTTTGCTGCACCAAGTTGTTCATGGTCCGCCAAATCAAAATCTACACTATAGAATTGACGAAACCATGGCTCACATCTTCTAATCAGTGGAGCATGTTCCCCAAACGTTTCTCCCCTCAACCAATAAGCTTCAGCTGCTTTTTTTTCATTGGTGAAGTAACAAAAACAACGAATTCCATAATCGATTTATTGTAAGACATATTTGGTCACCACGCCAAATTTTACATTTTGGACCTGGGAATTGGTCTCCAAGATATTGTGATTTGACACCGCTAGACTACTTTCTGTGCGGTTATGTAAGGTTATTGGTCTATGTGGTTAAGCCACAAATTGAAAGACAACATTCGCCATGTTATTGCCGGCCACAAATATTGAAAAAAGTCATCCAAAATTGTAGGTACAGCTTGGACTACATCCTAGCCAGCCATGGCGGTCGTATGCCAGAAATCATATTTAAAATATAATGCCACAAGATTATCTTTCGTATAAATAAATGTCATGTATTGTAAATACTATACCTCTAAAAAAACAGCCTTTAAAAAAACATATTGCTTAGGTGAAATACATTATAAACCAAAAGACGTGTTATTTACTTTTTATTATTATTATTTTATAGATGTATTTAGAGCAGCAGTATTCCACAGAATTCATATTTTAATTGTTAAAAGTTGCAAAAATATTCACAAATATCTGCTTCGGCACATACACAAACTTGAAATCTCTGGGCTTCCAGCACATTGGGTTCTCCCCTAATAAATGACATATTCTCCCCTAAAAGAACTAAACAATGGACAGCTAAATCAAAAATGTAAGGTATTACTGCAGAAAACACTATGAGTTTTTTACTTAAGAATTTAAGTAAGACAGGTGTTGGGAAAGCATTAAAAAAAAGTATCAACCATGAACTACCATGTCGTAGGCACATTGAAGCCAAAAAGACCCACTTGAAACTCAAAGCCAACGCTCTACATTGACTGATAAACGCTCGTTCCCCGCTAAGCCTGGACCACAAGGTACTACAACCAATTTGCACCTACGACTCTCAGCTGTGGAGTAACAGCAGCAAAAGCAATATGGACATGAGCCAACGAGCCCAATCCAAGATCCTCAGAACCAGCAACGTGGCACCGTGGTACGTTCGAAATGACAACATTCTACGAGATCTGAATATACCATCAAAAATGTAATAGCCGAACTCAAGCGGCAATACCATTCCCAGCTAAACTCTCATCCCAAGCAACTGGCGAGAGGACTGACGCATCTCAGCAGCCAATGCCGGGTCCGCCGAAACAAGCTACCCGCACAGCGAACACATTATTTGGAACACCTCATCGAAAGACAGCAAACTAAAACTAGACCTTGAGATTTTAAAACCTCTAAATAGTTCTCTAAATCCAAGAGAAAATAATATAAATAAATGCAAAAAAAACCATGAAAATCACATTAAAAAGTTTAAGATGAAAAAAAATTAAACTTAAAAAATTGTTGTTCGAAATCTTTTTAAATTTTACCAAAAAAATATATTTCGTTTAGAAGAATTTACAAGTAAAACTTACAAGTTAAGCTAAAAATCAGAAGATGCTCTACTTTGAGTTTAAAAACAATTCGCCAAAATCGTTGTAATTTATTTTACAATAAATAACTTTATTTTTTATGCTGTTCAGTGAATTCCCACAAAAAACCAAATTTACATTTGAACTTTAATAATTTAATGAAAGCACCAATCAAATTTTTAAAATTATAAACGCGTAAAAATTTTAAATTATTTTTACCATTATTTTTTCTTAATTGCATTTCATAATTACAAAATGCATAAAAATGCAAATTTTTGATAAAAGTGAGTGCGCCACAACCAGCTAGCTTTCAACACTCAAAAAGTCGAATATTTAATTAAAAGTTGAGTTAAAAATGAGCTGCATCAATTTTCATGAATCCTCCAAAACATTTAAAACCCACCGAGTGTGGGTGTAATCCATTAAATATAATAATCGTTTAATGCGATTCTACGAATACTAAATCAATTTTAAAGGTCATTCATCAACGCTTAAAAACTATAACAATTTCAACTAGTATTTTGATTGTGCGATCCGAGTTAATAACTTAAAACCAAACTGACAAAAACTGACATATTATTTATAAAGAAATAAACGTTTTTGGATTAAATTGGCTGTAATAACATGTTATTATGGGACGCTACAAACAAAGCCTAGCAGAACTTTGAACTTTTCAACACATCAAAGAACTAACGGCTGAATCAATTATAGTAAGTCTTTTTGGTAAAGGGTGGTTTTTTAGGCGCTAACTTTTTTGGTTTAAAGAAAAGAAGAAAATTTCGAAAAGTGTGTAATATAAAAAGCGAAAATATGCATACTCCTTGACTATGGTCATCGCGCCAAAGGAGGCTTATGGAGATATCTCGGACAGAGGCTACTCAAAGCGAACAGGCAGCTACAGGGAAGTATAGCCTCTCTTGTATTAATAGATATTTTCCTTGATAAATAACGTCTAGCTTTATTAGTGCTGCTGTGTGGAAGCGCATCCCCTACACTATCGTATTTTATACAATATTTAGAGAGAATTTTCTGAAAATATTGATTAAGATTGCGTTGTAAAAAGTTGTTACAATTTTGCATACTCTCTCCAACTTATCGGACGGTAGGTATCTCACGAAAACGTTTTGCAATACTGTTCAACAAATGTCTTACCAAAAAGTAAGCTGCTAAAAAGTCACCCTTTTGTACAGTGGTTGAATTTTAGTTTTGGTTTGTCGTTAGTTTTTATTTAGTTTCTTTTAGCATTTGCAATCGAACAACAATCGAAGAGATATGATGTGCCTAACTAGATACATTTTCTACGCGTAAAATTAAAATGCAAATAATTGATCAAATTAATATATGGAAAAATAATATTTATAAGAGGTATTAATTTCTATATCATAAATTAAAAAAATAGTTGTATTTAAAATAAATCGTTAAAAAAAAGGTAGTCGAGAAGAAGACTTACGATCAAATCCAAATTCAAGTTGTAAACTTTGCTTTCGATCCATAAATGATTTTTTTTTAAATTAAAGCTAAAAATGAAACACAAATGGTAACTATTATAATAAAAATTATCATTGAAATTTACTATACTATTATGACTAGACCACAGTTTAGAAGTCACAACAACTTTTATACTATATAGATATTTGTATAAACTCCTCCTCAGCAATTAATTATAGATAGATCATATATCATATCATATATCATATAATGCAGCTGCTGCAATGACAAAATAGTGATGTTGTAAAAAATTTTATTGAAGTTACGAAGTAAACAAATTAATAGAAAATCAAGGAAACTAAAATAGCAATAACTCCCGATGTTCAACTGAAGAACTTTCTACGCCATCAAAGGTTTTTTGAGATTTGCCTTTAGGGTTATGAGATGTAAATCACTGTTAAAAATTGCTGCTGCATAAACTTCTCAGATAACTTATATTAATTCGCATTAAGAGATCTTGAGAGAAACTACTGGGAACTGAAAAACCATAACTCAAAAGTACCGAGTTGGAAAACTGAAACTAAGGTCAAAAGAGAAAAGTGTTGTCAACGTTAACATATCCTTATACAAGGGTTGCCTTTTATATTTCGGTATTGGGCAAGCCTAATATTGAGACAACCTTAGGCATTAGTGGGACCAGCAGCATACATTCAATGTGGCTTGAACATTTGAACTCTCAAAAAAGTTTGTTACCGTTGGATCCCTCACAATTTGTCAATCGCTCAAAAAATTGCTCGTGGGGATTGATCGAAAGAAATGCTCAAAAAATACGATCGCGGTGCCTCAAAACACGTCTATGACATTGTGACAGGATATGTATCGTGGATTTACGCGTATGTACCATTAGGTAAACAGCAGTCGACTGCATGGGTGTTTCAAGAAGAGCCGATTTCAACAATAGTTGTTCGCACATGCAGTACTTCCCAGCAAATGGTCGCCTCTTGTTTCGCAAACACTGGACATGCAGCAACCGTACCACTAGAACACTGAAACCGTACGCAGAACAGTCAATGCTGAGCGGTACACAACCAGTAGTTGTCTTCCAAGAACTCATCGTCGAAGACCACGACAATGCAAGCTCTCTCACATGAGCCCAAACAACTGAGCACTCAAAAATTCGTTATGATGAGTCATCCTCCATATAATCCTGACTTGGCAGCGACTGACTTCTTTTTATTCCCGTACGTAAAAAATGAAATGAGAGGTCAACGTTTTTCGACAGCTATAATTTAATGTCCTGTCTGAACGAGGGTGGGCCTACGCCCTTTGGCACTGCAACCCCCATAGGTCTATTGTGCCCTTCATCTCCTAGTTCAAGTTTCAGATGTTCTCAGAAACTAAGTTAGATCAGTCTGTGAGATGTTCATTTGATCTTTCTCCTTGAGAATATAGCAGCTTTGCTCTTCTACGTGCCAGGGCTGGGCAGTTAGTGATTAGATGCTACATTGATTCGGCATCCTTCTCACAGAATCTACAAGTCCTGTTGCTGACAAGGCCCACTTTTTGTAAGTGGTCGTGGCTTGCCAACGCTCCACAAAATGACCTGAGCTGTGTTCTCTTGAAGGATAGAGCTTACTTGGCACTTGCCGCATCCAGGCACACAAATCTTTTTGGTTCCAGTGCCTTGCTTTGCTGTTTTCTGTCCATTTCTTGATGTCAGTGTTGATTCTGTTATAGGAGCAAGCAAACATTGCACTTGGAACTACAAACAGGACTTCTGCCCCTGACTTAGCCTTTATGTCCGCAGCCTCATTATCTGAGTGACTTTCATGGCCTGGCACCCTGTTGTTGGTTGCTAGTTCACAGTGGCATTCATTTATGAATTCGGAACAGTATGAGGTCGGAGAGTATGAGGATGTGGACTCTGGCCAGCTGCCAGTCTGTATACCACCTGTTTTTCGACATTTGAAACCGCGGTTGATGTGTTTAGAATCGTCTTTACGAGAAACCTCAATGAGAGTGACAAAAGTGCTTCGACAATTGGTTCAAACGCTTCTTAATGTGGCAATATTTTAAAAAACAATAACGCGATTTTTAATGAGTAATATTTATTTTCGTTCTCTAATCCCGAAGTATAAACTTGTTTAGATTATTTCCTAAGATCTTTGGGCTTTTTTGGTAGTGCGTCTTGGCTTATATGCATTTTTTGAAACCAAACGCAAGTCAACAGCAATTAAATCTTTGTTTTCCGAAATTTTCGAACGTTATTATGCTTAGAAAGTAGAATTTTGCTTTACTTTGCCAATATAAAATCAATTACTTTTTTCAAGACAAGCTCACTCTCTATTTCTATTAATTTGGTAAATTTAATTTTATATAATACCGAACTAAAAATATCTAACTATTTTTGAGATAATAAAACGCTGCAAACTTTTTTTATGCAAACTCAAACCAATACAAGCTTCAACTTTATTCCAGAGGAGTTGGAAACTGCAGCTAAAAATAAAACTAAAACAGGTAAGTTAGATTAAGTTGATTCAACTTTTGCTGAAAAACCTTAATTATAGCGCAAAAAATAAAACCAAATCCTACTTAATAACTCACCAGCGGCAGAGACAGCATTATTTATTGAAACTAGTGAACCGCAATGATTAAGTCAATTTGTGTAAGTAATTTTGTTGGTTAGTTTAGTTTATTTGTTGAACACGTTGCGCATACTTGATAAAAGTTAATTAATTAGTTGTTTGTTTATAGCTACAATATTCCATTTGATACATATTTATAATGAACGAACTACTAAAAGAAAATTACAACCCAAATGATTATATTTACGAAATGAATGTTTATCATTTTTTGTTTAATTTAAGCAAACGCTACATTATGTAATTAGAGATATAAATGTATATTGTACAATGAACATATTTATTTGAAAATTATTTAAGCTTCGGGCAGTGCATGAGGCACTCATTATCTGTATAAATTTAAAGAATCGCTGTGAGTAACTTAAAATAAAATTCTGCCGACTTCACTTAAGTTGTCAAGTTTAATTAAAAGCTTAAAATTTTATAATTATTATATAAGTACGGCGTTTAACATAATTTACACGTGAAAGCTTCTCGGAAATGCAATTAATTAAGTTCCAATGATAAGGAAGTAGAGAGATAAGACACTTTCCCAAAAATATATGAAACTTCATATGAAGTATTAAAGCTCATTTCGCGGGGTATTTGGCAGATAAATAAATATGAAAATTAATGCACTATAAAATTATTGAAATTCAAGGCAGTGGCTGCGTGAGCCAGGGGGGGCCATGGACAAACGAAATAGAATAATATAAGGTAATTCATTAATAAGAAGTTTCATTTGCTGAGAAATCGACTATTTTGCCTCTAGAGCATCGTTACTTAGAAGTCTGAGATGACCTGAAAAATCAAGACTAATATAAGCACCTCACAGTCAATGCGATATACAGGGCAAGATTGCCCCAAGCAAACAAGCTGTGCTATCTACTACAACTGACATGTGGAGAGGCTGCAGATGCACAGGGACTAAGTCCCAACGACTCTAGTTGGCTGGCTACAATCCGTGTGTGGGTTTGATTTTCAAATCTTTGTCTGATGGAAGACAAAGAAAGTTGCTGCTAATAATGCTTTCTATGCGAGAACCAAGAACACAGACAACTGCGCATACCCAAAGATCAGCGAGGAGTGCTATGCAATGTACTTGTTTTAATATTTTCAACTCCCGAATCGAAGATAGCTACATTTACAGATGATACTGTGTTAATCCCAGCTAATAGCAGTGAAAAAGTAGCAATCAAAACTCTACAAAAGCGCAAATATTTAGGTATAACCATAGACTCTAAACTCATATGGAGACAACATAGATAAAATAATAGAATTGAAATAAAAAACAAATTCCGATATTTTACTGGCTACTTGGCGAATATTCTAACCTTAGTTTACATAAAGAAAAAACAATAATAAGACCAATATGGATATCCTCGAAATATGGAGTACTTCTAGTAAATCCAACTTACAATTTATTCCAAAAAACTTAATCTAAAATACGACAAGGACAAGAACATATGCAGACTGGTACGTACGAAATCAGATATACATCACGATCTCGACGTAGAATCGGTTGAGGAAATACCAATGGAAAGACGTTCTAAGCACACATTGCAACTTTTTCGGCACGAAAATATGCAAATGAGACAAATACCTCGAGTGGAACTCGAACCAAGAAGACTTAAGCGCAAAACCTCAACACAAATCGACATATAGTAATTCCAAACCCTCTATACCAATTACTTATTGTCAATCTGAACAGATTGTAATTATTTCTGAAAATACTTGAATTAACCTAAAATTTTAGGTGGAACTTATTAACTTGCTTAAAATTCGTAGGCGTTTACTTCACGAAACTGCAATCATATGGTGTCATAGACCTAATTCCAAACTATTTTAAAGAAATCTCATGTATGTATGCTAGAAGACTGAAGCGCGAAGTTAGATTATGAATCCCGAGACTGGGTCGCTACGTACAGTGCTGCAATTGATAAGTAACCAATTATAACACGGACTTTCCCTGAGTCCTGAGAGATCTCTTTCATCCATACTGCACGAAATGCAGACTAACTGACGCCACTGCATGGCGTCCAAATGCGGTTACCCGGAACTGCGAAAAACGAATGAAAAAAAGTGAATCAAATAAAAATGGCGCAAAACCTTTGATGGGGCAGGGTGAGGGGGACGGGGTCCACAAGCTAACAGTAAACACGTCATAGCGAATGCTTTTGGCAGCATTTACATTATGTAAGCCAAGTTAATTATTTTAATAGTGCCAATCAAGCCAATTTACAAAGTAATGGAAACGCTCACCAACAAAGCAATCGAGGAGGCAGAGAGACATCGCAGTTCGAGTTCGGAAAACCGCTAGTGCGAGGGTGAGAAAGAGATGCGCAACAACTGTGAGTGTGTGTGCGTCCCACTCTTACTCTAAGGCGCTGCTTACTCCCCCTCTCCCAGGCGCTCTCACTCTCTCTTTCACTCTTTCACTCTACCTCTCCCTCTCTCTCTCTCTCCATCTTTCACTGTGCGTGCAAATAATTGCATGTTCGTTCTTGTATTAAATTTTTTTTCTTTCTTTTTTTGCATAAGCAGGGAGACAGGCGAGCCTTGTACAATATGTGACACTTATTATAATTGCATCCTCAACTCTTGGCCACTTCTACACAACCCACTTGACGGTAAAAGTCCCAACTCACAACTGATACTCTCTATTGAGCAGACAAGGGCAACAATGATGACAAAGGCACAGATAAGTGTGAGTATTGTTGCATGGCGACTAGCAGAGACGCTTACAAAAAATTATAAGAATGCATTTTCTAACAATTCTTGTTCCATTTCAAGTTTGAAAAATGTGTACAATTTTTACGATAATATTAAATTAAATTATTTTTTTAATTTTTTGTTTCGAAGTTTTTTGGGAAAAAATCTTCTTTGGTATATAAACGCATATGGGTACTTTTCTGTACATGTTGCGCTATGTGAATCGGGCAATAGGAAAATCGAATGACTTTAAGAATTTTCAATTAAAATTATTCCCCTTGACTATAGGCATCGCTTCAAAGGCGGAGCATAGGGTGATTTTTCTAGGTAAATAGCGTCTGTTTGCTAGCCAAAAACCAGTGCTAGGCAAATGCACCAACGTTGCTGGGTGGAATCAAACCACCAATCTCTCGATATAGAGGCTACCACTCACACAACCGAGTGTACACAATATATTGAAGAATTTGTAATATATTCCAAAAAATTTTTATTACCACAATAATTTTTTTAGAATTTATTCCAGCTATTTCCCGAAACATCATAGTCCAAGTGACCATATTTATTACAAATATATAAGCGAACCATCTTTTGTTTTTTCAATAATTGCCAAAACTTTTTACAAGCAAAACTAAGTTAGTTCCCCAATGCGCATTTAATGGTTTTATAACCAAATATTGGCAAGATTTCTTGAATTTTAGATATATATATTTTTTTTAATTATAAAAATACTATTTAAATACCTGCACTTAATTTTAAGTTTGATTTTTTTTGTTATCCAGAGCTCAACAAATTATCTCTTTACATTCGTTTTAAAATTATTTTTAAGGATAAAAAAAAATATGTTAAAAATATATTTTTCTTCACTTGACTGTTAACTTCCTAGAAATGCATAAAAATAACATTCCATAAACTTTTTTTATGCCTTTTTTGTATTTTGACTTTGTTTTCTAATTAATTTATATACAATAATAATGTTTACAATTTTAAAAAATTTGTCATTGAATGTAGGTACGAGTTAAAACTTCCCAATTTCGAAGGAAAGATTGTACTTAACAAACTAAAACATTCGATTACCGTCCTATTCTTGTAGACTACGATTAAGTTTTCTAAATTGCATAAACTTTTACCCGGTTTCATTGACTCCAATACCCTGGGTTTTACCATGCCGCCCAGAGTAACTCGTAATTTTCGACCTCTAGCGTTACCATTTTGTAGTTCTAACTATGCATTCCACGATAGTTTTCGTGTCTTATGAGCAAATTATAATAAACTCTACGATTTGTTTTGCTATGAACGATCTATTCAGTCTATTTCTTGATCTATCTTTACTCATCGTCAAATCGAGCATGTTTGACCAATCACTATGACCAATCACACCCAACTTGGTCAGCGCTGATCTCTTGGTTGCTTTGTTAAGAAATGTCTAAACTTTCATGTTACTTTACATTTCCAACTTTTACATTGTAAATACAAATTCCTAGCCAGCCCCAGAAGTGAGGTGCTGCATATCTATACAAAATTCGCCCATCGGGCTAGGGATATCTATTATATTTTGCTCGCTAAATTGTTTAATCTTGAGGTCAACTGGACTTAGTTGTAGCCCTCAATTTTATAAGTAAATTATTATTATTATTATTGACTTGTTCTTATTCTAACACAACATTACTTTAAGAACTTAGCCTAACACTTTCCGATTTTGTCTATCCTGAGCTAACTATCATTTCTTGACTTCTTGGTCCTAGGGCGTCCCCAGCGTCTAGTACGAATGGGGTTCTAGGTAAGAGCGGAGTGTGCAAGATTTTCCGGTTTTAAGAGAAACATCAGATAGGGAATTGATCATGCTTTGCATCTCACTGTGGTTCTGTGAGAGCAATTCTGCATCATCGGCGTAGGCAAAGTTATTTAATCTCTTATTGAACTCCTCTTGAATATCCTGTCGTCTGAAGTCCACTGCGTCTAATATCATATCCAGTGTGGTGATAAAAAGGAGACTAGAAACAACACATCCTTGCTTGACTCCGGAAATCGTTGGGAATTTATCACTTAGTTGTCCTGCGTGCAGAACTCTGCTAGTGGAGCCGAAGTACGAACAGTTAATGACATTAATTAGTTGTTCAGGGATATCGCTGCCCATATAGATCCCTTCGCAGGGCGTCAAAAGCTTTCTCTCTTTGTTTGATCAGATAAATAAATAATGTTATATAAATAATAAAAAAAACAAATTCAAATTCACATTTTTAATTTTAAAATAAAAAAAAATTAGTTTCTTTTTGGGAAAAATTGAAAATATTTCCATAAGGCGATTCTTAAGATTTACATTTTGTGTAAGTACCACATTATTTATTTTTTTTCGCAATTAAAAAATATGTTTTACATCAAAAATTTCATACTTTAAGAAACAAGAAACTATAAATAGGAATAAAATTATTTTCAAATTCTTAAATGCATAATTAAAAAAATTAAACTGTCTTAATTTGTTGCTATTCGGATTTCTTTATATTAAAAAAAAACTTATAAAACAAAAAACATTTTTCATAATTAATTTTTTTAAGTGAACTTCTGTTGTGCGTAGCGTTGCCCCAAAATGGAAATATTCTCAACTCTCTCACACAAATTTGCTTAATTGTCGCTCTTGCGCTCATTTGCGGTTGTGCTGAATGCTCTTCGCACTCAAATTACGCAATGTTTGTTTGTATGCGTTTTGCCCATCTCTGACTTAAACTTAATCGCTTACGATCAAATTTTCTAGACATAACCTGTTTCAAGACATTACGACAATCTTTTTTATTATAATATTATAAGTCTTTGTATGTAAAAATTGAGGTGCCAAATAGTATCCCTAACAGTAATTTTATTTTGTGGTATTCTTGAACTATTCTTAAGGAAATTATATAAAATTTCAGCTAAATATATAAACAGAAAGCCAAAACAGAAAATGTTGAATTTTTAATAGACTTAAATATTACGTGCTTCTATGAACAGAATTTTTGCTGGCGCCATCTATATCGCAGATTTCCATCCCATTGTGGGCACAAGTTATGAAAATTTTCAAACTTATATTTTACCTAAAAAAATAAAATTTCGTCTGTTTCAAAATGATGTATTTTATTCACTTTGGCAGGCTCTAAATTTTTTTTAAATAAAATTTGCCTCACTTTTTCCTAATGTTTTTAAGTTCAAATAACCAAGCAGCAGTTTGGTTTGCCATTCGTAACACAATTTCCGTTTCCATAAGATCTCTCCGACTTATGTTTATACTTAAAGCCATTGCTTTGAAATTTTTTAAATTAAGTTTTTTAAATTACTAGGGGCTGCGCTCACCAACCCCCACTCAAACTATCCTAACAATTTTGCTTTTTGAATTTTACATTTAATTGGCTTCCTGTATTTGACAATTTGTCATCCCTTACAAGGTCCAAGTCTATCATATTTCGAAACTAAATTTTTCACGCGTGCATTTGCTTGTATCTCTTTCTTTTTCTCAATAGACATTTTCTCTCGATTTTACATTTTTCGTATTCCTGCCTGTTCGCAAATTCGAACTTTTCGTTCTTCCTCAGAAACCTTACACTTTTTTCTATCCATTATATTTCAAGTATATCTTATATATGGATAATGTGAACGTCTTCAACATAGAACTTATAGAGCGATGCGCATATTTTTTATAAAACTATTTTTACTTACGCCAAAAAGAATGATTCATCCAAAATCCTGAAACGAGAAATAAAATGTAAGACATTTTAAAATGGCGTAAATTTAATTTTTAACTTTTATGTACTACATTTTATATTCATGCCTAATTTGCTGAAATACCAAAATTTTTTTAAATTGTATCAAAAGTAATTCAAATATATGCTATATTCACAAACTATGAAATCCAAATCCCAATAAAAATAAAAAATTTCAAAATTAAAAGTACTGGGTTCGAATTTGTCTCATTTAGATCGACAGCGATTTGTCTTATCGCGCGAATTCCTCGGGCATATTGCCTTATCTCATCTTAATCGTAGACTTAATTTAAGTTTTTCTTTATTTTCGCGATAACTTAATATAGCCTATGGCCCTCGGGATGCAGAGTATTACAAGAATTGTCGCAACAGCTAAGGCGCAAAAACTTAAACGGAAATTGATTTTGCTTTTCCGTTCGTTGGCTTGTTTTGACTTGGCTCGGCTTGATCAACTTGGCATCTCCGCTTCTGGCCAACAATTTGAACATCGATTTTTTTTTATTTTATTTCGCTACTTTATTTTTTTTTCTTGCAATTCTGACGCTTCTTTCAAATCGCAGCTTCCTTTTGCCTCGGCAGCAACTGCTGTTGCTTTTTTATCCTTATTGAGTAACAAAACAGCTATAAAAAATAAAATGGTAGAAAAGGCAGCACACGATAAAGGGGCAAAAGGACAGTGGGTGGGTGGCTCAACGGAATCGCAACAGTGGTCGAAAAGGGGTAATTATAGTGCAATTTGGAGAGATAGATATGCCATTTCGGTTAGCAGGCCATAAAAAGGATTGTGGAATATTTCGAATTGCTGCAATATTAGTGAGGTTATCTTGGATCCTTGTGGGATATTTTGTCGTTTCTTGGAATTTATGTATGATTCTTAATAATCATTTGCAGAGTCCAACCCTGAATCGAATTTCAAAATTTTACTGTAGATTCTTTACATGCAGAACGCTCCAATTAATTTCCTGCTTATCAAGGTTTATTTTTTAGTTTTAATAATTTTATTATTAATTTTTTTTATTTTTGAGCTAAATACTGCAAGAGCTTGTAGGCATCCCCGCAGTTTGCTGAAGTCAGTTGGCATTGTTAATCCTTTTTAAGGACTCTATCTTGTGCCATTGAATACCGTTTATAAGGAATATGATCCACATCTAGATCTTCCACTACTCCCCACTTTTATGGCTTAAAATATCTTCAACTCTATTAGTAAAAAAGAACAAAAAAATAAAATAAAACGCAAGTTTATTTTAAGCTCATTATAATTTATTTTTTGGAAAAATACTCTTAACTGCGACTTTCGTTTCCACTAAGGATCATGCTGATCTATGTGAGGTTCATCCCCTGGGCTTAACCTAACCTCCGACTTTCGTTATAAGCATTTTTTCGTACTGCTATCGACACTATCTTCTACGTAGGGCAGCCTATCTGAGCTTGATGGTATTAGCATCATGTTAGTTGCTAATTCTTGGGCTAATCTGGATAAACCGCAATGATTTTAGAACAATTTAAATAAATTTGCAATATTAAAAAATATTTAAAATTCTTTTAAAACATTTATTATTATTCGTATTTACTTGAATTTATCTTTTATTTAAATTTATTTAAAAAAATAGTTAGTTTAGTAAATTTTTATAAAAATCATTAATAATTTTATTTTTAAAGCAACTAGTTCATTTTTTATTCATTAATTTTATACATACTTATGAAAAAAAAAAAAACAATTAAAAATTCATTAAAATTTTTAATTCTAATTATATTGAGCAAACTAATCTGAACTCGAATTATTTTAATTCAAAACTAAATGAAACTATGAAAGGATCAAGCTCAAGCAACTGCAGTGAGCTGGTCATGTTCAAAGAATGAACACCAATAGAAGTGGCTTCCATAACACATCCGCAGGAAGAAGAAGAGGTCGTTCAAATGCTCGTTGGATAGACAATGTGGAGAAAACTGCAAAGCATCGTTGGAAGAAGAAACTGGAGAACGCTAGCTCTACATGGTGAAGTATGAAGAAGACTTGAAGGGAAGACGAAGATTTAACTAGGATCGTTGCGCCACTTATATTTATTATACTCATAAAAATATGTTAAATTAATTAAAATTAATAAAAATTGTAGTTTAGTTAATTCTTTATTAAAAATAAAATGCATAATTTGCATAAATTTAAAAGTTTAAAAAAAAAATAGAAGTTATTAATAATTATATTTTAAAAATATCTAGTTAATTGTTATTCCTTGAAATAGAATATAAAATTTGGTATAAATTTAAACTTATAAAAAGAATATTAATTAATTCAAATTAATAAAAAAAAATAATAAACGAAATATAAATATATAAATTTATTAATAATAAATAATAAATTAAAAAATAAATAAACCAAAACAGGTGTTTCGAAATTGCAAATAAAAACTGTTTGTTGTTTTTATTTAAGTTTTTTCCTAGACTCGCCTCTAAATCGGAAGGTCGGTGGTCTTCTTCCCTTGCTCCTCCTCTGGAGTGCTGACTATAGTCCAGGGGAATAGTTAATTTAAGTTTCTTAGCAGAAATTTTTAGCGGAATTCACCACATGAAATTGTTAAAAAATATTTCCGCTCTCTATACCATTTCTAACAATTATTGCAAAAAATATTTTTGGTCTCCTGAAAATTAGAAAATTAGACGTTTAGGGAGTACCAGCTACCCGGCGCACAGCAAGTACAAGCAGGCGGCCATAGAAAAAAATATACCACTAAAAGTATGCAGCAGTTTTTAAAAATTACAAATATCCAAAAAATTTGTTGCATACTTTTAGTTACCTTCTTAAAGTTGCTTGTGAGTTTTGCTGAATTTCTGCTCGCCTGGTACAGCTGGTCTAAAAATCAATTTTTCGTAGAAACTTTTTTAAGGGAATCATTTTAATTTTTATATAGCCACAAAACTTTTTAAACAGATACTTGTAAGGATGTTTTCCGTTTTGGAAGATCACCCTCAGTTGAGGGTATATGGGCCTAGATGATGCCTAAGCAATGCCAGCAGATAACTGAAATTGTCTCTGAAATCAAGCAATATTGTGCACCGAGAAGTAAAGGACTGGCACCCTAGCTTGCCCTATAAAGTGAGACATGGGTTAAAGGACTCTAACTTTTTTGGATCTATTAAGTCCTAGCTAAGTGATCGAAAGTTTTATGTATGTGGATCAGGTGCAACGTTCTATTTTTGCAACGTTAATAATGGAGTTCCTTAAGGAAGTGTACTAGTCCCAGTGTTATAGACAATATTTACAGCCGATCTTCCGAGTACCAATGAGACTATGGTTGCAGTGTATCCTGTTGATACAGATGTCTGAAGAAACGGAGAAAGTGAATATGCAGAAATGTGTACCAATGATTTTCGCATTGAGACGCGGTAAATATCCTTTCGTATTACCAAATGGCTTGTTCCTGAACGTGAAACCGAAAGATACCTTTGGATAGACAAAAGTATTGCAAGGCCAATACAAAAGCATCGTACAAGCTCTACCAACTGAAATTTTTAGAGATACACCGGCTTGAACCCATAAGAAGCAAGGCAAGCGACTCGAAATCCTACAAAGATACCAATCTATAATTCTAAGAAATTTTCCTGCCGCTTTTTGGTATACAAGTTAATAAGTACAGGAAAGACGAGAATAATCCCTTCATCAAAACTGAAATAAGCCAAATATCGCTTAAATCTAAAAGAGAGGCATTCCAGACATAATAATTTCTGGGAACAATGTCATTCACGCTATTGAAAACAACCTCGAGACAAGCACAAACAATCCTATCACTTTAAAAAAAAAACTAGATTACAATTAAATAATTATTTCTGGATAGATAGATGTGAGGATGACAGAGGCGACAAGGAAATGGGTTAGATTGTGTTAGGGAAGGAGAGAAACGAAAAATTGAAAGAGGCAGCGAAACCCACTACACGAACCTTCCCGTCTCTCGGAGAAATTTTGTGCAACTATTCAATCTACATTACATTGAAGACAACCTCGAGCAGGACTTGGTCTATTGGCATACAGAAAATCCAAATCCAAATAATACCAATTATAAGGCGCTTGGAGTTGGAGTAGCTAAAAGCAAAGTTCCTAATGTAAAAATGAAAAGCTTCAGTCCTCAGTAGACAAACAAATTTTTTGAGACAGAAAAAGTACATTTCGCCCACTGTGAAATTGCGAGCCATCAAGAAATTGACAAGTTTCTACTTGAGTGTGCAGTCAATGAGCGTCAGTTGGGCGATTCCTTATATATATCTATATATATATAAATGTACGTACATATATCCCCCCAGTGTGTCTGTGTATAAAAGTAGACAACGAGCCAACTAACAGTTTGTACATATTGCTATCTCGTTATACACAATATACACTGCAACAAAGGGTATTAAGGATCGAATGAAGCATTTTACACGAGGGGACATCTTATTGGTGAAAAAGCAACTAAGAGTTGCAGAAATAAAATTCTTTTGGTTTGTTCGTTTATTTGTTTATCAGTTTCGCTTAAAAATAACAGTCTACAAGTCAGGATTCCAAAAGAAGCTTATTTTAAAAACTGAAATGTCCTAGTTTGGGCTCGTTGCTTTGATCTGAGAGAGTCGAAAGGCGAAACATGCTCGAATTACTTCAGCCTCTGCTGATTCATTTCAAGCTTATTCGCTTAGAAATGTTTATACTATATTATATATCCTATAAGTATTAGATATCAAATTTTTTTTGAATAATTCATCCAATCTGTTACTCTTCTCTTTTATAGCATTCAAGTCCCTGGAAACAGATGAGAAAAAAATCGAAAAGTTACTTCGCTGGATTATTTTGTATATTAGATTTATTTTTGAACTTGGTACTTCGTAAAGCAGATATTTTATTTTCTTCAAATACACTTACATCTGCAATTTCGATTTTATTTTATATAAGACTTAAAATAAACTATAAATTATACATCATTTATTACTATAAAAGTGTTATTCCATTTTTGAGAAGTTGTTTGCTAACTCCTTAACTCCTTAATCGTTACTCTCGATTATAAAAACTTTAAAAACTCTAGAAAAGTACCAGGTGATATAATATATCAGAATTCAAAATTCTGATTGACACATGAAACTAAATGCAACATTTCCATTTGCATTGGAAGACTTAAATTTCTTCGATTTACGAAAAAAGTAAAAAGCAAAGATTGTTATTTTATTGTACGAGAAAAGCAAATAGTTTCGAAAAATACATTAAGTTGAAAATGGGAATGAAAGATTATTATATAATATATATATAGATTTATATATTATTTTTTAACGATTTTTTAACTGCCACAGCGAAGAAAATTTTAAGGAAATAATTTGATAACTTTATCGATTTATTTTTTTAATGCTATTAAAATAATTTTTTTCTAGATATGCACCGTCTCACATTTGTGGCTGGCTAGAAACTTGGATTTACATTGCAAAAGATGAAAACAGAAAGTAGCATTAAAATTTAAGCATTTCTTAGCAAAGAGAAAACCCAAATCACCAACGTTGACCAGGTTGGGTTTTTATAGTTCGTGATTGTTCAGAGAACCTCGATTTGGGAAATCAAGATGATAAGAAGATATATGCAACATCATGCACATTTGTAGGACGTAGGCGTACAGAGTCTAAAACTAACATAGCATGCATACTTGGAACAAAGAGAATAAATCAACAAAATAATTAAACATTTAAGAATATTAAATTCTCTTTGCTTGGAACATAAAATTCGACCGGCTGTCATTACCCGCACTTGAGTCAGCTCTCTCTTCACACATTTGCTTAATTGTCGCTCTCGCGCTCAGCTGCGCTCATGCAAACTGCGCTGCTTACTCATACAATGAAATGTTTACTTGTATGAGTTTGGTGCATCTTTGTTTAAAGATAAGATATTTTGGCTCAATAGGGACAGATTTATTTTATAAATTTTCATTATATTTATTTTTAAACCAAAAGACTATAATTAATAACACGATTAGAGAATATTATAGAAATTTTCTAGAATCATTCTTGTGTCTTTTGCGTACTTTTTTATTTTTGATACATTTTTTTTGTATGATTTTATTTTAATACTTAGAGTTTTGCTTTAAATTAAGGAAATTTTTTTGTTATAACTTCAATCAATTTCATTAAAAAAAGAATCTATTCATAAAAACAATACATTATTTAAGCAGAAGATTCGTGTTTTCTGCAACTTTTGCTCTCAAGTCCTTGGAGTTGCTTTTGTTAAAAAATATAAATACAATCGAACTGTTGAGCTCGCGTTGCTGAAACTTTCAGTACCAAATAATAAGCGACTTCAAGACGAATTCGTTAAATTTCTGCGAAATCGGCTCACAAAACTAGTTGGTACGATTACAGTTCTATATAAAAAGTATTGAAAAAACTAGATATAAATATTGATTTAAAAAGCAGTAGTTTCATATACAATTTCACCCTACCAGAAAAATTTATATTTTATATTATAGTCTTGTCTGATTCCTAAAAAGAGTTCCGAATTTCTTACCAGAAAAATTAAGATTTTATATTTTAGTTTTGTCTGTTTCCTAAATAGAGTCCCGAATTTTTTACCAGAAAAATTTAGATTTTATATTGTAGGCTTGTCTGTTTTTTAAATGGAGTAAAGAATTTCCAAAAAAAAAAGTTTGTTTTATGTTTGTTTGGCCATAAATAAAGCAATCGAATTTTAAGATCCAAAAACAGTCGACTCCAAAATCGCGCTTCAATTGCGAATAATCTTAATATACATTTCGGTTCATAATATTGCTTCACCACTTCAGTGGGGATTTTAAGAGAAAGACGGATAAGATGACTTTCGCAGATAAGAAGTATAAAGAGTTATATTACAGTCAAGCAAAACAGTTGGTTTATACTAAATAATATTCTTATAAATGCAAATAAAAAACAAAATTTTGATTTTTTATAAAAATGAAGATGTTATGTGGCGAGGTTGGGCCTACACTGCGACCCCATGGGGCTATAGTGTCCCTAAAAATGCAGATAGTTGTCAGATCAGATCTTCAGTCAAAAAGAAAACCGATTGTTGTTTTAACTTTTCGTCAAAAGCTCCGCTCCTTAGTACAGTTTCTCGATTCCACAAAAAAGTGTAGATCTCATGGTATATGCAGCAAGTATACGCAGATTTGTTTCTTACAAACAGAAAATCGTTGATAACACTTATCAGCGTTAAGAAAACTGCAGAAAGATGATTGTGATGTTTTAAAATTTCACTTTAAGCTAAAATAAACAAAATTTCAAAATTGCCTCTAAACTCTTGTGAGATTTTAAAATAGGTTATTGAAGGACTTAAGTATAATCGAAATTGTGCAAATATCATTACTTTTGGGTGTTTGATTTTTACATAAATTTTTCAATATTCAGCAAAAGTCTTGGATACTTAAGAAGGCAGCTATTGCTTCTTACAGAGCTGCCTAGCACTGGCTCAGCTAGCAAACAGGCAGTATATGTCTTAGCAAATTCCTATGAATGAAAGACACTGCCGTGATGCGTATTCTCTTAAAACAGCTGCAGTTATCGTCTTAGAAGCGATGACCATAGTCAGAGGGTATAAATTTATATTTTGCATTTGGTATACCCTTGGTTCAGCTTCGAAAATGATGACAGCATAGTCAGGGGGCATAAATTCGTTATTTTTATTTAAATAAATGCAATTTAAGTATAAAACTAAACTTTGCTTTTGTAATATAATCTCACTGTTTCATTATATTTCTATTGAAGTTAAAAAAATATTGTTCCAAGAATTTTGTAATTTTTTTTCAAAACGTGAAAAATACACTACACTTAAATTTTAATAAAAAGGCTGCTCGTTATTTATATAAAAAAAAATAAAAACTTTTTATGAAAACCCAACAATTTATTGAGCGACTATACGTGGAATAAAGGCAGAAAAAAAGTTATTTTACAACAAATTAAAAATCCACGTTAAATTAAACTTTCGAAGAAAATACAGCGCATGAGAGATACACTTAAAAAAACAAAAGTAACACCTAAATTAGTGTATTTCATTGTCGATTTGCTGTTGCTACGGATTTCCTTTTTTTGTTTTCTCTTTCCTTTTTTTCCTAGTGGGTGGGCGGCATTGAGGTAGTTACAACTGCCAGCTGCTACCAAATAGCGCCCCATACTGCTGCAATGGCATGTGCCGCA
Organism: Chymomyza procnemis; assembly: GCA_035046065.1. Lineage (NCBI taxonomy): Eukaryota > Metazoa > Arthropoda > Insecta > Diptera > Drosophilidae > Chymomyza > Chymomyza procnemis. The sequence goes on along the minus strand of JAWNOJ010000021.1, from coordinate 37,747,865 downwards.
CCATACTCCGCTGCTGCCGCCGCCGCTGCTGCTGCTGCTGTCAGGTTTGGCCCAAACATTCTGCATTCTGCCGCCGGTCATTGACTTACAGGCGCAACGTGCACACTGCAATTTTCAATAGCAATCCGTTGTTGAGGGACTGTGGGACTTGGCTTTATATGTATATATATATATATATATAGTTGTTGGAACTTGGTTAGGGTCTAGGCGATGACTCGACAATTGTCAATAGCAACAAATTCAATGCGACATGAATATAATATGAATTTGCTGGTAAATTCCAAGCAGTATTTGATAGCGCGCACACGTACGTTACTCTAAAAGCTTATGCTTCATTACACACACACACATGGAGCAACACCAAAGGACATGCACACATACACACACGCTGGGACATGGCCATTGATTTTGGTCAATGGCCTGTGGCGTTTGGTTCCAACCAAACAATCGAGCCGCCGTCTGTCTATAACGTTTTAAATATAGACATGGCATAATCAAATCGCTGGCCAAACAAATAAACCTAAACAAATTGCACTGAAAGCCAGCACAGCCTGCCGTACCTGACTATGCCAGCACAATGCTCCATTGACCAAGTGAACCACTGTGCCAGACGCTGTGGCGTCCCCGCTGAGATCTACTCAACAAAGAAGTAAGTAAGCCACAAAAAAAACGAGAAACAAAAACCAAAGTTACAATTTATGCTTTGGCCCAAGAGCATGCTTTTGATTGCTTAGGGGTAGGGCAAGCGGCAAAAAAAAAAAAAACAAGAATAATATTCTAAATGTTTAACGATGCGTATGATTAATCTCAGCTGACAGCCAGCAAGTGCAATTCAATAACAAGTATACGCCGCATTAGCGCACTATTGTGCGCTACTTCTGTCGCGCGCTCTCTCACTCTCTCTCTCTCTCTCTCTCTCTCTTTGCTAATTGCAAATTAGCACAGAAATTCCAAATGGGGTCAGTCCCTGGAGCAACTGTGACGCCCACAAAACAGGCGGCAACCTGCTAATTGACTGCAATTGCAGTGCCAGCCGCTTGCACACCTGTGCTATTTACTTCCAAAGACCTGCATAGGCGCTGCCATGTTATGTGGAGTTTACACATGGACACCAAGTGCGCCTTGTGGCAGGCGCTCCATGCAGTGCATATTGATTTTTGCGGCAAGTTGATGCACCAAAACAAAAAGAAGAAAAAACACATCAGACAATACCAGACAATGCCAAGCCACATCAAGCGACATTGATGACGAAGTCAAGGCACTCTGGTTCAAAGACTTGAAATTGATATGCTTTGAGCGTTTATTGAACAAAAAGTCAGCTCTTATGTATACGTAATTTTTTGCAAAATAAAAATAATGAAAATTGATTTGAAACAAAATTTTAGTTAATTTTTCCACATAACGCTAGTCTTGAGTGGTTTGATCTGATTTAAAATTTGGCTAGTTTGTTGCACCCAAAGCGCACACAAAGCTGTTAAAGCTAAGAACATATTATAATTAAGAAATTGTGCTTTGTCTTTGTAATATTTAAGATAAAATTCTTTAGAACACTAGCAGGCTTCGATCCCTGCTCGTTTTGCTCACCAATCCCCACTCTAACTACGATCGCTTTGCTATATTTTTTTTGGAAGTGAAAAGAATTCACAATCACTTGTAGTACTTCACTTGTTTCTTTTTACTTTTTTTGCTCCCCTAAGATATTGACTCAAGAGATGTCGCTTTCACATGAGTTTCCTCTATAATCCTGATGGCATTTGGACCTGCACCTTTCAAACCCACATGGTGCTCATTGCAAGAGCAAAACACTTTGTTATCAACTCGATGATTTTCGCTAAAGTTTTTGATTTATTTCTTCATATTTTTGATTACCTCTGTATATATATGTTGTATAATTTTTCCTTGATGGTAATAGAAATGTTTTGATCGCGACATTTAATTTTCCAAAGCAAGAGCGTTACAAAATCAACACACTTTCTTCATATTCGGTATATCCAAATATTCTACTTATTTTTCTTCATACAAGCCTAACATCAACTACTGCTTTTTGCGTTTATGGAACAAAAAGTCAGCTCTTACGTATACGTAAATTTTTGCAAACTAAAATAATAAAGATCTTAGATATTTTTTCCACATAATGCTTGTCTTGAAGAGTTTGAACTTATTAAAAATTTGGCTCCTTTCTTGTACCCAAAGCATTTGCATTTTTGTACGAAGATTCAAGATTCCTACTCTATAATGTTTTCGTTTTTTTATTAAATAGAATTTTTGTCTAAATTTTCAACGCGTTTTTCTCAATTAATGATTTCTCTCGATTTTTAATTTTTCGTTTTCATATTGCCTGTTCGCAAGTTCGTAATTTTCGTTATTGTTCAGCAATACTCTACTCCTTATATTTCAAGTATATCTCATACATAAAACGTGAAAAAGATAAAAATGAATACCTTTTTTTTATAATAGACGTATAAAATATGAAGCCCACAACTCCTCTTTTATTAATAAAGTTTTTACGACAGCAAAACAATTTGTTGTTATAATGACTTTGGCATAGCCTTTGACTCTGCAAACCAACGTCTTCTCTTTCTTCAACTGTCATATATGGGGTTTTCCGTCTGACCTTTTAAAAATGCATATAATCCTATCTAGGCAAAGCGAATCTCACAGGTAGTTTTTAAAGTTCAGAGGTACCACAAGATAGCCACTTGGGCCCTCTGCTTTTTAACCAATTTCTAAATGATCTTTGGCATTCGTTTTTCATAGATTAAGTTGGTATTCTATCAGTCGACTGTCGTGCTATTCTTGTAGACTTCGCCTTTATTTTTATGCCAATTTTGTGAGTAAAAACAGGACAGGACAGGCCATTTGAAGTGATAGCAATGGACAACTCTACAATTTGTAGCGGATATTACAGATCGATTACTATCGTACCACGTTGGAAGCATCATTCCAAGAGAATTTATGACATGTAAGAGTTCGAGCCAAAAGAACGCGCCGAAAATTTTCTGCTTTGCATTCAAAATAACTTCTCGATTGTGGATGTGCGTTTCGTGCAAAAAATAAACTTAGAAGTGTGGCTGCTGATAACACTATAAGTCGTTTTTATATGCAAAAGTAATGCCAGCCATGTATACAGATAACGAACAAGTCATTCTGATCAAAATATTGACGCCGTACGAGCCAGTGTTGAGAAGGAGCCGAGAACATCAAGTTACGCTCCTGCACAGCAGTAAGGACTCGCTTGAATCAAACTTCGTCGCACGATTCATGTCGATTTGAAGATAGTTCCCTATAAAACTCAAAATAGAAAACAAACTAAGCCCATGTCGATTAGGCCAAATGTATTATTGAAATGGCTGAGAAAGAACGCGACTTTCTTCATGACAATGGAAGCAAGCACTGGAATGCAAGTGAAAATAATAAAAATTATTCGTTCTATGGCACTGAAAACCCTTAATTAATGGAAGAACAGCCTCCTGCCATCAAAAAGTGATTTTTTTGTACGGACATAATCATCAGTGCCCATTTTTTCAAAAGCAATGGCGGAGCAACGACAACTGTCAATGAAGAGAATTATAGAGCAATAATAAAATATATTCTGTGACGTCTATTGTTCATAAAAATGTTTGACAATACGTCACAGAATTGATTTATTGCGATCATTGGTTTTACGGAAGAGTCATATCGAAAAATTGTGATGATGGCTTTCGAGTTCACCCGATCTAATGTCAAAATACTTTTGTTGTGATGATATTAAGCCAAGGGTCACAACTTAACTTGAGGATAACGTTCGGCACGAAATTGCAGCTCTTATCGTTAGGTTATCGAAACAGTGGAAAACGCCAAGTAAAAGCGTACATATTGCATTCATCATTGAAGGTGACCAACTGTCATATTCCAAAAGCAGCTCAAATATTCCTGAATCGAAATAAATGATCTTCAAAATGAAAACTAAAATCAATGTCTTCTTCATTTACTTTTTTCAGAAACAAAAGCTTTCAATTTGAGAGCATGCAACAACACATTGGAAACTTTTACTTAATAAGTTAAAGTCCAGTTTGGGCGGCCTTTGTGCATGTAAGCCATAAGTTGTTGAAATTTAAAAAATAATTAAGTAATACATTAATATTGCAATGTTAAATAACTATCATATTCCTGTCGATATTGATTTTGATACCAAAATGCTAAACACTTCCACATATATATACATTTTGCGAGAAACTCTAATAAAAATTTCGCGAATCATCGTAAAAATGTACATCCGTACCTATGACTATTGCTTACACTTTTTGGTTTATTTTAAAACATATTTTATTTAAAAATTTTTTGATCAAAATTACAAAAAGTTCCCAGAACCCGTTTTATAGTTAACGTTAACTTAATACAAATTTCGCGGGTTTTGTATATAGGTAGTACGCTACATTGATCGTGTATTCCAACTTGGATTTTTGCGTTATGAACAAAGAATGTAAATGCTAAACATAAAAGCTTTTTTTATCTTATGTTACTCATATTTTAAGTATTTCTCGTTTTAATTAAAGTTTTTTTGAATGATATAATCTTAACAGCTGACGTTCCCAAGCCACTCATAAAATAACCAATTTTAATTGGCATTATTCAGTGACTGTGAGGCTTAAGGGAAAGTTTTCACGAAAAGTAACTAAACCCTTGCTTTCCTTAGTCGTGATTCTATATTTTATAAGCTGCAGATTTGCAGCAGCAATATCTCAAATAAAGTAGCAGCATCATTTCAATTGAAAATTATATTGCAGTTGATTAAGCATACGCAGTGAGGTGTAAGCCAAATGCTTAAGGGAATTCAATTTACAGAGTCTAGATAAAAGTGTATAAGATACAAGTTATGCATAGTTCCGCTGATACTTATTATTTGGCTGCAACTAGATATACATAATGGTTTATTTACTTTATAGCCCCCACCACCACAGCTAATTAGCATATTAGAAGATTTGATTTTCTTTCAATAAGCGAAACAATTGCATTTCGAATCACTATGCAGTTGATGTACACCGCATTAGACACAAACGAATAAAGCAGCTATGCTCTTGGGTGGTGCCTTTGTACACTCATTTATTCAGGCATTGAGTCGCTCAGTCATTCAGGCATTCACTCAAATGCATGTTCATTGCAGCTGTGTTTCATTGTTGATGGTTATGTATACTCTGTACACGCTTTGGTAATGGGTTATAGTTGGTTAGTGAGAACTTTTGTAATCGTCTACAAGCATATGCATAGAGCATTAGGAATATCTTCGGTTGAAAGACAACAATGCATTAACTCGGCGAAATAATAATGCAGAGCTGGCTCTCATATGTTTTAAAAGGCTTGGGTAGTGACTTTTTACCGAGCAGCTGTTTTTCAGAAAGAATATCTTAAGACTCTTCAAAAAAATTGCGCATACGCAATGTTGTGCTGCAGGCACGTGCAAATATGCTGCTGTGTGCTCAAAAATTGAGAAGAAATATTATGATTGGCTTAAATTTCAACTTATTTATTCAAAAACTAAGAATAAATATTAGAATTGGCTTAAATGTCAAGCCTGTGGTGCATGGGCCTGTCAAAAAATGCAAAAATATTACTTTGCATAAAAATTGCGTATACGCCGTGTTGTGCTTGCGTGCAAATGTGCAGCTATCTGATTCTTCCAAAAATCTAAGGGAATTTTGTAACTCTTTTGGTGGTCTATATTTATTTGTTGTTTCACGTGTTCTACGAACTAAACATCCTATTAACTCCTCGTCCCTATGTCTAGCATTTTAGTTGATCATGGCGCTTGTCGCGCTAGTTGGAGTTGGTAAGCTGGACAGCCTTGCTCTTGAGCAACGAGGCCTGCTTGCTGTATAGTTTTTCCGAACAGTGAAGACATTAATCAAATGGTAGGCAAACATATGACTCTGGAAATCTCTAATGTGTACAAAATCGAAGGAACCGATCAGACTGACGCACACGGTTGACAATAGTGCCGACACAACCCATACTCCTGCCTCTAGGCAGCCAGTATCGAACTCAATGTCGTTGATGGTATTGTCACTGCCAATATTAAACTGCGCGGTATCGTGCTTGATCAAGGAATCGGGATAACGAATGGTGCAAGCGTCGTGTGTAAGCAGAAAGGGCACTCTCATGGCACCCAATTGTGTACAAGCTGTGCAGTGCTTGGCCCACTCGGCGATGGACGACTTCTGTCATCGTAGACCAAGTGAAAGAACTTACCGGTCTGCTCAATGGGGATTACCTCTTTATAACCAACTGGCTAGGTAGAGTCGGTGCGGACCTTGCCGTAATCCTCGATCAAACGCATCATAACGATTTTGGTTACCTCCGCAATGTACAGAGCTTACTTGAGATGATTTCTGAAGAAGATCAACAAGGCAGCGATTCACCGCAACTTGTATGAAGTCGTTGAGGAATTTTGTGCAAAAAACACCACTTCACTTTGCCCAACATTCATTAATTTGGTACTGCAAAATGCTTCAAATGCTCTATTCGCACCGATACTGCTATTAGAAGTCGTATGTTTCCGACTCCCGTTCAATATTGCTACAAGTATTGTTACAAGTTATCCTGACGATATTGTTACAAGTAATCGGAAATATATATTGTTCAATATTGTTACAAGAATTCAAAAAAAGATTTCGCGACGATATTGTTATAAAAAGTTGGAAATATATATATATATTTTTTTTCCTTGTTATTCCGCTTGGGAACTTTGGATCTCTACTGCAACCTTTCAACGAACCCTGTTTTGTGCCGTCTGTTTAGCTCTGTCCCATTTTGTGTACGACTGGGCCGATTCTTGGAGGATGGATCTTCTCCAGGTTACCTTGAGCCTTCCGATCCGTCTGCTGCCTTCGGGATTCTGACAATATTGCTTGGATTTCTGCTGTCCTATCCACTATCCACGTCCAGTCGGAAATATATATCGTTCAATAACTTTACAAGAATTCGAATAAAGATATCGTGACGATATTGTTACAAGAAGTCGGAGATATATATCGTATCAATATTGTTACAAACAGACGAAAGTAATAAAAGTTGCGTATACGCAATGTCGTACAATAAGAAGCTGCGAAAGTCGGTTTGCATTTTCAGTGCACCATATTTCGTAGCCAGCAAGAGTAAGCCATAGTCGCATAACAGTATTGTCTCTTTTATGGGGAATACACAATTACTTCGCTTTGAGCGCATCTGCTAGTCTAACAAAACCGCCATTAAACGTAGCCATGTTTTTTTCCTTCCATTTTTTGTTTGTTTTATTGCAAAATTTTTTTTCATTTGTTTTTTTTTTTTGTTGTTGCAGCTTGGCTACGACTTGACTTTGCTCCGAGATTTGAGATTTGTTGGCAACAAGAGTCTGCTGTGGCTGTTGTTGATTCGTTGCCCTCTTGACCCGGCTGATATGACGCTACCTTGACTTGGTTTCATGGTATTGTAGTATTTACTTTGGTTATGTTTTTTATTATTGTTTTTTCTATGCTATTTTTTCTTTTCATTTTTTCTGCCTTTTAACACGTCGTAATTGTTGGCCACAGCGAGAATTCTGTTGCACAATTCACGCTTCGGTATCCTTGAACCTTATTTGCTGCGAAACTTGGGCCACATTTGGTTTGTACTACAAAGTGTCTGGTGAGTGTGCGTGTGCGTGTATGAGATGAAAGTTAAGTAAATAAGATGAGCACATTTGCATATGACAACAAGATTTCGATGGTTTAGCTTTCGATGTAGACATCAAGAACAACAGATACATTTTAAAATTCATAGCAAACAACAGAAGAAAATGCAGATGGCAGGCGGTAGCCTTCATTCTATGTAAAGGCAGATGAAACAGCAGCCGTGGGGCAAATGGTACGTCATTTATTGTACACTGAGCGAAAGACTAAGTTGTTTGTCTAGAGCAACAGGCAGGCAAAGCATTTTAAAGGAAATCGAAGTATTTGTTAAGATTCACATTACGATGTCTTTCAACTGAACTTTGTTGAAACTTGAACTAAGATACTGCTAGTCATTTCAATGAAATATTTGTTTACTTAAATAATTTATTAGTTAGAAATCGGGGATTAATAGTCAAATGCAGTGATGTTATCAGATGAAAAAGTGTCGTTATCTAAACGCTCCCAGCGACTATATGTGCGAGAATGGGAATAGGAATGAGACTACATACCTACAACTCAAAAAAAGTCTGTGAAAATGATATTATATATTAGTTATATTTAAATTATAATTGGTAGAAAAAAGTTGAATATTTCTGAAGAACGTTTGAATTCGGGAACCAGCAAAATGACAAAAAAATAAAAAATCGTGAGAAAATGTCAATTGAGCAAAAGAAAAGTAAAATACTAGCGTGGGAAATATAGACTAAAATCAACTTCTGAAAAAATTTCTGAAGGAAGTACAAACAAAATAGAGGTCTCTGTTCTCTTCGAATAGCTCTTAATAGAAAAATCAGCATATGCCGCCTTTGGAGCGATAATCATATTCAAAGGCATATATATTGATACCGATACTGATATTATGCTGGTCAAAGCTGCATTGGATAAGCTTTTTTACAACTTAAGACTTTTCAGAAATTGATAAGTTGGCTCAATGGAATAATCTTTCTGTAACCAAAGATAGATGCAGTATATGCGCTTCTCCAGCTTTTTAAAGCCTCACAGAATGTTGGTAATCCAACAGTTATTTCGGGTTTGATTTGCGACGTTCACCGATTAAAATGCAAAAGTCATGGAGTGTGTTTCCCACATGTGACAGACCATTATAGAAATAGCAATCATGTGAAAGTAAGTAAGAATAAGATAATTTCTTTCCATTGCAAGTTATCCACCAAGAAATTAAAAAAGAATTAAATAATTCACAGAGTTCGTGGAAGATCAGTTGTTTTATAATTAATTCTCAATAAAAGTAAGCAGACAAATGCGATCCAGCTAGATCTAGCCTAACTTTGATGACGGATATCAGTTTATGCCTTTAAAGCATCGTAAGGCTGTGGTTACTATTCCCGCATTGCAGAGAAGTAGTTAATAGTATATTTTTTCATCGGGATAAAGTGCGCCAACTGGAAATAGTATATACAATGGAATACATTTTGCAGTATGTTTGCTTGTATCCCTGCCCAAAAATCTCAATTTTTCTTTTTAAAAGTGTCGCCTATAGTGAAAAATCTTCAAGTCTTCAGTTTTGCTTTTACTTTTATTTAACGAAACTGAAAAAAAATATTGTAAAGTTTTAAGGTCTAAATATGAGTAACAATGTTGTTTCTTTTGTACTTTTCTTGACTTTTGTGCTTGCTATCTTACGAACGGCCTCTTGGTCTAACTCATCTTCAATTGCCAAATCGAGCATATTTGACCAATAACGAACTATGAAAACCCAGCTTGCTGATCTTTTGGCTCCTTTGTTAAGATATAACTAAACTTGTATGTTACTTTCTGATTTCCTATTCTAAATCCAAGTTACTAACCAGCCCCAAAGGTAAGACATTGTACATTTCTTTGAGTTGGTATAAGTATCATTCGTTACTGTTGATCATAGCCTTTATATATAGTATTTCAAGAATCCGAAACGAAATAAATGCATGGCTTTCGGCCTGGTGAGGCTGGCCCATCGACTGCAAAGCCAAATTGCTTTGGCCGTATTGAGGTTGACCTATTGAGGCTGGACCATCGAAGCCGAAACACTTTGGCCGGGAGACAATGACCTTTGTTAAAAAATCTGGTGAAACGGTTATTAAGAATCGCTTCCGACAATTTGACATGTCGGCTTATACTAGCTGCTGGTGACAGACACGGTGAAAAAAATTAATCAGAAAATATTGTTCCACCCACCGTACTCTTCAGACCTCGCCCGTCCGATTAGGATAGTTTTGCATCAATGGGACACTCACTTGCAGAGCAGAGCTTTGAAGAAATCCAACAATGGCTTGTCGGATTCTTGGCCTCAAAATAAAAAAGTTTTAATGGAATGGTATTCATAATTTGCCAAAACTGCAGTGTTTTATTTATCGAAAAAACCGCTAATTTTCAACTTACATCGCTGCTGTATAAAAAATTCAAAATTCACTAGGCGTATACGCAATTTGACTTAATCAGCATAGCCGACTTAGTTATAACCTTAACTTCGACATATTATACGGAACCTCTCAAAGCGCTTATGCCAGCTGACTTATGGCTTTTCTCACAATATATACCGATTCAAATTTTCTTTCAGTGTAGTATTTATATTAATTTTATATACAAGACAACAGACAAACCAACTAATCATAGGTATATGCGTGTGTGAATATTGGAGTATGCCACTTGCAGGGTTGCCAACGCAATTTTATATCATTTTATTTGAGTAAGTGTATGTGCGTGTCTGTGCACGTGTGTATAATCGTACTGCTCCACCTTTCGGACTACGTATTCAAGAGCCTGGCCAATTTATCAAATTAAAAAGTCGCTTTCTAATAAAAAAAAATCCCCTTATTAATTGTTACCCCGCGCAACGTACAAAAATAAAAGAGCACCTTTTATGCACTTCAACGAAAATGACATTCATAATGAAGTGCAGTGTATTCAGATATTATAATGAAAATGCTAAGCTAAATACACTGAAAAAAAGCATAAAGCGCTAGGAAATTAACAAAAAAAATGACGCAGCATAAATGGCTTTGTCGTCGCAGATATGAAAGCATCCGCAGGATTAAAATTTAAAAGGGGCAAAAGTTTGGGGGGGGGGTCGAGAAGTGTGGCAGTGTGTGTGCTGCAGCAACAGCTTACACGGAGGCGTGGCTACATCTTGTTAATTTTGTAATTTGTGTGCTGCTTTTTTGATGTGCTGGCAAACGTGGCGTATACGCAATTTGACTAAGTTACTTATTTTGGCTTGAGTACACTTTTGATTGCTTTTCAAGTTATCAAAACAAAATGTTTCAATTTGGAAATTTTCAAGTATTTAAGCTGTCAGCGGATAAGTCAAAATTAGTCAAGTGTACGTACAACTTAATAACTTAGACAGAGAATGTATCTAAAGTTTTTTTCAACTGTGGCGTACTTCATGTGTGCTCCGTAGACTTGAAATAAAATGCAAATTATCATGTAAGAAAATGATTTTTGACATTAGGGTTGAGTTTATCATTAGAAAGATGTTCGAGAAACTGCAATTGAATCTGCTGAGTTATACAACACGAGATACAAGTAAATAACGCCTTCTAAAATAATGGATTACTTTGTACTGCAACCAATATGATACAAAATAAGCAGCGCTGGAATGATTGTATGATGTTTTGTGGAAAAGTTTATAGGAGGTTTTTTGACAATTTTGCACTACTCCACATAAGGCAAAGCGTGGGTGGGGTATTTTCTATTTGATTAGGTGATTTTGCTTGTCTAAATATTGGCATTCTTTCTTCCTGGCTTCAAGTCACGAATTCTGCTGCTTGGGAGTAAACAAGTAAGCTTGTTTGGGTAAGTGTATTTCGCAGTCGTTGCAGTCACATTTCTAGACAAAATTAATCTGCCATACATATGCACCTTTTTGTATACTCAAAGAATTTTGTAGCAAGTTTGTTATTTTGCTGCTTATCATTAAGAGTTATTTTTTTTTTTTAGAAATTTTACATGCTGTCTGATTGCGAATTGGCCCAAAGACTTGTAGCCAAATAACAAAGGACTGACAGCCGCACAGCAAATGGCAGCACAGATAGAGCGAGCGAGCGGGAAGCACAAGCCGTAGGTAGCTATTGGCATCTTGCAACACGGAGGCCCTCAAGTTGAAAACACTTAGCACATCGTCGTCAGCTGCTAATAGACCCAAAATTAGTGCTGCTAATTGAATTGGTCTATTGCCGCGACACAGAAAATGAGAAAATGTTAGCAGAATCTTGGGAATATATTGAGTGACTGACAGCTGGGCTTGTCTGACTAACTGCTTGACTGAGTGTCAATTAGCTTGCAACCTTGCCACAATTTAAAAAAATTTTAAACCTTTTAGAATTTTCGGCTTGAGTGCACATAGTTGTTACCACAAATCGACGACGACAACGACGACTACGACGACGTGTCTATATGTTATGCGTGTGCAAAACTCTGGGGGGTTTTTTGGGAGCTCTATTCAAATGAACTCATTAAACTTAATGAATAACAGCGGCGGCATAAAAAATTGAAGCACCATTTGATGGACTTAAAAGGAGCAACAGCAGCAGCAACAACAGCTGGGGGACTCGACGAACCCAGGCAAAATGGCTCAAATGTAATAAAATGGCAAACTTAAAGCGACCCAAAAAGCTGGGCTCCAAAGGCGCACAACATGGCAGCTTTTGTCATTTGCAAATTGTTTACTTTTGCTTCTTCTACTTTTACTTTTTTTACATTTACTTTTTTTTTATATATATATATTTTTGCAATATTCTAAACACATACAAGGCGTACACACACAAACACACAAGCCAACACACTCACGCGGGTTGATAAGTCAAACGATAGCCATTAGCGATGAGCGCGATTCTTGGCAAATATTTTTTGTTATCGATAAACGATAAGAGGCTGATTGTATTATGAAAGTTCAGTTTTCTTAAACATTTACAGATCGGCTTGACTTGTTCTTTGTTGCATCAAAAGACCTCTAGGCATTACTTCTGAAGACAGGCTCTATATTTTTTAGAAATTTTTACTTTACAGAAATTTTTCGCCTTAAGATTCGCAAAACATAAATCATATAGAAATATACCACACATTTCTAACAAATATATGAACTGATTTCTATATCAATTACGCGCTTTGAGGACTTGGTAGCGTACTCGACTCTACATCAGTGGGTCTATGTTACGATTCCACCTTAGAGCACTGTTGCATTTGTCTAGCACTGACATAGGTAGCAAAGAAAATGACGCTATTTACCTAGGAAAATCTCTTTTAACTAAAGACAGCACCGTACGGACTCGGCTGTATACTATAGGTACCTTTTCCCTTCTTACGGCTTTGAAAAGATTTATCTCCATGCTTTGCCTTGACCATAGTCAAAGGGAATAAGTTAAGAAAAATTCATTCAATAACTTAATCCTAGAAATAAATTGCGAAAAATGTAGCTTCTAGCTTTGTGAAATGAACAGTTCTACTGGTTCTTTTCTCTGTCACACTCTCTTATTTTATTATAGATCTCTCTTGATATAGCGCCTTTGCAGCGATAACCTAGTATATCGGGAATAAATTTATTTATTTTGAATATAGAAACTGTGTAATTGTATAATTGTAAAGATAAAATAAACACAAAGCGTACTAAATATTTTCGATGTGCATTATTTGCAGGCGCCATCTATGCGCGTCTTTCTTAACAATAACTTACTTTTTGAAGAAAATGTAATTTGCAACGAACGATAATCTATTGTAAGTACCAAAAATTGAAACTTTGGCACTTCAGAATACTTGTCCGGAATTAGATACAAATGATTGTATACAATATTTATGAGTTTTATTTGTAATATTTAAATTATTTAAATTATTTATATATTTATTTTGAGATTCTAATTCAATTTCAGTGAATTCTTTTTAGTAAATTTTTTTGCAGGAGAATTTCAAATGACAATAAAAATCACATGCGCATAATACTTTCAATTAAATATTAATAACAATTAAATAATACTAATAAATATTAATAACAATTTTTATACTTTATTATGTTCCATGAACGTATCGCAATTTGGCATGTGTATCTGGGAATGTATGTCTTGAAGATAAGTTTGGAGTAAATTATTTTTTTATTTAGAGATTTTCATTAAATTGTAAATTCTTTTTGTTAATTCATTTTTTCGTCAGAATTTCAATTGAAAACAAGGCAAGCACGCATAATTGATATCTACATAAAAATTTTATAAAATGTTTATACAATTATTTTGTGATAGTGAATATATTGAAGCAATATTTTTTTAAGTTCCATGAACTTATCACAATTTGGAAGGTAAGTAAAGTTTTAATTACTCATCGCTTATGTCTAGAAAATTAATTTAAATTGAAATGTTATTTTAATTAGAGTTTGCCGTTTCCCAGTAAATGCTTTTTAGAAAATTGTGTTTCCAGGTAAATTTGCATGTACGAATCTTCTATGATATTCCAAAAAATTTCCCAAAAAATATTAACCTAATCATTGATTGCTTCTACGTCTTGCCATTACTTATTAAGTTCCATGAACTTTTTAGAATTTGGAATGTAAAGAAAATAGCAGTTTCAATCTTGTCTTGAAAATAAGTTTATTGTGAAAAATTTTTTATTTAGAGATTTTCTTTGAATTTTATTGCATTCTTTTTAGTATATTTCTTTTTCCTGAAGAATTCTAATTGCGCAAAACAGCATGCGCAAATCTTCTTTGATACATGTCAAAAACATATAAACAAATTATTTATTGTTTCTGCATTATATTTTATTGTGCTTCTTACACTTATTAGATTTTGGAATAAAAAGAAGAACTTTTTAAAAATCATTTAGCATCTAAATCTTGCAAATAAGTCTGAATTACTACATAAATTATCTTTTATTTAGAATTCCTAAGAAAATAAAGAACTCACATGAACAAATATCTTGTGTTTATTCCAAATATGTCCATATTGAACGTGAATAACCATATCGCAATTATTTTTTTTAGTTTTTTTTTTATATTTTAAATTTCAATTTTTTGTTTCAAGAACTCAGCTGGTTGTGAAAAAAACAATATATAAATTATGGTTTGTACTGTATTTTCGCAAACTTTTATTTTAAGCAAATTGCAAAAAATGGTTTGCAAAAGCTAAAGAAGTAAGACAAAGAGCGCTCTCTCCAAAGCTCAGATGGAAAGATCCAGTGCAGAAGTATTTATCTTCCCCTAGAGTGACCAGCAGGAGAAGACGTGTGGAAAACAAGGACACCTGGCAGTAATCTGCTAAAGTGTTATCATGGCCAATTCAAATAAAGTAAAGTAAAGAAGATATTTATACTTGCACCTCGAAGTTTAACCCGCAAAACTGCAAGAATTATGCCTTAAGCGTTTTATATTGAACGCCGATAATATTTTTTTGATTATTTTTTAAACTTTGTTAAATAATATTTTTTGTTTTATAGAACTCATCAGGCTTTGAAATATGAGGAAAATACAATAAAATTATGGTCATACTTTTAGGAATTGCGAATTGCGAATTAATTTCTGAAAAATTAATTAAAAATAGGAAAGGTAGAGAAATTTTAACTTCTGCCAAATGAAAGCATCTGCTATTTTTATTTTAAATAACTTTTTGAGTGCAAATTGTAGCATTTATATCAAAATTGTTTTTCAAGCTATATGTAGCAACTTGTCAGAACTCGAAATATAAGGCAGGTACACGTTTCGGATTGGTTTTTTAAGCAGTATTGCAAAAATTACTATAACAAAGTTTTTCTCCTATAATCAAGTAAATTTGGACAGTGAAGAAAGCCAAGTTCAGTTAATAACTTGCATTATAGAAATGCAAAATTATTTAGAAAATCATGTCTTACGTTTAAGATTATATAGTTTTCTTTCTGGGAGCTTTGTGGAATTGGCTTGATGATGTGATTTCTTAGACTTGTGCCCATAGGCACATAAAACAAATTGTGTTCGTCAATCATGTAATAATTGTATCTTGTCATTCATATATGATTCATACAAAAATTACTACTAAAAAGTGTAACTAACATTTTCATCTAATTAAAATTTTTCAAAAATTTATTACAAATTTGGTAGCGGAAAAGATGTTCTTAAGTACGAAGTCGACATATATGCAATACTGAGAGAAAGAGTCATCTACCAAAAATTGCGTATACACACAGTTGACACAGATACTATCAATTTGGTTTTTGATAAATTCGGCATTGTTTAAGACTATTGATATGATACGTAGATCAAAGATCTGAAGATGTGAAATGTAAATCGCATTGTAAGCACTGCTAGTTTTAGCAACTGAAGCGGAAACCGAATATCTGAATACCACTTCTATTCCAGGCATATTACTTGTTTTAAATATTTTAAATTGTTTCATCACTTAAGAAGTTTGCACTTAAAAATATTTTGAAATGTAATTAAAGTTAAGACGTGTTAGTTTAAGTTTACTCTGGTAAGAATTAAAAAAATTAATAAAATTCGAACAGTGGTATTCTTTTGGAAATTCGAAGCAAAAGAAAGCGAAATAGAACAACTCTTTAAATCGGCATATGGCTTTTCATTCATTGAATACATCTATTCTTAAATTTTATTGATATTTAGCACTTAACTCTCATGCTGCATCAAAGCACCAAACATCACACACGCACATCTCTAGCCAAACGAAACTGAGACAGACAGCTGCCTGTGTACCTGAGAACCTTATGTGGCGCCACTAAGGCGTAATTTTTACTCAAGGTGTCAGCGTCGTCCGCAAGTTCCGCGAAGGAAGCAGCCTGATTGCCAATGCCACTGTCACAGCCATTACCTTTGTCCTTGCCCCAATATATTGTCCCCCCCCCCACCAGCAGCAGCACTGCCACTTGACAATCGCGCACAGCATGACAAACGTGCAGAACTTCATCAATAGTCGGAGCACGCATGTCAATGTCGAGGCGGTTTCTGCGCGTGCCACATTGCACGACAGCCCACACAGCCCACAGCCGCAACTCACCCTAAAGCCGCCTAAACAGCAAAGGGTTGTTGGACAAGTTTTAAGTCCTATTTGGCTGGCTAACTGACAGTGTGCTGCTCCAAAGCAAGCGCACTTAAAGCTGCGCTATCTGGTGGGAAGGGCGGGGCAGCACATGCAGAGCAGTCTCGGCTTTAGGGCAACTTTCAGGAATAGGATTCGCTTAAGTTGACAACATTTAAAATTGTCAAAAGTGAGAATGGTTATTGATGTGGAGCCAAATCTTGTTTTCTTTTAAATTTCGAGCAACATTTTAACTTGGCGTGATAAAGGAAAATTCATTTTTATAGATTGATGGATGCACTCCATCATTTTATTTAAGCCAAAGTTATACTTTGTACTTTGCCGAAAAAATAAAAACCATTGTGCTATGTCACTTTAATGGCACTCCACATAATTACTATTTAAAAGCACCTCTTCGAAGTTAATTTCAGTTTTCCAACAAATTTCAAATCCTAGGCAGCACCATGCTTTCAGCGACTCTAGTTAACTTTTCAAAATGAAAACAATTACATCTATAAATAAGACCAAATAGCTTAAATGATTAGGCGCTTATGACCAAGTCAGATTTGGGCTTCAAACGAGCTTGTGCGTCTCATTGTCATGGTTATTATGTACCTACCACGCCGGGGATCTGATCTCCGCTGTTTATTTGTTTCTATTTGGTTTTTCTTTGAAAATCGTTGCCATAAAGCATGAATAAAAACAGCTGGAAAGCAGACAAACAAAAAGCAGGCATAGCAGCAAACTAGCAAAAAATACTTGTACGAAATATGCGAATTTTGTATACACTGCCGGCTTGTTTTGGGAAAACTTCCAAGTAGCTGGAATGTTTAAGAAATATAGAAGTCTTTATGCTTAAAATTTAACTTTCATGGATGAAGCTAGAATTGTGCTAGGTTCTTGACATTATATAGGGTTATCCATTTCGTGCGCAGTTTTTAACAACACTTTTACAATGAACTATATCATATATTCTATACTGCGTACGTCATATGTCTAACTTTAAGGCTTTACTTGCAATAGTAAGGATCTATAATGCATTGCACAACTGATTAGTTGATAAAAACTTTGCTTCGATTGCGTGGCATTATTTTCAATAACAATTGTAGTAGGAATCCTTACTTAACTGCTGAGGGAGCGTTACTGCCACAAATCGAATGATCCTGTTTATGTAAATATCAATATAAAAGTATAATTAATTTGAAGCTTTTTAGTTAAAGCTATTCAGTTCGATGTTCGGCGATTCATAGCTAGCAAAGAGACGCTATTTGCCTAGGGAAATTCGTATTAATTTACAGACACCACTGTTCGGATTCGACTATATATATTTTAGCTGTAAGTTGCTCGAAGATTAAGTTATTTACCTACACAAATCTCTACCAATTATAGACAACAGCATTCAGATTCGTCTCTAAACTGTAGACCCATGTTCTCTTGAAACAGCTATTAATAGAGATAGGAGATAACTCCAACCACCAGCTTGGGTGCGATAATCAGAGTAAAGGGTAAAAAAATTATTCAAAATTTGCAGAACATTGTTGGAGTTTGTCTGGTGGATGATGGAGTTCACGTTGCAGTTACGTCTACCCTTTGCAATGAAGTCCCCGCATATGTCGTGGGCTGGGCAGTTGTATGTGTCCTCGAAACTCGCGTAGAAATCATTCTTAGCAGCATATTTCTTTGCTTTCGTCAAAGCGCATCTTAGGCTAAGATTTAATACTGTAACCTTGACACGGATTGGCGCCAGCCGCACGCTTAAAGGAATGCAGCTAGATACGTGCTGATGAAATCTCTGCGAATCGGCATGCGAATTCAGTACCCCCCACATGGCAGCTGTAGTAAATATATTATTTTAATGCAGCTGAAATAATAGGGTTTTTGCTTATTACAATTCTTAAGATTATTACTAGAAAATTTTCCAAGTTAAGTCAAGATAAGCTACTTTAATCATTTAAAGTAGTACATTGCGTATACTTAATATAGTTTAAGGCAAACACCAAAACAGGAAATTTGCTTTTCGAATAAATGCTTGACGCTTACACAAGATCTTGACGTTTACCACAGAACCCAAAATGATATAACAAATACACCAAATTTATGCATATATAAATGTATATAGGGAGGCAGAGGCGCCGCCTAATACACTCTGTCTAATCTGTGCCGCAACGAACCGTACAAAATTGTTTAGATACATAGAGAGATAGATGGATGATAGATAGGTGATGGGTAGATGATAAATAGATAGATAGATAGATAGATAGATAGATAGATAGATAGATAGATAGATAGATAGATAGATAGATAGATAGATAGATAGATAGATAGATAGATAGATAGATAGATAGATAGATAGATAGATAGATAGATAGATAGATGATAGATAGATGATAGATAGATGATAGATAGATGATAGATAGATGATAGATAGATGATAGATAGATGATAGATAGATGATAGATAGATAGATAGATAGATAGATAGATAGATAGATAGATAGATAGATAGATAGATAGATAGATAGATAGATAGATGATAGATAGATGATAGATAGATAGATAGATAGATAGATAGATAGATAGATAGATAGATAGATAGATAGATAGATAGATAGATAGATAGATAGATAGATAGATAGATAGATAGATAGATAGATAGATAGATAGATAGATAGATAGATTGATATGACGGTGGCAGCGGCAATAAACACTCCCTCGGACACTCAGGCTAAATAGCCCATTGTGCCATTGGTGGGGAGGGAGAGAAAAAAAAAGTGAAATAGAGTGAGATACCCATTACACGAACCTCTCGGAGAACGTTGATTAGTGGCTACAGTGGGAGTTTGTGTGCTCCGTCGAACTGGAGCACATCGCAGCCCAGGGTACGCAGCCTTGCTCTTGAGAAAGCTGGACAAGAGCATAGGAAGTGCTCGGTATTTTCTCGGTACAAGCCGTACATGCTGGGTCAGTTCTTAATCCCAGGTAAACCATATGTTGGCCACAATTGCTGTGTTCCGTGATGAGCCCCACCATAGCTTTCAGATCCCTGCTTCCGAGATATAGAAGCAAGTCGCCAGCTTTGGGTGTGGGTACTTTCACGAAGTATTTAGTAACGAGACTCAAGCATACAACTACAATTTGTCGAGCTATATACCTATATATCGCGTATTTACCTCCATACAGATCAGAGAGCAGTTTGAAATTAAGTATAAACATTACAATTTCATTTTGATTTGTGATGTATGCTCGAAATTTTGATTTTAAGATTTTCATAATTTTATTTTGATTGTACTAGAGATAGACCTAACCACTGTTACTTTTGAAGCCTACACTGCGTATACGTGATTTTTCATGCCTTCAGTTTGTTGAGTAATTTTAGACTACACAAAATAACTTCAAAAATTATATTAAATATATATATTTCTACAACATAATATGAATAACTTTAAAGTGAAGAGAAATTTAAATGAATGATATACTTCACTACAATTAGTATTCCAGGCGAACAATATAAACAAACAAATATTTATTTAAAATTAGTTGCTTCAAGAATCATAAAGCTCGTCGTTCATAAACATTATACTAATCGTAGTTAATTCGTTATGAAGGGAAAACAATATTTTTATAACATATTAATTTTTATAAAATAAAAAGATTTGAATGTTAAATAAATTATATTTTTCTCAATTTTTTTTGGGTGTAAAATATAAATATCTTAATATTTTAAACAATTTAAGCAGAAATTGTTGGATACACAATTTAATAGAATATGCTTCATTAAAATGCTGCGAAGTCTGTTATTTAACTCGAAGAAAATATTAAAAATTAAAGTATATTTATTGTTTTATATTCCATTTGAATGTGCAATCAAGCGACAAGCCTCATATTATTTCCAAAATATGGTAAAAGTTTTATTGTTATTTTTCTAGTAAAGTGGTATTGATTAAAGACAACGCCGATTCGGATTCAGCTATAAACTATATATTATTACCATAGCCATCTACAGACTTCGGAGAATGATAAGATAATAAATTTATTGCTGCTTCTAAGCTTAAAGATAAACTTTTTTGTGAGCTTACTAGCATAAATTAAAGCTTAAAATTCGTCGAACCCGGATGGAATCAATTATGCTCGAATTATTTGTTGAAAGTCATATAAAATTTTCTTATTTTAAAACACGTATTACACTTCATAGCTCTGCACACTTTGCTTAGCTGCTTATTCGATGTTGCTCGAGGGTTTGTAGGGTATAAAGAGAGACTAATGCTGTTAGTTACTTAGCCTTAGCACAGCAACATTTGCCAAGTGTTTGTTGTTGTTACTATTATTGTAGAGAGTAGTATATAATATGCTTTTAATGCACATAAATTTACACAAGTTCATTTTTATGTGGAAGTCATGAGGAGTGTTTGGGGGAAAAAAAAGCGCGTAAATCTCGGCACAAATCTCTTATTTTGTTGAGCCCAAAGACTGACTGCTGACTACTGGCTGCATATAAAGCGCTTTAAGGGTAATGTATAAATAACTCACACAGATACACACACACACACACATGCAGACACACTCACAGATACTCACACATAAGAGGCATACAAATCACCAAATGGCATCTATATATATATACTTATTTATATTAAGTATACGCACCGTCTACACAAATGGTAACCAACTGGCAATGGAGCATTTGAGCACTTAACATTGATAAGGAATCAGCTGAACTCGGTAATGTGACATTAGACATAATTTTTCGTTGTTTTACAAAATAAAAAAAAATATATATATATAAAACAATCGAATAGAATCTCATGGAACGCATCGGATTTATGTTTGACATAAAATAAATTTCATCGATTTTACATACGCCATGTGTTTCCTTTCATGTAGGCCCGGGGCCAGTGTCTAGCAGCCCCATTAAGTCGCACGCACATACACTTGAATATACTCAAATACTCATTCATTTATATTCATTTCATTCACTTACTTACTCACTCAGGCATCAGCTGTCTGCGGCCTTACAGCGAGAGAGAATAAAACCAAAAAAAAAAAAAAAATATTCTTTTTTCCATTTGAAATTAAACGCAACAGGAAAAGTTTAACAACTGCCTAGATGTAATTTGTTTTTCATCAAATTTCTGCTTGTTTTGGTTTTATTTTTATGCTCATTTTTAATGACATTGTTTCCGCAATTTTAATTAAAAGTATTTTAAAAGTATATCGCTGGTGTTACATATATATATGCAAGTGGATTTTTTTTCTATTTTTTCTTCACTTACTTAATTGCTTGGCAACAACAATATAACAGCATCAATTTTTGGAGGGGGAAGGGCGCGGGCTTTGATACAGGGTCTGCCATTGTGTGTTGCGTTTTTCAGTTTACTGTTTTGAGTTGGTGTAACTGCAGCTTTGTCATTATGAGTTAATCTAATTTGTAAAAAAGTTAAACAATGTTTGCTCGCCCACCATATGATGTACCTCTCGGACTACAATGTAATAGTGAATCTTCTCATTATGAGACTAACAATAATTTAACAAATCCTTAAAAATTTACTTCCAATCGGTTACTATTGCAACTATGAAGAGTTTATGTGAACCTAATATTTAACGTTGGCTTGGCATGTCCATATCCGAAAGGAAGTATGTAGAAATCCCGCTGCACGTTTTTATGACGAACGTACCAAGTGTCGACGGTGCTGGTTCTCAAGATTATCGATTCGGCTCTTTGGATCACTTCTACGCTGCTCTTACTGGCGTTGGCCCATAGTTGGAAGCCATAAGTTTAAAACGGTTTTAAGACGGAGTTATAGAGCAGAACCTTATATTTAGGTCTTAGGGAAAGCGTACACTAGCCTACACGCCAATGTAGATTACAGATTACAGGCCTTTAGTTTGAAGTGTATTCTTTTTGCTGCGATGTTTCTACGACAGGTATCTACGACAGTCATCATCATCTCTAGATACGTTACTTCATTTGATTTTGGAAGTGCAGTATTATTTAGCATGCGTGAAGGCCAAGGTGACTCTCTATAGTGCAAACTCCTTATTTTTGTATTGAAAGGGGTGCTGAGGCTGGCTGGTGGTTACATCTTGCTGGCACTAGTTTCTACAAAAGTGTCCAGCTGCTTGCATACGCCGATGATATTGACATCTTTGGACGTTGTCTCGGCTGCGTTTTCCGCAATCGAAAAAAGTCCACGAAAATGGGTCTTGCTGTAAACAAAGTATATTCTGTCTACAAATAGAGCTGCAAGGCGGCTAGGCTCTCATGTGGTAGCGGACGACTGACTATACTTGGTATTTCATCAAATTTCTATTTGGAATCTCACAATGACTGACCCTGTATACTCCAATGTACGTACACAACATGTAAGTCCCTGCAATTTTTTATTTAAAAAAAAACAGAGCAGCATTCTATAATTGAAGACTTATTACCATTTACCCATCAAACAAACAAAATTTATTCCACTTGACTAAGTCTGTCATCGCTACAATGCGAATACCTAAGCCCATACCATAATAATTATCCTTGAAATAAACATTGAACACAATTTATTTAGTTTATTACGCATTTATGGCGGCAGTAGTTTGTTTCATTGTTTACACTTTTATATATATTTTTTTTTCATAATCCTGAAAAATAAATACCTATAAATATTTGATGCAGCAGACGGAGCTCAAGGATTTTGTGCTGCAAATGAGATGGCCTTTTTAGCCACCTTTTTTTTTAGCTTGTCCCCGACTGTCTCATGAATATTCAATGAGCCTGTTATTATTATTTATTTTTTTTAAAGAAAATAGAGCTAACAAATGCGTGTTGATGTTGGTAACGAAACAAAGTAATACACTTTCAGTGCAAATAGTTGAAAAAATAGAAAGCAACTCTTTTTATTTTAGAAACTTACATTTTATTTGTATTTGCATTTTATGTAGTTTTTGTTTACAGAAGAAATGGGTCCACATAAAAATTTACTGAATCTGCCACATGAAGAGAGCGACTTAATTAAAACAAAACTTAAACTTTGGATGCTTAAGGAAGGTTCAATAAATTTTATGGAATAAATGCAACTAACAGCTTAGGCCTCTGAACTAAACTTCGTTAGCTTGTAAAAAATTGTAGGTCTTTGAAAATAATAAACAATTGAATGCAAAAAGTTTCGTAAATAAATTTGATCATGAATTCAATTAAATGAATAAATAAACATTTTTAATACAATTACATTATTGCAAACTAGGGGGCTTCCCACTGCTTGATTCACTTACCAGCCCTTTCAACGATCTCTTTACGATTTCTTTTTTAAAAACTCTGGATATTTATCTCGATTTTTTACATGGGAATTTCCTTTTGAAAGACGAGAAAGGAAAGGTTATGAAGATGGAAAGAGAGCTAACTTTAAGATGAAAAACTATAGTGCATGATATACCTTCATCGTCTAGAGATAAACAATAATGGTTCAAAGGTCTGTAGACGTTGGATTCAGCTCGGATAAGCTGGTTAAACCCGGCAAACCTATTTATGGAAACCCTTACCAATTACAACTAATACGCCTGAGCCGCGCATTGCTTGACAAACAGCTAGAATGCCCCGAAAGACAAGATAAAATGCCAAAAATTTCTTATAAAAACTTAGAAATAACAAGTCTTAGCCCCATTGATTGATAGTGGAACCTTAAAACTTTGGAAGTTCCACGCTATCTAAATTACTAAACTGATATTCATTAATATTTAATTTGTGAGCCTAAAACAAGTTCAGTAGAGTGTAGCTGACAATCCTAGTGTTTCGTACCGGCCCCGAACTTAGCAGTTGCACCTAAGTTGAGGCACATTTTGAAGAAAGAACTTAAAATGTTTGCATATAAAGTACAATTATCTCAAAGATTTTTGAAAGCAGACAAGCCACTTCGCTTGACTTATGCGAAAAAGTCATTCAAGTCAAAGAAGTTGAGCCGGATTTTTGGAAGAAAATTCTAATGACAGATAGCGCAAAGCGTCATTGTGCTGTTCATGAGACTATCAGTAAGTTGGATGTCGGCGCCCAAATATATCATGTTCTGTGTTATCCCAAATGCGTGAAAAAGACTTGGAAAATATTTGGTTTCCACAAGGCGCTACAAACTCCACAGCAACGGCAACAATTGCCTATTTGAGTCGAAAATTCCCGATGATATTGACTGGCAGCAAGCTGCCCAGTTGTAACACTACAAGATTTCTTTTGCTGTGGATTTTTGAAGAGCAAAGCTTATGCCGAAGTCCATAGAAGAACTAAAAGACAACATTCAAGCTGAAATGGCAGCCTTATCACCCGAGACCGCTTTTGTATTTGTTATAAATGGGCTCATTTGGTCGATGTTTTTTATTTGAAATACCTCAAAATAATTGTAAAAGGTAAACTTCATAATAAAAAAAATTTTGGATATATTTTGAAAATATTCAAAGTATTTCAACTTTGCTATTGACCCAATTCAAATGGCGCACCTGTTAGTTTAACTTTATTTATTTTATTATTTTGAATGTAAAGCTGTACAATTTACGTGCGTTCTTTTGGTGTGAACTCTGCCATGGTATAAATGGTCTACGAATGAGGCCTCCAACGCCAAATGATTAGTCGATCTGTAACTTCTGTCAAAAGCTAAGGATTTGCCCATTGCTTCCAACTTAAATGTACGGACAAAATCTTTCAGCATATTAAAGTAGAGATTTTTGAAGAAAATATTTAATCTTTAATTGCATTTCCGCATAAATAATTTTACAAAAAGATTTTCATCGAACTAGTTCCCACCAACCAAGAACAAAAAAGTTTAAAAACAAAGACATTTCTCTACATTATTTCATCTACGAAAACAATGTGAAAAAAGGTCAAGGACATATATTTTACGATTATAACTAGCGGGCGTAAAATTCAAATAAGACAAAGACAATGTAGATAATGATTCATTGATTGTGCAGTGTTGTAAAACAGCAAAAAAAAGATGCAACTTATTCAAGATGCTGCAGTTTCCGATGTATACAAAGATTTTAAATAAGTTTTATTTTATGCAAAGTCAAGCGAGAATAAAGCACGAAAATGAATATTAAAAGCTTCACAAAACTTTATTTTATTTTACCACAAAAGTGTTTAAAAATTTTTTTATTTTATATTTTACTCCAGAAATGGAGTTCACGAGTTTTTGGCATTTTTTTCCATTTATTATTTTAAATATTCTTCGTGGCCAACTACGTAATTATTTTCCCCTTTTTTTCCCTTTAAATCATTGTTTGAATTCTTAAAATATTCTGAAAAAAATGGTCAATATTGATATACGTTCTTTCAGGTTTTCAGAAATATCTAAGAATATTTGTATTTTTAATAAACTTAACCTATTAAGCCTATTAAAAAAAAATGTTACAATTTTTGGGATTTTTCTTTTAGCTTTAAAGAAATTCGGGGGTGTCTTTAATCCTCCGTTGTGTACGCGGGTCTGGCCAGACATATTTCATTTTTCGACGTTAATAACATATTTTTATTTTACGAAGCAACTTGTGCTTCCAGGTACCTGCCTAAAATTTAATTCTCTATTGATCTATGAAAAGTTTTGAAAAGTCCTTAGAAATGATAGTAAAAAGGACTTAAAAAAAGCCACCTATGCCTTTACATGCATTTGTATGGGAATATATGGTACCTTCAAACGCGGCCGGTGTCTGGCCAGACTCCCATACTTTCACATGTATTTGTATGAGAATATGAGGTACATATTTTTTGTTTCTCAACTTTTTCATACGTTTCCAAATATGTTGAACTGCCTATGCAAGAAAAGAAAATACTCCAACAACAATTGGTGTACTGTATTTTGGATCATTAGAACGTAATTTGAAGGACGTATCGCACACTCATCGTGAAATAATTGACTGAGAGGCGAGTAAGCAGTTTATTTTATGTTTGGGAGCTCGACGTCTAGCCAAAATCGACAAGCTCCCAACGTTTGCCGCCAATATTGCAGATTTACTTCTATAACCCGAAAATTAATGCCCCACAAGTGTGTGATGCAAGGGTTCTTTCACCATATCGCGCAAGCAGCATCAACATCATCAGGATTGCTCGAAAAGCACTGATCCTGTATGCCAACAACACTTAAAACTCGCATATACATGTTTCAAATGTGTTTCTGAGAACGAATAAGAGATTTTGTATCATGTTTCAAAATAACACTCATTATAATACCATCTCATTTCTGCAAATAACGTTCAGATTATCCAAAATGCAGTACCTTTTTATTTGTTTATTAGAAAGTAATAAATAAACAAAATTTGTATAAGTTATATTAAGTAAATGTCTTTCACTTTTATCAACCAATTATTCGAAAATCAAATTCCCTGTGGAGGTATTGCTGAGCCTCATATTGTGTAAATTCATTTTTATGCCGGCGCACATTGCGTATACGCAATGCATTACAATGCTGCTCCTAAGCGTGCAATGTCTAAAAATGCAATTATAGTTAATAACACTTTAATCTTAAACTTGAAAGTTTTGGAAAAAAATATCCATAAAAACTTTTAAGCTAACAACAGCTAATCAAAATGAAATGTCAAACAAAAAATATTAAGTATACGCAGCAGTGTACACATTTTAAAGAAGTTTTTATGAAAATGATAACAACCACTGTGTTGGGCGAAAAAAAAGGAAATGCCAACTTCCTTACATTTTGTTGTTGTGCTTCTAGCGCTATTTAAGAGTTGTAGCTGTTAAAGTTGATGTTGTTGGCGGTTAGCAAAGTGGCTATAAATGTGACACTAAGTTAATAAATTTATGGCTAAAACACACCCAACATTTCGCTGCAATGTAAAAGTTGCTACTAATTTGTGTAAGTGTGTGTGTGTGTGTGTGTGTGTGGGAGTGGGTGTGGGTGTGGGTGTTGGGGTTGTCGATAAGTGGACTTGGGAATGTACCATCAGCGACGTCAGAGGTAGCGTACAAACAACGTCGGGTGTCGGTGGCGTATTAATAATATTTTTATTGGCCGCTTATTTGCCTTTTGTGGTCGCTGTTTATATTCATAAGCGTGTGCCTGTGTGTCTGTGTGTGTGTTGGCATGTGTGTATGTCTAAAATGTCGTGGTTAACACACATAGGCACACACACACACCAACACAGGTACTGCCAAACACACACAAGTACACTCACATACACGTAGCGTGTTCGCAGTGGCATGCGTTCATTTTGCTTGTATTTTTTAATACTCTATACACAAAGCTTAAAGTGTTTATTAGTTTTACTTGAAAGCTAAAGGGTATTAGCATGCTTAGGCTACGAAATTAATATTTGTTTAGTTTTCGTTATAAGAAAAAATGTACTTTAATGCAGTTACCAGATTTTTATGCACATTGTATTGATAATACTTTGAAATTATTTTCGAAAAGAAAACTTAGTTATCTCAAAATAGAAAATAAAAAAAGAATTAAGATACTTTTGTATGAACAATAGACACAATAGACACATGGGGCAGTGCCGAAGAGCGTCGGCACCTCGTTCATACATTACATTAAAAATATTTGAAATTATTTTCCAAAAGAAAACTAAGTAATATAAAAACAATACAAAAGCAACTAAGGAATATAAAAAATTAACGTAGAGTAATATAAAAATATTGCAAATATTTTGAACATATTTTCTAAAGAAAAGTAAGTTATCTAAAAATAAAAAACTAAATTCTTTTGCGCAAAAATATTGAAAATACTTTAAGCTTACTTTCTAAAATAAGACTCAAGTAATATAAAAATTAAAAAGCATATAAATAATATAAAGAATTAAAATAATTGGAAAAAAATATTGAAATTATTTTTAACTTATTTTCTATAAAAAAGCAACTTAGTAATTTAAAAAATAAAAAAACCATAAGCAAAATAAAAATATTGGAAATATTTTGCTTATATTCTTTAAGAAACTCATTGAAAATATTTCGAACTTAGTTCTAAAAGAAAACTAAGTTGTATGTAGAATAAAAAGCAACTAAGTTATAAAAAAAAAATAAAAAAAAATGAATATAAAAATACTGGAAATATTTTCAACTTATTTCCAAAATGAAAACACAGTAATACAAATATAAATATAAAATTCAAATCAAGGTACTTATGTAAAAAGTGTTGAAAATATTTTAAACTTTTTTTGTAAAAGAAATTTAAATAATGTTAAAAAAATCGTTTTAGTTCCCTTTTCTACTTAATATAATATTTAAAACAAGAACACTTTGAGAAATAAAAATTTGAATAATAGTTTGATTCTATTTAAAAATCAGTAAATAATAACAATTTTTAATAAACTATTGCCCTTTTTTATTTTACAATGTATTATTGTACATATTTTTTTTAAATCGAAGTTTTAAAAACAAACTTTTAAATGTAATTAAAAAAACAATACACTTAAGATATTCAATTTTGAATAATTGTTTGATTTTATTTAATAAATAAAAAGCAAATATATTGTGTATTTATTGTAAAAGGTGAATATATTATTTGCCATTTCTTTACAACATTTCGAAATTTTTAAAAATATTATTTTTAGCTAACTAAATAGAAATATACTCTATTTTTTCATCAGTACTCATTTAGTTTTTATAAGTTGGAAAAAGTTAAAAATTAAATAAATAGTTCTTTAAAATTATTATTCAATATATTCTTTTTTAAAATCGGAGCTAAAAATATTTTTTAAACATTTTTTTTCAATTTTTTGCTAACAACAATTTCTTTAACTTATTAATTATTATTTTATTTATTCTTTTTTAAAAACGAAGCTTAAAAAGTTTTTTTAACATTTTTTTTTTCAATTTTATCTTAACAACAATTTTTTTAACTTAAAAAATGTATTGTCTGGCAAAAAAATATATTTGTATTAAGATATTTTTATATAATTTATAAGATATAATTTACGTAAACTTTATTTTTATAGTTTATATTTTATTTTTTGATTAAATATTATGTTTTATTTAATTTTAATTTTTTAAGTTAATTTGTTTTAAGTTTAGAATTTAATATATATATATATATATACATTTTTTTTTAATAAATCAAATTGTTTTGATTGTTTTAAATTTTTTTTTATTGTAAATTAATTGCATTTGAAATCTCAAACATTTGCATAAAAATTTTATGAATTTTTTTTTTATTAAAAATTACGTTGTCTTTCTGTTTCTTATTTTTAAATTTTAAATATACAATATATATTTTTTAAATATATTGAATTTCTTAGAATTTTTTTTTATTTTCATATAATTTTTATTTTTTAATAATTGCATTTTTTTAATTTTCATATAATTTCCATTTATTTTAATCTGATTGCATTTTTTTATTTTTATATATTGTTTTTTTATTTTTAACTAATTACATTTGAAATTTCAAACACTTCCATAAACGTTTCTGTTTTTTTTAATATTTAAGTTTAGTTTACTTTTAATTTTTATTCAACAATTTAATTTTTACATTTAAATTTAAAATATATATTTTTTAATTCCAATTGCATTTGAACTTTCAAATTTTCAAATATTTCCATAAATAGTTATACAAATATAAGTTTTGATAAAAAATTACGTTTAATTATAATATAATTTTTTTTTTTCTAAAAAATGGTTTTTTTTATTTTTTTTCTATTTTTAAATTTAAAAAATGTCGAAACCGATTGTTTTTATTATTATACAATGTATATTTATATTTATTGTAATATGAATTTATTTTATTTTGAAATTTTAAACATTTTGATTTTAATATTTACATTTTTTTTTCGAAATTACGTTTTGGTATATTTTATTTTATTTGCCAATTTTCATTTTGGGTTAATTATTAAATCGAATTGCCTAGAATCATTAATAAAAAAAAACTTTGCATTAACTTTAAGATAAATCTTAAAAAATCAGCAGAATTGTTTATGCTTAAATTTAAAAAAAAAGAACAGAGTTGAGAAAAAACTTCTAAAAAAAATAATCAGAAGATTTTTTTAACCTTAACTTGGTCAACAAAATTTCAAAATAAAGTTACAAGAAAACTTCAAGCTTCGTGCCACATTCACGCTGCATAAAATTGTTGAAGTTCACGCGGGAATAGGGCATTTTATGGTCGTTATTTTTCGATTATAAGCATTCCCTTTTGTAATATATTTACTTCTATATAAGCACACTTTGTCCTTTTTTCGTTTTTATTTTGATTTTCGCCTTTTTAATTAATAAATATGAGCAAGGTTAATAGACTTAGGCAACAAGTTTTTGCGTTGTAACAAAACTTTTGGTGTGTTAACAACGAATGTTGTTACCCACAAAAAGGATAATCTACTTAAAGGGACCTCAAATGGATGGAAAACGTTGAAGGGCTAGTTAAACGGGTTGAGGCAGGACTCAGCCGTTAAGTAGTTTCAGTCTTTCTTTTTAAGCATTTTGAGAAAGGGAACTAGAGTCGGGTAGATCTTATATTGTAGTGAGTCTTTGAATTTGTGAAATTTAAAGTGAATTTAAAATAAAGCAAATAGAAGAAAATTGTGTCCTGCACTTGGAATTTTAGTTGAACTTTATGTTAGGAACAATTGCAGCAGAACTGTGTAGTTCTTGAGCCTTTTGGGGTTTTTTTTTCTTGTGATTCCGCTTGGAAACTTAGGGCCTCTACTAGAGCATTTCAGCCACACAACTGAACCTTCGATTTTAGGAGAAAATTGGGCTTACAATAAGAGATGTACAAGTGGGCTTCCAACCCCAACATACTACGCATAATCACCTAACAGATTGTGAATTGGAAGAACTCACTGTGCCTTCTATTCGTGAACTTCAAGAAGACCTTCGATTCAGTAGAAAGAGCTGTAATATTGCAAGCACTTGCTAGGAAAGGAGTATCCCCGACATCATCGCAATCATAAAATTGATATTTGATGGTGCCCCCTTGGCTGCACAATGGGAATACTACTGCACCTCCATCCAGATAAATGCCGAAATCATGCAGGGCAGTCCTTTATCGCCGCTGCTCTTCAACATCGCGGTCGATGACATTATGACAATAGTATGCCATCCAACCATGAAATCACGTAGAGCCTCGCTAGACAGGTGAATTGGACTATGCGCACGACATATGTATGTCTGATCTCTCATAGAATCATAGACATCCAGAAAAAAACTAATGATCTCTTCCTAATAGCCAGCAGTCACTCCAGCCAAGGAAACATCACCATAAAAGCGAAATCAAAAAATGATGGAGTTGATGATGATGTCTCGAGGCGGCTTGCGAAGGCTCGTGCAGTATTTGGTAGATTACACCGCTTATGGAATAGCAGATAGTTACGTCGGAAGACGACACTCCGTGCGTTAAATCCATGCTGCAGTAAGACATGGCTCACCACAACGAAAATAGTGCAAAAATTACAGGTTTTCAGCTGCAAATGCCTGAGAATAATATGTGGGATATTCTGGTCAAAGAGAGAATCAAATGCAGAGCTGTGGAGCGCCATAGCAGAGTCCCCTGTTCACCTTCAATTCACCAAGAGAAAACGGACTTGGATAGGTCATGCTCTCAGAAAAAATCCCAAGCAGCATTGTCCGAATGGCACTAGACAGGAACCCCCAAGGAAGCAAACGTGCAGAACGACTAATTGCAACTTGGTGACGACCCGTTCTGCAAGAACTAGCCCAGATCAGCTCATTATGGGACAACGCTAAGTAGGCGGCACAAAACAGAGTGCGATGGAAAGCCTTCGTAGAGGCCCTAAGTTGTCAAGTTGAATAATAAAGGAAAAATAAGCTTATCTTGAACAAACTTTGAACATTTTCCAGTGATAATTTATCAGCAAAATTTTTATAATTATTATTTTATATTTAAAAAGTTGGATAGATGGATGCAAAAATACTTTAGATATTGGATCTGTGGTCTGGGCAATACCTTATCTTCTTTTTTTTTCTTGTGGTACATCAAAGGGAGTTCAAAATAATACATAAATTTTATTAAGCTCAATAAATACTATAAAAATAGTTATTATTTTCACTTAGTTTTTTTGTTTTTTTTTTTTTTTGTTTTAACATATCGGAGCAGCGATATATACTCTATATATAGGCATTGGCATTATCTGATGAAACTCTATGCACCTGTTGGAGCATATTTCGACATGCGTAGGTTTATGGTCAAAGGGGGTCCATTGTGTACTCCTACTAGTTATTAGTAACTTATATACTATATATATACGAGATATATACGATATATATATATATATATATAGAGAGAGAGGGAGAGTGAGAGATACACGCATGTTTTTGCATGCAACTTTTGCATGAAACTTTAATGTAACAAATTAAATTTTGTGTTTGGAGGAGTGTCCATGTTGTGTTCCTGCTCTGGGTTTAACTTATTTTTTTAGTTGGGCTTTGTTTATATTATTTTTGGCTTTTGGCTATGACTTTTATCGCAAGTTATCTGTACGAGGGTTGGCATACAAGTAATTGACAGTCAGTGATATAATTTGGAGCAAATTCAAATTTTATGAAACCGATATACAAGATGTACTGGGCTTGTTTGAACAGATCATTTTTAGTTCATTTAATGTAAACAAACTTATTGTGTAGACTGTGAGCTGTAAGGTTATATTTTGTACTCTAATTTGCGTATTGTATACTAAAACATATATTAAGATGTGACAAATGTATAGCCAAACTGAGAAGTCGGCAGCTTTTGGAACTCGAAGTGCAAAAGTTTAATTTGTTGCCAAACACAACTTTGAGACCATAACAGCAACTTTAATTCCAGATGATACTTCATTTACCAATTTACACTTATTTGGCTTTAAATTGATATAAACGGATGAAGCTCTGGAAATTGTATTTAAGGAATACGTGTAGACTTGACTTAAAATCGAACGATTTTGGTACTAAATTCAAAACCAAATATAGAATTCAAACATTTTGGCAGAAATTGCTCCAAAAAAAGAAAATAGAAAAATAAATTTCAAAAATTATACTTCGATAATCTGAGATGACGCAAAGTTTAGTTTTTAAAAAAGTACGCAACATCTTAGCTTATCGCTATTTTGGCTTAAGGGTTTTACTTTATAGCCAGGAATACTTTATCCCAAAATGTGGGTACAATAAGTCAGGAGAATGCATATATGGCGCAAAACTAGAAGCATCTTCCTAAGGAAGACTTAGCAACATATTAATTTATAATTTATACACGAATCCGTAAGAAAGTAAGCAAGAAACAACAAATTATTGTAATTATCAACTTGGAAATGGTTAGATTCGATAAGATTATTGAATATTGATAAGTTCCCTCTAACATCTGGTTTTTATTAAGCTTTTGGAAGCCTTAAATGTATGTTATACCCAGTAAGAAAAGTTACCTTAGGTGCAACCAGTATGACTAGAACCATTAATTTACCCATGGTCGTCTATCCGTCTGTCATTTTTGAATGAATAGTTTGCTTTTTAGAAAGCTAATAACAATACTATTGAAATCTACCCAGCACTAATATAAGCAGGTTTACTATATCACAAATCTATCATGTTTGTTTTTAAAGCTATCTCAATCTAATACGGGTTATAATTCGGGGTACTTTGATAGTTCAAAGTGTTCAATCAGATAGTTCAGAGCACCATGTTGAATTTTATAGCCCAATTCATTCAATAGGGAATTTTTTGTACAATTTGGATAATTCAAAGAAAAACTAACTTTATACTCTCCAAATCTATACGACTTAACTTTTCGCAGCAGGTTTTATTAAAATTTTTATGTACAAATTATAATTTATTTCAAATCGGTACAAGAAAAGTAACATTCGAAAACCGCTTATGCGCGGATTTGGGTAAACAATTTATAGAGAGAAGTAAGAATTGATGAGGTTGACTTAGGATATTTAATTTATACCCGCTACCATCTGGTAATAAGATACATATCAAACCAGAAGAAAAAGTTGGACACCTTGAAAAATAAACTAAACTTTGAACAGGGTGACTGAAGGAATTAATATATATCCACGCCGTCCATATGAACGCCTAGTTTTTAAAGATGAATACTTGCATTTGGTATTTCATATATCTGATATTTGTCGTATGGCTCTCATTGTATTGATAATGCATCCAATCGCTATATTATTTGCTTTTTTAAGAACATTTTTCGCCTGCATTTGGTATTTCTTATGGAATATTTGTGTATGATTCACAGTTATTATATATTCAATCGATCATTTTAATTAAAATCGGTTAACAATTTCATTTAGCTTCCGTAGGCAAATTTTATCACTTAATTCCTTGTATTTCATATTAGGTATTCACTTTAATTGTAGCGATAATGCATCCAATCGCTATATTCCTCTCTGGAAAAACTTTTCCACTAAATTCCTTGCATTTCGTATATCTGCTATTTGTAGAATGGGTCATATTGTAGTTATTCCAATCGTTGTATTATTTAAATTTATTTAAAAGCATTTAACTATAGCTACTGTAGGCAAATTATTTCACAAAATTCCTTAAATTTCGTTTTGTTTTAAAGTTTAATGATTTGAACAAAATCGGTTGGCTTATCATAGGACCATATAGAGGAAAATTGGTTAAAAAAAAGGCATTCTTTGTAAAAAGTTTCTTGTGTAACGTTTGTTTCGCCAAGATATTGTGTGCCAATTTGTTGTCTCGAAGTGTTTTGAGCCTTGCGAAAGGGTCAAAATCGGTTGACTATACTTATAGCGAAAAACAGCCAAGTTCTTATTTTTAAAAAACTTGTCTATTTCTTAGAAACTTATTAATTTGGCAAAAGTACTGGGTAAACATGCCCGAAATTTAGCCATGCTTTTTGGCCAATTTTTGCTTTTCTAAATAAACACATTGGGTCTTAATATGATAAAAATATAATAAATATTTAATATAATTATAAATCTTTATATTATATTTTTACTCTAAATAAAATTTTGAGTTTAAAAAAATGAAGCTGTTTCGGCTGAAAGTACAAAAATTAAATTGTAGTTAGATGTACCTCATGGTGATTTCTAGCTGAATTTAAGAAGATGTATAATATGTGGATCGCGATGAGTAAAATTGCAATACAATATTACAAAAATGCTATTGAAGTCCTTCAATATACTACGGATGTAAAAATTTATGCAGTTTTTTGTCTTGTAAATGCGACTTAAAGTTTAATTTTATTTTAAACAGAAATGTCTGTTGAGCATAACAACAGCCGTCTTGGCATTAAGCCGTATTATGGCTTAAAGTTTCCAAGGCAATACTTAAACATTTTTTTTTTTTTTTCGTTTTAATATTTAAAAATATTAAAATGCTTTTTATGAATAAATAAAATTTGTTAAATAAAAAGCCAGCTAAAAAGGCAGAATACACAAATCGTTTGTTAGAAAGATGCAAGCTCTAGGCTCTGGCACTTAATAATCTTTATTATGAGCTTATTCTTGCACATTGCATAGGGTGGGTCATCTGTTGATTTGATTACTAAGCACTGGTGGTATGACGAAAGTAAACACTTCCAAAAACTGTCAATAAATTTTGTCCAAAAGCGGAAACCTATTTTTGATTCAAACGGCACAATAATTTTGCACGCTTAAGCTAAATTCATCGTCTACAAAAAAAGGTTTCGGAAACTACAATGAAGAGATGTTTATGACAAAATCGCCACTAGAGCTTGTCAATTGCACTTTGAAATAAAGAATGTAGTATCTATTCAGGGTATCCCAAAACGTGGACTTAATAGTACCGATAATACTTATTATTTATTATTAATCTTAGGGTGGATCCACTAAGGATCACACTGATCTATGTGAAGTCCCCCGCTTCTTTGGGGCCTACTGGCTTAACCTAATCTAATATTGACCTTATCTTCAAGCAATATTAAAATTAGGAAATATAATATAAGAGTGAGAAAAATATTATACAAAACTAACCTATAGATACGCGTCGTCTCAAATCTGGAACCGACTAAAAGCCTGAACTTACAATAGAAAAGTTGAAAAAAGAAAGATAGATAAAAGTTGAAACATTTCTTTATAAAAGGTGCCAAAAGATCACCGGGAGATTCATTATTAGGGATTATTCAAAACTATTCGTTTTCAGAAAGAGTTGCTTTCAATATACCATTCATAAGAGAGGAAATCATAATGCTCAAGACATGAAAGGGATTGTACAATGTATAATTGGATCTATAAGTTAGATACTTATGCAAGTCGGAAAAAATGAGTTATTTTAGATGGAACGACAAAAAAAAATTTGTGAAGAAGAGAACCTCAGTAAGTAAACACGAATAAGACGCCGTGACATGTTCTATGATCTGAACATATAGTTAAGGCAATTTTATAAGACGAAGTCTGCAAGAATAGAATGGCAGCTGGATGCTAGGACTTCAATGGAAGCAGCGAAGAGTAAACATTGAAAAATATTTTAATAAAAATTGCCTCTGATTATATTGAATTAAAGAACAAACTAAATACACAGAGTTTAGTGAAAAAATTTTATTTTTTGAAGGATAGTCGTGATGGTATTGAGGACTTCAAACGCAGTTACGATATTCCGGAATTGAATGGATGAGTGAAACATAAAGCAGGTTGGTTGTATAAGAATCAGTAAATAGAAGATGTGATTATTTTTTATTATTTATTTAACTTAAATTTGTAATCCAACAAAACACCAAGGTTGCACATGCTATGAATGTGTGCCAAGTTAAAGGATTCTAAAGATTAGATTGCAAAATTAGGAACGCATAGGTAAA
The DNA here is from genome assembly GCA_035046065.1 of Chymomyza procnemis. NCBI lineage: Eukaryota > Metazoa > Arthropoda > Insecta > Diptera > Drosophilidae > Chymomyza > Chymomyza procnemis. The sequence continues at coordinate 37,710,540 of JAWNOJ010000021.1, read as the reverse complement.
ACGTCATGATATAACATTTTGTTTTGAAAGAAAGAGTTGGTTTCTATAACACCTCAATTGCTGCTTTCAAAATCATGTGAAAGTAGAAAGTTTTTACTTGAGTCATTGTAGGTCGTCAAAATTTTAACAACATCGGCATACACAAGGTGCGAGAGTGGGAGATAAGGGTGCCTCCTCATAAGTCAGTTTCAAAATATCGTTACCTATTTTTTTGGCTTCACTATCACTAGGATTCTAATTTAAGAATATTCTAGAAAAGTTCTGCTCTTAAGTCCAACTCAAGTTAGTTTAGGATTTGCAGCTGCTAATAGAGTTTCATGTGTAGCAAACGCGAGTCAATACCACAACTTTAAAAACTATTTTACGAAAAGAGCAAAAAAAATTAAATTCCATCACGATTAAAAATAAATCCTAAAAACTATGATATGGACAAGTAAGACACACTGTTGTTTAGATAATTGCACATAGATAAACGCACTTACTGCTAAAAACCATAAAAACCCTAAAAATCGAATATCTACTTTAAAACAATTACAAACATTTTTAAATGTCTGTGAGGATTAATATAATTGTCTCTACTAAACCTTCCGATTAAGCAAATATTTCAATATTTTGTTTTAGCTGAAAATTAGGGGCTGAATCTTAAGGGCTGAGTTGTCCAACGCGCCAGATTGCTCATAAATCAGCCATTTGTATTTATTTTATCATTTAATAAACTTTTTTTTGTTGACTAAATATATGTTCAAATATATGCAAAGGATCTCAAATCTCTTGTTCTTTACATGTTTCAAAAAAAAATACTGAAAAAGCGCCACTTTAGTAAGCTATTGATGAGAAGACCCACAGACCCTTTTCAAAGCTGTTTCGACATGGTAAAGTCCAACAAGTCAGCATATCTCAGAGACTTTTAGAGCTGTAGACATGAATTTTACGAATAAATTGCATCAACCATGAATATTTTGCATTTTTTCAATTTCTATTACTATTTTGTCGAAAATTTTTATTAAAATCTTTAAATAGTTCAACATTTACTCAAGAATATGTTTTCCGACTTTCTAGTTGGCGCTAAGAATTTTGGAGTTTCAAAATGCTGTCTAGTGCTACGCCTGCTGAGTATCTCCAATGGTAGAACCAATTCGATGTATCGACAGCAAAGACAACTGAGTTCGGCAGAGCTGCAAACTAATTACACCTCGTATAACTAGTTACGATATCTGAACCAATAGTTGAATTGAGACGTGGTTATACTGATACAGAAAGTAAGCTGTTAACTGTAGGTTGCTCTTCTCCTGAAACTGCTTTGGAGCGACTGATGGCACTGCAAAATTAATACAAACTTAACTTAGGTAAATAGCGTCAATTTGCTAGCTATGTCAGTGCTAGGCAAAACCGAGCCACCTAATCATCAAGCCATAACAAAACCACTGCAAACTGTCCAAAATCGAACACCTTAATAACATGATAAGTTGGTCAACCCTCGTGCGTAGTTTGTCGATCGAACATATGTACAATTGAAATCAATTTCCCAGCCGAGACATAGATTGATATAGCTCGGAGCTGTGTGCGTGTTAAGCTACTCACACTTGATTGCCGAATATGTCAAAGTCTTTTAGTGATAAGCGTTGGTAACAAAAAAAAACAAAAATTTTGGCCTGGCCTAAACACTTAACAACAAACAGCGAGCCATCATAAAGCAGACTAGTAAATTGATACTGGCAGAGTTCCAAAAAGTATGCTATACTTTTTAGTATGCGGGGGAACGCTATTTCGATGCCATTAACAACACGCCGCTGCAGTTGAAGTCAAAATTATGAGCAGTCAGTCCTTTAGGCTCTCACATATTTCTTTTTTTTTAACAAATTACAAAGTTTGGCTACGCAGCGCATTGCCAACTTTTTCAAGCCAGCCAGCCAGACACACACTAGCACACACACACACACACCGCAATTTTGGAGACCCAAAAAAAAAAAAAAAAATTTGGGCACAAAAATGTTGCTTATTAATGTGCATAATATATTTAAATTTAAATTTTGCACTTACATTAAGCAACTAGAGTGGCGTTTGCAGCAAAAAGTACAACTCTTCAGTTTCACTTTTTATTTTCAAATTTAAGCGCGCAAAAAACGTTACATTACGCGCAAACTTTTTGGTAAAATTTTTTGAAACACCAACACCAAAAAAAAAACAAAAAAAATATTTGTTTTTTATTTTTTTTAATTAATTATTTTTTGTTTTTTACACAAAAAATATGCAGTTGAGTTTATTTATTGTTTATTTAAATTGCAATTTGTAGCTTGATTTTGCTGGCTTTCTGTGCTTGTGGCAGCCACGTCTAACGATGGCGCAGTCTCGCGCCCAACTGAGGCACAATGCGCGCCAGCAGCGCTATTTAAGTGGCAGCAGCGACGTCGACGGCGACGTCCACAGCGAAGCAGGCAAGCAAAACAAAGGACTGGACAGGAGGTAAGCAGAGCAAGGCACAGCTGCCGGCATTTTGTTGTTGTTGTTTGTTGTTGCTTCGAACAGCTGGCAATCTAACGGTTTTTTTAGCAGCTTAAAGCTCAACAATAAAAAGCTTGTGTGCCTTTTTTATTTTAAAGCTGGCAATGCCTTGTAAGCTGCGGCACATTGACAGCTAAGCTTGCGCTCATTTGCTGAGCATTTTTTTTGCATTCGCTCTCACATTGACAAGGGCGTCGCTGTGCAGTGTTGCCAAGTGCATTATATTTTTGCATTAAAAGCTTCTGTTTGCAGTGTTGCCAAAGCGCAGAACTGTAACTGCTTTTATTTTTAAAAATTGTAACTTTTTTTGATCTCTGGTTGGATTCCTATATATATTTCCGTGCATTTGTTAGCAAATATTAGTTGTAAAGGGTGTTTTTTCTAGAGGTATAGAACTTGAAATTGCAAAAAAACAACGTTGGATTATGCAATTGCCATGAATTTTCTTCATCCGAAAAATATTCTTGTGGCATTACATATTAAATATTATTTCTGGCATATGACCCCCAAGGCTGGCTGGGACGTAGTCCAATCTGGATGTACAATTTTCAATAACTTTTTCCAACATTTGTGGCCGCATATCGACATAGACCTGCAAAAAGTAGTCTAGCTGGTCACAAGATCTGGGATGCCAATTCACATGTTCAAAACGTGAAATTAAACGATCACCAAACGTGTCTTTCAGTAAATCGATTGTGGTACGAGCTGTATGACATATTGCGCCGTCTTGTTGGAACCACTGCTGCTGGACAACATGGTTGTTCAATTTAGGAATGAAAAAGTTAGTAATCATGGCTCTCTATACCGACTACCATTGACAATAACGTTCTGGCCATCATCGTTTTTGAAGAAGTACAGACCAATGGTTCCACCAGCCCATAAAGCGCACCAAAGAGTCCGTTTTTCAGGACGTAATGATGTTTCCACATACAATTGAGGATTAGATTCACTCCAAATGCGACAGTTGACATAGCCATTGAACCAGAAGGCCGCTTCATCGCTAAACAAAATTTGCTTATGAAAATCGGGAACAACGACAATCTCGATTTGGGCCCTACGCCTTACTTGATGATCATTTGGCTTCAATTATTGCACGAGTTCAATTTTGTAAGCCCACAAACCAAGATCCTTATGCAAAATCATCCATAAAGTGCATGCCCACAGATCCAATTCCTGCGCTCTACGGTAGATGTACTCATTCGGGTCTTCCTCAATGCTACACTGAAATCAAATTATCGCCCATCTCTCAGGGAATATTAAATCATTAAGACATTTTTCATTTTGTACCTATTGTACTGCCCCTGACTAGTGATGAGATAGTAACAACAAATGCATATAGCACTGTCCCTGACCTATGGTCACACCGGAATATATTTTTCTGCCAAACTGCCTCCGACTTTGTCAGATAGAGTTTTAATTATTTTTTTTTTTTTTGACTTTCCTAAGTAGCATACCGTTGTGTATCCCCTTTTTTTCTTCCAAATATTGAACCGTTAATCGAAGCCAATCCAAAATTTTTTTCTCTTTTACATTCCGTTTATCGTTAAGCGGCACTTTTGTTTCGTAATTATTTTCGTATTTCTTTTGTTGCGTCTTCTATCACATGTCTGGGTATAGATTCACGCATCCGGATACGCCTTTCAATACAGTCTGTTTCTACGAAAACGAGAATGTAGAGCCTGAGTTATAGGACTATAGTAGGAGGCACTGAAGGATCTTGTGAAATATATGTTAGAGGATTCACATGCATGTCAGACGATAAGTTGCATCGCCGTTGCCGTCTAAAGAGGGCTAAGGAGATGATAGAGATAACGTCGTGATGCCCAAAGTGCAGTAAATGCAGTAAATGAAGACACCCTGAAGGTTCTGAGATGATGCAAAAGAGACACGATTTGGTTGAAAACGGCAACACCCCCTCGAAAGTTATTACTTGACGGGTGATCCAACGCAGCTGGAGGTGAATACTTGTGTTTGAAGTAACGCTAGGTAGTCGTATTAACGCCATGACTCATGCATGCTTGTGGCACGGGTTACAGGTATCTTAAGAAGGTGATCAACCTCTATTGGGAATCCATGGAAGAAAAAAACCACACAGATGTAACCAAGGTTTACCTTGTAACCCGGTTCTTACGGTAAAATTATTGCTATTTATTTACAGTTCACTTATACAGTGAGTACAACAGTTATTCAAACACTTCGAAATTCGCACTTTAAGATCTTAAAACTTTTGACGCAGATATGGTACAACAATACTTTTTAAAAATAAAAAATAAAGATTTCTTAACATAATAAAATTAAAAAAAAAACAACAAAAATTTATATCTTAAGAATATATATCTTATATATATCTTAACAATAATAAAAAATGTATTTCTATGAAATGGTAGTCTTAGCAGATAAAACTGCCTGTGCTGCTTCGGGAACACAGCGTTATCCAAAGACATCTCGGATCGATATTTTCACAAGTGAATAATCAAATTAAATATTAATGAATGAAAAATTTATTTTACCCGTAATTGCAAACAGTGTTACCTTCTAAACACAATCTTCCAGATACAAGTTTCGGCATCAACTCAATCGACTCGGCGGGAAATATCAAATATCTGGGTATTCATTTGGAAAGTAAAATATCGTTTTAATTCTAAATTAGCAGTACTGTCGACAAAGTCAATAAATGTATGCGTGCCTCATATTAATTTATTTACAAAAAACAATACCTAAAATTAGATTCAATACACTATCCAAGATAATTAATTTTAGTCCCAGTTTCAAATAATTAGTCTATTTTGATTTAAGATTTTTTTATACATTTTTTCTTTTTTTTATTAAAAACTATAAATTCAAATACAAACATTCAGTTACGATCTGAAATCCAGCGCAACAAGTAGCGAGGCCGCCCATGTCCAAAGAAAACTTGCCTATCCATCTACGAAGCAAGAGATAAGACAAAAAGTCATGCCAAGCGAAGTTGTTATCACTTATCACAACTGTTTGTCGCTTCGCATCTCTTTGCCGCTTCGCATCTCTTTGTCGCTTCGGCGCTCCCTATAATTTAATCTAGAATTAGTTCTCACTGCACACCCGGTGTATGGGTCAAGGCAAACCCGCTCAGCGCATCGACTTTTCCAACGATAATTTAAGTTTTTGTTTAACAAAAATGATTAATTATGTAAATCTAAATCGTTCGCTTAATTGAAGACCAAGGAATGATTCAAAAATCAAAAAATTTTATTTAAAAAGCTGCATATAAGCAAATCTCTATAATATTTTGTGTATCAAACTCAATAATAGAATTTTATATTGAATTTAATTAAATTGAATAGTGAACAATTAGAATAATAAACTTATTAACAGCTTTAAAATCTTCAGTTCTTAAAAAAATAAACAATTCAATAGATATGCAACGAAATACAGCATATTTATTTAAGGAATTTGGTTATTCATAAAACTTTTATTTTTATTGATAAACAATTATTTTTCTAAATAGAAAAATCGTTTCCTAGCATACGGTACATTGCAGAAAATAACTTTTACAACAGTAAATTTCCAAATATAAAAGACACAGAAATAGAGAGAGAGAGAGCAGGCGAGTATCGCTTTCAGCAAAATATTACATGCACAAAGGGGAAAAGGGAAACATAGAGAACACGTTATTGCCTGCATATATATTGTCATAACATTCTTACAATATTTATTAAAAAATATGTAAAAAATGTATTCATAAAGAAACTATGTATTAACAATATATGCATTTGTGTAATACGATGTATTTCATAAGATATCGATCATTAAACATTAAAATGCAATCGCGATAAATCATATGCTTATCGGCATTTTTTGCATTAATTCTTTTTGTATTGGGGCGCTGCAGCAATTGTGACACTAATAGTAATTTATATTTTAATAATTTAAAAAATGGTAAGTAAATGTGGTTTTTCTTCCTGGAAAATATACTAAATTAAACTATTCAACTGCTGCGCGCAGTCGCAGCAAGGTGAACCAACAAAAGACGCAATAGCACCGGTCACTGTATCGCCCGTATTGCCGGTTGAAAAGTCAAGTGAGCAGGGACCTGCTGGCCACAAACCAGAAGCAGCTGCTGTCTTCACCACCGATAATGAAGCAGTACCAAAAGCAGCTCAAGTCGACCCGCTTGAAGTCAAAGATAAAGGGTCGCCGGATGAAGTAATACGTGCTTACTGCAATTATCAACTACATTGTAGTACAGGTATGTCACGTTCACATTCACGACGTCTTAAGGCTAAATATTGATTTTCTTTAGATGATTCTTCTGACAGCTCTGAGGCTGACGTTGAGTTGCCCTTCCGTAGAACTTTCTTTCGTTATGGGCGCCATGCGCGGCATTAGAAAGTCCGCGACGAAGGAGAAGCAGATTAAAGTTTACGCAAACAATATCCTACACATTCACATACATTACGATTACAAATTAATCGCCAATATAAATATTTGTAATAAAATGAATATAAATAATGTCAAAAATAATTATGCACTGGTAATTGTTTTACATCATTTTAATAATCAAATCAATAAAAAATAAAAATGTAAACATAATTAAGTTTATACATTGTGAATATATAGGTTCTGGCAACTAGAAAATAGCATCAAGCGGTTATACAAATTTCAAATACTCTATATTTGCCAATTACTGCAGTTTACGTGAAATTAATTAATTGAAATTGTGAATGAAAATGGTAAGTAATTGGTCGTGTGGCATGAGGACGGCACTGGCGCACCCACTGCCGAGTGTGATGAAGCAGTGCCGATTGAAGTTCGCTGCCCAAAGAGATCATTCCCGCGACGTTTTGATGAGCCGCCCTCAAAGTGTTATTGTCAGCAAGTAGATCGTTTATATATGTATAAGTATGTCAGGTTGATGCTTAAGTTGAGATAAGGCTATTGTTGATATCTTTTTTATTTGTGCCAGCATCGCTGTCCGCAATCATTTGACTTGTTTACTCTAGAAAACAGCTGATTTGCTCAACTTAACTAACATTTCCGGCACTGTACAAATTGCACAATTTTCCAGCACTCCCCTGCGTTATCGATAACTTTTACTTGTCTTTGCTTTGCTTGTCTGTTGCTGCAGAAAATTACTTTGGATTCTAACAAAAGTTTCATTGTAGAAAAAATTTTGTCACAAAATGAATGTTTTAATTTTCGAGGATGTCGCATCTAAAATGCATCAGTTTCACAGCATCCACAGTCGCAGTCTGGAACTGCGCAATAACCAAACAATGGCAGTGCCTACAGAACCTGGCAATTCCACTGGCTTCCTGTTTTCAAATCGACCTATGGCTATTGGAGAGCATTATTCATTTAAAATGTCGCATACTCCGGATGACATGGTGATCGGAGTTACCAATCTGGAGCCGCATGAATATTTGAGCTTTAAGAATGGAGTTGATCTGTTTGGCGTAGAAGTTTTCAATGCCAATTCGAACGCCATACCAATTTACGATAACATTTTACGCCCGAGACCCGTCGCAATTCCTAATGACGATGTCGTAACCTTGGGATGTGTTGTCTTGCCCAAAGAAAATGATGTAATCAACGGTACGCTGGTCATCAACCACAATGGGAAAAAACTACACGAAACCATGGTTCCCCTGGACATAGGTCCGCTATATGTTGTCATTATAGCCGACACCAATGTTGATTGGATAAGCATCATACAAACTCAAGTGCCCAGTCTTCAAGAATCGTGTCGTCAGGTTATACGGAACAATTTTCCAATAAGCGACATTGCACAGATGAACCTGCCCAGGACTCTTAAGGATTTTCTATCGGTCAAGGAATTGTAATGCCAATTAGATTATGTACCAGCAATGGCCTTTGCAAATAAAAGAGCAAATACAATCTAATTATTATGTGATATATTATAGTTTGTTTTTATTTATTTTTTATTTCTATTTTTTATGTCTAACATACAAAGGATGCCAGGACATGGCATGATGGTTCTCATAAAGTCTCTGTCTACAAGACGATTTGCAAATTTAGCTTATTCGATATAGTCCAGTCTGCAACTGAGACTCTATGGGAAAGGAAAAGAAATACATTAGATGATTTACATTTTGTTGAGACAAGAATTGGGTCATGATCTTTGTCCCACTACTGAAGAGGTGTCCAACCTATTGTTACCTTCATGAACCCTTTTCTAGAGTACAACCAATGAATGTATAACAATGATCTATTTGCTGGACATATTGTTACTTGAGATACTATTTGTGCAACTTTGGGACTTTAAATAATAGTGAATTGGATATCGCAGGTTACTTTTAGATATTCCACAAATAATGCAGCTGCAATTCCATTCCAATATACAATCTGATGTACAATATATAGAATAATAAATATTTTGGGCTTCAATTTAATTTTATTAAATATTAATTTAAACTAAATGAAATATATGTTTTAAGCGTGAAGAGTATGCATATGCATGTATTGCGGATCCTGGTATAACTTTATTAAATGAGTCATATCCCATGATTTCCTTCTCTTCCGAAACTTCACAGCTTTGATGTTTCTCCTCGCACATTATCCACATGAATTTATATCTATGATAACGAGAGCCGCGTTTTACCAACTCTTGGGCATCTAGCGTCAGAACACATAAGAGCGTATCCAGTGGCAACTTGGGTGTAGGCCGTAGATTTCTTATATTCTGGCCATATGGGCTCACTGATTGTCTAATGAATTAAAGTTAGACCAGTTTTCAGCAGTGATAGACTAGGAGCACTCTATGCATCATTCAGTTTCCACCTCAAACCTTGCAGGTCAAATGCATCCAACAGTAGATAGTTGGTATTAAAGGTACGAACATGATTTCATCACCACCTTTCGATTTTTGGATCAAATGTAACGCCACCTATATGGATATGCCACGCGAGAGCAGCAGAATATCTTCAACAACCTGAAAATATGTCAAATTAGTTGGATGATATGAAGCCGGCAACTGAATTACTCACCACGGCATGTTGGCCTAGTCGTCGACGTCGTCTACATGTACCGGATTATTCTCGTCATTTTGCTTTTTATATTTCCTGACAGGACAGATTATCTATTTTATTATAAAAAATAAATTGTTATTAATTTTTTATAAATGATTTGCTTATATCAGCACATTTTTATGAATAAGACTGAGTTGTACAAAAATTTCGATAAAAATAAATAATGGTGGCAGGGTGGCTGCATGTGCAGAGATTACGCACGTGAAATACCAAGTTCATCGGATAAACCATAATATTGTATGAAAGATATTAAAAAAAAAAAACAAACACTTTTTAAGAACATATTTTACGGTTTTAAGCACAGCGAGTCAGTCTTTCATACAGCGAAATTTCAGGTAACTGCTAACGATTCTGATTGGAAAATTAAAAACCAATGCGAACCGTAATGCTAGGAATGAAACCAATACAGAAAAGAGACTCATGTTACATTACAAACAATTTAAGCTAATTTTACGATTTATTTAAAATGCTATTCAAAATATGAAGTACACATTGAAAACCCCAAACCATGAATACCTAAAATATGAAAAACTTTTTCTAACGCAGAAGATGTGAGGATATAGCTTTCGTTATGACAAACAATTTATTTATTTTAATGCAACATTATAGGTTTAGCTTTGATTTTTGGACTTCTAACATTCGTGTTTACCTCGAAACGGGATGGTCTAATAGGTATAAGTCTCCTTCAGATCGAGACATTTTAAGTACAGACAGCATATGCTCAATGCTTGCCAAAGTAAACAAATAACGTAAAGAAGAAGAAAATGCAAAAAACTCAACCGGGGGCGCACACGCTTTACCATGTTGACTGAGTGTTTGTCCTTATCGTTAAATTCAACAAACTCTGGGCTACGAAACCACCATGTGCCTGCCACCTGCACAAGGCAACCACAACAAGTGGTACGCGATCTGCCATGATTTGTTTTTGTTTTCGTGTCATCGCCTGATTCTAAGTTGGTCATTTCAATGTGGTCACCATCGGCACACTTTGTGTACTAGCCCCGCTCAATGTCCTCTTTCTTGTGCGTCTTACGAACTTACCATTGTTGATCCTCAAAGCAGTTGTCGTTGTTCTTATTGCTCGTTTGGACTGCAACCGTTGATCGCTTCGTTCAAATAGGGCTAAGTTTTTGACTCTTTGAATATTTCTGCTGTTAGGCGTTTGATAGCAGTGATGTTGTTGTTGTTTCTGTTGTAGCGTCTCGATGCACCAAGTATAGTTTGGGCTTTCGAGACAGATTGGGATTGGCGGTCTTGGATAGGCATGGGCCTCCGCCGACTGCCGTGGGAATCGAGTTGCTGATGTCTTAACGCATTTCATTCTGATGACTCCGTTCTATTTGCTGCGAGCATCTGCCACTTCTTGTGGATGTGTGCCTGCTACAGATGTGGCTGTTCGTTGCTGTCGGTTTTGCTATACATTTTACACTTGACAACAACAGGTTTCTGGGCTTAACGCATAAACTATACGATGTGATTGTGCAACAATGCTTGTTATCAAGCTCACTGGCTATCGTTTGTTATCGATAGATACTACGATGAACACTTATCGCAATGCAACTTTTAGGGTTGCTTTCGTAAGCTGTTACTTGCAAATCATTTAAGGATTGCCACTGGAAGTTGCTGATTTTCAAACTACAATAAGTCCACGGCAATCAGTGTGTGTAATTTTTCAACAATTAGATTAATATTTAAATTAAATATTATTATAAATTAATAAATTTAACTACATTTTATAAAAATATATGCATTTTAGTAATACATACGATGTATTTCATAAGATATCGATCAATCGATAATCATTAAAATGCAATCACGATAAGTCAAGTGGTTATCGGCATTTTTTGCATTCATTCTTTTTGTATTGGGGCGCTGCAGCAATTGTGACACTAATAGTTATTAATATTTTAATAATTTACAAAATGGTAAGTAAATGTGGTTTTTTTTCCAGGAAAATATACTAAATTAAACTATTCAACTGCTGCGCGCAGTCGCAGCAAGGTGAACCAACAAAAGACGCAATAGCACCGGTCACTGTATCGCCCGTATTGCCGGTTGAAAAGTCAAGTGAGCAGGGACCTGCTGGCCACAAACCAGAAGCAGCTGCTGTCTTCACCACCAATAATGAAGCAGTACCAAAAGCAGCTCGAGTCGACCCGCTTGAAGTCAAAGGTAAAAGGTCGGCGGATGAAGTAATACGTGCTTACTGCAATTATCAACTACATTGTAGTACAGGTAAGTCATGTTCACATTCACGACGTCTTAAGGCTAAATATTGATTTTCTTTAGATGATTCTTCTGACAACTCTGAGGCTGACGTTGAGGTGCCCTTCCGTAGAACTTTCTTTCGTTATGGGCGCCATGCGCGGCATTAGAAAGTCCGCGACGAAGGAGAAGCAGATTAAAGTTTACACAAACAATATCCTACACATTCACATACATTACGATTAGAATTTAATCGCCAATATGAATATTTGTAATAAAATGAATATAAATAATGTCAAAAATAATTATGCACTGGTAATTGTGTTACATCATTTTAATAATCAATTCAATAAAAAATTAAAATGTAAACATAATTAAGTTTATACATTGTGAATATGTAGGTTCTGGCAATTAGAAAATAGCATCAAGCGGGTTTCAAATAGTCTATATTTGCCAATTACTTCAGTTTACGTGAAATTAATTAATTGAAATTGTGAATGAAAATGGTAAGTAATTGGTCGTGTGGCATGAGGACGGCACTGGCGCACCCACTGCCGAGTGTGATGAAGCAGTTCCGATTGAAGTTCGCTGCCCAAAGAGATCATTCCCGCGACGTTTTGTTGAGCCGCCCTCAAAGTGTTATTGTCAGCAAGTAGATGGTTTATATATGTATAAGTATGTCAGGTTGATGCTTAAGTTGAGATAAGGCTATTGTTGATATCTTTTTAGATTAGTCCATTGAATTGAATGTTATGTAATGTGTGCTTGATGTCTATATATTGTCTATTTTTTTCCCAGTGACCAGTAGTTCTAAGCAATCGGGTAACTGCAAAATAGACATAGAAATTTTACACAACTTGCTTGCATCTTTAACAAATTTTATACCAACCTTGGTCCTAACTACGATGAAGCCGTTTTTATATGAAAGCTTATGCACACTTCTCTGACGCTCCATCTGTATGGTAGCAAATAATTACCAGAATGGTACGTGGACAATGTTGATCATCAAATCTCTCGCTATGCGAAAATCAGCTTGTAGGCACTGCAGCGTTTTATATCGAAATTGTATATTGCTTTGCAGAAGAGCCCCTAAGGTGAATAAATGCCTGCAATCAGATAGTTGAAATGATTTCTGTAACAAAAGCACTTTGCATGGTTAGAAATGTGGGCAGATATTGTTTACCTGAAGTATAAGGCTTATTGGATTTATCTGTATGCTTAGGTTCGGAGTATCATTAGCTTGCTGCTTGTCGAATCCAATTGGGCCTGCTACATATGCAATTTGCCTTTGCTGTTTATATGCTTTTTATTTCGTTTTACAAAAAGCTCTGATTAAGGTAAAATTCCGATGGGTTTTCGCATAGAGCCACTAAAACAATGTCATCAGATGTTAGTACAGATATCGCAGCAGCTATTTGGGCATACACGCACTCTTACTTACCAGCAAACAAATGCTCTATTTCGTATGATCACGGCTGCACCGCACACAAGATGATAGAAATATTTTGACTTAAATTGTTAACGTACCACTCCAGCAAGTATTCGGTAGCATGCAGATGAGATAGCGGAGAAATATGTAAAAGCGTTCACCACAAGTACAACATAGTTAGGCGTCCATAGATTAACCTCTTACTAAAAACACTACACTTCACAAGCAATTTTATTTATGTATGGCACATCTAAAGAAGTCGAAAATGTTTTTGAAGTGCTTTTTTTTCAAGAACTTCGAAAAAAATTGTAACACAAATAAATTTTGATCTACATTGTAAAAGTTTCTGCTGCCAAATGAAAATGTGCTGACATGTAAACGTCAGGAAGAAAAAAATTCCTCTTAGCCAGCAAGTTGGCAGCACTGCGGCTATCGATTGTTGCCTTCACAACGTGGGGCATCACTGTTTTGTTGATTTGTCAAATATAATATTATATGTGCCGTGCGCTATTAATTTTGGCTATTCGCGACATGATAAAATTAGTTTACCAGATTTTGGTTCATTCTTAGAGCGCGTCTATGAAATTATAATAAAATATAATAAAAAGTTTTTTGCAGCAAAATTATATGGCAGCACTGGAAGTATGTATATATATATAGAATTTGTTTGACAAATAAAATTATAGGGTAACACTGATACGTGCTGAGACATGGTATTTCGCGTTTATTTTCTTTAAGCGTTTTTGTGCTTATATATATGAGTTGGTTGGGTGCTGAGAAATTTGTACCAAGTATAAGCCCTAAGTACCACTTAGTACAGCTCGTAGGTATGTACAGATAAATCCAGACAACTGTGGTCGCCAATATATTTGTCCGCTAAAATAGTAAGGCAACACTGTTTTGTATATAAGAAAAGTATATAGGTTTATGATTATTCTTAATACCTAAGCAGATGTCGCATTTAGTTCTGGACTAACGAATTAAAGCGTGCAGCTGCTCATAAAAGAGGCCACTGCGATCATTAAGCCAAAGCGCTGGGCGCATTATGAGCATTTTGGTAAGTTCTAACATATAGACCAAAACTGACAAATATTAAGTCCGATACGTATATAGTATATCAGAACAAAGCCCAGAACTGCTGTGTAACTTTTCCTGACCAACGTCCAACACTCGCGCCTACCGCCATGTATGCACATAGCTTTTCCAGTTGCATTTGTCCTTTGAAGCTGAATCTGTGAGAGCTACTGCAACGAGCGTCCAACAGAGAGTTGTGCCGCAAATGGTCTTGGTCTGTCTTATATGCCGCGCACATTGGGTGGCCCAGCTAGCAACTCGCCAAGTTCACATAAACGACAGTGGAATGAGCGACTGACTGACTGACTGGCTGAGGGGATCCATCACTTATGCTGTGTATGAAGCAGCTACATGTGCACCATAGTTGTTACCTTGTGGATTCTGCGTTGATGCCCTGGTACAGCGTTTATCCAAATGATAGTCATCCAAGCGACAATTGTGCCCATCAACAGGTGCAATTTGACCCACAAATTGTGGCACATTTGCGAGAGCGGCTTTTTGAATGCGTTTGCCTCACATTGTCATAAAAATAGAGCCACACCAGAAGGAGCGACCAACTCAAAAGTACAAACTGTACAAAAATGCATTGGAAGACATTGGCGTACACGGGTGCAGACATTGGAGCGGCCCAATAGTTGGCTATAGTTGTAATTCTTAAGATTTTAAACAATACCGATAGCTATTTTGGGACTTAATTCTACAGACTCTTCTGTCATCCTTGACCGCCAGTTTGTATGGAAAATTCTCTTTTGGATTAGGCAGCTTCAAAAACCATATGTCAGTTGCCGCAGCGAGAGCATCTTTTGCTAGCTTAGCCGTCGGCTAAAGGCTACGATTGATGGAACCAAACACTATGTTCAGATCGAATTTATACAGCGAGTCGCTTGATCCAAGATTTATGCAAACTTACTCTACTTCTATTATTAAGTTAACCCGAAGCTTCCTGCGTAAGGCCCAACGTGGATTCTCGTTTAGAAAACAGCTCTATACCGCCAAATTTTTAAAGTTTCAAGAACATAACTATTACTACTTTAGTATAAAATTTTATATTCTAAATAATAGGGTATCTAATCCTAGTTTTTAAATAGAATTTTTAAGCTTCAATTAATTAAATTTTAAATATTTTATATATAAAATTTCACTTAATAAATATAATTTTATTTATATAAATTAATTTAACTCATACTAAAAAAATTTATTTGCATTATTAGTATAACCGCGACTGCTGGCACCAATTTTGTCAATACTAAATTAATATTGCTATATCTAAATTTCTTTAATTAATAATATTAATTACTGCGATTAAAATAATATAATAATTTTTAAAATTATTAAAATTTCATACAAAAATTTACATATAAATCAAATTAATAATAAATTTTTAAGCCAAAATAAAACTTTATTGTTAATTTATAATAAAATTATTATATTATATTTACATATATTTTTCAATAAAATATTTAAAATTAATTATTTAATATAATATATATATATATATATTAATAACAATAATTTAATATAAAAATAAATAATTTTTTTTAATCAAAAAGTTACAAAACATTTTATTATATAATTCCCTTAAATTATATTTATATTATTATAACATTATTTATTAATAAATTATAAATATATACTTTTAATAATTTAAATTAATCAATACATTTATACAATTTTATAATTTAATAAATAAATCTAATATCTCAAAATTAATTACAATTTATTTACAAAATAAATATAAATAATATTTATATAAATATAACAATTTTATTAATATTTAAAACATTATTTTTGTTTAATAGTTCACACGAATTGGTTGCCATGTGTTTACTTCGCTTGCCCACATTGGCCACGACAATGGATACCCACACTTCTGCCAACAAAGATTATTGTAGTTGGTACTGTTTAATTTGATTTAATTTAACATGAATTTGTTTTTAAGGAATGCAATGTTTTTATTGAAGTGAAAGCACATTGGTGGGCCAGCAATTCCTTGGAAACCATGAAGTTACCGACATAGAGTATTTTGGCTGTAAGGTCTAGTTCACTTGATGACCGCTGAAAACTTCTACTAATTGGGCATCTGTTCCATCGTTTTTCAACTCCTTATCGTCCCCTAATAGGAATTTTATATCCATATCCAATCATATATTCGAGGTTGGTGATATGATTCCTTAATTGAACTGCATCAAAGCAAAAACGCAAGATACATTAGCAGATTCGGTAAATGATCTCACAAATGCAATATGTTCGACGGCAAAAGTATATTACGCAATTGACGTAGGCGTGGATTCAGGCCAATCCCAACACCAATACGCAAAAGATCTGCGCTAGAAAAGTTCCAACATGCATTTTATATACCAATCCTTGCAGCTCATAAGTCTCAAGACACGGTCGTGTTTGATGGGTAATAAAATGCGACATGAAATTTCGTTCGAAGAGACCAACGTTGCAGCCCTGGACTGGACAAATAGCAGCAATTGGTAGGTAGGTGTATCCGGTAGCTCATATTTTCGTATGCCAAACTTGTAGGGAGTCTGGTTTGGGTAATATTGTTTGTCATCATGCTTGTTGTTATATGAATATTCCTTGGCGCCCTTTTAGGTAAAACAGAAGACTAACTTTTGTAGTGGACAGAGGTGCTTCTATCAGCATATGGAATCGATCTTCTTGGCTCAGCGACCAAAATTAGAACTCCTTGGTGTTAATGGGATGAGTGTAACCCGTAGGCTCTACCTTATCTCAGTAGTGCTCCAACACTTACGCAGCAAAGCGCGACTTAAGCAAAAGGCTCATTGTGGCTGCCACAATCCAATAAATATCGTATATTCATATAGAAGTAAGCACATAGTAGCTTAGCTCATCGGTCAGCTCAAAGGAGTGCTGATATTATTGAATTCTTCCTCGTATCTGTATGCGCGCAATAATGATGCTTCGTTAGTGCCTTCGATCTTCTCGGGGCTATGTGGTACATTTGATAGCGTCAAGAGTGTGTCCATATAATCTGGGTGTTTGGGGCAAGTAGCCCTCGTTCTTCATGCCGCTCTTGCATGGGCATTGTAGCAATGTGTTTTAGTATAACCAAAGTTCGAAATACGAAAATCAAATTCATTATGTGGAATTTGCTGCGGCTCAGCTGTAAATGGTAAAATTTAAGTAATATTCGGTACAAAATATTTGAGAAGCACTTACATAATGTTATGGCTGGGCACAGCTTTGGACGAGCGTTGGCTGTACGCTCGGATTAAAATAAACTGCTATCAGCTTGACCATATAGATCACGTGAATCACGCGAGAACACACTCTCAAAGCTGGCTTGAAAGGCTAAAGCAATGCATGACGAACTGGCCAGAGATGCTGTAAAAGTAGCCAAATTATAAGATTGCATCAAAGTACTCCAATGATATGGCTATACCAAAGGTCAATACGTACTTATAGTGTCCGAGGCCGAGGCATCTGTCACTTGAGTCTCGTAGTCAGCAACTGACATTTCGGCTAGCTGCTGTCGCTACTCGCTGCAGTTGCACAACTGATCTTCAGTGGTAAGATTATGCAATTGGTGTGCCAACTCATCAACTTCGCCTAGAAGCAATGCCGTGACTAAAAATATCAATCAATAAGTTGTGTTCATTCTTACGTACTGGATTTTTTGGTATTGTTTAGCAACTTGTAGAGCAATTTATTTATTAACACACAAGTTGGCACAATAAACTATTAACGATTTTTAAATTGCTAAAATAATTTTACTTGTAAACTAATTGTTGAAAAATTACACACACTGATTGCCGTGGACTTATTGTAGTTTGAAAATCAGCAACTTCCAGTGGCAATCCTTAAATGATTTGCAAGTAACAGCTTACGAAAGCAACCCTAAAAGTTGCATTGCGATAAGTGTTCATCGTAGTATCTATCGATAACAAACGATAGGCAGTGAGCTTCGTAACAAGCAGTATTGCACAATCACATCGTATAGTTTATGCGTTAAGCCCAGAAACCTGTTGTTGTCAAGTGTAAATTGTATAGCAAAATCCACAGCAACGAACAGCCACATCTGTAGCAAGCACACATCCTCAAGAAGTGGCAGATGCTCGCAGCAAATAGAACGGAATCATCAGAATGAAATGCGTTAAGACATCAGCAACTCGATTCCCACGGCAGTCGGCGGAGGCCCATGCCTATCCAAGACCGCCAATCCCAATCTGTCTCGAAAGCCCAAACTATACTTGGTGCATCGAGACGCTACAACAGAAACAACAACAACATCACTGCTATCAAACGCCTAACAGCAGAAATATTCAAAGAGTCAAAAACTTAGCCCTATTTGAACGAAGCGATCAACGGTTGCAGTCCAAACGAGCAATAAGAACAACGACAACTGCTTTGAGGATCAACAATGGTAAGTTCGTAAGACGCACAAGAAAGAGGACATTGAGCGGGGCTAGTACACAAAGTGTGCCGATGGTGACCACATTGAAATGACCAACTTAGAATCAGGCGATGACACGAAAACAAAAACAAATCATGGCAGATCGCGTACCACTTGTTGTGGTTGCCTTGTGCAGGTGGCAGGCACATGGTGGTTTCGTAGCCCAGAGTTTGTTGAATTTAACGATAAGGACAAACACTCAGTCAACATGGTAAAGCGTGTGCGCCCCCGGTTGAGTTTTTTGCATTTTCTTCTTCTTTACGTTATTTGTTTACTTTGGCAAGCATTGAGCATATGCTGTCTGTACTTAAAATGTCTCGATCTGAAGGAGACTTATACCTATTAGACCATCCCGTTTCGAGGTAAACACGAATGTTAGAAGTCCAAAAATCAAAGCTAAACCTATAATGTTGCATTAAAATAAATAAATTGTTTGTCATAACGAAAGCTATATCCTCACATCTTCTGCGTTAGAAAAAGTTTTTCATATTTTAGGTATTCATGGTTTGGGGTTTTCAATGTGTACTTCATATTTTGAATAGCATTTTAAATAAATCGTAAAATTAGCTTAAATTGTTTGTAATGTAACATGAGTCTCTTTTCTGTATTGGTTTCATTCCTAGCATTACGGTTCGCATTGGTTTTTAATTTTCCAATCAGAATCGTTAGCAGTTACCTGAAATTTCGCTGTATGAAAGACTGACTCGCTGTGCTTAAAACCGTAAAATATGTTCTTAAAAAGTGTTTGTTTTTTTTTTAATATCTTTCATACAATATTATGGTTTATCCGATGAACTTGGTATTTCACGTGCGTAATCTCTGCACATGCAGCCACCCTGCCACCATTATTTATTTTTATCGAAATTTTTGTACAACTCAGTCTTATTCATAAAAATGTGCTGATATAAGCAAATCATTTATAAAAAATTAATAACAATTTATTTTTTATAATAAAATAGATAATCTGTCCTGTCAGGAAATATAAAAAGCAAAATGACGAGAATAATCCGGTACATGTAGACGACGTCGACGACTAGGCCAACATGCCGTGGTGAGTAATTCAGTTGCCGGCTTCATATCATCCAACTAATTTGACATATTTTCAGGTTGTTGAAGATATTCTGCTGCTCTCGCGTGGCATATCCATATAGGTGGCGTTACATTTGATCCAAAAATCGAAAGGTGGTGATGAAATCATGTTCGTACCTTTAATACCAACTATCTACTGTTGGATGCATTTGACCTGCAAGGTTTGAGGTGGAAACTGAATGATGCATAGAGTGCTCCTAGTCTATCACTGCTGAAAACTGGTCTAACTTTAATTCATTAGACAATCAGTGAGCCCATATGGCCAGAATATAAGAAATCTACGGCCTACACCCAAGTTGCCACTGGATACGCTCTTATGTGTTCTGACGCTAGATGCCCAAGAGTTGGTAAAACGCGGCTCTCGTTATCATAGATATAAATTCATGTGGATAATGTGCGAGGAGAAACATCAAAGCTGTGAAGTTTCGGAAGAGAAGGAAATCATGGGATATGACTCATTTAATAAAGTTATACCAGGATCCGCAATACATGCATATGCATACTCTTCACGCTTAAAACATATATTTCATTTAGTTTAAATTAATATTTAATAAAATTAAATTGAAGCCCAAAATATTTATTATTCTATATATTGTACATCAGATTGTATATTGGAATGGAATTGCAGCTGCATTATTTGTGGAATATCTAAAAGTAACCTGCGATATCCAATTCACTATTATTTAAAGTCCCAAAGTTGCACAAATAGTATCTCAAGTAACAATATGTCCAGCAAATAGATCATTGTTATACATTCATTGGTTGTACTCTAGAAAAGGGTTCATGAAGGTAACAATAGGTTGGACACCTCTTCAGTAGTGGGACAAAGATCATGACCCAATTCTTGTCTCAACAAAATGTAAATCATCTAATGTATTTCTTTTCCTTTCCCATAGAGTCTCAGTTGCAGACTGGACTATATTGAATAAGCTAAATTTGCAGACTGGACTATAACGAATAATCTAAATTTGCAAAACGTCTAGTAGACAGAGACTTTATGAGAACCATCATGCCATGTCCTGGCATCCTTTGTTTGTTAGACATAGTTTAACATTAAATAAATAAAAACACACTATAATAAATCACATAATAATTAGATTGTATTTGCTCTTTTATTTGCAAAGGCCATTACTGGTACATGATCTAATTGGCATTACAATTCCTTGACCGATAGAAAATCCTTAAGAGTCCTGGGCAGGTTCATCTGTGCAATGTCGCTTATTGGAAAATTGTTCCGTATAACCTGACGACACGATTCTTGAAGACTGGGCACTTGAGTTTGTATGATGCTTATCCAATCAACATTGGTGTCGGCTATAATGACAACATATAGCGGACCTATGTCCAGGGGAACCATGGTTTCGTGTAGTTTTTTCCCATTGTGGTTGATGACCAGCGTACCGTTGATTACATCATTTTCTTTGGGCAAGACAACACATCCCAAGGTTACGACATCGTCATTAGGAATTGCGACGGGTCTCGGGCGTAAAATGTTATCGTAAATTGGTATGGCGTTCGAATTGGCATTGAAAACTTCTACGCCAAACAGATCAACTCCATTCTTAAAGCTCAAATATTCATGCGGCTCCAGATTGGTAACTCCGATCACCATGTCATCCGGAGTATGCGACATTTTAAATGAATAATGCTCTCCAATAGCCATAGGTCGATTTGAAAACAGGAAGCCAGTGGAATTGCCAGGTTCTGTAGGCACTGCCATTGTTTGGTTATTGCGCAGTTCCAGACTGCGACTGTGGATGCTGTGAAACTGATGCATTTTAGATGCGACATCCTCGAAAATTAAAACATTCATTTTGTGACAAAATTTTTTCTACAATGAAACTTTTGTTAGAATCCAAAGTAATTTTCTGCAGCAACAGACAAGCAAAGCAAAGACAAGTAAAAGTTATCGATAACGCAGTGGAGTGTTGGAAAATTGTGCAATTTGTACAGTGCCGGAAATGTTGGTTAAGTTGAGCAAATCAGCTGCTGACAAGAGTAAACAATCCAAATGATTGCGGAAAGCGATTTTGGCACAAATAGTATTAATTTTACAAAAATTTATATGGTAGGATTGTAATGCATACAAGCCATGTGAAAAATTAATTTCTAATTAACTTAGTTTGTGTGTTTTTTGAGTGAAATATGTGAAGTTTTAGTTATTTTCTATAGCGCGTGATTGCCTTGTATATAATGGAATTATTGAACGTGTTGGGATTGTTTCTCATAGCGCCTATTTAAAAAAACAACTTCCATGTTCTACTTGAAAACCAGTTTAGTTTTAAAAATCGTTAGCTCTTCTATGCAAAAACTGACGGAAAAGGATGAAGAGAAAAGGCGATGGAAAAACCAAGTAAAGAAGGACATAGCTTCCCTTGAATTGACCAACTGAAGAAGGCCTGCACAAAGGAGGGGCGCCTAGCGAGATCTATTTGGGTCGGCTGTAACTCGATAACGGGTTGAAATTGCGACCTAACGAAATGTAAGTCAAAATTAATACGCCAAACTGCCGCAACCATATCAGCTGCTTTGTTTGAAACAAGATAATTTCGCGTAGAATTGTATAAATTCGGGCATTTTAAACAAATTAAACATTTTATTAACCTTAGGTATGTGAATGCCGAGAAGTTGTGCATATGGATATATTACTTATTAGATATATTTTAGCGTTAAATTAGTAGAAAATATTGCTGATTGAACAATGTAAGAATTCATTGATGTATTGAGTAATATTGACTCAATTCCGCAAAAAACAAACGGAAATGCTCGCACGTAAAAGCAAATCCACACAAAATATGCAAATTTGATTATTCGGAAATGAGAGCTCAACTGTATTTATTTTTGATTATCATTTGATTGCAATTATAGAAATATTTATTATTAATTTAAGGGTACAACTAAACCTTTTTCTGTTATTTTTCTTCTTATTGTAGATCCAATTCTACTATTCACGATGCTTTTCGCATCTTATGCTTTAACTTCAATATATTTAACCTTTACGATTTCCACTCTTATGTACTGTCTATTATTCAATATTCTCTATCTTATCTCATCTTGATTTGCTGAGTCATACAACTTTGGTCAATCTCGAACTATATATCCCCGATTTGGGCAACGCTGATCTTTTGACTGCTTCGTTAGCAAAGTTTTAAACTTTTATGTTATTTGCTGTTTTTAACTTTAATATTGTAAATCCAAGTTCCAAGCCAGATCTAGATGTGAGACAGTGTATATCCATAAAAATCATCGCCCATCAGGCTAGAGATACGGAATGATTTAACATTATCTTTTCCAGACTCTATTAAATTAGAGATTTCCGAATTTTACATTATTATAAACATTTACATTATTATAAAATGTAATGCTACAAGATTATCTTTCGGTAAATAAAATTCAAGTCAATCGAATAATCCATCGTTGTTTCATTGCATTTTAAAGGCTCTATACCTCTAAAAAAAACGCCCTTTATAAATTTATTTACTCTAAATTAATAAAAAAAAAATAAATATCGGACGAGACACACCTACAATTTTTCGAAATAGGATGCTATTTGCTTAAAAAATACTTGAAAATATTAAAAACTATCGCTTAAACGGACAGGGTTTTTTTGTTTGCAATTGTAATTCTCAAAGTTTTTAGAAATCGAAGACAACTAAGCAATATCACAATAGTTCTCAATATTAATTTGGGAATATTTTTTATGAATAAGAATGATATAGGATTCATTCTAGAATAGACCTTAAATAAGAATATTTAGATGAGTTGCTGAAAGTTGTTAGTTGTAACAGCTGGGAATGACATCGGGACCAGCAGGGAGGAATGATTTTATGGACAATTAGCTTTCCATTTTTTTTTTTTTTGGTGAATTGCAATTAAATTGAATTATTATTATTTTTGGATACACAGAAAAGGTTTCCCGAAAAAAATTTACAAATAAGTTAGCTATTTCAGCATTGTTAGTGAGAGATATATTTTTGTAATGTAGCGATGCGGGAAATAAGTAAGTAAGAAGAAGAAGAAGGTTAGAATTACCGAAATCACTAAAATGCTTGGGATCTCTGCTGAAATTAAAGCTACAACGGGTGACGTCGATTTTGTAACCGATTCTTTTAAGGGAATGAAATGCAAGTTCGAATTTCTATTAACTTTTTGTAAGAAGTGGACTTAAGGCTTCTTAAATTGGGCCGACATGCAGAAAACTTAGATGACTTAACAGATAGATTCTGAATACAATAAGTGGCAAAGTGATCATCACGCTTAAAGCAACAAATATAACCAACAAGTAGAAATTGCATCAAATAATGTTAAAATTTATGCAACTAATAGATAAAATGTGGTACATCTATTATACGACTCTTACAGAGTCATCCGGTGAGAGGTATAAGAGCATTGTATTGATAAACTTTAACGTTTTCTAGAAAGAAATCCTACAAGAACTGCTTCACCATGCATACGCATTTTATTTGTAGAGTTCACTCTCATTTCTTTAGAAAAGTTGGCAACACTTGGCTTTGTTTTATTTTTCAATTAATGGCATTGACTTACAATTTATTGCTATACAGTTATTATTATTAATATATATATATTTATATGGAATTATTACAGTTACAGGAATTATAACTAATATACACAGCGACAGTTCTTGAGTTCTACTTCGCATCGGGCCACACGATTTGCTCAATAAATGACAGATAGGCGGCCACACGGGTATACAGGCCCGGTGTATTAGTATTACATCCAAAACCAGCTGATATAATGCCCAATATACTGTACTGTCCCTCGGTTAGATCTCGCTCGATAACCAAGGGTCCACCCGAATCACCCTGGCAAGCATCGGCCTTCTGACGTTTCTTATCAGCGGCGCACAACTGTGTCAGCTGTATGCCCGAGTCCAGATGTTTTTGCAGTGTTGGCAATGCTGCATA
The DNA here is from genome assembly GCA_035046065.1 of Chymomyza procnemis. NCBI lineage: Eukaryota > Metazoa > Arthropoda > Insecta > Diptera > Drosophilidae > Chymomyza > Chymomyza procnemis. Next base: position 37,685,865 of record JAWNOJ010000021.1, on the reverse strand, counting down.
GGATTTATTGCACTCCTTGATGTTGACGATTTGTAGGGGGGCGCGTAGCAAGAACTTGGATTGGGCACGTGCTACAAAGAAATGGTAAATAAAATGTATTTAGTAAGCTTAACTTGAAGAGTAATACTCAGAGGTCGTCATTCTTGTAAGGGATGAAATTAATTATGAATGAGGAAATGATAGGTCTATGCGGAACTTAAAAAAAAAATTAGAATAAAACAAGATAGTATACTATCTACGCTATACCTTACGGAACTGAGAAATAGAAACTCGGGACATCTGAAGAAAGATAAGTCTATCTTTCAAGCGGAAATATGTCCTGACATTTATCTTAAACGAATCCTTCGCTCGGAATCGGTAAATATACATACAGACTGTTAGCCATACTGAGCTATAGCCAAGCAGTCATCAAGGCACTCAATCCTGCCTAGCTAATATCAAAACTGGTATCAGACTCGGCGAACACAATCAGGTTTGGTTACTTTGGATACCAGGGCATGTTGAGATATTGGCTCATAAAAATACAGATAATCTTGGCAGCAAGAAAACAGTGACTATCCTCGTAGATCTTAGTGAAAACGCAAAAATGACAGAGTGTGGGTAGTGGGATTTCCTATCCGGACTTATACACTGAAAACTGCTTTTAGGAACTTATAACCTACAACAAACAGCTTAACAATATATGAAACTAACTAAGAACAGTTTAAGAATTATAACAAGAATTCTAACAGATCACTGTAGGTTGTACTATAACCTAACTAAACTGGGAATAATCTCAAACAAATTCTGCAAAGAGGATGTAAAAACTGCGAGAGATATATTGGAAGTCTGCTCAGTGCTCAATGCGCGTAAGATTCAAGATTGGCAACTTTATAGATAGCATTGCAGTAAAAATGTTCTCTAAGATAAAAAACGGAGCACAATAGACCCACAGATCGCAGTGCAAATCTTCCCCAAGAATAACAAAAATAATATAATAATTTGGGTAGACGGAGTACACGAAGAGGGTTATTTTTGGTAAACAAAGCGAATGAGCATTACTAGTCTACTAGGAGCATACTACACTATGCTTGCCAAACCATTCTGAGAGCTAGAACAGTTCCTTAGTATTTTCGCACATTTGCTCTGAGAAAAGTTTCTCCGAAAACTCAGCTCTGAGTATTTTGTGTCTACGCGTAACTACGGAAAAAATATTACCGTAAGATTGTAAAGTTTTAAGTTTTCCTAATACTGTTTTTCATGACGGAATCGGCTTGAATAACCGCAAAATCTTCTTATTTTTCGTAGAATGTCGAAATCTTTTCGCAGTTATTATTCAAAAATAAAATTTTGTACTATGATTTTCCAACCTACGATTATTTAACCACAATTTTTTTTCTTCAAATTTATAAGCAAATTGTATTTATACCCCACAACATATCGGCCACAAATTCTTAAAAAAAATACGATTTTGGCTAATAAAATCTTCAATTTTAAGTTTTTGAAGGATGTGATTTTTTATTAAACCTAAGAACTAAATAAATATTGTTTTTGAGTAATAAACGGTTGCTTGAAACATCTAAAGTTCTTCTTAAACTTGTTATTAACTTTTTAATTGCTTTTTTCTTAAAAAAAAAATAGAACTATCTAGAAAAGGTTTCAAGTAAAATACAGACTTAACTTACTAGTTTGATTTGTGGTACCCCAGCCGGCAACATAGAGTGTCGAATTTGCCGGTGGATCTGCTATATTAGTTTCCAAACAGGCGGGATAGACAAAATTCGTAAAGATCGCAGGCTGTGCCAATTCCAATATGGCTATATCATGATATTTAGAGCTACTCATATAATCCGGATGTACTCTTATTTTATCCTAAAATATTTAGCAATTCTATTAGTATTTGTTTAAAAAACGATATGATATTACAAAATAATATTACCGGCAATATATTTATATCCTGAACACTGTCGGTTAAGTTATATACATCCACAGTACCCAGACGTACAAACGAAGGAACTTCTTTAGGATTGTAGACACAATGCGCCGCGGTGAGCACAAATTTATCAGAAATTAAAGAGCCGCCACAACGGAACTGAACATTGTCGAATAGCGTATAGCCTATGGCAGCCATATGTGGATACATGCCGGGTTCCACGGGTATACCATCTAGAATATGTGGTGTCAGCATATGGCCTATGCCTTCTTTATTGAAGATCTTGCGGCAAGCTGTAAGATAAGTTGAGAGTAAATATTAGTTGTCGGTTTGAAATAAACGTCGAACATTGAAAAAAAGAATTTGCGAAATCGGTCTTTTTGCGTTATTTAAAATTGGTCGTTCAGCTTTTCGTTCTAATATAAATAAATTTAATTTCGTATTTAAATCAAATAACAATTTTTTGATTATTAACCTGCAGATCACTTAAGGTACCGAATTACGGATAATTTCAAGTTACTATCTATGCTTTCTGGTACCCAGTTCTATTTGCATTTTTTATGCCATGTTATATTAGAGAGTCAATTCTTACCAACTCATATAACGTTCTGTGGTAATTCATCACCTACCACTATATTTTAATTCGTCAACCTTTCGGTAGTGATTAACTACAAGAATGATCAAGTTACTATCTATACTTCTTGGTACCCAGTTCTATTTGTATTTTTGATGTCATATGAGAAAGTCCATGCTTACCAACTCGTTTATCGTGCTGTGGTAATTTACCACCTACCACTATCTAGAAAATTGTCGCCAAGTCTGTAGTGACTTACTACCTACTTTTCTATATTTAATAAGCACATAATTGAAATTTGTAATTTTTTCTTAATTTATTAATATTTATGCAGAAAATACAATAAGTAAATATTAAAAATGGGTTTCTACTTTAGAAAATTAAACAATAATTGAATTTTAATATAAAGTTTAGTTCATGCGTTTGGTCCACAATCGAGTAAACGAAAAGTCCATAAGCAAATAATATTGAGACAAAGATATCAAAGCCCTGCAACTCATCTAAACTCTACTTTGATATAATCCCGGATCAGAATGCCAGTTGATTTCATAGCAAACACTTTGGAAAGCGCAGAACCAAACTTGAAAAGGCGGTTTGGAAACTTTAACATTTCTTCGTTTCTTTTAGTGGCAACTTACTGGCGACAATTGCTTGTACGCAAACTGCTGCAAGCTAAAGATTTTTTTATCTCAAAATTTAACGAAATTATTGCATTATTTTGTTTAGAAGTCAATAATGATCAGAGGATTTTGTCAGTATTACTTTTGCATTTATAAAGAAACCTAAGGTTATAAGTTAAATCCCACATTTTTTTGTAATTAAAATCGAAGTTTCATTCATTTTGTTATATTATATTATTAAATTGTGGAATTCTAGTTGAACAAAATGGTTTCCACAACCATTGGAGCAATAGCTCAACCGTTCGTGGCTGAAGCATACAAATATTGAACAATCCAAGATTGCGTTGGTATTTTCATTTGTAGATTTTGAACGAGCTTTCGACAAAATTGAAAGATTCTATTGATAAAACACTCCAGCAATACTTCGAAAAAAAATACTAACTATACATTCGCAATTAAAAAACGTACTCGCCAGGACGGTACATATAATTATATACATTCATATGCCACTTTTTTCAAAACGGTCTTAGCGATAAAATGATCTAGAATAAAAACGAATCCAAATTGAAAGAAATTAAATTTATTCCCCTTGAATATGATCATTGCTCCAAAGTCGGCGCATGGACAAATCTCTATTAACAGATATTCGAAGATAACAGCAACCTACCAGTGAACTTTCGGTTTAGAGGATACAGAATACCTGCGCTAAGACAGCATATCTAAATCTCATATCATCTACGGAAAATTGTAAAAAAAAGTGAAGTTCCAAATCGAAGTTTCGGTTCTAAAAATACAAAACGTTTTCGTAATAATACGAGTTTTGAAATCCGCCCAAACTACTGGACTGCTGTACTTCTCAGAAGATGCAAAAATCAATTGTCTTACCTTCTAACGCCGGTCGATTATTGCCCACACGTGGATCTGTCGCTCTTGTTGGAGTTGGCGAAGTAACTGGCGTTGGTTTTGGCATTACTCTAAAAAATATACAAAAAAAATAACAAAATTATCTATCTTTCGTTCCGAGCAGTTGGAGTTTTAAGAATTTTGCCAAAATGTTGCTATGAGAGAGTGTGATTGTGAGCTATGCTAGGCGTCAACCCATAAACACCTTTGTTCAAACGCATCACCATTGCCTAGATCATTGCCATTAAGCTCATCGACTGGTTTGGCCTGAAAACGAAAGGGTGCCAGATAATCCTCAATGCTGTGTATGCTGGGACTTGCGGTGGTGCTTGTGGTTGTGCTACTTGGCATGCGAACTGGTGGAAAGAAAACATTTGAAGTGGTTTGCTGTTGCTGCGGACCAAACTCAAACTCAGCAACAGGTTTGGCTTCTACAATGTCCATGCCGCGTTGACGCAGTCGCTCATTGACCAGCTGTATGGGATCGAATACTTCAACCTGCGGATTAATGTGCAGTTGCTGCTGTTGCTGCTGCTGCTGCTCCTGCTGCTGTTGGAACTGAAACTGACGTTGCGCATTAGGATTCGACCAGTTGTTGGGTCTGTGCTGCTGTTGTTGTTGTTGTTGTTGTGGCATAACTCTGACAGGTTGCATGTTCGCTGACCAAGAAGGCCAACGCTGCAAGGGTCGGTTTATAATGCGTGATCTACGTTCCTGTGGCGCCTCACCCCAAGGGCCAACACTTTGGAAACCCTGCTGCGTGCTGGGTGGCGCTTGACGTGAATCGAATTGCTCAGGCTCAATGATGTTGGGACCCAAGTCGGGCAATGGCTGACGCATGGGCACAGGTGTTGGTTTGGCATTGGGCATTTGTTGTGATTGATGAGTTTGACTTGGCTTTTGGTTGATTTTGCGTGGCACTGACTCATTGTTTGGACTGGGTGTAGAGCCAAGCAGTTGTTGAAAATCAAAAAACGAGGATTGTTCATCCAAAGCACTGGCTGTTGTGGTACGCCGAGTTGTCGTTGTTGTGGTTGTTGTGGTTGTTCTTCTAGTTGTGGTTGTGCTTAGTCTGCGGCCCAGTGTATCATCTGCACTTGGTCTAAATAAGATTGGGATGCACTTGCGTTAGTTACAATAGCTCTGGAGCTCTAAATGAACATGCAGGACAGCACACAACACGCCAGTACACGCGACAACATGGAACACTACTGACTAGGACCACATAAAACACAAAACTGAAAACGTACAACTTACCCACTGTTATCGTCATCATCGTCATCGCAACATGGTGCCACCGGGCAGCATACAATCTCCTCACGTGCATTGAAACCACAGCTGGGCACATCATGAATAGTCAATTTACCAGATCTTATGTAGTTATCTATAATGGGATCACATCTAGAGGAAGCTCTGCAGATACCTGGCATCTTCTTAATAACGCACGGATCACCTTCTATGCCAAAGAAAAAATGTACATCATAAGGTAGCGAAACGCATCCAAGTGCTGTGCTACTATACCTTCACGTGCCTGAGTCAGTGGCGCTGCTGTCAATATGAAACCACATAGCAATATAATGATATCAGTTCTGTTCAGGAAAGCGACTATGGGAGATCTGTATTGCAGCCGTTCATTGGCTTTGCTTAATCTTGTCAAGGACATTGTGTTAATAAACTTTGTGCCAGCAGGGTCAAGTTGAAGAAGGCGACTCAGTTTAGAGCTCCGTGAGTACTGCACACGTCACTGATGCTGCAACGATGATTCAATGCCATAATAATTAATGGTTATTGGTTACTGGTTAGCGTATGTTATGACTGTTTTCCTAGGGGGTTTCGACCCCTGCATGTTTTGCGCAGCATAAAGTTTCATATTCCTTAAGTTCGGGCTGTTCGACTTTTGAATGCTCTAAGGCAAGTCAGCGCTTCAATGCTTTTTCACAAATTTTGACAAATTTATTGACTTTCGATGAAAGCAGACAATCTGCCAAAGAGTTTTTGCGTTTTGTTTCGTACACGAATGGGTAGTAGTAAATCGAAATGCTTTCATCAAAACTATTTGAAAAATTCGCTAAGTTAAGACGCAGGAGTTGATAAAAAGTGCTAAGAAAATTGACTGAATCATGATATTCCAGAACATAACAAAGCAAGTGTTCCATTTCAAAGTCAATTATATAAGCTTTTTCGGCTTTATCCAAGGCATAAGAAAAAATCCAAATAAGCTAGAATTCGCTCTGAACACTGCTGGGTATTTTTTAAAGACGACAGTAACTTGATTTATTTCTTCATATTACGGCATTTGTCAAAAGCAACAAGCACACAATGATTGATGCACTGTAGGCCAATCTTTATAGGATGCTAGCCAATCTTTGAAAAAAAGTATGCCAAAATGGGCCACAACTTATATTATCTTAAAACCTTAAATTGAGAAACTTATGTAACAACTCATAGAAAATTGTTAAATAATTTTTAGAATATTATTTTTGTTAATGAAAATCAAAAAAGCAAACGCTGGAAAAGTTACCCTTTATAAGCTAGCATCATAGCACAATTTTCGTTGACAGGTATAGGTCCATAATATAACATTCCATGCATGTTTTTATGAGACAAAACGTCTTTTTTTCGTAAATCAAAAAAAGCAAGCGCAAAAAAAGTTACCCTTTATTAGCCTGCATTATGCCATAATTTTCGTTGACGGGTCTTACGTACATTTTAGAAAAGTTTTTATGAGATAAAAACTTTTTCTTGAAATTAATAAAATAATTATTTAATAAAAAACATACAGTTCTATCAAAAATGATTGAAATACCTAAAAATTTTAACTAAAAAGGAATATATTTTTTTCCTTTAGTTTCCAACACTTTTTTTGAGGTAAAGTTATTTCTTAAAATTTTTTAATTATAATAATAATTATTATTTTATTATCTTTAATACATATTTCCTTTTGCTAACGGGCCATGACAGTCCATGCCAAAAGGCTGGGCATCACTGACGATGATGCATGCAGGAAGTGCAAGGAACTCTGGAACGCCTTCTATGCAATTGCCCTGCCCTCTGTATCTCGAGAGCTAGATTTTATAGGGTGCCCAACGTTTGAATCGCTTGCAGAGGCAGCTCGGAGGCCACCCAAAAGACTGTTAGCTTTCGCAAAACACCATGACTCACGGGCGAAAAACTTCGGTTCCACTTACGATCATACTGATCTATGTGAGGTTCCCCCCGGGCGCTTACCGGCTTAAACTAACCTAATATCTTTATATTTCTTGTGCTTTATATTAAACTTTTTGTTTAAATAAATAAAATTTAAAGTTAAAGTTTTTTGGTTGGTCACGTTTTATATATATAAGATCTACTTCAAATGTAATGGGTAGAAAAAAGTTGAATATTTCTGAAGAAAACCAAAAAGTTGGAAATCGCGAACAGGCAATAATACGAAAAATTAAATATCTAGAGAAAATGTTAATTAAGAAAAAAGAAAATGCTCACGGAAAAATTTAGACAAAAATTAAGTTTCGAAAAATGAAGAGTGATAGCCACTTGAAGAAAGAACATATTGACATAAAGAAGAAGCGTGCGTTGGATGTGAAATCCAAAAAGCAGAAGTTGTTGGGATTGTATGAAGCAGGAAAAAAGTAGACTATTTGAATATAGGGGATACGAAGAAAGTGTGTCAGTATTGTGAAATTATTACTTTCGAAAATGAGGCGAGTGTAGGAGGCTAGCTTAGCGAGCAGTGGGCAAAGCCCCCTGGTATAATTAAACAAAAATTTTTTATCCAAATATGTTTTTTCTTTAACAACAAGAAGAAAGTTGGTTGGTTGGTTGCATTGGCTGTATTTTTAATGCCAGCTAATTTTATTAATTATTATACGAACTATGCAAAATATTATTATAAAAAGTAAAATTTATTTTAATTTCTTATAAAATGTTGCTCTACTTAATGCTGCTGCTGTAGTATACGGACTGCGACGTATGCTGATAATATTGAACCTGCTATTGACCCATATATCATTTTTAATTATATATACATTATATAGAAATATGTTTAAATATATTTTTTAAAGTAAGCCAGGGGCGGTCTGCGCTATGCGCTGACGGCATAAAAACGAAACCTCGACTGGAGCAGCATATAGACATATTTATTGGGTGCGCTAGTTTTGAGACAATCTTTGGAAATCCCAACGCCGTGAAAATATTAAATCATTCACGTTCTTATCAGCAACGAAAGAAATTATTGCATTTTGTAAACAAAGTTTTACGCTGAATATAAGTAATTTACGCATAATTGTTTTTCCAACTCTTGACGTTTTCGAGAATTATACAGAAGATTAGCAAACTAAATTACATCGAAAAAAAAAATTCTAAGTAGAGCTTAGGGGTTTTTGTGTGATTTTTTAAAAATTTTAACAAAAACCGCAATTAATATTTTTGTACTTAGACTTTAATAATAGGGAACTACCACTTTGGCTTAATTATTGTTTATTATTGAAAAACAAAAAAATGTAAATTATAGGTAAGCGTATTATCTGTATTCGTATTTCTGTGCAAATCAAGCCAGCAATTTATTTTTGAAAATTACATAACTTTAAAAACTAAATACATTTTGAAAATCATTTTTAAAAAATATAAGAAGTTAAGCTGTGGGAAAAACATTGGAAGAAGTAGGTTCCAAGCTTATATTTCTTATAAGTCCAAGAACATTGGAATATATTCATTCTGCTTGATAAGCTCAGTCTGAGTCTAGAGCTTCGTGGTCTTAAGTTATCAACCTTCAAAAACAATTAAAAAAAAAAAACCCAAGCCTATAATATTTTTCGCAATAATTTTTAGCTTGCTTTGAAAATGAATTGATAGCTGGCACCATCTGCTTAAATTTTATTAGTCAAGCTTAGGCTTAGTCCAGATCATTGTCAATCAAGCACCTAACTAGAGCATCATACACTTGTCAACCTGATTCCGAATAATAACAATTGAATATATTGCTGGAACCATCTGCTCATTGTTACCAAATCAGCTTAGAGCGTCATATTCTACATTTCTCAACGTCGCTTCGAATAACAAAAAAAAAACCTGAAACCTACAATTTCTTCACAATAATTCAAAAAACGAATTTGTTGCTGGCGCCATCTACTGAAACTTCCTTGTTTATTGTTACCACTCAGTTTAAGCTCAGCTATGAGCGCCATAGTCATCAGCTGATAATCTGGCTTCGAATACTGAAATTTTAATGCATTGCTGGCACCATCTGCTCAAACTTCCTTGCTAATTAATAGCACTTGCCTCAGGCTTAGCATAGATCATAATCTAAGCCTAAAGTGGACAACCTGGCCCAATTGTATTTATTGCTGGCGCCACCTGCTTATTGTTGCCACTAAGCTTGAGCTCAGCCTAGCGTGTCACTTACACTTGTCCACGTCGCTTCAAATAACAAAAAAAAAAAACCCAAAACCTAAATTTTTTCACATTAATTCGAAAAATGAATATTTTGCTGGCGCCATCTGTTCAAACTTATTGGGTAAACGTTATTACTGAGCTTAGGTTCAGCCGTGAGCATCAGCTGATAATCTGGCTTCGAATATTGCAAAATGAATTTATTGCTGGCGCCAACGGCTCAAACTTCATGGTTCACTTTTACCACTAAGTTTGAGTGCAACCTAGACAATGAATTCCTGGCTAATTTAAAGCACTTAGCGAAAGCTCAGCCTAGTTAGTTATTTGTTTGCCACTTTTTTCCAATTTTTCTGACAAAACAAAAATAAATAAAACAATGATATTTGTATGTAGTTATATCTTCTACAATACGATTTCTTACAACGCGGCATTTTTTTGGAAAACTGCCGGTCAAAATATTGTTTTCACTTGAACAAAGAACTCACAATCTTAAAGGGACAGAATTTTAAGCTTAAATCAATTTGGAACATATTTATAATGATAGAAAATTATACTTTAATTCAAGAAAACTGCACTTGTAATAAGTCAAATCCTTAGGACAGTCATGCTTAAGATATGACTGAAATACGACTAATTCTTCGTACACAAATAAAGTTTGGATTGGCAGGAAATACTTGATTTTCTCTGTGTGTAGCAACGAATAATAGAACTTGTTGTGTTCCAACTGCTTGTGAAACCCACCTTATGAATCTAGCCCGAATTGAACAGCAAATCAAAGAAGAAATAAATTATTTAGCTAAACAAGAAATTTTTGTCTCTATTTATAATAAAATCTTTTGCGTCATTGGACAGAGTACAGGCCCCCCTATACAAAATGCATAAATAATTGAAAGCATTATTTTTATTCCAAAATAAAATATTTAAAAGTCGCTGCTACTTTAATATATAAATACAAGTTTTTAAAAATCCACAAGACCAAGCATAGATGACGTACGAGTTTTAGAACGTATATACAATATTTAGCTAAAAAATTAGAACAAAATTATTTACTTTCACGATTTCTCAATAAAAATGAGCTAGGGTCTCTGCATAACTTGGAGAGCACAAGTTCCAGAGAGCACAAATATACCAGCCTCAATTTTAAGACTTAAGCCCAAAAACTGCTGCTTCTTACAGCCAGTTGAGTTAGTTATAAAAATACTTTTAATTCTGCAAATTACACTGGCAAACATGGTTGAGTTGTTAAAAAGCAGGGTATTATTTTCAAAGTTGTTTGGCTGTGTAGAGGCCACAGTCAAAGTTGACCCATTACGTTAAGATTTTGGAGTAAAGAAGCGTTTTTATAATGCAGTCCTCTTACTGATATATGACTCGAATTCTACAAGGTTTTTAAGAGGGTAACATAGTATTTATAGAGTTTTAGATCTGGGTAGTTTTGGAGAAGCTTCTAGAACCATCTAGAATCAAGCTCATAAAATGCCAGTGAAAGTTACTTAAACTTTTGATTGTGATGCTGAGAATAAATAATATTGGAAGATCAGAGGCCGATAAAGTAAAGTTAGTTCAAATCACAATCAACTAAAGTCAAAAAATTTCAAATTTTCGAAGATTGTAAAAAGTCCTCATAAACTAAAATATAGCTTGAAATAGATAATAAAAATTATACAACCGAAAAAATTTAATCCCCAAACTCATACATCACTCGAATTCTAAAAAGCATGCCGGTTGGTGACATTATAATTATAGAGCTACAACTACAATTATATTATTGTAGCCAACCAAATCCTAAAATTAATTTTATTGAAACTATCAGAAAGTGCTTTTTTCAATTTTTCAATTTTCCTAAATCGTTAAAAAGCTTTGAATTATGTACCTTAATCTCCAAACTTCTAAAAGAAAAATTGTTATTTTAATCCATTTTACCAAATCCATTTCATCCGACAAAGAATAACAAATTAACGCTTCGAACTTATAAAAATAATACCTTTTTTTTTTGGTAAAAATGCTTATATTCCAGACTAAGCTCTCAACTTATTTTTCAACTTTTTCTAAGGGTGTAGCACTCCTTGATCCAAGTTTATTCACTCCTATAAATACTAAAAAAAACATTAGTTTTCATCAAAAAGTCATTTTTCATACATAAACTGCTTTCAAGCAGTGCAAATAATAATGACTTTTTTTGGTAAAAATGATAAATCTCTCAGCTTACTCTCGACTTTTTCTACGAGTGCTATACTCCTTGATCCAAGTTTATTAACGCCTACAAATAGCATAAATATTACTATAGTTTCTAAAAAACATAAGTTTACATCAAAAAGTAATATTTCATGTATAAAAACTGCTTGCTGTACTGCTTACAAGCAGTGCAAACTAGTCAATAATAATAAAAGCGTAAAAACTAAAGTCACGTTTTAGATAAAACTAAGAATACAAAATGTATATTGGCATCAAAGCTATATAATATTTTAAATATAAGATAATCCTAATCTTAAACAAATATATGTATATTACGCTCTTTATAAGTCATGTACAACATTGTTCGATTTTCAGAATTTCAGAATTTAGAATTTTTTTAATTCGATGTAAAAATTGTAAAAAACTCCACAAAATGCTTTACGAAATCTAAAAAAAAACACAATAATATTTAAAGTTTCTTTTACTCTACGCAAAAATAAAAATAAATATATGCCCCTTGATAATGAACATCGCTCCAAAGGGTGAGCATGGAGTTGACTGTATTAGAAGCTGCTCGAAGAGAAGAGGAATCTACAGTTTACAGCCGAAACCGAATGGCTGTATCTTTAAATAATAGACATTTTTCGAGGTAAATATCATCAATTTATTTGCTAACTATAAATCGAAAACCATGCACGTTAACTCTCGTTATCGAACTCCACACTCTGTTAACAATCTGAACTTAGAGTTAAGAGATGAGTTTGAATACCTAATTAGTATGCTGAGTCCGAATGGAGGTACCGTTCCTAATGTACAGAACCGACTAAACGTAGTTTTGCTGCGATTTCTTGAGTTTGGAGATCCGTCGTCATTAGAAAAACAAACAAGCTGAAAATTTTTAATGCTTACGATTAAGACGGTACTACTGCTTGGTAGCGAAAACCGGCTTATGACGAGTGCTATGAAACAACAGCTACAATGATTCGTCAATCGATGCCTTAGGCGTATAATCGGTATATTCGGGCCTAGACGAATCTCTAATGTGCGATTATGGGAGTTTACTGGACAAGAAGGCTTACTAAGCGGCATCAAGAGACGTTAATACAGTTGACTAGCACACACGCTCCGCAGAGAGCAGGAAAATCTTGCACACTCAGTCCTTGCCTAGAACCCCATTGGTACTAGAGGCTGGGCGCGCCCTAGGACTACGTGAAGACGTACGCTTATGAACGAAACCAAGAAGTCGATAATTGAATTAAGATATTTAGCTCAAGATAGACAAAATCGGAAAGTGTTAGGCTAAGTCCATAAAGTAATGTTGTGTTACAATAAGAACAAGTCAGTACTAATAATTTGCTAGCTATGCCAGTGCTAGGCAAATGCTGCTGTGCTTACAATTTGGAGGCAAGCACGCTAACGAGGTTCACATTTTTGCAAGAATAGTAATTTATTTATCGAAAAATATATAAACATGGCTAGGTTAAGTTTCAGTTTATAAGTGTCAGCATCGAAATACATCAATGAGCTTACTAGCACTGCGTGGCTTCAAGAACTTGTAGAGCTAGACAAGCAAATCTCTAACAGAAGAATGAAAAAATAAAAACCTAGCGTAAAATTCTTAAGAAATTGTCAGCACGCAGCAGTGCGAATTTGAAAGATTCTGGATTTTTTACCTCAAACCTTACAACTTTCGTCAAAACCATATTGGAGTAAGTCAGCACAAAGTGAACTTTTGGAATATAGTTTATGCCTCAGACGTTTAACTTAAGAGTTGCAAAAAACTAATGATTTTTTTTTTTATGAGTCTAGGAAATTAAATTTCTCAACACTTTGCGCAAAGCGTGCAGAAGGCAGAGCCCCCTAGTCACAAAATACACCAAAAAAAATCAATGTTTCACTCACCTTTGACAATCAAAAAAAAAATGTATATGCGCGCTTTGTTCTAGTTAATTATTTAAATTGTATTGTTCATATTTCTATTTTTGTATAAATTTCTAGAAAGTTGTAGCGTTTTTTTTTCACTTTGAAGCACTTTTGTTTTTGTTTTTTTTTTATGTTTTTAAATTTTTAATATATACAATATAATTTTTATATACAAATGTACAATATTCTGCTGAAGTTCAGTTCACTTTTTAGCACTGAAATATTTTATTTTTGTTGATTTTATTATCGCTTTTGTTGTTATTTGCTGGCTGACATGCAAAAACATTTTAATGTTTTTTTATTTTTATTTTTTAATAAACAACTTTAAACACTTTGATAAAAATAATTAAAATGCACAACCATAGCTTGGACACAAACAAAACAAAAAACAAACAAAAAAAAAAATAATAATATAAAATACAAAGAATTAAAACACAAATAACAAAAAAAAAAAAAAAACCGGTGCCTGGTGCTAACTGGAGACCCCAACTACAGCTCGGAGCCGGTCCACAATTATTGCAGGGTTACTGTACAGCAACGCGTCGCTAGAGCAACTGACTGAACTTGTCCCAAGCTGTGATTGCCATTGAGATTGTTTTTGGTTCAGCTTCGGCTTTGGCTTTGTTGTATTGTGATTAGAACCAAGCCGGTGCTGGTGCTGGCTGTTTGGTCTGGGGAGACTGGGGAGACTGGGCTTGTGCGGGCCTCAGCTGAGCTGGGGCAGGCCACGAGCCATTGATAATGCGCTTTACGCTCCATCCAACTCAACCGGTTTTTGCTTAGCATTTCACAAATACGATTTTGAGTTGGCCGCAGGTGTTGACTAGCGCATGCTCTATAAATGAGCCGTGGTAGAGTGAATGTAATTATAATTAATAATATTTCAAGTATTTGGTTATGTAGATTTCGGTTACGCCGGCAGGCCCCCAGAGAAGGCACCTCGCATAGATCAGTGCGATCTTTAGTGGCACCGAAGTTTATCGGCCGTAAGCCCTGGTCATGGCTGCGTTAATCTGATTATATAAGAAGCAATTAAATTATACTTAATTAAAAAATTGATACCAAAAATTAGCTAAAAAAAAAGTTTGTTTCTAAGTCTAAGATGAAGTTAGCTTCCCGATATGACTTATTTACTTAAAAAAATAACATTATAAAATTTACATCTAAAAATTTGCTTTTAAAAAATGGTATTTGTTTTCAAACTAACGGCCGATTTTGAATTGTTTATAAACTTGCTGTCCTGAAACTTACTTAATGTTCTCCACAACTTTTGGTATTTCACAATGTCAAAAAATTAAAACCAAAAGTTTCAGAGTAACTATAAATTAAAATATTTGAATTTAAAAAGTATTTACTAAAAAATGTACGCTTCTATTACTTTTAACATGACAAAAAAATAAATTAGGTATTATAACTAAAAGTTTGCTAGAACCGTAAATTAAAATATTTTAATTTAAAAAATGTCTAACAAAAAATATTTCAATCTAAAAAGTTTTTACTAAAAAACGTAAATTTTTTTACTTTTTACATGAAAAATAAAATTAATAAATAAAATTAAATATTATTACTAAAAGTTTCTAGAACAGTAAGTTAAAATATTTTAATTTAAAAAATGTCTAAAAAAAATTTTTCAAATTTAAAAAGTTTTTGCTAAAAAACGTACATTCTTGTTTACTTTAGACATAAAAAAAATAAAAAATAAATTAATAAAAAAATAGGTATATTTTCTAAGAATTTGCTAGAACAGTAGATTAAAATATTTTAATTTAAAAAATGTCTACCAAAATATTGGTACATTTTACATAATTAAAAATTTGTCAGCTCGAATATCTCTGCGCATCTCGAAATCAATATAAAATAAAATTAAACTTAAATTATATATATGTATATATATGCAATTAATTAACAAATAAAATAAAATCTCGTATGCATAATCCATTATTTTTGATCTGGATTTGGAAACTGGGAAACCTGCGAGCCGCTGAGGATTTACTCGATGCCGCTGCTGACGCATCAGCCACCGACAGCCGCATCAATACACCGGACAGTTTGGGGCTCCGTACAGTGCGCAGCCGTAGCCAATTTTATTTTTTTTTAATAAATTAATAATTAAAGCAATTAAATTATCTGTAGAATATCAGGAGTTTTAGGACTGTAAGTTTGTAAATAATTAACAATCGGTCGTGTGTTTGAAAAAATATACCATTTTTTAAAGTCTAAAATGTTTTTTTCTTTAAAAAAAGAAATAAATTAAACGATAACGGAAGACTAACTTAATCTTATAAACATTCATTTTAGTACCAACTACTATTAAATGTGTGTGTTCGAAATAATTATTTTAATCTAGCAATTATATATTTACGATATTGAGAACACTCAGCAAAAAAACTTAAATAATTATTTATACTTTAATTTATTCAGATTTAACAATTTGAAGATTTAATTAAACGAAAATATTTAAACGTTAGCTCAAAACGAATTTACACAATTCAAACGAATTCGTTATGCATTCCATCAAGACGAATTTTAAGACTAGCTTGTTTTTGAAAATAAAAAAGTAAATCATAATATTTAAACAAAAATTAAAGCAGAACTAAAAAGTAAGATTTACAAGGTTTATGTCTGTTTTAAAAAAATGTAAAACAATTTAACAGATATTATTCGATATAGAGCTAGAGTTTTTTTTATTTTACTTTATTATTCCATATTCGTTTAGTCTTTTATAACAATGTTTTATATTTTTTAATTTTTTAAGACAAACAAAAAAAAAAAATTTTTAAATAAAAAGTATACATTTTGCATTATAATATTATTTTTTCATTAAATAAAAATTCAAAGTTTTTTGACTACCAAAACATTTAAAATACATTTTACAACTTTAAAAATTAATGTGTTTCATTATAAGAAATATATTTAAAATTTCATTTTTTTTATTTTGTTTACTAAAATTTATTTTATTTCAACTAAGCTTGTATTATTTAACAAAGTATGAAATTAATATTTATTTATTTACTTCTTCATTTATCAAATTTATTTTCAAAATAGCGTTGCAGTTCTAAAACAATAGAGAAATTAAATACTTAATTTTAAATCGAAACACCGAACACAGAAAAATATTAATATATATTTTTTTTTGGCATTTATCAGTTTGTATCTTATTCTGATTATTATTTATCGCGTATTAAATTATTAAAATCCACAATTGTCCTAACAATTAGTATAAATTCTGACATTTTATTTTGTCTGCCTTTAATTTTTTATTTTTTTTTTTAGAACCTGTTTGCAAATATTATACACAATTTGGAAAAAATCTACATTTGAAAAAAAAAATATAAATAAAATTTCAAGTATATAATTCACAAATATTAATGGCTTGTTTAAAATTAAAACTTGTTTTAAAGTTTAGAAAATAATATATATATATAATTAATTATAAAATAATTGCCAATTTTGTCATAAAATAATTCGTGTAATCAGCAGATGCAAAGTAAAGATATTTTTAACTGATGAACTTATTAAAATAATTTCTAATTTAAAAAATTAAGACTATCAAGCAGTATGACTCTATCGATCCCAGCGATTTTTAGTAATCCAATTCTCAACATCTTTTTAAATATTGGTTTTTTAATTGGTTTTTTTTTATTTTTTTATTATTAATTTTAAAGTTTTACATCAAATTTGATTTTTACACAAAGTAAAGATCTTTTAAAAAACAATTCAAAAAAGTTAAAAAAATGTATTTTTTTTTTTTAATAAATCTTTAAAAAAAATTTAAGTAGGAGTTTTGGCTAATAGATAATTGTTCGAAATTATTAAGCAGCTTAGCAGCAATTAAATAAAACGAAAGATATATATTTTTTTAATTTTAGCCGAGACTCGTTAAATATTAAAAAATTATGTGAAATTATTTTGGTTCGCTACAGTGAATATTTCTTATTACTTTTAAAAAATACCAGGAGCTAGTGTCCAGTACCTCATCTAGATAGTGTCTCAATTTTTTAATTACTGTTTATTTATATGGTTTAATTTCTGCTTTAACATTTGAAGAGAAAATATTTTTTTTTTTTTTATTAATTTTTAAAAAATCCAAGCTCATTGTGTCTTTATAGTTCTTACAAAAAAAATTGTTTGCAAAAATATATACACTTCCTCATCAACAAACCCAACTACTGAACGATGCTCTAACTCAGCAAAAAATATTATAAAAAATAAATGTGTTTTTTTTTCCAAAATCAGAAAAATATGCAGTCGTCATCGGAAATCATTTTCCCGGCTTAGGGATAGAGCAAAGCTAAGCAGCTTTTGAGGGAAATTCAACGTGTCTTTTCACTTCCGACTTAAGGGGATTTTTTTATATATATTTTTTTTTAATTAAACAAACGATTTGTTTATCATTATTGATTTTTATAGAGCATTCACACTTTGAGCTAGCAATCCAAAATTATTGTATATAAATGTTGTAAACAAAGTTAACATAAAATGGGCCAAAATATATGAAACCAATAATTTTTCAAGTCAATCTTAATGATTTGTGAGTTTTTTCAAATAACATACCAAGTTTTTATAATAATTTCTATTTTTAATTTTAATTATAATTCTATGTGGCATTCTAACTAAAATAAAGCAGCATGAATTTGTTATGTGATTTGAAATCGATTATACCTCTGCGAGTGAAATCAACTCGCATGAGCAAAATATTCTAAAAATTCTGCTTAATTTAGGCTGAAATAATTATTATTTTTTATTTTTTTTGTGCCTAAATGTCATTCAATAAAATTTTTGTCAACTGAAAGTTACTTCTTGTGGCTTCAAATAAATGTTTAAATTAATTAATTAATTTATTTCTTAAAAATTTGGCAGTACAACTAAGTTCAGTTGATCTTATAATTAAACAATATTAAAATTAAGAAATATTTAATTAAAATTAGAAAATATGTAATATAAAACTAATCTGTATGCCTAGCCCGCTGGGAAAGTTGAAACTTTCCTTTACAATCTTACGATAATAACTCATAAATTTTTATTTAGATGTCGAAGTATAGTCGGTATCTTCGGCGAAAGTTTAAAATTAAATTAAATTACATTAAAATTATCGCCGAGATTGTTTGCCACTTGCATCAAAAAATTGCTTAGGGGGCAAATTAGCTTTCAAAGTTGAGCGCTTGGGTTGCAAATATGTAAATCTAAGTGGCAGTAGATGGCGCCAGCAGTAAATTCGTAACAGCAAAACTTAAGTTAAATAAATTTTTTTTATTGGTTTTTTCGTTATACAAAACAGTGGTAAGTATTTAGTTTTACGTTTTAAGAATTTGTTTAAGCTAAATAAATTTTGGGATCCCGATTTCCAGAGCAATGCTAAGTATAGTCGTTTCTTTCATGGACATAACTGTGAGTTACGAAGTCAAGAACGTCAAGTACACCGGTGACCAGAAAGCTAAGGATCTGCGTTCAATCTGTTTGAAGAACTCTGAAACTGGCTACATCCAGTTCATGCGCCATCTGGTACGCGAGATTGTTGGCCACGCTCCCTTTGAGAAGCGTACCACGGATTTGTCGCAGTTGTCCAAGAATAAGTTCTTGAAGGATTCTTATGTTCTTGAAGTGTTACTTGGGCACAAAGAGGAAGCATAATGAGCTGTCCAACATACCCACCCAGTTTCCTAAGACTCAGATCCATAATAACGCCTCGTAAAACCTTAGTTCTACTGTAACAACAAAAACAACGCTAATTTTCAACAACAATTCGCGTATTTTTTTCTGAACCGATTTAATCCAAAAACCCTTGGATGTACTTGGAGACATAAAAATATATTCAATAACTGATTTCCGAAAAATGAAAAAAAAAATATCGAACAAATTGCATGTTAACTTAATAAAAGTAAAAATAGCTAAAAAAATGTTTTTTTTAGAAAACACTTAGAATATACCTAATCAATATTTTTTTCTTTTATTTCTTATGTTGATTTTTTGGGAAATTATAATTTAAATTTTTTTTTTTAATTAAGGTTTAAAGTAATATAATAAATTTTGCCCCTTTTTTTGCAATTTTTTATTTTTTTAAATATAATAACAAATATTGTTTTTAAGTTTAGAGAATGTATTAATTAAGTTTTAAAGTTATATAATAATTTTTGCTTGTTTTTTTTTTTTTGTTCTTAACTGAATTTTTTTTTGCCCTAAGTATTTTTTTTAATTTTTTAATTAAAAAGATAGTCAATTTTTTTCCATTTTCTTGTTATTTTTTTTTTATGTATCATGTCCTAGGTTTATTATTTGAGTTTTAAGAATAAAAAATATTTTGTTTTTTGCTCTTAAATAGATTTTTGTTTTAGTTTTAAGAATACAAAATATTTTTTTTATCCTAAGTAGATTTATTAAAAAAAAAAAAATAAAGTTAAAATATAATTTTTTTTTCTTTTTAATTAGATTTTTTTTGAAAAACGAGACTAAAATATACTTTTTATGTTTATTATTAAATTGCTATTATTAAGCGAATTAATATAAAAAGTGTTCTATAATTTTTTTGTATAAAATAATGCTCTTGTGTTGTTCTGTACAAACAAAACTTGAAAATTTTTCTCAAAATTTGAGGATCTGCGCTATAAATCAAAACAAGTAAGTACAGTTGACAGCAGCAGGCAATTCTCATAAGCAAGAGTAGATGGCGCCAGCAAAAATTTCGTTTTCAAAACAGCTAAAAACTAAGTCGAGTAATCGAGTGTTGCGTGGAATTTTTTTTGTCGCAGAAAATCGCTGTATATTTTATTACAATTCAAACTAATGGAAAAAAAAGTTTTTACTTAGATTAGGGAACAAGAAAAAATCGAACGATGCTTTAAATCGAATTTACGTAGTAATAAAAATATTCAAAAATAATTTTATTCGAACAAAGGCATTCCATTTATCTGTTTTATAGCAAAGTCTCAATAGAGTCTAAAATTTTAACGAATTTACTTCTATACGATTTCCGCTTTGGGTATTATTGCCCACACAACTATAGACACATATTGCACGATTGATTACACGCGTAAAACGCGAAGTTTCTTGGGTGTATTACGAACCGGCTTACAGATTGAAATGAAAAAGAACCCAGAAATAATAGCAATAATAAATATTGTTTGCAAGTATAAAGTTTTGGCCTTGTTTATACGGCATTAAGTATGAATCAGTCTGAGTCTGGGGGAATACACAGAGCGGAGAAAAACCGAAAAAAAAACATAAACAAAAACAATATTAAAAAAAACAAACTTCGGGTATAAAACTTTGGCACTCGTTTTTACTTATGAATGCGAATAATTTAAATCGTTTAACATGTGTATTGTATGAATATAGTTGCAGTCGCAATTTCAAATTATATAATATTAGTATGCACATACATTTGGTTTAATTAGTCTTTAATCTATTATTTAAACTAACCTATAACTAGAATACAGGGTGGGACTTGGGCATGAAAATAAAACCGAACTGACTTTTCTACGGGTGTAGAATTGGAATGAACGAGAGTTTTGCGGCGATAGTTGGAATGGATTGCTACGACAAAGTTCCCTACAAAGTTCCCATTTTTTTGACTTTAAAACTCAGAGGGTTCGCATGTAAAAAGTAGAGCAGAAGATTAGTAATCCCTCGTACTTCTCTATAATCACTGAAGTAAGGCTTTTTGTAGTAGTAGATCAAAGTGATCGTCTATAAGCAGATGAGTAAAATTTTGCTTGCACGTCGAAGAATATTTCAGGAACTTGACAGTAATTTTGAAGATTTCTGATGCTACGCCTTACTACCTTAGGGAAAATGTACTTCAGTGGCAAACTCAAGGAATGCGCTTGTGAGGAGTTAAAGAAGCAAAACCAAAGAACAAAATAGAGGAACTTTTAAACTCAAATAGTTCACTCATGCGGAGTACAGCAGAAGAATAATAATATCTCGTACTACTCTGTAGTGCCTGAAGTAAGGCTTTTTATCAAACTTCGAAGCATATTTTTGGAACTTGACAGCAATTTTGAATTCTTCTGTCGCTGTGTCTTACTACCTCAGATGAAGCCTTTTGAAGATTTCAACCAAAGAACAAAGTAGCAGCAACTTAAAACTCTAGGAGTACAGCAGATGCTTCCAAAGACCCCATACTACTCTGCAGTCCCTGAAGTATCTCTTTTAAGCCTTCTGAAGATTTTAACCAAATGGCCAATTCACGCTTGCTTACCGCATTGGTTTCTTCCTAGAATCCATAGGACCAAAAACACTGCACTCTCCACAACAACTTCACTCGCAGTTCTCGCTCACATGGAACACTTTTCCCTAGGCACCCTGTATATCAATTAATTTAAAGAAACATTTATTGTTTTTGTTGTTGCTGTTGGGACTGTATGGTCTGCTCCATGAACTGCTGGAACTGCGCACTTAGCAGACTTGTATAATACATGGTATTGGCCGTACAATTGCTATTCGTGGGCGTAGCCACGCCCAGCACACAACGTGTTCCATCCTCACGTACCAAATGCAAAATACTGCTTACATTTGCCAAACATTGCCGGCAACCGGCAGCAGCTGGAGCTGTTATGGGCAGTTTGGGTGTTAGACACATATGTGAGCTGCCCAGTTCCTGTACGCCGCTATCCTGCAGCAGTGTCTGCGCGCAGCTAGCTGCAGGTAGCAGTTGCATGCGCTGCTCATACAGTGCGCACTCTGTGCCTGCAAAGGGGAACGAGTTGAAGTTGGAAGTGCAGCTTAACCAGCAGCAATTGCAGTTTACTTACTGTCCGATTGTGCCCAGGCACTGACACGCAGATCACCACTGGCAAGTTGACGTGTTTGCTCATAAAGCGTACAAATGGTAGCCACACTGACATTGCCCGGTTGCACATGCAGCTGCAGTGGTTGCTGCAGCTGCAGCAGCGCCAGATCATGGCGATGATGCGTATTGGTCTGCAAGTTAGAAAGAAAATCCAATTAAATGTCTGACACACTGCAAGTCATGTCACATTGTGACGCACCGTAAAGCCCACAATATAGTTCTCCTCCTCATCCTTGTCCAGCAAATCGGCCACACCAAAGACCGCATGTTGTGGACGCTTGAGACTATCTGGCGCACAGCTGGCTGCAGTTAAAAGCAACTGTTGCGTAAGCACCACGGCGGTACAGCGATGCACATAGCCATCAAAGTCATCATTAAAATAGGCCAAGGCAGCCAAATGTGTATAGTGGGGCAACAATGCGCTGTCATTGTTTATGTGGCTCTCGCCCAGACGCGATGCAGTGCTGGGTGTATCATCGCCACGCGGCATAATGGGCACATTAAGTGGACAGCAAATGACCTCCTCACGCACGCCCTGATGGCAGGTCTTGATGTCGTTGGAGCGTAGACGCTGCTCGGCGAAGAGCTTTTCCAGTGTTTTGCATTTGGAGATAGGCTCACATTGGCCCTCATAGAGCGGCACATAACAAGGTGAGCCATTGGGCAATGGACTGCGTCCGGGATAGACAAAACCAGAGTTGCCAGTTTGTATGCTGGGCGTTGTGCTGCTAGAGGCAGTAGTAGTGGGAGCAGTAGTAGTGGAAGCAGTAGTAGTGGAAGCAGTAGTAGTGGAAGCAGTAGTAGTGGGTGCAGTAGTAGTGGTAGTAGCAGTGCGGCTCTTCGGTAGCGCCGTCGTGCTGCTGCCATTGCTCTCTAAGTATTGACGATTAGTTTTGAAGATGCTCAACCAGGCTGGCGTAGCTGTGGTGCTGCGCTGCGGCTGTTTAACTGAGCTACCACCACTATCCTTATTTTGTAAGTATTCCCTATTGGTTTGAAAGATGCTCAACCAGGCTGGTCGCGCTGTGGTCGTAGTTGTCGTTGTGCTGGTGCTGCTTGTGGTCGTATCGCTTGGATCAAAGCGCAATTGCTGCATATCCGTCTGCTGCGGACAGCATATCTTCTCATCGTGTATGGTGAAACCACAATTTTGTATCTTCAGTCCACTGCGCACATGCGCCTCTAGTGTTGCACACTGCTTGGACGGCTGGCAGCTGCTTCTGTAACTGGTGCCACAAGGATCGCCAACTGCGTTGCAAGCACCAAAAGTAGTTATTATATGATTGGGCACAGCTAGCCGATTTATTGTACTTACTCTCCAGATTGATGTAGTAACCCCAAGTGGTAGCGCAATACAGCAATACTAACCCTACTACGGCGGGCGTGTGTAACATGACAAGATCTCGTCAAAAAAAAAATAAATAAAAATAAATAAATAAATAAACAAACGTTCAAGATTAGAGAACGTCGTGGTTAGGTTTCCGCTGCGTACTGGACGGGCACGTTGCTCACAAGCGACTGGCGCACTAGCTTGACTGCTGGCTTTAAGTTACGCTCGCATTGTTTCACAGAGCGCGGAGCAGCGGAGCGTAATTTTCGTAAGCCAGGTTCCCTGGGTGAGCCACTCTGACGACATTTATCAAAGGCTTATGCGTCACTTATCTGTAGTTCCAAGGAAAAGGTGAATCCACAACAAAAGTTCTTCAGGGCATAATGCTAAAAGCCGAACTGGGAATGCACTGTATTTATGTAGCGTGAGCCTAGAGATACAATAGTGTGACTGCAAGTTTGGGATAAGCCTCTCTAAGCTAAAAAAGCAGCTCTTTATTTTTAAAGTTATGTGGATTTCACTTATTATTTCACTTATTTCATTTTTATTTAATTAAGGATGCAATCGTATGCAATAAACGAGCACCAAAACTGGTGGAGCGAAGAAAACTGTGAATGAATGAATTCTCCTTAACTATTATATCTCTATTAATAGCTGTACATAGAGAACAAGAACCTACAGTTTATAGCCGAAACCGCACGGCGGTTTCTTTAAATAATAGAGATTCTTTTAGGTAGAGAAATACACCAGTGCTGCAGGGTGGAATCGAACCAAACCTCTTAGGATTTAATGCCGAGTACGCTACAGCTACCGAGACCACGAAAAATAGTATTGATCTACTATTTAAATAATGCTTGACGTCATATGACGCTAGCGCCAGCAACCTAGATGGCGCCACATATATAACAGTTTCTTTTGTTTCGACGCTCCAAACAAAATTGCATTTTTAGAAAATTTCATTTTTTTTTTCGAAAACAGGCTTAATAATATAAATTTTTGAATGCAATTAATATTATTGTAAGCTTTTTGGACATCATATATCTCAATAAAAATCAAAGAAGATATTAAAGTCAATAAATGGAATAGCGCAGTATGAAAATTTCATTGTTTTACCAAATAATAATAAGTCAATATATATATATATATAATATATCAACATTATTTGAACTAGGGGGCGTCGACCCTGTGCGTTTCGCTAACAGGCCCTCAATCAATTATCCTCCAAATAATAGGACACTAAAGATAGTATGTCAACATTAACTTTATTTTTTTTTAATCAAATAAATTCACTTAACTCAATTTCAACAAAAACTAAAGCACTTTGTCTCCTGCTTGCTTCGCACTACTAATCTGGTTGCCGCGGAGCCCAATCATGTTCATAGAGATAATTTATTTGAATTTTTCATTATTTTTATTACATTTTGCACTAAAATCGAAATAAATGAAGCAATGCAGTTACGTTCATTTTTACATAAACGGTTTTTCCTTTTGTTACGGCATTTTAAGGATTAACAGACTTTTAAAAGTCAAACCCTCTTAATCTGCCCTTTTTTCAAAAGTTGATCTTTGTTTAAATATCTTTCCTTTCCTATCAACTTCCTATCTATCCATCAGCTTTCCTCTTTTGTTCTTAACGACCAAATTTTTTTTGTTTTTCTTCAATTACATACATTCAGCATTTTTCTACCGATCTTTGGAAATATATATACAATTGTCGCACACATCCAAAAAACCCTGTCTTTGGGCTTGCAGAAACAATTATTAAAACTAAAAAAGTTCTATTAAGTCACGAGCATATTTTTATAGTTTTTTAGAATTGATCTTTGCATGGATTTTTTCAAACTTGGTATTCTTCTAGGGAACTCCTAATAATTTTACTTTATAGTAGCCTTGGTAGTTCCTGAGGCATTTTTTTTCTATTTTTTGCCAATTTGTATGCTCAAATTTTATATACTCAATATAGTGTATGATTTTTTGAATGAGGCATTCCATTAGCAGCTAATAAAAAATAGTTCTTTTAATAAATGTTAATTTTGAAGAATGCGAGTTTTAACTTTGCACAGTGGGCGAAAATATCGATTTGCTGAAGGTTATTGTTGAAATACTTATATTATACGATTGTTTTAATTCAGTAGAACATTGTCGAAGTAAATTCGGTCACCTTTAAGCGCATTCTGCTACCAGTATCCAAATTGAATAAGCTCATCAATGTATTAATGAAAAAATTTATTAAATTCACCTTGTTTACTTTAGATGAAAGAGATTAATAATACGAAGATAATAAAAATAATGAAGAAGATGCAGACAATGAAAGAGTGAAGATTTAAGATAAAGACTTAAAAGATAACACTTACCCATAGCGATGCGCCGAATACTGAAGATAATTGTGCAGATAACGAGGAATATGAGGATGAAAACAGATTAATTAGATTAAGTAGATGAAAATAATAATGATGAAGATAATGAAAAAAAGAAGAATTGATATTAAGACTTAAAAGATAACACTAACCGATAGAGATACACCGAATAACGAGGAAGATTAGGATGAAAACAGATTACTAAGATGAAGTATATGAAAGTAATTATGATGAAGATAATGAAAAATAGAAGAATTGAGCTTAAGACTTAAAAGATAACAATAACCGAGAGTGATACGTCTAATACTGAAGATAATTGTGCAGATAATGAGGAATATAAGGATGAAAACAGACTAATTAGATTAAGTAGATGAAAATAATTGATGAATATGAAGAATAATGAAATGAGATTAAGATTTAAAAGTAGATGAAAACGAGAAAGTTACGAAAGCTGCAATGCATTATTCACGAGCAAGTGATGTCGATTAATAAACCATAATCTATTTCTTGAATCAGTTGGCAAGATTTATTGCAGAGAAATAATATCAATACTTACAAATCGGTGTTTAATTTCGGATTACAAGTCAACATAATATAATATAATCTGTGTTTATTCTTATTTTAGATTTCTTTCTAGAAACTGAAATTCAACACTTGAAATCATCTGCTTTTTACAATTATTTAAATAAAGAAAGCATAAAATTAAATTTTTGTCATCAAATCGCGTTATTTTGCCCACTACCTATAATCTATATCGCACCGCTGTAAGTGGCTTTTACCATTTTGCACATTTTGGAAAATCTGCATATAAGGCAGCTCGTAATCAGGAATCTCCCAAAAGACCCGTTTTTATGAATTTGTGTAATGGAAAAGCCGCTTTGTGATGATATGCTTGATGATTATTATGATATAGAATACATGAATACTTAATATATTTATGTACATCCTAAAGTGACTAATAGTTACTCTACAATACAGATAAGTATTCACGAACTGAGCTACGTTATCTAAACCGTAATAATAAGACTTATAAGATTCGGGTTTAAAATCAAAAAGCCATGGATGTGTACGAAAACAACTTCCCAACTATATAAATAGTTTTTTATGTGATTTTAAAGATGTTCTTGAGTTTTCAGCAAAAAACAAAGCAACTTTGAATTTGTGCTCTTCGGCATTTAAATTGGAATCCTAACATTCGACTGCCAAATCTTGTAGACTTCGCCTGATATTATTATCTTCTCTAAATGATCGGGGAACATGCCATGGCGTGTTATTTTTGGCTAAGCTCTCTCACTCCGCTTCATTGAGTCTAACGCACTCTTAAACTTTTTTATCATTCCATCCAGAGTCACTCGTAATTTTCGACCTCTAGCACTGCCAATTTGTAGATCCAATTATACATTGCACGATCCTTTTCGCGTCTTTTGCGCAAACTTTGATAACCTTTGGGATCTCGTTATAATCATTTTTTTCGAGGTAAGGTTGTAGACCTTTAGCTCAACCTAGCTAGGAATCGCGCCGCGAAGAATGGAGCAGATTGTAAAGGCATGCGGATTAGTTTCATATTATCTTGTCTAATTAGAGGGTCCACTGGACTTATTTGTACCCCTCAATAAATAAGAAATAAATAATTATACGAAATATTTATAATAATAATAACAATTTGTAAGAATCAATTATATATTATGTCTTTGGTTAATAAGTTTTGATAAAGTGTTTTGAGGACTGTTTAAGTTTTGCTTAAAATATTTAAAAAAGTTTTCATATAAAAATACTCGGAAAGAGACGTATATTTACAAATAATTTTGAAATTAAATGGAACGCTATTTGCTTAAATTAAATTGGTAAATATTAAAAATCGATCTTTAAGGCAATAGGACGTTTGTTTTATCCCAAAATTCATATTCTCACTGTGTTGGATATTTAACTAAGATTTTATAATCGCATCTGCGACACAACCAATCTATCCGTCATTATAGAAAAGTACAACTGATCTCAAACTTTTACTTTCAAGGATCTATGCTTACTACCTTTTATCGAACACAAATAGGTTTCTTCGTTTAGTCGAACAATTAGCGAAAGTCTTAACTCTATAAATAAGAAAGTTTATGCCAAAATCGTATATATTCACCTTATAATATTCCATAATTTACAATAAAGATCAACAAATTCAAAACTTAAAATAAACAAAAAAAATTTGCCTCATTAATTTGAACTAAAAAATAAATAGCGATCCACTTGGCTTCTTGAAAATATAAAAATACTCAATTGTTGTAATTATTTTAAACAAAGTTTTAAAAATTAAAAGAAAATTTTGAAAAGAATTATAAATTGATATAATTTCTTTTGGAAGAGAGCTTCACATGGTTAACTTTATTTGCTATTAATGTTTAGCTTTAAGAAATTAGGCTCGGTCTCAGAACTGGCCTCTTAAGTCAGTATTTTAGATTTTGGTGTTGGAAGGTTATACATAATGTGTCAAAAATCATAAATGCATTACCTAAATCCATTACCTAATAGGAAGATTTTGAGCGAGAATTATGATATAATGTGATGAAAAGTTTTTATTCTCAGTTCCTGCAGTTCTTCAAGAGCAACGGCTTTCAGAATTCCCAATAAATAATAAAATAAAACAAAAAAATTAAAATAATTTCTTCATTTCCAAACATTGAGAATATTAATTTATTGAAGATATCAATTATTTTTTGTTTCTTTGTTATTCCGCTTGGGATCTTAGGGCCTCTACTAGAACCCTATTTTGCGCCGTCTGCTAAGCTCTGTGCCACGTTGTGTTCGACTGGGCCAATTGTTGGAGGATGCATCTCCAGATTGCTGTTGCCTTGGGGATTCCAGTGCAGTGCCAACCTGAAAATACTGCTTGGGCTCCTTCTGAGAGCATGTCCTACTGGGACATAGATGTATAGGGGACACACCTGTGACACAAGACAGCTCTGCATATCAATTATTATTGGAACTTGAAAATCCTTAAAAAAATTGTCATTGAGCTATAAAAAAATAAAATGATCATTCTATATATCGATAAGCAATAAAAATTCATGAAATTCGTAACTGCTAGGACTACAGCTGGACAATATCTACCAATTTGACTTACAAAGCTATAAAGTAGATTCTATATACTTAGGGTATAGTTTAAATCAGCCAAGAAAATTTCTTTTTTTTCCTTTATTTTTTAGATTGAATTCGATATATCGATGTTTTTCTCAGCTGCCGAAGCAATTGTTTTTAAGAGAAATCGGTATGAAGTAAAACAATCATTTGCGTATACATTTATTCCAAATGTCATATAACTTAAAATAAAATAAAATAAAATAAAAAAGAATTCGCTTTAAAATAAACTCTTTTGATGCTGTATAAAGTCTTAACTGCCTGCCTAATACTTCCAAAATTTTAATGCCAAAAGTTTCGAACTTTCTTAGTATAATTATAAAAACGTCAGAAATATAGAGCTTATATATGATATAACTGACGAGATACATTTTTGCTTTTTTTGTTTGATAAAAGGAAACTGTCTGTAACTCCCACTTTTTCCGCGCAGCATAAATCCAACAGCAGCGAGATGGGATGTCTCAAAAAAGAACTTATAAAAGTCTTGTTTGTATAAGAACGGACCTTCAAAAAATAAGGAACATGGCACTTATGATTTTAATCAATTGAATTGCAAGTTCTAGTGATTCTGCATTCTTAGTGTTAGGCCGAAACTCTGCTGTTCCGGCGCAATTGTGCGACTTATAAACTCTGCAATATTTGGTGAACTGAGCATTGTATAATATTGAACTCCAGCTGAACTCTGCGTTAGATTATCATTGGATACGGCCAGACCTGCTAAACAAATGCTACCATCATTACGCTGTAGATGCAGCACATGTCCTGTCCTAATCTCACATTGCCCACCAGCTGGATTTGTCCACTTATTGTCGTAAGCAAAGCAACGTAGATCATGCCGACTGTTCAAATAGCTGAGACCTGGACAATCTCTACCATAACGAGGAGTTAACAGCTGATGATATATGCCGCAGCTGTGCATTTCAGTATTTTGGACTGAGGGCCAAGCGCTACTAAAGTATCTTATGTCGCTCTCTTTGGCATCGCATATCGGACTACTGCTGACTGGTGAGACCATGCCAGCTGCATCTACAGCACTCTCAAGTTCCAGCAGTACTACATCTGTGCCAAAGGTATGTAATTTTTTGATAGGTAAATAATTATTCTCGGTATAGGAATCGTTAAGTTGTTTAAGTCCCACAACTGCATACTTGGGACGCTTGAAGATCTCCGTGCTGGCGCAGCTAGTGGAGGTTATTAAAAACTTGGCCGATATCCAGACTGCCGTACAGCGCAGCACATAGTCATCTAGGAAATCATTGAAATAGGCAAGTATAACCAGATTTATAGAGTCCAGCGCTGTGCTAAGTGACTGCGTCACAGGCCTTGTACAAAAATATGAAAAATCTTAGAGTTGATCATAAATTCACTTAGCGACTTACGGCCTATAGGGAACCGGTTGCAACGGCTGCTTAGTAGCTGCCGGATAATCCAGTGGACAGCAAATCATCTCATGCATTATGGTAAAACCGCAATTCTTTAAAGTGATT
Organism: Chymomyza procnemis; assembly: GCA_035046065.1. Taxonomy (NCBI): domain Eukaryota; kingdom Metazoa; phylum Arthropoda; class Insecta; order Diptera; family Drosophilidae; genus Chymomyza; species Chymomyza procnemis. Next base: position 37,655,282 of record JAWNOJ010000021.1, on the reverse strand, counting down.
AGTGTTAAGAGACCCGCATCGAAGTGCGCCTTGAGTGTGCGACACTCGTAAATGGGCATACAATAACTTCTCAGCTGGTTTGGACATGATTCGCCTTCTATGAAAGAAGTCTTCTATTGCTGTTTAGATTTTTTTTTTTAACCTTTTGCTTACGCTCCAATGGCAATCTAGCCTGACATCCACCCAAAAAAACCATGAGCAATATTATACAATTTTGTGTCGTCAGCATTTTGATGGAAGCAAGCTTTGTAAACAACTGATCAGCACAAATGAATTTTACGCCGAAATTTTGGAATTAATAAAAAGATGGAAATTAAATTTTGGAATTAAACTGCTTATCAGCAAAATAATACGACAATGACAATAGATAGTGCAAAACAGCGAAGAATTTCGTATATTCTATTGCGAAAAATTAAATAGCGAAAATTTAAATAACAAGCGATTTGGGATTGGCTCTAAATTTATATAGCAGAGCAGGCGCTTCAAGTTGAGAGACTGCTTCTGAACAAGATAACATTAGGAAAAAATGCCGAAACCTCAAAAAGAAAAAATGCATAACAGCGATATATCGAAATCCAAGTTCATGGCATGGGACATAAGTATACGAAAGTTTAACCTAAATATAAATTAGCAAATTTCAGCACTAAAATCGATTTGATGAGCTAAATGTTAAAAAGACCAAATTATTAACTTAATTCCCAAAAACTGTTGGTTCGTCTAAGATTAGGAATGTAAGTAAATCGTTATAGCGTGTCCCATATCGATGTCGGAAATTTACTTCTAAGCCAAACGAACTTTAAGAAAAAATTTCTAGTTTGTATTCCGCAAACTTAAGAAACAAAATACGAAACATTCATATATCGAAATCCATCGCAGTATTATAATTTTCACCTAATATTAAATAGCAAATTTTCTACACTGAAAGCGATTTCAAGAGTTTTACTTTTTGAGCCAAAAACTTTTAACAAGTTGAAGACAAATCAAATTTTTAAAATCAGAAATTTAAAGAAAAATCTATATATCGTGTATAAGACCATGTAGGATTTTATGACTAAGGATTAAAATTTGTAATCTATAACATTTTCTGGTATTGAGAAGATCTCAAAAATCTTACTTTCCTAAACTTTGGTGTAATACCCATAAAGTCTGTACTAGTGGAAAAAAATCAATTTATCAATATATCGAAATCCATCTCGCTAATTACATGAGTAATAGCAATTTTCTAGATTTAAATTTAACATTTTGAACCCAAACTGTTTACAAGTTGAAATCCAATCGGATTCTACATGTAACTACAGAAATTAAAAAAATCGATATATATAGTATAAGACGATTTGGGTTGTTGATTACTAAGGATCAATTTCTGTTATAGAGATCTCACAAGTGTTACTTTCTCATCCATAAATTTTACTCTGATACCAAAAAGTCAGTCCTAGGAAACGAAAATCAATTTATGAATGCCCAGAACGTTGTTCATTCGGGTAAATTAATTCAAGCCAGAAGGCAGAGACTGCACACACACTTGTGGCTATATTTATCAACACTATGACATTCATTTGCTTGATTGTCTCTCTCGCGCTCATTTACGCTCTGGCTCCTGGTCTTATTTTAGCCAAACAGTGAAATATCAACTTTCTAGGCCTGAAGCGATTTATATTCATACTTTCTAAGATCAATATTTTTCCATATTATTCCAAATCTTAATATTTAGCCATTGAAGTTGCAAATAGTTGATGCTTTTTGATGTATTAAAATCAACATATTTTTTTGTTGTACAGAAGCATTTCCAAATGTTGAGAAAAATATATAAAAATTGCCTAAATATTAAATCCGAATGAGCAAAAAACCAAAATAAATTATATTTTTTCTGATTAAAACTAATGAATTTAGAAAAATAATAAAACCAAAATAAATTTCCAATATTTATATGCTTCAAAAGTAAATTTTTTGCTGGCGCCATCTATAAAACATATTGCTATGCTTTTTCAAGGTTTCGCTTAAATAACAAAATTTCATTTGCTTCTTATTCATATAATGTATTCATTTTAGAGGTAGAAGTTTATTTTCGACTATATTGCATACAAGGATTTAATGTCAACCCTAACAGAAAGAAAAATAAATATTATATAATTATATCAAATAATGAACCGAAAATAGCTTTTTAACACATGAGAACTAATTAAATGATTCCATTTAAATATTTTAAATTAAATAATAAATCCAATAATAACATATTGTATCAGTTTTAAGAGTATACAAATTTCGGTCACAAACTTTCTTGAGCTACATTCTTATCGCCACAGTTCCGCTAGCCCTCGCACTGGCAGACAGAAAAAAACTAGGGAGTTTGACTGCCTGCTTGCTTTGTTCCAATATTTCTGGTGGTGCTTCACTAACACATTTGTGTTAGGATAAATAGTTTAATAAGCATAATTGAGGTCTATCATTCATTCCATATTTCATATAAAAATAAAATGTTTGTAAAAATAAGATTCTTAAATAGCCTGAGATCTTTAAATCTTGCAGAAGTATAAGTTCACCAGCAACCAGATGCTAAACTTTTCTAACAATGAGCACTCAAAATATGCCGTAATATAATAAATAGTTCACAATATGTAAAACCGATTCCGCAAAAAATCTTTCAGTATCGATTTCATTTATTTTCTGAATACTTTTTTTCAGTTATTGCTGAAAATTCAGATTCAGTTTTTTGCCGTTTACCATTTCCACAATTTTCAAGCTTAAAACAAACTTGACGGACAGGTGAAGCAGAAGACAGAAATTCTGGATTTTACTTGTATATGAAAATTTTGAAGCTTGTCGCAAAAACCACTAAAATATTTAAATACGGTAAAGTCTTATGACTTTGAGATTTTTCAACAACCAAATCCGTTATATTTCTGAACAAATACATTTTTTTTTCGTTTGATTAACTCAGGATTGATTTCTTTAAAAATAAACAGTTTTGTCATAAAAAAACTATCTTTATTTCGGATTTACTACATAATATAGTCAATCGATGTTGACCCAAGCCTAATAAATTTGAAGTACCTCCAAAAAAAATCAAATTACAAGAAACTCATTTTACCAGATGTTAGAGGAAACATATCAATATTTAATAATCTTATTAAATCTAACCTTTTCTAAGTTGATAATAATTTTTTGTCTCTTGTTTACTTTCTTACGGATTCGTGTATAAATTATAAATTAATAAGTTGCTAAGTCGTCCTTAGGAAGATGCTTCTAGTTTTGCGCCATATATGCATTCTTATCATGTGGTACACCTTGAATAGCTAGTGGTTCTTATCTTCGATCTCAAATAAATAAACCGCATTCACCTGGGTAGCTATCTTAGCATCGGATAAATGGAAGCCGTGAGTTGGGACCCACCAAAAAAAGCCGGGGCTGCGGGCTGTCTTCTAAGTTGCTCAAATCTAGTGCCGAGTATGTTTGAAACTCAATTTTGAAACCCAACTGAAGGTATTGAAGAAATTTCTTACCTTTTGAACTTTTTTTCCTTTACAAAAATATCCCTGAATAAATAAACCATTCTTCCGATTTATGACATTTTTTATATAAGATTTTTATTGAAAATAAAATATTAAATAATTAATTAAAAAATACTCACAAAGTATTACTTAAAACAATTGAAACTATTTAAAAATATGATAAATTTTTTATGTAGAAGCTTACACAAAATATTAATAAAAATATAAGAAAAATATAAAATTTTAACAAAAACACCTTACTCCTTGCAGAATTTAAGGTTTCTCAATATGGGCATATGGAACATTATATATGTGGAAAACTGTTTCCTTTAATTCTTCAAGCTAAGATTGTAAGAACCAAAAGGCAATCTGTGGATTTTTTCTAGTAATTTTTCGCTAACTTAAAGTATAACTTATGGTTGGATGGATCCTTATAAATATATTAAAGTTCCATCATATATCCATACTGGTCAGCTTGGACGGATTAGATTTTGGAGCTGCTGTGATTGTGTAAGCTTTGATGATACCGAATCTTGGCTTGGCTTCCATGATGCTATATTCCAAGCAGATTTATGTTCCGAAGTTAGCTGCTGATTCCAAGAACATGCTGGTGAAGATAAAATTGATTTCATCTAAGAGAAGAGTCATGCATGCCGATAGAGAATAAAGGCCTCTGAGAGTAGTGCCAGAAGAAGAATCGCGTTGATGTTATCCTGGTTATATTTAATTCTTAGCGAATGCCATATGTTCTGCTTAGTTTTTAGTTTCCGTGAAGAAGAAAGAGAGCTTGGAACATCAACAACAATCCTTGGCTGCATGTAGATGCAAGAACCGTTCTCTTGAAGCTTTTATTTAAAAAAGGATACTGTCAGAGAAATGCTTTGTCTTTTTTATTTCTTAATAATGATTGATGATTGCCCAGAGCTACAATCTTGGAAGTGGTATACGAATGTAGAAGAGATACAACGGAGCTTTTAAGTAGAGTAGAGCGTTGAAGTAGCTGGTCGTGAGCGATCACATACAGACATCAGTTGATATAAGTAAAGCTTCCTTTATGGACAAGATTTTGCTATGAAGTCGTTATTTATTCTGAATATCGTCTCTGATACTGTTTAAGATAGTGCTCATGATGAATTAAAGTTGGTGACCAAGCCGATTTGGTTCACTTGATATGATCTATTTATTAGTGTCATTATTTGGCGGCGTCTATATCCATCCAGAGCACCTTCTCATTTATTCCGAAGCAAAGTGTAGCTGACGAGGATTACTGCCAATTGGCGTTTTAACGATTTATAAATCGGAACTTGTTTTTTGATGATAGTGAGGATCGTGACGTTACTTCGGAATATTATGTTATTTGTGTTGTAAGTGTATAACTCAGGAAAGTTCTATTGTTGCAAGATTTATGAGGCAGCGTCAGGAATGCTGATTCCTTGGACGGAAATGCAGATATCCCGTAGATTTATCTGGATGCAATAGATTCTACGACCTGAAGTGTGACTAACTAGCTGTATTATCTTTGTGCGGCTTCTACGCTTTGATGTAGACGGTAGTATTGGTGTCTGGAGGCAGTTAGATGCGATTGGTAGAATTCGTGGTATTGAGGTGCAGTTTGCAGATAACCAGAAGAATTGTGTGGTTTATCTTATTTATTGACATGGTAGAACTCGATCATTGATTTTTCACTTGAAACTAAGCTAAGAATTCTTTTCTTAATTATTTTCTTTCTGTTTTTTTTTAATCTTCAGCTTTAGAATTGCCGTTAAGCCGATTCGGAAAAGCATTCATCGCTCTCATCGGTAAAATCTTGGTGGTACAAGTCGGTGCTGAAGCCGGGATGTGTTAAGATGTTTCAGTTTGAGGTTTTTCAAGGCACAATTCCGGCAGTTCCAGCTGTCCAACAGCTTCATGCTTATAAACAAAGCTTATGGTGAGTAAGTTAATATAATAATTGTACGTGAATTAAATAAGAAATAAATAATAATTACAAACTAAATAAACAAATAATATAAAAAATATGCTAAGGAACGTGTCGTTTTGTATATTGTTTCAAAAAATCTTGAAAATTATATTATTTTATATTTTTAATGCAACTTAAAAAATAAAATAATATTCAAAATCTTAAAAATAATTTTATGCATATTTTTTAATTGCTCAAAATTTAAATAAAACATATAAAATAGAATAGAAAGCTTCCAAAAGTATTAACTTTGCTTTTAAAATAATACAACATTTCCTTAAAAATGTATGGTACTAGTAATTATATTTAAATGTTATATTTGTTTATATTATTACATATATTTATTTAAAAAAGTATGACAAATACAATCTTATATATTTCAAAAATTTGCTTATAAAGTAAGACTTTTGGTAATAAAAAAATCTCTTACAATTAATAATTATATATTTTATTTAGTATATTTCATAACCAAAAACTTTTGTAATAAAAGTAAGTATAGTATTGTATGATTTTGAAAAATATTAAACATTTAAAAACTACAAATTTTATAAAATTGTTTAGAAAAAGTTTTACTTATAAAGGGTAATTTGTTTTAATATCAAAACTTTTTTTAAGTGCCACAAATGAAATATTTGTTCATAGTTTTTTTTTCAAAAAATAAAAATTGTTAGAATTTTTTGTTTTTCTAGAGCTCTCATATAGACATGACTTTAATTTTAAAAATTTAAAGTAGAGCACATAAAAAAATTTGCACATCTTTCACAAACTTCTTAATTGTTGTAAAATTAAATTCTTATCAGAAGAATTAAAAATGCAAATTTGAACTATGTTTTTTTTTTAAATATTAAAAAAAAATTGCATTAAATTTAAAAGAAAAAAATATTAAGTTTTAACCAAAATTTATTACATTTCAGTGAAAAAATTCGCAAAAAAAATGAACTATTATTTAAAAAACAATTCATATTTTTTGTGAATTTCAAATCTGTCATTAAAAAAATATGTATATAAATAAATTTTTATTATTTTTATTAATTTATATGGCAAAAATTTTTTACATTCAATAAAATTAAAATTTTATATAACGTTAAAAAAATATTAAAAATGCAAAATGGTATTGCTCTTTTTTACTTTTAATAAATTTATATTAAACTGAAATCTTGAATATTTTAAAAGAATTAATGTTTTAATTAATGATTTTTAAAATAAAATAATTTGTGTTAGCAATAATATGTTAGAAATATTTAGTTTAAACAGATAAACATTTTTCCAATTTGCGAAATTGATTTAATCAAATATGTAAAAATAAAACAATAAAATTTTGCAAATATTTAACGATTTTTTTTGTATGAATACCTAAAATATTAATTAAAAAAATTGCAATAGTATGTAAAGTAAAAAAAAAAATAAAAAAATCAGAAGTATAGAGTGAATTTTGTGTTAATTCGAACTGAATTAGAAATATTTTATCAATAATTAGAATGGATTCATTTGTAACAGTTGTGAAAGAAGAAAATTCGATTTTAGTTTTATTTATCTATAAGAAAACGAAAACAATTGATATTGAAGCTTATGATGGAAATCAAATAAACATAAAGGAGGCTAATTTGAAAATGAATTAGATGAGTGAAATCAAAGACCCCAAAAATAATAATTTTTTGATAAAAAACTGGAAATTAATTGTTTCCACACCTACTAACACTCTTAGCAGATTTTCCTAGACGAGCCATTTAAGAGCAAAAAATATTAGAACTTAAGTTAACACAAAGTAATATGACCCAATCTGAAACTTCAATTTTATTCAAAGCTCTTTTTTGCGAAGATCTATATCAGTGTACTCAGTGCAAGATGGACTGGAAATCCTAATAAAGATTGAATTTATGGGATCATCATACCCGTAGAACCATACCCGAAGAATCAACACACACAATCGCCTATGCCCACAAGTGCGACAGTCGCTTTGGGTATAGAGCTTTACTTTTCTGCATAAAAACCATTCATGATTTTACCACAATTACCAAAATTATTAGAATAATAGAATATCTCATGTTATCTTTAATAACAAAATATTTGGATTTTGGGAATGAATGTGCATCAAGCTTCCCATTTCGAAAGACCCAAACTGATTAACGAAATGCATGAATAGATTAAGGAGGGAATCAGTGCAAAGTACCTCGGCGATCACATGTCAACAGGCCCATTAATTTCAGCAGTACATATCCTTAAAAAAAATAAAATTTTTATAATTAAAATTATTACATTATCTTGTAAAGTTAATTATTATTTTTCTTCATATAAACCACTCATAATTCTGATATAATAAAATTTTATATAACAATAACAGAATATCTGAAGTGATCTTTTATAAAAAATATTAAGAATGAACTGAACCACCTGCAATAAAAGGAACTAAACTCTGGTAATAGCAGATACTGATAGCGGGTATTGAAGATATTGAAAGCCCTATTTGGATTTGAGGAATATGAACCACGCTTCCCATTTCGAAAGACCCGAGCTGATTAACGAAATGCCTGAATAGATTAAGGAGGCAACCAATGAGAAGTGCCTCGGCGGTCACACGTCAACAGGCCCACCTGAAGAGCAAAACGGGATTTCATATCAATAAAAAGAAAGTAAATTGTTATAATTAAAAATATTACATTACCTTGTAATGCGAATTATTATTTTTCTTCATATAAACCACTCATAATTCCGATATAATACAATTTTATATAACAATAACAGAATATCTGAAGTGATCTTTTATTAAAAATATTGAGAATGAACTGAACCACCTGTAATAAAAGGAACTAAACTCTGGTAATAGCAGATACTGATAGCGGGTATTGAAGATATTGAAAGCCCTATTTGGATTTGAGGAATGTGAACCACGCTTCCCATTTCGAAAGACCCGAGCTGATTAACGAAATGCCTGAATAGATTAAGGAAGCAACCAATGAGAAGTGCCTCGGCGGTCACACGTCAACAGGCCCACCTGAAGAGCAAAACGGGATTTCATATCATTAAAAAGAAAGTAAATTGTTATAATTAAAAATATTACATTATCTTGTAATGCGAATTATTATTTTTCTTCATATAAACCACTCATAATTCTGATATAATACAATTTTATATAACAATATCAGAATATCTGAAGTGATATTTTATAAAAAATATTGAGAATGAACTGAACCACCTGTAATAAAAGGAACTAAACTCTGGTAATAGCAGATACTGGTAGCGGGTATTCAAGATACTGAAAGCCCTATTTGGATTTGAATAGATTAAGGAGGCAACCAATGAGAAGTGCCTCGGCGGTCACACGTCAACAGGCCCACCTGAAGAGCAAAACGGAATACTAAAATATTCGTAAAGATTCTTTTCATGAGGCGAAATTTCAGCAGTACATATCATTAAAAAGAAAGTAAATTTTTATAATTAAAAATATTACATTATCTGGTAATGCGAATTATTATTTTTCTTCATATAAACCACTCATAATTCTGATATAATACAATTTTATATAACAATAACAGAATATCTGAAGTGATCTTTTATAAAAAATATTGAGAATGAACTGAACCACCTGTAATAAAAGGAACTAAACTCTGGTAATAGCAGATACTGGTAGCGGGTATTCAAGATACTGAAAGCCCTATTTGGATTTGAGGAATGTGAACCACGCTTCCCATTTCGAAAGACCCGAGCTGATTAACGAAATGCCTGAATAGATTAAGGAGGCAACCAACGAGAAGTGCCTCGGCGGTCACACGTCAACAGGCCCACCTGAAGATCAAAACGGGATTTCATATCATTAAAAAGAAAGTAAATTTTTATAATTAAAAATATTACATTATCTTGTAATGCGAATTATTATTTTTCTTCATATAAACCACTCATAATTCTGATATAATAAAATTTTATATAACAATAACAGAATATCTGAAGTGATCTTTTATAAAAAATATTGAGAATGAACTGAACCACCTGTAATAAAAGGAACTAAACTCTGGTAATAGCAGATACTGGTAGCGGGTATTCAAGATACTGAAAGCCCTATTTGGATTTGAGGAATGTGAACCACGCTTCCCATTTCGAAAGACCCGAGCTGATTAACGAAATGCCTGAATAGATTAAGGAAGCAACCAATGAGAAGTGCCTCGGCGGTCACACGTCAACAGGCCCACCTGAAGAGCAAAACGGAATACTAAAATATTCGTAAAGATTCTTTTCATGAGGCGAAATTTCAGCAGTACATATCATTAAAAAGAAAGTAAATTTTTATAATTAAAAATATTACATTATCTTGTTATGCGAATTATTATTTTTCTTCATATAAACCACCCATAATTCTGATATAATAAAATTTTATATAACAATAACAGAATATCTGAAGTGATCTTTTATAAAAAATATTGAGAATGAACTGAACCACCTGTAATAAAAGGAACTAAACTCTGGTAATAGCAGATACTGGTAGCGGGTATTCAAGATATTGAAAGCCCTATTTGGATTTGAATAGATTAAGGAGGCAACCAATGAGAAGTGCCTCGGCGGTCACACGTCAACAGGCCCACCTGAAGAGCAAAACGGAATACTAAAATATTCGTAAAGATTCTTTTCATGAGGCGAAATTTCAGCAGTACATATCATTAAAAAGAAAGTAAATTTTTATAATTAAAAATATTACATTATCTGGTAATGCGAATTATTATTTTTCTTCATATAAACCACTCATAATTCTGATATAATACAATTTTATATAACAATAACAGAATATCTGAAGTGATCTTTTATAAAAAATATTGAGAATGAACTGAACCACCTGTAATAAAAGGAACTAAACTCTGGTAATAGCAGATACTGATAGCGGGTATTCAAGATACTGAAAGCCCTATTTGGATTTGAGGAATGTGAACCACGCTTCCCATTTCGAAAGACCCGAGCTGATTAACGAAATGCCTGAATAGATTAAGGAAGCAACCAATGAGAAGTGCCTCGGCGGTCACACGTCAACAGGCCCACCTGAAGATCAAAACGGGATTTCATATCATTAAAAAGAAAGTAAATTTTTATAATTAAAAATATTACATTATCTTGTAATGCGAATTATTATTTTTCTTCATATAAACCACTCATAATTCTGATATAATACAATTTTATATAACAATAACAGAATATCTGAAGTGATCTTTTATAAAAAAATATTGAGAATGAACTGAACCACCTGTAATAAAAGGAACTAAACTCTGGTAATAGCAGATACTGGTAGCGGGTATTCAAGATACTGAAAGCCCTATTTGGATTTGAGGAATGTGAACCACGCTTCCCATTTCGAAAGACCCGAGCTGATTAACGAAATGCCTGAATAGATTAAGGAGGCAACCAATGAGAAGTGCCTCGGCGGTCACACGTCAACAGGCCCACCTGAAGATCAAAACGGAATACTAAAACATTCTCGAAGATTCTCTTCATAAGGCGGAATTTCAGCAGTACATATCATTAAAAAGAAAGTAAATTTTTATAATTAAAACTATTACATTATCTTGTAATGCGAATTATTATTTTTCTTCATATAAACCACTCATAATTCTGATATAATAAAATTTTATATAACAATAACAGAATATCTGAAGTGATCTTTTATAAAAAATATTGAGAATGAACTGAACCACCTGTAATAAAAGGAACTAAACTCTGGTAATAGCAGATACTGATAGCGGGTATTCAAGATACTGAAAGCCCTATTTGGATTTGAGGAATGTGAACCACGCTTCCCATTTCGAAAGACCCGAGCTGATTAACGAAATGCCTGAATAGATTAAGGAGGCAACCAATGAGAAGTGCCTCGGCGGTCACACGTCAACAGGCCCACCTGAAGATCAAAACGGAATACTAAAACATTCTCGAAGATTCTCTTCATAAGGCGGAATTTCAGCAGTACATATCATTAAAAAGAAAGTAAATTTTTATAATTAAAACTATTACATTATCTTGTAATGCGAATTATTATTTTTCTTCATATAAACCACTCATAATTCTGATATAATAAAATTTTATATAACAATAACAGAATATCTGAAGTGAACTCTTATAAAAAATATTGAGAATGAACTGAACCACCTGTAATAAGAGGTACTAAACTCTGGTAATAGCAGATACTGATAGCGGGTATTCAAGATACTGAAAACCCTATTTGGATTTGAGGAATGTGAACCACACTTCCCATTTCGTAAGACCCGAGCTGATTAACGAAATGCCTGAATAGATTAAGGAAGCAACCAATGAGAAGTGCCTCGGCGGTCACACGTCAACAGGCCCACCTGAAGATCAAAACGGGATTTCATATCATTAAAAAGAAAGTAAATTTTTATAATTAAAAATATTACATTATCTTGTAATGCGAATTATTATTTTTCTTCATATAAACCACTCATAATTCTGATATAATAAAATTTTATATAACAATAACAGAATATCTGAAGTGATCTTTTATAAAAAATATTGAGAATGAACTGAACCACCTGCAATAAAAGGAACTAAACTCTGATAATAGCAGATACTGATAGCGGGAATTCAAGATACTGAGAACCCTATTTGGATTTGAGGAATGTGAACCACGCTTCCCATTTCGAAAGATCCGAGCTGATTAACGAACTTCATGAATAGATTAAGGAGGAAATCAATGCAAAGTGCCTCGGCGATCACACGTCAACAGGCCCATCTGAAGAGCTAACCGGGATACTAAAATATTCGCGAAGATTCTTTTCATGAGACGAAATTTCCGCAGTACATATCCTTAAAAAGAAAGTAAATTTTTATAATTAAAAATATTACATTATCTTGTAATGCGAATTATTATTTTTCTTCATATAAACCACTCATAATTCTGTCATAATACAATTTTAAATGAGAATAACAGAATATCTATTGGGATCATACAAGTCCTGAGATAAAACCCTGTTCAGTAAGTGATGAAAATCCTCGGTTCAGCAAATATGCTGGGAAGTTCCCGATAAACCATTTTGAACCGATCACTGAAATACGCTCTCTATGGATTATAACATAGAGAATAGATACATCGTTTGATCTAGAAGAAACTAAAGAATGATGAGATTTAAGACGCTGATGTTTTCAAAGAAAAGCTTAAAAGGCTTGAAACATATTGAACAATCTAAAACGTGTCTAATCTTCAAAGACTCCTAACAAATTCCAGAGAAACAACAGAGAGAAGGTGCACAATGTAATACTTTAGGTTTGGAAATACGAGAATTTCACAGAAATAGTAAATGATATCATTTTTCTCACGAAATGCCACATATAAATTTTTTAGACTGCCGTATGAATATTTATAATAATACATATTACATTATCTTGTAATGCGAATTATTATTTTTCTTCATATAAACCACTCATAATTCTGATATAATACAATTTTATATAAGAATAACGGAATATCTGAAGTGATCTTTTATAAAAAATATTGAGAATGAACTGAACCACCTGTAATAAAAGGAACTAAACTCTGGTAATAGCAGATACTGATAGCGGGTATTCAAGATACTGAAAGCCCTATTTGGATTTGAGGAATGTGAACCACGCTTCCCATTTCGAAAGACCCGAGCTGATTAACGAAATGCCTGAATAGATTAAGGAGGCAACCAACGAGAAGTGCCTCGGCGGTCACACGTCAACAGGCCCACCTGAAGATCAAAACGGAATACTAAAACATATCATTAAAAAGAAAGTAAATTTTTATAATTAAAAATATTACATTATCTTGTAATGCGAATTTTTATTTTTCTTCATATAAACCACTGATAATTTTGATATAATACAATTTTATATAACAATAACACAATATCTGAAGTGAACTTTTATAAAAAATATTGAGAATGAACTGAACCATCTGTAATAAGAGGTACTAAACTCTGGTAATAGCAGATACTGATAGCGGGTATTCAAGATACTGAACGCCCTATTTGGATTTGAGGAATGTGAACCACGCTTCCCATTTCGAAAGACCCGAGCTGATTAACGAAATGCATGAATATATTAAGGAGGCAACCAATGCGAAGTGCCTCGACGATCACATATCAACTGGCCCATCTGAAGAGCAAAACGGGATACTAAAATATTCGCGAAGAAGTACATAACATTGAAAAAGTAAATTTTTATAATTAAAAATATTACATTATATTGTAAAGTGAATTATTATTTTTCTTTATATAAACCACTCATAATTCTGTCATAATACAATTTTAAATTAGAAGAACAGAATATCTATTGTGATCATACAAGTCCTGAGATAAGTAAGTGATGAAAATCCTCGGTTTAACAAATGTACTAAGAAGTCCCCAATTAACAATTTTGAACTGATTGCTGAAACACGATAACATTGAGAATACAAACGACCTATTAGAAACAAAAGAATTTCCGATTTTATAAAAGCCGAAGAAAAGGTCACGAAGAAACAGGCAAATGAGATTTTAGACCTTGATGCCTTCAAAGAAAAGCTTAAAAGGCTTGAAACATATTGAACAATCTAAAACTTGTCTAACCTACAAAGACTCCTAACAAATTCCAGAGAAACAACAGCGAGAAGGGGCACAATGTAATACTTTAGGTTTGGATATACGCGAATTTCACAGAAATAGTAAATGATATAATTTTTCTCACGAAATGCCACATATAAATTTTTTAGACTGCCGTATGAATATTTATAATAATACATAATATATTATGTTGTAATGCGACATATTATTCCTCTGTATAAAAACCACTCATAATTCTGATATAATAAAATTTTATATAACAATAACAGAATATCTGAAGTGATCTTTTATAAAAAATATTGAGAATGAACTGAACCACCTGTAATAAAAGGAACTAAACTCTGGTAATAGCAGATACTGATAGCGGGTATTCAAGATACTGAAAGCCCTATTTGGATTTGAGGAATGTGAACCACGCTTCCCATTTCGAAAGACCCGAGCTGATTAACGAAATGCCTGAATAGATTAAGGAAGCAACCAATGAGAAGTGCCTCGGCGGTCACACGTCAACAGGCCCACCTGAAGATCAAAACGGGATTTCATATCATTAAAAAGAAAGTAAATTTTTATAATTAAAAATATTACATTATCTTGTAATGCGAATTATTATTTTTCTTCATATAAACCACTCATAATTCTGATATAATAAAATTTTATATAACAATAACAGAATATCTGAAGTGATCTTTTATAAAAAATATTGAGAATGAACTGAACCACCTGTAATAAAAGGAACTAAACTCTGGTAATAGCAGATACTGATAGCGGGTATTCAAGATACTGAAAACCCTATTTGGATTTGAGGAATGTGAACCACGCTTCCCATTTCGAAAGACCCGAGCTGATTAACGAAATGCCTGAATAGATTAAGGAGGAAATCAATGCGAAGTGCCTCGGCGATCACACGTCAACAGGCCCACCTGAAGAGCAAAACGGAATACTAAAATATTCGCGAAGATTCTTTTCATGAGGCGAAATTTCAGCAGTACATATCCTTAAAAAAATTGAATTTTAATAGTTAAAAATATTCATTATCTTGTAATGCGGCATGTTATTTCTCTGAATATAAATTACTCATAATTCTGACATAATTCAATTTTAAATGAGAATAACAGAATATCTATTGTGATCATACAAGTCCTGAGACAAAACCCTGTTCAGTAAGTGACAAGAAACCATTTTGAACCAATCACTGAAATACGCTCTCTATGGATAATAACATATACAATAGAAAGATCGTTTGATCTATTAGAAAATAACGAATTCCGATTTTACAAACGACTAAGAAAAGTTCACAAAGAAACAGGCAAATTAGTTGTTAGATGTTGATATACCCGACGAAAAGTTTAAAAAGCTTGAGAAATATTGGAAAACTCAAAACTTGATTTTCTCTCGAAGATTTCTAGAAAATGTCAGAAAAACCACATCTAGTGGGGAAATATGAAACTATAGTTTGGGATAAACACGGAAGCAAGAGAAATAGCAAATGTCATAAGGTTTATAATTTATTCAAACGATTCAAAATAAGGAAGCCTTTGCGATACCATTTTTCACACGAATATCGAAATATATATTTTTATGAATTCTAGAACTCAAAGGAAATATATCATATATATGGCCTATCTATCGATGATATATAATATAAGTCTTCTAAGAAAGTTCAAGAAATCAAGACACTAGGAGAGTCATTTGGATTTTATGAATGATTGAATTAATATTAACGAGTAATATAAATTGTAAACAAACAAAACAAATTGAAGATGTGAAGATACTAAGGACAACAACATTTGTTCGTTACCATAGTTTGTCGAGAACAACAGAAGTTCGCAACAAGGAGAATGTCGGTACCAGTAGCACTTCGACAAAAGAATCAAATTTAAGTGAAATTGCTTATATTTCCATTAAAACTTTTATTTTAGTATGCCGCGCCATCTTATAATATGATTCGCAGATTTAGCGACATTATCTTGAATTTGGGGATAATTTTTAATGACAACTGAGAGGATGACAAAAATTGTTTGTCCATTTACCAAGCAGACAAACGAGATATATCCAAGTTTTTACTTATGAAAAGGCCAACAATAAAACCGCAGACCAATTCACGTTGTTAGAAAAAGCGAAAGAGAAGAAACCTTACATAATTCTAAACACAACAATTATTTTGAAAGTTCAAAAAGATAAAGCCGAGCCAGATTATGTATTAAAAATTCGTGGTAGAACACACAATCCCGTAAATCTTATCAGAAGAAGGAGTCTAATTTTAAGGGGTTCGTAAGACTTGTCAATACCTAATTACAGATCAGAACTAACTTTTACCATCTACAGAAAATCTACGACGAATACAACCAAAAGTTCTAAAAAAAATTGATGCAGAATACAAAAATGTACTGAAGCTTACTTAATGAAAAACGCTAAATAATTTTTAATACAACTTAGACCCATACAGAAATGGCACAATTTTTGTAATATTTAAAATAATATTAATTATTTAAGAGAAACCCTCGAGTTCGTACAATGGATCTTACCAGAAACTTTAAAATACGGAATCTCATTTGGGATTAAACTATATAGATCCGAAGATGTTAGCGAAGATTGTCTTAATTAGGCGAATACTGGGCGATACATGGCGTGCTTTAGGAGTATGATATTCTTAGCTTACCAAATCTGTATCGTACGGATTACAGTTTCGTAAGACTTGTCAATACCAAATTTCTCACGATATTCATAAGTTTTACCATCAGCAACCAAAAGTTCTCTATAATTGAAGCATAATACTTTGTATTTAAGAAAAACCCTCGAGTTTTTACAAAGGAACCAAAAACAATCTAAATATGGACGTCAATTAAAAATTTTTTGCAGGACTCACAGTACATATTTAGATGTCCTTAAGCGCTTCATATTCTACGGGTTTACTTAACTGAGTGGATGTCTACCAAATCTTTACATTTTTATCTTTGCTTTTAAATCTTTCATAGCTGTGGCTTGTCGTTTTGCTAGCGCAGAAATTTTTCATGAGAATTACCTGGCTCCAATATACCCTGTCGAAGTTAGGAATTGCAAAAGATTCTTAATACAAATAAGCTCATCAATTAGGAATTCGTGGTGGGACGCGCAATCCATCCCAGCAGTGACATAAATTAAACGATATCAAGTTCGTACAATGGATTTTACTCAAAACACTAACAAGCGGAATTTAATTTCGATCGAAACAACAACCTGGCCATCCTTCATGTGTCATTTCAACAACCAAAAATTCTATAAAAAAATATTTGCAGAATATAAATCACGAGGTATGAAACGCTTAAAGTGAATTTCATTAATGAAACTCAACAAAATTTTAGTAGATTATATAAGTTTTCAGATTGGATCATTCGGGAGCTGAGACCTATTTTACATTGATAAAACATTGAAATTCCTTGAATGCATAGAAACCACACTAATTTTTCAAAGACTTCGAAGTTATACTTTCCATGACCAATAACTTTTGATGCTGACATAGTGGAATAATAATTTGTGGAATTTTTAAAAATAGAAATATTTCTTAAAATTTATTTAACAAAATCAATAAAATTGTGAATAATTGAATCACTCAAACAAAACTAATGGAACGGAATATGTTGTATCGGATGCTCTTGCACGTCTAACGGTTAGAAATCTCTCATGTTTGAGGAGTTTTCGTAAGCTACCCAATGCAAGTCTAAACATGTTTGATTTAACAAAAAACCTTTTGAAAAACTGAAAAGATAATAGCACACTCTCGGTCTATGTGCACAATATTAAAAAATTTAATTTCGAGAATGATTTGGGGCAAAATGTGGATATATTTTCTCTTGAGGTAAAGTAGAAGCACTGAAAAATTTTGGGCTAATCCCGATGTTGCGATGTCGTAGAACAGAAAAAAAAATTGTTAAAGATAAGGAGAAAAAAGAGCACGACGGTAGAAACATAGTCGCAGCAGACTGGAGTTCACCGAAAGTCATATTAAACCAAAATCAAGACAATAAAAACGACACCATACGAAATGATCGTCGACATTGCAAAATATTTTTAACTCATCGATTTATTGTTCCATTATCGTTTACGGATCACTTTCAATTTTAAACCAATAGATTGCTTATAATTTTTGTTTTCTTATTTTTCACATTCAATTGCCGATTTGTTCATTTTCAGTAAGATTTGTAATTTGTATTTCACGAGAAACGAGAGACACGAGACAGCTTCTATAAACCGAACTATACGACTCACAAGTTACTTCTGATCTTCAATGCTTTATTTCAAGAGTGAATATGTCCCCAGCAATATCATCATTGTTTATTTAGTAAGCGATGAGAGAGCTTCGTTGTCAGCATTGAGTAAAGACTCCATTGGAGTTGGAATAATCGTTTTTTACGGGAAAGAAAACTCACAGCTGAGGCATTTCTTGAGTAGTTTATATTTGAGGCGACTGCCCATTTGAGCATTTACTGCCCAACTAGAATAATCCCAACTTGGAGAACAATGAGAGTCAGTGAGTGAGTCGCTGTGGGATTACGACTGAGTTTATGTGATGGCATGGGAAGAGTCCTTCAGTTTAGCTGAGGATCCAACCTGTCTGTATGTAGAGTTTATCGAAGATAATATGTATGAAGATAATAAAAATCTATGACACGGAATCTTTAACTTGCGGAAAGCAAAAGCGATGCAATATCTTTATAATCTCAAAGTCACTTTTGTTTAATTATTTCAAGTCATCGATATTTTGCTTAAAATCCGTTTTGCTATCAATTCTAATGTTAAACCCCTGGATAATTTATAACTGAGATTAAAAATAACATAACATTTATCTATAGAACTTATGATTCTGTAGCCATTATCTTCTCTATAAACTTTTTAACTTATTATAAAGATCAATTTTTAAGCTACGAATTATATTTTTTAACACTTTTTTGAACAGCTGATTAATTCTACCAAACTTCTTCAGTTTGCTCAAATTACTTAATCGCGAAGAGACATACAAAACAATAGCGCTAATTGTCCCGTAAGATAGTCTAATTGGAGTGGACTATCGTCTAGTGGGGATGGGATCATTCAATCGCTCTTTTCAAAGACAGCAAAAACCGGAACTTTATTGTGAATGTGGAGCGTTGCCGTATGATGTTTGTAAGCCTAGGGGACTAGGGGAGCAGCCACCCTCACGCGAAAAAAAACCATTTTGTATAATTGAGAGATCACATTAAGATTAGCCGCGAATACTCTATGATTTTTGCGTATAGTTTATATCTAGTCACCCTGTATAAAAACTTAACTGAAAGCCACTCAATCCATCTTTCGGATTCGGCGTTTAGCCGTAGGTCTCTGTGCTCAAAGAGAACAGCTTTGGATGGGGAGTCCATGCTCCGCCTCTTGAGTGATTAACAGAATAGTCAAGTCAGGGAATTATTATTATTGACAGGCCCCTCCAACAAAACTACCGATTGATATATTTTGTTTATATTCAAAATCTGTTGTTTTAGGTGCATCCGGTTTCGCGTAACCGTCTTTGTGTTAGTCATCAGACAAGATATATGGAAAAGAAGAAACTTAATATGTCGAAAGCTTAATAATTTGAACTGCAGAATTAAATTTTCTTAGATAATAATAAATAGTTCAGTTAATAAGTTAATATTTTATATCGCAGACAAAAATCAAATCCTGTTGCTGGACAGATTTTATATGTTTTTCCAACAAAATTTTCGTGGAAATACGCTTCTAATTTGTAGTTTTCAATCTTCTCCCTGCATCGCAAAATCTCTAAGTTTCTACAACTGATAAAAAAAGGCTTAATTTCAAATTTTTAGTTCTTTTGCTTGATTCTATATTCGATTTTTCTTGTATTTTTGCAATAAATAAGAATATTTAAAATTTGTCTGCCTTAAAAGGCTCGATGAATAACATGAATAATCCATTAAAAAAAATAAATACTTTAAATTATTTTCTAAAATTTTATTTTAGAAGGTTGTTTGGTTTTTTTTTATACAAAATAAGAAATTCTCATCATTTTTTTATTTAGTATAATATGGTCGCCAGATGGCGCCAGCAATTTATTGTGTATATCTGCTTACAATATATAAATATAATTTAAACATAATTTAAATTTATAATTTAAAATAAAATAAATTTAGAGCGCAAAACTCTTATAAACTAAAATAAATTTCAATAATTTAGACTAAATAAATAAATTCCTTTTTGGAAAATTAAATTAATTTGCTCTAAAATTATACCACTGTGGTGCAGTTGTGGTTTTTATAAAATTTGCAATACTTGGAGCACTGAGCATGGTATAGTAGTAGCAATCCGTAGCACTTTGGCAATCCCTGCTTGTGGGCGTGGCGATGCCTGCCAGACAAAAACTATCATCTGTCAGCTGCAGATGCAGCACGTTGCTGTCCAGCAAGGGACATCTTACGCACTCATCTTGGGACCACAGTTCACTGGCAGAGCTGCCAAAGCAACGATGTAGCTGCTCGTTGTCCAAATCTGTTACCATTCGAGTACTCGATATGGAGCTGCAAGTCTGACTCGATCGTGGCTGCATTTGTAGCTCATACAAAGCGCAGCTGCTTGTCTTGAAGTTTGCTATGGTTGGCCAACCGCTGCTATAAAAACTACCTTCGGTTTCTTGTGCTCTACAAATCGGATATATATTGACTCCCAAATATTCAGCATCCACCGCAGCCTGCAGCTCCAGTAAAACGATATCATTTTGAAATGCATGTATTTTGTGTATTTTTAGTATATTTTGTACAGTATACAAATCGCCTAGAAATCTTAGACCCAAAATAGCATTTTGGGGTTGATCCCCGCTGACGCAAATTTTGGAAGTTACTAGAAACTTTTTTGAAATAAAAGCAGCCGTACAGCGATGTTGAAAGTCTGCATTATTTTTGGAGTAGTAGGAGAGTACTACCAGATTTGTGAAATTTCTTGCAGTTCCGGAATAGCTAGGACTAATACAAAAATTTGTATTTTTTAATAACAATTGATGTAGCAGAACTACTTACCTGGCTGGGATGGTAGAGCTGCTGTGCTGCGCTTCAATTTGGGTATACTCGTGTGGACAGCAGATCTTCTCTTGTTTTGAGGTAAAGCCACAGTTTACTAAGGATTCCAGCGTCAGCAAACCCGCTTTAAAATGTGACTTGAGTGTTGAGCACTCGTAAATGGGCATACAGTATGCTTCGATTTCACCGGGGCAAGCTGCGCCAACTGGAAGTTATATTAAAAAAGGTATTATTTTTGGAGTATCGGCACAAGAAGAGACACCAAGCTGAAGCTGTACAGAGGCCCAATTAGAAAAAATCTCACACACGCAATTGCTTGATTTACGCTTCCAAAGAAATGTTTGAAATATAAGTTGTTCTCTTTAAAACCAATACCTATTTAAAAAAAAAAAAACTTAGTCTTAAGTATTACTTTTATTTTCATAAAACCGAACGGAAAAATGCCTCGAAAATTGATATTATGGATATATTACCTAAATGTGGGCCTCGGCAACGCAGTGGTACGTTGGTTCGATTCCACCCTGCAGCACTGGTGCATTTGCCTAGCACTGACATAGCTAGCAAATAAATAGACGCTTTGGCCCAGGAAAATTTTTGTTAATTCAAAACACAGCCGTCTGGATTGGGCTCTAAACTGCAGATCCCTGTTCTTTGCGAAGAGCTATTAATAGAGACATCGGGACACAGACAAGGGAAGTAAATCTATTTTATATAGGCTAAATATAAGCACCGACTCTTCTTTCCTTTTAGCGTCTGATAACTTTTACAAAATGCTCTCTTAGGAACGTTGTATTCCATCCATCTCTTTCTCTATCTTAACACATCTTGATTCACCAAATCGAGCAACTTTGTCCAATCCGTAACTATGAAACCCCAACTTGCCTAAAACTTATCTTTTGGCTTCATTGTTAAGAAATGTTTAAACTTATATATTATTTTTTGTTTTCGTCTTTTACATTGTAAATCCAAGTTCCAAGTACATATCTATAAAAAAAATTCAACTACCAGGCTAGAAATACGGATTAGTTTTATGTTATATTTTCCTCGCTCTAATTTAATATTTCTTTATTTCAAAATTGTTTTAATTAATAATAAATAAATAATTCTCTGTTAAGGAAATATTAAATTACAATATAACCTTATAATATATTCTTCCAGTCAATTTTAGCTTACCTTCCAAACGCAATTTGGCTTGGCTTTCAAACAATTCCAACAGAAATAGCAGCAAACTTAATTTTTTAGACATGACTGTACAAATACCTATAGAGATCCAAAAGAAAAATTTAACTTAGTACATAATTCAAAAGATTTCAGATTCTCGGGGTAGTAAGTTTGCGATTGACTTTAAATTTCTTGCTACATTCTATACAAAAACTTTATTTGTGCTTTCTTTTTTAATATATATTTACTTTTTAGTCTGTCCATATTCAAGGTATTCA
This sequence comes from Chymomyza procnemis, assembly GCA_035046065.1. Taxonomy (NCBI): domain Eukaryota; kingdom Metazoa; phylum Arthropoda; class Insecta; order Diptera; family Drosophilidae; genus Chymomyza; species Chymomyza procnemis. Next base: position 37,632,824 of record JAWNOJ010000021.1, on the reverse strand, counting down.
AATAGTTTTATTATATAAAACAAAAAAAATAATAAATTAAAATAATAAATTCATTAAATAATAAATTTTTATCAAAAACATTTAAAAATTTGAAAGACTAAACTGAAAATATCCAAAAACCGGTTTTGTGCCATCTAGATATATTAAATCTCACGAAAACAATTTTCTATATCATTTGCATTATCAGTTAAATTGCAGTCTTGAAACTTCATAGGAAATTTTCCCTTATACATGCTAGATCTTAATTGTGTTCCAAGAAAATAGGATAATACTATTTTGTAGGCCAATTAAAGTGAAAGCAAAGGGGAACTCTACAATTTTTGACAGAAGCTAGAGATCGACTTATGTCATACCGCGTTGGAAATCAATCCAAGACAATTTATGCCTTGGAATAATTCACAGTATATTGTTATATTTTTTTTACATTCCAAATAATTTCCCGATTTTAAAACTAAATGTGCGATACGTGCAAATAATATAGTTATGCGTGATAACACTATGAGGCGTTGTTATACGTAATATTTTGTGACTTCAGATAATGTTTGTAATGCCAGCCGTGCATTCAAGACAACGAATAAGAAGTTCCTACCAAAATATTGAGGCTATAGAAACAAATGTTGTAAAGAAACCGCGAACATTGAGTTATCAACATTCTACGGAGTTGAACATCGCTCGGATCACATAATTCTTGTCGATTTCACGTTGTTTCCATACCAAATCCAAATAACTCACAAACATCGTGTCAATTGGACCAAATAGATCATTGAAATAGCTGATAATGAACTCGAGTTTTGGAAAAAAAATCATCATGCCGGATGAGGCGCATTTCAAGTTATATGGAAATGTTTATAATCAAAATTGTGGGTTCTATGGCACTCAAAACTCTCAATTAATTGAAAAACAGCTTCTATGCGTTCAAACAGGGACTATTTTTTGGATATGATCATCGGTGCCTAGTTTTTCCGAAAACGCTGATGGAGCAAAGACTACCATGAACATCGAGCAATGTTCGCAGATTCGATGAGGCTTGTAGTTCCTGAAAATCGTTTATATGGTTTCTGGTTTCAATAAGATAACAAAACATACGGCAGGTTAAACAATGGATGTATTAGGACCATTGATTCGCGGACGAGTCATAACGAGACCCCCGAGATCACCGAACCAGATTTTTTTATGGCTATATTGAAAATGCAAGATACACGCTAATCCAAGAACGATAGCTCAACTTAAAGACAATATACGACGCGAAATTGCAGCCGTATTGACCGATACGCTGGCCAAAACAAAAAAATACCGAAAAAAGGAGCTCCAAACTGGTCATTTATGCGATATCAAATTCAAAAAGTAGCTTGGACATATCTTTCTGAACCGACATAAATGATTATCATAGCATAACTCATTTAATGGAATTGAATGATTATTAAAATGAAAACAAATAAAGCTTTCATTTTTTTCTCAGAAACCAATGATTTCAGCATAAATGCAACTTCTGTATAAAAATCGTGATTTTATAGAATATACTTTAAGGAATTGATTCAATTGCTCTTTTTGTTGAAATTAGTAGATTCCAAACGAACAGAAATAAACTTGTAAATATTTAATTGTCACAGCAAGAACGTTTATTACAATTAATTCTAAAATCGTTATACAAAAATAATTGACCACTTTTCAGTTTTTTAAAAACAAATTGAAATCGCATTCAGTCTTCAACGACATAAATTAATCATAAAAATACACAGACAAATCACAGTTTTTAGCTTGTAATAACACAAACTCTTGGCACCTATAATTATTTCGTTAGGCCCGCCTCTTTGCACATATCACATATAGGGACTGGCTGGCTGGTGTGTACACTGAACACTATACTCTAAGCACGCCGAAACCGCTTTGACGTAAACAATGCAAAATATGTTTCCGCTCTATGGGATGAGTAATCCTCACAAACATTATTCAAATTATATTATATATAATGCAAATATTTGATTTCCTACTTTAGTTGAAGCGAGAGATGTGTTCCCTTGGAGAGTTTTAAACGAACTGAAGCGAACTGTTTAAAATGCATCATTGTTCAATCGATAGTAAATTTATGCCATGGGATTTGTTGTTGATATAGTATAGAAAAAAGTTAGTACAATGGGGAAACTCAGCTTAGATGAAACGCGGTTTTGCCCATTGAAATTCAATGGATCCATAACTGAGGCTATACAAGCTTCTACATTTTGTTTGTTTTCAATTTTTGTCTGAGTTTAACTTCACATTTTTGCAAACAAAATGTTTTCGTACTTAATTCGATTGAAACTAACCCAGAAACAACTATACCTACTTTATACGAGATAGGAATATAGGGTATGCGCAGATTCGAGTAGAAAATCAAAAGAGTTAGCTTACAGTCTATATCAAAAGTTTGTTTACATTAAATGAACTGATCTAAATGAACTGATCCCAAACAAACTGCACGCCGGGAAGCAACGAAATTGCCATCTATATTGTCACGTATTACTCTAGTATTATAAAAAAACGATATTCTTTCTTAAATTAGATCTTTATTATTTATTTATTTATTTATGAAATATTTGAACTACGCAAACACAGTTAGAAATTTATTGAAAAACACAAATAAATTTACCCACGAAAAGCAAGCTTATGCTGAAAAGTTGCTTCATAACTGAGATCTAAGCGTCTCCAAGTTTTCCTACTCGATGTTATATATTTTTTTATAAAACATTTGTACATATTTCTTAATATTTTTTTTCGTTGTGGTTTTTTATTTTATTATTTATTTACGAATTGAATATAATTATAATAATTTTTCGTTATCTACGATTAGAGACAAGTGCCAAAACCTCAAGCAAATAATTTTTAATACAAATATGATATATTTTTTTAAATGTTGCTGTTGTGAGAAATGTGAACTTTTCAAAAATACTCTCTCTATTTATAATTTTGGTTGGATAAATAGGAAACTAACGTTCATTTTGAACACACAATATTTTAAGCGATTTGAAATCAAATGTTTTATTGCAAAGACCCCTATGACATTATGGAAATTATAGACTGATAAAAGTCTTTAGACTTATTTTGATTTTATCTACGCTAGATTACCTAGAGATATAGTTACGACTGTCAAGTTTTACAATAAACTATAAATGATTTTGTCGATTTGTGAATTTTTTTTTTGCAAAAACTATATCCTAGCCAATGATTAGAGAGACATCTTACCACAGGTTTAACATAAGTTGTTTTGTAGAAATTACATATTGTTTGATATAATTATGTAACTTATAAATGATTTTTTAACAAATTGATGCAGTCTATTGAAGATATGTGTGGGGGGCTGATCGATTGTACAAGTGAATGATGGACTACAAACTGATGATGCTTATAAATTTGTATTGAAAAAGAAATATAATGGTAGAATTGTTTCCAAATGTCACAATTATATTTTCATATCTCGTCATTTAAGATTAAGACGCATTTCTTTTCAATGAGATAAGATTTTCCGTATTCCACCTAGTCTGCTGGGGGGATTTTTTATTGCACCCATACTTCTTCCGCATATAGATAGACTAGATTATTCCAGACTCCTGAAAAGGCGGAATAATTGTAAAGCTCGAAAAGAAGGAGCACCTTAGTGGCTGTCGCAACTGGAGAAGAATCACACTGCTCTACAACAGTTACTAGACTCTAGCCACACTTCAAATCAGGAAGAGAAAATGGACTTGTATAGAAAGAACCGAAACAGCATTTATCGAATGACGCCAGATTGGAACCCCCAAGGCCAGGACGAACAAAGGCAACTTGGAGATGAAACGTTCTTCAAAAACTAGCCCAGATCAGCTTGTTATGGAACACCGCTAGGCAGACGGCAAGGAACAGACTCCGATGAAAAGCCTTCGTAGACGCCCTAAATTCCCAGGTGGAATAATAAAGAAAAAAATAAAGAATTTTAACTTAAACTGAACTAGTTTTTATTATCTAGGAAAATTTAATTCTGCAGTTCAAATTATTAAGCTTTTGACATATTAAGTTTCTTCTGATGTAAACTCCTAATTGTTTATTCGCTGACCATTAGCTTTTCCATATATCTTGTCTGATGACTAACACAAAGACGGTTACGCGAAACCGGATGCACCTAAAACAACAGATTTTGAATATAAACAAAATATATCAATCGGTAGTTTTGTTGGAGGGGCCTGTCAATAATAATAATTCCCTGACTTGACTATTCTGTTAATCACTCAAGAGGCGGAGCATGGACTCACCATCCAAAGCTGTTCTCTTTGAGCACAGAGACCTACGGCTAAACGCCGAATCCGAAAGATGGATTGAGTGGCATTCAATTAAATTTTTATACAGGGTGACTAGATAGAAACTATACGCAAAAAGCATAGAGTATTCGCGGCTAATCTTTATGCAATCTCTCAATTATACGAAAATTTATTTTTTTTGTTAAATGATTTAGCTCATTTTATTGCATGAGAAGTAGTTTCATTAAATTCCATATAAATTCTTGAAACATTTTTATTTGAATAAGTTTAATTTTTATGTCTTTTGTTTCCATAATATCCTCCTTAAGTCATTTTCTATAGAAAGAAATTTATAAAAAATAATTTTAAAATAATATTAATTAATTGTTTGCAATAACAAAGAGAGCTCAAATTTCATTTTCTTCTTGAAAACCAGAGTGTGGAGTTTGATGATGAGAGTTTACCACAATTTATCTTCAAGTCAGTTTTAAAAGAAACATCAGATAGGGAAATGATCATACTTTGCATCTGACTGCGTGAGTTCTGTGAAAGCAAAAACTATATTGTCGGCGTAGGCGATAATATTTAATCTCCCATACAGCTTCCATAGAATTTGTTGTTTTTTGACAGCATGTCCGTAAAATTAATATTATTTATATTGATCAAAAGCCTAGACTAGATAAGCCATTATTTTAAAAAAAACAAAGTACCGAATTCGCCAAAGCTTAAAGTTGCATTTTCATAATAACCAAACAAAAATTCTTCCAATTTATAGAACCCAAAAATGCAGCCTGAAATTAGAAAAATGTTCCAAAATCAAGTCTTTTATTATGTGTTTAGGCCCGGCCATACCTTCCGATTGCTCATCAAATAAGCCATCATCATCTTCGAGGTTCTAATTAATATTTGATAGCTGGATCTGAATCATCAAGCCGCAAAGATTGCCAAGGGAATTGGTAGCCCAACAATTTCAATATTCTGAACTTGATTGAAAGCAAAGTTATTGCCTTCTTAACTTCATCACGAGAGTAACAAAAACAATTATTTCTGTGAAATTTTCACAATGTTTGCGTATGACATTGATTTCATACAGTCATAAAATGTAATATTACAATATTTTTATAATATTTGCGAATAAAATTTATAATTGCAATGCATTTGTTTGTTTCGAGTTGTGTTGCTTTATGTGTGTTGAACTCTCTAACGCGCATATGTATGTGAAAAAACAAATCGGTCTCTACATAAATGCTCATAACTCACGAACTACCACTCGACAAAAATTATAATATTAGCTTAAAACCTGCGACTCGTTAATACCTTTAATTAAAAAAAAAAATATCAAAATGCGTAAAGCAATTTGCAAGCACACCTGTGACTCACAAACACAACGCATGCCATTTGTATATATAAACAGAATGTGTGCTACGCCAACAAAAATTAAAAACATCAGACATTTTTTGAAATTTTTTTTTTTATTTCAATATTCTTTTTATGAATATGTTTTGTTTTTTTTTTAATTTCTTACTTTGCAGTTTATATTTTTCAAATATTTTGTTTTTTTTTTTTGTTTTTTTAAGAATATACATTGGGTTTGTTCTTTTGTTTTCGCTTACATGTTTGTCCAACAACAATTAAGTAGTGACTTTTGTTTGTTGTAGCTGTTTTGTTTAACTATTTTTAATACCATTAAATTTTGTATATTGAAATAATTTTGCGCATAATAATAAACTTGTAGTGTTTGACGTTAAATGTAAACAATTTTGTTAAGTAAAGTTAAAAAATGAACTGCTGCAGTGCTTGGGTTTCTTTTTGCATTTTGCATTTGTTGCATGGCACAGAGCGAGATTTAAGCAAAAAATAAATAAAAAAATGCACAATAAATTGAAAAAAAAATAAGTGTAAATTATTTATTTTTTAGAGCAGTAGCAGAACGTTTTATATTTATGGCCATTAAGTTTTGAGTTAGGCGTACAAAAAGTAAAAATTGTAAGCGAGGTTTTGCAGTTAATAGTTTTGTTATTATTTTTTATTTTATATTTTTTGTGTTGAGTGAAACATTGCCATCTCGCTCAGTTACAAACATAAAAGCAGTACAAACATTTTTAAAATGTTTTTTTTTAACATTTCTTTTTATTATTAGCTATAATTTTTTAATCTTTTTTTTTCAGGCTTACACAACAAAGGAAAATACAATAAAAGTGAAAAAAAAATATATATAAGCAAAATAATAAAGTGAACACAAAATGTTATTATGAGAACTAGCTGAAATTTACTTTATAGCTTGCGTGCTTGCTTGCTTGCTTGACCGCTTGACCACTTGATTGATTGATTGTTTGATTGACTGCCAGCTGCATTTGAACAAAAGCACTGGAACACATTTAATTGAAGCGTTTATTATTTAATTTGTGCGTCAGCTGTTTGCCAAATTTCTGATTTATTCTTGGATCTTGCTTGCGTTTATTGTTTGATTGTTGTTTTATTATTATTGTTTTGTTTTTTGTTTGTTTAAACATGCAAAAGAATTGATTAGTTTTATGTTGGTTTTTTTAGTTAAAAATTGACTTAATAAAATTAGTTTAAAAATATATATATGTATATAGTGTACTTTTTATCATTGTTTTAAACTTTTTTTGTTTGTTTAAAATTAAAGGCGTCTAGCTTTGAGCAAAACAAAAGAAAAAAAAAAAGCAACATATAACTTTATGCTTAAATTTTTAAAATTTTAATTTAAATTTAAAATAAATTATACGCTCATGCACACTTGTGTGTTTTCTTTTTTTTAACTTTGCTTTGTTTACAAAATACATAGCACATATATGATGCGGCTACTTAAATACAGTTTTTTAAATTGTTTTAAATTAAGTGCGTCAGCGCATAAAAAAAAAATATATATCATATAATTATTACAAAATACATAACGCCAGTGTGTGTGAGTTTGTTTTATAATTAATATAATTCAAAGTACATACAAACTATAAATAACTACAGTAAGCTGTGTCGCATTGTTTTTTGTTTTTTTTTGTTTGTTTGTTTTTGTTAATTTATATATAAATATATGTGTGTTTGTGTAAACAGCTTTTACAATCTCAGCGATTTATTGTAGTTTGCCTTAATTTGTTGCTCTTTACTCATTTTTTTTACTAAAATTAATTTTATGCTCTTTCGCTTATTCTTGTTTGTTTTTTGTTTTTTGTTTTTGTTTTTACATAATTTAAATAATTTATTATACACTGTCAAAAGCCCAATTGTTTGGGACTAAGCGTGCATACACACACGCATATGTACTCGTGCATGCATATATATATATATATATATATAAATATATAGTTTATATATATATATATAATTAAAACGCTTTGTTTTTAAATTAAACATAAACTTTGTTGCTTTTTTCTTACATTTGTGTGTGTGTGTGTGTGTGTGTGTGTGTGTGTGTGTGTGTGTGTGTGTGTGTGTGTGTGTGTGTGTGTGTGTGTGTGTGTGTGTGTGTGTGTGTGTGTGTGTGTGTGTGTGTGTGTGTGTGTGTGTGTGTGTGTGTGTGTGTGTGTGTGTGTGTGTGTGTGTGTGTGTGTGTGTGTGTGTGTGTGTGTGTGTGTGTGTGTGTGTGTGTGTGTGTGTGTGTGTGTGTGTGTGTGTGTGTGTGGGTGTGTGTTCTGCTTTCTCTCTTTTGCTCTTTGCTAAGCTAAGCCATTATTTAAATGTTTGTTTCGTTTTCGAACTTCATTATTTTCTGCTATATGTATATAATATATATTTACGCCTTGTTTTTTTATGTTTTGTTTTTGTTTTTGTTTTTTGTGTTTTTCCACCTAACTGAGTGCACGTGTGTAAGTGTGGGTGTGTGCTCAACACTCACTCTGCGACATATCAATATCTTTTTTCACACTACGCGATAAACGTTCAAGCTCCGCTGCCGCATCCGTTCGTACAGCTATTTTCTCAGCCGTCATTAAGCCGCTATTATCCACAGTACCATTGGCACGTGCTGTGCTCATCGCGCCTGGTGAATTGCCCGGTCCAACTGGTCCACCAGCTGGTCCGCCAGACTTTTTGTGCAGCAATGAGTTAAAGAAATTTGCCAGCACTCCTTCGCCGCCTGGCGTCGCTGGAGTAAGCTTTGGATCAATCTATAATAAGAGAAAGCTCATTAATATATGCTAAATATTCCATGCCAAGTATTATATTATTATATTGCATTGTTGATCCTACATTTTGCTATACAACTAACAACCAACAGCCTTTGGATTTCTTTTTGATCTGAGTCAATTTAATGCTAAGCTAAAAAGATTAAATGCAAACAGATCTACAGTTCAAAACCTGCTGTAGTGTTTTTCGAAATTATGTAGTAACTTTAGTTTTCTAATAACCAAGTTTTCCTAACCAATTATTTCTATATAGTTTATGTGACCTACTGAAGAGCCAACACTTTTAATGGCAAAAGAGCCGTAGTCAAAATCTTTCATTAGAAGCAATTGTTTTAGTATTTCACTACCTGCTGTAGTGTTTTTCGAAATTATGTAGTAACTTTAGTTTTCTAATAACCAAGTTTTCCTAACCAATTATTTCTATATAGTTTATGTGACCTACTGAAGAGCCAACACTTTTAATGGCAAAAGAGCCGTAGTCAAAATCTTTCATTAGAAGCAATTGTTTTAGTATTTCAAATTATGAAGAAATAGCAATCAATACTAAAGCCATATAAGGTTAAGCCGGTAGGCCCCCAGGTAGGGGAACCTCACATAGAACGCTATGATCCTTAGTGAATGAAGCCATGTTAATTCTACATAAAAAAATATCACTAACGAATGGACCTCCTCCTTGTTTAAGGTTAATCCAGTGAGAAGCTACTAAAAAAAAAAAAACAGACAAAAACTTCCTTAATGAGCATTTCAAAATTGTTAAGCATATGCCCGCTAAACAGAGCCATCTAAAATCTATACTATTTTGCCACTCTTCCTATGTAAAACTCACAAACGAATGGACCTATTCTTGGTTTCTATTGATCCAGTGACGTGCAATTGACAAAAAACAGCAGCAAAGCCTTTGGATACAATTTCCCCAAATGAGCATTTCAAAATTGTTAAGCATAAACCCGCTAAACAGAGCCACCCAAAATCCATCGTGTTTTCGCTTTCTTCCTAAGTAAAACTCACTAACGAATGGACCTGCTCCTTGTTTAAGGTTAATCCAGTGATGGACTATTACACAAAACGCCATCAGACAAAATTTCGTTAAATGAGCGATTGTAGATTGTCAAGCATAAACTCGCTAAGCAGCGCCATCTAAAATCCATTCTATTTTGGCTTTCTTTCTTCTTTTGGACCTCTTTTTGGTTTCTGTTGATCCAGTGACGTGCAATTGACAAAAACAGCAGAAAAGCCTTTAGAGCTTCAAAATTGTTAAGCAAAACTTCGCTCACCAACTAAAAACTATTCTATTTTCGCTTTCGTCCTATGTTACACTCGCTAACGAATGGATATCTCCTTGATTTCAGTTGATACGGTAACGTGCAATTGACATAAACAGCACAAAAGGCTTTAGACATTTTTCTAAATTATTAAGCATGAATTCGCTAATCAGAGCTACCTTTAATCTATCTTAAGTATTTTCGCTTACTAGTTCACAATTTTGTTTTCAGTTGTTCCACTAAAGATCTGTCGACATTACTGCCATAAAACATTCAATAAACATCTTTTCCTTTTGAGCTAGAAAAATCTCTTTCAATTAAAAAAAAACGCCGAATCAGAACGGCTATATACTATAGGTGCCAGTTCTCTTCGAACAGCTATTAATAGAGGTATCAACATGCTGCGCCTTTGAAGCCATGACCACGAACCAACATAATTTTGCTACAACATTGTCCAAGCATTTACGACTTTTGAACCTTATTCGAACAGCTATCCTAACCAGAACCTCGCTAAATCTAGCTAAAGTATTTTTACACTGTAGACAAAAGAAGCATTCTCAACATAAAAGGCCAGCCAGCATATACATTTCAAGCTACATCACCCAACATAAAAGCTTATCCATTCGTTTTCCTCAACTTTCCAATGCATATAACGTATACGTCCCGTTGGACAACTTGCCTTTTTGGGTGAACTTTGTCCGGCACTGCCGGGCGTACGTGGCGAATTCTTATTAGCATTACCACCAACACCACCTTGAGAACGCAGCGGCGATTCACCACGTGTCTGACCGCCCTGCTTAATGATCTCCTGCTGACGTGCCAAAAAGGCTTGTTCATCTTCGGTTTGCACCTCAGCCTCTCGATTTGAAACGGTCTGGAAATCATAAAGTAAACAAACGCTTTGAAAAACTGCAAATACTGCTAAAAAATAATTTACGCACTTTTCTGGTAGGCGGGGCCTTGATAATTTCTGTATAGTTGTCCTTAGCCTTCACTGCCTGCATGTTCTCATAAAGAATGCTTATTTTCTTTAAGCTGTCCCAGCCGGCCGGACTGTAAGCAAAAATGTATTAAAAACATGCTCATTTTGTGTTGGCAGCAAACCCACATGAGGACCGCATCTTTTTCGACGACTAGCGCTGGCGTACGGAATGGTAGACCATAAATTCGATGCGTTAGATATTTATAGAGGAGATCACAGTTTTTGTCTTCTTTAACACTTGTGTAAAAAAGTGATGTGCCATGCCGCAGACAGAAGTTTCGTATCCATTGCTGTATGAAATCGAAATGCTCATCACGATATTCGTATTCCTTTTCCAGCGTCGTCATATAGTCCGTCTATGGAGCACAATTAAAGTTAGCAAAAGTCGTAAACATAAAGCTAACACATTAGGTAGATACCTTTGTTACCACGACTACAATATCGAGGCCCAAGTTTGTTATAAGTGCGTCCTCTGTCAGCGGCAACAGATCATCCTCATCGATGGAATTGTTGCGCATGGTGCGTTTAACTGGCGAGCCAGGATCGAGATCATCGCTCACCTCACAATAACTTTGCCACGTCGTTACCAAACGCTGCCTGGCCGCTTCCTTCTCTTTTGGATCCAGCTGCAGGCTATCAATGTGCTTGGCCAGTACTTTGATCCAATGATTGAGTTGCTCGAGCCAGCCCCAGGGCTGTGTCATCGAGACTGTGAGTATGACGAGGGTGTGTGCATAGTTCGTTTCGTTAAGCGCATAATGTAATAGATTTGTGTGTCCTGGATCGCCGTCTAACACCCAAACGCCCAGGCGTGTCATATCTGCAAATTATATCAACAGTTATATACAATTTTTTGTTTCATTTACTACCGTTTTATTACCGTCTCTGTAGTCATCCTTGACATCAATATAGGCATACTCCAGGCCAGAGCCCTTCTTGGGATCTTCGACGCCCTGTAGCTTGGCAATGAGTGTGGTCTTGCCGGTGGCATTATCGCCTAATACTAGTACAGATTTGTTTGATGGAAGTTTTGTGCTGCCTTGTGTTTGTACTTCATTCAATATCGCAGACCTGCAAGGCAAACCAACATTAGAATGCATAAGTTAGGAGCTACTTGGCAAAACTTTGCATTTCCAGGTAATCAAGCCGCTTAGCAATTAGCATCTGACCACTCACTACCTCTGTTCTACATTAATATTTTACGGTCTTAGAAACATTTTAACTATTAAAAAGCCTCTCTGTGGAATTCACAGGGTCATGCAAACCCATTGCCGCCAGCATAATACGCAACATCTTCAATTTTTTATTCCATTTCTTGTGCAATTCAATTAATCAATTTAAATATTAATTTGTTGCGCACATTTACCATGCCAATCTATACTGCTATTTCTTGACGTCCCTACCCATTTCAGGACTTAAAAAAAATAAAACACTTTGACATGCAATTTGCAAATGTTCCGATTAGAGCAAATTTACATTGACTGGTCAAATGACTGGCATTTGGCTAGCCAGACTTATTCATAGAAAATTTAATCTCACCTCCATCAATCGACTTACATACAGTGGAAAATTTCCATCAAAAATGCGTCAAATATTCAGCAAAACGTCACAAAGTCAAAGGCGTGTAAAAATTGCCTGTACGAGAGTCTCAAGAAAGAAAGAAAATTCGAACACAACTTTGCCTCGAATTAAGTTTTCCGCATAGCAAAATAGAGCATCGCACAATCACTCTAAAATAAACAATAATATGAGTATTTGGCAGGCGTCGACAATTGTGGATCGCGATTTGAATTATAGAACAAGAAATAGACGGAAAAAAAACAAGAAACTTGACCGCATAGATCAGTGCGATCCTTAGTGGATATAACATATTATATATAAATTATATGGAAATTGAAATTCAATGCGATTTCGCTTCATTTTTTTTGCGAAATTTTGCATTAATTTCAATTTTAAGCAAGTAACAATTCTCAAATAAAATTCATTAAAAAATTAAATCTGTTTAAAAATATTATAAAAAAGCTCAAACTAATACAAAATAATTATAGACAATTTGCTCTAAGGCAAAAACAACCCAATCGTTTGGCAATTAAATACCATTTTTTTTTTTGTATTGAACCCTCCGTCTGGCTGATGGTTCCAGCCAAATCTTTCTAATTTATCTATCGATTTAAAATTTCTGGTTGCCGGCAAATATTTTATTTGCTTTCAATTTATATAATAAACAAAGATAAAGCTGTCGAAAAATGAAGAAAAACGACGTTTTTGAAAACGTAAACTCGTTCTGACTGATGGTATGCAGTTGGACACCACATGTTGTATGATACCTGAACTAGCAGAAAGCGAGACCCATGAGGATCGCAGTGACGAAGGGCGTAGACCCTCCCTCGTACATACATTATGTTGAATGATTTGCGAGAAATACACAAAAGTTCTATGATTGACAGATGGTTCTACCCAGACCTTTTTTCGACCTGAAAATTTTTGTTTGACTCCAAAATTTTATTGCCATTTAATTTTTCGATAAAGAGAATCAGCTAGTTTTAAAACAAAACCATATATTACCGCATATATGCTGTGTGATTCTGGAAGTATAAATTCTTGAAACAAATCCACCAGAAGTATTTTAAAATGCTTATTCAAAATTAAATTCAAACAAAATGCTGGAAAGATACTACTTTTGCGTTTCTCAGCTGCCAGTAAATATCAATTGCTACTAAAAATTATAATATTATTTGCAAAACTTTTTAGAATATTAAGTAATTTACTTTCTTTCAAGACTATCTTAACTTTTTTAATGCTTTTGAATTGTATTCTGAAGCTGTGACAAAGTAAGCCAAAAGTACGGGTGGATTTTTCAAATATTATAAGAAATCTTTTGAATTTTATTAATTATTAATAATATTGCTAGATTTAAGCAATATTCTTTTAACTTTATATTTTTTACTGAGAGTTTTGTTGTAGAAATACAACAGTAGCCTTTACATTATATAAAGCTGGTCACTCTATATATAATAATACCATATATATAATTTACCATTAATTCTATAAATATTCTTTGTAAATTTAAGAAATTTTCGTATGAACTCGTTTTCTTACTAAATAACTATGAAAGTTTTTCTGTGAAAATGTAATTGAGGTATTCAAGTTATATAAAGCTGGTCACTCTAGTTTATGCGGCAATTGACACAGTGAAAAGGCTGTTGAAAAAGATGCTACAGTGATTACTCCTTCAACTAAAACTCCACAGCTAAGGACATTCAAACTACGTACAGCAAAGTATTCCTTGCGGACGTCGTGAAAGAATGGGCAGCTTTGGTACTACGGCAAAAATGACGAATCAGAGCTGCTGTAGGAAACGAATTAAGGAATTTAAATCAATCCTTAAACTAAAACTAGTCAGCAAAGGACACTGAAACCACGAAAAGTAAGTCTTTCGATGCGGGTGCGGTTGTAGGATAGACAGTGTGTCGTTACCTAACCTCCTTTGATTAATGATAGGACAAAGTTTTGCGCCTATATGCAACGAGTTAAGTTTGGGATCAATCATAATAAAGAAGACTTTTTGTTTTAATTGTGAGGTTCTTTTAATAATAATCACATTGCCTTCCGTAAAAAGTGCAGACTCACTTATACTAGACATTCCCGTTTAAGGAAACCGAATAAACGATTCCTACGTTTGGATTCCATTTTGCATATTGACTATATTAAAAAGATACTTATAATTCAGCTTGGCAACTAAACTTCCACGACTCTTCCTAACCAAAAAAAAAAAAAATCATAATTCGTGGTCTACCTGCAGTAAAGTGCTACTCTGGGTATTCTGGGAAACTGATCCATTATGATCTCCTTCTGCACGTCAACCAAAAATAATACAACCGTAAAATCGCAACACTTTCGAGTACGTCCTAGTGCAGTTACCACTGTATGAGTATATTATGGCCAACACACAATATGCGCTACTAACTGGGAATATCGATTGCATGTTGGCTTCTAAGGTGTTTTCGGGGTGATTCTTGCCTAGCTGCCTATGTGTGTGAGTTTGTTTATGTGCCCGTGCTATTGTATGGGTAACTTCACACTATTCCCTTCAAGCCATTGCGTTTTAGCTGGTTGGCATGGTGCACAAAAGGCCAAAACGAAAAATATTTTCCCAACACCATCCTAAGCAAATAGGAAAAACAAAGACGCAGCGAGCAGCTCACAGCTCGCAGCTCGCAGTTGAAACTTGGAGCAGCAGCATTACGGTTCACATTTAGTCATCACTTAGATCAAGCAGTGGATACGCAAGGATACAATGAGCCTGCTACTAAAGCGTCGCTCACGCAGCGAGACGCGTCCACAGCCGCCAATAGCTGCAACAACGGAGCCGCCAGATGCAAAAATGACAGCAACGCGCAATGAAAGACCAAGACGTGCGCGTGCACGCGAACCACTGCAACAGCGTGGCAGTGAGCAGCACTTGGACAAGCTGGCATTGGACGAACAACAGCCACCGCCTACCACATCATCAGCGCTGTCACAAAACATGGGACGCCGTAAGACATCCGCAGAGCTTATAAGCGAGGCCAAATTATTTCTTGGCGATACCAGCACACCACTGCCCAACGTACAGCACTTGGCCAATGGTAAGTGCACATGTACTAAGCCGCACAGGCTGTGCCGCATTTGAGCTGTTTCCCCTTCACCCACAGTTGGTGGCGCACGTTTGGTCAGCACACGGCGACCCATAACACCACGCGAACCTGGACGCGTGCTTTACGGCAAGGTAGCGCTGGCCGGACGTCCACCTAGCGCATTCTCGTAAGTTCTGACAAGCTAAGACAGCTCAAGGACTGCCCAATTATGTGCCTATGTGTGTTTGGTTTCTCCCTAGCATGCGTTATTTACAAAACGAGTCCAACAAGCCGCTGACACCCCAAACTCCTGCACTACAAACCATACGCTCGGGCAGCAATGCGAATGGTAATGGTAATTTGAATGCCAAAGACTTGTATCTGGGTAGGCGCATTGGTGCCGTCTTTGATGTTTGCAACATGCTGGAGAGCAGCAGTAAGTCGGCGCCCAGACAGCTGCCCGCTTTAAATGGCGATGCAATGCCACCGCCCACACGCACGGGTGCTCTACTTTCGCAATCGAGCACAGAGACGCTCATTGAGCTGCTCAAGCAACATTCCGGTCTCAAGGATTGCAGCGAGGAAACAGTGCAGCATATAAATGCGGTACGTAAACCTAAACCCTATGCGCTAGCTTGCTTTTTCCCTACGTTTCCCCCAAACAGATACTCCAAGAGCTGTACACACGCGTGCGCAAGCAGGAGAAGAGCTGTAAACGCGGTTTTATACTTGGCGGACTCTATGGCCTGGTGGAGTGCAATGCACCACGTGTGCTACTGGCCGTAGCACGTGTTGTGCTGGCGGTAAGTTTCAATGCGTGCAGCTTCCAATTACAATTCTTAACTGCTTTGCCGTCCAACAGCTGCGCGTTACGGGCAGCAACCTGACCGGCGCCTGCAAACTCATCTTTAAGGTTGCACGCAACGAGCAGAACGATAGCCTTTTTCATGAGAATGATTTGTTGGAGCTGCTCATTGATGGCTTAGGTCATGCCAGTCCGCTGGACGAACCTGAAGCTTGCATTTATGCCTATGGCTCTATACGTTTTTTGACCGCCAGCAGCGCACAGGAGCGTGATGACGCTTTAAATCGCAATTGGTCCAACTGTTTGGATGAGCCACTGCCGGCAGCAGCAGCACCGGAATTAACGCAACGTAATCTAAGCGATTGCATGATACAGCAGGCAGCCGCACGCTACACCAAGCTTAGTCGTCAGTATACGCTGATGGAGCGTCTGTCGCGGCATGGTGCTGTGGAGCTCATGATTCTACATTTACAAATGCTTAATGAAGCCGGCGCCACACGTCGCCTTAGTGGCTCACCTTTGCATACGCTGTATCAGCTTTCGGCAGCATTGCGCGCCCTGGCCGATGTGGGCCAGCAACGCTGCGAAAGTGAGGCAGCAGGCACAAAGCAGCTGCACTTGGAGCTAGCCTGCCCACACCTAATACGTGCTGCCGAGGTGTCTATGGGTGAGCTAGAGGTGCAGGCCAATGTGGTGCGCACGCTTAGGTAAGTGCAGCACATTCCAGCTGCCTACATCTTCATACTAAACAATATATTGTTTACCCACAGCGTGCTCTCCGAGGATGTGAACTGCTGTGAGACCTTGCTCAACTATGCCGCACGCATAGGCATGCTGCTGGGCCCCTGTGCAGATGCAGCAACAACTGCGGCACAGGCAGGTCAGTCCACCGAACGCTTGCTTGCCGTGCTCAGCCGTCTGGGCTATATATTGGGCAATATTTTGGCCAAGTATGAAAGCGCGCGTGTGCAGGTTAGTTAACAAGTGTAAACTTCGTTGTCACTTCAGCGCATGTTCCTCACTTGCAGTACTATCACAATGATGTGGCTATGGAGTATCTACTAAATGTGCTGGAGGTGTTCACCAAGACGCCCATGACGCTGCAGCCACAGCACTCACAAGGCGACACACTGATCGATGTGCAAATCAAGCTCATACGCGTTGTGGCCAATATGAGCGTTAATGCTGAGGTTGGCTTTGGACTGGGTAACACACGCACGCTGGGCGCTGTGCTGCTGCAGCTACTGACCACAACAGCTGCAGCCTTGGATGGCTCCGCCAAGCTAAGCGTTAAGCAGGTAAGTGCAATTGCTGCAAACGCAATCAGCATATGAAACTGAACACTTGCCCTGCTTACAGCAAGCTGAGCTGCAGGAGCTCTTGCATGCCACACTGGGTGCGCTGCATAATCTTTGCTTTTATCAGGACAAACAGACAATGCCACCCACCCAAGTGCTGGAAGCAAAGGGTTCGCTGCAGAGCGTCATTGCGCAGCTGGCCATAGCTTTGTGCACAGCGCTGCGCAGCTGTACCATGGAAGCTACCAAAGTGGAGCTGGCACGTGTGCTGGGCAATCTTACGCGCAATGAGCAGGCACGTCGACATTTCTGTGCTGCCGGCGGCTTGCCACTGATTGTGCAGCAATTGACCAAAAATCCAGCTTGCCAGGATTATGAGCTCAAAACCTGCGCCATTGGCGTGCTGGTTAATTTACTAGGCGACAGCGAGCAGCGTGCGCCTTTTTTGCATTTAAGAGGCGCCGAGGTGTTGGCACTCTTGCTACGCGGCGCTTTGGAGCAGGAGGATTGGTTTTTGGCCACAATTGTTTGTCAGGCGCTGTGGAATCTACTTATTGATGCGCAATGTGCTGGCACTTTGTGTCACAGCAGCACGCTGGATGAGGTCAGCGATTTGCTGGCTGACTATTTGGATGAGGAGCGTGTGGGTGCAGCTGGTGACGCTGAACAGGACGACAACAACGAAGCGCTAGCAGATACAGAGACAGAAACGGAAACGGAAACGGACACAGATGCACCCGATATGCTTTGGGAAGATTTTGCAGTTGTGGCCACAGATTTGCTGGAGCGCATACAAAACAATTTCGACAAGCAGGCCGAGCTGAATCAGCAGCAGGAGTCAGCAGTGTCGTCCGATGATCAGCAACAAAACAACGATGACGATGACGAGGATGACGTTTTTATTGAGGAAATGTAAATGCCCAGAACTTGTTATAAAACGATTGGAAGTCGAAGTTTGCTTAAACTCATAAAACTTAACATTGATCATTGCTAATATTATTGAATAATAAATAAGCTCCCGTCGATTATTGAAAAAGAGATCTTTAAATATTTATTCTATAATTCGTAGCCCCTTCACCCTACTCGGAACTAAAGCAATGGCTGGCATGGTGGCATATCTAAACGATGACAACATCGTCCACCAATACAAATGACTGCGAATATATATAGAGTTTAGGCCCAAGTTTCGAGCTACGCGGTTTACCTTGCCACTAATGATTTGGCACAGTGGTACACAAGCAATTTGTCTGGGTTCAGAAGAGATCTGAAACAGCAAAATCTTTAAAATGAAATTTCTTATTTTTTGCACATAAATTGGTATAATCTAAACATGTCGCGTTGTGTTGAGATTTGGGACCATACAATAAAAAGCGTTTCTTTTAGGGTTTTTCGATCTTGTTTGGAAATAGAATAATAATCTGAGACAGAAATCATAAACCTAATTTAAAGCGCGTCTAATTTCTATTTAAGTTTGCTGTTTAAAAAAAATGTAACAATTTAAAATCTTGAAAGCTATACGATTGCCAAGATAAGCTTGCAGTTTCTAATTACGTTTTAATATTAAAATTTAATATGGTAATAAAAACATTTATTTAGCTTTAAAACGATACAAGCTTTTCAGCCTATTTATCGCAAAAAGAAATTTGATCTAATGAACATTTGGCAAAGTATTACTATTTCCAACTGTTTTGTGTATCTGTTCTATAAAAATGAATAAGAAACAGAGCTTAATCCAGTTCTTGAAATTTGAAGTTTTGCTCATTCTTTGTTTAAAAACAAGCTGGGTGTTGCTGTTTATTTTTATAAGAAAAAGTCGTACTTATGAGTGTTCCGCAATAGAAAAGGTGCAACAAATAGTTTTTTTTTTTTTTTGAGGATGGCTATGATGATAAAAATCATCAAATTAATTACAAAAAATTGCAATAGCAAAAAGGTGTTACTCAAATTGCATTTGCGTTTACTTTAAATTGGATAAACTATACATATTTCATTTTTATGCACATTTCCAGTATTACGCAAGTCAAATTAGTAATTCTTTAGAGTTCCAACACATTTTACAAAAATGTAAGCTTTCTTTTTGAACATTTTTAACAGAAAAATTTCAATTAAACAAGAAGCACTGCGCTTTTTCAAGAAAATGTCATCAAAAATATCAGATTTTTTAAGAAAAGCTGCATCAAGATTAAACGATTTTCTGAGAAAAAACTCATCAAATAATATGTAATTTTTTGAGGACAAAATCAACCAAAAATATATGATTTTTTAGGCAAAAATTATTGAGCACAATTTGTTGTCATTAACAATTTGTACTTTTTACTGAGCTAACATATAGTACCAGAATTTACTTCTCTCTCGATGATATTTTTTTTATTCAACCAAAAAAATGCGAATTTTGTTAAAAAGTCATTAAAAAATTACGAAGCC
The DNA here is from genome assembly GCA_035046065.1 of Chymomyza procnemis. Taxonomy (NCBI): domain Eukaryota; kingdom Metazoa; phylum Arthropoda; class Insecta; order Diptera; family Drosophilidae; genus Chymomyza; species Chymomyza procnemis. The sequence goes on along the minus strand of JAWNOJ010000021.1, from coordinate 37,613,045 downwards.
CACGAAATTCGTGGTTCAAGACACAATAACAGGCGTATGAGGAAGTCAAAAAATGAATAACATTTGCAACATCTCGACAGATGAACAGTTTTTGCAACAAGCAATGCGCATGATGGCAAATCGATAGGCTTAACTAGTAGATAACTACGGCTGGTACATTAAATTCCGCTGTCCAAAATTCTGCCCGCATAAAATCACTGCATTTTGTTTTTGAAAGTAATCTAAACTAACTCTACGTTGTGCTTTCGAGCACCTTGGCATATTGTTTTTGGCTTTATCGAAGTAGCTCTCCTATAGGCGGAATTACTTGAAAAAAAAACTATTTTTGCAACAAATTTTTGAAACTAAAAATGTGCAGCCAAATAGGGCGCTTGAAATATATGGAGAAGTTTCTAAACAATTCGTTAATAGCAGAGTAGTACTAAAGGGTAAACCAAAGTGTTGTGCACTCAACTATCAACAAGAACGATTTGTTAAGAAGAAAGAAAGAAGTTTAACAATTTCAATACAATTTTTTCAAGTTACAAAAAAATAAAATGCACTTTAGCTTTTTTTATACAATGCAATTCATAATTCTATTTCATATTTTTTTCAGCCCAAAACAATTGCATTGCTAACCACTGTGCAGCAGTTTGCCCAAATAAAGGCGATGACAAATTTTAGTTGCGTTCGCTCTCTTTTATCGATAAACCTATGCCGCACACACTGACACATTAAGCTGGGCTTAAAGATATTGTTTACATGTGTGTGTGTGTGTGTGTGTGTGTCTGACTTAGACAAAACATTAATTGATAAAGCTAACACGCACGCACACACGCGCAAAAAGTCCAAAATTGTTTTTGTTTTTTCTATTTCGTTTTTGGCCCAAAAATGAGGGCCATCAATGAATCATCAACGAGTGAGCGCTGCTCACGCACGCTGCCAAGTTGCCACTCATTGAGCGTACTAGTATTTATTGTTATATTTGTTGTTAAAATGTTTTTGTTTTGCATATTAAGCATATTTAAGCCAACAAAACGCGCAGCAGGAACTTTGACAAGGTGCGCGTGTTTGTCTGTGTGTGTGTGTGCAGGTATGCGTGCGTGTGAGCCAAATGCGCTTTGAGGTTAGGCGAAAATTTCAATGGCAAAAATGCATAAAATTTAAGCAAAAATCAGCTGCTTTTTTGGCACAAAATGGCAGCACAGGGGGGGTTTGGGTTAGATGGGCGGTTGGGTGTGGTAAACAGCCGTAGCCGGCAACACGACACCAAAAGAGAGAGACAGCGAGACATAGCGAGAGCGAGCGGGCGCGCGCAAAGAATGAGCGTAGAAAATAAGCATTAAAAAAAAAAAAAAACACAGTTAACAAAGTAACAACAAATTATTGCAAACGTCAGCTAAAGAAAGTCGCTAAAGATAGACAAAAACTAGCAGAGGTAGAGAGAGCGAGAGAGAGATTACCAACGAGTGAGTGCGAGAGAGCAGCGTTCAAGGCACGCAAAAAACAAAAAAAAAAAATTAATAATTCTTTGGGAGCTGCGTGCGCTCTGCTTACCAAAGATTCTCCTTCTCGGCGGCGGCATCCTTCTTTTTGGTAGTGAACGATGATGTCAGCGCATTGCTGCCCGTCATTGTCTGCGTGCTGGTCTCCAATGCCATTGCAATAGCTGCGTACGTCTGCACTGCCTCCACACCTCCGTCTGCCTCTAGCACTATTGCTGGCGCTTGTTGCTGCTGCTGCTACTGCTGCTGCTGCTGCGGCGGGCTTTAATGTTGTTCCTATTTGTAGGGCAAAGTTAGTCTAATGCTGCGCAAGAACAACAACAATAATAACAACAACAACACACACAGAGAACACTAAAAAAACACCGGAGATTTTTTGTTGTTAACAAAATATATTAAATGCTGCTTAGCCACAGCCAGCGTTTGCACTAAATATGCGGCGACGGCGGCGGCGGCAGCTGCACGTTTTGTAGGCGTTTTGCTTTGCGTTTTTTTGCAGTTGCAAGGTGTCAGTGACAGACGCTGACAGCGACGTCAACGCTGCCGCCAGCTGCTGCCTGCTTTGGCTGCCAGCAGCTGACACATAGCTACTGCGCTTCCTACGTTTTACAAATATTAATTAATTATGCTTGCTTAAATTGCATTTAAATAAATGAAATATTTACAATTTGCATATGTTTTCACTATTACGCTACAGCTGCTGCTGCGGCGGCGACCGTTGCTACTGTTGCTGGCTGAGGCTGAGCAATTGGCAATTTTTTTTTTTTGACGTTTTTGCTTTTGTTTTATATTTTTTTTTTTTTTACTACGTACTGCAGCTTTGCGTTGCTAGCATTAACTTTTAAAACAAAACACTAAATTGCTTGTTTTAGCGTGTTTAATTAATGTGTATTTGGCTGTTTAAACAATTTTGTTGAGTTATTCAAGTTGAGACGAAAAAAAAAATAACAAAAAAAATTGTTTCCGAGATGATGAATTTTTCACTGAACAAACGAGGCACAGGCACAATGTGTACACACCAAATACAGCGCAAAAATACGCAGGTGTGTGCGTGTGTGTGTGTGTGTGCATGTGTGTGCTAATATGTAAACACTTGCCAAAAACGCAAAATAAAAATACTAGCGCGATAAGTCTAACGTTAATCGTTGTGTAGCCGTTGTTTTTTTCAAAATATAAATAAAAGTATTTAGTGCTCTTGTCAAACTTAAATGCGCACAATAAAGCGCCTAAATTTGTATGTTTTTTTCTTAAATTAGGCTGCTAAACATGCATCTCTTTAACTATAGTTTATCGGCAGCACGCATCAATTAAAACTTTGCCATTGTAGTTCAAATTTCAACAACAATTGCGTCTCTGCAATACTTTATCAAAATAAAAAACTAGATTTGCGCATTTTATTACCAGTTACACTTAAATGCATTTGAGCAGCAACAAAATGCGCTATGCTAACTTCCGTCACTTCACGACACAAAGTCCTCTACACTCATATTTCATAGTTTTTAAAATTTCTTATGCGCAGTGCATTGAGTGTACTCTTATTAAAAAGCTTCAAGTGACCAATACTGCTTATATGTCTACTATAATTTCCTCGCAAAAACTTCTTATTTCTTGCCGTATTCATATTTCACTGCTCAAAAGCAACAAAGGCGCTTCGATAACTTTTACTGCTTATGCACACAAAGCACTTTAAATGTTGTGTTTTGGCTCATTTTAAAACGAAAATAAAGTGAAATTTGTGTATTTTGTTGCTTGTTACAGTTTTTTGTTAAAAACTTCAAAATTTTGCTTCTAAAAAGCTGCAAACGAAATGCGCTTCGATAACTTTTGGCACTTATCGATACAAAGCAGTTAAAACCTCAGCTCATATTTAAATCAGCATCAAATTGCATTTTATGCTTTTTTTTTGCCACTTACACTAAATTCAATTATTTTACTTGTAAATTTGTGACGGCTTTACTTATAAAAAGCAGCAACAAGCGCCGCTACGCTAACTTACTATGTTTTACGACACAAAGATGTCAAAACTTTAGATTAACGCTCATTTTGCGCAGCATATAAAGTTACGTCTCATTTGAACACTTCCAAGTGATCAATTTTGTTTATTTTTAAACTATAATTACAATACTTTGTACAAACTCTCCATTGGCTTCCATATTCATGTTATTTCTTCTTAAAAGCAGCAATAAAATCCACTACGCCAACTTTCAGCGCTTATCGCCACAAAGTCGTCGTTAACTCATATTTCATTTAAAATAAATTTACGTCTGCGCGATGTCATTGTGTCTGACGCTCAATGGAGAGCTTCAAGTGACCAATTCTGCTTATTTTTGTCGTAAAATTTCATTGCTGCAACTTGCCAACATCAATTGTAAAAAATAAAACACAACATACTCTACTTTTCTTTCGTCCCACTTGTTTCATTCGCTCAATAAAACACTTAAACTAACAAATTATTTTTTTCTTTTAGGCTTAAAGGAAGAGGCAAACAAAATGCGCGTTTACTAAATCGCTTAAAATTACAATGAACATAAACATTGCTTACCAAATTACAATTGATACTCATGTGTATCAATCTCACAAACGTTGTGTTTTTCTTTCGTTTTGTTTATAAAATAGCACATACAACCTTAGCTTCTGTTAGCAGTTTGCCGCATATGCATGCCTTAAATTTCATAAAAATGTTAAATGTTATGTATATAAAAGTTGTACATTATATATAATATATATATATACGCTATACGTAAATGGGCAACTTGGAGGGTACCAAATTAAATCACTGCAAAATGTAAATCTAACGAACTTTCGTCTTACTTTTTTTTTAAATTTTTAACTGAAAATTACTCACACTAATTAGCCAATGTATATGTATATGTAGTGTGTGGGTGTATATGGGTGTCGGTGTGTATTAAATTCAAACTAACAAGTCCAAAAAATATAAAAACCGTGTCAAACGTTTAGCACTGCAAACGCCACATAGAAGTGTAGAGTGGGGCGCTTACTCATTGTGTACGCGCAGTTATCACGATATTCATTTGAGGATAAATCTCGGGCTTGGCCTCCGATGTTATAAGCTGCAGCATGCGCTGTTGTAACTCATCCTGACTGGCCTGCACACCTGGCGGTATCATCCAGATGGTATCTGTTGACGCAAACAATAGTTATTATTAATTAATAAATTACTAAATTTAAGGCAGCTTTTTGTGTTTACCGCCAAAGTACCAGCCATTTGGTGTGCATAAACGCCACATAATGGCCGGCTGTGTGGGCAACAAATCAGCTATTATATCACAAGTTTCGCCCGGGCGCAGTGCGGGCACATTAATGCGCTGCGTCTGTATTGGTGAGTTTAGATAGCAACCGTTTGGCCAACGCTCGGTGCCATCGTTTTGCAGCTGAAAGGTCTGCTGTTGTGGATTAACATGCTGACCCTGCACAATTTTCATGGAAGGCAACGATTGTAGACTGCAAAAGTCTAAATAGCAACCAACGGCCGCTTGCAAGTTCCTGCAAATAAAACAAATATAATTAACAAAGCATTAGAAAACAAGCGTTTTGCAAAGAACTGCAGCCTACCAATTGCTCATTTCTAGATAGAAACGTGCCGAGTCTCTGTTCATTTGATTGTTCATGAGGCTCTGAAACTGACTAATAAGATCCTCATGATCTGTGGTACCCATGCAACTAAATTGCTGCAATAGCAGCGCATCAATGTCATAGTCATTTGTGGGCAACGCTGCGCCCAGATTTTTAAGCTGTGCTGCTTGTGCGGGTATTGTGGTTGCTGTAGTTGCATTGCCAACTGGCTGTGGTGGCGCCGGTAATGGTATAGCAATATTGCTTGTGTCCATCATGGGATTTGTGGTAGTCGTGGTATTTGTGGTGCTACCAAAGTATGGCTCACATTGCATATCTTGCAATATAAGAGGTTGCTGCTGCTGTTGTTGTTCCTGTTGCGGTTGATTTTCTGTTGCTGCCGCAACATTTTGTGAATCAAAGCTTTCCTCAACGTCCATAGTATTGTTTATATTTGCTTAAAAAAAAAGTTGGCTAAACGCTGTGACTGCAATAACTAATAATATTGTGCTTTATTATTGTTATGCGTAGGGGAAATGCGTTGTGGGCTGCTGCTACTGCTGCTGCTTGTTGTTGTTGCTCCGACTGATTTATGCACTGTAATATTGGCGTCTTAAGTAATGCTCTACTGTAACAGCATGTAACTTAAATAAATTAATTAGAAACGGCTGCGTTATATGCTGCCTTTAACAACTGATTACACTTTTGAGTATGACAATAATTCTTTAGCGAAAAACACAAAATATAAAGAACAGTGATCGCACTTTAATGATAGACAGACGACAGCCAGCCGTTTTGCCTATCGATAACTGGCAAGGCGTCTTATTGCTGGCAGTGCCGCCAACTTACTTTAGCATATACTTGTTAAGCATTAAACGTATTAAAATTTAGCGTAGCTATACATTATATCAAAATTGTTGGTTTTAAAACACTTATAGCACGTTTGAAGTCTGCTTCTAAACTGTTTTAATACACTAAATAGTTATTTTGACTTGCAGCAGTTGGTGCAAAAAGAGTTGGCAGCTTAGCGCGTATTAGCTGGCAACGCTTTGCACACACGCACACACATACACACACTCATTCGACTCAGTCTACGCCATTTTCTTTGTCACTTTGTCGCACGCAGTGTGTTCTTGTTAATTCTGTGATTTTAAAAGTTAAAAAAACGCATAGAAAATGGTAAAATTTATGTTTAATTTAATAAAAAGTGTTTAGTTTACAACTTAAGCATGATGTGCGCTGTGAAATTTTTACGTTTTCATTGAAAGTTGAACACTAATTTGGCTTTTCATTTGCCGGGTGTGAAAAAGCCGCCCAGACGGCCGCACGTGAGCGCCGCACTTCCAGAATATTCGCCTTACTCGTATACATAAATTAAACAATTTAAATGCCTTTGTTACAAGAACTAACAGCAATTAAGCCTTAAATTTAAGTCAGAAATTTCTAGACGCTTTACATATGCTGCCATGTCTGTACATGTGTGTGCAGGCTGCGGCGTGTTGCCGCCGCGATGAATCACACGCACACATTGTGGTTAGGTTGAGGCGCTGCGCTCTTTTTTTTTTTTTTTTTTGTAGTAAATCCTGCATCTATTTTGTAAAAAAAAAAAAACATTGTTTTTCTTTTGTTCTATATAACAGGAGATGTCACTAAATCCAGTGCGCGTGCTCAAAAATGAGGCGCAAGAGGAAAAAGCCGAAATGGCGCGTCTATCCTCGTTTATTGGTGCGATTGCCATTGGTGATTTGGTGAAGAGCACACTGGGCCCCAAGGGCATGGATAAAATATTAGTTGCACATGGACGCAATGCTGGACATGTTGAGGTTACCAATGATGGTGCAACTATATTACGCGCAGTTGGTGTTGTTAATCCAGCTGCAAAAATATTGGTCGATATGTCGCGTGTACAGGACGAAGAAGTCGGTGATGGCACCACTTCGGTCACTGTGTTGGCCTCTGAGTTGCTGCGTGAAGCTGAAAAGCTGGTTGAGCAGAAACTGCATCCACAGACTATAATTAGTGGCTGGCGTTTGGCTACACAAGTTGCTTTGGAAGCACTCACAGCTGCCACTCAAGACAATTCTACTAATAATGAGAAATTTAGAGAGGATTTGCTAAATATTGCACGCACCACATTGTCATCGAAAATCTTGCATCAACACAAGGATTTCTTTGCCAATTTGGCTGTTAATGCTGTCTTGCGTCTGAAGGGTTCTGGTGAGCTGAACTCCATACAAATCATTAAGAAGACTGGTGGCACATTGGGCGATTCATTTCTCGATGAAGGCTTCTTACTGGACAAGAAACCCGGCGTGCATCAGCCACAGCGCGTAAGTAACAGCTTAGTCATACGCATGTATAAACGACAGTGTTGCTACAACCATGCTGCATATCAATGCGTCAACTTGACTGTGAATTATGTTGTTTCATTATTCATATCACAGCCATTTTGACGAGTTTGCTGTGCAGCAATATCAGCTCAAGTGAAGTGTAAATCTTGCACGCATTGGCCTTTTGTGGCACCTGGCATAACTTTGCTAAACTTTAACTACTACTTGCAGATTGAAGATGCCAAGATACTGATTGCCAATACACCCATGGACACGGATAAAATCAAAGTGTTCGGCAGCAGCATTAAGGTTGATTCACTGGCCAAAATTGCCGATCTAGAATTAGCTGAAAAGGAGAAAATGAAGGAAAAGGTTGAAAAGATTTTGGAACACAAATGCAATGTGTTCATCAATCGTCAATTGATCTATAACTACCCGGAGCAACTGTTTGCCGATGCGCAGGTTATGGCCATTGAGCATGCTGATTTCGATGGTATTGAGCGTTTGGCCTACTGCACTGGCGGTGAAATTGTTTCCACCTTCAATAATCCCGATGATGTGAAGCTTGGCGAGTGCAAGCTAATTGAGCAGGTCATGATTGGTGAGGATACACTATTGCGTTTCAGTGGTGTTAAGCTGGGTGAGGCCTGTACCATTGTTATACGCGGTGCCACACAACAAATTCTCGATGAGGCTGATCGTTCCATGCATGACGCATTGTGTGTGCTGGCTGCCACAGTCAAGGAATCACGCATTGTCTATGGCGGCGGTTGTTCAGAAGCTTTGATGGCCACAGCTGTACTTAAGAAGGCAGCCGAAACAGCTGGCAAAGAATCGATTGCCATTGAGGCCTTTGCACGTAAGTTACAAGCACTACGCGGCTGACTAAAAGTAAAAGTTGCTAATTATGTGTTGTACGATTTGTAGGTGCACTGTTGTCTTTGCCTACGGCTATTGCCGACAATGCTGGCTATGATTCAGCTGAGCTGATCTCCGAGTTGCGCGCTGCGCATAGTCAAGGCAAAAACACATACGGCTTGGATATGGAGCACGGCAAAATTGCTGACGTATGCAAGCTGGGCATAACCGAATCCTTTGCTGTGAAGCGTCAAGTGCTTATGTCTGCCTCTGAAGCTGCTGAAATGATTTTGCGTGTCGATAATATCATAAAGAGCGCACCACGCCAACGTGTACCCGACCGAGGTTACTGCTAGGCTTTTTAAGTATTCTTGTCTAGGTTGTCTAGGATATTACATACATAATATAAACATACAACTATTTTTTTTTTAAATTTCTCGTCTAAAACTCATTGATAATTTTATGTTTTGCGCTAACAAACAAACACACGTGTATGCTGCATGCACGGATGACTTGAACAATTCTCTAAAATTTCCAATGATTTGATTTGTATTTCCTGTTTACATTCAAATGAAACTTCTTTGAATTTGTAAAACAAACTAAAACAACACAAAATGCACAAGCTCAGCTTAAACACGAGTACTCGCATTTGCGAACAAATAGTCGACTCACCCAATACACTTCATCGAATCACTAAACAAAAAAAAAAAAAAAATACACATTAAAAGCGTGTCTAAAACTTAATGAAATGAAAAGTTAGACCATAAACAAATTGTTGTTAGATGTATACAATATTTTGTAAACGCCAAACGATAATAAAAATAAAAAATAATATTTATGCTTAACAAAACTAAATTTAGTTGTTTTCTAAATGTTCTATTTAGTTTTTAAAACCCAAAGTAGTGCTGCACTTTGCTTTAATTTTTATTTAAAAAGCATAAATGCTTTGAATTCAAATTCATAAATGATGCGTGCAGATAAGCATGAAAGCAATGTCAGCCGCTGTATAAGCTCAAGGGGATACACTTGATGCTGGTGGCTGCTGTTAACAATTTGCTATAGTTCAAGCTCTGTCCAAAGCTTAAACAGGCTCCAATGTGCCTAACTGATGCTGCAGTGAGCATGTTTTGTTCTGAAGATGATGCAATGTGCAGATTATTGTTGAGTGACTGCGCGGCGCTGATATGGAACGAGCGAGATGTATCGAATAAACAATTGTCCTCAGTTTGAAGCAACACCAACTAAAGACGGGCTGGAGTATTCTCTTTTATTATTTTATTTGAAAAAATTACGCCTTGTATTAAACACTTAGCTTAGGTTAGGCAGGCAGGCGCCCAGGGTTGGGGATCTCACAAAAATCAGAGTGCTGCTTAGTGGAATTAAAAACTGAACTTAATATTAATTTCGAATTAGTAGCTAAGCCCTTCGCATCGCAAATTGGGCTATATTTTTAGTTTATCGAAATTTTAAGGAACTTTTATTTTTCAAATATTGGATTTCAGTGCTGCTTTTAATAGTTCAGATGGGGACTCAAAACGGAAAAAGAGTGTTCTGTTGCTCTGCAAAAATAGACAGCAGGATGATCCATTGTAGGTTTGTCTTTATATAGTGGGCAGAGGTGCCGTGTAGTGCCGGTTAATAGATAATCGTGTGTGCTCTTTACGAGGACGCACAAAAGTACGGCAGGCATATCTCTTGCGTTTGATGGAACAGCTAGAATTGAGTGATGTGTATTTATAAGTAAAAAGCTTCGAATAAATGTAGAAGTGCCTTATTTTGATGTCCCTGAAGAATGAAGAGAAGGCATGCTGGCAGCAAACTAGTTTTTGCTGTTGGAGTGTACTAAACTAGAGTATTTTTTGGTTTGTCTAATCATAAACTGTGGGTGCATATTTTATATCAAAAGATCTCCAGTTCGCTGCGGTAAAATAACAGCCTTCTAGCACAGCTGACGGTCGAGGCTTTTATTTCCAGACATAGGTACAGCACTATAGATCTCTGATCGTAGAGCACCTCTCTATGTGTTGCCCCTTAATCGTAAAAAGTTGCATCAAGTAAAAATATCGTGTATTCTTATCCTATTTAGATGCTATGTATTTGGTTTGTGCAGAGCAAAACCATTTTTTTTATGAAACAATTTCCCAAAGCTCATAGTTCTAAGCTTAGGTTAGGGGCAGCTGCTTTTTTAAAAATATAGTTATAATTTTTTGAGAAGGAATACAAATTTCGAGCCGTGCGGTTTCACAAATAGGTGAACCCTGCCCTAGTGAGCTGGCTTTTTTAAAAAGCAACTGTCTATTACTTACAGACACAGCCGTTTGCTTTCGACTATAAACTCTAGCTGGTATCTGTTCTCAACATCTATTAGCAAAGATGTATCCATGCTCAACTTTTGGAGCGTTTACAGCAAATAAGCATAGACATATTTTGCTACAAAGTTTCTTATGTTACCGAATGATTGTTTTTCAATGTACAGAAGTCATGGCTCATTTATCAAAGCCACAAAAAAATAGAGCAATGTAGCAGCTGCGCTTAGAGATGACGTGAATATAATAATATAATAAATAATAAATGGTATTTGTTGGACCAACAAGCTTTTTTGTTGGCCTTAAATTAGAAAAATAATTTAATTTTAATAATGGTGTTATTTTGAAAGGCCGCTTATTTTATGGGTTTTGCGGTGACTTTAACTGTGTTAGTTTGAAAGGGCGGGGGATTGAGTTGGCTGGGCTGGCTGTGTCGCATGCACAGCGAGAAATTTTATTTTAAATATGTAAATAAATTAACACCAAACGCGGCGACCCAAAACTCTCGCTGGGCGAGATCTAACTTAAAACTACCGTGAACGCCAATAGTGGCGTGGATAAGGCGACAAGAGATCCGAAGTGACAAAGAGATTAACATAAGCATGCAAGGGTGCCTTGTGTTAAGTGATAACAACTTCGCTTGGCATGTCTTATGCTCTTATCATTGCCTCGACCTGCGCGCGCTTTTGTTAAACTAAACATAACTGAACAGTATTTTTAAAACAATTGGCATTCACTTATAATTATTTATTCCAAGTTATCTAGTTGGAACACGCATTTTGTGCGCTTCTTACACACAGCCAACTTAGCCGCCGAGCTGCAACAATTCTGTCTGCAAACATTCGTTGTCAAAACGTTTCAAATTCGCTTCATGATTTAAATCTATTCTGCCTGCTAACTTAATAAATAAAGCACATTTACAAACATTCGTTTTCCAAACGTTTTGACTACGGTTCCTGCACTAAATCTATTCTGCCTGCTGGCTTTGTAAATGTATTTTCCAACAGTCGTTTTCAACGTTTTGAAAATCTCGTTTTTTTATAATTAAATAAACTTCGCAGTATTGGTTTTTTAGTCTAATCAAGTAAATTGAGTGAGAACAAACGCTTAAAGCCAATATGTAAAATTTGTTGCCAAAGCTTACGTCTCTTTGCTGCTTAGTTCAAACCGATAAACTTTGGCCAAACTGAAACATCGCATATATAAAATCTTTGCCATAACTTTATTGTTTAAACATTATAATGAAACTTTTTTTTTTAATAATTTAAAAGCAAACAAAATTGCATGAAAACTTGTCATAAAATACGTTATTGAATAGCTGCGAGAGCGTGTTTTTCGCATTCCCCAATATAACACTTTGTAGAGCTCTAATACGGGGTACGTCGCCACTCGGCGCATCAACAAAACAAATAGCATTGACATACACAAAAAACAGATGGCTAGGTGAATATAATATATATATATACTATATATATATCTCTACTATATAGTATTATACTATAAGTATTTTATATACAGTGCCCAGTGGGTGGGCGTCTGACTAATCTTATCGTTGGGTTCTAACGTGTGCGAGCGTGCAAAAATCAATCCGAAAGAGATGGAGCATGGTCGTACATAAAATTAAGTTAGTTTGCAATAAGCGACATTCTGCGCTGCTCTCCTTGTCTGTCGTGCTGCTGCTCTTTGTTGCATTGCCAGGAAGTTGTCTAGGAAATGGCGCATTCCATTTCGCCATGCTTGGGTACACAGTCCAGCACCAGTGCCACAGCACGCGACATGTATGTCATGGTGCCAAAGCTGCCGCTGGGCGCGCTGTAAAACAAAATACCTTAAGTTTTGTGCTTCAGCTCAGCCGGAGTTACTTACCTGTCGTATAGATGCTGACATATATAGGCAGCGCCGCCACAGAGTAACATGCCCGAAGCGGCCTGTTGCTGCTCTTTGCCATGCTTCAGCTTGGCACAGCATAGCGTCGCATCGCCCTGCACAATACGCTGATCTTCCAGGAACAATTGATTGGCCTTGTGTACCAAGTGCTCGACGTAGATGATTTCACCCAGTGAAGGCACCATATTATGCTCGGTGACAAGCGTTAGCACCATAAGTGCTTCCACTACCAGCTGACGATATTCTGGTTGCGGTATTTGATTGAGCGCCGTTTCCACTTCAAGCGCAAACTTTAGCTCGCCGGGTGTCATCTCTTGCGTTAAGCTCTGCTGCAGCACGCGTCCCTCTATGGCCAGACCCTGACACTTCTCAAGCACAGTCCAGACGCGTGAATAGAAATCACGTGGCACTCGATTTAGTGCACCATCGAGACGCCGACGACGCAGCCATTGGCCCTGACGATCGTCAATGGTGGCTATAAGCGCATCCTCGCCTTCAGGATCACCCAGTCCAATTTGGCTCTTCTTGCTGACACGACTGGACTTGCAGCTAACAATGGACAAATTACCGCGTGCCACTGCAGGGGGGGGGGCGGGAATAAACTATTTAGTCAAGCTTTTATGCCAGAGCAAGAGGGCAATTAAATGCTCACCACTGCTGACGGCAAACTCCTTGCCGCTGAGTATGTGATACAGCAGATTCTTCATCTCAAATGGCGATAGATTAAGTAGATGCTCCGATGCCTCCTCGCCGTCACAATTCAAGGTACGTGATAACTCTTTGGCCATGACCTGTATGATTAGGCCAACGCGTAGACGCAACATTTCATGGAACAACTGTGGCTCGGTGCGTATAAACATGGCCAGATATACCATAAGTTCCTGTGTCAACATGGCTGTGCTTTCATCGTCACCATAGGCCTGCCACGCAACCCATTAGTGTTTGTCAAAAGTTATAGAAGCAGCCATTACTTACATCGTGTATGAGCTGACGCAGCTCACCCTCGGGCAACGGTGCGGTTATGGTATGCTCATTATTTGGTGGCATACCCACGGTAACCTGCTTCTGGCGCACCAGCAAATCGGTAACTGCCTTTGCCAAATCCTCCACACGTTTACCCAGCATACCTGCGGTGTGTCGCACCAGACCCCATAGCTTTTGCTGGCATGCCTTCTCGTAGAGTCCCTTAAGCAGATCACGCACAGTGACAACACGACCCTCTTCCAGCATGCCTTCAGATTGAGAAGAATCGTTGTTATTGAGGCTATTGTTGCTGGCCGTGGCCGCTGAGGCAATTTTTCTGGCTATAGCGTTTGCAGCATTAGAATTCGTACAATCCTCATCCTCATCGCCGGCTGCGTGTCGCGCAAAGGCTACGGTGCTGCTTGCTGTGGGTGTACTTGCATCGATGACCACAGTCGGCACGGCAATATGCGGCAACGACTGTGGCTTTGTTGCACTATTATTACCACCACTACCACTATTAGTATTACCACCAACACCAACACCTCCAGCACCAGCACCAGCGGCGGCGGCGGCGGCGGCAGCCAAATCAAGCACCACATCATCCACAAAGCCTTGCTCGAGCTCTTTTTTTTATGGATTTTATTTAAATTTTTTGTGGTTTTGTTTTTTGTATATTTTTTTGGGTTAATTTGTTTCGGGTATTTTTTTTTTTTTTGGGGGGGGGTTAGGTACATTCAGCATTGTTTTGTTATTGTTGTTCATATCGGGAGTTGTTATGGTCACAGTTCGCATACAGTTGTACAATGACGCAAAGATATGATGAAAATTACCATGAATATAATGGAATGGATACAATCACACATGCAGAAGATCAAGTATGTCGGTTGGATTGCGTGTGTGAGTGGGTGTGTGTATGTGTGTGTGGGTGTGTGTAAAAATAAAAAATATATATGCAAAATAATTAATTAATGCAGCAAAATTATAATAAATTTTAAGCAAAATATGTACATGTTTGGGAGTTTGAAGTAAAACAATGTAGTCCCGAAGGAATGCAATTGAAACAGATTTCGTTTTCAATTTCAAACTTAAATTGAAGGCATTTGGTATGCTACAGAAATCTATTTTGGTTTTCAATTTCATTCACAAAACTGCTGCTGGAATTGAGAAGCATAAGTTTCTATGCCAAATTACTACCAGTTTGTGTTGGAATTGAGCTGAAACAGATTCCTCTAGCACTTTTAGTTTATCAGCCACTTTGGACTGGATGTGTAAAATGAGATGCGCGTAGTAGACGATAGCCCCCCAATCATTGCAAAATATCTGCCGAAAACGTTGAGTTTTTATCTTGAAAATTTCTGTTTCTTTAACATAACAAATCATAAGATTGCAGTATCTGTGAAAGTAGCTCAAAATTTTTACCAAAAATAGCTAGAACTTTTCGAAAGACAAAGTACTATAGGCCTTGCTCTTAAATGAGAAACTGACATAGAAATTATGTGGCAATCTTAAGCTGCTAAGTACAAACAAATATGCAAAGTTCGGGACATTTGACTTTGAGTTCAGTTAAAACGCACCTCCGACGAAAACATATAGCATCTAAAGCTTAACTGAAACATTCAAGACGTTCAACATATATTACGGAAATACCTTAAATTATGCAAGTTTTAAAGAACTAAGGAAAAAGCTGCATTTAACATTAGGGTCACAATAGACCAACGGGTCGCAGTGCAAATCTGCCCCAACAATAAAAAATATTAACATAAATAAATTTGAAAACGGAGCATGGGATTGCATGTCAACTCCTTGATTAACATAAGGCACACAAATGCGCTACAGATCGCAGTGCAAATCTTCATTAAAAATAAAAATTATTAATTGGGAGCTGGAGCAAGGCGTCCTCTATTAAATGATGCTCTCAGCGAACAGCAGTTCTTAGCTAAATTCGAAGCGCAAATCATAGACATCTTCTTGGGCTAATAACCATTTCATGGTAGCGTTGCCAGCGTTAACGATCCATCGAACTATGGTGTCAGCGGTAAGGTTGCAATGTGCGTTTGCGATAGTATTTACTCCCAAGAGGAAAGCGTGAGAGAGGAAACGAGTGCACAAAATCTCAAAGTCATTTGTTTTGGCTTGGATAGCACTAAGTTGTTAGAGATAAGACATACGATATACGAGCTGCATAGTTCTTTCTTTTTCTCGGTCAACAACAAAATTGAATAATAGTAAGTCATGTGGCGTTAGGGTTCAGCATAAACTCTATGAGCTGCTAATCCAATACTACTAGTGCCGCACTCTGTAAATAATTCATTCCAGATAAATTTAACTGACTTGGGCAATTTAAGCTTTGAACCTGCTCTAGGAAAGCAGGCAGACCACAATGACAGTGTCTGTGCAGCGTAAGTAAAGAAATCTTGTTTTGCTTTTGAATAATTAGCAAATCATTTTGCTGACTGACAGTTGCTTCTCGATGGCTATCACAATGCACACTACGCGATGAGCAGTTGCACCTACAGTTTAAAGTCAAATCAAATCAGCCGTGTCTACAATTAAAAGATATACTAGTTAGTGTCAGTGCTAACCAGGTCAAAGCGTCAGCAAGCTAGCGAACTACTGTTGGAAAACGAACGGCACGCCAGTGATAATGGCCAATGTAAGCGGGCTTTTGTATCTTTGCGATAAGTTAGTTCAGAATCCAGCAATATGACTTGGCTAAGTCACATTTTTTTGGGTGAACGATTACCAGCATTACGTCAAAAGTTATTGGGCTTCATAGTGAAGCATTCAAAGTGTTTGACTATATGCATTGAGTGCACTATAGTTGTTCGCTCGCCAGCCACAACTACTCATAAAGATTGAATGCACAAGCATAAACTCTTGCTTCTGTTGTGACGCAAGAGAGTCGACTGCAGCGTCTGCCACTTGAAGAGCTACTCAAGTCCATCGCAAAGTTGTCTATCTAAGCCAACAACATATGAACCCAATACGGCCCAGTCCTATTAGCGTAGGATAATTGTGGCAAGGCGTGCCGAGTACGTTTCCACAGACGTCTTACAGGCAAGCTCGCCAACAGCCATCTGTGAATGCCAAAAAGAAACTAATTTAATAACTTTGCATTCAGACTTGAGTAATGCATAAATACCTTTTATTTTTTACAACATTCCAAAGAATCTTCTTACACAACTTGAGCTAGCAATGTACCAAATCCCAAATTAAATCCCATTTAGAAATAATGATCTATGCCATATGTACCATGTAGTATATTAGTTGTGTTTTTGGGGTAGTGGTATTTTAGAAGAGTTACGTGTGGGATAAGGGATAAAAACCAAACGTGCACAATACACAAGTGACAAAAAAATAAAAAAAAAATAAAACAATTGTAGGGCAGGCAGGTTTCGTTTGGAACACAAGCAAGGCTCAAGTAAGGACTGGGTTTTGATTGGAACTCACATTATATACACAAGATATTTCGGGGTTTTCAACAAATCCCACACAATAAATAACGCTGCACAATAAACCAGTATATATTTGTATATCGAATTGCCAAAGAGATGCATTGCATCCGCCACATTGGAACTCTTGCTAACGTGATGCACTTACCCACATTGTCATCGCTTTTTTGCCTAAATCCCAAGCCAGCTGTGCGAGATTGTGTGTGTGCGTGTGTGTGTGTGTTTTTTGTGTGTATGTGAGCGAGTGTGTGCGTACATAAGTGACAAATTGTACAAGTACCAACAAAGAACAAGACACGAAAACAATTAAAAGGTGAAAAAGGTGTTCTTAAAGCTATAGATATATATAGAAATAAATGTGTACAGGAAGTAGGGTGTGGCATGAGGTATTATAAATGTGGAGGTGATGCATGAATCTGCTGTGAGACAAAAAACACAATTTATGCCTTGTTCCCATAAACGGTTAACAAGTACAAGCATGAGAGAGTGCTTGGCAGACGCGTAGATGGTCAAGATCTGTAGGAGCTATTGTTGGCCAACTTGCCACAAAGTGAGCACTAGGCGTAAGTAGCAAGCAGCTGTGCAAGCCTAGCGTTTTGGTGTTAACAGAAGCCCTACTGCCTAGGCACATTTAAAATTAAAGTAAACTCAATTTGGCTGGCACTTGCGAGAGATGGCACATAAGGCTTCACGCATGACAAGTAAATAAATCAATTAATGTATTCCACTTGACTAGGCTGTCATCGCTACAAAGGTGGAGCATGGACAGCTCTATTAAGAGCTTAGGCAAATTGCTTGCATATGTTGGCTGTGTCAGTGCTAGCCAAATGCAACAGCTGCAGCACTGCTGGAATCGAATCATCGAACTTTAAGTTTAGATGCAAGCATGCTGCCGAGCTCCACATTAAAGTCTTTTATTGACCAACAATTATGCTTTAATTCTGGCTATACATAAAGGGTGTTTTTTTTCGTAGTATAGAACTTTAAGTTGGCATTACTGTTCAAGTTGGCGGCTGAGTTAACTGCTATCAAGTGATTTACTCTCAATTGAGAAGTTGAAGCAGAACGATCATAAAAAAAGGCGTAGATTCGTCGAGATACCTATTTTCAAAAACGAACTTTGTTTAGCGATAAAGCGCACTTCTGCTTGAATGCTTGGGAAGTGCAGCTAATGCTCAAGTGTATGTCGAAACATCGTAACATCCAGAAGAACTGACGCTTTGGTGCGCTTTATGGGCTGCTGGCATCATTGGTACGTTTTTTTTTTTTTTTTTCCTTATTATTCCGCTTGGGAACTTAGGGCCTCTACAAGAGCCATCCATCGAACCCTAATTTGCGCCGTCTGTTTAGTTCTGTCCCATGTTGTGTTCGCCTGGGTCAGTTCTTGGAGGATGGATCTTCTCCAGGTCTGCCGATCCGTCTACTGCCTTGTGTATGGATGCCAGCTATCGCTATCTGCAGTTTCTCCATTTCTTCCTCGAACTGTGCTAATCTTGATGGTTCCTTTAGGGTTCTAACGTTCCATCCTATTCGTGTCCGTTTTGAAAATGCCTTTGGACGTCATCGAATTTGGGGAGCCGTTTTATGTTTAATTCTCTTGTGTAGGTTTCTGTAATCTGTTGAGTTTTTCGATCGAACTGGTGATTGGCCAGATGCGACTTATCCCAGTGGTGGGGCTGCCACCTGACGCCTTCTGGGAGTGGCGTCTGCGCTTGGCTGCGCGGAAAGGCTGGGCGATACAGTCTTTTTAATTGTTGGCATCATTCTAGCTGGTGTTGTGTTGTTGCTCTACGCCGAAAAGCTATGAATGGCGCTTGGTTCTATGGTGTACCACTCTATGTGGGGCTACGTTAAGTCATTGGCCACAAACGCTTAACCAGTTGGAAGACAACATACGCCGTGTTATTGCCGATTTACGGCCACAAATGTTGCAAAAAGTCAGCGAAAATTGCATGTGCAGATTGCACTACATGCGAGCCAGCCGTGGCGGTTATATGCCAGAAATCATATTTAAAATGGAATGCCACAAGTTTATCTTTCGGATAAATCAAAATCATGTCAAACGAACAATTCATCGTTGTTTAATTGCAATTTAAAGCAATATATCTCTAAAAAAAACACCCTTTCTAAGTCACAGCTTTTGAGCTGCAGTTTCAAACGTCTACCATAGTTTCAATCCGCCCACTACAGTTTCGTTGCAACTAATACAATAATCAGATTCACACATTAACCTAAATCTTTAGATCTAATTTAAGCAGTTAAAATAAATTTAAGATAAGACGCTGACAGTTCTGTGCAGCTTCAGAGCCTTTACTTTCTAAGCACAATTTCCAGCTTCGAAAACAAAAATTTCTTTTCACCAAAGTTTGAGCAATCCACAACTTCAAGCCAAGTCTCTAAAATGCTTTGTACTGTCACCAACGCAAGCCATATAAAAAATAGGGAGTTCCCCAAGAAAAATATAATAATTTGCAAGTATTGCTTGTGTTTCGTGTGCCTAAAGCTGTACTACAATTTGGGTCTGTCTGTACTAAGCTTACACTAAGCTGTAATACTATGAAAACTTACCCGTATTAAAGTCCAGACCCTGTGTATCAACCAGATATTGCAAGATATCACCCTGCTCCTCCAGATTCTCCGTTTCACGCAGCATGGCAATTAGCTCCTCCACTTCTGTGTCAGCGAAATTAGTTTCCGCGCGATGGCGTTGTATAAGAATTTTTGGCACTGTTACTTTACAATTCCAACAACGTACAACAAAAGTTTTAACCAAAACAAAGTCAAACCGAAAATAAAAGTAAAATAAAAACGAAATAAATTAAATTAAAATACCAACTAAACGCATAGAATATGTTTTTAAAGGCCTTCAACTAACTCTCTTGCTGACGCACAAATTCGCTGCGACGATCGATGGCCGAGCGACTATGATGTGGATCTATGGGATAGATATTCTCGCGTATCAATTCGCCGCCCTCGGTTTCGGGCAGCTTGGGCGGTGAGCTGGGTCCCTCCTCGGGCGTGGTGGCAAATACGCTAACGTGACTGTGTTTATTGGCCAACAGCCAGGGTGGTGGCACAATAGAGGACAAACGACGTTCAATAAGCGGTGAAGGACCCTCCATGCCAAGATTGTCAGCTGCAAGTAGTCAAGCATTAGTTGCTGGAAACTTTCATGGTAAACAACACTTACAGTCCACATTTATGGAGCGTGTCTTCTTAATGGCACCTTTGCAGGACATGCGGCGACGCAGATGTCTGGGTCGCAGCTGCCCGCCACGCAGATTCATTGTATTGCGATTACTAAACGAGCGCAACAAATGCTCATCCAAATATGTCTGCACATCGGGATGCAGTCTATCTGGATAACCATCTTCGGTGCTGCCCAAGAAACTTAGATCCGTTATGGCCGAAGTGTTGAGAAAATCCTTCAAATTGCCCAGCATCACACGTGTGCCATTAATGTAGCCCGACTTGAGTTTGCGCATGGTCTGTATCATGGCCAGCGGTATCTTGTCTTGATCTGTGCAAACGTACCATTTGTTGTGATTGGTTGCATGTGTGTGTGTGTGGTGTGTGGTGTGCAGGTGCGCCATTATAAATAAAAAATATAAATTATTAGCAAGTATCTTCAAATGGTTTTGATTTTGGCATATTTTCTTTGACATTGCGTGCAAACACATACGGATTAGGGATAGTGCGCGGTTAAAAAAGCTTTGCTTAATAATAGATCTTACTCCTAGGATTAATCAACGTACACAATTTTGAGCGTGGAACTCAATCCAACAGCAAAACATTATAAGTATCAGTTAAGTTGATGCAATCCAAAGCCCAATGCAATAATATTTACAAATTATTTTAGAGCATACACAAACGATTATTACTAGGAATATTTTTAAAAACTCCCGAAACCTTGACACAACTGCTGCTTATGTTATTCACCAAAACCAAATGCAAGATTTACTTTGTGGTTGTGTAGTGGCATGGTTTATCACTAAGTAGGATCCATAATCTGAGCACTTAAGAAAAATAATGAATTTAACATTTTTATAATTTGCCAGTATGCTGCGGCGCTTAGGCATTTTCAAAATTCGTTCAGTTTTTTGCGCAAAAATGCCAAAACACCAGACCGAAAACTGGGTTTACCTTGGGCTACAGCTTAGATATGAATTGAAATTAAATTAGAGTAAAATTTAGCATCAGACAGCAAAAAATCTTAAACCTTGATTAGTTTTGTTCCGGAACCTACAAAATAAATAAAACAGCTTTGCTTGGTTTCAGCAACGCATCGATGATCGAGAAATAAATGGGAATTTAGATAAGCAATGGTTGGTAAGTTACCATTACTTTCCCGCTCAAACCAAGGTTCGTTGTAAGCTTACGTGGCCACTTACTCTTTAGTACCAAAAATCCCTAAAAATATCATTAAAAAGAAGCCGGTTGCTGCTACTTCATATTAAGCTCCGAGAAGGCTGCTACTACGAAACCTCAAGCAAACAAACCACAGTGGATGCAATGAGACTGGCCTGAGCATTACTGAGTCCATGCGATTACTCAAACTGAGTTCCTAGGGTCAATGACAAGCGAAATCATTATAATAATTTAGGAAGAACTATGAACCCAATTGAATCCGCTGTAAGCGCTTCACAGCTTACAGTTTTTGTAATAATTTGCAATGGGAATGCATACATCGTAGTCTAGTCTTTATTGGGTCTATGAAAACATGGACAAACCATTATTTGATGACCTGAGTAGTCTGACTCAGACGTTAGCTTTAAATGGCTAAACAGGGCGGAAAATCTAGAAGATTTAAATCTAAATCTAAATTCTAGAGAATTCTAGATCTAAATTCTAGATCTAAATTCTAGAGAATTCTAGATCTAAATTCTAGAGAATTCTAGATCTAAATTCTAGAGAATTCTAGATCTAAATTCTAGAGAATTCTATATCTAAATTCTAGAGAATTCTAGATCTAAATTCTGTTATTATTAATTTAGGGTTGAGTACAACTAAGCCCAGTTGAATTTAGGAAATGAATACAATTTCTGTGCAAATCATTCTTTGATGAACAGAGTAATCTTTGTAGTTTCATTTTTAAAATGCTTCAACTTAGCAGCAGATCAAGACTAGAATCTCTTCTTATCCTTGTTGGCAACGTTGTTGTCCCACAATACTATTTTATTTGCGCTCTGATTTCTCTCTAAATTTGATATTACAATGGACCTTGAGTTCTCTGGCTCAACTCTATGCTATTATTAAATGAGCTGTCAACAAGCTAAGCTTGAGTTACCTACTAGAAAATCGTCAACAATGTCTTTCTTAAAATTATACAGTCTCTATTTTGAGTCGGGAGACTGCAACCACTTCGCCCAGCTCCCACTGAAAACGTAAGAGACAACCCAAAGCGACTATTTCAATATACTTTTCAGAAAATGCATACAGTATTTTGAAAAAACAAGCTCTGCGGGAGCAGCCCAGCGTTATCCAACGGCTGTTGTTTATAATATATTATCAAGATCTTATGTAGAGAGAGACTGCAGATTGATGATGGGCATACTCAGGGGCCACTGCCTGACCGCAGCTCATGCTAAAAAGCTAGCCATCATTGCTAGTGATGCATGCAGGAAATGCATGGAATCAGATGTAAAGGGAACTATGGAACATCTTATATGTCACTGTCCTGCACTCTACACCCTTAGAAACAAATACCTCGAAAAGCCCTGGATTGCCTCTCTGCAAGAGGCAGCTGATAGGGCACCTCAAAGGCTGCTTGCATTTGCCAAGCACACTCGCTTAACGGACGACCAACGTGCCTAGGGCACCAGTGGAGCCCCACCCGGTCACACTAAGGATCATTCTGATCTATGTCAGGCCCCGGACTAACCTAACCTATGTAGGGAGAGCAAAAAATACTGAATATATAATAACAACAATAAGATCTTATGTAGAACGAGCATGGAACACTGGAGATTAGCAATAAGATCGTAAGTGGAAAGAGCATGGTAAACTGTAGTTATAATATTAACATTGAGATCTTATGCATAACAAGCATGGTACATTGTAGTCTTGACTGATCTCTCAAAATCAAGTACAGTCTAAGCCATATAGAAGACATACAACAAAAGTTTTTAGAAATCGTTTTAAGGCAAAGAATTTTTCGACTACCCAAAATGTTTAGGCATTGACAGCTACTCCAAATGTAAATAGGCGCAACCTAGAGACTTAATCTAAGCACAGAATTGCCGGAAATGTGGTCAGATAGTCCAACGTAATCCATAGATTTCAACTCAAACCCTACAACAGAGTTCTAAAAACATTGAACACTTGACAAAGACAATAGACGTAAGATTTGAAGACAAATACTTGAACATATAGTATGACATGCATAGGATAAGGATAATCCATAAAGTTTTTATATACATTTTTTAAGGTATGTGTACATATATGTATGTATATAGCCAGGACATATTTACAGGAAAGCACAAAGAATACAACAAAGAGATGAAGAAGCGAAAAGCGCTTGAAACATTTTTAACTTTTGCATTTAAATGTTTAAACATTTATGTTAATGTTTGTTGTGTTTTGTCAATGTTGTTGTTTTGCGTTGTTTGTATGCGTGTGTGTTGTTGTTGTTGTTGTGTTGCGTGTTTATGTACGAGTATTTGTATATTATGTAGCATACCTAGCATATAATGCGTGGCCATTAAAGTGATTGTTGGCCTGCCCAACATGTGCCGCCAATTGTTGGTCAGAAAGGCTAAATTTGTGGTAAAATTGCTAGCGAGCAGATCAGGATCTCGTGTTGTGTAGTATTCTTCATAGTCGATATGCTGTGTGTGTTGTTGGATTTGTTGGTTGAAGGTTGTTTGTTGGTTAGGCACGAGTTATACAAAATATACAAA
This sequence comes from Chymomyza procnemis, assembly GCA_035046065.1. Lineage (NCBI taxonomy): Eukaryota > Metazoa > Arthropoda > Insecta > Diptera > Drosophilidae > Chymomyza > Chymomyza procnemis. The sequence goes on along the minus strand of JAWNOJ010000021.1, from coordinate 37,589,290 downwards.
AATAAATCAAGAAAAAAAAAGAGAAGAGAGAATTTGTTGCGATACACTTTCGTTTGTTTTTTTTTCTGTAGGCCAATTATTTGTTTTGTAAGTAGAAGACAGCGGAAACAAAGCACAATGAAATGATATGAATTTATGGCAAAGAAACTATATGATGTTTAGCAGTAGAATGCATATGTGCGAAATGAAATCAAAATTGAACAACTACTGACTGCAACCGTCTCAAAATATATACAAAAAATGTTGCTTAACTTATATGTATGGCTAGTTGTATGTGTGGTATCGTTGAAGCAATCACCGCCTGCACCAAAGTTTTATAGTTTATAAAAATTTATAGAAGTGGAACTCTTAAGCTGCACAAACAGTGGCAATGCCAGTCGTAGAATTTAGCAATATTTCTAATTTTACTAAGTTCTAAGCTTGAAGCGCAAAACTCGAACTTAAACCCATAAAGATAAAGTAAAAAAAATTTACAAACTAAAGAAAAAAAAAGACTATTAACTAATTTAAAGCAGCTATAAACTAAGATAACTAAACTAAAAGGTGCTTCAAGAAATGTATGAGTGTGCGTGTGTGTATTGTGTGGCAGTGCGCATATTTCAAAAATTATATATTAAAATTATACAAAACAAACGCAACCCTTGCAAATTATATAAAAAATAAAAAAAAAAAAACTCGTAACAATAATTTGTAGATATAAAAAATAATCAAAAACCACACAACAAAATTATATAAGAAATATAATTACAGCATGTAAGCCAAAACAGTTTACATAATTTGCTTCAATAATTAAACAAATGCTTGCAATTAATTTAGTTCCTTGTAAACAGCTTGTTACATAGTGTAATTAATTTGTAATTTCTTTTTGTATTTGTAAGCTTGACCGACCTAAGTGTATGCGCTTCAGCACTAACGTCACTAAGGGACGCCCGAGCAGATCCCAAGCGGACTTGAGAAAATTGATTTCGCCTTTTAGGATGTCAATCATAAGTTCATTATCGGATGCAATATAGAAGCGTGACAAGTCGACAAACTAATACACGATAATAATAAATTATAAAATTAAATGTAAATCAACAGCATTATGCAAGTAGAGAAAATAAAAGGCAGCTTGATAATAATGTAAGTTTGTTCACGTGCGTTCACCTCCTGCCTGCTAACGTGCAACTTACCTGCGGTGTAAACGCAAATATGCGATCCTTTAGTGAATATAATTTGCTGGTACTAAGTATACCAACGTCACGCGACTTGCGACCGGTTAGTCCCAGTTTACGATTACGCCCCAGATACGTATAGAGATGACTGAGCACACGTGCCGGTTGCACTTCAATGGGCGCTACCTCGGCAATGGTTTGTACATGCAAATCATGCTCGGCCAGCTTGTCGCGTATTTCATTATCCTCGGCTATGATTACGACCTGCACAACCACATCGGGTTTCTTTTGTGCGCCCAGGCGTCGATTCAGCGGATCCAGTTCGCCCACAGCCAAAAAGCCCTAAAATTGTTTCAATTGAGTTGAGGCAATGTTTGACAACCAGCTATTACAGCTACTCACCTCTTGCAGCAGACGTCCCAAAATAAACAACGATTGTCCCCATAGAAATGGACAACGTCCAACAACTTCGCGTGCTTGCGAACCAGGTTTTTGATACTCATTGCCCACTAGATTATATGGTACAGCATAGCTTTCAGGCACTAACAATGTGCCATCCTCTGAGCGCACCATAATTTTCTACAACAAAATAGATATAAGTAAGGCTTTCATTCAAATTCATATATATATATAAAAATATTTACCTCCAAGCGATCGGCATAGTCCTGTACGGAACGCTTGTCGTTTTGAAATGCGTGAAACAATATCAAATAGCAATAGAAGAGCGGCCATTCGCATTCAATATTCTCAAACATGCGCAGCTCCCAGCGCTCATAGTAAAGACGCGAGGGATCCTCCTTGGGCGTGCGATAACCATCGCGTAGAAAACGTTTACAGCCATATTTGCCTTGTAGACGCGAAAGTATAGCATCTTTTGTATTGTGTATTAGCTGCGCATCGTCCACGGCAAAAGCGGGAAAGCCAATAACGCAAAGCAGACCAGAGTCTAGTTCCTTGCTGTTGGATTCACGTGGCAACATTGACTGCAGCACAGCTTGACATTTGTGCGCCTCATCGGCCAGCACATGTATAACACTAGCAGGACCACCGCGTGCACCAAACAAATCCAGCTCGTTCATGGCTTCCAAAGCGGCTTTGGCCATACCAATAGAGCTGGCATTTAGCTCCGGCTCGCCTAAAATTTGCAAATATTGACGAAGAGAGTTATGTGCATATTATAATATTTAATACGCACCATGATTGGTCTTGTCGCCACGCTCCCAGATGCCATAGTCCGGTATGGAGTAGGCGGATTCTATATAAAACACGAGATTCTGTATGAACGATACCTCGTCCAGCGAAAAAACAATTTGCAGACCAGATGCAGTCATTTGTGCAAGTATCAAAAGATACAAAGAAACCGCATCGATTTGCAAATGACCCCATTCATTGTCGCCGACTACGGGCAAGCCATTTTTGCTTGAATACTTGGCATGCAACGAATCATAGGGACTCTGTGTTGTTTTAAACTTTTCCACTTTATCCTTTTGATTCATCATGGCCATAAGCAGGCCACGCATAAGTTTGACACAGCTTTGCTCTAGCTCATAGCATTTAGCACGATCCTCATCCTGATCGGCTATTTTCTTATAAGCCATGGACAGACCCCATACAGCTAATATGCAATAGACATTATCGCGTATCCAGGCATGAGAGTTGACATTAGAGGCGGGAAATAGGCCGGTAACAGGCTCCTGATGTGCCAATATCAAACGATGCACAATGCGCTGATAATAGTCTAGGCGCACGCCCGAATTACTGCGTGAACGCATCTTTTTGGCACGTATATGTTTAGCCTAAGCGTGCTGCAGAGATCATGCTACTTTTATTATTTGTAAACATTAGGGAAGCACTCATACTTACATAATGCCAAACTGTTTAGTTTGTTTTTGGATGCGTAAATGGATGGGTAGGTATGTATGTATGTATGTAATAGCTTCTAGTTGTCACGACCGTGACGCTGTTACAAGCAGCAGTCTGCGCGTTCGCGTCCAATGCACAGCCTACTTCAGCCCCACAGCGCCCCACACACGCACACACACACACACACACGAAACACACTAGAACTAACTACAAGTCAATGGTTATCTCTTTCGGCATTATCGAAATGTTAAGTCTAAGCACTTTAGTCCAAAATGTTTAATTAATTTTAATTATATTCAATTGAATATTGAAGTTTAATTGCTGGTATTTGGTCTATTGCAAAAATGAATTACAATTTAATACCAAATGTCAACTCAATGTCATGTCAAACAGCTGTTTGCGGTCTGTCAAGCGAACTGACAGCTGCTCTGGGCAGTGCTGTAAGACGCCATTTTGAGAATTTTGCGCAACGCGCACTAACAGCTGTTTGAAGTACGCAAAAATTCAAAAATAATGTTTATATCTAATTTAAGCATTTGGCCAATTAAACGTTTTTTTGTTTGTTTTGTTTATGCGCTAATACATAATTGCTTAAATCAGCTTAAACTTGACCCCAACATTGACCTTTTCGTTTAGTAAAGCGTCGCAGCAATGCCCCTGTGTCCACTGATAAGCAGAATTATCAATGCGCCGCTTAAATTTTAAAGTAAATTTATTCGTTGTACGTTGTGCCGCCAGCAAGCAGTAATGAGCATAAAGTCAAAAAATTTGAACTGGCTATGCAATGCCATTACCTTTACACTACTCTGCCTACAATTGTTACTATCAAATGCAGGTAAGCGCCTGTATTTTCAAATTATGCATGTTTTATGTTTAAAATTTGCTTATGTTTTTTGTCAAGTTCCTCTGAAACATTATGGTAGCTGTCAAGTGGATGAGACCGATGAAATTGGCTATTGTCTGCCCCGCGATGAATGCTGGGAAAGCCCCAATGGCGGCTATCTTATACGTAACAAATGCCCAAGCCTGCTCTTAAGCGATTTGGTAAGTTGCACAGCAAACAATTTCGAACCAGTGAAATGCATTAAAAGCAAGCGTTCCATAGCAAAGATTTTGTGAGTTTGAGCATGATCAGCATGAGCAACTTAAGGCTAGACAGCACTCTAAGAGCTCCTGTACTAACATCCTATTTAAGCTTTTATTCGATGCTCAACTTCTAGAGAAACAATCGTTTTTTAAAAGCGTACTCGCTTCCAAACCCCAAGGTCGTAATTTGATTGCTCCCTGCCGCACTAATGTAATGTATGAACGATGGTGGGCCTACGCCCTTCGACACTGCGACCCCCACGAGTCCATTGTGCACCATTTCTCCTAGTTCAGTTTTAATGTTCTCAGAAACTGAGTTAGACCCGTCTGTGAGCTATACATCAGCTACTTCTCCCTGAGTATGTAGTTGCCTAACAGTTTTGCTCTTCTACGTGACAGCGCTGGGCAGTTAGTGATTAGATGCTCCATTGATTTGGCATCCTCCTCACAGCAGCTACATGTCCTGTGGCTCAAAAGGCCCATTTTGTGTAACGCTCCCTAAGGTGACCTGAGCTGTGTTCTATTGCAGAATTGAGCTTCCTTGGCTCTTGCCGCATTCAGACACATAAATCCTCGACTCGATAGATTTTTGCAGTGCCTTACTTTGCTGTTTTCTGTCCATTTCTTGATGTCAGTGTTGAGTCTGTTGTTGGCGTAACCAAATATCGGACTTGCGCCTACAAAAGGGACTTCCGCCCCTGACTTAGCCTTTACCCTCCCTGCCGCACTAGCGTTTTTGCCTAGCACTGGCATTGCTAGCAACTTGCTACTTGGAATAAATGTATTTTTTAGCCGCTTCGGCTACAGTTTACACTCAGCAGCAGCTAAGAGCTTTCTCAATAAAGGCTTTCACGCAAACAATAATGAGTTTGAAGCTCTGACTGAGAAGGGATTCTGGCCCAAAACATGGGTGTGTTGGTTGCCCTATCAAAGCAGCAGTTTTCGCTTTAGTGCCTAATATATCCCGTACTTCACTGCTATACATCCCGTAGTATGGTTCAGTTTCGGCAACCGATGTTAATGCAACTACACTTGCTAGTCTATCTATCTATTCTGGCACACAATATGTAAACTGCCCTTCCCGCTTCTTTGACTGGACTACTATTGCTACTTGGTATTCAGACAAAATTATGAAAAAAAAAAACACTGAATTTATACGATTTACATATTTCCCAAACTGAACTCTAAGCCCCTGCAGTCACAAGGGTAAGCGCAATCATACTAATAATAAAGGAATAATTATGACCGAAATGAATCCACTGAATACCCTTTACAGCTTACAAGTTTATCTAAGTGAGTAACAACAATCCCTGGTGACGCACGCATATGCCCAAAACTAGTTTCTTTGACTACCAAATGCATTCACTGCGTCCACCAAACTCTTTGCGAATTGAATGTAGCTAGACGCTGTTTGGCCGACGTACGGACTCGTCTGTAGATTCATGTTCACTTTGAACAGCTATTAATAGAGATATCTCCATGCTCCACCTATGGAGCGATGACAGCATGGTCAAGCAAAATAAATTTATTTATTATAATAATTGCATCTATAGCCTTAAGCATGTCAGGATTAGTCACTATTGGCAGAAATCTGCAAGTATCTTGCTTGCACTTGTATAAACAACTTAGTAGCTGTCACAGAATCGCACACAGTTGCTGGCTAACGCTGCAAAGCACTATTTTGACTACCAGTTCTAGCCATGCTCTTAACCATACATCCATTACAAGCTAAGATGACATTGCAGCACGTATTCTCTGTAGATCTGCTGCAGAAATAAAACGCAACGCAGCACTGCCGCATCCACAGATATAAGCAGCCGTTTAAGCAGCGAAGTACGTCTACCTGGACCAGAAACATGCGGAACTGAGCTCAGTTATCGCATTATTGCGGGCGTAGAGACCGGCATATCCGAGTTTCCATGGATGGTCTTGCTGCGCTACACCAGCGATGGTAGCTTTAAACAAAATAGTTGTCAGCTTACAAATAATTGCATGAACTTGATTTCCGCAGACATTGAGTACTCCCATCAATGCGGAGGCTCACTGATACACGAGCGTTGGGTGCTGACGGCTGCACACTGTGTGCCCACGACAGGCGGTCCTCGTTTGGCTGAGGCGCGTCTTGGCGAATGGAATACATCGAGTGCACCGGATTGCCAGCAGTTTCTTAACGATCGCATTTGTGCACCATTGCATCGGGATGTGCGTATTGATCGTATTATAGTGCATGAGCGCTATACACAGTCATCGCTTATGTATCCCAATGATATAGCGCTATTGCGTCTGGCCACTGCAGTTAGCTTTAATGATTACATCATGCCCATTTGCTTGCCAGCTGCTAATACAGCTGCGGAACATGCATATACCAGCTATGTAATGGATATAGCTGGCTGGGGTAATACGGAGACCATACGTTTCGGCGGTAGTCCACTTAAACGCAAGACTGCATTACGCGTCATCTCGCAGTCCAGCTGCAAGCGCATATTTCCCAGTGTTTCAGCGGGGCAATTGTGCGCAGGTGGCAGCACACCTGCCAGTTCTTGTCATGGTGATTCAGGTGGTCCGCTAATGAATTTTGATAAGAATAATATTGGCACACAGAGCTACTATTTAACGGGCATTGTTTCGCTGGGTACAAACAGCTGCAGCAATCGCGGACTGCCTGTTATTTTTACCAAAGTCGAACACTATGTGGATTGGATAGTTAATAACATGAATGGTAATAGTCACTAGTTACATACAATATATTTGACCATTTTTTTATGATTTATGTTATAATTGGAATTTTATAATTTGTAAAACATTTAAATTATCAAGTTTTTTTAATTGGAATTTAGTCGCGACGACTACGCTTCCGTTCGGAGTGGCTGCTGCTGCTGCTGCGTTCGTTTTTTTCTTCGGCACGTTTGGGCGCTTTCTTGGCCATGTTCAAGAACTGATCCAAACCGAAGGGATCTTCCTCTTTTTCGAATTCAACGGGTCCATTGCGTTGTGTGCCCGTGGCAGCTTCGCGCGTAGCGCCCGAAAACTGTTTGTCCGGCACAAAGCGCTTTGTATTGACGATGGCATCCAAGTCAGCACCATAGTTATCATTATCCGCCTGCTTAGTGGGTCTGTAGATATGAGCGCCTAATGTATTTGAGTCACGCCAAGGCTTGTCGTAAACGTTGTAGGCCTCATCATCACCATAGCCAGAATCCATGCCTTTCGTGGTATTGAAGAGTCGCTGATCGAATAGCGCTTCACCATTGCCGGCACTCTTGGCGGGCAGACCCAAGGCAATCTGTTCGGAAATGTCGCGTTCACGTTCACGCTGCAACTTAGAGCGCTTGTCGGGCGCAGCGCGTTGCAGATTACGATCACGTTGACGTTCCCTTTGACGATCAGAGCGTAGTTCATTGCGATCACGTGCATCCGCGCTTGAATTTGTCGTATCTGCGTCGGGATTACGCAAGCCAGCACGCTCCTCACGTGCACGTTGCGCCATAAGACGCAGCATATCCTCTTTCTTTTCTTTTTCCTTCTGAGCCAATTTCTTCTCTAGTTGTGCACGTGCTTCGACTGCTTCACGAGCCTTGCGGTCGGCAATGTACAGCGCCTCGGCCATTTTGGCAAATTTTTCATTAATATGCACTTGCTGCAGGCCACGACCATCTGCAGCCAGACGCTTATCCAAAGGTATAGTGTAACCTGTAACAAAAACACATTAGTTGGCTTTGTTGTATCTTACAAATTGTGAGAGGGCGCACCTTTTGCGTTCTTCCAGTTTGATATACAGGGTGGTATCTTCCATTCCTTTTGCTCCTTGACGGTGACTTTGCGTGATGGTGAATGCAGTACGGGCGCTGGTGGAGATGGCGGACCACGTGGTATTTTCTTATTAATGCGAAACTTTGGTGGCTCCATTGGATCCAACTGCGCTTCTACCATGCGTATGACACGTTGCTTGGCGCCCGAATTGAAAGCATCACCTTGTTGCGAAGGTGTATAACGTATATATTGTGCTGGGGCTGCTTTTTGCGCATGACGAACAGGCAGGGCAGAGGTAATTTTTTGGTTAGTTAGCTTTTCAAGTGCAAGACGTGTCTCTTCAGTTGTTTCAGCTACGGTCTCTTCATCTGGACGCTGCAGTTCATCTGCATCTTCGGCCAACACTTCAGAAGGTAACAATTGTGATATGGATGAGTATACAATTTTATCCTTGCCGTGTCCTTGACGTGCAATAGCATCATATTTGATTTTGCCCTTATCATCTAAGCGCACCGCAAGTGCATCCGATTTTTTACCCACATTGGCAGGTGCACCAAGCCCTATGTAACAAATGGAATGAAAATTTTTGTTTTGTTTGTTTTTTGTGATGCAGTTGTTAGCCAAAGCTTACCTAGTGGATACTGTGCCACATGTATTTCGGGAAATGCACCACCATCGCCAAAGTCTGCATCTGTACGTGGTATCCAGTCTTTGCGTTGTCCATAAGGAGGTGCAGCTATTTTTGCTGAGACTAATGCGCCAATCTTTGGTGCACCCTTTGCTGCCATGCGACGTTCATCTTCACGATCACAAATGGCATTCGTAGGCATAGGCAACAAACTGGATAGCAACATAATGTATGTACGCTTTTTTTGCACAAAGTTTTCAACAAATAACAATTTTTCGCGTTATTAAAAATAAAACAATGAGCACAAACTACAAAAAAAGAAATGCGAGTACTTTGTTGAACACGCACTATGCCAAGCAAACAAAATACTTGTATGTCATTAGGTTGGTGCTGCCACATCAAGCGAAAAAAATATCGATAACATACAAGAGAAACCAGCTGCTGAACGCTCTAAGTATAAATATAATTAGTTTATGCAAATTATCTTGCCATTTTCGTGATAAATACGCTTTATATTTTTATTTGACATATTAAATAATTCAAAGTTTTTTTTTAATTTAAACTTTTTGTCTTTAATTTGTTCAATTTTGCAATGAAAACACAGAACGCATTTCGATAACGATAAACTTATCGTTAACAAACACGATAAGGCAATAGTGAAAATAATTGTTTTATTTACAAAATTGCAAATTAACTTAAACTTATTAAAATCATATCATATATCCGCACAAACGTGCTGTGCTTTACAAAAAAAAATGCTGGACGACGACAATAACAACAGCAATCCGCAAAAGCTGCCATTGGGCAAACTAAAACTGGTCGTTGATTGCAAGGCTGGTGTCAAGAAACACGTTGCCGCATTGGTACGTCTTAGTTCACATGTTCATTATTTTGCTATAGCTTAACATTTAATTGCTGCTGCAGGATGCGTACTGGGTTAATCGCGACAAAACATTCCATAGTTATGTATGCATGCTGAGTTCGTTTGAACGCATTAAAAGCGACTCTGCACTGGCAGAGTGGCTGCACATTGCCGATTGCGTACAGCAGGACTTTGAGTTCTTGCTAAGATTGAGTCATCATGAGTAAGTTAGAGCGCGCAAAATAAGAACAATATTGTTGTTAATCATACATATACTTGACAGATTTTGGTCTTATATGGTTTACCAGGAAAGCTCCCTGAATGGCGTTGTTTCATTTTTACAGCGCGCCAATCCTTTTTACCGCAACACTGCAGCTACAGCACAATCCGCTGCTGCATCTAATGCTGAAAACTTGTATGCCAAATTGCTGAACCTAGCTGTGCGCATCATCTTGCGTCTGTTGACAACTAAGGAGTCACCAACAGCATGGATCGAAAAGCAACATCATGGTAATCTCTTATACAATAAATATTTAATATCTGTGCCGCTGCTTTTTGATGTAATCATAGCCGTGGGCGATGGCAATGCGCAAAATACCAGCATATTGAAGAAAATCTTTGCCACTGTCTTGGATATACAACCCAACTATATAAACGATCTACATGAAGGTCTTGCCTTCTATGAAAGTGCCTTTCTCAGCATGCAGATACAAGTGGATAACGAGGGTTGTGAGGGCGCCGGTGGCGGCTGTATTTTGGATTCCGAAGCTGAAACGCCTTATGATGATGTGGTGTTTTTTGCGCTCGACTGTGCCTACACGCTACGCGTGCTGCTGAACGTTTGTCCCACGCTAAGTGAAATCTGCATGCACGTCCGACTTGTGCAATGGTAACTGCTACCTAATCCTTACCAAAATAGAAATGCATCTAATACCTCTCCTTACAACAGCATTGCCAATTTCTATGATCTAACTATACCTGCACTATATAAGCATATCTGTAATGCCAATCCACAAGCCAAAACGCTCAACTGGGTCAACGAGGCGCGTGAGCAATTTATTCTAACAGCGCGTGCTATTATTCAGGCGCAATTCGATAGAGCTCAGTCGGCACCCAAATCGGATGGCGCGCAAAAGCTTGTAGAGCTGCTACAGGAATGCCTCTCGGCGCAAACGTTTGTCGTTGACTATCAGCGTCAGTATCCAGTCGAACGTGAGGTGCAGCGTCTGCTGCGTATCTGTCCGACCATGTAAGTAGCAAAGCAAGCAGCATTGTTGGCTGCCGCAAAAACTTGTCGTTTCTTGCAGCAAAAACTATAAAGTGGACTTTGTTGTTTCGGGCTATCAAAAGGCGCTTAGCTCTACGAACATGATTACAATGGCGGAGAGTTTATGTGCAGCACAAAACCCTACAACAAGTAGAGTGACGTCTGATGCATATCTTCCTGTTTCGCCTATACGTTCAAATGCTACGCCTACGTCGACAAATGCTACACGCGATCTGGATTTGGAAACTACTGCTGTGTTGGACGTATTAGCAGATCTGGGTACGGGTTTTATACGTCGCATACTTGAGCGCTATGAAAATTGCGAACAAGCCATTGCTGCCATATTAGATGATAATCTGCCACCAGATTTGGCAAAAATGCAACGCAATGAAGTCTATATACCAGATGATTCACAAGACACCTTTCAAAGTCAGACTGGTGTGCGTCATTTCAATGTGCACGATGGCGATAAATACGACGTTTTAAGCAGGGATGCACCAGAATGCATAATTAAGCAAGGTAAAGGCTTGCCTGGTAGTGCACGTAATGCGGAACAGTTGCTCGACGATAAAAAGCATGTACATGAACTAAAGGAACGCTATCAGCAATATGCGCTTGTTGAGGAGAGCCTAAGCGATGCGGCTGCTGAATATGATGATGAATACGATGATAGCTACGAGGCTTTAATCGATGGCCAGGCGCCGCCTAGGCAACCGTATGCACATAAACAGAATGCACGCAATGCAGCTGAAAGCCTTTTTGAGACACAGGACGCGGATGAGTATAGTTCCGAAGAAGACAGCCATAAAGCTGATTATAATAATGCGCCAGCAACAGCAACACGCAAAAATACACAAAATGCGGACTTTTGCGAGAATCCTGAAGTGACACGCGCACGTTATGAAAGACAACGTGCGCAACAAGTTGCCAAACAACACGATGTTGTTGGTGTGGCCAAGGGGCAAGGGCAGTCACGTGAGACACAACGCAATCGTGGCCAAAAGGAAGCACATAAGTCTACACGTGCCAATCATAATCGCAAAGCCGGTGCCGCCTACAAACGCAGCAAAGGCATGATGTCCTAAACTTGTTCTACGATTGCAGCCATTGGCCAATAATGTATTTTTCTATTTTTATGTTTGCAATTTCATTAGTTTTTTTGAAGGAGTGTAAAATATACATAACAAAGTTGTAATGTTTCCATGTGTTACGTTAATAATTTGTATTGTTTGCCAAATCCTTGTAATATAGAATGCGTTGTGTGTGGAACTTTTTTGTATATTTTCTTAACCACGCTTTTGTACTTCTTGAACGTGCTTAATATCTGGCTGCCATCGCAACTAAACAATTTGCAGCTTGAATTGGCAGTGAGCACAGTGCAAGGCATGTAACACCATGTGTGTTTCTGAGGCATAGCCGGCATTTGTATATACGCGTCAAATGGCTGCACTCGGGCATAAGACGCTTGACTTCAGTGGCCCTGTAACCGCAACTTACATGGAATAATTGTTAAAAGGAATAGCAAAGCGTTGTAATTAAGTAGAAGAGTATTTAACAATGAACAGTCGCTTTTTTGCACTATCCTCCACCAACTTATATCGCGCTGCAGTTGACAACGGAAGACCTTGTGGTTGAGCATGTTGAAAAGGGTTATGACCACAAAATATTTGGACTCACAAAAGTCATATTGCCTGTAACTCAAAGCTAAATGTAAATATTACTCTAGCACATTTTGCGCTTGCTGCGTGTACTTACAATCAAGTGATTCATAGAAACTGCGTTTGTGTTGATGCTTCTGTAGGCACAGTAATATGGGTTGGTGATTACAAATCGTATACTGGCCAGTCGATTCTGCATCCTGCGAGTCTAACGCATATTGATTTTCATCCATCTCAGGGACGTTTTCGAGATCAGCCATATTATCGCTGCGTTGCGCCATCTCATCCATATATTCGTCCTGAGCACTATCATCGTTGCGATGCGGGTTCTTATCGAGATACTCGTTCTCTGCCGCCTTTTTGCTGCTATGCGGTATCTTCTTAATATATGGACACTTGAAGCCATACTTCTTTTTCAAGCGTTTCTGAAACTCGGGGTCTGAAAGCAACAGCATAACAATTAGTTTTATCTAAAACAATTTTGCTCAACATTCTTATTTATATTTACTAGTATCTATTCCTGCAATGAGATTATTCCGTATGATAGCAACCGAGTAGGAAAGATCCAAATAGAGCGGGCGTTGCTTAGTGTAATGCACAAATTTAATGTGATTTTTTTTCGACGCGAACGTTTTTAATCAAAAAAAAAAAAAAACAAAAACAAACTGATTCATAACACACTTCCTTCGTATTCCTCGTTGTCTGATATATCAGTTTCGTTTGCTGCTCTAGCGTTTACTGCTTGACGATCATCCGAACTTGCTGTATTAATGAAAGATACATTTTATCTACTTCATAACCCGAACAAGATAAATTCAACTTACAAGCGCCAGGAACTACGTCGGCTTCATCCACTTCGTCAGCATATTCGAGGCAGTTTTCTATATGGAATGGAAGGCTTTTTTTTTCTTATTTAATATCCAAACAAAGAAAATTCAACCTACCTTCGTGTTTTTCATCAGCTACAAAGTCAGTTTCACTCTCAGTATGTACTTCATCATCCGAACAAGAGAAATTCAACTTACGGATTCCAGTGAATTCTTTTTGTTTATCCACTTCGTCAGTATATTTGAAGCAGTTTTCTGCATTAATGGCAGACATTTTTTTGTGTCTTATTGTCAGTCTCGCTCTTAATAAGTTCGCAGTTTTCTGTATTAACGGAAGACAAGTTTTTTTCAACTTCATCACCCGAACAATGTAAATTCAAGTTATCTTTAGGGTTATCTTCACTGTCGAATGGAATTTTCTTCATTTGACATCTTGAGCTTTTTAATAAACGGCTTGTATTCCTCTTTCTCCACTCCAGCAGTTTCCTCTTTATGTTGGTAGCAATTTTTTTTTTAATTATTGGAATACATCTTTGTTTTACCACATCAAAGGAAATATAACTTACCTGCTTTTTGATTTTCCATGTTTTTGTCACTGTGCATTACACAAAATTGTTCGCAACTGACACAAGGACACCAGAAGTTGAATGTCGCTTCAGCGCTTGAATTAATTTTATTAAGAATTTCATGCAAAATTCACCTAACTTACCTCTTATTTGCTTCAAGTATTTTTAAAGCTTTTACATTTCGCTTTGAAGCTGGATTCTGTTTCAAAGCGCAATTTTGCTTGCTGTTGTTTTGATTTTCATACGATATATTAAAGTTACGATATATTTTTTCAGCTCTGTCAGTTATATCTGCAGTTTGGAATATATTGTGCAGACTCACAGTCAACGCAGGCTTCCAATTAAGTTTGCCCAACACAAACTTTATTTTAGAAAAACTTCTGCCAGCTCTGTCGTTTTTGTAATTTAAATGTAAATTCACTGAACTTGTTTTTATTATAATTTCATTGTATTATTTAAATTGAACAAAATGAAGACCGTACTTATAAAATGATCTATAGCTTACAATTCTTATCTGTTCGGGCAATTAATATAAATAACATTCAGTGCATAGTTGATTTAAATTGTGATTTAACTTATAAACTAATTAAAGATTTGCAATTTTAAGTGTGTACACGCACACGTCCACCAATTGGCTTGCGGCCTTGTATACGAAATCTTTTAGATGAACTAGCTGGCGATGCGCCATCCTGCACACGTTGGTAGGCATATTGGTTATCCAGTGTTTGAGTGCGTTTGCGTTTTAAGCTCTGCATGTCTCCTTCATCTTGTTTGGAGCGTACAAGTGAACCTGAAAGCAAATAAAATTGCTTAAAATAAATGCCGAAATGCGTAAATACATTCAATTACCTGCAAATGATGCGCAACGCTGTATTAATGAGCCACCAGTGCCTCGGTTTTCTTTATCGGCTGGCTCACCTTTTAACGTCGCTGGCAAGCGTATGACAGAGCTTACCAGCGACCAAAGGCGACCAGCACCTTCTTGTGCTGCTTTTTTATCTTTTTGTGTAGAAGCTCCGGTTGGCTGAAACACTTCGTCAGCATCACTTTCGTTCGTGCTCCAGTTATCATTGTAAATATCTTGCACAGAGCTGAATGCATCATGCTGCCGGCATACACGCAATGGTGGACGTGCACGCGGCCTCGGCCAATAAGGCTGCTCATTGGAAAATTGTACACTCAGTGAGCGCGGCACAATTTGCTGTCTGCGCCGTTCACCCACACACTCCGGACTAGCCGCATTGGGCGTATAAAAAGTTTCCCTATCCTGTGTACTAGCAGGCGTTGCAGGCTTTGCCTCAACTGCTGCTACATCCTTTTTGCTGGGCGTATCGAATTTTATAAGTTTCTTATTAATAATGGCGCCGGGTATGCGTGTTATAGGCGTTATTGGTGGCACACCATGACATGGCTGCATATTAACGGCTGCAGCGCTAAGCTCTGAGGTAGCCCTAATGATTTCCAAGCTCTCACACGAATTGTAAACTGTGGCATTGCTCGTGGCCTCCTCTATGCTATGGGTATTCTCAGTATTATTGCAGCTTGACTGCATCTTGGTGCGTGTTATGATAATTGATTCAGTTGTTAGTTTTTGATTTGACAACAAGATTTGATGCTGTTGTTGCTGAAGATGCTGCTGCTGCTGCACCTGTGACATTAAAACGTGCTCCTGACTGCAATTGCTCTTGCTACTTTCACTTTGAGAACGACGCATGGCAGGCGAGAGACGCAGATCAATGGGATTATTGGTAGCACCCACCTCGCTGCAGCTATTCTCGCTTAGATCTAGGCGCATGCGTCGCTGCAGCATAGTAGTAGGCGCTGCTGTTGGCATTGGCATTCCGCCATGTTCTACAAAGGCTTTTTGTATGCTTTTCGACATAACATGTCGCAAAGGCGTGACAGCGCTCATTTTGGCGCGTGCACTCAACTTCCAAGCTAGTTGTTGTGCTGGCAGTGGATTGGAGCAGGCTGGCGTATTATGTTCCGTTTCCACATAGCCACTGTTTATAATGGTGGATAAATGCGCACCACCAGCCGATGCATTGAATGTAGGTGGCTCCTTAGGTTTGGCAAACATCATTTCTACCTGCACCGGTGTAGATGTTGAGCGTATCAGTTTGCCGTGCACCACAGTGCCGGGCGCAATGCTCTGTTGACCAATGCTGCGCCTCAGCGACGAATTATTTATGGACGATAGATTTCTTATGGATGACATGCTATCACTTATGTATTCCTCCTTTTTAGCTTTCCATTGCATATTAATGAGCGACATGGGTGTCGTTGTCTGAGCAGGCGTCCCATTTAACTGTTTATTGATTGCTATAACCGGCGATGTTTGTGTGGACATTGTGCAGGTGGCCACCGACTTTTTTATAGTTGCTTTAGATGCATCCGCATCGCAGCTTTGCTCCGCATCTGTAATGCTGCAATTCTGCGACACATCTAAGCATTTGCTAAATTCCTGAAAGTCTTCTATTGTTGTATAAATACGCTGGCACTTGTTACAACGCAAAGGCAAATGCTGGGCTTCAATATGCGCCAGCAGCTCTGCGTACAATTCCTGCTGGCGCAGCACCAACGGCCTTTGCTCACAAATTGGACAAAACACATAGATGGTTGTAGTTGCTGGTGCTGCTTCAGGTGCTCCTGGCTGACTCATATCACCAACTGTTGCGGCTATTTGATGCGTTACAGCAATGGCGTGCACCTCGAAAAGATGTTTTTGGCGGCATTTGCTGCAGCAAAAAATACGCTTGCAAATGCGGCACTTAGTCTAGAAAAAAACAACTATTAAATTAAAGTTAATAAACTTGGTCGCGGCGTACCTCATCCAAGTACACCATTTTAATATATTATATACATTTATACAAAGAAATAAACGGCTTAAAGCTTAATACAAAAAATTCACATTGCAAAAAAAACTTTTTTTTTTTACTTAATCGTAATAATATTGCAACGGTTCTTTTCCAAGCATGGATGTGTTGTATTTTAATACCAAATATGCAAACATGACGATAAACTTTGCCATACATTACTGTTCTATTTATATTGTATTCCATGTTTGCAAAATATATAGGTAAGCAAGTAAATAATATGCATATAAGTCTTAGTTTTGTTTATAAAATTCAAGCCACGATTCAAAAGAACTTTCAAGTAAATGAACAAAAATCACGAGCTAGTTCGTAGATCATTTAGTTACGGTGTTCAATTGAACGAACTCTTGTCCGATAACGATTAATCAGTGTTGCTGAAGTTTGCAATTTTTAACGTAAAAATGGCGGCAGTTATTAAATTTTATAAAATTGTGTTTTTTCTTCTCCCAAAGCCTTGTTTATCTGCTGTTGGAGTCGCTTATGCGCTTTCTGCGGCAATGCCATGACGATTTTGACATTTGCTTATGTATATGTCTCATTATGGACGCCTTTTTGTCAAGCAATGTCGGCGTCTGCCGCTTCTGGCAAAAGAAATGTGATATTTTTGGCATTTGTGTATGGATATGTTTTATTGTGGACTCCTCCAAACCCGGTAAGCAGTTGCATACACTGAAATTTGTAAGAACTTAGAGGTGTTATGTTATGCCTCAAGCTCTCATTTGTTTAATTCTAAAAGTCTCTCACGCTAGTCCCAGATTAATTTTGATTGAACAGTGGCTGCAGCTTTGTTAAGCCTCCGTAGAAGTTTTGACATAAATACATCCAATTATTGGGTTTTTTCAGTACTTGGATATGTAGAAGTTTCGTATAAAGACCTACGCAAAAAATCTCTTGTTTCCAGCAACTTTCTGTAGTATTGGGTGTTTGTAATGGGTTGCGGGAGTTTATCGGGACTGCGTCAAAGCTTTTCAAACCTCCTTTTGATCAAGGTAATCGCTTCAAGAGAGCATGAAGAGGCACCTACAGTTTATATCCGATTTTGAACTACTATTTACCTAGACATATAGCGCATATTTATTTGCCAGCTGGGTCAGGCTAAACGCATCACTGCTGCAGGGTGGAAACGAATCACCAACCTTCGGGTTTGCAAAAAAGTACGCTGCCAAGGCGCACTCTAGGTTAGTCTAGGCAAAAGGTGGTCATATCGAGTAAAAGTGAATTGTTTCCGAATTTTGCATTATTTTTACACACTTTGCGTGCGGGACCCTGTAAAATAGAGACTTGCGCAAACTTATTTTCAGTTAAACTCGTCAGTGGATAATTTTAATATTTAAAATTGTATTTGCACAATAAAATTTTAAGCTTAAATTAAACTAAACTAACTACATGCGTTCACAGTAAGAAAGATTTGATACAGTCAAGGAACTGACCGACTGTGGCATAGACGTGCTGTACCTTTTATTAGAAAAAAAAATTTTAAAACAAAAAAAAAAAACTTATAATTTAAACTTAAAACTTTACTCAACTTCAATTATTATGAATAAAACATAAAAAATATAAAATTCTAAAGAATTGCAACATAATCGTTTCAAACAGTTATATGCTAGAGTGCAGATCATACATCTGATATGCAGTCTATATTGCATAGTGTGAGACGGACATGGACATTGGTACAGAACATAAAACTATAACGCAGAGGGCACTGCCTTACTCCGTCTGTTTGTTGGCTAGAAATAGCTGATTAAGTGAACTCATTTTAGCCGAATGTGTTTCCTGTGGCGCCTTCATATAATGCTGCTTAATGAAATCCTTGTAGGCACTAGTTTGCTGATGTGTAAATGATAAATTTTGAAAAAAGTCATCGCTATGGATCTCTATGGCCAATTCAAACTGACAGTAATTGCAGCGCAGCTTTATTGCTTCCTCCTCGAATTTTGTGTTGCCAAAAGAACGAGCTTGACAGAGACAACATACGTACTTAAAGCTTGGTGCGCAGTCAGTTATAATTGGCACCTCTGGCATAATGGTTTTGGCCTTATATGCCCTGAAATGCCAGCATTAATTGTTTATAGAAACAATATCCTGCATCTACTTACCATTTACGACAATAGTCGCCATGGCCGGTTTCGCCATGATAGACAAAGGCAGCAGCGTGGCACATTTCATGCAATATGGCCTTGACAAGTAGACCTATATGCTTAATATTATCCGATAGCATGATTTTGGACACGCGTTGGCCACCAGCTTGTATATTGCTTATACAGCTGGCAGCTGTTTTCATATTACGTTTCCAGATTATCTCTTGCCGCAGACCACAATGAAAGATGTTGTGATTAAATATATTAAACAGCGTTTTAGCCAAGGATTTCTTACAAACGTTAAAATCACGCTGTCTGTAAGTTAGGGCGCTGGGATGACACATATTTATAGGTGTTTCGTCTAGCAAAATAAGACAAGACAATATTTTAAGAGTACGTGAAAACAGCACAACCTACACCAATGTGAAAAGTCTACTTACTGCTCAACGACTCAATGAAGCTATAATATCTTGGATGCTGTTTCAGGCACAATAAAATAGACTTGTGCGTGCGACAAATTGCAGCACGCTCGGCTTCCGAAGGTAAGGCATTGAAATCGATGGGCTTCTTTATGTGCTCCGGTGTCTCATTTTCAATACAGTTGGCATTGACGCGCTGCACCAAATCATCCAATTCTTTTGTTTTGATCTCATCAAGCGTTGGCTCGTGCGGTCTGCGTGGTCCTTTTTTACGGCAGCTAGACTTGGGCGTTGCATTTCGCGTCGTACGTTGTGGTGTTGATGTTACCAACATTCTGTCCGCAGTGGGTGATGCAGATAAAGTTTTTTGTATGTCACTGCGAGCATCTAAAAGACTGCACTGCCTGGCTAATTCCGCAGTAGGTGGTTCGTGAAACGACAATTCGTCCAGAGGATTGTATAAGCGACGCTTGGCAGCCACAAGACCTAAAAACTTTTGCACACTTTTCTTGAGCTCTGCATCTAAAGCACATAAAAAGTTCTCATTACTTTGGGAGTTTTTAAGATTTTGGCTTTACACCTACCATTGTCGGCAGCGGTGCCATCAAGTGGCTCACAGCAAACAAGTGCTATAGATTTGCTCAAATCTAAATAAATAGGAACATCGGCGTCTGACGAGGAGCTAGCATCACTATTGCTACAGCTGCTTTGGTTCAACATTGTGCGTCGTTTGCGCTTTGGCCAGGAAAACTCACGTTCACCATCACTTTCGGTGTAGTCTTCGTCTGTATTATCATCGTCATTATACTCAATATCCGACTCATCATCATCATCATCATCTTGGCAATGCTCCGACGAGTATTCAAACTTGTTGTCTAAAACAGTGCGCACGGTACGTCCACTGCGCGTGGTTATTACGTTGTTTGCTTTGGAGCTAGCCTTGCTAGCATTTGAAGTGCGGCTGGATGATTTGGAGCTGTTCACCATTATAATGCTGTCACTTTCGGAGCTGATTGATATTGTTTTATGGTTACGTTTGGGTGATAAGCGCCCATTGTGTCTGGCATTTAGGGAACGCTTTAGCGGTGATACACTCATACTGTTTTGTTCTGCAATATGTTGTAGCACATATGTTAGTAAACAATTAAATAATTGTACAATTCTAACTTACCACATATACTTGCTTCGAAAGTTGTCTCGGAAATATTTATTGAATCCCATACAAGCGATATGTCAGACGATGAACTGCCCGGTATGGAGAAATTTGACAAATAACTCAAATTTATAAGATTTTTGCATGTAAAGCCGGGTACGTCGTCGCCGTCGCCTTCGCCTACTTTATTATTATATTCTGTTTCATCCGATGTTTGGGGCTCTTTGCACGAAAGAAGCGACGCGTCTGCCTGCATGTTTGAATGACGGAATAGTTTTTACCAACATATTCATATTTAGCCGCTCTGCTAACAAACCTTTAATACTGTGCGGCACATGTCGGCACTATCCAATCTTAAATTGTTAAGATTATTTGTAATTTCGTTTATATCGTGTAAATTATGCTCTGCCATTTCTATGGATTTTGCTCGTCGCGGCACACAACAAATCGCCAGTGTTAGATTGTGTATACAGCAAGTGTTGGTAAATCTGCTTTTAGCAGCTGTCTGTTTGAAATTTTACAACACTACAGTGCCTACATACAATCAATCTATTGTATGTGGTTGGAACGCCGCAAAATTTGCCCAAAATAAAAGTTTCCGGCAAAAGTACATATAAAAGCTGCTGTCAAGATGGGGCGACGTTCCATAAATACCACCAAGAGTGGCAAATATATGAATCCAACAGATCAAGCTCGTAACTATGGCATAAATAATGTTGGTAAAGCAATTGACTAAAACCCATTTTTTAGGTAAGGAGGCACGCAAGAAGGAGCTAAAGAAAAACAAACGACAGCGCCAAATGGTACGTGCAGCTGTCTTAAAGAATAAGGATCCATCACAGATACTAGAGGAAATGGAAAAAATTGATGAGATGGGTAAGATGGGAGTGGCAATGCTGCTTCTAAGAAGCTACAAGCTACTACAACTTATACTTTCAGAATACAATGTGCTTCAACCGTCACCACTTAACGAGAAAGTGTTGCGTGATAAGCGCAAGAAACTTAAGGAAACTTTTGATCGCGTTATGCGTTTATACGTAAGTTACACGCAGTTGCAGCAGGCCCTGTCAGCAACTTGTCATTAATGTTTCTATTAAACTCTGCACAGCATAACGACGAGCCGGAACTTTGGGCGGACCTTAAACGCAAGGAGGTTGAATATGAAAAGAAACGCATGAAAAAGCAGCAGTACTATGAGAGCGTTAAGCATGCCCAAAGTGTACAAATCGATGAAATTCCCTTACCAGCGCCAGTAACTGCGGCAGCCTCAAGCGTTGTTGCAGGCTCAAATAGTGGTGGCACGGGCGGCACTAGCTTTGCCAGCGGCATACGCATGCCACCGCCGCCAATGACATTGGCTTTGCCGCCTTTTGCGCCAAGCGCGCCTCCAGGTGTGGCTAAAAATAGTGAACTAGCCGAAATGCAATCGGAAAAATCCAAAGTTGAAGATGATATGGATTGGCTGGATGTGCCACCAGGTCCGCCACCCGATCTCTTTGCCATGTCCGAGCTAGATACTGATGCAGAAGGCAATACAGACTATGATGAAGAAAACGATGCCAAAAAACGCAGCCCCAAAGTGCGTTCACCTAGTAGCCTGCAGCAGCGTATGCTAGCCATGTCTGGCCAAAATATAGATGACTTTATGAAGGAAATGGAACATGTGCACAAGCGTAAACATAGTAAGCTACAAAAGAGCACTGCAAATGATGATGATAACGAAAGCGACGCAGAGGCAGCTGATGGCAATGCCAGCGACGAACAAGAGCTAAATGACAGTGCCTCAGAGACAAAATCTCCAACTTCAGCATTACGGCAGCGCACACGCAGCGATAGTGATGCATGCAGCAGCAGCAGTGAAGACGAGGGTAACGATGAAGACGAGGATGATTCCGATGAAGAGTTGCCAGCTAAAAAGCCGGCTAACTTCAGTGCAAAAGATGCGCCTTCAGCAGCTGCAAATACGCCTGCATTACCGCCCGTGCCACCCTCACTACCTACAGCCATACCACTACCGCCTGCACCCAGTGCTGTTGGTTCTGTGTCAGCTGGCGTACCTGGACCACCTCAAATGCCACTGCCTCCCATGCATGCCATAGCTCCGCCACATGGCATGATGTTTCGTCCGCCTCCAATGCGTCCACCAGGCTCTGGTTTGCCTGGCATGGGTTTGCGCATGCCACCTGGACCACCGCCAATCCAGCGCATGCCGCATGCCATCGGCGGCATGTCGCGCATGAATATACGCATGCCACCGGGTCCACCACCTGGTTTGCCACCACGACTCGCACATCATCTTAAGCATACACATAATAACATGCTAGCAAACAAGGAGCCCGGCAAGGGTGTTACTACAATTACAGCGAAGCCACAAATCAGGTAGAACCGTGACACCCAATACATGTTTTTTTTGTTAAACAAACTCTTTTTTTTTGTGTGCAGAAACTTGAGTGCCGATGTGACGCGCTTTGTGCCTTCTACATTACGCGTCAAGCGCGAGGATCAACGAAGACCCGCAAAACCAAAGCATTATGCCGAAGCACCAAATCGTGTACCTCATACAAAGCCAGATACACACAAGCCGCCCACCAAGGATGATGCGTATCTGCAGTTCATGAACGAAATGCAAGGCTTACTTTAGCTTCAAATATAATGTGCTGCTGCTGGAATTAGTGAACGAACAACAACGCCGTACAAAATGGATGCTCACCAAATTGTAAATAATTAATTAATTATAATAGCCATAAAGCGGCGAGATTTTAGCCAAAATTAGAGACTAGCTTGTCGCTATAATAGTTTTAAGTTGATTATTTTACCCCATCTGCATTCGCTTACTTCTGTGTTGTGCAATCTCAGCGTTCACTGGCAAGCATTTCGATCCTGCCGGTGATGCCTGCCCTGCGGCTGCTAGCTTTTGCAGCGGTCGCCTTTGCACATGACAATACCATCGCATTTGTCTTTGTTTAAGTTTCTCAGTGATGAGTTTTAGGACAAACATGCTGCTTCTGATATTTTAGATTAATTATTTTAAACTTAAATTTTAAGCGTAGGTTTTTTCGCTAACATTTCTTTTTTTTTTTGTGAATAAAACAATGTTTTTAAGCAACCAAGAATTGGGACTTTACCGTGACCTGCTATTTGGATCGAGGCGAACTGTTGCCCAATAGACCAGAAGCCAGTGGCAACTGTCGTCGGTTTAAAAACATTGCATCCATTCATATTTGTTGGCGCTGCTGCTTCTTCGGGGTTGTATGGAAATTTCGACTTAACTCTGCATTCATCGCTCCAAAGATGAAGCAGGCAGATGTCTCTATTAATAGCTGATCGATGAGAGACCTATAGACGTATTCGAACGACGGTGTCTTTAATTGTTATAGATTCACTTAGCCAAATAACATATATTTGCTAGCTGCTGAGTGGTATCCCATCAGCAATCTTCGGGTTAAGAGGCAGGTGTGCTACTGAGCTTGTATTTAGGTTGTTATGAACCACAAGTGGCATGAGGGCCGTTTTTAAAGGAGTTCCATGCAGATTTGTCGTTTCCCAGGACCAATATCAGACAAGCGTGCGCTTGACCATATTCATCATCATCATCTGCATTTCCTGAATCGCTAACTGAAGCCGAAAACCGCATAGTCTATAAATATAAACCTCTAACAGTTTGTTGCCCAGTCGTTTTCAATAAATGTGGGGAGTGCTGATGCCGCTCTTGATACCATTATTTCCTGTATTACCTATCAAGTGCAGCATAAGTTCTAATAGATAGGAACTGGACACAGCCGCTGGTTTTTCTTGCACGTTGCTAGCTTAACTTTTCCTGGAACTCAATAAATGCGTTGTGCAGAGAGAGAGAAGGCACTTCAGCGGCTTTCGTACAGCAGTTATTTTCCTTGCACTTTGTGCGCACCTTTAAACGGGTGTCCAGACATAAACTAGTTAGCATAGCACGGCTATGATATCGAGTCGAATGCCTGCTTTCTAGGATGCATCTTGAGCACATCTTACTGCTACCTGTCTATCCACACACACAACCTTCAATTAATAAACTTCAACTCTTGTTATGACTATCACTTCGAAGGAGTTGACAACTTTAAATAACTTGTAGCAGCTCATAAAACCTACTACGCGCACAACAAAATATTCAGGTCAAAGCTGCTAACGAGGACATGCAAACTAAGAATTTATAATTCCATCATAAGGCCAATAATCACATATGGAGCAGAAGTTTGGACCATGACGACAGCAGACGAAGAATCGCTAAGAATCTTTGAAAGAAAAATACTGCGAAAAACGTTTGGACTAAAGATAAATGAACGCGGTGACTACATACCAAGGAACAATGTCGAATTGTTATGCTTAAACCATGGCGAAGATGTAGTTAAATTCATTAAATCCCAGAGGCTAAGGTGGATAGGACATGTCCTACGGATGCACCAGAATAGGGCACAAAAGCTTGTGCTGGCATACACACCACTCTCCACAAGAAGCAGGGGTCGACCAAGAAAGCGCCTAATTGACAATATTGACGATGACATGCGGAAGCTGGAAGTAAGGAACTGGCGCGGCCTTGCTAACAACAGAGACGAATGGGGAGAATTGTTGAGAAAGCCAAAACCCACCCCGGGTTGTAGAGCTGAATGATGATGATGATGAACTCTAAACTAAAACCAATGGTAGTTAATTTCTTAAATCCGGAACACCTTTAAAACATGGAACTACTTAAATATACCCAGCTGCCAAGCTGCAGAAATAAAAACTTTCATATGGCTTGTGCCCATATCTCAAATATATTTAATCATTTATATGTACATAAGTATTTATTTAGGCTGGTTCGGAGTCATCGCAAGTTTTGCAAGTGGCACAGCAGCAGCAGCAGCAGCTGGGATACTTAACCGCAAGTTCTGGTCATTTATGAGTGACCTGCTGCTTGTCAACTGGAGAAGCACCATTGGTCTGCTTTTCGGGCGATTTCTTAGTAAATGGTCGCATTTCAATTAGATCCGTTTTAAGCGCACGAAAACTCTTGCGCAGCTGATCGGACATTTTTCTGGTATAGCTCGTGCTGGTGCTGCACAGCGACAACTTGTCATCGGCAACGCTTAAACGCTTATCAGCCAAAGGACTTAGCTCATCCTCGCCACTCTGCGTCATGTTTGTATCGTTTGGCGAATTCTTTAAGTACTTGCGATTAAAGTGCAGCTGTGGCGTGCCCCATTTACGCTCAAGTTCCAAGCCCAACGAGGCATCCTGCTCCGAATCGCTTTGGTCACCAATACTTTTGTTTTCTACACTTGTAGGCGAAATGGGTGATGTGGCGACAGCAGCTAAGGCCTCCTTGTATGTGCGCGTAATAATCATGCAGGAGGGCACGCTCTTGCCATTCACACCGGCAATCTGTGTCTTCTGATAGTCAATTGGCACGGGTTCACGTGGCGTAGCCAGACGTGCAGCTTTGCCCCTTCTAGGTGACTTAACGGCCAGCACACTGACACGATAATGCAGCAGCTGCTAAAGCGAGGACATAGAAACTTTAGTTTGAATACAAGAAATTTTAATTGCACTTTTGTACATACCTTCTCCTCGTCCACAAAGCGCGCCAACTCGGCTAATCCAATGCTGACACAGGTGCCTTCCATTAGTATATCGTTATCGTATTCACTGTGCACGGGAAACTTATGCGTCAGCGATAAGGACTCATTGTCCGGCTGCTGTAAGGTCACCTCATAGGCAAAGTTATACTTAACAGCGCGTCGATTGGAGGTACAGGTCATGGTAAAGAGTACGCGTTGCTTGTCATGAATCTCATAGAAGTTAAACATTTCATCGTGCGCCTCGAAGACATAGTAACCGGTTAGCGGCTTGCGACGCTCGGATAAATTCCATACCAAGTCCTGGCTATTTGTCTTAAACACTTTATCAGCGTGCTCCGTTTCCACATGTTGCTTCCACTGTATCTCTCTGCCCTGCCACTTGCAATCGCCCCAAACGCGTCCCATAAAGCATTTCATTGGCTTGTAAATGCATTGTTGCTCATGCCAGGGCAACAGGGCAACGGGCATGCGTACCGTGCAGCCGCCGGATGCGTGGCTACAACGAAAATGCGCCTTGGCGCACAAAGCCTCGACGGTCAATGAGCGTGAGCGTGTAAAGGGCTCCTGCAATGAAAGTTGTTTAAAATTAGAAAGGAACAGCGCTGCCCTGCCCGAGACGCTGGTCTCTAAGAGATTTTCATCAAAGCGCAACTGATAAATGACAGCGTTGTCATACTGATAAAAGTCAACTTGCGCGCGCGATTGCACTTGATATGGTGCTGACGTCAAAGCTATTTAGGTTTTAAATTATGGCATTTACCTTGCACAGTGGACACATGAGCAATATGCGCGTACATTGCTCACAAACGCTGTGCCCGCTCTTACAGAGCAGCACTGGTGCTTTCATGGCACAGGCACAGCCAGGGCAGCGCAACTCCTCCACAAGTCCCTCGTAATGCTTTAGGGAAATACTTTGCGATGGTGTGCTCTCGTTCATCATGTCGCTTGTCTCGTTGGGCTTACTGTCTGCAGCCGGCTTAGCTTGCTCCAATGTGGCTGCTTTGGTGACGGTTGTCTCGGCCAGACTATGTCGCAACTGCACAGCCTCACCATTTGCTGTGCCCAAGGGTGAGCTGGGTGTGCGTCCATCGCCAGAGCCCGTGCTGCGTGTACGACTCAGCATGGGCGGCTTTGGTGGCGGTGTTAATGGCGAATGCAAGGTAGCCATCTTGGGACCGGGTAACGTGGCATACTTAAAATTTAGAGGCAACGTGCTAGGTGGCGTCTGCTTGGCACCATCACTGTCCGGCTCTATAATAGTGTTCTCCAGAAAAATGCGTCGCTGCTCATTAAGCTGCTCTATGCTCTTCAGCTGACCCACAATTTGTAGCTGCTCATTGCTATCATCGGCTGGTAGCGGCAATGTTTGCACATCCTGGCCTGCAACGCTCTTGCTGCTGCTCATCGTGCTGCGCTGCGTCACGTTTGCCGCTGGCTGGCTTGCCGTCTAATAATAATTGTGTAATCGTGCCGTACGCCGTATGCCGTATGCCGTCTTGGGCCTAGCTCTCCAAAAGGTGTGCGCTATATACTATATATGCGAGTGTGTTTGTGAGCTTGTATCTGTGTGAGCTGCTTGAGTGGGTGCTGCAAGCAACCTGGAATGCGTATCTTATCAGAGCTGCCTAACTAGGCGGCTGCCAATCGATTCGGATAATTTTTGTTTTTATTTTTGGTGTTTTGTTTTGATATAAATATGTATGTGTAGTTAGTTAGTGAATACACATACATACACATAGCCTGCTCCATACGCACAGACTAGGCACACATACTAGCACATATGCAGCTTATTATTTATTTAGTTAATAACACTCGGAGCTGTCATCGTCATCAACGCAGCCACAAGAGAGTCTCTTAAACACACTCGCACACTCTCTGCTAAGATATTTTTTAATTAGTAAACACTGCCGCGCTAGCCGCGCTTGTCTTTGGCTTGGAAAAGAAGAGCAGACTAGCGCCAGACCTGGCCTGACCGGCTCAGCTCAGTTGGACACGCTAACAATAGCGCCACCTAACACCCTTGGTATTTAAATGGGCATGGAAATGTATTCGCATTATTGGCGTTCCGTATTTCTTTTTAGCCGTCAACGTCATTGCCCTAGACATAGACCTAGTACGAAGTGGGTCTGCTCTTGAAACGTTTGCATATTGAGGCATATTGACTGTGGCATGTAGCTTGGCACTTCATATGCAGCTAGCCTATGGACATGGGCAGGGATTGCGTTTAATGGGAACAAATGTGTTGTGCATGAGGAGGTTTAATATTATTTGAAGAATACTGTACTGCTTGGAGTAGGAGTAGGAGCAGAGGGTGTCACTAGCACATAAGGATTCCAACGAAAACACTAGGAATCGTAAGGAACTTGAAACAACGTTTGCGAGTGTTGTCGTTTGAAATTGTATTTGTCAAATTTTCTAGAAATGGCAATGAATGAAAGATTTAAAGCAGACTTGAGAGGGAGATGTAGAAAGTGTCCGTATATGCTAGAGAAAACCACAAGGAAATGCAATGGGCGTAGAACTTTGACTTCGAGAGGTTTTGACGGAATTGAGATAATGAACAGGTACGTAGATTTCAGATAAATACACTAAGAAGCGCAAAACGTAGAATTCAAGTACTGACTTCGAGTGCTTCTGTCGGATTTAAAGTCAAGAACATACCGAAATATTAATTTCCCTGAAATTACTATTGTATGTTCAAACAGTTGACTGCCGTTGAAGGCCTCAATAGATCAAAAGAATGTGTTCTAGACTTCGATTTGGAAAAAACACTCCAAATTGCAATAAACGTAGAACGTCGATATCGGATTGCTTTGTCCAAATCGTCCGTGTGTTCCAGACGAAAATATAGGAATCGCAATGAACGTGGAACCTCGATTTCGAGTGTTCTTGTGAGCATCGAGATGTAGAACATGTTCGTATATTCTAAGCAAAACCCCAGCAGTCGCTTGGGAAGTAGAACTTCGATATCGGTAGGACATATCCGTTTGTTCCAGACAAAAACAGAAGGAATAGCAATGAGCGTAGAAAGTCGATTACGAGTATTTTTGTCGGAATCGAGAGATAGAACATATCCGTATTTTCCAGACAAAAACACTAGGAATTGCAAATAACTCAGAACGTCGATTTCGAGTATTTTTGTGGGAATCGGAAACACAGAGACATGTAGAAAATGTCCATATATTCCAAGCAGAACCCCAGCAGTCGATATCGACTTGTATAACATATCCTTATCCCTGGCAGAAACCTAGGACCTACATTGAATATAGAACGTTGATTTCGAGTATTTTTGTCGGAATCGAGAGATAGAACATATCCGTATTTTCCAGACAAAAACACTAGGAATCGGAAATAACTTAGAACGTCGATTTTGAGTGTTTTTGTGGGAATCGGAAACACAGAGACATGTAGAACATGTCCATATATTCCAAGCAAAACTCCAGCAGTCGCTATGGAAGTAGAACTTCAATATCGAGTTGTACAACATATCCTTATCCCTAGAAGAAACCTAGGAACTGCATTGAATGTACAACGTCGATTTCGAGTATTTTTGTCGGAATCGAGAGATAGGACATATCCGTATTTTCCAGCAGCCCCAGCAGTCGATATCGAGTTGTACAACATATCCTTATCCCTGGAAGAAACCTAGCAACTGCATTGAATGTAGAACGTCGATTTCGA
Organism: Chymomyza procnemis; assembly: GCA_035046065.1. NCBI lineage: Eukaryota > Metazoa > Arthropoda > Insecta > Diptera > Drosophilidae > Chymomyza > Chymomyza procnemis. Next base: position 37,559,831 of record JAWNOJ010000021.1, on the reverse strand, counting down.
TTTTTTTTTTTCAGAATCGAGAGATAGAACATATCCGTATGTTCCAGACAAAACAGAAGGAATAGCAATGAGCGTAGAAAGTCGATTACGAGTGCTTTTGTCGGAATTGAATTCAAGTATATTCCTAAATTATTAATTACTTTCCTAATGATGACTGTTTCATGTTTCTGCAAACTGCTGTAAAATAATTCAAAACTGTGGTTTTAGCCGTGTTCCTACGGCTCCTTTTTAGATTAGGTAGATATTTTTATAGCTGTGCTAGGGCCACAAAAACACTTATTATAGCAATTGCTCTAACTCTAGCAATGTTTAAATTTGCTCATAAAACCCCCTTTTTCAGGCCGGCACCCAACTTCGTATGCATGTACACAAAAGTTTACTTCTATGAGTGTATATAGCACCAAGCTATCACCTATGGATATCTCCTACAAATTTACTATGCATATAAAGGCATTGCAAAAATTTAGCAACTCTCTTCAATTACTATCTTATCGCAGAGTTCTAGGAATTGTTATTTCCGCATCGAATTTACAAGCAAGAAATGTGCCATTTTGCGTTTATATACAGGCATGCTCTGGATTTCGACTTAGACAAATTCACATCGATTTTAACTTTTTCTTTTCGAAATCGCAAAATACAACATGCGTGATTGTTACCAAACATCAAGTAGCCGCTTACTCTTCAATTTATCAGCTTTTCGCTTGTGAACTCAAGAGCTATTGGTTCGTCAAGAAACAGCCTTAACAACAATTACGTCAAAATTGGTTACTTCCAAAGTTAGCTACTTATATGACGTATTTTCTACGTAGCAATAGATTGGAAGTATAGGTAATTTCTATTATAACTATTGCTAGAGTAGATGATATCATTATCTATTTGAATTTTGAAAGCATATATATAAGTTTTAATCAGAACCATAAGTTTCAAATCTAGATTTTTGTTATCTTTTACTATATGTAATTAGCTATTTTGTTGTTGTTTTTTTTTGATAGCATGAATAATGAAATATGAAGCTTATAAAAAACTAATTGGGTGCATTCAACAAACTAATTTTGACTGATATTTGCTATATAACTTGGCGGGTTACAGAAATCTAATCCGAAACAGAATAGCTGTATTTTGTGACGGAAATTAAGTAGAAATAGATTTTTATAGAACTTACAGAGTTACAAGAAATTGAATAGAGAGATAAAACGATATGTTTGAAGCAGCGTTAACTTGATTCGTCTTCAGCAGTGCGCCAAGTCCATGGGTCTATGATTCGAGCTGCATTACCTAACTACTTTGCCTACCACGATTCTAGATAACAATAGTCTAAATTCAGAGCTTTTAAAAAATGTATAAATTTCATCAAAAGCGAACAGCAGCTTAGAGTTTAGAAAATTTTGAGGCAAGCCAAAATAATCTAGAGAGCTACGGAAATCAAATTCTTCACATTACTTTGCTATAGAAAACTTAAATAAATTGCTACACAAGTTCAAAACTTTCGGAAAATATATTTTTTTAAATTAAACTCTTTATGAAACATATTTTTTTCCGAGCATCATTTATTGAAAGGAAGTCAGAGCATCAAGCCAAAATTTGGGGCTAGCGTAGCGATCATCAGGCTGATTCCATAGCTTGGAAAGGAATATATTTCGATTATAATAAGGCACATCATGGTATTTAAAGTTTATGTGAGGACTTTACTGGATTGTAAGGACTTTGTAAATGCTTTTGAGTTATGACTTCGAGGTCAATTTTGACAGAACTAGAAAATCAAGTAGGTTACTTAGCGCCTTTCAATACTTTTGAATGCAAAAAAATATTTCCTAATCAAAAAAGTATTAAAAAAAATTATTAAGGACTTATAGGAACTAACTGGCTATATCCGCATTCTTTCGACGCGTTTAGTAATTTTTAACTTAAACAGAAAGCATAAATTTCAGCTGATTTGAGAAATGGAAAAGCTGACATATATATATATTTTATGTTGCTTTCAAAATGATCCAAAGGCTTATAATAAATAAGAAAAACATTATGTTAAGTCGAATAACAGTTGCAATGTTAGGTTAGGTTAGGCCCTCAGGCCCCCAGGGGAGGGGACCTCACATAGATCAATGTGATCCTTAGTGGAACGTTGCAATGTTCATAAATAGGTTGCGACAGCATAAAATTTTTTCTAAATTCATTGAGAATGTAAAAGTTTTCTGAAAATAAGCTCATATATTTTTGCAACTTGAAAAACCATTTCAATTTTTTCTAGAAAGAAATGGGCCTAAAGATTATTTCTTCACGAAAATAAAAAACAAAATTAAAAATATTATTTGGATTTATTGCAATTAGGTTTTAAGCATCCAAAAAATTTTATTAACTTAAAATCTTAAAACTTCAAAAAATTTTACGTACTTTTGTTGAAAAACTTTGATTTAAAGAAAGATTATGATTTACAAAGACTTATACAGGACCATTACAATTTTATCAAAACTTCGAAAAAACATAGAGTGGATCTCTAAAAGATTATAACAAATCCCAAACACAAAGCTCCTAAGCCATGGTAAGTGTATTTCTACATCGTTGTAAGCTTTTCCGTAACGACTTTGTTATTATTGACATTGTTGTTTTCATTTCACTTAGCCGGAAACCGAAAGTCCAACAATATATTATGTTACGGCAACCGGGGACAACCATTAGACCCAATACAGCAGTAATCAATGTCAAGGTGCTGACAAGTTGCTGCTACACCGTCGTACAGCCGGAAAAAGCATGCAAATATATGTGTGTATAGTTTGTCTGGGTCAGCAGCAATGAACCGCGCCAGGACAGTGCACAATTCGCTGCTCCAAATGTTTATTTGGAAATATTTGGAATGATATAAAGCAATGCAACATACAAATGGACATGCTCGCAACTCTGACTAAGGGAAATCTGCATGGGGTTGCCTTAGGTATAAAGCAGATGCAGTGATGGGACGGGTTATAAATGATAAATTAGGTTGAAATTAGGAGGACTAGGAATAAACTGGCAGCACATTTAGTCGTTGTGAGAGTTCAGTTCCACAGCACTGGTGCCTAGTACTGGCATCGCTACAAAAAGTGCCCAAGTGCCTGAATATCCATTAATTAAAGACGCCGCTGTTTAGATTCGGCTCTAAACAATAGGAGCCTGTTCTTTTTGAACAGCTATTAATAGAGATATCTTCAAGCTGCGCCTTCAGTATATACAAATAAGTGGCACTTTGGCGCCTGTAGTGCTTCCAGCATAAGTCAGTGCCATATCATATCATATCATCAAAGTGCAACTTACAATGTTTCCAAACAATTTTAGTTACAATACTCGAAGTACAATGGAATGACCTAGAAACCCACTAATTTACGTACTCAAAACTCCACTGTGGTTATAAGCATTTCGATGGAAGGATTTATATTTGGTGACCATGTAGGCAAAGGTGTCTTGTATTGAGAAATTCAATATCAAAACAACTTTACTTGTCTCCAATCGCGCTTTTATTTTGAAATTGGACTTTATGGTAACTCAAGCGGCGCTTGCAAGTATAATAAAAAATTATCCAGCTGGATAACAAGAACAGTGTCCTGTACTCGGCCGAAAAAAAGGCTATTAAGTCTCTCGAGAACACTTTGTATGAAGCAAATATACAACTTAATGCATTTCAATGTGCTTCCACGATGTAGCAGAGTAATTACATTTTAGCAATACGGACTACACAAGGAAGCATCAGTATTCTGCTTTGAAACAAGTGGCGTCGAGTATGGCCAGCATAAGTAGCATATTATGTTGTCATTGTCACTATATTATGGTCCAGAGTAACTCGAAATTTTTCAACTCTAGCATTACCATTTTGTAGATCTAATTATGCATTAGACGATCCTTTTAACGATTTCCTGTCCCATGAATTTTGAATTTTATTTCGAATTTGTCTCTTTGTCTATTCTAACTCATCTTGCTTAGCCAACTCGAGCATCTTTGACCAATAACGAACTTCTTTCTTAAGAATCGGTTAAACTTTAATATTACTTCCTGTTTTCATCTTTCACATTTTAAATCTAAGTTCCTAGCCCGCCCCAGTTTTGGGATGGTGTTTATCTAATAAGGAATAGGGATTAGTTTTATTTTATATTTTGCTCGTTATTATTTAATATTTCTTAATTTTAACATTTTAAAATGTTTGAATCTTAAGGTCAACTTAGTTGCACCTCTAAATAATAATAAATAAGTAAATAAAAAAATAATGCAAAAAACTAACTAAGGAACTTTGTATCAGCAAAGAGCTCACCGTAATCCGATACACGCAACTAAGCTTAACGCTCGTCATGATGAGTTCTGCAGCAGCTGAACATGTTGGTGCACATTTTCTGTAGTTGCCCTGGCCTTGGACTGTCTACGACAAGTGTTCGCTATATAAAAAAAAGCAAAAGTTCATTTAAAAAATTTCAGGCAAATAAACAAGTAATATTTTAACCACTTACTCATGGCTACCACACATAGTTTGCTGCAAGTTTCTGAGTGCAAGCTATTCAAATGTATTCTTTTGTTTAAGTGAGACTAGAAGTCAAATCCCACACAGTTGGAAAACCCCTAAAATCCGTAAGCCGCGCGAGACGTAGCGATGTATAGTGGCCATTTCTATTGCTTTCATCCATAAACCAACTTGAAACACCTCCGACGATTTGTACTCTTTTAATCCATGTGCCTCGGCGGTTGCAAATGAAAATAGTCGAGATTAGTATTAATTCTCTGAAAGCTATATACAGCTGGCGGCCGTAGTATCAGCTAGGACTGTCGTTTAACATTTCTGCTTATATTTCTTTTTCAAAACTCAAAAACTGGTAGGTAAAAGTTTAATTGAAGCACCTCCAATATATAATCCTTCAGATTTAAGTTCATTTTTATATGTGCTTCAATTGCAGTGTTTCTGTTTTCATTTTTAGATGGCATTCCGAAAATCCTTTTACATGACTTCATGCAAAATTAATATGCTACAAGATCAAATGTGTCATGGTCAATACTAGCCGTCTAGCTTTGAATGCTTGAGTACTTAAATGATCAACCAATGAACAAGGGCAGGCACAGATGGCTGAATAGTGATACATACACAATACATCTCACCTGCTGCAATTTATGGTAACTTCATGTCGTTGGGCTTTATCTGGCTACCCATGCCCCGCCGATCGATGAACCATTTATGCAAACAAATAAATATTTATGTAAACAATATTTATGCGCCTCCGAAGCGTACTTGCCTCTAAAACTGAAGGTTGATGCATTTGCCTAGCACCATAATATAAAGAACGCTTAAGTAAATCTCTATTCATTAAGAATGCTGACGTTCAGATTCGGCTATAAACTTTAAGTCTCTTTTCACTTTGAAAAGTTTTTAATAAATATACATATGCCCATGCTGCCCTTTGAAGCGATGTTAGCATAGTTACCGGCAAAAACATTTATATGTTGTAGGCGTGCAGTGCTGCACAAAGCAAACATCCATATCAAAATGGATCTTCAATAACTTTGCCTAATGATGCAATGTTGATTTTATGAGCTGTAGAATGACAAGCAGCCCAAATCATGGTGCGCATTACCTACAGCGTCTCATTGTGGTTAAGTGCAGTAGTTTGTGTACAGTAGCTCAAACTTGTGACTGCTGAAAAGACAAAAACCAGCATGCTTTTAGCAACATTTCAGTTCTTACAATTAGTTTACTTGCCATTTTAAGCATTGCAGCACTACGTTTAGCAGCTCTCAACTCAAAACAAGTGATATATGTTTTTCAACATTTCCGTAGGCATATGAATAAACAAATAAACATATAATTATGTCACAAAATTAAAGTACAATTGCTTCCTAGTACAATACGCACATAGTCTTAATAAAATATAAAAAATTCACAATTATTGCAATCGCAAGCATGGCTTGTTTCTAACGGGGCTTTTGTTTACATTTTTTTCCAATGTTGTAAACGTTCAACTGGTTTGTTTTAACAAAGCTGTACAACACTCAAGTGTGGCGCGTGTTTCGATAACAAATAAGTGTTGCAAAACGAATGCCGGTTTTGACAGTTGTAGTGGCAGTTTTGTTTTTACACATTTGCAGCAGGCAGCTGCATTAAATAAGCAATGAATTTGTTGAGTAATGGAATCAACATGCGAATTTAGTCTAATGGTCAAGGTTTACCTTGGCTCTGAAAGCTTAAAGCGAACAACGTTAACTTGTGACGTCATAGGGCTCAATTGACGCTGCTTAGAGCTGAGCCATACAATGCACAACAACAACACAATAAACATTTATACTCAACGTAACACGCAGCAGCAAGGAGACGTGCTCCAGCAAAAAGACGAAAAAAAAAAATAAACAGATTGACACTGTTGGCAAAATGGAACTAATTAATTTATTTAGCTACAAGTAATTCTATATTATTGAACTTATTTACACATCATTTTTGGATTTGGAAAGATCGATTTATAGCAACTAAAACGAAATAAAATTTGATGAAACGAAAGTTGTGTTTTTGTTTTGTTCGTAAAAGGAGCTTAAACTGGACTATCGTTATGTTTTGCTTTATTGGAGGATGCCGAATTTGAGAGCTCATCTGTAAAGTCAGTATTAACGTTTCCAGAGCCAACGTCATCATGCCCTACACCATCAGTGGCTCCACCTTCCGAGGCTACACCATCATCAGGGCACAGACCATAATACCTTAAACCATAAAAGGCTGCACCTTCAGTGGCTACGCCATAGGGGCCTACATCATCTGTGGGAAAACTATCCGAGGCTCCATCGTCTGTGACTAGACTACCAGGGCCTACTTCATCATGTCCAAGCCTATCAGAGTTTGCACTTTCCGACGACATTAGGCCATCGCGGCCTACATCATCTGTAACTACACTATCCGAGGCTACGTCAACCGAAATTATATCGTCTGAAATTTCATTATCCGAAGATGCACCATCCAAGGCTACTTCATCCGAGGCTACTTCATCCGAGACTACGCCATCCGAGGCTACACCATCCGAGGCTACATTATCAGAATCTACATCGTCGGATTCTTCATCGTCAGAGGCTATATACTCAGTGTCTTCCCCATCGGAGGCTACATTATTAGAATCTGTATCAGAGGCTACATCCTCAGAGTTCATATAATCATCAGAGACCGTAGCATCGGAGGCTTCCTCTTCGGTGCCTTCGTTGCGTTCGACGTGTTGAAGATATCCGCGTATATTTGCCGTGGTGTACTGCATAATGCGACGACCCTGACGCCGTGAATAAAGTTTTTGTTTAACGTAAATCTTGATTGCGGCCTTTGCAGTAAGGAACGTTAGGCCTCCCAGCACATTGCGGCAAAGTCTATTACTCACTGAACCGTAAAACGTAGCGCCAATTATGCACGAGACTGTGGGTAAAACGAGTCCACCAGATATAAGACGCACAGTGGAGATAGGCTGTTGTATAAGCGCAATGTTGCCACTGTTGCTAGTTGTGCGCGAACGTGAAAAACAAAAGCGCATCAAACGCCAAATGGCCTCCTCCCAACGTATCAATCGAGTAACAACCAATGCTATAGGTATGGCAGGCAATCCCAGTATGAGTAAAAGACGGCCGCGTGATTGCATTAGAGCCAAGCCATGTACAGGGCCAAAAACTTGTAGCGTTGTGGCTGCGCCGTAGCACGCTGCCGTCCAATAAAGCGAACCGGAAAATAAGCCAGCCGCTAGCAATGGACTAAGTCGGCGGCATAAATTGTTAACAGCTACAAAGGTGCTGAACAATTTGTTCAACTTAGGATAAACGATAATGTATTCAGTTTGGCATTGTGGGCAGTGCACAGGTAGTGACGGATTGCCTCGCTGTTTCTGGTCAATCCAACTACTGAGGCAACCCTGGTGCACCCATTTGTTTGTACCACAGCATTTGCAGGGCTGCACCCATGATGTCAACTGGCAATCCTCATCTGTACCGAGGCAAACCCAGCACTGACGTTCCTCGACCGTAACTGCCTCGACCACTGCCATTGCAATGGTAGGTGTTGTCGACGCGGCACTTGTAGTTTGCTTGTCAGCCTGCGCATCACCAATAGGTACTGGTTCATTTGCTGCTGGTACACCGTCGTTTATCTCAGCTTCATCAGTTTCGCTTACTGCATCTTGAACACCTGAGTCAACTTCTTCAGTAATATCGATTTGGTGGCTTGCCATTCTCTATTGAGCATTAAATTTAAATGAATCGAATGAAAATTTAAAAACAATGAGTCAATTCTTTTAAATCATTAAACTTGTAGCTCGTTCGAAACAAAACTGAATTTAAAAGCATGTACGCTGCGTTAAGCTCTGAACACAACTAAATTTATTAGAAATATAATAAAGCAAGCATCAAGTCAACGTATGACAACTGTTGGCAGCAAAGCTTGCTGCTGTTTATTGTGGCAAGTGCTGTGTGGGATTCTTGTGTGCAAACGCTGCCTGTGTTGCAGCGTTTTTGATTTGTTAATGTTTCTTCTGGTCTATAATTTTTTAAAATAAAGGTCCAAGTTCAGCCAATTAAGTGCAATTTTTATGTAATTTCTGGCAGCAACTGCACACTTGCTAATTAATAATTTCAAACATTTAGCGTTTTAACACATTTTATCACATTTTACAGCACATAATTGCTTCACATGAACCAAGTTCAAAAGATTTGCGCAAGTGTTGGAAAACGCAAAAACAGCAAACTGAATTCGACAGTTAGTCTGCTGCTCTTGTGCAGTGGCCGCCATTTTTGTTCTTTCACTTTCTCACGTAGACAGCCATCAAATTGGGGAAATCCATCAATCGATGCAGAGCACGTGACCAAGCACATATTGAACTTGCAGAATTTGGATTTGCGAGTGTAAAGTACAGTTTTTTGTAACGCTGGTCCAATTGAAAGATTGTTCGTGCCGGCAAATACTCGTGGCCGCATGCGTATTTTCGCCTTTGTTACTTTCGTGCATTCGAGCATTTATTTTTATTATATTCATTTATTTTTGGCAAGCGCGTTTTTTTACTGCCAACAACGGGAAAAAAGCAACGTGGTCAAGCTGCTGTAGGCGCGGTTGCAAGCACTGCAATACCAAATTAAAATTCGGAAATGTTGATATACGCATTCCTTCCCATCTGGTATATTCAATGTTTCTCATAACGTCATCTATCAACATGAACAAATTGTGAATTTGGCTTTGAAGCTGTTTACAGGAATAACTCTATTTGGGCTAAAAATGAACATCGCTCGTATCCCTAACAACTGCCACATGTATAAAAACAAAGGCCACAGGTAATTTTTGTTTCTAACAAATTTTATTTACATTTATTGGGCTAAATTTTATCAAATGCAGCCAATTGCTAAAGAAACGCAAAAATGTGTTAACAATAATATTTTAATTCGCATATAGATTCAAAACGAGTTTAGCAATTTATTAGCTTATTATTATTATGAAGTAGGCATGAGTAGAATCGGTTAGAGGCTGCCTCTTGTTACCATGAAAGTTTTGCGAACGTTGTTGTTGTTGTAAGAGCAACTTTGGATTTTCCAATACCTCAGCCGGCGTTTGGTAATGCTTGTTCGGCATCAACATGGCTTTGAGTGTCGATTGTATCTTAGTTGGTGACAATGCATGCCTGCTGCACATGCGCATTGCGCTCTCAAGCATAACGCTGCAGTTCCTGCTTGTTAATCATAAGAACAACGCAGGCACAGCTGCGTAACAGTAGTTGCTATAAATATTGCATAGGTTGTGGTGCCATTTGCTTGCTAAAAGCACGATAAGCATGTAAATGTTGACGCAATTTTAGACCGTTCCGACATAAGCAGCGGTTTTAGCCTTAGCATTCTTCGCCATGGAACCAGCATGTTTGTTAGCAAAGGCAATGCGCCTACGCACAGCGCATGATGTTCCATGGCTGATACTACAAGTACCAATGACAGGTTGCAGCGGAATCACGTTCACAGCAGGAACTGGACCATGATGGTCAAATATTCAACCCGAGTGTACATATAGCACGATGAGTCTGGTTTAATGCGCCAATTAACGCTGCTCAAACCCAACAGGCGAAGCTTATTTTTCTTTGAAACCAATTTTCAATTCTTTAACTTGAGCAGCCTGGGTTGATTGTAACTCCATGCGGAGCAAACATGACTTGTGCACCGTGATTTGCATTTCTACCAACAGCCACCATATAGCTCCCTCTAGGAAGCTGACCTGCTTGAAAACCATGCTCAACCCATTGTACCGAAATTTAAGTGCTCGGTGTGCCTTTCCCTTTTAGTCTCCACAGACTCGGGCTTGGTGGACACACGCCAGTTTAAGCTTACTAGCCCGGTACTAGTTACTAGTGTGCATCATGTCCGCAAAAGCAAGATGGGCAATCTGGTGAAAAAATTAACAGGTTGAAATGTTAAGTAAAAAGAACTATATTAATTTATGAAGTAATGCTTAGCGAGTCGTAGTGAATATATGCCTTGGCAGCCGCCAGTCTTCAATAAGAGGTGGTAGACTGGTAGCTTAACACCACACACAGTTACTGATGGATACGGGGAATATTAGAATATTTTACCAACTTTCCCAGCTGCTCACAATTCATGGTGACTGCAAGGCTATTATAATAGATTGAGGCATTACTAGGTTTCAAGAGAACTCCAAATTGCATTGTGCAAAACTAGCCATAAATGTCGAAAATTATAAATATATGTGGGTGAAGATGGGCCTTAACATAGTCGCCGTTCAAGCATACCTAAGGCGAAAAATAAAATAAATGCTTGCGGCTCAAAGCGGCTGAAATAAAAACTACTTGGTACAAGACAGGCATTCAGATGGAACAAATATGATGCAGTACCTTCATTAACTATAGCCTAAGCTTCGTAGCACCTAAACAACTAAATGTGAGCCACAAAAAAGAGCAGGCAGGCAAAACTAAATCTGCATGACACCGCCAACACTTATGAGGCTGCGGCTGACATACCATGTGGCTGGGGCTGCTGTTGTTTGCTGTGATGATCCGTAATGTAGCAAAGTTCAATTTCAAGCGCATACACTTATGTGCCGCTCCTTAGCTTAAATTGGGTTTTAGTTGAGCTTTCCTTAGAGTCTTATTCGCACATATTGTGCAGCTTTGTGTAGTCTGCAGTGCAATTCCGCACCGCAAAGTGTGGCTGCAGCTGTTGCCAAGTCATGAGCCTATTATTATGCCAACTGTGTGCTCAGAACAAAATTTTCCAAAAGTTTAACACCAAACGCCTTATGCCAACGAATTCCATTTAACATTCCTAGTTAAAAAAAAACTGCTTTAGTTTTGAATATTACATTTAATACTTTAATCTCTTTGCATATGCTTAATGTGTTTAAACTATTTCAGAATATTGTGTTTATAAATATTATGAACTTATTGAGTTATGTGTTGTAAGCTTAAATAATTTAGAATTAAGTGGAACTTAAAAGATAAAAGTTGTCTAATTCTTAAACTAATTAGCATTGTGACTAAAACTGTCATAAATATATATATATATACGTACGTCATAGAAATAAATTTAAGTTATAAAATTGCTTGTTCATATTTGTGTTGTGCTTAATGATTGCCTTAAACTAGACTAGACATATGTATTTGTCTGGTAACTACTAGCCAGCCATAGTTAGGAAATACTTAAATACATTTTACTGTGTAATTATGTTTAATTTAAACGCTTAATATATGCAAAAAAAAGTATTGTTTAAATTAATGTGTACTTAATAAATATGTAGCTGGTCGGTGCAAAAAAGTCGCAGAAACCTTAATTAACTGTATGATTTATTAACAGCAGGCAGCAATTAAAAAAAATTAAGATATACAAAAAATATTATACAAAATATATATTTGACAATGGTGGTACTTGAACTTGTTTATAAATGGATTTACAACCGAAATACTTTAAATTTAAATAAACACACGCAAACACATAATCACAGTCCATGGTAGAGTTGCAGAAACATTAATATACATAAATCAAAAAACCAAAAATATAGTTGCTTTTTGTGACTGAATTCAGTTAAAATGCTTTACAGCAATGTTGGCCAATTCTAGTGCATAGCATAAAAGGAGCATTAATTGAATTATAAACATAAAAGCGCATTATATTAATGGCACACTTGCTTGCTTGGCCTCTCACTGTACAGTGGACATTATAATAGTAGTTTGGTTCGCTTGGTTGCTATATAACTCTAGTTCTGCTCAATTTCGCCACGAAATGCACACATTTTATGAAGGCATTGAGTACAAATAGATTTCTTCGAAACACACTTGTCAAAGTTGCTGCACATGCTGATCATACATATTCCTAGCGCTATGTCCTTAGTAAAGCACACTAATTGTTTGTTTCTATGCGTTGGCGTGGACACTAGAATTGCACCGCACTTAGTTGCTGTATATCATACTTTATGTCTAGTTAGTCATTTGTTTTTAAGCGTTTTACCGGCCCATCGCTACCCTGCGAGTTGGAGTCCTCGGAGAAGGGCATGCCTGAGACAAAGTCAGCGCCTTGGCTGTCGCTAACAACTGAAAAACCTAAGATAAAAAAGTAAACATTATAAATATGCAAATTACATTAGTGACGCGGCGGCGGCAGCTCTGTATGGCTAGCCTACTGAACGCTACCATAGTGCTAAAATATACACTCACAGGTATTGGAATCTTCGGCAGTGAGCCCAGCATAGCTTGGTGTTATTTGTGGTGGAGTTGGTGTACCTTTTTGTGAGTTTTCTTTATCACTTATCTTATTGCTTAGCTGTAATTTGGTTTTTTTCTCTATGTTCGATGATATAGGCACCCATTTGTATATTTTCATGGTGGTATCGCTGATGGTAACCCATTTTTTCTCCCAGTGCCGCACCTTGTCCACGGCCTGCATAACACGCTTAATATCATCCTTGGCACGACTGCGTGTTTCAGCGCGTACACTGCGTGACATATTAAATTACCAATTGTTTATAAAAAATATTTTTTACGCGAGGCGTCGTCGCTTGACGCAATGAGGCACAGCTGTAAGTTTTTGCCGGCTAATGCTGCAAGCCGCAAGTAACTGCTATAAGTAGCTGCCAGAAATTTTTTACATTAGTATACACAATGCTGTTTTAAAAGCAGAACTATTATTTTTATAAAATGCGTGCTGTGTGGTGTGTTAAATTAATATTAAAAGTAGCAACTTAAAATGGCAACTTTTTGGTGTTGGTAAGTTGCTAAGTAAAAAAGTGTTGTATAATTTAAAAATAATTGTGTGTGTTATTAAATAGTTGCGCTAAATTTAACATGACTTAAGAAAATAAACTAGTTGTTAGTCTTGGGTTATTGATTTTTTAATCAGTGTAATTAAATGCAGTCAATTAAATTTTTAAGCAAGCAGCTAAAATAGCGATAACAGCCAGTGTTGTGGCCGACAGCTTTGTAGTGCCAGCAAGCGATAACATAAGTAATTAATAATTTTGTGCATGCTGCTGCTACAAAACTTAAATTAAAACTTTAAAATATTTTTTTTTTTGTGTTTATTTAAAGTTTTTTAAGCAAAACTAACAAAAGTTGTACTTTTTTGTTGCAGCCTCTTTGTTGATAGCCACGACAGACGATAGACAACAATCGGTCAATCGGTCGATTTTAGTTATCGCTTAAAGCAGCCACTGGCGTACGACAAATAAGCGAATCAATTATGCGCAGCTCGTTACTTAGTCTATTTTTTATTTATTTATTTTTTTTACGTGCATATGCATATATTTTAAAGTGTACACTTAGTGCTAATTAAGTTTTATATGCATACAAAACAAGTTATAAACAAACGTGCAAGCAGCGCAACGTCGATGGCAACATATATATGTTTCATTTTTTTTTTAGTGCGAACGAACACTTTATAACTCAAGAAATATCGCGAAAAGTTGCAGCAGCAACAACGTGCGCATATGTATAGAAAAAATAAGACAAAAATTAAACAAATAGTAACAGAACGAAAGTAAACACAATTACTAACTTAAACAAAAGAAAAAAAAAGTAGAGCGAGACAAAAAAACATTTTTGCCAAGGAAGCAAAGCAACAAGGAGCGACGTCGACGACGACGACAAGGCAATACAACAGAAGTAACTACACAAATGCTGTTGGATATGTAATGCCAAGTTAGAAACGAAGGCAGACTAACTTGGAAAAGCCGAAGAAAAACGCAAAAGCGGAGCACCCTTAGGGAAAGCTAACGTCGCTGGCAAGCAACTCCCCGCAACAATACATGTGCCAAGGCACACATGCGCCCACATATATATGTATATATATATATATAAATGTATATATATAAAAAAATATAATAATTGCATTAAAATGTCTAAAAAATTCAATTAAAAAACATAACAGCGCACGGGCGCTTAAGGCATACGAGACGTACGCGTAATTCCAAAAATATATCAAAAAAAGTAAAAAAAAAATATATATGAAAACTTGGAACACATTTGCTGCTGGTATATAAGAGTATGTACGTGTGTATATAGAAATTCGCATAGTAGACACACCAAGTGTCGGTCGGCGTCGACGTCGGCGTCCTCAGCGTGTGTGTGCCAACGCGCGCGTGTCTGTGTGTGTGTGTGGTTAGAGTTTGATAAAAATACAGTCAACTTAGGCAGCGCGGCCTACGCCAACGTCTACCTCGCCGTCATACACCTGCTACGCTCCCGGCTCCTCAACACAATAAGCAAATGTTGGTAAAACGCTAGAGCACGCCAAAAGCAAACAAAATAAAAATAATATTAAAAATAATAATAATAACAATTTGCTTTTTATGCTGGCCAAGGCAAAACGTCAACAGCAGCAGCGCCGCTGTCTACAACAATAATAATAATAATAATAATTATACAAATATTTTATTATTATTGTGCACGTGTGTGTGTGTGTGTGTGTGTGTGCTACAATGCACTTATATGCCAAGATGTCTTTATAATAATAATAATAATCAATAAACAATTAAAGCTTTAATTAAAAAGAAATGCCTGCAGCAAGTTGCAGCTAGAAATTGGAGTTAATCTTTGGCAGTGTGGTTTTTTTTTTTTTTTTTGGCTGCGGCGCCTCTTTCTTGTCGCTCGCGTTCTCGCCCATCACGCGCTCGATCATAGTTTACGCGTCGTCGTCACCTTGTCGCCTTCATCTTGTTCTATCACTCGCTTGCAACGTTTCCCAGCAGCACCAGCCAGCCAGCCAACCAACCAACCAACTGTATCCACATCTTTCGACACGCGCGGCGCCTCCAACTGGAACAGCAATTATATAGCCTGGCACCAAATACAGCAGCAAAATGCCCAAATGCGATGTTAAAACACGTTACATTCCTGCGACTTTCGCTTGGATTGTGCTGCTCCTAACCACATTTCTATTTTTCTTTTATCCGTAAGTTGCAACAAATATTTATTAACTTCCTGTTCAAGATGTAGCTCTAGCCATAAGAAGTTTTGCGTTGAAAATTCGCCTTCTCATAAGATGCAAGTTTCTACTACCCAAAATCTCTCAAATACAATCAAGAAACCATGCCCTAGTGGACCAGCTGTACGTTGTGTTGCGCGTGCTTATATTGATTTCCTCGTTGGGACTAATTGGCAGCTTTTAAAAGTCCATAAAGAAGTTATGAAGATATGAAACAGCCAAGTTAATTTCAGCGCAATAAAATTTAATGGCGTTTTTTTAGATTCAGAAGTTGGCGTGTGACGGATATACCCTATCACTACTTTATAACCAAATCAGTTATATGGCTGAAGTTCAATCATCAAAATTCTTTGATTTTTAATGATTTTTTTTAGTGAAGAAGTTGGCGCACGTTGTATCTCTCAGCTTACTTAAGAAATTACTTGGTCAAGATGTCTTTTCAAACAAAGGAAATGCAACAAATGTCCTGTAAAAATAGGTTTTTTTAACGATTTGTCAACGACTGCTTAAACTTGGCGCAGTATTTGGAAACGTTTTTACCACGATATTCTTAAAATTAAACAAAACACAAACAATTATATGGCAAAAAAGTTCTTTTAGCTGTTTTGTACTATAGTTACAATAAACTATAGTCTACCGATTTCGATCAAACTGAATATCGAATTTTTACATGATAAAAAACAAAATTAAACGATAAACGTTTGCTGACAGCAAATCTTTCTTTGAAAAGTTGGTTTCCCTAGCCCTTGCCACAACTGAGATCTTGACCTTATAGAAACTTTTATAATCATTCTGCCTATAGGTAACTTTGTGGGGTTTTCGCATATTTTCAGCTTGCATAAACAATATTCTCCATTCCATCGTACGCTACAGGCTTAAAATATTTTTAAAAATTTTATACAAATCCCGGTTTTATAATAAATTTGTGAAAATTTTGCATTGTCTGTTGTGGTCTGTAATGTTCTTAAAATGTAATTTTAAATTCTACAATAAAAATTGCAGATTTTTAGCGTTTCTTTTTCATACATCTACAAATATCTTTTATCTGCTATTGGAGCATAAGGCGTCGCCAAAGGTCTTTGTCGTTGTTGTGCGAGGTTTTGAGATTGTTGGGGCATTACCTTCTTATATGAGATCCGACGCCTACCTGGGGCTAATTGGCTTCCAGTGAGGTTCTAGGACTTAAGTGCCATAAAACAGGTCTTCTTCCGACGAATCCAACGAACCGGTTCACTGGTGCCCCGGTTTCTTCATTAATAAGACGTACTGTCACTTACGATATGGTGCTTGATGCTTCTAGAAAAACTGAGAATCGTATTTACAACCAAAAATATCAAGTTACAGCATATTTTCAATCTTAAACAATTAATTTGGGTATATTCTTGAAATACACAAAATTCTTCAAGGACTTTAGAAAGTCAGCTGACAGTGCTCCCTAATTCCATTTGTAATATTACATTACATATCTTGGAAAGTTGACTACAATGTGGATTGCTTATTTCTTTATTTCAAATACCTTCATTTCGTAACCTAGGAAAATTTTGTGCCCTGTAACCGCACAAAGCTTTGGAATATCGTTGAAATTTTTGCTTCCTTATTTAATTAATGATACTACATTACATACTCTGGAATGTTGACTACAAACAAGATTCTGTATTTCTTCAAATCGAAATCCGTAATGTATGAAAAAATGTTGATTGTTTTGTTGCTGCGTTTTGTTTTGGAAGAGCTTCATTAAAAAATTCCCGTATTCATTTTAGTAGGGCTTGATGGGATTGAGGCTCCTAACGAACAACTAGCTTTCATAAGCATGCTTGGAAAATGCATCATTATATGAGAAATTTTATATATTCTGGGTACTATTCAAGTCTCTACTAAAATGTTACTGTTTGCCTCAAGACCACCAAGCATGTTTTTTAGCAGGAGAATACGAAAAGTTGTTCAACCATGAAGCATGTACATCCAAGACGCATAGATATCAAAGATGATAAAAGCTTTGGCAAACAAGCAATTGGATTGTGTCACGGGATTCAAGTTTATATTCTTATCAACTCGATATTGACCTTCTAATATAGTTCAATCTCAATTATAAGGTCTCTATATTAAAAACCGTAGTATTTATAATTTTTTAAAAGCATGCACCTTGTTTGTCTGACATAAAGAGTATCTCAAAGTCTGCAAACTCTTTTGTTATATCTACTTTGATTAAAGTTAACTAGTCAGCGAAATTAAGAGGAAATATAATGATACAATGACAAAAAGCCCACGCGAGACTTCTTAACTTTAGTTTCAACAATTTTATAATTTTGCTGCAAATTAGACCTTTAGCCTTGCCCAAAATTATGGGTCTCTAAAAGATTATGGCATTTATCAAAAAATATAAAAGGTTTTTAATTTGTTGATAGCGTAACAGCTATTCCAACGCCAAGGCTGACTATTTATCAAACTCTGGCGGCCCTCTTATTGCCAAAAAAAAATAAATAAATAAAATAAATAGAAAATCCAACCATTACACATTGCAGTTCCGCTTTTGATTCAAGCATTTCGTTGGGGCATGAGTAATATGTGTACCACCACACCCATTGAATATAGCCATGGTTGGCTATCAAAAAACCGCCCTACCGTGTCCAGTATCGTCATTTCGACCAAACTCTTTGTTGACATTTCATGTAATTCTGTTTGTCATCCGAAACTTAATGTGCTGTGCCCGGTTTTTGTTTGAACTCTCTCTCTTTGTTTAATTAATTTATTTATTTGATGGTATTCCCTTGTCAAAAGAGCTACAATTTATATATATGTAAAGGGAAATACGTTATCAAGTGGACTTGCAACTTAAAATTAAAGATAAGCTCAATTGTTTTTACTTTATTTTATTGTTACGGCTAGGTAACTTGCACATTTTTCTTTCTTTTGCAACTAACGGCTATTTAATTATTATATAAAAAGTATTTTTGCGTATAAGATTTTAGTCTTTTTTTGGCAGTTTTAATACGGCTACATAAAAAATCAAAGACTTAGTGGCGCCCACTAGTGGCCACACTAAGCATAAAACTAAATGTTGATGAGAAGTATGTAAATTCTATTATTGCTCTAACTCTGTGCGCAAATAAACTGTAACTAGCTTGCGCGCTCTGGCGAGATACGACTGGCGCCCTCTATCGGCCATACTATGCACTTAAATTAAGGTTGACGAAAATACTGCAAAATTCGTTGGGCATTGAAATACCTTGAACTTGTTTTACTATCTTGCGGGTTCTGGCGAGAACTACACAAGCGTCTTGAGCATGAACTTAATGAAACTACAAAAGACTTACTGGCGCCCTCTTTAGGCCACACTGAGCACATAAATTACGGGTGACTAATATAATGCAGAATTCGTTGCGCATTGAACCAATTTGAACTTGTGTTACTCTGTATACTAAGTGGACTAGCTTGCGCGCTTTGCTAAAATACGAAAGACTTACTGGCGCCCTCTTTTGGCCACACTAGGCATTTACGAAAATGATGCAAAAGTGGTTGGACATTGAAGCACTTTGAACTTGTATTACTTTGTATACAAATAAGCTGCAACTAGCTTGCGCCATCTGGCGAGAAGTATATAACTTGCACGAACTTAATGAAATACGAAAGACATACTGGCGCTCTCTGTCGACCACATTAAGCACATACATGCAGGTTGAAGAAAATTATGCAAAACTCTTCACCCATTTAGCAACTTTGAACTTCTATTATTCTGTACATAAATAAGCTGCAATTTGCTGGCGCACTCTAGCGACAAAAATAAATTATGATGCGTACGACCAAGACAGCAGCTGGTAATATTAGCTTCCAAATGTATTCTGCTTTCGATGTCTTATGTTGTTTCTTTGTTTATTTGAATAGTTCTTTAAGATCTAAAAAACGTTCATAATGGTTTCTAAAAATATCAGTTGGGTTTACTTGAAAAGAACTGAAATTTTGAAAGCTGCTGAAAAAATGGCATAGAGCTTTACAGAGACCAAATATAAGCAGACAACACGGGATACACGTCTGCAGCAGTAGATAGCGTCTGTCGACAAGCGCTGCAAGCAGAGGGCGCCACCTACTAAGACGTTTATTGTTAGCAGCAGTTATTTCAGACAAACAAGCTTACTTTCTAGTGCTTCAAATTGACATCCTATCGAGCTGTGAACTGCAACCCCGAAGTTACTTGCACATATCTTTAATTTTTCTATAAGTTGTTACCACGAAACTAAAAAAAAATAAACAATTTCCAATAAACAAAACACTAAGGTCGTCCTGTTGTTGGCTGTTCCAGTCGCCTGATCCAAGTTGTTTGCCTACCACTCAAAGTCAATTGCTTGGCACTCAAAATCTATGGCGCCATGCTCGAAAAATGCTGTTTCCTAGTTAAGGGTGTACGAATATCTACTAAGGCTATTTGGCTGTCGCGCCAACGTTCCGCTAGAGTGCGACGCTTTGAAATTCTAGAAGCCCCCGTTAGACATTTTGTGACACGGCGGGTGGGCAAGTTCGATAAGTTTTTCAGTGCTTACGCACAAGTCTATGTAATTTGTACATATGTTTTGGCTCTATATATATATAGGCGGAAACATATGTACATAAAATATATAATATACTATAGGTTGTCATGTGTTTGGCCTTATAGACACACTCGTCATACACTAATAGTCTTATGTTAATATTACTTGTTGTGGAGAGCGCAGGAAACGCCAACCTAATTTTTTTTGTGTATATTTTTTGCTCAAAATAGGTCCTGGGGGAAGACAGATTAGTAGTGGTCCTAAGCTCATTGTGTGGGCTTTGTAAACTGAGACCAGAGAATTTTCTACTGCTGGAATCGGTTTTCAATTTTCGAGAATAAATTTGTGGTAACAAATTAATAAACAAAAATGTTGTAAACAGTGAATTGCAATGTGTACAACTAGATATGGCGATATCACGATAAATCAAATAAGTCACCCAAGTTGATTCCATTTGATTCATAACTCAATAGAAAGAAATATAAAACAAAGGTATCAACGTACTTTTTTAGAAGAAATAATGAGAAGCTCAACATATGTTAGTTGTGGAACAGCCAGCTCATAGGTACTCATAATCTGATAATAACTCATAATGCAATAAAGAGAACTTTTCTAGAACAATTTATATAAATTTATCAGAGTTTATTCCATTTGATTCGTAGCTCAATAGTAAGAAATATAAAGCAAACGTATCAATGTACTTTTTGGGAAAAAATTGTGCATAGCTCCATATGGATTACTTGTTGAAAAGTTCAGAATCCGCTATAGAGCTTTGAATTTGTCCATAGCGTTAGGCCACTGAAACATTTCAGATTGTGTATTCGAAAACTTTTATTCCTCCCAGTTTAGAGTTTATGTATGTTGCAGAACCTTAAGGCATAACACGTAATCGTATTAGACACTATAATACCTACCGATTTCCTTAAGATTATTTGCTTCAACACTTACAAGTTCATTTGCACAATATATCACAACGATTTCTACTCACAAAACAATAGAATTTTCAGAAATCATAATCATCTATTTCAAATCGAATCGAATGTTGGGAAATCATTTAAACTTAGTCCCATTTTTAGTAGCGATTTCAAACTTAAACTATCTTAAAATCTCAAAACATAAACGTATTTTTCAAAAAAAATAGTACAATATTTATTTTTTCGAACGGCAAATCGTTTTATTTGCAATTAACTGGATTTCTTGTGCGATTATAGTTGACAATGATTAAACAGATTATCGTAGCAGTTCGAAAATTGATAGAAGAAAAGAAAGTTATTTGCAAGAAAACGCCAGTTATTGCTAAATACTTCTTAATGGCAACGGCAGGAAATACTTTTGACATCAGCAATCTATCTCAAATGTCAGTACTATTGGAAACCCATGCATATATCGAATAAACTATAAGATAGTTCGGCGACCTACGATTGACAGAACGGCAGCTACACAGCCAATGTATTATAATGTGATTATCTTTAATATTACTTGTCCAATTAGCACCGACAATATCTATCCAAAAAATGTCTCGGAAATTAAAAAAAAAATTTTGGAGACAAAATAAAACAATTTAATTTGAAAACCGGCAAAATATTTTGGCATAAGGAACCCAACTAGAATACCTGTAATACAGCGATATATAGCATAGAATAAACCAACATTAATTTGGACGTAGTATTTTGGTATAAAGATTCCTATCGAAATGCTTACAGTTTCAGAATTATATCGTATAAACCAATATATCTATCGTCAATATATAAAAAATCCAAAATTCTGATCGGAACAAATCTTAATGCTTTTAAGTTGAACATATAGAACACCTTGAACCATTACTTGTAATTGTCCTGATCGTATTATATATCTCCGAATGTATGAGATAGACATCTATAGAATTGTTTTATAAATATAATAAATAAATTATCCATACTTCTTCTAGGAGTCTAAGGCTTCAACATAGAGCTTCCACCTGTCCCTATCGCTCTATTATAAAATTATAGCTGTTTTTAAAGCTTCTCCGTATGTATTCGAAGGAATATATCTTAAATTGGTCTGTATAGCTCATAACAAAATAGGCTTTAAATTTTATTTGGGATTAAATAAATCATCTCATTATCACAATATTATATTCCAATCTGTATTATTAAGATTTCAAAGTATAAAAATATAGTCTTCGTTACTTTTGTTTTTTTTTGTTTTTTGAGTTCAATTCAATTATTACAAAGAACATCTATTTTGCATATAAATTGATGCAAATAATTGCTTTAGATGCTAGTTACAGCATGCAAATGTTTATCATATGCATGGAATATGAAACAACTTAAAAAAAAGGGTATAGAGCTCTAGTTCTATATTCTCTGGTGGTACTTGAAATAAAAAGTTTGAGAGGGATTAACGATGCCTTAAAAAAGTATAGGGTTTTTCGTTTAATTATAATGAGCTAGAAACATCGAGAATAATTTAGACTTATTTTTTGTGAAAATGCTCACCTAAAGTAATATATACAATACAATTTTTTTGAATTTCCGAAACCCCAAAAAAAATTTAAGAAATATATAGAGCTTATTAAAGGTTGTAATTATTATATTAAAATAACACAAATGCTCAAAAAAATGTAAATTTCGTGAAAGTATGCTGTGTCCCTAGCCTGATGGGAGATTTTCAAAAGACTTCTGCGTCTATCTAGAAACTTGGAGATACAATATAAAAGTCAGATGTAGAAAGTAACATAAAAATTGTAATATTTATAAACAAAAAGGGATCGCGCTTGACCAAGTGGGGTGTATAGTTCGTGACTGGTCACAGATGCTCCAAGCAAGTGAAGATAATATCAGATGGAATAAGATAAAAATTGAATGTACGATTCGTGAGAAAGGAGCAGTAAAAGTTTTAATAATTATCTCATAAGACACTGAGGGAGCGTACACGTAGTGCTAGAGGTCGAAAATTAGTCTTTGCCAAGAAGTGCGTTACAGTCAATGATTCCGAATAAGAGCTTATGCAGAAAAAACACGCCTTGTCAAGTTCTACGATCATTTAAGGAAGGGAATTTACTAAGGCGAAGTCTACAAGAATATGACGCCAGTCGAATGTGAGGATCCCAATTTGAAGCCCCGAAGCGCAAAAATTAAGAATTGTTTTTGTGCAGAATTAATCAATTGCTGATAATGTTGATATTAGGGGGTTCCAAACGCCGAAGCAAGAGTCCAGTATAGGACGGACAAGTTAACCAACGCCTTAAAATGCAAGAACCTCTCTAGCATTATTTACAATGTTGTAAAAATGATTATTGAGCTTAAGTTTTTGATCAAACAAAACACCAAGATCGGACACACTATGGATGCCTTCCAAGGTAAAAGCCTCAAAAGAACAGGTCGCACAATAAGCAACACGACGAAAAAACGCCATAACAATGAAATTTGTTATGTTAGATATAAAAATACCCTTTAATTTTTGGAAGATAATTGAAACACACACTTATCATAGTCTTAAGGGTCTGTAACTTGTTTTCATGATGCTCTAACTCTTAAAATGAACTTACCATTTTCGTAGTAATAATGTTTATTTGTTGTTCTTCGACACTTTTAATTCCGGCAACATAGGGTTTAGCGATGTCCCTTTCCTTATAGACACTTCACTTTGTAGAACTCTTTTTTTTTTTTAATGAATGTAGTCATACTCATGACCAGATTCTTCTGATTTTCTTTAGTTTGATAATCTTCGATCCTACTTTCTTATTTCCCTGTTCGCTCGTAGGCGTTATGGAGCTGTTTTTTGTTTAAATATATTTGCCTTTTTCAACAGAATTCTTATTTCTCTGATTGTGCGCATGGATAATTGTGGATTTTTTGTTGAATTTCGCTTTAAGCAGAAAAATATAACAATGCAATTATAGCTTTGCCATGGGACCAAGCCCACCTTATTTTTCCTTGCGCTAACTTATAGCTTGGTAACATCTTTTCTATGAAAATTTCCAGCAAATTTTATAAAAATAAAAGCTTAAACCTGATTGAGTTTTCTACAGAATTTTAAGTTTCATGCGTATTATGAATATCCAAACGAATTCATAACAGTTTATTTTTAAGATGGATTTTATTTTATTTGGAAAAACAGTGGATTTTATAAAAAAAAAAACCAAAAAAATACATTAAACAGTGAAAGAATGAGTAAAGTTAATGCCATCTGATTCATTTTTAAGCAAAAATGTGACTATAGAAAATATAAGAGATAGTTTTTTATTTTTATTTATTCACAATTTCATTTATAGATTAAGAATTCTTTGAAATACATTTAAATTTCGTGGCTTTTGTAAA
Source organism: Chymomyza procnemis (assembly GCA_035046065.1). Classification (NCBI taxonomy): domain Eukaryota; kingdom Metazoa; phylum Arthropoda; class Insecta; order Diptera; family Drosophilidae; genus Chymomyza; species Chymomyza procnemis. Next base: position 37,535,587 of record JAWNOJ010000021.1, on the reverse strand, counting down.
ATTGAAATCAAATGCGTTACGAAGCGCGTGTAAATTAAGGGGCTTCAACTGCTATAGTCTTAGAATAAGTGATATAGGTATAGATATAGGAAAATATATAGAATAAGTGGCTTCAACTGCTATAGTCTTAGAATAAGTGATTTAGGTATAGATATATCAAAATATATACTTACAAAAATTTAAACTTCAGATAAGCTGCAAATTTTTCTTTTGTTTTAAGAGATGAGAATGCTATTATAGTCATGCCAAAGCGAGTTTTAAAAGTTTAGGGGTCTTTCTGCTGCAAACTGCATCAGACGCTATAGTCAAAACTAATCTGCAGTTCTAGAACTCTTGAGATTTCCCAAAATTTGAGTTAAATTGAGAGCGTTGTTAGAGACCTGTGGCTGCTGTTATTGTATCGAACGCTGAACGTTAAAACCTATCTGGAACTCTTGAGATTTGCTAAAATTTTGATTAAATTTGAGAGCATTATTGGTGGGCTTTGCCTGCTGTAATCCGAAGCGAACTTTATAGTGAAAACCTATCTAGAATTTCTGAGATTTCTCAAAATTTGGAGTAAATTTAAGCGCATTGTTAGGAGGCTTTGCCTGCTGTATCAACTGTATCAAACGCTGTACTCCAAACAAATCTACGATCTTGAACTCTCGGGATTTCTAAAAAATGTTGCACAAATTTGAGGGCATTGTTAGATTATGCTTGAGCAAAGACGTGCAACAAGTAGCGAAGAGATGGTAAAGAACTTTTCGTAGCACCACAATACGTTCCGCTGACGCAGTCATACAGAGTATATCAAAGTCGTAGTAACTCGTAACTTAAGTCGACACACTTGTTGACTTTGGATTCAAATTGCCTGTTATTTTGCAACATTATTGCATTGACTTTGGGGTCGTTGGAAAATCGCTCGTTGAATCATTTCTGACATGACTTTGTTGCGATAATAAATCTGATAATTATTCTTAACTTTTGTTTGTTTCTCTAAGCTGCTTAGTTTTGATTTTTCAGAAATAAATGGAATACTTTTGAAGATACCTTTAAATCGAACAAACGCTATTTGTTTATTTATATTCACTCATATCTGGTTTTTTTTTTAACAGCTGAAAAATCGATAATATCGAATTGCAGTACCAACAGCCGAACAAAGTGTCGCATTTTATTTTTATTGTCGCGTCAATTATTCATTTACTCATTGGTTGCAATACTGGCATTCTGTCAATATCGTTATAGTTATTGTAGACTGGACTGGACTTCACTGGACTGAACAGTAGTAGCGTCAAGGTTTTTGTTTTTGTCGTCATTGACTTAGTCATGGTTGTGGCCAACATTAGAATGCGAGACATTGTAAACTGACGGCCAAGAGTGACTTATTTGGGGCTCGTTTGTGGGGAAATAAAAACTTTTTAGTATTACAGCAAGCATTATGGGAACTTTGGCCCAGAAGGGATATATTTTTCATTGAGGTCAGTTAAGTTCCAGCAGTCATAGTGCTCTAGCCTACACTTATGATTCTTCGCCAAGTTTTTTTTTTTTTTTACGCTACAAATCGTTCTCTTAAGGATTTCATTTCGGAATTAATAATAGCATTGTGAGATTATAAAATTTTACGCTGCTGCGATTGCTATGCTCCCGAAATAGGTCTTACCTAGCCATCATCTGCTTCAACTAGTTGGTCCAAGTTTTCATGCTAATTAAAGCCTTTAATTGCCACAAAATCTGCGTGTGTTTTTAATTCGACGTCTGCAGACTAAAAAATATGCTTTCGTTTGCTGTGTATTAAAGTTTTGAATACTCTTATCGACTGTGCCCAGGGAAGTTCTATGAGCTGATATGCTTTTCTAAAGAAAAATAAGTTGAGCCCTCTGCATAGCAGGAATTCCAACAATTGATATTCTCTTAAATTTTATCTGAGTAGAACATACAATTCAATATAAATAGTAGACTTCGTTTTGCAGCTGCTAAATAAAAATATAAACAAATTAAACTAAATGTAGACTGTATATATTGTAATATAATATACAAATATTATTTAACTTACTTTGGAACTTTGAAATTTTTAATTTTGATTAATTTATAAAGAAAATATCATAATATCGGAAATTGGAACATTAGGAAAGTCGTGCATTTGCTGGAAAAATACATTTTCTATGTAAAAGTATTTTGCTTGAAGAATATTGTGTATATTTTAGTTCGTGAAATTAGTCTTGTTTTTAACAAATATGCAGTTAATTCTGAAAATTAATGTGATTTTATAATTGGATCGTTTTCATCTTCTAAAGAATATAATATTGGAAACTTAAGGATGAAAACTTGAAATCGTAGTTAGGGTAAAAATGTTAAGTTTTTGCTTTATTCTGCTAGATTTTTTATAATTTTTTGTATTTTTTTGTTTAGTTTTTTAAATTTATTTTCTTTCTATTTATTTATTTATTTGAAATTCATTTTATAAATATATATAATTAGTTAGGATAGGCTAGCATCAAATCAATTCAGATTCGTCTATAAGTTATGGTGGTCCGTTTTCAACGAGAAGATGAAGATTCATAAAGTTTTGTTGAAATCTTATTTTTTATCTATATTTTTTAAATCTAATTTTGTTAAATCTAATTTTTATTTATCAATCTTTTTGAACCTAATTTTTTTAAATCTAATTTTTTTATCTATTTTTGTTAAAATCTAATTGTTTAAATCTTATTTTCTTATCTATTTTTCTAAATCTAATTTTAAAAAATTTTTTTTTCTTAAACCAAATTTTTGAAAATCTTATTTTTTTATCTATTTTTTTTTAATCTAATTTTTTTATCTATTTTGTTGAAATCTTATTTTTTTTATTTATATTTTTTTATATCTTATTTTTTTTTATCTTTTTTGTTAAATCAAATTTTTGAAAATCTTATTTTTTTTTTCTATATTTTTTTAAATCCTATTTTTTATCCATTTTTTTAAATCTAATGTTTTTAAGTCTAATTTTTTTAATCTATTTTGTTAAAATCTAATTCTTTTAAATCTTATATTCTTATCTATTTTTTCTAAATCTAATTTTTTTTATATTGTTTTTGCTAAGCCAAATTTTTGAAAATCTTATCTTTTTATCTATTTTTTTAATCTAATTTTTTTATATCTTATTTTCTTATCTACTTTTTCTAAATCTAATTTTTTTATCTATGTTGTTGAACCTATTTTTTTTTAAATCTATTTTTTTATCTCTATTTTGTGAACTCTAATTTTGTTACATATAACTTTTATAAATCCATTTTTTTTTAAATCTTATTTTTTATCTATTTTGTTAAACCAAATTTTTGAAAATCTTATTTTCTTTTTATCAATTTTGTTTAAAAACTTTTGATAAATCTAATTTTTAATTGTCTATTTTGTTGAAATCTTATTTTTTTATCTATTTTTTTTAAATCCAATTTTTATTTACCTATTTTGTTGAAATCTTATTTTTTATCTATATTTTTCTTTACACCAAATATTTCTTATCTATTTTGTTAAACCAAATTTTTCAAAAATTTTTTTATCTATTTTTCTAAAATCTAATTTTTTTTAAATCTTATTTTTATTTATCTATTTTGTTGAACCTAATTTTTTTAAATCTAATTTGTTATCTATATTTTTTTAAATCTTCTTTTTTAAAATCTAACTTTTATAAATCCATTTTTTTTAAATCTTATTTTTTTTTATCTATTTTGTTAAACCAAATTTTTAAAAATCTTATATTTTTTTATCTATTTTTTAATCTATTTTTTTATCTATTTTTTTTAAATCTTATTTTTTTTAATCTTATCTTTATTTATCTATTTCGTTGAACCTAATTTTTTAAAAATTTATTTTTTTATCTATATTTTTTTAAATCTAATTTTTTTAAATCTAATTTTTTTAAATCTAATTTTTTTAAATCTAATTTTTTTAAATCGATTGTTTTTTATCTATTTTGTTAAACCAAGTTTTTGAAAATCCTAATTTTTGATCTATTTTTTTTTAATCTTGTTTTCTTACCTATTTTTTCTAAATCTAATTTTTTTATCTATTTTGTTGAACCTAATTTTTTTAAATCTAATTTTTTATCTACATTTTTGAAATCTAATTTTTTTAAATCCTATTTTCTTATCTATTTTTTCTAAATCTAATTTTGTAATATATTTTTTTTGAACCTAATTTTTTTATCTATATTTTTTTTAAGTCTGATTTTTTTATCTATATTTTTTTAAATCCAATTTTGTTAAAACAAATTTTTGAAAATCTTCTATTTTTTTATCTATTTTTTCATCTATTTTTTATATCTTATTTTCTTATATATTTTTTCTAAATCTAATTTTTTTATATATTTTTTGCTAAGCCAAATTTTTGAAATTCTTATTTTTTTATCTATTATTTTAAATCTAATTTTTAGTTATCTATTTTGTTGAAATCTTATTTTTTTATCTATATTTTTTTAAATGTATTTTTTTTATCTTTTTTGTTAAACCAAATTTTTGAAAATCTTATCTTTTTATCTATTTTTTTTAATCTAATTTTTTTTATATCTTATTTTCTTATCTATTTTTTCTAAATCTAATTTTTTTATCTGTTATGTTGAACCTAATTTTTTTAAATCTTATTTTTTATCTATTTTGTTGAACTTAATTTTTTTTAATCTAATTTTTATCAATTTTTTTTTTTTAATCTAATTTTTTATCTATATTTTTTTAAGTCTAATTTTGTTAAATCGAACTTTTATAAATCCATTTTTTTTAATCTTATTTTTTTATCTATTTTGTTAAACCAAATTTTTGAAAAACTTATTTTCTTTTTATCTATTTTGTTTAAAAACTAATTTTGATAAATCTAATTTTTATTTATCTATTTTATTGAAATCTTATTTTTGTATCTATATGTTCTTAAATTTTATTTTTTTAAATCTAACTTTTTTTTATCTATTTTGTTAAACTAAATTGTTGAAAATCTTATTTTTTTATCTACTTTTTTTAAATCTTGTTTTCTTTTTTTTCTAAATCTAATTTTTTTAATCTATTTTGTTGAACCTAATTTTTTTAAATCTAATTTTTTATCTATATTTTTTTAAATCTACTTTTTTAAAATCTAACCTTTATAAATCAATTTTTTTTTTTTTAATATTATTTTTTTTATCTATTTTGTTAAACCAAATTTTTGAAAATCTTATATTTTTTTATCTTTTTTTTGTTAAATCTAATTTTTTACAAATCTTATTTTTATTTATCTATTTTTTTGAACCTAATTTTTTTTAATTTTATTTTTGTATCTATATTTTTTTAAATCTAATTTTTTTAAATCTAATTTTTTTAAATCTAATTTTTTTAAATCTATTTTTTTTTCCTATTTTGTTAAACCAAATTTTTGAAAATCCTATTTTTTTATCTATTTTTTTTTAAATCTTGTTTTCTTATTTATTTTTTCTAAATCTAATTTTTTTCTCTATTTTGTTGAACCGAATTTTTTGAAATCTAATTTTTTATCTATATTTTTGAAATCTAATTTTTTTAAATCTTATTTTCTTATCTATTTTTCTAAATCTAATTTTGTAATATATTTTTTTGAACCTAATTTTTTTAAGTCTAAATTTTTTATCTATATTTTTTTAAATCTAATTTTTTTAAATCTACTTTTTTTAAATCTAATTTTGTTATCTATTTTGTTAAAGCAAATTTTTGAAAATCTTATTTTTTTATTTCTTTTTTTAAAATCTAATTTTTTTAAATCTTATTTTCTTATACATCTTTTTTCTAAATATACTTTTTTTGTCTATTTTTTTTTAAACTAATTTTTTTTATCTATTTTGTTAAACGAAATTTTTTGAAATCTTATATTTTTTTATATATTTTTTTTTTAAATCTAATTTTTATCTCATTTTCTTATCTATTTTTTCTAAATATAATTTTTATTGTCTAATTTTTTTAATCTATTTTTTTATCTATTTTGTTAAACGAATTTTTTTAAATCTTATATTTTTTATCTATTTTTTTTAAATCTAATTTTTTTATCTTTTTTTTTTAAATCTAATTTTGTTAAATATAATTTTTATTTCTCTATTATGTTGAACATAATTTTTTAAAATCTTATTTTTTTTATCTATATTTTTTTAAATATATTTTTTTTATATCTCCTTCTTTTAAATCTAATTTTTATCTATTTTGTTGAACCTAATTTTTTTTAATCTTATTTTTTTAATCTATTTTATGATCAATTTTTTTTTAAATCTTATTTTTTTATCTATTTTTTCGAATCTAATTTTTTTAAATCTAATTTAGGCAAATGTTATTTTTTTATCGATTTTGTTAAATGAAATTTTTGAAAATCTTAATTGTTTCTCTATTATTTTTTAATCTAATTTTTTAATCTAATTTTTTGTGATCTAATTTTTTTAAATCTATTTTTTTAAATCTATTTTTTTAAATCTAATTATTTTAGCATTATTTTGTTAATATTATTTTTTAAATCTATTTATTTTTAAAATCTTTTTTAATCAAATTTATTTTTTTTAAACCTATTTTTTTAATCCTATTCATTTTAATCTATTTTTTTAATCTAATTTTTTTTAAATCTATTTATTTTGAAAATCTTTTTTAATCAAATTTATTTTTTTAAATCTTATTCTTTTTAATCTATTTTTTTTAATCTAATTTAGGTAAATGTTATTTTTTTATCTATTTTGTTAAATGAATTTTTTTAAATCCAATTTTGTTAAGTCTAATTTTGTTGTATCTATTTTTTTTAAACTATTTTTTTTAAATCATATTTATTTCTCTATTTTTTTTTAATCTAATTTTTTGTGATCTAATTTTTTTAAATCTATTTATTTTTAAAATCTTTCTTAATCAAATTTATTTCTTTTAACCCTATTTTTTTAATCTTATTCATTTTAATCTATTTTTTTTAATCTAATTTTTTGTGATCTAATTTTTTTAAATCTATTTATTTTGAAGATCTTTTTTAATCAAATTTATTTTTTTTAAACCTATTTTTTTTTAATCTTATTCATTTTAATCTATTTGTTTTGTATGGAGTTCTGGCCTACAACCCTTTGCATATAAATATATATTTACAATTTAAATTTGAAGTTCTTAAGTATATATTTTTCAGGTTTCCAGACTTTCCCTTTTATTTATAACATTTTTAATAAATTATTTTTAACGAAAACTGTTACGCGTCTTGCCACTGTAGGCAAAAAATACCAGGAATTTGATTATATTTCAAAACAATTTTTATTCATTCTCCTAAATCTATTTCGTCGCCTTTAAAATAGTAAATCTTTTTACGACAACGCCTTGAGTTCCAGCTTCGATTTTGTTTGTATCTCCTCAATCGATACAGAACGATGACCACGAAGTGATTATTTGAGTTTAGCGTATAGTCAGAAGTAACACGGAGCAAATTAAGGCGTATAAGGCGGTTAAGGAACTAATTTTTGGCAAAATGATTCCGAAGTACAAGTGAGTGTGCATTATCATGATGCAAAACCCACAATTCTGGTCGGTTAAGACGAATTGCCTCACGCAAACGACACATAACAGTCAAATAATACTCCTTTTTAACAGTTTGATCGGTTGGAAGCAATTCAGAGTAGCCTACGTCACGTAAATCGAAGAAAACACTGAACATGACCCTGATTTTGGAAGAACTTTGGAGTGATTTTTTCGGTCTTGGCTCGCCTTTGGCATGATATTCGCTCGAATTATCGGCAAGTTCCGGATCGTAAGTGTAAAACCACATCTTGTCTACACTTATAATGCTTTTCATCTTGTCTTGATGGTCAGAAAGCATGGCTTCTCACACATCAACGTGACGCTGTTTTTTTCCAAGAAATTGAGTGTAAGACTTGACTTTTCGCATGTCGAAATGGGCTTTTTTTTAATGGTTTTTCAATGCTTCCGATATTCCAACAAGACCAGTAATGTTTTTAACACTCAATCGACGATTTTCGAGCATTTATTTCTTGATTTCGTTGACTTGTTGCTCATCAGTTGATGTGTAGGTGGTCAACCAGGCCCTCTTTGCACATTTTATACCAAGCAAATACACGTATTTTGAATAGAGCCAGTTGGCCAAAGGTCTTCTGTAACGTTCTAAAAAATTTATTCCGAACACAAATTTTGCTGTAACATTGTTGTTGTATAATTTCCGATATTGGTTAGAATTAAAGAATTGAGATAATGACATAAGATTTGACATGGTTGTCAAAGACAGTCCTGCCAACCTAAAAATAAAAGGATTTGTGCCAATCGGAAACCCAATACAATAATTCAAACCTATTATTTGCTTTGTTCTTAAATTTTAATTAACATTTCCCAAAATTATTTATTCTTGAAATCCTTGCCATTAGCAAATTGCTTATTATGTGCATCCCTGACTAGTGGGGGGGGTTTCATTTGGTGAAGCTTTGTTTTTTCGCCACGCCATGGCCAATGATTCACCCGAATAAAAAAATTATGTTAAGATGAGCTGCTTCCCACCGAACCAACCACAGCGAAAACTAATGTACTCTTTGTTGTGGGCCATGAAAATTCTGCTCAAAATAAAAAATAAATTCTAAGCAGCAAAGTTTCTAGCTGAGTCAGAGACCAGATAAAAAGACATTTAAAGAAACGGCGCCAGTTGCTGAAATGGTAAAGGAAAGAATAAAAATAAAATCGCATCGACATGGAACGAAAATATTTTTAGACATAAACAAAACGTAGACAGCTATATAAATGTGGCTGCCAAAAAAAAAGAAGAAAGAAAAAACACCTTCAACGCGACGAGTTGGATGTAATACTTTGTAGCTTAATTTCTATATCATAAAACATTTATTAAGATTAAAAGGGCCGTGTTTTTTTTGGGTCTGTTTTTGGCACTTTCAACAAGTTGTAGACTTGTAGAGAATTTGTGTCTACTATGTCGTAATCCTATGGTCAAAACAAATTGCAATTGCCTTATAGAAAAACTTTGAACGTTTGATTTTTAGTTCATAGAAAATTAATTTCAACTATAATGTGATGACGATGGCCTGTACCTTGAAAAGTCCAAGTAATAACTTTTATGTCTTGCTTAAATTTATGTCATGGGCGTGTTACTCAATATGACATTGAGCAGGCGTAAAAACAAATGTTTTAATACCTCGCAGCAGTTCGCGGTAGGCACCGAAATACTGCTGATTTCCTACCGAAAAAGGGCCAAGTTTCTAACTACTTCTTGGTGACCACTATAACTCCCAATTTAGACTCGATATCATAATTTTTGTCATGGGAGCACTGAGCAGGCGTAAAAGCAAAAGTTTTGATACCCCTGCAGTACTGGTACAAAGAAACGTTTAAATGCCTTCCAGCAGTTCGCGGTAGGTATCGAAATACTGGCACTTTCGGCATGTACAAACTGAATATTCACTCTTAACTCCGATTTGAGCTATAGTTTATAGTCAATCGATTTGGTTTAAGTTTGGGTAGACCATTGTAAAAAATATTTATTCGCCAAATTTGGCAATACTTCAGTCGTCGTAAATATATTCATTTCAAGTTGCTTTGTTTAGAACATATGGAAGCTATATTCCAATTGTTTAAACTCAAAAAGAGCAAAAGGAACTGATTCGTTATCTTATAAGGAATCTGAGTTTCTAATAGAATGCACAGAGCAACGCTCATCTCTAAATCAATATCTTTTGTCATGTTGACTTTTTGAAGGTAGCTTTGGCACTTTCAGTTTCAGTACAATATTTAAATACCCTTTAAGAAACTTGAGCATATCGGAAATTTGACTTGCTTGACATGCTGCTTATTCATTTTCTTTTCTTACTCAGCCTCTTTGATCTGTTTTTATGCAAATTTTGCTAAAGATTTTTTTGTACTAATATACAGTATGTACTTTCCAACCTTTACACTTTAGAAAAAAAAAAACACTTTTTAAACTAAAAGAATTTCATTAATAAAAACACTGTTGACGAATTTATGATACTCTTTAAAGCCTTCAAATTGTGGTGTTTGTTGTTAAAGATAACGTTTCCTGAACTAAACTTTCAAATTTATAATTTTTTTATTTTGCAATCAATAATAAGTGCGAAATAAAAAAAATTGCCATTTTCATATCCCAAACATTGCCTTAAAAATAAAACATTTTCTAAACTAAAATAACTTAATACTACTGCTAACGAATTTCCAATACTCTTGTATGATTGCATCAAAAAGTCTCACATTTTAGCAACTGCTATTTCCTCAACTTTGTTTTAATTTATAAAATATTTTACTCTGGGATCAATATTTTTGACGATTCAAAAATATCGCTTTCCGTTTATCAGACAAGATAGGATTATAATATTGAAGAAATTGCTTGCTAATTTAATTAACTAAAAAACGCCTTAAAATGCTAAAAATGTGTAAAAACTTTAAGTCTATAAACGATACATTTTATTGTTGAAAAATATTTTTGTACAAATATTGTTTGTAACATAATCCATATGTTGGGTTCAATATTGGCTCAAATTCCTAATAGCTTAGGGTGTTCTTGTAATAATAAGTACCTATATATTTGAGAACTTATTATTATTTCCCCAATATTTAAACTAATTATTATTATTATTTTTTTTATTTTTTCAGCTGTCAATATTATGTTAAGAGTCACCCATGGGTATTAGCGTATCAGGGCGTCATCACATTCTTCGTCTTAGCCAATTTCACATTAGCAACATTTATGGATCCGGGCATAATACCCAAAGGTATGTAGCGTACTAAGTGCTGATCAGCATCAATCCGCCCAGCGTAACTTGACTAAATTTTAGCATCACCCGACGAAGACTGCGAGGAGGAGTTACGTGCGCCGCTTTACAAAAATGCCGAAATCAATGGCATTACTGTCAAGATGAAATGGTGTGTCACATGTAAATTTTATCGACCCCCGCGCTGTTCACATTGCTCTGTATGCAATCATTGTATAGAAGTAAGTATTGGAAATCTCATGTTCCCTCAGTGTTGACTTTTATAATTCGCAAAATGCAGAGCACTTTGTAGGCATAGTTGTGGGTAATAATGTTTGCATTCCTCAATTCCCAGAAAGTTTGAGGCTATGCAAACTCGTATTACCTTAGAATTTCAAAGCACGAGTTCTCTTAAAATATCGTTAACGTTTTCGAATGCGAAATACAGCTATCCCATAAAATGATTCTTTTCTTTTCAATTTACTGCCAACAAAGATATATGAAAAATCGTTTTCAAAAATGTTTCCTGGATTTCGTTAAACAAAAATACTTATTCTGGGCATAATCAGCTGACATATTTTGGGATTATAAAAGTCAAGCGAGGTTATTATAATAATATTAATTGTGAATACTAATTTATTTACTCTTTGTTCATTGCAGACATTCGATCATCATTGCCCATGGGTGAATAATTGCATAGGACGACGCAATTATCGATTCTTCTTTTTCTTTCTTGTATCGTTATCGATACATATGCTAAGCATATTCTCTTTATGCTTATTTTATGTATTAAAAATAATGCCTAATATCAAACAGACGGCCCCCATTGTAGCGTATCCTTTTCAAACAAAACCAAAACTTAATTAATAATCTACGAGGTGTGTGACAAAAGTTTTGAAAGTTGTGATTGACAGCGTAGCGATGATGGAAGGAGCGTAAGGATCGGTTGCCAAAGCAAACCCTAGTTATGTTGAAAATGCTTTTTGTTAAAAAATCGAATTCTTTAAATCAAAAATCTTTTTCTAAGTGGAAAAGTACAACTAACTAGGAATTATAGTTTCGAAGGCAGATAATTTTGACTGCTCTGTAATATATCGATAACAACTCGTGTCTAGCAAGAACTCAGTTTATCCCTATAGCAAATATATTTTTTAAGCCAGTTCTTAATATTATAGTATCAATCAGTATCAATTCGCAGGTTTGGTGGTCCAGCAATCATACCAAATTTGCAGCACTGTCATTATGATTTTCGAATATGACAAATTTCAGAGTTCTTTGGATTGATGGGTTCATAGCACAATAAAATGTTTATGTTTTTGAAGCGTCAATTTGTCCAGTTCTTAAGATCGGATCGTTTAGGAGAAGTGGGAAATACATTCGGTTGACTAGGTTAGCACAACAATAGGGAAACAGCTGGGTAACGACTAGAAAACTAGTCCGAGTTGAGAGTTTTTAGAAATTTGGGTAGAGTATTGTTAAATGTTTATAATAATTATAAGTCCAGTTTTAATGTTCTCAGAAACTGAGTTGGACCAGTCTGTGGGATGTAAAATAGGTTCTTCTCCCTGAGTATGTAGTTGCCTAGCAGCTTTGCTCTTCTACGTGCCAGGGCTGGGCAGTTAGCGATTAGCTGCTCCATTGATTCGGCATCCTCCTCACAAAAGCTAGATGTCCTGTTGCTGACAAGGTCCATTTTGTGTGATCGTTTCAGGGAATGTAGCCTGTCAACGCTCCACAAAGTGACCTGAGCTGTGTTACATTGAAGCATAGAGCTTCCTTGGCTCTTGCCGCATTCAGGCACACAAATCTTTTAGAGTATCTGATACCCTTTAGATTGTTCCAGTGCTTTGCTTTCCTGTTTTCTTTTCAAACAAAAGCATATAATTTAAGAGATAAAAAATTCGCCAGCATTAGTTTGCAGACACAACTCGACTACTTTGGACCAATCTTTAAACTAAGAATATTCAGCCAGAGAAGTCTAAGATTCCCTGGAACTCAGAATTGGTTAGATGTAGAAAAATGAAGATATTTCAATTAGAATTTTGAATTAGTTGAATTAGTTTGTATGTTAAATGTTACCATGAATGTTCTTTTGGGTATTTTTGATATGGGGAATGCGTTATATATATAGAGGTATTTCGGAACAACACGAAAAATCGAAAAAGTTTTTTGGATAGTTTGTTTTCTATACAAAAAAAAAAAGCCGAAAACGTATGTTTAATTCAGCAAGAAATGTCAAAGATTCCCCAGTTGGTAAGAACCGAAAAAATAAAGATATATGTATTATTATAGGATGCGTTTAATTTAAATATATGCATGACATGAGTGTTTTTGGGTATTTTTAATAGGGGGATACAATGTATAGCTCCTACAGAGTTAATTTAGAACAACTTGAAGAAATCGAACGGTTGTATGGGATAGTTTTTCTATTTATTTATGTAAATTATAAGGTGAAGTCGATAATGTATGTAGTATTCAGCAACAAATGCAGAAGATTCCCCACTTGGTTGATTGATTGAATCAGAATATATGCGCTTCATTAGAATATATTTTTATTGTCATGATGAGCATATTTGCGTATTTTTGATAGGGAGAGAGTCGTAGAAACAAAACAACCTAAAGCCTAAGCTGCTAAGGCATCACAAATTGAACACAATTTATAATTGTGTCTCAATTTGCTTCAATAAAAATAATAATAATAAACAGATTTAATAGGATATTTCGTTTTTCGTGGTTAGAGCTTTAAGTAAGAAGATATGACAACATAATAGATTGGTTTGATTAGAATATTCTTAATGTTATGATGAGTGCTTCTTTAGGTATTTTTGATATGGGGAATGCATTATATATAGTTGTTCTAGAATCTCGTAGAAAACATAAGATATGTCGTTTATTGCAGGAGTTATTTTTTTTTATATGAATTAGACAGTAAATTTATTCCTTAATTAAAGATGCAGCGCAACGTAGATCTTCGGAATGTTATTAGAAAATGTTATTTACCAGCATTATACCAACTTTAAACGAAATGAGTTGATTGTAGCGTGAAGCTGCCATGGTCGGAATTGCGCAAAAACCGCTTTCCGGACTATTATTGTTAAGTTAGGACTTGCGAAGTTGAGAAGAAATGTTACGGATTTAAATGAAGCACTAAACTTTCAGTCAATTTGCAGCAAAATATTGTTACTTGGTTATCCTTAACTTATAGCTCTATTCGATAACGCAGTATGATCTTAATGGGTCTCGTCACCGTCCTAGCTATACCTATATTTGGTCTAACTGGTTTTCATATGGTACTAGTCTCACGTGGTCGCACCACAAATGAACAGGTAACTGGCAAGTTCAAAGGTGGCTTCAATCCATTCTCACGCGGTTGTTGGCACAATTGCTGCTATACGCAATTTGGACCTCAATATCCGAGGTAGGTGCCCAAACAAGTCAACAACTTTTAACAATGCAACTAATACTCTTTAATCGTAATTCTTTTTTTTTTTGTTTGGGGGGGAGTGCAGCTTATTAAAACCGAAGAAATTTGCATCGCGGCGTTCACAAACACAAAATCAAGGCATCAGCACCATCTGCAACGATCGGACCAATCAACAGACCAATGCTGGCGGCAATGGCAATGCGTCAGCCGGTGCCATGCACGGCACATCCGTACAATATTCACCGCGCTCCTATTACGATACGAGTCGGGAGAAGCGTGGAATACAGGTAAAGACTTATATGGCCGAGGGCAATGGTTATAATCAGCGGTCGGGCAGCACAACGCTTTATAGTAAGGTGGGTAACATTTTGCAAAACAAAAACGCAATGCAAGATCTAAAATGAGAATAATAATAATAAATGAATGCATTGAGAAACACAAAAAAAAATACAAAAAAAAAATACTTCAAAATATGCAAATTCGAAAAAAAAATTTATACAATTATTGTATAAAAAAAAATATTAATTAATTTCATGTGCGAAAAAAAGAGCAGAAATTATCAATGAAATGCACACATTTGTTCTTTTTGTGCTTAATTTTTTTTGCTTGTATTGTTGCCTTTTTTATTGTTGTTGTAGTTGTTTTTTTGTTATTGTTTATAAAATTAGCTAATAGTTGTTGCTATTGTTGCTGTTGTTGTACTGGCTTTGTATTTAGTTCTTTGTAATATTTGAATTGAAATTGTTGTTCATTTAAGCTTAGTACTAAAAATATTATATTTTAGCTAAATTTTTCATTTTTTTTTATTTACTTAACAATATTAAATTTTTTCTTTGCTTAGTTAATTAAGCTTTGTTGAAACTGCTTTGTTAAGTGTTGCTTTTTGTTTTAATTTATTTTTTTTGTTTTATATATTGAACTACAAACATAATCAAAATGCAGCTAATTTACTAACATTTCCTTAAAAAATATTTATATATATATATAACAATAATATGTGTGTGTGTGTGTTACTGTTTAGGTTAACTATAAATTATTTATGTTTATTGTTTAAGCTTTTTAATGCTAAGAAGTATGTGGTTTTTTGTTGCTTACGCTTTGCATACAAATTGCATTTGAAAAAGTTACTAGTGGTTGTAATACAGGGTGATTTTTATGGTGCTGCTTGAGACAACGTCTTGACAAGTAGTGCCAAAACACATTTGTTTAGACTGAAAAGGTGTTCGATAGCTGTTCTGGTTCTTGTTCTTTTGCATAACAAAAAAAATATCAGATTTAAGTCGTAATTTCTTTACAATAGTTTAATGTGGATTGAAAAACAATACATCAACTAATCAGTAATGTTTTGTGGACATTTGGCAGAAGTGCCCAATTAAGTCTCCTGATGTCGTAATTCATTTTTCGAATAACAATATATAAATTTCAGTTTATAGGCTCACATAAAAAACTGCAATCAACATACATAATTTCATTTGGAAGAAGCACCCAATTAAGCCTTCACTTGTTCCGAATCTTTTTCTGAGTAATATAAAAATATTTCATATTGACTGTATATATAAAATAACTAGAAGCAGCCGTCATATCTTTAGGAAAGTTTATTGTTTGTTGAAAAAAATAATTAAATTTAAAGAAAAAATGAATGAATGAATTTCCTTCAACCTTGGTGTCGACGCTTCAATGGCGGAACATGGTGATATCTCAATTAAATGCTGTGCGAAGAGGACAGGGACCTCAAGTTTATAGCCGAATTCGAAAAGCCGTGTCTTATTAATAGAGATTTTACTGCAGCAAAAAGATTATTTTTGCTAGCTATGCCAGTGCTAGGCAAATGCACCAGTGCTGCAGGTTGGAAAAAAAAACACAGTTCTTCGGATGTAGAGGCGAGCATGCAATCGAGACCCAGAAAGAAATACATCAGCTTAATAAGCAACACTCCAGTTTTGTAATACTTTTTTAAGATTTTAAAATCTTCTACATAAAGGGTGATTTTTATGAGCTCGACAAATAATTAAAAAGAAAAAATAGTCAATTCAGAAATAATGTATGAAACCTGCAAAAGGATATTTCGTAAAAGTTGAATAGTTTGCAAGCAGTGTACTGTAGCGGTCGCATTGTTTTTTTCTATCTCTCATAAAGGTTGATTTTTAAGAGCTTGATAAATAATTAAGAAGGAAAAACAGAAAACACTTGAGAAATTAATCTGCAAAAGTGTATTAAATAGGTAAATATTGGCCAATTTGTAAGCAGCGTAGCGCTCGCCGATTATAATTTTCAGAATCTTCCGTTCTAAGGGTGTGATTTTTAACAGCTACAGAAATGAATGAAAGAAATTAAAATATATATCAAAGAAATATATGAAAATTATAGAAAGAGTACATATAAACGTTGCCTATTTAATAAGCAGCGTACGCTTGCGCTTGTCATTCACAAAAACGATTTAATATTTTCACAATGTTCCTACGCATAAGAGTGATTTCTAAGAGCAAGATAAATATTCAAAAAAAGACTTAAAATTCAGTAGAGATGTGTGAAAACTGTAACAGACTGTAATATTGGTTAGTTTGCATACAGCTTACGGTACTGCTCGCTATTCACAATAATGTTTTCAGAATCTTTCTGTTCATTGATAGTGATTTGTAAGAGCTACAGAGATAAGTGAGAGAATCTTAAAATTTCGCAGAATTTTTTGGCAATTGTAGCGAGATTATATATAAATGTTGGCCAATTTGTAAGCAGCGTACGGTAGCGCTTGTCATTCACAATAACGTTACGGTATTCGCAGTCTTCGGAAAAAGTACAGCACAATGTTGCCGTCATCTCAAAATGCACAGCAAACAGCTCATTTTTGGGATGTATTAATAGATCTTGATATATTTTGGATTGCTCTCAAGTTCCCATGGATCAATACTGCTTTTTCACATATTTGTTCAAATCAGCCTGTAAGCAAAGATACTTGTAAAACCGAGCAGGAATTTTCGTTAGTAAAATGCATTAATTTGAAGCGCTGATTGTAAGTCGTTTCAGAAGTTAGCTTATGTTGTCAAAAAATAAGTTATAAGAAAAATCACCCTTTATACTAATTTTTTTTCGCATACTTCGGCTGAGCTAGAGCACGCTTCAAAAAAAGCTATACGGAAACAGTTCAAACTTAAATACATTCTAGGAATTACAAAAACAGTTGCTTTTATAGTATCGGGTTTGTAGAAAACTTTTGCTACCCTATAGAGAAATCGTTGGGAAATATGTTAAATGTACAGTCAACTCTACTTGGTGTTGCTTATCAAAACAGCATATTTTGGTACATATGCAAAATGCACTTTTTTATTTTTTTTTTTTCAAAATGTACATCCACACACAGAAATTTAAAATTAAGTCGATGTAATTTACTATCTATTCAGGATTATTCTTGATTTCGATTTCGAAAAAAATACACGGTATTGCAGGCAACAGCGCATGTAAATTTCGAGTGTGCACGATGAGTTGTGGATTTCAACAAAATCACTCGAAATTGACGTTCAGCGTTGATTGCGATTTCGTATATTTTTGACTAATTCTCGATCTCCAGAATATGCTTTATTATAATTTCTTTTATGCCAACAAAATGCCAGCTTTAATTTGATTTCTTAACTTTGGGCTGATTTTTTAATGCATGTGGTTTTGATGAGAACTTATTTCTATTTTATTTTTATTATTTACGATTTTTTATTCCTTTATTTTTCTTAGTTACTTCTTTTTGATTTGCATGTATAAAAATATATTAGCGTTCTGTTTGTAGCACCAGCTCGTACATAGTTTATATTGTACATGTTTTTGGTACTATTTTGCAATCTAAATATATATATATATATAGAATGAATTGGTCAAAACAAAACTCTACACTTACTGCAAGCACCGAAAAAGGTAAAAAAAACCAAAAATTTCAATACAAAATATTTACTTCTAATTTATTTAATTATTGATTGAAACTGACTGATTGATACTACCGATTGACTTAAATTTAACTTTACAATACATATATTATTTTTTTATATATATTTTATTTTTTGTCCTCACGCTTTATATGCAATTAATCTATTTATATATATACATCATTTTTTCAATTCGATTAAAAATTTTTCAATATTATGCTCTCCACTTTGGGAGTAGTTTGTACCTCAACTGAACTGAACTGCTTGATATAAGTCGTCATATTTATGAAATTATAAAGATTACACTTCACATTCTTTACGCTCAAAATGAGTGGAACTTGAAGATTTCTAACTAGGAAGTGAAATATAGAAGAATTGAAAATAGTCTGGTATTCAGTGGCAATTTGGGTTTGATTTAAATCTAATCAGAAAAATAATGTCACATAATAGTGACATAAGTCAGCTATAGCTGTGTAAATCCTGTACTTGAGCTCTTCGAAAACATAATTTTTCACTAAAAATTTTACCATCATCCAGCAAACGTTACTTTTAAATATTTTGCAATTTTTTCAAGATCATAGCCTGCCATTTCGTATCGATTTGACTTCTGAAAAGTTATGGACTATAGTTAATTTCTTTAATTCCAAACACATGATGTGGCACCCTATATCGAATTTAACAATTTCTTTGGAGCTCTTTGAATTAAGATCAAACGTTCAAAAAGCTTTAACAGAACTTAAGTTCTCTTTAGAACTTTGCTAAGTACCAATTAAAGCTTAAGCAGTTTTTAACGATAAATTCACAAGAAATTGTTAAATAATGTTGATTTTTAGGTGATTGTGACAGAATATATTTATTTTACTTTTTGAAACAAAGAGAGTTGTACTACTGGATAAAAATACTTAGCTGTAAAAACTTATACGATTAGTTTAGTTCTGGGTAGTTCTATTAGTGCAGCTAGGGTGTCCAGGTTATTCCTCAATCCGGGGATAGGTACAGTGATACCAACAAAATTGCAAACAGTTTTAATTATTGACGTTTGAAAGAAGGTTTCTAAATTTTCAGTTTGAGTAATTATTTCATTAATAGAGAAAACTATTTCTATTGCGTTTTGAAACCTTCAAATTTGTTGTTTTCAGAAACTTATTCTTTTTACTTTAAGTAAAGCTGAAAATATTTTTAAGAAAATCATCTTCATCTCTGCAGATGAAGAAGGGATTGGAAAACTTCTTGAAACTTCTTCCTCAAGAAGTTCTTATTGCATACCAAAGAAGGGATATTTTATTTTTTTTTTGTTATTTATGCCTTATAAAGAGAGAGTTGGAACAATTCAAGCTCAAAATGCAGTTTGGCTTAGGGCAAAACCTTGGTTAGCTTGGAGTTACGTCCGATTTAACTTAGTGCAAAATAAATTCAAATGTTTGAATGTGGAAAATCAATTGAAATAAAGATATCAACCTACATATAAAGTTAATAGACTTAGCGCAAATAAGTTTGTGGAGAATCTTAAAATGGGGTTTCTATATATATGCAGTCCTGTACGGTAGCTTAACTCTACCTCCCCACACGACTCAGATAACTTGTTTTCGTTTGACGTCTATAAGCGGGGGTTTCTATATACAACTTAGAATAATTATGTTCCATACTGGACGTAGTTTTGTAGATCATCTACAATAATAATAACATGGAGTTTCATTCATTTTTTAAATCGGTTAAAAATATTAAGCGATGGTTCTTGGAGTATAATGTATCCTTTTGAAACTCACTTTTCTGAAATAAGTTTCAAGCAATACAAATATGAAGTAATACAACTCTTGGAAGAAAATTTTGCGGATTTTCGGCTTAGTAACGATATATTTCAAACGAACTTTCGAAAATTATTGTTAATAATAAAAATTTTGTAAATCTTTTATGTTCTAAACAAAATTGTTAGTTTTGGCGAAGAAAATGTTGAAAGAGACAATTTTTTTTTAGAATTATCGACTTAGAAAAGGTATTACGGAAATCTGTTGTTATTAAGAACGGAAGGGACGGTAATTTTGTCTATGTTTTTTGCTTTAGAAAATATAGTAGATCTGTTACGTTACACCTAGTGGTGAGGCGGTGCTTTTGTCGCCTCAGCCACCGTCACAAAATTCCAGTGGGGCGAAAAATATCTTGAGTTTTTGCTCAATAACAAATATTTTCCAAATTTGTTACCTTATTTTATGATATTCTAAGTCTTGGTAAAGAAAAGTTCAAGAACCTTTGAGAATTTGGCATAGAAATTATCTAAATCGTTTTGTTATTTTGATGAGAATTTCGAGAATTTGGGATAGAAATTTTCTAAATCTGTTTCGTTACTTAGATGAGAATTTCGAAAATTCGAGATAGCAATTTTCTAAATCTGTTTCGTTACGTAGATGAGATTTTAAGTTAGTGAAGAAGTAAAATTCAGGCAGCAGCATTTTGAGAATATTTGGTTTGTGAAAGCTATACTTTTTAGTGCTGTGACGTTGTGCTTTTTCTTTATTATTTCTGGAACTATACTTTAAGTTTAATGAAACATATTTTATAGAACTTCAAAAGTGATTATCATGGGCTTAATGTACACTTGAAGAAAATAAGAAAATTATGCAAAAATGGCACGATCTTGCAGCTTTTTGTACCAAAATCGCACCTTATATATAGATTTTCACTAAAAGTGCCCTCCAAATAAAAGATCACTTATTTTTTAAAGTTTGTCTCTCGGCAATTATCAGATCATGGCCAGGATTTTTTTTTTCGAAATATATCTCTAAAGCTTATAGAGTTTGTCACAGATAAGCAATATTCGGGGTTGTGATTCCATAATAATTGTTCATTATCTGTTGATTTTTGTTTCCCCCACCCATATGTTATTTCATATTTATTTATTTCATTTAATTTGATTTAATTTTGTTTGTAATAATAATATTAATAATAAAATGTTTTTAAACGTAAACTAAGTGTATTATGTGCCCCAAACGCTGGCAATCTAAATAAAACAACAACAAAAAATTGCTTTATACTGTGTTGCATCATTAGTTGTCACCCGGACAGGAGTGTTCCGATACGGATCTGGAGCCACCACCCGCATCTCAGAGTCAAGACTGTGAGCCAACGCCACCGCTGCAGCGTCACAATTCGGCCAACTTTTATTTGCCACAAGTGGAGAATGCGGTCGCTGGACTGAATAATGGTAATATAGCAAGTGGTGCGGGTGGTGCGCCAAATGCCACACAAGCGGGCAGCGGTGGAGGCGGCGGTGATTCGCCACGTCATTTGCGCATGTATCATCCCAGGCATAGTCCACATGCGCGGCCACGGTAAGTTTGATCAAACAATTATTGAGCAGATCCTGAAGTAACTTTTGTTTCGTTTCGCCAAACAGCGGCTTGGATCCACAGATTGGTTATACAGGCGAGGCGCTATCGCCAGAGCATCCAGGTAGCTATGGCAACAGCCAGAGCATATCAGCAGCACAAAATCAGCGCAGTGGGACGACAACGGCCACACCCACCATGCAACAACGAATTAAGCCACTAGGCGTTGCCACGCCTCTTGTTATGGCTAGTCCAGTGAGAAGGTTAGTTATTGACAATTATGATGATTATTGGTTAAATAATGTTGATGACGATGAAGATGATAATGTTAATGATAATAATGTTGATACTGCTGCTATTGACAATCATCATGTTCATGCTAAAGGCAAAACCAAAAAGGTTAAAAAAAGAAAAAAAGAGAATGTGCGTTTCAATCCCTATAAACAAGAAGTTTATTAGTATTAACTTGTGCTGCTTTGATGAGCCAACCACAATCCCAAGAGAACACCTATCCTGTACCCAAAAAATCAAAAATCCAATGAAGATGATATACATATTATTGCTGCTTTGTGTATGCTTGGCTTACTCCAAACCATAATAATGCCTGAGTAGAGTACTATATGTGTTTGTTGTGGCAATCATAAAATCAAAAGCTTTGGTTACTCATAAAACTTGCAACGTTCGCAAAGAAATATATAATCAAACAAGATATAATAATTGAAGTGCCCGTTCAGACTAGGCTAGGGGTTTTCTTGAAAAGTTATAAAAAGCAATTGTGTGTAGGCAAAAGTTGAACAAATTTGGTTTGAAATCCGTTTGAAATAGTATTTGCTCGAATCGTATATTTATATATAGAGGGAATATGGGTAGAACTTGTAGACCCCAAAGTCAGGTAATAGCGCTGCAACGTAGGCTAGTAATTGAGTTCCTTTTTTTAACTATAAAAATTTAATTTTTTTACCTTTAGCTTTAGGCACAAAACAAAACTAAAAGACAAGGCTTAAATATTCTAATAAATTTATTAACTTTATGATTTCATAAAATTTAATACCTCTCGAGATGTTATAGAAAATTTTTATAAACCCACAACTCGGTGTTCAATAATTAATTATATGAGATTTTATGTAGTATAATTTTAAATTAAATTAAAGTAGCTGTGTTAAAAAGTGCTAAAAGCATGTAAAAATTATTTCATAAAATTATCTTAAATAAATTTGCAATTTAGTTATTATTTTTATTATTATTTGGAATATGTTTTTTTATATGTTTTTATATTTCTCTTAAAAAGTATTTTTTATTTTTAATAATTTTTCAAACTGCAAAAACGTCAACAAAAGATCTAATCTAAATTATAGTTAGTTATTTTTAAAATTATACAAAACAAACCAAATATAAAAAATAGTAGGTTTTAATGAATATATTATTAGACTTAAAAAAAATATGTTCTTAAGTTTTTTATTTAAAAAAAAATTTATTTTATTTATTAAAATTTTTTTTGTTTTTTTTTTAATTTATTTTGTTTTTTTTTTAAATTTATTTTGTTTTTTTTTTTAATTTATTTTGTTTTTTTTTTAATTTATTTTGTTTTTTTTTTTTTAATTTATTTTGTTTTTTTTTTTAATTTATTTTGTAATTTCTAATTTTTTTTTAATTTTAAAAATGTATTTTTTTATATTTTATATTTTTTTTATTTTTAAAATTAATTTTTTTTATATTTTTTACATTTACTTTTTTAGTTTATTTTTAGTCAATTTTTCTATTTTTTTAGTTCCTTTTATAGTTTGCCCTTTTTTCGTTTTTTTTTTAGTTTATTTTTTAAGTTTATTTTTTTTAGTTTGTTAAGTTTATTGTTTTTATAGACAATTTATTAATTGGAGTTTATTATTTTTAAGTGTATTTTTATTAGTTTATTTTTTTTGTTTAATTTGTTTAGTTTATTTTTTTAGTTTCTTTTTTTAGTATCTTTTTTTTGGTTATTTTTTTAGTTTGTTTATTTTTTAGGTATATTTTTTAAGTATATTTATTGTTTTTATCAAAAATTTATTAATTGAAGTTTATTATTTTTTAAGAGTAATTTCTTCTTTTTTAATTTATTTTTTTTTAGTCTACTTTTTCAGTTTATTTTTTTGAAGTAAATTTTTTTTGAGTTTGTTTTTTTCATTATTGGTTTTATCAACAATTTATTATTTGATGTTTATTATTTTTTAAGAGTATTTTTTTAATTTATTTCTTTTAGTTTTTTTCATTTTAGTTTTATTTTATTTAGTTTATTTTTTTTATTTAGTTTATTTTTTTTATTTAGTTTATTTTTTTTATTTAGTTTATTTTTTTATTTAATTTATTTTTTTTAATTTAATTTATTTTTTTCAGTTTAATGGTTTTAATAACAAATTATAAATTTAAGCTAATTTTTTCAATTTATTGGTTTTATCAACAATTTATAAATTGAAGTCCACTTTAGTTGGAAAAAAAGCTTTTTCTCATTATTAGCTACATAAATAAAGTCACGCCAAAAGCCAGTAGTTTTTTCTTTTAGTATTTCATAATTTAATTTATACACTTTAATATATTTTATAGATGCTCAATTGATTTAATTCGTCGAAAATTAGCAGCATAACGTCACACCAAGTCTTATTGTTATTTTATTTTCAAATTTGAGAGCCTGCTTTTGGCAAATTAAAGAAATATTGTGTTATAACCTCACGCCAAGGCTCAGTTTTTTATTTTATTTTATATTATTTTTTTATATTATTTTTTTATATTATTTTTTTATATTATTTTATTTTATTATTATTTAGTTTTCAATAGTTTTTTTACTAGTGATTTAGTTTCTTTAGAAATTATAAAAAAAATATTGTTCAAAAAACTATTTTTTTACATTTATCAGAAAGAAATGTACGATACTACAAGGCTTATTTTATCAGTAGAACTTGAGTTACGAGACGTTGACGAAGTTTGCCTTTAAACTTTTTTAGAACTCGAAGGTTTTAAACCGATGAAGATATGAGTTTTCATTAAGTCGAACTGAAAATTTGTCGCATAACGTCACGCCAATTGTCATTGTTATTTATTTTATTTTGAGAGCATGCTTTTGGCAATATTATTTTATAATAACGTTACGATTAGGCCCACTTTATGACATGAAACTTTATAAAACCATATTTGTATTTGA
Organism: Chymomyza procnemis; assembly: GCA_035046065.1. Lineage (NCBI taxonomy): Eukaryota > Metazoa > Arthropoda > Insecta > Diptera > Drosophilidae > Chymomyza > Chymomyza procnemis. The sequence goes on along the minus strand of JAWNOJ010000021.1, from coordinate 37,511,082 downwards.
TAATTATTTATTTTTCAATCGAATTTCTTTGAATATACAAATAGGGAGTCATTTTATTGGCAGAATTTATGAATTAAACTTAAAAAAACCCACTTTTCCATCTAGCTTTTAGCTTCTTTTATGAATTATAATTATATAATTCTAAAAACAATATTTTGTTTATTTTTGATTTAGGCCCATCTAATGACATGAATAATTATAAAACCATACTATTATTTCAATTATTTTATTATAATTTATTTTATTATTTATTTTATTATTATTTACTTTTGAATAGTATTTCTTCGAATATAGCAAATTATGTTGACAATTTTTGATTTAGGCCCACTTTATGACATGCAATATTACAAAACCATATTTTATTTTATTATAAATTATTTTTATTTATTTTTCAATAGTATTTCTTCTAGGGTATAATTTTATTGGCATCATTTATTAATGAATCTTGAAAAAAAAGAGTATGCTACAAGTCTATGCTTGTTATTTAATTTTCTTAGATCCATAAAAATATAATTAATTTTTAAGTAATCATGAATTGAGTTGTACTTCAGATGTTGATTCTTTTTTTATTTGAAGTCGGACAATTTCAATTGGAGTTTTTATGCCGTGTACTAGTTTTGACAGAAATAAAAAATAATATAGTTATAAAAAATAAATTTTGCGTCTGGGAATTTGTTTTTTTTTTAGTTTGTAAACTGCAATTACCAAAAGTCAACCAAAGAGGTATTTTAAACTATAATGTTAACTAACTCTTGAAATTCTACAAAACAAACCAAAAATATTAGTAAGTGTTAACAATAAAAACGAAATTTGTTTTAAAGGTATAGCTCTAAAGTTATAAGTTTGCAATTGCTATTATTATTTCTTTTTTAATTTTAGCTGTAGGGTCTTTAATTTGCAATTAATATTTTGTCATTAGCAGCAAAAACTTTTGTCACGGAAATTTTTTATTATTTAAGCGAGAATATAATTTTAAGTGAACAGAAAATTTTGCGTAATTTGACGCTTGAAGCCAAGTTTTTTTAGAACAAAAATTCAACAATTTTCGCATAATATAACTGCAAGTCTACTTATTTTTTAAAATAAATAAACAGTCTAAAAATATTTCGAAATAACGTCACGCCGAGGCGCATAGCAGACTTTCACACTGCCGTTAAGACGGTTTGGTTCCCATAAACAAATAAAATAATAAATAAATTTAAAAAGTTTTAAGCCAAAAATTATGCTAATTATCTTAAAATAACGTCACGCCAATGCGCGCAGTCATAAATTATTGTTATATTGTTTTATTTAGGATTGGCATTAGGTAAAAGCAGTTTTACGCCAAAAGCAAAGCTAAATATTTTACAATAACGTCACGCCAAAGCCTTTAAAAAAAAAATAAAGTAACAAATCAAAAATATTTCGAAATGATATCACGCCAAGGCGCATAGTATACTTACACTGCCTTAGAGACTTTTTGGTTGGTATAAATAAATAAAATAATAAATAAATTTTAGCAGGTAGTAGCAGTTTGAAATCAAAAGTAAAGCTAAATATATTAAAATAACGTCACGCCTATGCGCGCAGTTATAAATTGTTGTTATTTTGTTACTCAGTACGAAACGGACGCTATTTGTCGGTTTAGCTCAAAATAGCGCTTCAAAATTTATATTTTAGAACTCGGGTTGTATAGTTTTTATCCGTATTGGATGGTCTAAAAAGAGCAATTAAAATGACATTAGTTTTAAGCGAATATCGCGTTTTTAAGCTTGGGCAAATATAATCGGTTTGCCTTCATTAAATATTCCTCTCAAAAAAGCACAGTGGGGTAAAAAGTGCACAAAACTAAAAGTGTAGAAAAAAGTTACTTGATCTTATAATATAAGATTTACTTTTGCGTAGGGTTTTCTAATTAATAAAGTCTGAACGGGCTTAAGCTTCATCTTGCCAGTTTGTAATTTTGTCCTGCGGCAATGTATGTACTTTTAAAAATTATTTTTATCAATCAATCAATCAATCAACGCTTTTCTCATGTAATAGCTTATTATATTCTTATGCTAATAAAGTTGAAATTTGCATAATGCTACGCATTACAGTGAAGAAGTTTCTTTAAAATGTGGTAACAACGATATTCCCAAAGCTAGCGATGTTTTTATTGAATATTTTGAAAATGTTTAAAAGTTTTTTTTTTTTAATAGAATTTGTTTCGAAAAATAATCTTTAGTGCAGCCTATTCGGAAGAGGCGCAGAAATAGCAATTTGAGCTAGAGCGAGGCAGCAATAGTGCAGCACAAATGTGAGCGAGATGGCATGTTAGGCCGCTAGTAGAATGATGCTATGTTTACACTGTTCCGCGCTTTGATGCTGCGTTTACACTTTGTCACAATGAACAATGAATACATTTGTTGTAAAAACTATTGAGAAGTTGTTTGACGTAGTTTTTAATTGACCAATTTCCTTTAACTTTTCAAAGTATGTTATATATATATATATTTCTTGATTTAAGGCACTACAAAATGACAAATGAAAATACCAAGATATTATTACATTTGGGGCCATTACGTTCCAGAATTGTGTAATCTACAATGCTTCCAGTCATTTATTTCAGTTATTTCATTCGCGACAACTACGATTAATTAAAAAATGCAGAGCCTAGTGCTGTGATATAGTTAACTAGAAATAAATGAATATACAAGACTCCTGGGTTCTTACAATTTATGCCGTATTCAGTTGTGAATACATAAAAATAATCAAAATCGTTTGTTCAATTCACAGCTTAAGATGGACTGCATAAATAGCAGTACCTTTCTATATGTTAAACAAACAAAAGTGTGCCACTTCAAAACTCTTTAAGAGCTGGTTGTTTAATTTGTGGTCAGTTAATTGTCTTAAATTTAAATTTCTGTTTAACAATTTTTATTTCTCTTTATCAGCTGCATCACTTTATGAAAATCGTTGGCGGCAGTTTTCAGTGGTTTTTTTTAGCTAGAACCTTACCCTTAAAACGTCTGAACAAGTAATATTTTGCAATAGCTGTGTGACTTAATATTTATTCAAATAAGGCGAACCGATATTTAATTATCGAACTACAAGACTTAAATGCACAAGTGCAAATATTTAAAGCGCTTTTCTACAAAAATTGGTTAAACTGCTTACATACTTCTAAACCAATAAAAAAACTATTTTTTGACCGAATTGTCTCATTCGATATAGTCAAAGCATTTAAAATTAACTTTAGAGAGTGAATCACTAAAGGCCAAAATTTTGTATTGAACAACAAATGAAGAACCACAAATCCTATTAAAAATGTTTTTTTTTTTAACCGATTTGTACCAAGGGAGCTATATGATATAGTCAAGCGATTTTGCTTAAAGTCGACTGAGACGACTAAAATACTTCTATAAACCGCATTTTGTAAGGACAAGTTGGAAAACAAAGGCATTATGAGCTTATGAGAATGTACCCTATGTGTGCTATAAGATATAGCAAATCGGTTTGAATAACTTGAACTTAAAGAAATTGGGAAAATTAAAATAGTCTTATAAATCGAAAAACAACAAAATTTGGCGGAAAGAGTGAATTTTTAAAAATATATGTACCCCATTGGAGCTATAAGATATAGTCAAACGAATTTGATGAAATTTAACGCAGTAAAAAGAGGACAAATACTTTTTAAGTTAATTAAATTAAATTATTAATTAAATTATTAATAATTAATTAATTTAATTATTAATTAAATTAAATTAATTAATAATTAAATTATTTAATTTAAATTATATGCCATCGCCAATTTTCATTGAATTTTCCGTAGTGCAACAATTGAATAATTCTTTTTCATTATTTAAAGTTTTTGAATTTTTTATGGTGTTTCAAAACAGCTCTATATGATCTGTATATGTCCCTGATATCAAAACACTGAAGTAAATTTTCTTAGGAGAGCCAGTTTTCTTCTGATAAGTTGGTTTCTCTAACTCTTATCAACTCTGCGATCTAGGCGTCCATACAGACTGACAGACGAACGTATTTAATTGCTCTAGCCACCCTAATCATGTTTTAGCTCACTTCGAGGGGTCTCACACTTTTTGTTTAACATGATTTACGGCTTGAAAGTTTTAAATTTAACGATTAGTAGACTTTTGCCATATTATAATTTGCCATATTAATTAATTTTTATTGCTAAAATGCAAACTGACACTCATATGCAGTTCACACTAAATTTAATCGCCGCGATGATGCAGTGTAAACATAGTATGAGTTTTATAAAAAATAAACTCCAATCAACTACAAAGCAATAGAGCCTAGAAATTGTTTGATAATATTTTTTAGGATTTTCTCTGAAACTGTAAATTAGAATGCTTCAACCATACGGGTGGGTCACTTGAAAAATCGCATCTCATCGGCCGTAGATTTTTCACTATTCTTACTATCATTCATTTACGCGTTGACTTTTTTATATCTTTTTTTTTTATTATACTCTCTATATATATATATTTTGCACACTTTTTCTCTTATCTTCCTTTTCCATATTTATTTACACTTTAAACTAATTATTTTTAAAAATTTTCTTTTTTCGTTTTCTTTTATTCCGATTGTAGTCAATACTCAAATTCTGAGAACAGTACTAAATCTTAGCCTTAGCTTTAACACATAAAAAAAATATATATATATATATATATATATTTTAAAATATATATATTATAAATTTTATTTTATATATATAAATAACGAAAAAAACACTACGTTGAATAATTAAAACGTAAGACAATGATCACACTAAATTAAAAATAAAACCAAAAAGACCAAAAAATGGAACAAATAAACCAAAAAAAAAAAATAAAGTTAAACGTTTATAAAGAAAAAAACCAATTTGCTTTCGCCTAACTGCTGAAAACCAGGGCTGCAAACTCGAAACAACGAAAAGTAATAGAAACTGCAGAAAATAAAATGATCTAATTGCATATCTGTGTAAATCTGTATGTATTCATATGTATATTATATGCGTGCATGTTATGTACATAAAATGCTGGATTGTTGTCCCATTGTTTCCGTTTTGATTCCCTACTCTACTAGAACTAAACTTTATTTATTTCCAAACGAGGTGAGTTTTACTTTTTTCTTTGGCGCCTTTAAAACTGTACAACAACTATGCCCTTGCAGAATGTATTTTGTGGGTCTAACAAGAGGAATCGAAGTAATATTTATATTTTATTTCAATTGTGTGAGTCTTAGGGAATTATTTTGTTATTGTTTTCCTATAGCTGGAATCCGTAGATTTAGTAATTTTTTTGTGAACTTGTTGAAGAACAAAATTGTAGTTTATTTCTGCAGCAGTGCAATGGTTTTAGTTTTCTATAAAATTGTTTATATTTTGAAAATTTAAATTAAATTGTTGTAAATATGGCAAAGCCAGTAAAGACTAGCATGAACTTTAATAGGTAGCGGCAGTATCTAAAGGGTGTTTTTTTTTTAGAAGCGAAAAAAAATTATCCTAAGAGCTTGGAGCATCACAACCGCGGCGGCTAGTTTTTGGAAGTTATTAGTCGAAGTAAAATAGTTTTACTTAAGAATAAAATCGGCAATATACTATCTGTCAATTAAACGGCTTTAGTTCTAGAACCAATTAAATGTTACAAGATTAATTCTAGAACCAATTAAATGTTACAAGATTTAAAATCTAGATCTTTGCGCAAGATTTACCATATGCTTCATGAACTTTGGCCAACCAAGTCGAATCAATAAATTTGCATTCCCATCGATTATTCTATAAATTTTGGCAGAATATTTGATTAAAAATTTAAAAAAAAACTTGAAAAACGTTGCGAAACTTTGCCTTATAAATTGTTAGACCTTTTCTGAAAATAAATACATTGAGATTCTGTCAGCATTAAAAGCTTATCAAAATTAAGTGAGTATTTTAAATTTTCTCTCTTCTGCAAAAAAGAATTTTTAACTTAAAATGAAAAAGTACTTAATGTTAGTCAAGGCGCTTAAAATAAGCGGGAATTTGCAATCTGATTTGAAACAATTTTTAAAAATATCGAAGTAGGTGAAAAGTTTATATCAATGAAAACTTCTCAAAGTTAAGTTCGCAAACTATAAATAGTTCGTAGGTGAGCCTTGGTAGCGTAGTATTGGCGTACACGTTGGTACGATTCCGCCCTGTAGCACTGATGCATTTGGGTAGCTCTGACGCAAATGCTTCTTGCCTTAGTAAATCTTTTTTGAATAAAGATGCCGCTTTTAAGATTTAAGTTCTTTGTTCTTTTCGAATAGCGATTATTGAAGATAATTAAAGATCCATCTTTTCAGTTTCGGCTATAAACTGTAGGTCTCTGTTATTTTCGAGTAGCGTTGAATTGAGATATTTCCATAATCCGCACTTGTAGCAAAGACAGCATAGAGAGATGAAAGCATAAGGGAATACTTTTTTTAAACAAAAATTTTTAAAATAGATATACTTCAAATTGTATTGACTTTCGTTTACGCGCCCCAAATTAAGTACGGATTTCCTAGTTGTATTTACTTACGTAGTACTGGATTCTTTGTCATAGTACAGTAACTTTATTTTTTTTTTGTGAGATATACTTTTGGGAAATTGACTATCAGCCTTTATATGCATAGAATGAAAAATTACAAACAAGTAAATCAAATAGAGCACTCTATACAACCCAGAGCCTGCATGCTATCTCAAATATTTGCGACATTTAATTCTTTGATTTGACTATGTGTCGCGCATGGGGATCCCTATTACTAGAACTTAGCGAAAAACAAGGATCTGTACTTTAAATGACGTTATGCTTAAATAAAAGAGTTTATTTGCTTCTGATTTTCTAAGCGATGTCAGTGCTAGACACATGGAAGTGGCTCTGTGGCGTATTGAATTACCAAATCAGCGTTTCTAGCGACGTTTCTTGCTTGCTTGCGTCTTCTGGCGCACAAGCAAGTCTGGTCACACTGAAATCGAGTGCAAAATAAATGCAGTGCTAAATTAGTTTGAAAGAAATAAAAAACCATAGACAACAAACATGTTGATTATTGTGAATGAACTTAGGAACAATGCAATGTAGTGAGTGTCTAGGTTCAGACAGTTCAGGTTAGTTACAAAACGTTTATTTGTTCTTCCTATATATATATATATAGAGCCCAACTTCTGCAAGGGTTTCTCAACTTTGGAGCACCAAAGTTAGCTTTGTTGGAGTTTATCATTTAATTAATTATTTTAGTTCTTTACTTTTGTGGCAAGTCTGATACATAAGCATCGTTCGTTGTATACATTATATATACTCTTACATACATAATTAGCTGCCATTTATTACTTACTAGCAGCGTTTATTTTTTTATATTTTGTACTTTTGGTGTAAGTCCTCTGTCTCTCTCTATCTCTCTCTCTCTCTCTCTGTCTCGCTCTGTCTGTCTCTGTCTCTATTTCTCTTAAACATCTAGTGCTCTAATGTATAAAATGGGGACTCATGCTTAGAATTAAATGTCATTCGTATTAAAATTCATCTAGTATCGAAATCTAAAAGAACATTATTCTTTTTGAATTAACTAAAACATTAGCAAAAATAATTTGTAATAAACAAAATTTTTTAGTTTTACAAAACAAATTTTCTGGTATTAAATTATCAAAATTCACTGTAATAACCCAACAAATTGACAAATGGATTTCGCTGATAAGGAAAACGAAACGAGCAAGGTCTTGCCGTATGCAATGCCATTGCATTTGCGTCGAAAATTTCAGCTAAGTTCAGTACGTGGCAGCGGCGGAGATATGGGTGCTTGCTCAGCGGGTGGCCAGCGGTCATCTTGGGTGAAGGGAGCAAACAACGGCGCATCGGATGATGATTTGGTGCGGTCCCTGAAATTAAAGCAAATGTTTGGCGAGCAAAGTAATCAAAATACAGCTGTGCCAAGCCCAATGGCAGCGCACAGTTATCAGCCTACATATCGCGCAACTCAAGATGATGAGCTGTTGCGTACTTTAAAATTTCCAAAGGCTTTTGGCCAGGAACCAAAGATGATGAGTACAGCTGTATTAAAGCCGCAACAGCAGCCTATGTGGCAGAAACGTAGAAATTTTGCAAATTATGCAACTGTTGCCAAGGAGAATACGCCGAAGTTATTGCAAACGAAGGCAGCGAAAAGCATGCTATCAGAGCAGCCCGTATATAGATGGCGTAAGCCATATTATTGTGACTCGGATAATGAAGCTACTGATGCAAAAGACGGGGACTTAAAGTTGTTGGAAACAAACCTGCCACAAAAATCGGCAGACGTTGAATCTAACATGGATTATATAACGCTAGTTGGTTATTTGTTAGGCTTTCTGGCTTCCAATATGCTCTACTTTATGTGCTGCTACTTTTGCTTGCTGGAGGAACAAGTTTTAAAATTGCGTCATTATCTTCTGGGTCAAAGCAGTCTTTGGGAATTTATCAACGATCAAGATGCGGCACAGTATTCCTTTAGAAGCAAGTTGCTGCTATTACCACTCATAATCCTATGTAGTCTGCTCTGCTGCATGGTGAATATACTGCATGCGATGGCCAAGTTGGTGCGTCTAAATGTGCCACGTAATATAATGGAATCGGTACAATTGTTGGGCAATAGGCTGCCTGGATTGTCTTAATAACAGCACATCAGCTGAAAGATATGTATGGATGTGTTTTGTTGCAAAACTATATGCTTGGTTGTAGAATTTTGGTGGCTATAATCAATTTACCAAAAATAGCAAAATACGTTTCATTATAATCAACATCTGTCAGTGATATTAATAATAGCTATATATGTGTTAGAACATATCCTCATGGTATTGGTTTAATAAACAGACGATATTATGTTATAATTCTTGGTAAACAAATTGTTGTCGTATATGTATTATAAGCAGTTATCCCAATAGGAATGGCTGGATTTTGAAATTCCATACGTGAAGTTCTCTCAGCGAACCGTTTTTTTTTTTTTTTTGACGTTCTTGTGGCTCATGTCAAATCTAAGGAAATATACTAAACTTTTGGATGCAAAATATTCAGTTTCACTGCTGGGACGCTGCTTTGTAGTTCGATTTAACTTTAAGCTTAAACTTTTAACGCATAGAAATCGCACTGCGCAGTTGGCAATCAACGTTTGCAGAAACGTAAACACAAGGCTATAAAAATTTAAAGTCTTGACTTTTGAGCTAAAAAACAAACAATAACAGAGTGCAACATATGCAAAAAAAAAACAAAAAGATTTCAACAATTTGAAATCGTTAGGCCCAATTCGTACGTCACAAAATTCGCACAAATCGAGTTATATTTTAGCTACGAAATTGTCTATGTCATTATAAGCGCCAGCAACGTCGCGACTTCCTTATTGCGGCTACGCTGAGTATGTCAAGTTTTGGAATCAAAAACCCGGCTATTCGTCAAGCTATAAAGGCTGCTGTAATATGCAGCCAAGTTTTGGGAATCAAAATCTAAAATTCCTTTCCTATTGGAATCATAGGAAAACACGTCTGTCTCTCTCCCTCGATCGCGTTGTACTCACTGTGTCTGTCTCCTGTGCATAACATAGAATATCACTGAGCTCCCTAAAACGATCATAGCTGAGCAAAGAACACACATTGCTAACCTTGTATATGTTATAATTATTTACTAAGCGTTCAGTTGACTAGTTTGTCACCTCAACACAATAGCTCCGATTTCGGGCAGTATTATCCATTAACATATTAAAAACTAAAAAATACGCACATTTATATGTCTCTCAAAGGAACAACAAATTCAAAACAAATACACTCGCTCACCGTTCTCGCTCTCTTATCTTACATGTCGCGCCTAACTAAGTACATAACTTTTGCATATATCTTACTATATATATTGGATTCAATTCAGTTGGCAGCACTGCTTTGTTATGTTCTAACATGGCAGTCTATGTTACATACCGCTCTTTAAAGTCGGCTCAATGTCTATTAACACATTGTATACTCTCTCGCTCTCTTTTTTAATAATTAATTAATTAATTTATTTATTTATTTATTTATTTTTTTCTTACACAATCATTGTACGCAATATGAAAATTACTAAAACGAAAAAATGCCATGCATTCTTCAACTTCTCTTACAATTGCATAGATCGAATCCAGGCACGCCAACGCAACCAAGACGGCCGGACTTTATTGGACTCAATGCGCATACGGTGCAGCAGCAGCAGCAGCAGCAGCAACAACAACAGCAACAGGCTGCCTATTATGAGTATACCAGCGGACTGCCTCCACAACATCCTCAAGCTGTCTCCATACAGCAGCAACAACAGCAGCAGCAACTATTGTTGCAACAACAAAGGGTTATGCTGCAACATCAGCAGCAACATCAGCAACAAGGTGAGCAAGGGTTGCATTGAAATAGCTGTGCCCTCTACGCTTAGATGACATGATGAGTTCTGGTGACTGACTCAGTCCTGCAACTGACTTGCCAGCCTTACTCAATTCTTAGTCACATCCAGCGCACAGTACATGGTCTGGCCTGTAATTACTCACGGAGTAGTCACTCATCAGTTGTGATGTAGTTGCCAACTAGTATTGAGCTGGTCTAGTGATTATATGTGATTCGTCCAGTCATGGACCTGTCATGTCCAATGAACTCTAATTACTCATGAAGTGTTTTTGATCAGTTGTGGTTAAGTCGGCAACTTGCGTTGATCTCGTTGCTATCTAGCCTCGAATTACCCATGGAGTAGTCACTCACCAGTTGTGGTTTAGTTGCCAACTAGTATTGATCTTGTCGCTGTCTAGTTAAGATCTATTCAATGAACTAATCTTATGCCAGACATTGGCTGTTCAGATTTAGTCACTGAGTACGCTTTGTCCAGTCATGGACTCTTCAGTTTAAGTCATGGACCACTCATGTCCAACGTGCACTATCTGGTCTGATCTCTAACAAGTGATAGTGTAGTCTACGATCACTTGTGGTTTAGTTGCCAACTAGCATTGGTCTTGTCACTAACTAGTTAAGATATACATTCATTGACTAGTCCAAGTCCAGACACTGATTGTTCAGAGTAAGTCGCAGATTAGTCATGTCCATCGTCGTCTTCCAATCAGTCATGAGATAGTCACTGACCCGTTGTGGTTGAGTCGCCAAGTAGCATTGATCTTGTTGCTATCTAGTTAAGGTTTTTTCACTGACTAGGCTCAGTCAGGACACTGGCTGCTCAGCTTAAGTCACAGAGTCATCGACTGTTAATACTTATTGTAAGAATCGATTCAGCAGGCCAAAAGCTTTCAAGTTTATAGTTTAGACGTGATAGTAGTTATAGCCAGTTGGTGCTCTGCAATTCCCATCTCTTGCAGCAAACAAGTGAGAGTAAACAAACAGCCTAGATATCTTATCGAGAAGAGTATCCAAATGCCGTTCCAACCAATGTATTTGTTGCTAGTTTTAAGGATGCGGTTTCCCGCATTTTGAAGTCTCTGTTCATATTCTGTCCATTCCCTGAAACTTCATCAAATTTGCTTGCATGGAGCATATTGTAATTAGTTATCTTCTAAACTCAAGTTGCTTGCCTCGTTTTAATAAGCGTCTCTCTTATTATTTTTCCAACTAGTTGCCGCCATGCAACAGCAGCAAGCGCATCCGCAACATGCAGCACTGGCTCAGGCCGCCTACGGCGGCAGTCCGCAGCGACGCTTTCTGTCCGAGGGTGAACTGGTGCGCCAAGGCGCTGGCGGCAATGAGCTGTCCTACGCACGCTCCAACAATACGGTTGATAATATACGCGAGCTGGCCGGCAGTCCACAGCGCGGCATCTACATGTGGAAGGATGCCTCGCCTGGCTTTAGTGGCAGCAATAGCAACACTGCCGGTGGCATGCCCGCCGCTGTTAGTATTGGCAGCAGTGCTGGCACGCTACCAAGCAGTAATACGCCAGGCGTTATGCAGCATGCGCAATATATTACTGCCGGTGGTGGTGCAGGCGGTGGTCATCCCCTCATTATGACGCATTCGCGTCTGCAGGACTATGCCGCACAGCAGCAGCAGCATCAACAACAGGCTGCGGCCATTGCGCAGGCAGCAGCTGCTGCTGCTGCCTCATATCATCGCTCCAATCCAACGAGTCCCACGACGATGCCGCCAATGACATCGGCCGCGCAAACTTATATATTACGTTATGGTGCAGGCGGCGTTGGTGGCATGCCCGTGGCGGTGGCCAATGCCGGCAGCAGTGGCAGCATTGCCAATGTGCCGGCTGTTAGTAATGCCAGCAGTACTGGCTATCAGCCGCAACTGCGCGGTGGTGTACCTGTTTTTCCTCCCAATCCACTGTCCAATGTAAACAACGCTGGTAGCAACTTGCAGCCACAGCCCTCACCGCAAATCAAACGCAAGCAAACGCCAACGCGGCCCATGAGCTTTGTGCGTGCGCTAGAAATGACCGATTCCATGGAAATGCAAAGCTTGGAGCAGCAGCAAAATGTTGGACGCAATAATGGCGGCTTGCCCAGCGGTGTGGGTGTCAGCGTGGCCACAAGTGTCGCACAAAATGCAGCAGCTGCAGCGGCAGCGGCTGCGGCTGCTGCCAACTCCTCAAATGCAACTGTTACACCGGATCGCGCTAGCATCTATGATATGAACTACGAGATCTCCGTATAACCCGTGGTTGTGCCCGTCGTCATAATGCCACCCGCCTTAGCCTCAACAGCAACAGCTACAGCTTTAGAATGCAGCAATGCTGGCGCTTTGTATATGCAGCAGCGCAGCCTCTTGCTGTCCCGATGTACGGATGTCGCGCTCGTACAGGCTACAAAACAAAGCAGCAATGCCTGCTCCCACAACAACAGCAGCAGCAGCAACAGCAACTCCAGCACCAACCACAACAACATCAACAACAACAATGCCAATTTGAAAGCCTACAACAATACAAATACGCCCAACAAGCGCAAGTTCTCTACATTCTTCTAAGACCGCCCGCCAGCTTGCAAGCTGGAGCCTTGTATATAGCATAACATAAAAAATTAAACCAATGTTTTTTATTTATATAAATAATTATTATTATTATGATTATTATTTTTTTTTTATTGCTAATTATTTAAATGAATTAATTAACAAATTGTTTGACCTACAAGCATGTTAGTTTGTTTTCTAATTTCAACTAGAATTGCAAATTTTAATTTTAAAATGATATTTTAATGTTTAATTAATTTTACTTTAATTTATTTGTACCTTGTAATAAAAGTGATTAAATAAGCGCAGTAACAAGTTAAATACTTTCAAATACATAAACGCATGCATAAATTTATATAAATATATATAATATATATATACCATATACATATATAGTATATATATAGCGCGTAAAAGCAACAACATTTATATAAATAAATTTAAAAATGAAATAAATGCAATCAACTTAACGTGCAGGCTACGAAATAATATTAAAAAAATGTTAAAACTAAAATATAAAAAATTTGTAAAACCAGCAAAATAATTATTGATTAAAAGCAAAACAAAAAACAAAAATCAAACAATTGTAAATTGTAATTCTTCAAGTATTTTTGCGTCGCTTTATGTCATAAGCATATAAACAACAAAATTATAATTTTTAATTTATATTTTAGCTGCGCCGCATTAATTATGTTGTGCACTGTACTACATGCCATATATACAAACTATATATATATATATTTATATACAGTGTCTATGTATTTACAAAAATCATTTTGTTTTCGAAAATGTGCTACAAATGTTACAACTGTAAGTTACTCCCCTGCCCCGCCCTGTATAACTGGCCAAAATATCAATCAAAGCGTGTATATATTTATTACAAAATACATATATATAAAAAGCTAAAGAAAAAAATGCAAATTTGTCATAAACAAAACAAAAAACAAAAGCTAAAATCAGTTGCATTTTGAAATTTATGCATAAGCTTAGTTTTAAGCAAATAAAAGCGCTTAGAATTTTTAGCTAATTGTTCAGTTGGCTGAAAGTATATTATGTACCTACTGTACATAGTAAGTATTTATATATACATATGTATGGCCTCCTACCCCTCCCGCACTGTATATGTACACTCTGCTCTGGAGTTGTTAAAACAACGATATAACGAGTTAGTTAATAATTAATTAAAAAAAAAGATAAACTCAAACTCGCTGCTGTCTTTTGGTTATGCGCGCTGTATCGTTGTTTGCCGCCAGCTCTATGCTGCACTTTACGCTTTTATTTGTTTCCCCGTCACTTTGTTTTTCTATTGTTTATTATAATAATTAATTTAGATTTTGTACGTTATTTGTCCATGTACTTATCACATTTATGTCGTCCATAAACAAAAGAAATTTGTATATATTAGGTGCTTTTTGAAATACATACCCAACATTTTCCATAACAAATGTCAAAGATCTAACAATTTAAGACTTATAGCAGTTTATAAAGAAAATGCAAATTTTTTAATTTGGCATTTATTGTTTTTTTTTTAAATAAATGTTTATGGTTTTTTGTATACAAAATTTACAATATTAAATTTTAATTAAATGTAAAAACGCAAAGACTTTCTGTGACGTCAGTCGTTATGAGCGCAGTTTAGTTTGCTCAAAAGCTATGCCAAAACTATAATATTTATGCTTTTGTTTTTTTTTTTTTTATAAAGTTACTAATGCTGTTTATTTTTTGTTTTTAAAAACGCTGCGCTTTATGTTGTACACTTTTCAATAAGCATTCTTATTACTCTTCTAAATTCAAACTTAATTGTAAAATTTTGCAAACTTTCAATCCGCGTTCGTTATGAGCGCAGTTTAGTTTGCTCAGAAGCTATGCCAGATTTCAATATTTAAACTTAAGTCGTATTAACTAATTTTTGGCTTTTTGTTTTTAATATCGATATAAATCTAAATCTCTGTGCGCTTTTCAATAAGCTTTCTTGTAAATTCAAACTTGTTTAAAAGCAAAAAATCGTGTAACTTCAGTCGCTATGAGCGCAGTTTAGTTTGCTCAAAAACTATAGCGAATTTCAATATTTAAACTTTTGTTTTATAAACTAATTTATTATTTTATTTATTTAAAAAACTTTGTGCTGGACATTATGCGATTTTTATAAATTTTCCTTATTACTCTTCTAAATTCAAACTTAATTGTAAAATATTATAAATTTTCGATCCGCGTTCGTTATGAGCGCAGTTTAGTTTGCTCAGAAGCTATGTCAGATTTCAATATTTAAACTTAAGTTGTATTAACTAATTTTTGGCTTTTTATTTTTAAAAACTTTGTGCTTGATATCATCCCATTTTCAAAAGGCATTCTTGTAAATTTAAACTTAATTTAATATGAAATTTCGCAAACTTTCTGGCCCGTCACTATGTATGAATCAAAAAAATTCAGTTAAACGAATTTCGTTGAAAGCATCCACGCCAAATTTTATCATCTTTGTTTTATATAAATCAACTAATATTTTGAATTCATGATTTTTATTAAAATGTGTCTTATTAGGCTTCAAGAACATTTCAATTGTACGTATTTTATTTAAAGCATCTAAGCCAAAATTTGCAATATTTCTTATTGAAAGTAACTAAGATTTTCAATTCATATTTGCTGCTAAAATGTTTTTCGTTTGGCTATATTATACATTATTATTATTATATTTCCATTTAATTTAAAACAAAATTATTTGTAAATCAAAACTTTTGTGCAAATCAAAATATTGCTTTAAAAAATGCCAAGAATATGTGCAAAAAATGTTAAAAAACTATGCCAATCCAAAATTTCTTCAAAGAATTTCAAAAATTTTTCTTTAAAAAATTCCAACAATATGTGCAAATTTATAAAGTTCTTTAAAAAATGTCAAAAAACTGTGCAAATCCGAAAAGTTAATTAAAAACTGTCAAAAAACTATGCCAATCCGAAAATTCTTCAAAGAATTTCAAAAATTTGCTTTAAAAATGCCAAAAATTTTTGAAAAACCATAAAGTTCTTTATAAAATGTCAACAATTTGTGCAAATCCAAACATTTCTTTAAAAAATGTCAACAAATTATGCAAATCAAAAATTTTGCTTTAAAAAAATGTTTTGAAATTAACTTTTTTGTGCGAACTGCTCAAGTTCTTGAGCAAAAATAAAAACAGCTCAAAAAACTGCTTTGTATATCAACCAAAGTCATCAAGTGCTGTCTGTAACTTTCTATATAAAGTATTTTAATTTGTTTAAGTCTATCTAGATTTTCTTCTGCCTGAGAAGTTTCTAAAAAAAACTTACAAATATTTGTCAATGAACTGCACAGTTTTTCTATATCGAAACTGCGCATCAGCTAAATTATGATTATAAAGTAGTTAAGGTTTCGACTTATTATTATTTGGGTTATTTTGTACTAGATGGATAGCACATATAGTCTGTATGGTTGAAGGCTAGCTTTCATAGCGAAATCTCTTTACTTCGTAATGCTCGTCTTAGGTGCTGCAGCTATATTTATTTCTAGCCTAAAACCAGCCAAATAAAGCATAACGAGTTCTAATTCCCAAAGCATCCGACTTGGACTTTATTTGCGAAAAATCTTAATATATATATTTCGGGTTACATTATTGGTTCACCACTTCAGTGTGGTTTTTAAAAGATAAAATATTTGCATAAAAGTGACACGCAGTTGAGTGCCTAAAGTTTGGAGAGTTCATAAAGTTTTTCCAGTCTGGATCAATAGTTTGTTTATATTAAAACGAACTTAAATGGATCCTATCAAACTGCAGTTATGGGCAATGTCTGGTGTTCGGGTAGAAGCTGTTTTATTGTTGCTTTGGCACACGATCAGAGTAACCCAAGACCTTCGGGTCAAATCTCTGCAGTTTCTGGCCATAATTGATTCACAGTTCTCTACAATGCTGCTGTGGCTTAAAAAAACCTTCAAACAAAATTAAACAATTGCAATAACAATTTAAATCTTTTTATTGTAACTAACTATAAAAATCATAATTCACTTTTGAACTTTTTATTTTTTTTATTACTTTCAAAATATTGTGACCGTCTATTTGACTTCTTTTGAAATCTCCGAAAGTTAGATAATAAAGTTTCATTTCTGAAGTTCCTTTTAAGATTTTCCCACAACTTGTACGTAAGCAGTATTAAATGTGCAGAAATGTTTCAAAATGTTGTTAAAAACGTAAATTTTTCGTGGTAAAATTTCTTAAGTTTAGTTGGTATTTTTCAAGGCAGATTGGCATATAAAGCTGCAAAAAAAAAACAAAAAAAAAAGACTAGAAATTTCGTTTTATAAAAACATTCAAGACTTGACACACAACTTCTTACACTCATTAATTTTATTTTTATTTAATTTTTAATAATGGACGAGTTCTTTATAAACAATTTCCAATTCGAAAAGTTATCCCATGATGACTACTTAATAAATTAACTGAACATGACATTTGAAGTGCTGAGCTATAAAAATCTATATAGATATATGAAAATATCAAACATTTAAAATTACGTAATATCTTAAAAGCTGAAGCTTGCTTTGGTGAAAATATTCAACAAAATCAAAAGCAAATTGTAAAATCCAATGCTTGCTTTGAAAAAATCTTAATTTTTTAATACTTAATCTCGGTACCTGAATTACATTTTGGCTTGGCTGCATTTTGTGGTATGAAAATGAGATTAAATAATTTTTTCTGTAAAATTATTTGGATGCCGCTGAAAGCAGAGTCTTCATATACAAACATTTCGAAATTAGTTCAAGTTTTTTAAGTTTATTCTTTTAGTTGTTTTTTTTTTTTAACTTACCGTCGTGTGCTTTGTGTCGTCTATGGAAATGTATGCATTGTATATTCTCTTTTTTTTAACTAACGCTAAGCTTTGTTATTATATTTTTAAGAAACACCAAAATTCTAAAATTATTTGGATTTTAAATATTGTAACATGTTTCTTTTTTTTGAAATTGCTAATCTGTTAAATTGTAATTTAATATATAAAAATATGACAAAATAAGATTAAGCTCCAGAAATAGTTAACGTTTTCGTAATTGTATTCGAAAAAAAAAACGAACTGCTCAACAGGCAAAAATGTATGATAATTTGCTAGATATTTTTAAGATTAACCAGGTGCACTTAATACAAGTATATATAGCTTTGTACATGTTTGTTTTGGTATTTAATTGCTATGCAGAATTTGTCGAAATAAGTATAAGCTTGAAGAATATTGAGAATGGAGTTGGCACTGGGAAAATGTGAAAAACGTTTGGTAACAAGCAGGCTTGTACCTCGGTTTTAATAGGATTAACGGCTTGAGTTAAGATTGTGCCGCTTTCAGCTAGATAGAATATCGTGGTCTAAATTTCGTTGCAATTGGAAAAATGTTAAATATCGACCAGATGATTAAGGATTTATTTAGAAACTACAACTGCCGAGCTCTGTAGTCCAATTTCTATTGATTTCATGTCAATCTCTTTGTTCTGTATATAGTTGGATTTACAGAGAAGCCTAAACTATGGCGAAGAGTGCGAAGTGCTCTGTTCCAATGAGTAGTCAGTGCCAGAACATTCAAATTATATTTACAATATGTCATATGCCTTATATTTAATAACAATATTGATACTTTCCGAACACTGATAATATTTTTATAACTAATATAAAATTTTCAAATATTTCACTTTAAAAGCAGAATCTTTTCGAGACTTTCCAAAATAGAAAGACAAAAAGAAAAGACTTACAGAAAATGCATATATTGATGCATACATGGAACCTCTAGTGATTTTAATAGAATCCAGTACCACAAAGACTCGATGTCTCAATGTAGTATATTTATATATTTAATGAATTTAAATATATCCCAAATTTAGAATTTTATTAAAAAAAACAACGACACATTTATGTATATATAATACATAGTTTTCCGATCTTTGTGTCCGTGATATTATGATTATGGAAAAAATATCACATCAATATCAATTATATTATTATTTTCACAAGAAAAGCTTGAAAATTGTATCTTTTCAACTGAATTGAATGTAAGACATTTTTTTTGTTCTCCTTGTTATTCCGCTTGGGAATTTAGAGCTTCTACTAGAGCCTTCCAACGAATCCTGTTTTGTACCGTCTGTTTAGCTCTGTGCCATGTAGTGGGTCCTCCAATTCGTCTGCTGCCTTGGCGATTCTGGTCCAGTGGCATTCTGATAATACCGCTTGGATTTATTCTGAGAGCATGCCCTAGCCACGTCCATTTTTTCTTTCTTATTTGGAGGTGTATCGGGGATTCACGAGACAGCTCTGCATTGGATATTCTGTTTGGCCAGAATATGCCGCATATAATCCTCAAGCATTTGTTGCTGAAGACTTGCAGTCTCTGTGTCATCTTTTTGTATGGAATTTACACACGCATTGAAAATCCGAAGCTTTGTTCGTTAATTAAAATAAAGGATAATCAATGCTTCGATGATTTCTGCGGAAAGAGATAACTAATACATTATAATATCAAAATGTTCTTAGGCTTTTCTTGCAAAAAATTTTCCAAATATCGAAATAATTTTAAGTCAAAATATCGAACGTTTAAATTGGATAGTTCAAGTAATAAATATTCAATGTATCTTCGATGTTTTGTACATGCAAATATTTGAAAATATAATAAATTGCAAGAAAAAGCCTTTGTTTGTGAAGTATTTTCAAAATACCAAAATGTTTTGAAATCGAAAAACAGGTCCCTAAAATTAGAAAGTTCAAGTAAAGAATATTCAATGTTTTTTGATGCTTTCTGCTGGAACAGATAACTACATCAAAGGCATTTTTGCCAAAATATTTTCCAAACATACAATAGAAACTTTTTCAAATCAAACTATCGCATGTTTTAATATAATAGTTCAAGGAATTAATATTCCATATTGTCTCGATATATTCGACTATTTCAACAGTATGAAAAAATATTTTTAAATCTGACGAATGGAAGCAATATGCTTCTTAGTAAAATATTTTCTAAAGATTCGTGTTTTTAAGTAGATCGATGTTCGCCCTCATGGTAGGAATATTAGGCTTTCCAGCCAGAATTTTAGCTGCATGAATCATACAAAGCCTCACAACTGGAAATGATGTATGTGTAGGACTTCTACACTGCTTCTGGATAAATGCTTCCTAACTTCAACTAAAAACAAACGACATAATAAAAAACCGAATTCTAAATTATATTTCACTTTCATTCTCAAGCATATATTGCTATAATCTCTATGATATATTTAAAAATTGAATCGTTGATGTTTCCACTAAGGATCACACTGATCTATGTGAGTTCAGTCTTCTCTGGGGGACAGCCGGCTTAACCTAAATGTAGATTCTTTGACTTCAGTCAGTTTGAAGAAAAACATCAATGTAACAATATATCGAGTTACTCAGTTATGATATATCTAATATTAAACTATTTTCGGAATTCAAAATCCAATATTAAATTTTCCATGAAGATGATATGAGAAATTTGTATTTCTTCGAAGTCAAAAATGTTTTGAATGCATTTAAAAATGCAAAAAGCGAACTAACCA
Source organism: Chymomyza procnemis (assembly GCA_035046065.1). Classification (NCBI taxonomy): domain Eukaryota; kingdom Metazoa; phylum Arthropoda; class Insecta; order Diptera; family Drosophilidae; genus Chymomyza; species Chymomyza procnemis. The sequence continues at coordinate 37,490,635 of JAWNOJ010000021.1, read as the reverse complement.
TATAATGAGGTCTAAATTGGTATAATGCATGAAGTGAGTTTGCATTTTGGGCCAGATCGGTCTATCGATAAATGTAAATATCCTGATAACGTTTTAACGGGCAAAATACGTTTCATGCTTGAAGCTGCAAAACATTGATATAAGTTTATCCTTAAAAGATGTAAGGAACAAAACTTCGTTTCCTCCAAAATGTTTGCCAATTTTTGCTTACAAGAAATCTGTGTAATTGTATATCAAAGCTTGAATTAAACTTCATTTTTATTTCTTATTTTATCCTGATAATCTTTAATATAAAAATATATTGAAGTGTTCCCGATAGAACTGGCTAAGTTGTTCGTGGAAGAAATCAAAGCTTTAGGAACATCTGAAATGGTTACATAATATATTGAAGTTTTTTTAGATAGAACTGGCTAGGTTGTTCGTGGAAAAAAATAAAAGCTTTAAGAACATCTGAAAATATTACAAAATATATTGAAGTTTTCCAGATAGAGCTGGCTAGGTTGTTCGTGGAATGGAACATCTGCAAAGGTTACATAATATATTGAAGTTTTTTAGATAGAACTGGCTAGGTTGTTCGTGGAGAAAATAAAAGCTTTAAAAACATCTGAAAATATTACATAATGTATTGAAGTTTTCCAGATAGCACTGGCTAGGTTGTTTGTGGAAAAAATTAAAAGCTTTAAAAACATCTGAAAATATTACAAAATATATTGGAGTTTTCCAGATGGAGCTGGCTATTCATGGGAAAAAAACAAAGCTTTAGTAACATCGGAAATGGTTACATATATATTGAAGTTTTTCAGATAGAACTGGCTAGGTTGTTCGTGAAAAAAGACAAAAGGATGATCTGAAACGGTTAACATAAAAAAAGATACTATATTGAAATTTTGCAGATAGTGCTGAATAAGTTAAACGTGAAAACACTGAAAGCTTTAGGAACATCTGAAGTTGTAATTTAAAACATTGAAGTTTTACAGAGCTGTCTGAAAAATATCAAAGCTTTAAAACATCTGAAAATCTAAAGACTAGCTTCTGTAGAACTTAAGAGATATACTTGAAGCACGAAACAGCTGAAAGCCAGTGCAATATAGCTCTTGGGCCGATCCCTTACACTCATAATGCTACTTCCATTCTTTGCTGCCTTTTAAAAATGACAAATTCCGACGGCTGTCCGAAACGAACATGTAGAAATTTTTGAGTTATCGAGACCAAACATCACACTATAATAGGAATTGAAATCTTAAGTGCTGCTAGAGAAACAATTAAAAATAAAATAATAATAATTTGCTCAATGACACAATCCTCAAGATCCAAGGCTTACTCCTTAAAAATAATCATTTTTATTGGAACGTAAGACACATTTTTTATATTTTTCTTATAAAAACGGTTGAGCAGTAAAAAAATGTATGTAATTGTATGGGTTCGATAAGTGTATGATGTACGTTTGCATGTTGTAAAAAAAAAGAAAAATGAAATTGAATTTTTTTTCAGTCATAAAATAAATTATAACATTAAAAAATTAAAATAAATTAATTAAAAAATAAATGCATATTTACATAAGCAAAATCAAATGAAGCAAAATATATATATATATATATACATATATAAAATAAGTGTTTTCGTTATAAAATAAATAAACTAATTATGATTAATAATAAATAATAGTATGCATAATAAATTTAATAATAAGTAATAAAATGTAACAGTGTTTTAGATTTTTATACCAAATAATTTAAAATTATTAAATTAACTGTGTTGTACATTTTTTTATAACAATTTTTTAAACAAAATGAAGTTCATTTAATTTAAGTCATGCCACACAAGTGTTGCTTCAATAAGATTTCATAAGATAGTTAAAAAAAAATAAGTAACAAAAATAAAAACAAACAAAATTTTGCAATTAATTTAAAAACATTAAAAAAAATTGAATTATTTGTGTTGTAAAACAACTAAATATTAAAAAAAAAACAATTTGTTTACATTTGTATTGCACGGCAATTGCAAGCAACAAATATGGCGAACATTATGCGTGAACGTGCTCGACTTTGAGATATCCTGTAACAACAAAGTAATATTGAAAAAAAAGAATAAAACAAATTAAAACAAAATAAATAAATATTGTGGATTATTTATAATAATGCAAATCATGTGGGGGTATCAAACCCTGGGCTGCTGGACTTGACTTTTGTTCATGAGATGCTTTAAAATCTCAACTCTAAATTAAAGTAAAGGGTGATTTGTTTGGAGCTTGCTTATTTGAAAGAAGCTCATAAAATTAAAAAAAAATAAAGCAGCAAAATAATAAATATAGTAAAGAATTAATTAAGGGTCAATGCAGATCTATGTCGCCTTAAAATACTAAAGAGCTCAGTTAGTCATTTGAAGGCACATTTATTCATCTATGACTTAGGTTTCATCTAAGAAAACCTATAAGATTTATATATCCATACATAACTATATCTCCTAAAACCTCTAACGAGCTCAGCTCCATGTAAACCATTTTGAGCCGCTGTTATTTATCTCCTATATCTTAGGATTCATCTCAGAAAGTCTACAAGATCTTTATATCTACACATTACTATATCTTCTAAAATCTCTAAAGAGCTCAACTCCATGTCAGCCATTTTGGAAACTATTATTGGTCTGCTATATCTTAGAATGCCTATAAGATCCATATTTCTATATATATAGAATATATATATCTCCTTAAACCACTAAAGAGCTCAGCTCCATGTTAGCCATTTTGAGGAAACATTATTTTGGCGCGGAATTGGCTACCTATATACAGCAAAAACGCTTCTTGCAATTGAAGGCACCTATTAGACGAGTTATCAGGCTGGGATACACCATTTCCACCTGTCTTTGAGAACTTCTACTTACCCTTAGGACATCGTTAACTACTAAACGGTTACTGGCTCACAACAAAAGATCGAATCTTATCTTGGTTTCTGTGTTGGTTAAGGAGGCCTGCAGTTTTTGATTTGCATACCAATTGGACTAGGATGCTATCCAAGCAACAACCAAGATCTCTCAATATATATATATAGTATTACGTTTAATGGACTTTACTTTTTTTGTTAATTAATTAAAGTATAAAAAAAAAATATATATATGTATTTCATATCTTAAGTGTGGCAGCGTTTAGGGCCGTGCTCGCAAGTACAGACGCTGCTGCTGTGTGGCACCATTCGCTGCTCCATCGTGTGCAGCGGCCGGCAGATACTCGTTCAGATTAAGACTAAATGCACCGGGAAAGAGCTTATCCTTGGCTTCGCGATTTATGCGATAGCTGCTGCGATAGGTGGCTGTAGCCGGCGCCAGTCCATTGCCAAAGCCATGCAGACCCGCATAGTGTAGTGCCGTATTGGCGGGCAACGCCGTCAGCATTGTGGGTGCACGTGCCGCGTAATCCGCGCTGCTGGTCAGACTGGGCGTCAGCGCCGGTGCTGGTGCATAGGCATTGCTGGCGGCACCAGGTGCCAAATACGGACTAATTGGCACAATGATGGGACGCGTTGGTATTAGCTGTAGATACTGTACTGTGCCGCTGCCATCCTGCAGCGGTTGTGCCGGCAAATATTGCATCAGCATTGGTGTGCTGGGCATATTGCTGACGGAATTGCTAACCAGTGAGCCGCCGGCAGCGGCCAGTGAGCCGCTTTGCATGGGCGTAAAGTTTGTCTCCATTTCGGGCATTTTGTAAGAAGGCTTAAAATTGGGCTCCCCAGTGGGCTGCACCTGTGCCTGTGCTGAGGATAAACTGTCAAAATTGGTTGCGTATACGCTGAGTGAGTTAAGATGCGCATCCTGTGCAGCTTGAGCGGATTGCTTGGACTGTTGCTGTTGCTGCTGCTGCTGCTGTTGTTGCTGCTGTATGGCATTGATCGATTTGCTAGCCTTGTTGGCAATCTCAGGACTCGATACAGGTGTGGAGCAGACCAAATGCGCAAGCAACGAAAGCGATAGTAGCTGCGCGAGTAGCCAGGGGCAGTGGGTGAGTGGCATCTGAAAAAGTATTGAATGCAGAGGCGTTTTGAATGTGTCAGTAAGAAAGTATGCTGCATTTGTAAAAGGAAGGCAAGGTATTCATTATAGCGAAGGATACATTTTTTTAGTTTTCTGAGCTTATACGGAATCGATAATTTCGGCAATATTTAAAAAATACTTTTTTGTAGAGTTGAATATAGAATTAAAAATAAGGAATTGTTTCTGAACTTTGCATGATTTTTCTAGTTTTAATATTTTGTATCCGGTTCCACTAAGGATCACATTGATCTATGTGAGGTCCCCTCCCCCGGGGGCCTGCCGGCCTAACCTAACCTAATATTTTGTATTAAGTGAAAGTAATTTACCAAACTGAATTTTAGGTCTTGTGAATTGTGAAAAGTGAATTGTTTCTGAATTTCGAAATAATTTGACCGTTTTTGTACTTTGTTGAACTGAGTAAAAGTAATTTTCCAAACAAATTCAAATTAAAACTGCTAAAAGCACTGCATGTACACTGCTTGCTGCACATCCTAAGAACTGCTTGTATTGCTGCAGTTCTACTGCTTGAAGCACTTTGGCCGTGTTTTTAACCCGCTTACACAGCTGCTTTGCACTGCTTAAATAAATTTGAATTTGGCGCCAAGTATGATGGAAATAATTTATTTATGTTAATTTTTTTGCTTATCAGTCGTGCTGCCATTTGAGAATTCACATAAGTTATGCGAATTACGTTTGAAAGCGATAGGTTCGTGCGTCTTGGTGAATTGCATAAGGTTTAAGTGGTTTAATTTCAACTGCTTTGTTGGCAGTGGAATCAAAACGTATCGTCAAAATAATGAAGAAAATGTTTTTTGACGATATATATTGACTGCATAGATGTATTATATTGAAATGTGCAAACGAATTATTGAAAAGCCAGTTCAAATTTAAATTCACTTTCACTTGAAATTATTGATCTGATACGCTGATCTTGAAATAATAATTTATGGATATTATGCAAAATTTGTGTGCAGATTTGTGCAAAAGAAACAAGTTATAGAGAAACTGATTCAAATAATTAATAATTAAAATTAATGAAACATTTTTTATGATGTAGTTATATTTTTTTGTATACATTTTTTATATAATAAATAATAAAGCTACAAAAAAATTGGCTGTTAAGAACATTGTTTAAATCATTTTTAACAAAATAAATTTAAATCATTAAACGGCACGCTTTTTATATACTTTTGTTTTCAGTTTTTTTTTGTTTAAATGAAATATAAAAATGCCAAAATTCTTGTTATTTTTGGCGGCTTATTTAGTTTATAAAACAATTGTTTTAAGCAATAAAAAATACAAAAAATTAATAAATAAAACTTTAAATGCAACATTTGCATTGATTATTTTATATAAAAAAAATATAACACACTAAATGTCAAGACAGTTTTAGGTGAAAAATTGTTTGACAAATTTTAAATAAAAATTAAAACATAACATTTTTTTAAAGCAAAATGAGCTAAACTTGTATGTTTTAAATATAAAAATAAAACTTAACAAGATTTTTTTGAATGCAGCTTGAGGTTTTTTTTACAATAGTTATTTTATACAAACAAAAATAAATTAAAAAGTTAAAAGCTGAATCACCAAGACTGTTTTAAGTAAAAAATTTTTTTAATTTAAAACAAAAATAAAATTTACACAACATTTTTTTAATGCAGCTTGAGCTAAACTTATATTTTTTTTTGCATTTATTATTTTATATAAATAAAAATAATTTACGACACTAGAAACTGAATCACCAAAACTGTTTTAAGTAAACAACTTTTTTTTAAATTTAAAATAAAAAAATAAAACTTAACAACATTTTTTTAATGCAGCTTGAGGTTTTTGTTGCATTGGTTACTTTATATAAACAAAAATAAATTGAAACATTAAAAGCTGATTCACCAAGACTGTTTCAAGTAAAAAAAGTGTTTAAAAATTTTAAATAAAAATTAAAACTTAACATTATTTTTTAATGCAGCTAGAGCTAAACTTATATTTATTTTGTATTGATTATTTTATAAAACATAAACAAAAATAATTTAAGACACTAGAAGCTGAATCACCAAGACTGTTTTAAGTAAACAATTTTTTTTAATTTTAAATAGAAAAATATAAAACTTATTAAGATTTTTTTTAATTGAGCTTGAGGTTTTTTTTACATTAGTTATTTGTATAAACAAAAATAATTTTAAGGCACTAGAAGCTGAATCACCAGACTGTTTTAGGTGAAAAAATTGTTTAAAAATTTTAAATAAAAATTAATGTTAAGAAATTAATATTTAGATTTAATATAAAAGTCTAAAACGCTTTAAAAATGTCACTGTTTTAAGTACTTAATAAAAAATAGTTTGAACAATATAAAATGCCAAAAATTAAAAATATACGTAATAAAATTTATTATCATTAATGCATTTTGAAGTAAACTTTCGTTAATTTTTGTATTAATTTTTATTATAAATAAACAATTATAATTGAAATCACAAGAAACTGCCAAACAAGACTGTTTTAAGCAAAACAACTGTTTATATAATTATAAATAAAAAAAATTAATAATATTTAACCACAAGCTTTTTATTATTTAAATGTAATTTTTAAACTTAAAAAGACTTTTTGGGAAATTAAAACAAAAAAAAAACACTTTACTTAAAGCAACTTGGCAGCAAAATAATTTTTTATTTATTGTATAGTTTATTTTATATATAAAATACTAATAAATAAAATGCCAAAGCAACAAAGAAAGATACACAAAAATTAAATGCAAAAAAGTTAATAAAAGAAAATTAAATAACTTTACACTTGTTATTTCACCTTGACTAATGTTTCAATTAGTTTTCCAAGAATTTATTTTAATTTGTATTTATTTATTTGCTGGTTTTGTTTTTTGTTGTTATTGTTGTTGTTGTTTATTTCTTTTGTTTAGTTTTTGGGGTTTCGCTGCACGAATTTTGAACTGAAAGCTAAACACCTGACAAGAGTTGCGGTTTATTTAAAGCCAAAGACATTGGCCATGAGGCTTTTATACCAGCAAGTTTCAAGTGGTACCAGTCTTTTCAGCCAGACTGGCAATTTTCCTCAATTTCCATTAAAAGTAAAATTGCAACAAAATGTTGAAAATGAAGCTCAGCAGCAGCAGCAGCAACAAAAACAACAACAAAACCAACAACTGCAACAGGCAACAAATGTGGCCAAGAGCGGCAACTATTTAAGCAAAAAGCCAAACAACAACTTTGCGTGTCTTTTGGTTTTGTTGTGAAAATTAAAGCATTTTTTTGTTTGTTTTTCGTACACAAATACACAAGCAGCTTGCATATATATGTGGGCAGTGCACATATATGTAATACATAAGCATATACATACATTATATACCTCTCCTTTTTTTTGTTGCTGTATTCATTCAATTCTTGCACAAACTGGCTTACATGGCGCTTTCAAGTTCAAGTTTAAAATCAAAACAATTTTTTTCTTTCTTCGCTTGTTACATTTTTTTATGTATAAAAATATTTATCTATCGTGCCATGTGTACATAGTTTACCTTTTTTTTCCAGCATTTTTTGCGGTTCCGTCTTCCGCTCGCGCCGTATGTCGATCTATAATTAAACAAATAGCGCTGCAAGCTGCAGTTTTCCGCATTTCCTTGCGCGAACCAAACGGGTTTTCCACCAACTATCAGCGAGGCAACGTGACACGACTTGAATCACTTTACTCTTAATTTCAGATAATCTGTTATAAGTGTTAAACGTTACAAATATTATATAATATTATGTGATTTTTGATAGAAGTGCTAAAAAGAGTAATTAGAGTGCGTGAGTAGAACTAACAATACTCTTTAAACTTCAAAATGTGCAATTGCAGCATCTTCTGCGTTAAACGTTAGAGATTTTGCATAAATATAAGACAATATTATGTTATTTTGGAAATAATACTGCTTTAGAAACTAAAAAGAGTACTCAGATTTGTGAGTGCAATTTCCAATACTCTTTCAATTTAATTATGGGCATTTTTTGTATTATCTACGCTTAAAGTTATTAACTAATTTTGGTAAAATTTTCAAGCATAGTAAAAACCATCAGTACAATTTCTATTGGTTGAAATCTGTCATTTCTGAGAATATCTTAAATTATTGTATAAAAAAGAAAGACTTTCTCTGTCTGATATATCTTTGCTGTGCTAAAATGCAGGCTCTTTCATTTGAACAAAGAAATTTTATAAGCATTTTGAGGCAGCGAATCGAATTATGCGAAAAACACTCAAAATCGAGCAATAACTAAAAAACCCAAGCACTTGATTATTGATAGAAATCAAAAGAAATTACGAATCAATTTTTGAAGAGTTCCGAATTTTTAAAGAAATTAAGCTTTTTCTGGTAGATGCTCTTGTATTAGTAATAAAGTTCTCATATAGAATATCTTCAGCGAGGACGCATCTTCTTATTTAATAATTTATTTGCGTGTTGATGCATTTAATGGTTACCTAGTTATTTTCCAACAGCTCCAAAATTTGTGCTCATTTTGTAGTAAAATTTGATAAAATTCCGTAACTTGCATTAGTTATTTAGCGAACAACGAGCTGCTTTGATACAAGGATTATCTGCGAATAACCATTAAGCAATTGCGCAGAGTGTTCAGTGGTATGTAGTTCTAGCTTAGAACTTCTTTTTGGGGGATGGCCAAGTTTTTTCAAACTTAATAATAATAATCATTTTTATTCAATTAATTATTTTTGAATTTTTATTATTAATATCCAATAACAATCTTAGCTTGTAGTGAGGTAGTAATAGCTAGTTAATTAAGGAGTTTAGGCATATTGCCTTTTCTGCTAGAATAGTAAAGAAAATGTATATGTGAGCTTAATATATTATTACGCCTAAGAAGTAATTGCGGATTTTTTAAAAGAAAGTAAATGCATTTTTAATAAAACTTAGAATGAACTTTGATCAAATATATAATTGCCATTTTGTTCGATAACCTTTTGCCATCTTCCTGGCAAATTTAGTATTCCACGCTCATAGAACTTCTGGCCTTTATCTGCAAAAAACTGAGCCAAGTGCGATTTTATAGCCTCATCATTGCCGAAAGTTTTACCATTTAAGGAGTTCTGCAAAGATCGAAATAAATGGTAGTCTGATGGTGCAAGGTCAGCGCTATATGGTGGATGCATCAAAAGCTCCCAGCCAAGCTCACTCAGTTTTTGGCGAGTGACCAAAGATGTGTGCGGTCTAGCGTTTGCCCTGTGGAATATGACACCTTTACGATTGACCAATTCTGGTCGCTTCTCCTTGATGGCTGTATTCAATTTGTCCAATTGTTGACAGTAAACATCCGAATTAATCGTTTGGTTCCTTGGAAGCAGCTCAAAATATACCACACCCTTCCAATCCCACCAAACAGACAGCATAACCTTCTTTTGGTGGATATCAGCCTTTGAAGTGGTTTGAGCTGGTTCACCATGCTTGGACCATGATCGTTTTCGACTAACGTTGTTGTAAACAATCCGTTTTTCATCTCCAGTTCTGATTCGTTTTGAAAACGCATCGAATTCATTGCGTTTAAGGTGCATATCACAAGCGTTGATTCGGCTTGTTAAATGAATTTCTTTCAATACATGTGGTACCCAAATATCAAGCTTCTTCACCAGTCCAAGACTTTTTGTGTGATAATGAACGGTTGATTTTGGTATATTTAACTTCTCTCCTATCTCACGCTCAGTTACATGAAGATCCCATTCGATTAATGCTTTGATTTGGTCATCATCAACTTCATTTGGCCGACCTGAACGTGGCTCATCTTTAAAGGAAAAATCTCCAGAACGGAATTTGCGAAACCAATTTTGACACTGTCTTCCTTTTAAGGCTTTATCAGTTATACACATCTCGTTACTTTTTAGCAACCTGCTCCGCGTTTTTTCCTTTACGGAAATAATAAAGTAAAATATGACGAAAATGCTCCTTTGTGGGCTCCATATTAAAATTGACGCCAAACAAACAAATGTAAACAAAATTTCGCGCACTTTTTTCCTAAAGCAAGCTAAAAGTAACAGCTGATAACTGACAGAAGAAAGAATGCAGTTACATAGTCACAAGCCGTTGAAAAAATTTGTCAACGCCGACTATATGAAAAATCCGCAACCAACTTTTGGGCAACCAAATAATAATAACAAGTGAAATAGGGAGAAAATGTTGCAAAAAAACCCATGTGTAATAATAACTTAAAACTATAACTTAAAACTAATTTTTATTTTTTGAACAAAAATGTTTTTAATATGAGGATAATCTGAGTATATACATCTATTACGAAAATTAGAAAAAGTCTGTTGGCTCGATCAGATACCATTTCGATGTTGATTAAGCTGTGCAGATCTGAAGTTGAATTGAAGGTTTAGAATCATTTTTAACAGTTTATTTTGGGTTTCTTGTAACCTTTTTAAATGATTCCTTGCAATATCTAAACAGGTATAATTTATACTCAATGCTAAGACGAGAATTTCTATTTATAAGAAGGTAGAGCATTCGAATAAGCATATTAACTTTATTGATTACTTGAGACGTATGTTCTTTAAAAGTTAATTTTTTCTCTAGTACTAAACCTAAATATCTTACATCGGTTTTCCCATTTAATATCGACTAGATTTAGATTTATGTGACTGGATGGAATATATAAATTCTTTCTTTTCTTTGTAAAGTATATAGCTTGTGTTTTCTCAGTATTTACAAGGATTTTCCATTTGGAAAAATAGTAATTTTTTCAAACTGCTACAAACGTTTACTCTCTGGATATGCACTAACCAGTATTTTCCCCTGAAAAGCTCACAGCATCCACTTCTTCTGTCCCAAAAAGCTTGCAAATATTTGGAACATTTAAAATACTTACGATATTCAAGCTAAGTATATCCCCTTTTTGCTTATATCGTCAATTTGTGTAGCTTAGTTAAAAGCTTGATATGATCTTTTGGCTGATTTTGTTAAGAAATGTTTGAAATTTTAATATAACAAGTTGTTTCCAACTTTTACATTTTAAATTCAAGTTTCTAGGCAGTACGACAAACTAGTCTAGTCTAAGGCACATGGCGAAAACCTTGTAAAATTAATGTGTTTTTGCATAAATTTCGAAATAGAAATCTGTAGGAGAGATTGATGCGAGTATGGTAGAGACAACAAAGGCATCGCCTCAGATACTCAGGCCAAAATAGCCCATTGTGCCATATGCTATTCTGCAGCATAATTTGTTTATGTTTTTAGATACCCAAATCTGCTATGATTTTGCTACAAATACCAACGCTCTATATATCTTAAGATATCTAGAATAACTTCTTTGAAAGTAATTTATGTGGATTTCCTAATTTGACATTTTATAAATGATATCCATTATTTTATTGTATTTTTATGCTTATGATGAGGATCTACTTCTTGCTGTTCAACATGAATCAGCATATTTCTGATGGAGCCACTTTAGGGCATCTTCCGTTTTTGTAAGCCAAAAGTGCCGGATTTGCGTTTTCTGTCGGCCACAACGTAGAAATCCAAGCCACAACTTCTAATTGAGTTGGCAAACTGGATATGCCAAATCAATATGTTGCTGCATACCGAAGCCAAAGTTACCAATGGCAGAGAGGATGTCGCATCTCAAGAAGTATCAGAATGCGAGCCAGCATTTCTTCGGCCTTGGCAGCACGCACCGTGCAGAGGACAGCAATTTTTTCATAACGACAAAGAATACGGGCTGCTGTCTCTCCAACAACTTGACGGCACGGGTAAGCTTATCGCCGGTTTCATCCACGCAACAGCTTTCTAATCTACCACCTGAGCTGTAGTTTTTGAAAACCCAAAAATCTCTGCTCCCCCCATGGAGTAAGGAGCTTCATACTGTGTGCTCTCCCTCACTTCTTCCACAGTTGAGCAACGATATTCAGTTTGTCCTTTGAAATGCTTTCAAATTTTTATATCGTACAAACAGGAAGCACAATAAAGGGAAAATTTGGTAGCGAGTTTCCACACCTTAGGCTTAGCAAGCGCATAAACCAACAAAAATGCGAAGGACTTTTTACGCTGCCTTTGATTGCTTGAGTTGCTTTGTTGCGCTTAAATTTGTTTTATTTTTTGCTATAAGTATGCACGAGTTACATTTTAATATAGTTTTTCATTTATGAAAAGATATGAGCTTTTTTTTAAGCTTGATAAGGATAAGACGCAAAGTGCTTATCTATATTATGGCATAATTTATGCTATAATTATGGCTGTACTATAAATATGGCTACAGTTAAAATTGGTTGAATACTTTGCTGCGCTGGGAATTTTCTGCTATAAAAGAACTTTCGCAGGAATGCGCTACAAGTAAATTACTTTAAATTTCCCTAAACACATAGGTAAAGTTCCTTGCTAGGTTCCTAAGCATTTTTGTCAATAACTTAATATTTCCCTGTATAAATTTGTTCTAGTTCTATTATAGCAAGGACTCTTTCCATTTTATGGCAAGAAATTATGCAAATGTTATGGGAATAATTTAAAGGTTATGTAGGTTGAGTTCTTTGCTAGATTTTGCACTTTGCTTAGGGAATTTTTACAAATTCAAAGGAAAGCGCTACGCGTAACTTACTATAAATTTTTCTAGTTTAGCACATTTGCATTTCTCACCAAATTCAAAGTAAAGCGTTAGTATAATTTAATGTGTTTGTCAATAAATTTGTTTGAGTTCTATTATAGCAAGAACTTTCCATTTTTATGGCAGACAATTTGGGTATAATAAACTTTTTTCAATATAATTTCGAAAAAGTAAATTATTCTCTATAAAAGTGTAATTGGTGCAGTTCCTTGCTAGCTTTGCTGTTCGGCACTTTGCTAAGGGAATTTGAAAAAGTACGCAAGAATGCGCTGCAGATAAATTACTTTAAATTTCCCTAAACACATAGGTAAAGTTCCTTGCTAGGTTCCTAAGCATTTTTGTCAATAACTTAATATTTCCCTATATAAATTTGTTCTAGTTCTATTATAGCAAGGATTCTTTTCATTTTATGGCAAGAAATTATGGCTACAAATTTTATAGTTTCATTTTACGTACGAAAAGGGTAATTTATAATAAAAGTGAAATTGGTAGAGTTCCCTGCTAACTGAGGAATTTTGCTAAAAGAATTTGGGCAAGTTTGAAGGAAAGCATTTTCGTAAAATTATCATAAATTTCCCCTAACAAATAGGTAAAGTTCCTTGCTAGATAAGCACATTTGCATTTTTCCTCAAGGAATTTCTTCAAGCGCAATTGTCAAGTGACAATTTTCTCAAACATTTTAGAAATAAAAGAAAGGCTAGCAATACGACGAAAGTTCTCGATATTATTTTTAAGAATTTTTCTTATGAATTCGATATTCTTGGATTCATTCCAGTTGGACAGAACGTGAGAATATTTAAGTAAGTTGCTGAAAAGACGAGATATAGGTGTACAGAGGGATTTTAAAATACAGCGGGGAATGGCATCAGAACCAGCCGAGAAGGACGATTTTATGGTTGATAATCTCTCGATCGATCTCCTGTCGCAAAGATTCTGAGACTCGCAACCAAGTTTGATTGAGCTAGATTACAGGAATAATTTAGCTGAATATATTTTTGGGTTTACAGAATAGGTTGCTGGCAAAAAAGTTTGAAAGCAAATGCATGAGTAAAGATTTTATAAAGTTTAGATGCCAAAAGTGAATCCTGTGGAACGAATACATATGCTCGATTTTCGCAGTATATTTTATTGTTTCGTAATTTTTTTTTGTAGCGCTAGTGGTTTTTTAGCGAATCGTTAAAAGTAAAAAAAAGACTCAATTTAAACTTACTAAAACTTTATATTTTGTAGTTTTCTTGATTGTGAATAAAACAAACGAGTATGTTTTCCAAAAAATCATGTGAATTCATTTATTCAATTTTCATTGATTGGCCACCGAGACAAAATGATGGAAAATGGAAAATCTCCGTCGTCCTTGTGCAGAACAACCTTAGGAATAATTTCCAATATTGGTAAAAAAATTCATAATTTGTTTTAAGTTCTGAAAAAATATGACCCACCAACAAAAATCGTCATAGTAATATAATTCAAAAGCTTTTTTTAGAGAGTGTCAAAATTTTATGGGTTCAAAGTTGATCGTATTGAGTGTGGTGGGGTCTCTGCAATTTTTTTTCTTATATAATGGCACTTGCATAAAAAAATTTTGAGGTTGAAATCGTTACTCAAATGCTTTTTAAAAAGATGATAAGATCTAGTGCAATGAGTATGTATGATACAGGTCTTCCGAAGAATCTATAGTATAGCTCTTAGTATACAATTATTTATATTTTTAATATAGGGTTTCCAATACTAGTTCTTACCTAGAATTTTTAGAAGCTGGTATAGAGACATAGGTCTCTCTAAGGTGTGTGTGCGGGTAGAGTAGATGATCGGGATAGCATAATTGACGGTGGATTCTGTCTGATCGGTTAAGTTGCATATGGTAGTATATGTTTGGGCGGGGTTTTCAAGACTTGGCGTCGCTCGCAGGCCTATATAAGGCGGGTCGGCAGGCACATCAAAAACCATCAACCAGTGCACGGATGGGTTACCAGGAGATAAATCGATATAAATCTGAGTCAATCTTTGAACGGGTCAATTGTTATCAATCGGAATCAGTCGTTCAGATAAATAGTAATCGGGATAAACCGGAGTAACTCGGTAAACAGTTCAATCGTCATAAATCGGGATCTGTCAATCTGATCATTAGTCAATCCTTATAAATCTGATTATCGCTCAGTGAACGGGTCAATCAGTATAAATCAATGTCAATCAGTGTCCGGTTGCGTTATAAATCTGAGTCAAACAGTGAACACGTCAATCGTTATAAACCTGTCAATGAGTATACGGATTATTCGTTATAATTCTAAGCCGTTGTAAATCTGTCAATCAGTGAATGGATCAATCGATATAAATGGGAATCAGTCGATCAGATCATTAATCAATTCTTAAAGATATGACTAACTCACTTGGAAAACGGCTTAATCGGAGTCAATCAGCGGACAGATGACGTATAATTCTGACCTAATCAGTAAACTATTCAATCATTATAAATCTGAGTCAATCAGTGACCGGTTGCGTTACAAAACTGAGTTAATCAGTGAATGGATGAGTTATAAAATTGAGGCAATTCGAGAACGGGTAAGTAATTAATCAACGCAACCAGTGAACGGATCAATCGTTAAAAATTTGAGTCAATCAGTGAACAGGTCAATCGTTCTAAACCTGTCAATCAGTAAACGGACCAATCGTTATAATTCTAAGCCAATCACGTATGCATTGTAAATCTGTCAACCAGTGAACGGATCAGTTATAAATCTAAGTCAATCACCGAACGGATCAATCGATATAAATCTGCGTCAATCACCGAACGTATCAATCGATATAAATCTGAGTCAATCAGAGAACGTATAAAACGTTAGATGTCTAAGTCAATTGGAGAACAGATCAATCGTAGTAAACTCGAAATATCAATGAACAGATCAATCGTTATTAATCTAAGTCACTCAGTCAATCGGGATCAGTCGACCAGATAATAATATCCGTCTGGCCAATGAGTGCGTCAGGGCTCACCGAGAAATACACACTAGGAGAAGCATGGGTTGTGTTTCGGACGGATACAGCTGCGCTTGGAGTGTGTGAGATTCGTTCCCTTCACCATCAGCTGTATGAGCTCTACGACGCCTTAGATGTCGTCCACCGTATTGCGGCACAATGTCTGCGTTGGCTCTGCCATGTCGTTTGTGTGGATGAAAATGCTCCAGCACAGCAGATTTTTGATGCAAAAGTCGACGAAGGAAGACGGAGGGCACAATGGAAAGCTCAAGTGGAGGTGGAACTAACTTGTGACCAAATGCAGAACCAACATTGGCGCGCGTAAAGCAGGGGCGTCTGGCGGGACTTGGTGGGGTCGGCTGCAACCCGATGACGGATTGCCATGGGCAAGTTAAGTAAAGTTAAGACATAAGGAGACCGGCGAATCAGCGAGTTATAGTAACAATTAAGGTATAATTTGGGTGCCAGTATCTAGAAGGCGAATAATGTGGAGCCCTATGAGATAAAAGACTAATAGAAATCAAATAATAAGTAAGAATCAACATGACCACTCTCAATTTATCATTTATCACAGGATCAAAGGGAATATATCTTTTTCAAAGAATTCTAAATAGAGCCAAGTTATTGCAACCATTGTTCTGTAGAAAGCAGAGGCGCGTTACAAAGATTAAAGATTAAAGATTTTTAATCAGAATCGGTACATCCAAGAGTCTGTTATAACGCTGTTTTAAACGCTTAGACACTTTGTGCCAATTTCTCTCAGTTTCTGTAGTAGCCACTTCGATGTTCTAGAGACTAATGCTAACTATACCCTTCTATTTATCATATTATCTAAAAATTTCAATAAAAATACTGGTTTCCAAAGGAGAATAGCATTCCTAGCATACACATCCCCTGCTTTAAGTCAAAACCCACATACACTCCACACACAAGTGTGGTGAATATTAAGCATCCTTTTGAGCTAAAACTCAATAGCCAAATGAGCGCACTCATACACACGAGCGCAATCCAGCTTGAGTCGACTCCATTGTCGCACTCAATAAGCTTTCACTCAAAGCTAACCGAGTTGTCCATTTGGATGCTTGGCAATGTCTCTGTAATTTTGCGAACGACAGTTCATTATTGTTTTCAAGGATAAGCGATGCCCACGTGGTTCTTGGACGGAATACAAAATTCGTAATTGGCGTCGGTTTCTCGTCAACTGTTTCTCACATAAAGCCGCTAAAATCTCGTAGTGCGTACATTTCGAAATTAGCCCAAAAGGATTTCGGTCTTCTCTGTTCTGCTCTGTTCTGTTCGTTTAACTTGAATTATATGCAAATCACAATGAGTCAACATTTGTAAAGACTTTTTTACTTGCTTAAACTTAAATAAATAAACAAGAAAAAAGCACTGCGCGTTTTAATTAACAATATATTAAAAATTATTAATGCATATTTTTTAAATGTGAGTGTTTGTTTTTTCTTATTTTTTTTTTCCCTTGTCAAACTTACTCTCTTTGAAAAGAAGTGCTTGTGATAAAGTGTAAATTCGAGTAAAAAACATATCCGATTTGTAATCACCATGGAATACCGACAGCTCGCAATGTGACTATGGTATGGCATGCAGTTAATACTAGTATTAAGCACTTTTAATTAAACGCTATAGATGGCTTGGGATCCCGGTAACGTATATATAATGTAATAATAAATGAACCAAGCAGCAATTTTGGAATGTTTGCAATCTGACCTCATTTCCTAAACGCACTGCGTGAAAATTTTTCAAATTGTGACTCCACTTCGGAGCTGCTGATTTATAAAGTTGACATAATGTCACGTTCGTTCGTTTTCAGGCAAAAGTGCGCTTTAAAAAAATGTATACATACTTTGAAGGTTTCGGTTTTTTTTTTATAAATTTATAGGAATTAAATTTGAAAATATACAAGAAAAAGGCAAAAAAAAAAAAAAATTGTAATTGGTATAAAACGTTTTCTTGGCAATTTAATACATAAGCTACCTTAATTCGGGCTATAAATATGCGTCTTGGGATTCATTGTATTTACTTTTGAGCTTCCCAATCATTATGCCCTACAGCTAAGGCCAAGAGGCATATCGAGTGTATGCCAATGAATGTAACATTCGATATGCAACGTTGGGCACTCCTTAAGTTTCCTCTAATGGGCACGAGTCGATAAAAAGCAAAAAAAACTTAGCATAAGCATTTGTGTTGAAAGGGATTCGAGATTTTGACAGGAATTCAATGTTCAGCACTACTAGAGTTCCCTCTAATAGTTTTGAGAGTATGAAACAAAACTTGCCATAAGCATTTGTGTATAGAGAGCTCCGAGATCTTAACTTCAGAAATCAAATGTTGGGCACTGCTAGAGTTCCCTCGATAGGATAATTAAAAAATGGGATACATTTTTGTGTTCAGAGGGATCCGGTATTCTAACTTCAGAAATTATATGTTGGGCTATCCAAGAGTTCCCTCTAATAAGGTAGACGGGAATACAAAAAAAAAACTTGGCATCAGTATTTATGTTCAGAGAGATCCAAGAACTTAACTTCAGGAATTAAATGTTGGGCAATCCTAAAGTTACCTCTAAAAAGGACGACAGGATAAATAAAAAATGGCATACATTTTTGTTTTCAGAGGGATCCGATATCCTAACTTCAGGAATTATATGTTGGGCTTTCCTTCAGTTTCCTCTAATCAATTCGACCGGATAAATAAAAAATGGTATACATTTTTGTGTTCAGAGGAATCCGATATCCCAACTTCAGGAATCAAATGTTTGGCACTCCTAGAGTTCCCTCTAATAAGGTCGACAGGATAAATAAAAAATGGTATACATTTTTGTGTTCAGAGGGATCCTAATTTCAGGAAATATATGGTGGGCACTCCTAGACTTTTGAGATAATAAAGCTTGACATAAACATTTGTGCTTACAGAGATCTGAGATTCTTAAGTTCTACTACTAAAGTTTCCCCTAATTGGGGCGAATGGGCAACAAAGATAATCTTAGCATAAGCTTCTATGTTCAGATAGATTTGAGGTTCTAAGTTCAGAAATTAAATGTTGGGCACTACTTAAGTTTCCTCTAATGGACAACAAAGGTAATCTTAGCATGAGCATCTATGAGATCTGAGATCCTATCTTTAGAAACTAAATGTTGCTCACTTCTAAAGTTTCCTCAAATAAGGTTGAGAGGATAAAAACAAATTCGCTAAACATTTGTGTGCATAGAGATTCGAGATCTTGAGTTCGGGAATTAATTGCTGGGCACTCCTACAGTTTCGTGTAATAGGGTCGAAGGGATAAATAAAAGCATAAACATTTGCGTTCACTTCAGCAATGAAATCGTCTGCATGAAGGCCGTGATTTTGAGTGCAGGAATATAATATTGGGCACTCGTAAAGTGCCGTAAATCGGAAGGCCTACAAATATTTTTTGTATGCTCACCAATTTGTTGAGTATATCTATGGAATTGCATGTTTGCATGCAGAGGTTTTGAAGTTCTTGAGTTTTGGGGTAATTTTATTTGGGTTTGGGTAGCCCTCTCTGCAGCAACAGATTGCACATCCCTAAGGTTCCCATCAATCGGAATGGTAAAACATCTTTTTGAAATATTTTTAGCTTCTAGACCATTTTGCCGTTTTTTTTTTGGAAAATTGTCCGCAAAAATCTTGAGTTTTGGAGTAAGCATACTTGGATTTTGGAAGTCTCTATAGATTTAGCAATTGTAGGATCCCCTAAAGTTTTCATCGATTGAAAGACTTAAAATCTACTTTTGGAATATTATTAGCTTGTTTACCATTTTAGCTGCGTTTATCTGTGAAATTTACTGTATATATATGCAGAGAATTTGAGTTCTGGAGTAAGTAATTAACTTGTTTTCGGGAAGTCCTTGAAGCCGTCTCAGCTTAGTTGCGCAATCCTAAGGTACTCATCAATATGCTCGGAACAAAAAAAATAAAAAAGAAATGTTTCTTCGTTTAATAGTTTGTTGGGGATTTATGTGGACTCGTCTAAAGAGATCTTATAGATCTTAAGTAAGCAAACTTAGTTTGGGGCAGCTCTATATTCCCTTCTTAATTTAGCAAGTCTGGAACACTTCTAAAGCTTCCTTCAATCGGGATAATGAAAAATCTTTTTTAAGAAATTTTTCGCTGAAATTGTCTGTTTGGATGTAATTATCTTGACGATTCGAGCTCCAGAATCAGCAAGTTTGAATTTGGAAAAGCCTATATATCGTGCAGGATTTCAGAAAAGAGTTGTAGAGAGAATATTTGTATTTACTTAGCAGTGAAATTGTCTGAACGGCAAAATCTTCAGTTCAGGTATTAAATTTTTTAACTTTAGAAGTTCTCATCTATAGGCAGCTTAAATTTCAGTTTGAAAAAAACTGTATATAGTTTAGGAGTTCATAAAAGATTTATATTTTATATTATTTTGTTTGTGTAACGATTGTATTGGTAAGTAGATACATAAAAGTTTCTGCTCTTGGAGAAGCAGCTTCGTATTTTTGTGGGGTCTTGACAGTTCTGGCGCAGTTAGGCTGCTGCGTAGACACCAGAACGTACCACCGAATGTCGTGAAAATCAGATTCGAATTGGTATAGTTTGCTTGCTTAGGATGTATTAAGGTCATCAATGGAGACTGGTGGCATTTATGTTCCGCATGCATTGGTTTGAAGCCGTAGCAGAAACACAGAAGTTTTTTGGACTCAGATCTTCTACAAATTTGGAAAAATTGTTTCAGTTATTTTTGAAATATTTATAAATTTAAGCGCTGAGTCCTGCTTTGCTACTGCCTCTAGTGTATTCAACACTTGTGGAATGTGCAAAAAATCATTCTTGAATGTTTCTTGTTTCGTAAGTTGATGGATTCGTAGATTCAAATAGGATCGTCCCGCCACGTACAATGATGCTGACTTTTTCAGCAGTTGAGAAAATGCATCGAAGTATTTTTCATATATGAATTATATTATAAAACTTCTCATTTTTGTTTAGCAGCTTTTAATACAAATAAGTATTGTAATACAAATAAGTAGGATCTAAATGAATGTTAGTAGTCTTCCCCCAGTATTCCAAACATAAAACTCTCAACTCTTATAAACATAATCGACCATTTGTGAGAATTCTGTGATGCTTCCCACATGTGTCTCAGGCTGAAAGTTCAACTCAGTTTAATTTACAAAAAAACCTCTTAAATTCACGAACAAAGTCTCAATTTCAGTTACATTATAGAAGTTCAAAAGACCCCCCTACACATTCCTTTGTACGCGCACTGTACCTGTTAAATCATTAAAAAATCTATAGAAATTGATGCTTTTGTTTCGTAATTGCTGAAGTAAAGGAGCAAAATCGCTCAGAACTGAAGAAGACATATATTTTACGAACATAAAAGGTTTGCTGGGCGTCACAATAACCGTCATCTTTCTCACTTAAGTCAAAGTGTTGCAAGGATACATTGTTGTACTGCGAAAACTTTTCGTTTTTGTTCTATCCGGCAAGGGAAAACTTCTTGTTTATTTTCGTTTGTAACTATTATATTTTCAACTTAAATCTTATATAAATTTGTGTTCAAAAGGTAATGACTCATATTTTATCTAGTTTATTCAGAAAATAACAACAAAATGTTACTCAACTCCGCTCCTTTTATAGGCCTCTTTCCTACTTTCTTGCCCTTTTTTAAGCAGATTTCCAAATTGATTGAGTAAGCAGAATGAAACTGGGGCAAGATCTAAGCCCCAAATAATTCTTGAGTTTATCGTTAATCAAAAATCATAAGAGATACTGTAGGCAAAAAAGATTAAATTAAGTTGTATTTGTCTCTGACTCTTTTTTTTTGAAGATGCTTATGAAGCACTTAATAAAGCTAAATCGGAATAAAATATATATCATATACTAATCGGTATAATATTTAAATTTATTCATATTTAATTCTTCGTGTCTTGAAAAACAAGTTTCTTGCTGGCGCCATCTACACATTTTGCTCATAGTTTCACAATTTACTTAATTACTTTTGAGAAAACTTGCAGTGAATATGATAAACTTAAACTATAAGAAATATTACTATCCTGACTTTTACGTTAATAACTCAAATTCATAATATTTTATGCATTTTTGAATAAACCACAAAAAACATAAAAAATGCGACCTACATTACAGAGAAATATCAGCAAACTATGTTTGAAACCAAGCAGCGCTCAAAATAGATAGTTTTGGGTATACTTTTGTTTGAAAAATGTTTTTAAATTTTAATTTTAAATAGATGCTATTTTTCATAGGACATAAATCTAGCTACAACTGAAATCTCTATAGGCGGAGACTTTTGGTACGCATTTTTCCAGTTAACGAGTCATTTTCCATACATTTAAGTATAGGAGAAGAAAGGCAGTCAATGAGTAGAACCTTAAAAAGGCCGTCATCTCGTAACTTCAAAATTACATTTTTTTCCCCCCTTGGCTATTTCTCTTATTGCACCAGCGGCGTGAGCATATCTCTATTAGCAGCTGTTCCTTTTCGTCTCTGAAAAAGGCAATCATCTCCGAATCTACAAGCTTAAAATAAAACAAGAGCACCTTCTGGTGGCTCTCAAAATTAAATTAGATGCGTAACATTGATTTGTCGTCGGCAAAAGCCATTCTCATACATTTGGCTGTTTAAATAAAGATTATTTCATTTTGTCCGGCTAAATCCAACTTAATTAAAAATATTTGTATATATTTTTGTATAAGTATATATCATATTTTTAAATTATTATTAGTATGATATTATAAAATTTATTATTATTAAGTTAAAATATTTTTTTATATTATAAAGATCTGCTTCTTTTTTTTAAGCTCAAAGAACTTATTTCTTTGTGAAAGATTCCCTGCAATGAAATTTCTCAGGCTGTCTTGTAATAGGATACCCAAGGCACGAAAGAAAGTTCGTACTAAAACGATTCGGCGTGGAAATCTGTCTCAAGAAATTTTCTGCTGTAATATTGTAAATGTGTTCTTAAAAATATGACAAAAGATTCTGGGAATAAGCCAAATTGAACTTGGGTGGTTTTGTAAAAACGTGCACTCCAGCCTATTTATTATTATAATTATTAATGGCTCGCTAGTGGACCAACTTCAATCACGAAGTTAGATGGTTAATTTCACTTGAATCGTCAGCAATACCTTTCTGTATTGATTCTTCGATATCTAGCAGAAAATCATTTAAAAGAATCTCTGGAATTTCTGGAATCCAAGAAACGTGTAAGAAAAGCTAAAATTTCTTTCTTTCTTTACTCTTTTTACTCTTCTTTTTTTACTCTTCGCCAAAGAATGAGATGACAAATGTTTGACTTTGCTTTAAGCTTGCTCTCAAGATAACTTTTCTACTCTTTATTTCTTTGTTGCCATCAAGCGAGCGGACTCTCAATTTACATAGCACAAGCAGCAGTAGCCGCCTTCATACGCATTTTGCAATTGTCTTAAGTCTCTCTCTCGCGCTCATTTGCGCTCTTGCCGGCTGTTTGGCTAACTCATTCAAAGTGTTTGCTTGTATGAGTGCTGCCACAAAACGGCTTCAAAAAACTAGCGTACTCGCCTCTGAATCGGAATCGCCTCTGGCCCAGCAGCACTGTTGCATTTGTCTAGCACTGACATAGCTAGCAAATAAATAGACGCTAATTACCTACGAAGAAAAAATGGGCGTGGATAGGGTATGCTCTCAGAAGGAACCCAAGTAGTATTGTCAGAATGCCACTGGACTGGCATCCCCATGGTAGCAGACGAATCGAAAGACCCAAGGCAATCTGAAGAGGATTATGCTCCAAGCATTGGCCTAGTCGAGCACAACATGGAACAGAGCTAAACAGACGGCGCAAAGCAGGGTTCAATGGAAGGCTCTAGTAGAGGGCCTAAGTTCCCAAGCGGAATAACGAGGAAAAACATAGTCCCCAACATAGTCAAGGGAAATAATTTTGCATAGTTTGCTGTACAAACTCTATCTTCAAGTGGAAGTGCTTCAGTATGCCATACTCTACACTCTGTTGTGGGAAGCGCAGTTTTGAGAGTATATTCAGTTATATTAAATTGTATAAATGTATTGCATGTATTGCATAATTTTTAAAGACTTTTCAACTAATTCATTCACTATATAATTATTAACATTTTCTACGAAAAAAAATTGCAATCAAAACTCATATAATAAGTTTTCAACAAAACGCCACAAAATAACATTAACTTGTATACATTTCTTGGAATATACCAAATAATATATCAAAAAAGTTTAATCTCAAAGGCGAAATCCTCTTGGGAGATTGGCGCATGCTGTCTGCCCCACAGATTAGCCATTACACTGCTCCAAATTAAGGGGTCTCCAAACAAACAAAATATCTTATGCAATGTTTTATAACTTCGCTTCCGACTTATGCTAAATATGTAATTTTTAAAGCACTTTTCTTTTTTGTATAATTTTTACATTTCATAAATAGACCACTTAAGGCAGCCCTAAATTATGCCATAAATACGCAACTTGGGATTTAACATATTGTTGTTTTTTTTTTCTTATTTTTTTGTTTTTTATTTTTAACTTTTACAATAACATTTTTAATTATATGCAGAAACAGGGAAGGCAGACGGCAGTCACTCGGTGCTTCGAAGTTTATTATTATTATTCTACTTAATTAGTATTAGCTGGCAGGACTTAAGTTTCAATTTAACTGGTTTTGGAATACGCAAGAAAAACACACACACACACACATTCAGTTCATTAATCTTGAAGTAAGCTCCATAAAGATTGTATCTTTAAGTTGGTAAAGTATCTGCAATTTTGTGGTACGTTTTGGGCAAAGCCTAGATAAAGTTACTCGGAGCATTGTGACTGGGAAAACTTACGAGTGAAGTTGGTCTACCAATCCATGAAAATATTTATGCGTTGGATTTTGTGACAAGTTGCCAGCTTGGTTTTTGGGTGGGGGGGCGTCTATGATACGTTGGCAGCGACGACCACAAGAGCATCCTTTTTAAGTGTTTTTTGGAAAGTGTTGCTGGTAACTAGGGCTATTCTGAGTATATATTGTATAATAATTGTGGAAATTAGTAGATTTTTTATCGCTGTGTAAGACTGTATAGTAAGTGGGAATGTTGAAGTCTAATGAATGAGATGACAAATGTACGTAGGACTTTGCTTTAAGTTTGCTCTCAAGATAACTTTTCTACTCTTTTTTCTTTGTTGCCATAAAGCGAGCGGACTCTCAATTTACATAGCACAAGCAGCAGTAGTCGCGTTCATACGCATTTTGCAATTGTCTAAGGCTCTCTCTCGCGCTCATTTGCGCTCTTGCTGGCTGTTTGGCTTACTTATTCAAAGTGTTTGCTTGCATGAGTGCTGCCACAAAACGGCTTCAAAAAAATGTTGAAAAATATAATATTACTACCTCTGTTTGCTTCACGTGCCGACCCCCACCCCTCAATAAACTATATTAACATATCCAAATATTCTACTTTTTTCCTGCATCAACTTCTACTCTTTGATATTTACTTTTTTTTACAAATCCCAATTTTGTCTTTGTTCTGCCTATAATGCTTCAACTATATCTTACCGACATCACAATACTTTCTTTATATAATAGAGTGGAAATCGTTTGAATGCAATTTTCCTGTATAGAACTTTTATTTTTTTATTTAAAATTAAATTTAAATTAAATTTAAAAAAAAAATTGTTATCATATTTAAAATATAATGTCACAAGATTACCTTTCGTTTAAATAAAATTCATGTCAATCAAACAATCCATCTAAAAAAAACACCTTTTATTATAACCAGGGGTCTTGGCCCCTTCTCGCTACGCTCAAAAATCTGCACTGCTCCTGCAATCGCTTTGCGATTGTAGATTACATTATCAAAAATTCTTGACTTTTTTTTAATAAATAAAGGATTTAGAATCGGTGTTCTTTGAAAATATCTTATATTTATAAATGTCGGATACTTAAAAAATCTTTATTATATAATATAATTATTTAATCACGTTAAACATTGCCTAGCGTTGGTGGCCCCTAAGCGAGAACTAATCAAATGCTGGTAATCTAATCAGCATATTGAGCCTCAGGCACACGCTTAACACCTTATAGAACTTCCTAGAATCAATGTATGCGATTGTTTAGCAGGCAGTCATTTGAAATAATTATTATAATTTTAATGTTATCCCAAGTATTTATCCTTAAAGCATATATCATTCATCGATGTAGATTTTATTTCAATTTGATTTTGTAATTTAAAATTTTATAATTTATATTAATGCATAAATTAAAAGCCATAATTTTATGATCTATTTTATTAATAAAAATTACAGACTTTAAATACTTTTTTTTTATAAAAATTACTCCGATATATTTAAAAATCGATATATGAGCGTTATTTGTCGTTTTTTAAAGGCGGATTAAAAAGTACATCCTTCAAAGTACATCCTGCAAAGTTCATACTTCAAAGTTATTGCATCAAAGTTTTGTCTTTTGGACCGATTAGTTTTCCCCATCTCTCCGGCAATTTTCAAATTCCAAAACCAAAAAATGAGTTCTCTTTCCAAAAATGCATTTGCATCGTCAAGTAGTCGGTAATCGAATAGAGCAACGTTTAGGGTATGGTATTATTTATGGATACATATCATTTCTGTCTTACCAGATGATTTTTAAACCTTACCGCGGAGTTTGTAAAATCATCCAGTCCTGCCTTTTGAGCGTTTCTGACAGTTTTACACATTTCAAACACATAAGTTTTTGTAGAAAAAAATCCCCTATTTATTTGGTTTTAGGAGCTCAATCTTTTTAGTTCCATTACAGGTAGAGCATGTCCAATAATATGGAATTTTTTTTGTTGATGATGATGATGATGATGATGATGATGATGATGATGATGATGATGATGATGATGCTTCAATATTTACGAATTAAACGATAATAATTCGATGAGCCACTGCATTTGGTTCTGTTCGCATTGGACACGGTTCTTTATCCATAATGCCTCTAATTCTTCTTTATCTAAAAACTTTTTGGTTTCGCCAGTACGTTCTTATCAGCCGCTGCATGTTTTATCAATCGGAGCAGATTTACTCATACACTCTTAAGCATTTGATGGGAAGTCAGTTGCACTTTTCTGTTCATTGAAATGGATTATCAAAACGCAAGTTCCGGCATATTAAAAAAACCTTCTAAATAATCTTCTCAACAGATTATAGTCAACAGCTGTCGAATCTTTCCAACGAAATGGGTCAGTTTATCCAATATCGGCCAAAAGTTGCAGCTGGTGACATCGTTTAAAAACAAATCGAACTTATCGGTTGAATAATACAATTTTATATTTAATTTTGATTTCATTTGAAATCAAAAGTCAAAATGTAGGCTGTTCTGAATATAAAAAAAAAGTGTTTTTTTAGAGGTATACAACTTTAAATTGTAATTCAACAATGATTGACATGAATTTTATTTAACCGAAAGACAAACTTGTGGCTTTATATTTTTAATATGATTTCTGGCATATGATCGCCACGGCTGGCTCGGATGTAGTTCAAACTGGACGTTTAATTTTCATTGACTCTTTGGAGTTTTATAAAATCGCTTTTGCTTTATTGCAGCGAATCAGAATCCTTTATCTAGACACTTGTGGTTGAAGAATGAAAGATGACACGTTTTTAAGATACTTTACATCTCAAATAGATGCTTTGATTTGCTAGAAAAAAAATGTAAATGCTAATATAAAGTATAAAAAGAAATTAACTCAATTTATTGCTTCAGAAATTAACTTACAAGTATGAAGATGGTAGGCGCAATTATTAATCGTTGTTGGTGTTCCATTTGACATTGAGCTTCCTTCCGAGTTATGCATATTATGCAATTTGAGCATCAAATTTAGATAACAATAAATTTTATGAGCAAAAAGAAAAACTCAATTGACTTGATGTCTGAGGTGATTCATCACGGCGCCTAGTAGCTCTGTCATTTTGTTGGAAAGAGTATGCTGACAGCCGTATAATGTGGCTAATAAATAATGTATAAGGCGGCGGCGGTGGCGGCGGCGGCGGTGGCTTTAGAAGCCAGCAAATCAAGCATTAAAATTATAAAAGCAGGACACATGTTCACGCTTTCACGGTTATTATCAAAGCCAGCGCTGCAGATTTTAACAGCCTGAGGCCCCAAGGACCCACCTTTAGTTGTTTTTATTTTTCTTGCTCCCCTCCCTGCGCTCAGCGTACATTTTATATTTGTTTTTACCCGCTCCACGCCCCCACCATTTTGCTGATGTGTTGAAAAGGAAAAAAAAATAAAAACAAAAACAAAAACACAAAATATTCGAGCAGGATATATTTTTGCTTTGATGCACACAATCCATACATCATCATCATTAGCATCAAGCAACGTTACATGGACCCGAATTAGTGCTACTTGATTGCTACTTTATCCGTACAGCCCGCCCGTGTTTGGCTTTGGAGTGGGCCAAGGCCGTAGCCGACTCCTTATCCGAATGATTTATTTGTTGTTCTGCCAAGTTGCGTGTCTATTGAAATAAGAAATGAGTTTGACAGATTAAATCAATGTAAAACTGCATATCACTGGCATGTTCGTTACAATGGGGGTCAACAGGTGGACGTCGTGTTTAGGTAAATCCAACAAAACATAAAAGGGACCAACACTTGCCCGACATTATTAAGTATCTCATTCAAGTTTGCGACTTGTTTGGTTGTCTGTGCGTGCGTGCGGGAAAAGTCAATAATTCCCACAAAAAGGATACCCGGTTTGAATTTGGCCTGCTTGACGAACTAATCTGACTTGCTCAACACGTAGTCCCAAGTTAAGCAAAGTAATTGGTGCCCTAAAATCGGTTTTCACAAATTTATGTATTTGCACATTAAAAACGTGCGAAATGCTTAGCATATTAGATTTTGGTTGAACTCTGGGTGCAGCATTTTTGAATGCGTCTAGACGTTGTAAATTTACAGATTTCTAAACAAACAATATTTTTGTAATGCCTCTATGAAAGTATGCTGTTGCTTTAGGATTGCAGAGTATGCAGACCCAGACAGAAAAAAATTTAGATTTTTATTAAAACTAGAAAAACCGAGCTGGTTTGGTTTGTGAGATCGAAAATCATAAGTTGAAAAATATCTATAATTTTATTTATTTTGTTTATTTTTAAGCAGTGAAGCTCGAACACTTTCTCCCTTAAAATAAAAAAAAAATTTGACCTCGCACAGTGGTTCCAAGAACCGCAAAAGCTGACCAAAAATGGAGAAACCGATTATCGATTTTCCTGCTTTGTTTATGCCCGTTTCATACAGAAGTCCCTCGCGCAAACGGATACGGAAACGACGGCTCAAAATATCGGTTTGCCAACCTCGCACGAAGACGCAAAGTACAAGTTTGTTGTTTGTCTGAGTTTTCCGCTTTTTTGAGTGACCATTTCAACTATTGATAGATATTGAAAAAAGTAATAACGAGTGGAAAATGGAGGCATACACTATAGCAGTGGACCCATCAGCTACGTTTCGAATGCTTATTGGTACTTTTTCAATGAGTTTAAAATATTTTCACGTAAATGGTGTCATTGTAAGCACATAAACTTCAAAATTCACGTAACTGTTGAGCTTTACTTCTTTTCCTAAGCACTACAAAACTTTGTAAAGATGAAAGTTAAATTTTGATCAAATTAACCGCCATTTTGTGTCAGCCATTTTGATTTCAAAAATTTTGATACCAGATTTGAATTTTATGCGGCAAAAAAACCCTGCACAAATTTTTCGAGCATGAAACTATTTTTGGCCAGCTTTTTAGGCTCTTGGCAACACTGTGCGTCTCACGTTTTATATTTAAGATATACTCGAAGCAGAATGGGTACAAAAAAGTTAAATATTTCTGCAGAAAAACGAAAAGTTCGAACTCGCAAACAGGCCAGAATACGAAAAATTAAAAATAGAGAGTAACTGTCAATTGTGAAAAGGCAAAGAAAAAAGATAATGCTTGCATGAAATATTAAGACAAAATTCAACTTTTGGAAACTCGAAAACTTATAGAGTTGGACATTTTAAGGCAGAACATATTGACAAAAAGCAAGTTTTGGACTTGTACGGAAATGTAAAATCCAAAAATCAGTAGTTAGGCTTGTATGAAGCAGGAAAAAAGTAGTATCCTTGGAAATAGATTCCGTATAAGAAGAAAGAGTGCCAATATTGTAAGAATCTTACTTTTAATACTGATAGCTTTCTCTCAGTATATTTTATATGGATTAGTAGATGCCGCAAGTCTGTCAAATAGCTTGACTTAGGCCTTCTTTCTGTAAAAGATTTTATAAAAGTTCGAATTCGTCAGTTAGGCTTATATGAAGAAAATAAAATCTATTCTTCCTTATACTTAAATTGTGGTTTCTTGGTGGATTCGTTTGTTTTTTAGCCCCATTTCCACTAAATCGAATGTCTTATATATTTTGAAATAAAATAGAAGAAAAATTCTATTATTAAATATAAAATTTTTTTATTGAGTTGGGTGTACAAAATATTATAGAGTTTGGCTCTTGCAGCTTTACAACTAAAATATCAACTTTTATGTTTTTTTTAGGGTTTTTTTCTTGTAACTTTTTGACCTCATTGATAACTTTACTGAGAATCATGTCTTGTCAAGTCTTTTTTTGTGTGTATTTTTGTTTGTAAATTTCTCTTAAAAGTTGTTAAGTTTCAAAATTTAAATGTAGAAATTTTCATTTCCCTAGAAAAAGCATTTTGCGAATTTTGAATCCTGACCACCGCTAAAAAGTGCATTGACAGTTACTAGCGAACTCTTAAGATACACAAAAATGTATTCTCCTGGACTATCCCTACAAAAGTGAAGCACGGATATATCTTAACTACTAGCTGTGTGAAGAGAACTGGTCCCTTTAGTTTATAGCTGAATCCAAACGGATTTTTTTTTAATTAATAGAGATAGATTTTCCCAGGTAAATAGCATCTATTTGCTAGCTTTGCCAGTGCTAGGCAAAGTGCTGCAATAGAGCAATGCTGCTGGGTGTAATCAAACCAATCAACCTTCGGACTTAGAGGCGAGTACGCGACCCCTACGCTATCGAGCTCCACTGTTGCGAACTCTTATGCTTTTAAATTAAGAACCACCATTTTTTATAACTAGAACTAAGCACAAAATATCTCAAATTTATGATTTCTATCCTAAACGTTTTGAAATTTGAAAGTTTTGGAACCACGGTGAGTATTTTTGTAAGATTATTTTAAAAATATACATACTCTATTGCGAGGCCTGGAGATATCTCAGTTAAAAACTACTGCAGTTTACAGCCGATCACGGAATGACGAGGTTTTCATTGGCAAATAGTATCTTTCCTCTTTTGGATTGTATATTTTACTATAAGAAAAGCGAAAAAAAAAAATTAACTTGCTTTCGGCGTACGTTTTTGTTTTGATCCAAAGTTCCCTTTTGTTTGCTAGCGCCATCTACTTTTACTGCCTAAAACTAACTGTTCACCAAAGAAAATACATAAAGAAAAGTTTTTGCATTTTACTGCTTACGTGCTTCAGCAACAAATTATTTGCTAGCGCTATTTTATTCATTTTTCTCTGCTCATTGTGAGCACTACCTAACAGCTTTCGAACACAATTTTCCACGGCTTAGTTTTTTAGTTTATTTTAACAATGCGCTCTAATTCTCTTTCCAAGAAAGCATTTTTCTTTTAATCCAAAAAGAAAAAGTAGTAGATAAAAAATTTCTACTTCCTGAAGCACATCTAACTTACTAGATTTCTTACAAGCAAAACAAAAGTGTCTTTAAAAGTGCTTTCGTGATTTTCTTTCTAAACACAGAAATTCCAAATAAGTTTGTTGAAGTTAATTTGCCAACTTAATGTTCTGACATTTCTTAATAATATGCAAAAAGTTAATATTTGTTTTGAAAGCAACTTATCATGTTGAGAGAAAAGCTTGGTAATTGTTGCGAAAACCACAAGATTTTTGTGCCGCCCCATTCAATATATTTTTATGGAATCAGCTGCATGCACTTTTCAATTTCCAAAGAAAAGAAAAACAAGAAAACCAAAACACATTTGACTTTTCTTCAAAAATAAACGCCATACCAGCCAGATTCCTTGAACCCTTTTAAAAACCACAAACTCATCTATAGAAAACTTGGCGCAAAAGCAACATTTTATTTTTTTCTGGGGAAAAAGCGCGGGGTCAAATCTTTCGTGCAAAAGCCCAGTCGATACATTTTTGTTTGTTTAGTCGATAAAATTAACATAAAAACTTTGTTTACCGCAGAAATTTTTAAGAGTTTTTATTATATAGAATTATTTTATTAACTTGGAAAAGTGATGAGGATAAAAATGGCAAGAGTTTGAACGCAGTCGCACTCGGAATTCTCTTAAAGGGAGAATGAAGGCAAGTTTATGCTTTTAATATTTATATAACCTAAATAAGTTGTTCCAGCATAATTTTCTACATCGATTTGATACGACAAAAACGAATCTGTATAATGTTGGAGCCACAACACCAATCCATCAGCAAAGCCTTATAATTATTAGTGAAGTATGGCTCATTGAGCTATATAAGTTCCTAGTCATACAACTTCTATTCTACTATTCTATCTATTGAACTTCAAATACGATAAATGGATTCCAAACTTTTTTAAAACAAATTCCTTGTTTAAAGGAAAAGCATTGTCTCAAAACTATTTATCTGTGTTAACAATGTGCAATGGATAAGCAGATGGCGCCAGTTAAAAATTCTTATGTCAGAAATTGATCGTTGTTTGGAGTCTTTTTGTTTTATATTTGATAATTTTTCGCGAAAAAGTATTTGAAAAGCCTCATAAAGATCAGCCAAAGATTGAGCATGAATGCATTTTTAACCCCACCATCCGTCAGTTCGATATCGGTGTTGTAGTAGTTCGCTTAGGCTTCTCGATTTCGGCACGGCCAGACAGTTAGCAGTACCAGATTTGAACACCTAGACCAGCCAATCAGCCAATTGGCCTGATGAAAAATGTTGTAACCAATTACAATAGACAGTCGAAGCCTACCTTGCTCAGATCGGAACTGGTAAACCGATGCAATTCCCTTCCTGACAATATTAGCTGATTTTGATCCTATATATCCTACGCTACGGAAGACACCATTGGATTTAAGCACACACCACTTTCAATGGTATGACGAGTAGTGTTACGAGGGAACAAGGGCAAGAGCACCACCTTTTGTAGGTGAACTCCGCGGTAACGCGTTATGTTTATTACCGCGCGAGTTATATTGGATAAATACAGGAAGAAGAGAGAGGAAGAGCCTTTTCTTACGAAAAAAAACCGAGAGCAAAAAAGGCTTGAGCGAAAAAAACTTGAGGTATTTAGGAGTAGAAATGACGTTCGAAAATTCTATCAACGAGTCAAGCGTCTGACGCAATTTTTCGTAACCAAGACGTCTGAAAAGAAAATGGAAATCTAGTTTCGCTGAGATTATAGAGGCATAATTTCTCCAAGCTGCTAGATGGCAACGATGTGCCAAAGTTCGCCTTTGAAGTTTATTCTATACTTCCGATACTACCAATCGTCGTATGGAGATGTCACTTGACCTAGTTCGTATTACAATATTGCGAAGCATGGCGGCGATGAGTAAATAATAGTTAGTCCCTCTGCAAAATATGCTTTTGGAAATTCAGTGTCCTTTCTTCTGTACTGAAGAAGAGTGATCCGAGAATAAAGGAAACTAATGGGCTGTCCAACTTATCGCGCATATTCTAAGAAGCCGTAGGCCACCTTATAAATGCGGGCTTAGACCATAACTAAGCAAAACTAGTTTTTTACCCTCGAGTAGTAAAATTTACAAAGAAAAGTTGATGGTAAAAAAATCCTTTAATTTCGCAAAAGTCGCAGTAATTGCAATGATCTGCAGTTTATATCGCTAAAAGTCTGGAATAGAATAGCATTGTCACAGTTAGTTCAGATTTAATGATAATTTCCGATATTTGAAGTAAAACGCAATTTGTATGAAGTTCTAAAAATATATTATACGGCTAAGAAGAAGCGTCTTAATATAATATAGTATTCAGTGGGGTCTGCAATTATAGGTTATTTACATAAAAAATCATGGGCTGACTAGAAGAATCGATATACTTAAATCCGTTTTAAACGCAAAGATGATAAAATTTAAGGAGGTTGTGTGATATAGCTATCGTAGAGGATCAGAGGATCTATCAGAAATCGTTAGTTTCAAAGAAAACACACAAATCGGCACTGAGGTTTTTTAGTTACCCAAGCAATTTTTGAAAGCTTTCATTGAAAAGATTTGTCTTCTTACAGCTGCAGATTTCTTTATCTAGGATCGAAGTATAACGCTCTGAGTAGGTTTAGGTTACTTACATAAAAAATCATGGGGCTGACTAGAAGAGTCGATATACCTAAGTTCGTTTTAAACGATTAACACGCAAAGATGATCAAATTTAGCGCAAGGAGGTTGAGTGATATAGCTATTTCAGAGGATCGGAGGAGCTGTCAGAAATATAAGTTTCAAAGAAATTATTCTTCAGTTTTTAAAAACATCCAACACACAAATCGGCACTGAGGTTTTTTTAGTTACCCAAGCAATTTTTGAAAGCTTTCATTGAAAAGATTTGTCTTCTTACAGCTGCAGATTTCTTTATCTAGGATCGAAGTATAACGCTCTGAGTAGGTTTAGGTTACTTACATAAAAAATCATGGGGCTGACTAGAAGAGTCGATATACCTAAGTTCGTTTTAAACGCTTAACACGCAAAGATGATAAAATTTAGCGCAAGGAGGTTGTGGAGCTTTCATTGAAAAGACTTGTCTCCTTACAGCTGCAGATTACTTCATCTAGGATCGAAGTATAACGCTCTGAGTAGGTAGAATTCATTAGATGAAATTTCCGATATTTTTGAATTTTGATTTTGGAGCATGCGAAAAGGGTAAAAGTAAAAAATTCACTTCCATTCGCAAAAGATTGTAGTATTTTGTTTAACGAACTGTGTTTGGTACAGCATCACGTCTGGCAGAGATTAGCTCTGTCGCAAAAAAAAAGTGTAGATGCCCCTCGCAAATAATTACCTCAATTAGCTTTGTAACTTTATATTTAATTTGTTGGTGCTTAAACTGCAATTAAAATAAATACCATTTTCTTTTATGCTTCGTCAAACGTGTTTTGCTTGTAGACTGGGTCAAGTACTTTTTAGTCTACCCTCGTATGCTTTGTATGCGCACTTACATGCGTTAATGTGCTTTAGTCGTATATGCGATGAAGCGCTTAAGTCTCATGGCATGCCTCCAAGCATTTACCAACACTGACGCCGCCGATTGACTTGCTCCAATGGCGGCTGGGCGCAGGGCGCACGGTGGCGGTTGGGACTGGGAAAAGAAAAATATTGAATGCTGGGTGAAAATAGTGCACAGGGCCAAAAGCCAGCAAACAGCCAACATTATTGTTGGTCTTTATTTTGTGTGTCAAGAACACGCACAAATAAGCTAGATGAGGTGGACAATCAGTGCTTAAGGGTATAAGTATTAGGTGCTGGCTGCAGGCATGGGCGTGCGTATGGCTGGGCGTATGGCTGGCTTTGTGGTGGTAGCCAATGTGACGCACGAGTGAGTGCAAACACTTTGGTTGGCAAAAAAAAAAACAGAACGAGCCTTGTTGAGCTTAAGAAAAATCGCTGATGCTGATGCTGATGCTGATGTTGACGATGTTAACGTTTGGAGGCTAAATATCAGCAGGCATAACGCATTAGGCAGACAGCAGCAAGGTCAAGGCAGGCAGCGAGGCAGCCAAACGAGCGCTCGCAAAACTCTTCAGTCGACATACCAATATAATAACTGAGATTAAATATGCTCTGCCCCTCCCTGCTCCCTACAAAAAAAAGGGCAAGAACGCAGCAGCTAGCAAAGCCAGCCAACAAATACAAAGAGCAGCAGTTAACAAAGTTGACAAGCGGCAAAAGCAGGAATCACAATTCACTAGAGCCGCTTATGCCTGCTACCAAACATAAATCCCAAGCTTGCCTTGCCTTGCCTTGCCACTGCCATTGATGATCCCGCCCATCTGTTGGAACGACACCCGTTTAAGCCAGACCACAATTTACTTGCGCTGTTACATCTTTTGAATCGTGAATTTGTAAGCAGCAATGAAGAGTAAAAGGCAGCGCTGCTGGTGGGTATAGCAGAGACAAAGGCGTTTGGTTGAAGGCGTTGGCAGCATCAACACGCCAACCCAAAACCCCTCTCCCTGCTCCTCCTCCTCCTCCAACGCCCCCCTAACGCACGCATTGTACATATACTGCGCTTTTGGTCGACAGTTGATGGCTAAGATGGATAAGACGTTGTGACGTAACGAGTGCGTGTACGAGTGCGTGATGATTGAGTGCGTTCGAGCCAGGATTTGGCTGGAAATGAGACAAGCGCAAAGGGTAGACAGTAGGGCAGCGAAAACAAATATAAAAGAGCTGGCAAATATGGTAAACAAAGCCGCAAACGACGAAGTGTAGCGCAAATCAAACCCGAAAATTCAGCACCACTTCACATGCCACACACACACACACATATATATATAGGAAGATGTATCCACATGCCCGTCCATGTAGAGCGGGGGCGCGACCAGAGTAGCGTGTGCTGGCTGGCAATTGAGTTAAATTGCGCACAAACATAAAATTATACGAGTGCTTTGCCAGCAACCCATCAGCTCTAACTTCAACCTCAAACCCCAAACCTAAGCTCAACTCCAATTCGCAGCTACCAATCCCTTACGCTTCAATCACGCCCCATCTTTGACACTAGTAGCTCAAGCCCCTTTGGCGCTTCTTTGCCCCTATCCACATCACCCTTCTGGCCATAACACTAACTTGCTGATTTCCTGCTGTGTGCCAGTTTTGTTGGCGACTTTGTTGGCAGCCGTAACCTTTTACATTGAAACACCACCAAGCGGCACCAAGTCAAGGGAAACTTAAGTAGTGGAACACAAAAAGGGAAGCGCTGCCAAAGCAAAGGAAAAAGTACATTCTTAAACTTATTCATTTCATGCACCCACAACTTTTTGGCATGTCATCCGTTAGCATTATTTCTTGCTAACTAAATAATAAAGATGGAATCGGTATGCGCATCTATTGGGTCTTGGGGTCTCAGCAGGGAGTGTGTGAATAGCGCGTAAAGTTTTTTAAAATATGTAACCCAGGCGGTATAAATACTTGTTGTCGCAAATTTTCGTTGGCAATCGAAGTTTGTGCTTAATACGAGCAATATTTTCTTACTCAAATGAGCAAGAGATTGCTGGGGAAATGCTGTGGATTAGCAGGTTGGAGTGTTGAAGCGTTCCCTGACTTTTATTGCAAGTCAAAAATTAGTTGGCGTTATTTTTAAAAGATGACTGCTGTTGCAAGCTGTGGCCGATATATCCATTTCACTGGGGAGTTTCGACATCTGTCGAGTATAATCAGTGTACATGTACGACAGTTTCTGACAACACAATGCCTCTTTGAGTATTTTTTGGGATTTGCAAGATGATAAACTATTTTAATAGAAAGGTGCAGCTGAAGCTCGTCGAATGAGTGTAGAATTTTATGATGAATCTGCTCCGAGCGTTAAGCTATACAGAAAGTGGTTTTGATGCTTTCAAAGTGGCTTCGACGCCTTCAGCGTGGAATAATATATAAAGTAGAAGGCATTAAAGCATCAAGATCTCTGCAAAACGCGGAATCATTGCCGAGAAATCTTCGTTCGATTAAAACAAAGATAAAGCAATTGTGGACTTCGGTAGCGTATACGTATACCACTTAACTACAAATCGAAGTTTCGATTCCTCGATCAATTAAGAACACCGCTGCTCGAATTCGGCTATAAACTGTAGGTATCTGTTCTCCTCGAACGCTTAACAAAAGAGATGTCTTCATACTACGCCTTTGGAGCTTGCACAGCATAGTCAGGTGGAATAAATTTTAATATTTAAAAAAAATGCTTGCAGTTTATGTTGAAACCGGCAGATGTGTCTAATGGCGATTTTTTACAAAGAAACTGCTTCTTGAAGGGAGCTGGAATTTTTGCATTGTTAGTGACTGAATACAAAAATCAGATAAGAAAAAATACTTTGCGGAGCATGGTGCACCCGTTCCAACATCGTGACGTCGAAGCAAAACATCGATGGTTTAAAGGTCATGCTCATGATATTAGCTGTGAGCTCCTAAAACCCAGCAGAACTTAATGAGATAAAGCTCATCGAGAGTTGCGAATATGTCTGAGCTGCGTATTTCGGGGTTTTTTTTTTTTTTTTTTTTTCCTTATTATTCCGCTTGGGAGCTTAGGGCCTCTACAAGAGCCTTCCATCGAACCCTAATTTGCGCCGTCTGTTTTCTTTTTAGCTCTGTCCCATATTCGCCTGGGTCAGTTCTTGGAGGATGGATCTTCTCCAGATCGCCTTAGGTCTGCCGATCCGTCTATTGCCTTGTGGATGGATGCCAGCTATCGCTATCTGCAGTTTCTCCATTTCTTCCTCGAACTGTGCTAATCTTGATGGTTCCTTTTTTAGGGTTCAAACGTTCCATTGTCCCATTCGTGTCCGTTTTTTTGAAAATGCCTTTTGGACGTCATCGAATTTTTCGGGTAATACGGTCAAAAACGACCAAGAATAATGTCAAGCTGATTTCACAAGGTGACAACAGCCCTATATGGCTGAGATGTTCAAAAATTACCTGAAAACACTGATGTGATACATTTTAGCCCATTCGCGGTATTCTTCAGAACTTGCTTCTTCCGACTACTGGCTTTTTCAATGAATGCAAATGAATTTTTAAGGATCACCGGATCGGGATATTTGAGGAAATTGAATAATGGCTTAACTATCAGGCCGTGTTCAAGAACCACTAGAGATGGTATTTGAAAACTACCAGAAAGATAGAAAAAAGTAGTCGCTTCCGAACTCTTTTTGGACAAACAATGAAACAGACGAAATTAACATGCGCTCCTAATATGATGCCATTCTATTCTAATGCGACCACTGGATTCCGCTAACGAGCTGTAGATACTAGTTGGCTCTGGCAGCATATTTATTCAATAAATATGATACATCCTTTTTGTTGGGATGGTTTCTATAAACCTTATATTTTGTAAAAATGCAGCTAAAACAGGACCTGTTG
Source organism: Chymomyza procnemis (assembly GCA_035046065.1). NCBI lineage: Eukaryota > Metazoa > Arthropoda > Insecta > Diptera > Drosophilidae > Chymomyza > Chymomyza procnemis. The sequence goes on along the minus strand of JAWNOJ010000021.1, from coordinate 37,451,926 downwards.
TGATCAAATTGTTGCATAAAATTTAATGAAAACCACATAATATTTACCTGAACAGGTATCGTGTGACTTTTTTCCCTGTTCAATAGATTTATTGAATCTATTGCAGCGCTCCGTGCGATTTATCTTTAGCTTTTGACAGTGTCTGTTCGGCGATATTGTCGATGTATTACAAGTAACGTGGAATACTTTGTCGAAGGAATAATCGATTTAAATGATTTTGTGAAAATTTTAAAGTTTTCAAAAACCGAAAACCTAATTGACAGTTGGTACGTACACTGAAAGAAGTATTTCGTACTCACAAGCGAAATCCTAACGAAGTTTGTAATATTTTTTAAAAAAAGTGGCCTACAGCCGCACAGAATCTTTGTAGTTATGTTTTGTATCGCTTTCAGATTAATTTATCGAAACTAAACCTATCGTAACTGCTTTGCCTGCCGTAAAACCACAATGCCTTCTAATCGATGTTTACATAAAAGAAACCAAATATATATTCATAATTAGGATTATAAAGAATTTTAGGCTAAATTAGCTAAAACTGCATAAACTTTCTGAAAAATAATCGATGTCTTCTCATCAATCTTACTTATAATTGACAAAAGAAATAAAGGTAGGTGGCGCCAGCACAAATTTGATATTCAGTATGAAATCAAATTGAAACTTGTCACGACAAGGTACCTTCGTTTTGCCCAGCATATTTGATTATAATGCATTTCTTCTTAAGGACGCGCACTCAATGGCGCTATTGTGGCGCATATAAACGCTAGATGGCGCCAGCTACAATTCGTTTAAATATAATAATACATTTTTATTAATAAAAGAAATTGCTACCCGCTGCTAAGAGCCAATTGAATAAAATTGGAAAAAGTTACATAAACATGTACTTAAATTTTAAATTACTTTTAAAACGCCTTGGCAACCTATTACCCATTTCAGACCTATTTTTGCTTATTCCATGAAAATGACCATTCCACAAAAAAGGTCTACATTTTGATTTATGAAAACTGTCATAACAATTTAAAAGTTGTTGCCAAGATTACTTAGCACAGTTGCAAAAGTTAAATGTTCCTCACCGCACTTGAAAAACATACAAGCTAATACATATGTGTACCAGTACCGGATTTGTGTTTGGCGAAGGTCGGACAGCCAGCCCTTGGTTTTCCTTATATACACTTGAATGTATATACAATATATATATATATATATGAAGCACATAAAACTTGATTTGGGCACGTTGATAAACAACACTTAGTAATCCATGGTTGAAACAGCTAACGCTTAGCATACTAAGTGTTTTGGGCAAATTTATATTGGGGTTAGTCCGATTGAAGCTTTACCATATTTATGCACTTTACTTAAAATGGTATATTTGATTTATGTAATGTATGTGGGGGAAAAGGAAGAAAAAGGCACGGCAGACGTGAAGTACTTTATACCAAACGGCTTATCATCAACTTGGCTGGTGATTGAGTGATGACTATCTGTCGTCTGTCTGTATGAACAACCATATCTCGAAGATTAAAAAAGCTATAGGCATCGAATTTTACCGTCTGGCGCACATTTTTCCTGAGCAGTTTTTGCAGTTAAAGTTTTTTAAATTACGTAAATATTTTTTGCTTGATTAAAAACTTAGTGGTGTATCAAAATTAACCAAACCTAATGAAACTAATTAAAGATTTTACCGTTTAATCTTCAAACTTCATTTACTTTTGCTACTACTCTGCCTTCATATTTTTCCTTACCTAATTAGGAACCAAGTGCCCTAATTTGTTATTTTATTTATGGGACTTCAATTAACAAGCTTACATTTAAATTTAAGTATTTTGGAAAAGTTAAGTAATAATCGAATATAGTCAAAAAAAAGGGCACAATATTTCACTGCTATTTCGCCGTCTCGATTGATTTATTTTGGTGCGACTCCAACCAATGATCCTGAAGGTTACATAGTTAAACAAACCATAGTTAATTATAATTTTTTAAATAATTAATTTAATTAATCCTTTTTTAATTTACAAAGCCTCATAGTTCATACCGAACTTAATATTAGTTTAACGAGGACTAGGGCCTTCGACACGCCGTATCGACTTTATATTTCTTTATAAAAAGGGTGATTTTTTCAGAGCTTGCTAATTTTATTAACAAAAAATAAACACTTTAAATTCAGAAAAATGTATTTAAAGCTATTAAAAATAGTAGCATTGTTGGATTAACTTATATTTTTTAGCTAATTGTTTTATGTTATTTAAAAAAATATATACTTGTTTTTAAATTATTAGAATTTTTAGGTATATACTGTAAATATTATATAAATATGATATAATGTTCATTCATATAATTGTAAAAAAGAGTGGCTGACTATAAACTAATAGATTATAATGGTTTTTGTATTTATTTCGAAGCTGCTACACCGGACAGGTTTCTTTGTCGGTTTTCAAAAAGATTTGATAAGTTACTGAGCATGAAACTATGTGTTATTGTATTGAATATATTGTAGGGTATTTTTTTCAAGAGTTTGCTAAATTGATTTACAAAAAAAAATTAATTCAATTCAGAAAACTGTATTTGAACTTAGATTAGAAGTAATATCATTGTTTTTATATTAACTAATATTTTTTAGTTAATTGTTTTAAATTATTTAAATAAATCGCACCTGTTTTTAAATCGCAACAATTTGTGGGTATATATTTAGCCACGATATCCTATATGTTACAGAAGAATGTGTCAATATTTGTAGACTTATAAATATGATAATGTATATATAATTGTGAGAAGCAGTGACTTATTAGGAACCCTGAGATTTGAAAAGTTTTTGTATTTATTGGATGGTTTCTGAATCGATTTCGTTAGGCTAAAAAGATTTGTTAAGTAATCAAGAATAAGTATATAAAAGGTGATTTTTTAAACGTCATTTTTTTTTTTAAATTTTTTAACTTGTTTAACGTCAAATTATGTAATATTAAATATATGAAGTATAATTTTTTGAAGAGCTTGCTAATTTGATTTTCAAAAATGAGATTTTATTAATTTTTGGTTATTTTTTGAAAATCAAAAAAGATTCAGAAGAAAAAAAAAGAGAAATATTTTATACATGATTTATAGGTTTTAAGCTATTTTTTGAAGAGCTTGTATTGATTTATAGACTTTAAGCTATTTTTTGAAGAGCTTGTTATATTGATTTTCAAAAAATAGCTTAAAATCTATAAATCAAGTGAAAAATCTTTCTGCAACTCGATAAATTGATGAAATTCATTGTTAAATATCATTTCATGTAAATGCTAGTAACTGCTGAGATGCAAATAGTCCATAAGCTGTTTCCAATTTGGGCGTACTCCCTGTCACATATAAGTCGATATCTCAGGAATAAAAACTTCTAAATTGCTTTCAGGTACATCAATCGTTGACCGCTTGTCGCTATAGACATATATACCAATTGACTATGCTGTCTTCGCTTCAAGGCTGTGCGCGGAGATATCTCTATCAATAGCTGTTCGAAGAGAACGTGGATCTGCAGTTGACAGGCGATTCTAAACGGCGGGTTCTTTAATAAATAGAAATTTACTTAGGTAACGCTAGGCAAATGAACCACCGATCTGCGGGTTTAGAGAGGAGTACTCTACCGAGGTACACTTTTAGCTCCGAAATTTTAAGTCACAAACCTACCAGCCCCAAAAGAGAAATAAACTATGTTAATCAAGTCGAGCTCTGCCATTTTATGACAGAGATGTTGGAAAGTAGCGCTCGCCTCAACAATAACGCGCCGGCCTTAAGGTTCACTGATGCCGCTGACCCATAATTTACACTAAAAAGTGAGTTTTTTGGGGTGCATTAGTAGTACTCTCCATGTTTCTGCTTACACTTTAGTTCAAATGCAGCAATTTTCCTAAGTAATATCCATTAAACTAGAGATGAGCTTGCGAGAAATGAGAAATAACACTCTGAAATTTGATACTAAAATTGAAATAAACAGTAAATACGTTTGACAGTAGCACAAGGCAATTAACCGCTTCAGCTGTTAAAAAGAGTGTAGTTAAAAAACGAATAAAATAAAAAATTACCCTTTATAGTACTTAAAGTGCTTAAAATGTTAATTTCAAAACTTTTTTCCATTTAAAATACTTTGCTCCAAGCACTTTGGCATATTAGGCAGCTACTTTGACTTCTTAGCAGCGTACGAAATCTACCCAAAAAACTTTATAATTAAAGAAATATGTTTTATTATATATTTTATGCCCTTAGTCCTTTGCAGCATTTAGTGGCATCTAATGTTTTTAAATAACACAATTTGGCTTATTCCCATTGCTCCCCACATTGTTTTGCACACAAACTTACATGTTTCGCCTAACTCCCCAAGCCGTTAGTCTAATTAAGGCGCTTGCTACATGCTTAATCCGGCCCTGGAGCAAATGTATTGTAAAGTACAAGTACAGCTACAAAGACCTTACTCTACATTGGCTTGTAAACTTTATAAAAAAAAAGTTAAAATAACATATGCATGTAAATGTGATTATTTATTTTATATATGTATGTATATTATGTACCCATGTGTGCGTCTGTGTGTGTATGTGTATTTGTTTATAAATGTGCGTGTGTGTGCGTGTGTTGTCAAAGTCGTTAACACTAGCCTTCAACTGTAGCGCCCCTGCGGCGCATTATGTACATTTGTATTCATATTTGTATGTATTACATAGTATACTTATGTGCGTCTGTGTAGGTACAGTGGATGCTCGCATAATGCGATCGGTTGCGAATAGGTTTGGTGTAATATGTTTTGGACTTGGAGACATTAAAAGACTGGATATGAGAACTTTCTTTGGATTGAAAGATTCGACTTGATGCTGTTTTTCCATTGAAGCGCTCAGAGTTTTTGCAAGAAGTTTGGGACAGGATAATCTCTTAATTATATTTGTTCGAACAAGCTTGAGTGGGAGAAGTGGCGATTGAACATTTGCCTAACAAATTTCAAAGTTTTCTAGAGCTTTACGTTTTCGACTTGCTTGGACTGTTTGCAAGAAATATGGGTTTCTTACTAGACTTTCCCCCTTAGTAGAAATTCTCTTATAGCCTCCAAATTATTTTTGTTCGATCAACTTTGCATGGAAGAAGACCCGATAGTACGCTTACCTTAGAAATTACGAAGTTTGTTAGAGCTTTACGTTTTCAAATTAATTGGAGTTTTTGCAAGAAATATGGGTTACTTACTGGACTTTCCCCTTTAGTACAAATACCTCCATAACCTCCACTATTTTTTCATCGCGCAACATTGCCTAAGAGAAGAGCCGAAGGCACTTTACCTTATATATTTTGAAGTTTTGTAAAGCTGCACGTTTTCGACTTAATTGGTCTCTTTAAAAGAATTACGGTTTCCTTACCGAACTTTTCTGATTCTAAACATTTTTTCCTATACTTCCAGTTATTTTTGTTCGATCAACTTTGCGTGGGAGAAGACCCAATAGAACTTTTATTTTGCAAATTTCGGAGTTTTGTAGAGCTTTACGTTTTCAAATTAATTGGGTTTTTTGCAGCAAGTATGGTTTACTTACTGGACTTTAGTCCAAATTCCTTCATAACCTCCATTATTTTATCGTTCAACCAACTTTGCGTTGGAGAAGAGTCGATAGAATTTTTACTGTACAAGTTTCGAAGTTTTGTAGAGCTGTAGGTTTTCGACTCTTTGCAAGAAATCTCCTGTTTGAACAAATTGTTATATAGCCTCCAAACTATTATTGTTTGACGAACTTTGTGTGGGAGAAGAGTCGATTAAAAATTTACCTTAAAAATGTCGAAGTTTTCAAATAGTCCTGTAAGTAACCCGACTTTCCCCTTTGTACAAATTCTTTCCAAACCTTAAAATTGTTTTCGACCAGCATTATTTGAACTCTGTCTGAATTTACTTATTTTCGGGAAGTAATTGAAACCAAGTGACTCTGCATACTTATTGTGATATCGCTTTGGTGCACCATTGATACGATATCCTCCATAGAGTATATCTTTTCCTGAGCTGATAGACCTATCGAGAAAATTTAATGTTTCAATATCATGCTGGCCATGGCTGAGATGCAAATAGTTCAGTGGGGCCATTGTTTAGCGTTTTATGCAGCATAAAACATTATCCTGTGGAAACCACATGACAGCCAAGTCGAGCTCTTCCATTTTTTGGCAAAGATATTGGTTATTAATGAGAATAATATCTCCTTTTATGATAAAGCTTACTTAAACGAAGCCTTTTTGAGACTTGTTAGAAAATTTAGTAGGAAAGTGTGCCTTTTTAAATCCAATTCTTTTTCTACACATCACAGGATTAGGTGAACTGCTATACCGCCCCGATCTTTTGCTCATTACTACAGCTTGTGCTGGAGTGATGTTGGGAATTCTCAAGCCTAGATACACGAGCTCCCTTCAAGCAGTGCCCGTTGTTTTCATAGTGCATTGAGCTGTATTTCATAAGTTAATTTTTTAGTTTGCTGTGATATCCTGCACATCTTTGATATCCTATGTTCCGGTGAGAGCGTTATGATTTCATATTCTTAGTTGACATCTAATCGCAAATACATTTAGACCCTTCTTTTACCGAAGTAGCTTGTTGGTAGTAGTTTGCCACTCAACATCCCAATATGCTAAGGCAGAGCTGAGCTTATCCGATAAATCTGCTGTAGAGTCAAGGGAAGGACCTGTCTCTACGAGAGATGTAAAATAAATAAATGTTTTACTCTAGACTGTACATTCATCGCTCCAAAGGCGAAGCACGAAGATTTCTCTGTTAATAGCTAATCGTAGATAACTGGGACGTACACTTTTTAGTCGAATCCGTACGGCGATACCAAAGTTTTGGGTACACAAAGCATTTTTTGCATACATATGATAACCGCTAATTTCGATCGCCGACAAGAAGAGACACACTTTCGGCTAGTTTAAGATTCTATGCACAACTATATGGAGAATAGAAAGTTACCGCGTCTTTTTGCTAACTCTGCGAGTGCTAGACAAATGCACTGGTGCTGCCGCGAGCAACTGTAGCTCCGATTTAGGATTAAAGTTACGAGTACATTTCCTATGGCCAGCAGACACTACTGGCACCCATTTGCATATTTTTTATAATGATATAAAGATGGATTGCCATGACCTCCTTCCTTAAGTCATTGCAGCAAAGCGATGATTCAATTTATAACTATGGATTTTCAAAGCTAAAAATAGATGTAATTTTGTCGTTCAGGCACAGCGATAATCTCTAAAACCTACGCCCATGCGGTTCTTCAGCTTTAAAATATTTCTGAATTCTTAAAAAAATTCAACTTTATCTCCCTAAAGATTTATTACCTTAAAGAATGTGACTTGGCGCAACGCTAGTTGGCACACGTAAACTTTTTTAGCTACTATTATTACTATTATTTCGAAATAATGACTCAAAACGAAGAAATTCCTAGAAATTCGCTTTGCAAAACAAATTTATTGCTGGCGGGCGCATCTACTCGCATTTCACTGGCTCATTGTTCGTAGAGCTTCAAGTCATAACAGTTTCGTTTCCAACAAAAGAGCAACGAACATTGATTTTCATAAGAAGCAATACAAGCACATTCTTTTATATGGGACGCGGATTATATATAAATTATTTAAGCCAGCAATAAAGTTAACTTTTATGAATATATATAGAAAGTCAAAAAAAAATTATTTCAAATTGAAGTTTGTGCTTTTATTGTGGCGATTCTTGTCACTGTACTTTTTAAACCATATAAAAATTATAAGCTTTTTATTAGAAAAAAAAGAAACAAAAGGAACGATTTGCAGAGTATACGCTTTGCAAAGCAAATTTATTGCTGGCGCCATCTGCAGGTATTTTTTTGGCTTATTATGAGTACAAAAAAAATATTTCAAAAGCATTTTTGTTATGTTTTCGATAAAAAGAGAGTGTTTGTATGTATAGGAAGCAATACAAGAACTTTGCACTAGGCAAGATGCGGCTTGTAAAAAATTAATTAAGTCAGAAAAAAAGTTAAAATGCAACTTCATTGTTAGTAACATTTTTTTGTAAAATGAACTTTGTTTTATCATTCTTTTTATTTTCGTTTTCAGAAATTTTATTTCGAAGAAAACAACAAATTGAACAATTTTCTGAGTATTCATTTTGACAAACCAATTTATTGCTGGCGCCATCTACGCGTATTGTGCTGGCTCATTATTAGTAGAAATCGTTTCGCATTTCTTTTAGATTTCACACAAAGGAAGAAAATTAATTTTCATAGGCAGCAATATAAGAATATTATTTATGAAAGTTGCGGTAAAAATTAATTAAGCCAGAAAACAGAAATTTATAGAGTTTCAAGAAAATTGATTCAACATGAACATAGTGCTCGTTTTCAAAGCTTACAAAAACTTTGTTTTCAAATTTTTTACTTCGAAGAAATTAAAACGATCAATATTCTGTGAATATGCTGTGCCAAAAAAAGTTGTTACTGGTGCCAACAAATCGTATTTCCCGGAAACATTGTCAGTAGATAAATTCATTTTTATAAGACGAAATACAAGAACATTCTTTTATGTGCGATGCGGTTTGTAGAAAAATTAACTTAGTCAGTAAAGAAGTTAATATGCAATTTGCATGGAATGTTAAGAAATACAATTTCAGAATGAAATTTGTACTTTTGAGCACGATAATTCTTCTTTACGTTCTCAAATCATATCAAAAATTCATTTTGCAAACTTTTTTTTAAAAAAAAGGAATACTGACAAATACTGAGAATTCACTTGGAGGTAAAAATTTATTGCTGGTGCATCTGTTGGCATTTTCAAGGCTCATTATTGTAAAAAAAAAATCAATTCTGTTAGGTTCTCGACAAAAAGGAACAATTTGTTGTCAGAAGTAATACAAGCACAATGTGCTGTGCAAGATTTGTATAAAATTACAACAATAAATTAGAATATTATAGAAGAATATTATTATAGAATGAACTTTGTGTTTGGAACGTGATGATTCCTTTTATACTTCGATACCAATAATATTATTATTTTTGCTTGCTTGATTTAATTGCTTTTATGAAATCATATAATATAAAAACATTAGTTTTCAAAGCTTTCATTTCGAAAAAATTAGAACGAACTATATCCAGGCCATTCACTTCCCAAAACAAATTTTGCTGCAGATAATCTACGCGTAGATGCTTAGTATTTGAAGAAAAAGTATTGCAAAACTATTATGTTTCCAACAAATAGGAATAATTTATTGTCAGAAACAAAACAAGCGCTATAATCTATTCAAATTTCGTTAGATTGTATAAAAATAAAGTCAGAAAAAAAATGTAGTTGCAAGATGCTGATTTCAGAATGAACCTTGTGTTTAACGCGATGATTTCTTTTATACTTCTTTGTGAAAAATTTTAATAGTTTTGATTTCTTTACTTGAAGACATATAACGAAATTTCTTTTAGAGCTTTTATTTCGAAAATAAAGCGAAACGTACAATTTTCAAAATATCGCTTTCAAGCTCTTATTTTGAAAAAAAGCGAAAATATCAAAATCATGAGTAGACGTTTTGCAAAACAAATTGATTGCTGGCGCCATCTACATGTATTTTCCTTGCTCCTTGTAACTAGAAAAATTATCATTTTAAAAGCATTTTTTGTTACGTTTTCGACAAAGACAGAATATTCGTTTTCAGCAGAAGCAATTCAGGAATCTTGTTGAGGTACATGATTTTGCTCAACTTAAGGATATAACTAAAAGCTACCTTCGCCGCTTTTGATAGTTCAATTTCTATTGACTTTATGCAAACATATTTATTCTGAATAGAGCTCGGTTTACGTAAAAGCCTAAACAGTACAGAATGTCACAAAAATATTTTTTCAGCGTACACTTCGCTGAACGACGAATTTATTGCTGGCGCCACCTATGTCTTTGTCGGTAGAAGAAAAAAAAAACATTTCAAAAGCAAATCTGTAACGTTTTCAACTTAAAGAGAAAGTTCGTTTTCAAAGCTTTTACTTCGAAAAAACAACGAATTTATTGCTAGCGCCAACTAAATCTTTGTCAGTAGAAAAATCCCTTCAAAAGCAAATCTGTAACGTTTTCGACATTAAGAGAAAATTCGTTTTTAAAGCTTCTATTTCGAAAAAAAACAACGCATTTTCTTTCTTTCTTTGTCAGTAGAAAAATCCTTTCAAAAGAAAATCTGTAACGTTTTCGACATAAAGAGAAAATTCATTTTCAAAAGAAGCAGTTCAAGAACTTTGTTTAATGCAAAATGAGGTACAGAATGTCAAAAAAGCTATTTCGGCTTACATTTCGGCTTACATTTCGTGTCATTGTAACCAAGAGATAACTTATATTTTCGTTTTAAAACCATTAAAAAATTTATTTCGAAAAACAAAACAACGAATTTATTGCTGGCGCCATCTACACGTCATGTCCTGGCTGCCTATTAGTAGAAAAAAGATTTCTGTAACGTTTTCAACACAAAACGCATTTACACTGCAGATCAGCAGATGAATTGACGTATTGTAGATCTCATAATGCAGCAAGAACAAAACCAAACAAGCAGAAAACAAATAAGTTTCCAAATCTTTCGCTACAGGATGCGCTTAAGGACGCCACACTGTACTGTATATATAGAAGCTTCTTATATGAATTTAAAACAAAGCCAGTTGATGTAATAAACGCGGCAAGGCACAAAAGAGATACCAAGAGTTAATGTTAATAAAAGAAAAAAGAAAAAAAAACCGAAAAAATAAAAATAATGGAAACAAAACACAAATCACGTTTTACACTCAATGAGCTATGTACGAATGTGTACCCCCAGATGGTGGTTGGTTGGTTGGTTGGTTGGTTGGTTGGTTGGTTGGTTGGTTGGATGCCTGCTATCTTCATGTTTGCATGAGAGTTAAGGGTTTTGCCTTTTCAGCTATTTAGGAAAAGTCAGGTGAAAATAAAAAGTCAATGTTGACGCTGACTGCCATTGTGTATTTGCACAGCAAAGTAAAAGACGAAGGCTGTGGAAGCGCATAGGGTACAGTAGGGGCTTGCGGATGCCTCAAATCAAGAGCCTTAGAGCAATTTGAGTAACTGACAAGGGGCACTGTGGGTAAGCGACGTCAAAATGTGCTTTACAAGCTTACTTATAAACTTAATTGCAGTTTTATTGTTTTTTCTTTGCTTCATAGAGAAAGGTCATGGACTGCGTTTTGTCCTACGCAGGACTCGGTGCTAGTGTAGTGGGCAAGAACTCAAGTGGGGCCAAAATCTGGGCACACTGTGTCGTCGATGTGGGATGAGGCGGGGGGCGCGGGTGCGTAAGCTGTAAGTTGGAGACAAAACAGGCAGAAAACAAGCGTACGATGTTATTGCCTGATAAGCCGCAGGCAAAAAGGTCCTGCCTTAGCACAGGACTGGTCTTTTAATTATTTTAAATGAATGAAAAATAAAAATAGACCAAAAAGTTCAAGGAAGCAAGACAGCAGAGGCAGCAAATGCCAGCTAAATGCCAGCACACAGATATTATTGTGCCCCATAATAGCAACGAGTACTTAAGTATGCCAGATTGAAAGCAGAACGGTACCAGGATACAACTGAAATAAAACTTTTCCGAAAAAGTGAAAACACACAAATGGCAAAATGTAATAAAAATGTAAGATGATAAAATAGCAACAACAGAAAACTACACTAATATAATTTTTATTACGGCGATTATGTCAAGGCAAAGCGTTGACGATGTTTGTTGTCGAGAGCCGGACGAGCGCAGTCCAACGCGGCGGGATGGAGCTTACGTTGGCGACCTCTAAGCCAGCTTCTAACACTAGAATTTGCTGAAAATCTGCTTAGTAACAAAACAAAGCCAAAGGACAACTACACACAACAACAATAGGCACAATTGACAGCAAAGCAATGAATGGTCAGCACACAACTAACATCAAAGTAAAAAATTTTAACTAGAATTGTTTTAGATAATTTGGCACTCTTGACTTACATATATATTCTTTGAGCATGAAAAAACAATTGAAATTCGGCTTTTTTCGGTTTAGTAAGGAACACAGCTGCTTTAGATTTGGTATCCTTGAAATGTTTAGCTGGCATGCATGGCTTTAGAAACTGCACCTTTGCTTGATACAGACGTTAGAATCTTTTTTTAAAAATATCGTCTTAAGTTATTTATTTATTTATTATTCATTTGGGACAACTAAGTACAGTTCACCTTAAAATTCGTTAGCTTTAAGAGTGTGGTTACCATTATCAGGATCACTTTCTATTGGAGTATGCATTGATATATATTTTATAGTATTTTTTTACTTTTTATGGCAACTTAGAATTCACAACTGGTATTATCAGCAATTATATCATATTTCTGTAATGGAATTTTTCATGTAAGAAGCTTATAATTCACAACTGCTTTTATCAGAAAATTAAGTTTCTGTGTTAAACAAGTTTCAGATTTCTCTTTTGGTGTAATGTATTATTTTGGTGTAATGTAATATTGATTGTAATATATATTCATGCGTCGTATCGATGAGTTGATTTTGTTGGAGCGATATTTTCTGTCAATGGCAACATAAAAAAGTAAAATAAAAGTTGAAAGACAAAAGATCAGTTTGTCCAAGTTGAGTGTTCAAAGTTCGTGATGGGTCAAAATGTTGCTCGATTTGATGAATTAAGAATAAGTTAAGCTAGAGAATGAAGGTCACGGCATAAGGATCTACAAAATAGCAGTGTTAGAGGTCAAAAATTACGAGTTATTTTAGACGAACTGACAAAAGATATTTTGTTAGAATCGGTTTCATTCAATAAAAGCGTATGCAACGAGAAACAAAATTTCCATGGCGTAGTCTAATCTCGTTTAGAAAAGCTAAATTCCTAAAAAATGATAGTGCTGCTCATAAAAGAATCCCATTAACAACTTTAAGCTAAAATTAAAAACAATACCTTTTGTGAGAGATGGCTGGCGCCATCTGCTGAGAGGTACTTTTTAGTACCTTGCCACAAAAAAAAAGTTAATTAAGAACTAACCTCAGGAAAAAATCAATTTTCGTTAAGCCAAAAAAGTTATTTACTAAAAATGTATACGAATTAGTTTTGGCATTCCCCAAACAAATTTGTTTGCTATTACTAACTAAATATAAGTCATTGTCGGGAGAGAGAAAGGGGGCATTTTTGCAATTTTTGGTAGAAATTTTCTACATGTGGTTTCCCAACTTAAAAGAAAATTTGCTTTATTTTATGGCAGAAACCATATAAAAAACTTGGCTTGCATTGAGTAAAACAAAATGTTTATATTAAAATTTATTGAGCTTAACGTTAGAAAGAGCAAAGCACAAAACGAAAAATTTGATAAAAACTCGCTTTTACGTTTTGCAGAAAACGCATTTATTAGTGGCGCCATCTACTCATATTATGCTTGTATTCTAAGCAATGCCTTGTACGTTTCGTAGTCGTCGCTCAGCTAATACACAAATTAAGTTATTTTTATAAAGTAAATTTTGGCAGTAAGAAAAATGTTGAGCATATAGTAGACTGTAGACTTTCAAGCATGATGATATGATATCTGCAAACTACTTTGCTACGGCCACTAGGAACAATTGACAATGTTGCCGTTTTTCAGTTCTGAAAACTGCAAAATATATCATCAAAGTTTGATTTTTTTTGGAGTGTAACATTAGCCATTTAGCATTATTTAGAGGGATTACAGCTGAATTTGACATCAGGGGCAGATAATGGTTATACTAGAGAAGATAAGCAAATATATTATGCAAAAAACGAAGCAATCATCAACTCATACTTCCTAGAGTCTCAAAACTACTGGTGTGAAATTAGCTGCACTATGAAAATCCACTTTTATACATGTTTTTAGAGAGTGTATGGGCCATACCTAAATTTTTTTTTATATTATAGATACTAGATTTGAAACTTTTTTCAATTTCAGAAGAAAATTCCCAATAGTGTCTTTTTGGTGTTAAAATAATATATTTTTACTATATATTTATTTACCTAATCTTAAAGTTAACCCCCGACATCATCTTTTGCTGTAATGCAGAAACTCAACTGTTAAAAGCCAAATTTTGCGCTGGCAACAAAATCAAACTATGAAGACATATTGTGCAGCTCTCATACTTAAAACCTAACATTTTTCTTCCTGGATTGCAACACTCAATTTAAAGCCTTAACGTATGTACACAGGATCACTGGTGCATTTGACTGACATTGACATCGTTTAAGGATTAAATATGTCGTCATTTGGATTCGACACTTAACTGTAGGTGTCCTGTTCACTTTTAAAAGTTAATAAACTCTTATACGAGATTCCCATGCTCTGCACTAAAGCGACTGACGCAAAAGTCAAGGGAATTATTATTATTTCGTCTTTTGCGAAAAATAATCCAATGATTAATTTTTTTCATACATGAAGCAAACCATTTAAGCAGAATATTGTCTGTTATGATGCTTCCGATGAATCATAGAACCTTGAGTATTGGTATTCAGTTTAAACTTCAAATTCGCAGTTCGGCAGTTTTTTTGTATCCAATCTTAAAACATATTTCGGATTACTTCGTTTATCGTTTCAGCACTTAAGGATGTCTAGAGAAATAAATAATATGTGCGTTAGGGAGATATGCTAATGAAGGACAAAATTTTATTTTTTAAGGTGATCTTTTCAAACAGACCTTATTTTAATTGCAAAGATTGTTTAAAAATATTTTCAGTAAAAAATTGCTTTCTTTTATAACTACATCGCACTTTTCTTTGAAATTCTTAAGCAACAAACCGTTTGTCTTTGCAGCACATGATCGAATCGGTTATTCGGTCGATATTATCGGTAATGCCCTAACTTCGAGTACAACTGCATCTTGAAAATGATTGAAATAAGTCTTTTGTAGCCGGCTTGAATGAAAATGATTTGTAGTTCATGAAATATAAACTTACGTTTTATAGTCTTACGATTTATGGAGAATTATCTATAAATCATATCAAGATAAAAACATTTTCTTGTGAAATAAGAACTAGTGTTCTTCTAGTTATATAGAAATACAACATTGCTACTTGTGAAGAGGCTATACAAATACTTCAATTTAGCTTTATAACATGTTGATAATCCATAATCTTACAAGGTAATCACTTGTATCATAACTATCCCACACGAGTCTTATCAGTCCGATAAAATTAAATCTTATATTGTCTTAAACTTTATAAAAGTAAGTAATTCTTTGCAAAAATGTTTTTTTTTTTTTTGACGAAATGTATATGATGTACTATAATTTATCGGTATCAAATTTGGTACAGTGCTTAGGAATACTAAAAAAATCTCTAAAAAAGTATTAATTTATCTATCTTAAACGTTTGAATTATCTTTCGAATTCAACTGAAAGAACCCAATGGGATTTATGTCATATTTGGTAACCATATCCTCATAAAATTCTTCGCCTTATAATATAACCTTAAGCCCACGTACGAGGGCTGAAGACGTAGGGACACCTCTAAGCGCTCTAAACACCAAATCGGAAGTAAGCACTACAGTCGCTTCCGACAGAAGATAGCAAAACACTACAGACTGTAAAAGCGCCCGCAACAAGTGCGGGAGAACCAACCTGAATTTAGGCAAGCACATTTAGCAGCTTCCCAGATAAGACTGCAGGCTTATGCTGGGCTTACTAACGGACTACTGCCTGATTGCAGCTCATGCCAAAAGGCCGGGCATCAGCGACGAATGCTAGAAGTGCAGGGAACCAGGAGTCAAAGAAATCCTAGAACACATCTTATGCAACTGCGCTGCTCTCTCTTAGGGAGAACAGTGCTGACTCGTTCGCAGAGGCAGCTCAAAGGCCACCCCCCAGAGACTGTTAGCTTTGGGAAACACACGCGCATAGTGGATGACTTATTCATCCATGAGCATGACTCAAACTTCGACAAACTTCGCTTACCATAAGTATCTTTATGATCTATGTGAGAATCGTAGAACATGCCATGATGTATTATTTTTGCTTCAGCTTTTATTCGGTTTCATTGACTCTAATACAACCCATGGCATTCTGTTCAGAGTAGCTCGTAATTTTCGACCTCTAGCACTGACATTTTGTAGAATCAATTATGCATTTTACAATCCTTTTCGCGTCTTATACACAAACTATAGTAACCTCAACGATTTGCTATGATCTCGGTCTTTTCAATCCATGTCTTACTCTATCTTAACTCAGCTTAATTTGCGAAATTGAGCATCTTTGACCAATCACGAACTATGAAAAACCAAATTGCCCAAGAAAGAAATGTTTATACTTTTATATTTCGATTTTCCTCGCTGTAATTCCTAGATCCTTGCCAGCCTTAGTTGTGAGACGCTGCATATCTATAAAAAATTCCCCCATACGGCTAGGGATACGGCTTAGTTTTGTATTACATTTTCCTCGTTATTAATAAATATTTCTTAATTTTAACATTTTCCAATTGTTTGATCTTAGGGTCAACTAGACTTAGTTGTATCCCTAAACTAATAATAAACCCATAAATTAAAATCAGCTTTTAGAAAAAATATATATAACAATTAAAACGAAACAGTATTTATATATAGTAATAGATTCCTAGTCACATTGAAGTGACTGCTGTATCTAACATCTAGAGAGTTTAACTATTTTTCCAAGTTAAGTTATACAATATTCAATATTCATGTAGTTCATTTAACTAAATTTGTCCCAATATTTAAATTTCACATAAATTATGAGCTCAGCTGTTACATCAAATAACTCTGACTATTTAAATACACACAAACGTATTTGTATTAAACTCACTAAATCTGCCTCAATGCTAAAGCACAACTCATTACTTAAATACTAATTAATTAGTAAGTATGTCTACATACCAAACTACACAAACTGTTTCATAAATAAATAATGCGAAACTGCGTTATGATTACGTTTAAATATAAATAAGCATTTGTTTTTCAAAATTTGGAGGGCGGTAATTAAAAATGATGAGAATTTTTGAGCATACGGCACGTATACGCAATAAGTACTTAACAACGCGTTGCGTATACGTCATGTGGTTTTCAACAAAAAAAAAGAAATAAGCGCAGCTGTATTGAGTCATATTGTTGCGCCTATAATAGCGTGTTTTCATTGTGTTATAATATATTTTTCAATTTATGGATATATTTCAAAAATTACGCTACGCTGATGATTGGTACTACAAATTTTAGTTCTTTGTGTTGACAAAGGCAAATGGTATAGCGATCGATTTCAAAAAAAAAATTTGATAAAAAGGCAGATCAATTTAATATATGCCTATATATGGGTGGACTATTTTATAAGAAGTATTTGTCTTCTGTGGGCCTCGGTAACATTGTGATAGCGCACTCAACTCTAAATAGGAAGCTCGCACACGTTTTTTAGCTGGGAAAAACTCTATTAATTAAAAATACCGTGGTTCAGTTTCCCTGTTCTCTGCGAATAACTAATAAATAGAGATATCTTCATACTGCGATGACCATAGTTAAGGGGAATATACTTATTTTTTTTACTTAAAACAATATATTTATATATCTCACTAAAAAGGCCTAAATGTAGTTGAACTTTAATTGATTTATTTCATGGGAGAATGTGAATTTTACAGCGCTTTCCTAAAGTGCTCAACATAAAGCAAATCGGTGAACAAACTATTTAGCTGAGAAAATACAAGGTCAACTATTTTTAAAACAGAAATACAATGCATTATTTATCTTAAGAGCTGAATATGCTTAATTAGTTAAACTTTTGCTTTGATTATGCGATTACAAAATGAGAATATTAGAGCGTTTCCATAGTTCTCACAGTGAAGCAGCTTGATTCAAAATTTTTCAAATGCTTGTGTGCGTAAAGGCTGGACAATTTTTAAACAAGTATTTCACTCTTAAAAATAAAGGACTCAATATTTGGCAATGGTTGAACTTTTTCTTGATTATATTATAACAAAATTTGAATTTTAAAGCGTTTCCATAAAGTGCTCAAAACAAACCAGATCGACTTAAAAACTTTACAGCTGCGTGTATGCATAAAGGGTGGACAATTTTTAAACAAGTATTTCATTGCACTACAGAAAATAAAGGTCTCAATGTTTTCAAATGCTTAAAATTTATTTTATTAAAAAGAACTTGTATATCATAAAATCTTCAAGATAAAGCAGTATCGCTAAAGTATTCATCTGCACATATATTTATAGGGTGCACTGTTTTGAGGCCAGTCAGAAAAGAGGGCTGTATATTTTCTAATACTTGAACATTTTCATGCTTAAATTGATGCTGTTGAAAATAAAATATGGCTCAATATATACCAATGATAGAAATTCTATAAAATATGTTGTTAAATGATATTAATTTAAGAAAAATCAGCTGCAAAAGTAAATGCAAACCTACATCCAGATGGGGTCTGTGCGATTGGTCTGCAGAATGCTCTCTAGAGTTAGATGAGAGCACACAAGATCTTAGAGAATCGCTATATATATATAATGTAACATTATTAATATTATTTCCCAATATTATTATAAACATAATATTATTATTATTATTATTATTATTATTATTTTTATTATTATAAACTTTGGGAAGAATGCATCTAAGATGGATCACAAAAGGCATGCTTATTTTCAGAGTCCACAAACTAAACGTTGAAAAATTTTTGTGCATAACCTCCTGCGTGAGTGCCAGATCCTTAACTTTTTTTATACCTTCAATCGTAACAGTCGTAGGGAAGATTAGTATATCCGATTTTTCACAATTTTTTATTTGAAAATATTGCAGAAAAGTGGTACGGGTGAAACTAAATGGATCACCCTTTATTTATGCAACATTTTCATTCAGCATAGAAAACTTAACTTTTCGCAATAAATTCCCTTCTAATAAAAATATAAACATTTTTTAATTGCAGCTTCTAAACTGAAAAACTTCAACTAAATGAAAGTGAAAAGTTATTTTTAAACAAAAGCAAAAAAAAACAATATGTATAAGTCGAAATATGCACAGGGTCGTCAACTGAGACTCAAACTAATTGCATTAAAAAGTGCAACTCGAAACTAATAGATATACAAAGAACAAGATAAACAGAACACAAAAAAAAAAATAAAAAATAACCAAAAAACGAAAAGAAAAGCCAAAACATGAGTTACGACATTGAAAAGGGAGTTTCGACTGCTGTTTAGCTCTTGTCGCCCGGGAGAACGTCCAGAGCCATGCCATTGTGCTTGTAATAAAATGAAGTTTTCTGTTGTCTATCAAGGATATTTAGTAAACGACGTCATCCCGTGCAAAGGATGAGGCGTCCAAGTGTATACAGAGCATTATCAACAGCATTGAGCGTGGCACAAGCGCCGCCAGTGCCACTTAATTTAGAGCAAATCCTTGCTCTTCTACGGATTCTGGCAGTTGTCGCCATTATTGGCTCGCCATTGTCTTGTGCTGCAGGTAAGTTTTCAATCTTTTCTAATGGAAAAAAATTCGTTTATTTTAAGCTTCTCAAGCGAAAAAAAATAATTGAGTTTAAACAGCACCACATTAATTTGTAACTTTATGTTTAGGCGCAAAACTTGCTGAAAAGTTGCAGGCATAAAAAATGTTGTCCCTTTTATTTGTGAGGGTTACAGGAACAAAAACAACAAAAAAATGTCATTAACGCAAGATGGCGCCAGCAATTATGCTAGATGGCGCTAGCAGTAGCCGAGTACAACTAATGTGCAGCAACTTAGACTGAAAGCGAAAAAAAATTAATGACGGAAATAAAGTTGCGCATCGTTGCCGAAGAACACACACAAGTGGTACGCTGTAGCTACAGCCGTTGGCGTATTAATTAATAATTAATTTATAAATATTAATTAACTTTAATTATCTGTGTTTCCTAAACACTTAGCTGTGTGCATTTAATAATGCTTCACCCACACACTTTGCACTTAAATGCTATTTTGCCACCCAACTTGGCGCCGTTGCTATGTTATTTACTTAAAATTGTTTACACAAAATAATTCAAGTAGCAGACTTTGACAATAATTTATGTTGCTCCGTATTTGAGTTATGTAGGCGCTACTGAGAGCTTGCCATTTGTAAACAAATCTCAGCTGATTTATTATGAATAATTTGCTTTCATTTTTGTATAAATTTGGAAATACTGTTTGTTTGAAAAGTAAAATAAGTTGCGAGTTAATCTAAAAACGATTTTTTGTTTGAAGAAATTCTTTATTCTTCCAATAGATGGCGTCTTTTTTATCTGTATCTCGTATTCTCTATCTCCAGCAGGATAGAGAAAACTTCAAAAACATTATAATATTTTGTGATTGTTCAACATTCAATTTGTCAATGAATGCTTCACAATCTTTAAAAACGAAAGATCTCGCTTTGCATAAGTTCGAACGGGTGGCGAAAATTAGCTTTAAAAAGATAACATTTCGTACTAAAAGAACTTTTCTAAATGTTTTGTGATTGGCTGATTCAGTTTTCTTTGAATGTCCGTCAAATATGAACACTAGCAAAGTGAAAATACGCTATATTTTGCAGTCTTACTTTGATAAGGACGAAAATGCAAACCAAGCGACGGAGATGTGAATCAAGGACCTGATGCTATAACAGCCAATCACGTGCAATTTTGGTTGCGTCGATTCCGTTCCGGTAATTTCGATATCAGAGAGGCACTACGCACTGGAAGGCCCATTGTTGAAAATGTTAATTAAATCATGGACATTGTCGACACCGACCCTCATGTAAGCACTGATTCGATTGTTCAAGTACCAAACAGATTGCACAAGAAACTATTTGGAACCATTTGAATAAGGCTGGATACGAAAAAAAACTAGATTTATGGATGCCACACGAGTTAACGCAAAAAGTTCTCAGAACCTGAATTTCCAACTGCGAATCGCAACAAAATCGACACATTTCTGATGCAGTTGGTGACAGACAATGAAACGTGTATCACTTACGGAAACGGTGGCCAAGCCAGTATTGAGGGCCAGAAAGGTTTTGCTGTGCGTTTGGTAGTATTGGCAGGGAATTATCTACTTTAAGCTGTTCCCATACGTAAAAACTCTTAATTCGGAACTGTGCTGTCAACAATTGGACCATCTGAAGCAAGCAATCGCCCAGAAGCGGCTGGCTTTGGCCAATAGGAGAGGAATTTTGTGCCATCAGGACAACGCTAAGGCATTCACATCGATAGTAACTCGCCAGAAGCTCCGTGAACTTGGTTGTGGGGTTTTTTTTGCATTCACCTTATAGATTGGAACTGGCACCAAGTGATTACCAGCTGTTGTTGTCCAAGGCGAACATTTTTATTAGTGAACAATGTCGCTTC
Source organism: Chymomyza procnemis (assembly GCA_035046065.1). Taxonomy (NCBI): domain Eukaryota; kingdom Metazoa; phylum Arthropoda; class Insecta; order Diptera; family Drosophilidae; genus Chymomyza; species Chymomyza procnemis. The sequence continues at coordinate 37,430,660 of JAWNOJ010000021.1, read as the reverse complement.
AAAAATGGAATCACCGCCTTCTGCTGGATCAACGATTGAAGTATTTAAATTTTGAACAGTTAATAAGACACGAGGCTTGACTCAATTTTTTGCCAATAGCTTCTATGAAAGAGGCATCTTCAATTTATAGTTAAAATGCCAACAAGTCATCGAACAAAACAGCGCATATTTGAACTAAACCGCATTATTCTAAATTTGGTATAAAATTTTTAATTCAATTCAAAAATTCAGTTAAAAAATACAACTTTATGCAAAAATAATGGATTTTTTTTTATTACAACCAATGCAAGGAATGTCGAAATAGCTAAACTTCTAATGATTTTTCTTCTTAAATGCTAATGTTTCGCTGAAGTTTGATAGTATTGCCTTAAGCTCTTTTTATTGTCAACAAACTGCTTAATTAGATTGTAATAGAGCTCTTTATACTCTATACTCTCATCTGCATATTCCTTTGACACATACATTAACTTAAAATCCACACCGAAGTGGTGCATAATGTAACCCGAAATATGTTTTAAGATTTGTCGCAACTAATTTTAGAATTCGACTCCATTTGTTATATTTGTGGTCAAACAGCTGGCATATTCTTGATTCAGTCTAGCTTAAGCTGCAAATATACATAATATAAGCGGATTTTTTACTTTAAAAAAACAACATAAAACTAATTTAAGTTTTAGTTAAATACAAATACTATAAAAATATTGTCAAATTGCAATACAAATTTCCGTCTGGCAAAAGTTAATTAATTTTTTACTTTGTTTGCTTTATTGGCGCGTCAATGTAGCTCAAAATAAATAATTATTTAAACGCAGCTTTGTAAAGTATAATTTTTTATTTAATAATTAAAATCATTTTATTTATTATTCAAGTCATTTATTGTGTTCATAATAATATGTGTGTGTACATAACTTTTTGCTGCTGGCGCCATCTAGTGGTTATGCGGTGGCGCCAACTAGTGGTTGTGCGCTGACGCCATCTTGCATATAGCTTGCAAAAATTAAATGTCTTTTTTTTCATATATAATATCCTGTGACTTCTCCAAGCTCTAAAGGACCGAAGCGCGTATTTGCAAAAAGAGTTTTTGAATATTATACTAAATGACAAGATACTGCTGGTTCTAGATGTTAACAGAAAAAGCCACTACTCTATTGTAATTTTCGCCAAGAAGCTTTTAAAGTCAAAGTAGTTGCAAAGTAGTATAAATTTTCTTTTATCCAACGTAAGTCTCAATGAAGAAGGAAGTCGAAGCCTTTGATGCTTTACTTGCAATTTTAAAAATTGTACAATTCCAAGTGCGCCGCCTCAAACTTTCAGTGGCCTTAGGTGCCGAGCTTTCACACATAATCTGTAACAGCATTGTACTCCTTTCAATCAAAATTTAGCTGCTGTTGTCGAACAACTCCTTGAGGCATTAACTTCACCGCATGCCAATTTAACCAATATCTCATAATGAGATTTTGGGCCATATTAACAGGTACTCGCCTCGAAGCTCCGATGGCTCAATTTCAACTATAAACATTGGTGCATGAAGTTAGCAAATTAAAATAATTCACCTAGTAATATCTCTTTTTAGTAAAGGTATCTCCAATCGGATTCGGCTATAAAATATAGTTTCCTGTTTTTCTCGAATAGCTATTAATAGAGATACTTCCATGCTATACCATATTTCCATGGACCAGGGCAGACCGTGTACCATATGCGCGTTAGAATTTCTGTGAAAAACGCAGACCCACATTCAGACTTCAAGTTTAAAGATAAATTTATGTTGTAAAACTCAAAAAATTCATAATTGTATCCCTTTGTAGAAACGTATAAACGTTTCCTGATGTTCTATGTTGGCCGAAATTTAAACACTATTTTCAATGAAATACTTTATAAGTAATATTGCTTCACTTTTATTTAGGTTCCACTATTATCTTTAGAGTAGCAGAACTTAATTATAATACAATTATTCTTTTGAAAAACTTCAAATCGGCGTACTTAAGATGGCCACTAAAGAACTAGAAAATTATTTATTATTAATCGAATTTGGCATAAAATTAAGTATTCCTGCATTAACCAATTATACATCCTAGATGCTAATATTCCAAAATACCAAACCTGAGCTGGCTGCCGGAGAAAATAACAAAATCATCCTAAAACAGCACTAGAGTAATGTTGTGGGTAACACGGATGTTTGGACAAAGACTGTCCCATCTTTATTCACAAATTTTTCTGCAAGGCGTTACAACTGTTTTCCGACTTTGATTGCTATAATTTCTTTTTTCTATTTTCATACTTCTAAACGAATCTTTCGGGTTTCAATAGATCAGAGCTGGTTGGTCTCTTAATTCCAATTCGGTACAAGAGTACTTTGCATATATTCTATCTTAGCTATCTTTTTATCTCAAAATGTCTTTGTAGTGTTCCATATGAGAATATTTTTTAAGTGTTGCCAAAAAGAAGCTTTTTTATATACCCAGCTACGTCAAGTTAGTCACAACTGTCTCTCTGCCTATTTTAGCCTATTTAGGTAAAAAATGTTCAATTTATATAGCTATCTGGGCCCTCAACGACAATCAGATGATTTATTGTTTTAAATTCCAGAATGGGTTCGCTATCAAACTATATATCATCAAAATATAGCCAGCCTTTCTATATTTATAAATGTTAGACATATCAAGTCCACCTTCTCTACATTATCAGCCATGTTTGATTTTCGATTTCGCAAAAACACTCGACATCGTGTTTTTGGCTCAATCGAAACCTAGAATATGCCTATATTTTTAGATTTCACGTCGGCATTCAGACTCCACAGCAAGCTCTCTTATTCTTCAACCTTAAAAGCAAACATATGCAAAACACATTTCTACAGTTGAGGCCCCACCACTGCTGCCCAAACATTCGCTGCAGGAGGTGCCAGTGCAATCCAATGTACCTGTTTACAAGAAGGCAAATGATTGTGCCACAAACGATGCAGCACTGTCTGTAATCCTTGCGGTTACGGACGTCATATCCAAAAATTAGGAGCAAAGTCAGAACTCAGATGGAATGAGTATGGAAGGACACAGCGTACCGTTGTCACAACTGTCCAGCACAATGGCCAAGTACAACTCAATGCCGACATCCTAACCGCTGTCATTGTGCAAAAACACAAGCAGATTGGTAGTGCTAGCTAAAATGTGGTAGATGGAAAAAATCCAATAGCTGCATCTACCGCAGGACTCAAAAGGAACAAGTTTAGTACCGGACAGCGTTTAGTTGTCACAGCTGCCTAGCATGCTGACCAAGTGAAATCCAAAAGCAAATATATGAACAGGATTCAGTTAACCAGACTGAAAGCAGCATTGTTGTAGCGGAGTTGGAATAGGAGCTTGGCTAAGATCTCACTTGTAGCTCCGTGCAGTCCGGCAACATTCCATGGCGACTGCAGCTGCTGTCATTGAGTACCTTGAAGCTGGAACTTTGTATAACTTAACTTCTTTCATTTTGAATTTTTTCGACTTTTTGGGAAGCTTGGCTATAGCTTTTCTTGAAGTTCCAGGCAATCTGGCAATATGCCATGTCGGCAGAAGCTAATTTTATTCACAGATCTTACCTTTTTTCAGTGATTTTTAAAATTTTTCACCTTTTTTGATGCTGATGTCTTTGATGCTCTGGGCAGTCTAACAACATTTCATGTCGGCTGCAGCTACCATCATTGACTCATTTGAAGCTGCAACTTTATTGATCGTATATCCTTTCAGGGCTTGAATTTTTTCGACTTTTTTGGGGTTTGTTGTGACTGAAGGCAGTCTGGTAACATTTCATGGCGGCTGCAGCTATTTTCATCGAGTCCTTTGAAGCTATTACTTTATAGATTTTACCTTCTTTCAGCTGAATTTCCAAAAGCAAATATACGAACAGTTGTCATTATACGAGAATGAAGGCAAAATAGTTGTTTTGCAGTTGTGAGGGTGCCTCGGCTACGACCCCGCTTGAAGCTCTAGGCAATCTGGTAACATTCCATAGCGGCTGCAGCTTCTTTCATTGATTCCATGGAAAGTAGAGAATGCAATATCATTCTGTCTTCCAGCACTTTTGACCTTTTTCGCCTTTTTTTAGGGTTTGGCTAAAGCCTTCCTTGAACCTTTTTTTCTAGTTAAGTCTTTCTCAATATAGACTTATGCTATCTTTGATACATTGTGAAGCAAATTTATTATACTAATCCGCCCAAACATTTATAAGAAAGTCAACAAAACTAAAAATCTTGAATGTGTCAAAACCGTTCTTTTATATGCAAGCAAAACCTTGCATGCGACAAATAATATCTTAAGAAAACTCCAGAGTTTCGTCACCCGATGCCTGAGGCGCATTATTGAAGTGTTCTGGCCCAGAACTATGTCCAATGCGAATTTGTGGAAGATTACCAAGCAACGGAGCATCAAAAGTGACATGTCGAACAAAAAATATAGATGGATTGGACCCACCCTCAGGGGACACAACAGAAATATAGCACGTGCAGCCCTCGAATGGAACCTTATTGACAATCGTCGCAGAGGGAGGCCGACGACTATTTGGAGGCAGACAGTGCTCAACGGAACATCTTAATCCTTTAATGAATTAAGGTTTTTAGCTAAAAATAGGGAAAACTGGAAACTTTTTGTAAAAAGGCTAAGTTCTTAATAATTTATTATGAGAGAATGCCAATAATAAGTACGACTAATCTAATTTGAGGAGAATTGATCGCCTAAAGAAATCGTATAGCGAATTAAAGTCCACAAAAAAAATGATTTTTAGAAATCAGAATTCCGCTTGCTTTACCGCAAAACTAAATCTCATTTTACTCAAAAAAAATAACTGTCAGTTGCAGGGCCAAAACACATACAAAATGACAGATATTTATGAATTTCGAGAAAAACCATTTAAGATAAGTCATGCAATATTTTAGCAGCTGTCAAGTTGCATGCAACAAAAACGTAATAATAAAATGTCAACACATTGAGCATTTAAAGGGATTAAAAAAAAAATGAGAAAAACATATTTATTTGAGTTTACTTTGTATTGCATTTTGCAGGCACAGCGTCAATCGAACCAACATCGGCGGTATTGGCTGCACAAAGTAATAGCACCGAGCAAAACAATTTCTACTTTGATGCCTTTAATGCGACTAGAAAAATATCAACCACTGCTGTTGACGTGGCAGCTACAAGCCTTTACGCATCTCAAACTCCAGCAGAAACAATGCCCCCAACCGATATATCGCCCTTTGGCAATACACTTTCCACAGGCTCTTACCTGAGCAAAACGTCCATGAGAATGCATGCTGGAGCGGCTAGTACCAGCATGTCAATCAAAAATTCCAGGGTCAGCATTGGAAATGACAATGACGAGAGCGACAACAGTAGTAATAGTAGCAGCAGCAGCAGCAGCAGCAGCGGTAGCACAAGTCCAAGTGCTGCTACAGAACGTGTCCCAGTGGGCGCTCCGACGGCAGCAGTGACACTTAAAAGTGCGAGAAGCACCATTAAAGAACCCAACGACTCGGCACGCTCAAGAAATCATTGGGTTGTTGGTGGTATGTGCACACTGTTTAGTTCGAAGTGTCTTCGATTCGAATGGATTTGGGAATTTTGTTTTCTTACTTAGAATTCACTTTCGTTACAGTATTTGATGCAGAACGCCCACGCACGTTTCGAAATAAACATCATCATGAGCATCACTGGGGTCCATTCTTTGAGGAGCCACTAAATTCGGCAAATAACTTGGTATCGACGGCGCATCTATTCACAGAGGCTGTGCTCAATTGTCGCGTTGGCATGCTCAAGGATAAGACGGTAAGCAAAGTTATTAATGTGCAGCAATTGTTGTAAATGAAGATTTCAGAAGTTAGGCTTTCAAAGAAAATTAAGCGTGCTATTAATTCCGAAAAAAAAACCTATTGGCTTTGGAATTTTGGTAAACTAACTCTTATTGATAAAATTGTATTTTTCTGAGAGTGCAGAAGTTAGCTTGTGCCAAAGCTCTAAATCAATCATACGCAATATAGGCTACGATGAGGCAGCAAATTAACTTATTTGTTTATGGCGTCAAGTGCCGAAAAAAACAGCTTAAGCAATTGATTTTAATTAATTTGAAATTAATTTGAAATTTATAAAAATAAAATATTTATTTCACTTTATTTATTTACTTGACTTAAGTTCTGAATATTAAGTATACGCAATGTGAGTTTTCAGGCTGGGCAACTATTAATTCATTTGTTTATGGCGTCAAGTGCCTCCACATAGTTCAGCTACTTAACTTTTTTTTTGTTTAGTTGTACAAAACATTCAGTTTTGCATTACATTAAGTATACGCAATGTGGAAATATTTGTTTTTTACAAGTGTTAGTTTGTGCGCATTATTCTTAAGTTCTCAATCAATGCAGGAATTACAATTATCTAGGCAACTATATGATTCATTTAAGTTGGGTCAATTGCTTTAAGTTTATTTAATAGTCAAAAAATTTAAATATTGCACTAAATTATGTATACGCCCTGTAGACTTCATATAAGTGTCTCTATTCTATGCGAACAGCTATTAATGGGGATATCCCCATGCTCCCAGCTTTGAAGCGATGACAGCATCAGTCAAGGGAATACATTTATTTTAAAAATTTATAATGTTGACTTTAAGTAGTTAATAAATGAATTATTCATTAATTTGTTATGTTTATTTTGTCTAAAACTTAATTTGCTTTAATTTATTAAGACATTCGTGAGGCAATCAAATAAATATTTCTATTTATATTACATAAAAATTAATATTTCATATTCCAAATTAAATTACTCATACGCAGTGTAGGCTTCTTTTGGGCAGCTTTTATTTATGAATGCCAAAAGCCCCCACGTAGTTGACTTCTAAGCATCATTTTGAGTCAAAGCAAAATTAAGTATTTAATAAAATTAAGTATACGCAATGTTTACTTAAGTAAATTGATGTATATTTTTTATTTTATTTCATAAATTAATATAAATGCTTAGTTGGCTTCTATTTTTGGAAGTTGTTGAAACTGAAAAGAAAATTTTAATATAATAATCTAGAGGGCTTCGCCCCATGCTCGTTCCGCTTGCCAGCTTACACCTCGCAGTTTCGAAATCTTATACTTTTTTTCCGGTTTCATACAATTCTAACATCAACTTCTGCTTTTGAATTCTTAAATTTTTTTACGAATCGAACGCACGCTTCCTCTTTTTGTCAATTTGTTGTGCCTTCAAGTGTATAAATCTATCATTTTTCAAAGGTTGATTTTGGTTTAGATTTTCCACGTTGAACCAACAAGCTTTTGCGTTGGCCTTATATTATAATATTAATTAATGGTTAATAATGTTTATTTTTATGTTGTCAATTAGGCCTTAAATTGGAGCTATTCGAAAAGCAGGCAGTGGAGTTGACACAGAGATTTTTTCATTAGATTTCAAGTAAATTGGGTTTTTTCCAAGGTATAGAACTTGGCATCCCTTACTGCAGTCGGAGAATGGCTTATTGATCTTTATATACATTTCTTTTTTAATAATTTACCAATTATTCTCTAGAACGTAAAATGAGCGCATTTCTAATAAAAACTCATCAAAATTTAACCAGTGAGTTAAGAGTTATGAATAGCAGATCTATTGCAGCCTTCTTGGCTATACTGTTGGGTATGTTTGAATTTCGATTCCGATCGAAAGAACAAACTTTGATTCTAGAAAATTAGAATAAGCCTACAGTTTTAGATTTTGAGTCAGCAGTCACACTGCAATGGAAGTACTGCTATTGTTTAACCTTAAAACCAAGCATACGCAATGTAGGCAATAGGGCAATAGTTTGACATTTATTTATTTATATTTATTTATCTTAAAAGATTACCAGAAGTTTTTTTTAGCAATTCCTTAGTGATATTTGTGCCAAACTAACTATTATTATTAAAAAATGTTGAAGAACTTTTTAATGCAAAAAGATAGAACTTTTTCATAGTTTATTAAAGTTTGTCCATTACCGGCTAAAACTTGAAAGTTAATTGCAAAAGCTTTAATTCCAAATTAAATGCAAAGTTTTATGAAAAGTTGATTAAGATACCAAGATGGTATACATTTCGAAACTTTGTTTAGTTGCATAAGAGCTAATCTCTATAATATTAACTCCCAACTCAATAACAACAAATTGTATACAATAATCAAAAAAAAAAGAAGAAACAAAATTTAAAAATAATTCTTGTCAATATAAAAGCTTCAGCTTACATTTTTGTAGCTAATACAAATTATAAAATATACAGGGATTTCCATTTTTAGACCCTAGAGCATGATGACATTGCAATGCTAATTTTTTCAATGAAACAACGGCATACAAATTATTATAATTACCTGAAACTATTACTATTTGTCATAAACTTTAAGTCGAAAATAGCTTAAGTATTTTGTGAAAACATTTTCTTGACAGTGATTAGTCTTTGCAAACTTGGATTTAGTTGATTTTCTTGTTCAGTGTACATATTTTTGTATTATTTTTTAATATATTGATAAAAACATATAAACAAATAGTTACAGGCCTTTATTTTTACATTAAAAGTGAATCAAATACAATTTATTTTCAGTGTGAAAACAGTTTCTTGACAAACTTTTTTTTTGGCAACTTTTCATAGGTTCTAACAAAGTTATTTGAAAGTAGATTTTGATGCTCTCAAACTTGTTAAAAATAGTTTAATTCAATATAAAACTTAACTTTTTATTAACAATAAATAAAACAAAACCCCTGCAATTAACACTTCTTTAAAGACAATTGCAATTAAGAGTTTTAAGCTCTTTAATTATTAACAAATGTTAATGCGTCAATTTTATTTTAATACTTAACAAAGAGTTTAATATTGGTTTAAAATATTTTTAATTAGAGTTTAATTTCAAGGGCATGAAAAAGTATTTCATTTAAAAAAATATTGGCAGATTATTAGAGCGTAAATCGTATTAAAGCATCAACAATTGGCAAATGATTGTAACGAACATGTAAGCTGTAGCTTTGTTTTAAAATTGTTAAAAATAAATATGTTTATTCGTGATTACCAAAAGCCATAATTTAACAAGTTTTAAAATTGCATATATTTATTAAGAGTGGGCTGCATGTATTTTGAAACTTTAAATGTTAATTAAATTTAAAATTTATACCCAAATGGTAGGTCGTTACCAACAGCAATATTTAAATTTATTTAACAGAATTTTTTTTTTATAAAACACGAGCACGAGCTTATTTATTTATTTAGTTTAGGCTTTTACTAAGTCCAGTTGAGCTTAAAATTAGACAATATTAAAATTATTAAATTAAAATAAAGGGTATTTTTTTTAGAGGTATAGAACTTTAAATTGCAATAAAACTATGATGGATTATTCAAAACACATGAATTTTAGTTATGCGAAAGAAAATCTTGTGGCATTACAATTTAAATAAGATCTCTGGCATATGACCGCTACGGCTGACTTGGATGTAATCCAATCTAAACGTTTAATTTTCGCTGACTTTTTTCAACATTTGTGGCCTTAAATCGTCAATAATGCGGCGAATGTTGTCTTCCAAAGGGTTAAGCCTTTATGGCCAATGACTTAACATAGCCGCACAGCAAGTAGTCTAGCGAAGTTAAATCACAAGCTCTTGGAGGCCAATTCACAGGTCCAAAACGTGAAATTTGACGGGGTCACCAAACGTGTCTTTCAATAAATCGATTGTGGCACGAGCTGTGTGACATGTTGCGCCGACTTGTTGCAACCACAGCTGCTGGTCATCACGGTTGTTCAATTGAGCAATGAAAAAGTTAGTAATCATGACTCTATACCGATAACAATTGACTGTAAAGTTCTGGCCGTTTTTGAAGAAGTACGGATCCATGATGCCACCAGCCCATAAACCACACCAAAGAGTCAGTTTTGCTGGATGCAATGGCTATTCGACATACACTTGAGGATTAGCTTCACTCCAAATGTGGCAGTTTTGTTTGCTGATGTAGTCATTCAACCAGAGAGTGCGCATTATCTAAACAAAATTCGCTTATGAAAATCGTGAACAACGGCAATCTCGTTTTGAGCTCATTCGACGAATCTACGCCTTGCTTGATTTGATCGTTTGGCTTCAATTCTTGCACGATTTGGATTTTGTAAGCACTCAAACCAAGATCCTTCCGCAAAATCTTCCATAAAGTGAATGGGCACAGATCTAATTCCTGTGCTCGATGGTGGATGGATTCACTGGGGTGTTACTCAATGCTACTGTCTACAGCAGCAATAGCTTCTGCTGTACGCGCCGTAAGGCGTCTCAATATGAGAAAACGTGGTGCGAAAACGGTCCATTGTTTGTCGAATTAAGTTAATATGTGTTTCGTGAGTCTATTCATGATGAATTGCCAAACCAAACTAATCATAAAACACATAAACCAGCAGTAATGCCCAACTTAAAGTTCTATACCTCGAAAAAAACACCCTTTACTAATTCGCGTACCTAGCCTGACAGCTGCACCATCTCACATCTGCGATAGGTTAAAAACATTGATTTGCAATGTCAACGATGAAAACTAAAATTAGCATAATATTAATTACATATTTCAGTTATATTTCACTTCGAAAAATTGTATGTTAAATTTCAAACGATTTGATACGATGCTAAATTATTTTAAAAGGCCATTAAGATTTTATCAAAATATTTTTTAACAAATTTTTAATGTAAGTCTAAATAAGAAAGTCTCTTTGTTAAGTTGCAGTTTCTCCATCTCTATTAAATATTTATATATTATATTTTAAAAATATGTTGTATGCCATTTATTTTATGGCCCATAAAGTTTGATTAATAAGAGCTAAAATCAATGTAACTTTATTAAAATCAGAACCAAAAGAATTTACAATAAGTTATTGATAAATATAAAATATAATTTATTTCCTAAAAAAATTAAGTTTTGTATTGCGTTGGTTTTGTTGTACTTACATATATGGAATACATTTTCACTTTGATTTGTTGTAACTTTTAAACAAAAAAAAGCTGAAATTTAAACAAAAAACACGCATACGACGTGTTGCCTTTCATGGGCGGTCAGTTCAGGCAAATGCTTGTTTATGCGCTTGAATTAGCGGTTGAAACAAATTTTTTGTGGCTTTGCGGCTACAGTTTGTTATTTATTGACCAAAAGTCTTTCACTATAATTACAAAATTTTAAAGATATTTTATTTCAAACAAAAATTTCACGTTTTTTTTTTAATAATATAGCTTCAACCTACCAATTAACGAAATGAATTTGTATTGCTAAAAACAAAGACAGATAAACTGCAGCTACAAATTTACGAATTCGACTCATAATTTACTTTCTTTGCGTCTTTCAGAAGAATTGGTAGTAATTAAAAAATCAAAACGTATTTAGTTAGTTGGTTAGTTTCTTGAAAAACTTTACCGACACCTGCATTAGATTTTGCAATAATTAGCGTTAGGGTCTCAGAAAAATAAGTTGGCAAAGTATATGTCCACAATTTTGTTATCAAGAGAGATGGAGAGAGTACGACTTCGAAAGAAAAGATATAGCCGCAGTTTATTTTGGCAAAAGACATAGGGTATGACTTCCAAAGAAATTTTAACCCCATAATGAGTTGCCAAAGTAAATGAATCCCCTTTGAGAGGGTCAAAGATACATTATTATTGTTTAGCATCATTAAAACTTTGTGCAGAAGATATCTCAGACGGTTAACAAAAAGACTCAATTTTGGTAGTTAGAAATATTATAGAACAATAGGTTTTTATTTTTTAAGGTTTAAGATAAAGGCATACCTACTTTTACATAAACTGTAGCTTGAGTTCCAGCATCGTAGCTTTCCTATTGAGTGCAGTTTCATATTTTTATAATTTTTTTTATAATTAAAAACGTATTTATTTTTTTATTTTTAGGTCATGTGGGTGCGTCGCACCACGGAAAAAGTGTCACTTCTAACAGTTGGAAATGTTACATACAGCGGAGATCCACGTATACGCGTCAAATTTCAATATCCCAACAACTGGCGGCTGCTCATAAATCCTACAAAGGAAGAGGATGCTGGAATTTATATGTGCCAAGTATCAACGCATCCTCCACGCGTGTTTACCACCAATTTAACAATTCTAGGTTTATATAAAATTCAATTTCAGAAAACAATATTTTCCATAAACAATAAACTATTTGTTGTAGAGCCACCATTGCGAATAATAGATGAGCATGAACGAGATGTGGGCGATCGTTACTACAAGGCGGGCAGCACTGTGGACTTGCAATGTCAAATATCGCGCAACTTCTTCCAAAAGGAACGCTACAATATACTCAAGTCCACCGAGGCGCAGAACTCAATGAAATATAGCACGACTTTGAATGCATTAAATGATACGGCCAGTGAGCTATATATGATTGCCAATACGAATCAAACACATGTCAAGATGACCAGTCAGGCGCTGGATAAATATTTTACCAACTTTATAACCTGGGCTAAAGATGAGGAGCCGCTGCAGGCCGTAACCAACAAACGCTCTAGGTAAAAATGTGCTGAAAATACAAAATATTCGATAATATTTTGGAAAATACACTTTCAGCGTAACCGATAAATGGCTTATAAGTAGGGTAGCCATACCGGAGGCTAGACTTACGGATAGTGGCAACTATTCCTGTTCTTTGGGCCGACTTTTCACTGTAATTGTGCAAGTGCAAGTACTAACAGGTAGCACTTTGTGTCTTTCCTTAAAAACACACAACTATTTAGCTATAAATATTTTATTTCTAGGCGAACTACCCGCTGCTGTACAACATAATCTAGCAACCTGGAGCACTACCAGCTGGTTTCCTTTGCCCGCAGTTCTATGGGCATTTATGTATATTTTATTTGGCAACTATTGGAACCAAAATGCGTAGTTTCCTACAGCTTTTAGCCTGTTTCAGATCAAACGTAAAATGAGGAAATGAGGAATTGAGGCATTGGATTTCCGCTAAATATATCGTATATACTATATAAAGCATATTTAAGCATTTCGCGTAAAACTTCATTTTGTTTTTAAACTTTAAACAAAATTGAGACGAATGAAATGACTTATATACCAGCCTGTATAGAGTCATCCGTTTTCTATTTGATAAAATTAAGTTAAGTAGAATTTTGACCAAGCGAGTTCTACTGGTTCTACAAAATTATTAAGAACTATGCGCCTGGGAACATCAGTAAAACTTATCTAGTAAAATTGTTTTTGCACTTATTATTACCATCATATGCTAGTGATGTGGTAAGACTTGTTATGAATACTTTTTTTTTTGGCCAAAAACGTAAAAAACCAAAAACCAAAAACATTATCTATATGTGTAACTTTATATATATATATATATTAATGTAGTAAATGGGGCTGTATTTTGTCAAGCACTAAATAGATGACTCTTTACAAAAGATGCAGATACCATGAAACATCAAAATTTAGAGATTTAACTTTAAAAAGATTCACAAAAAATTTAGTTAATTGCAAATTTGGAGATAACTCTTAAATGTAATTATAATAAATTAAAAGCATTTAAATGCTATATGTAACTTGGATAACAATTTTTAACAGATTACATGGCCACAAACAAGCAGAAGTCAAATTACTTGATTGCGGAGTTCAGAACATGTTCCGAAGAACTTGTAATTGGAGTGTGTGGCAGCTCAAAAAATTCCCTCAAGCGTTTTGCGTATTTATGTTTTTGAACTTTACAAATGCAATAATATATTTACCAAATAAAACTTTCAGAAATCTTTAGGTAACTTGCTGTAAACTTAAAACTGAGTTATCGAGCATGAAATTACTTAAAGCTATTCATAATTTTTCGCAGATATCTTTATCTTTATAAAATTTTGACCTTAAATATGGATATTTCATAAAAATATAACCATCAAATAAGATTTAAATTACGATTGTAGATTGATGTTGTCAAACACAAAGTAACTTTTAAATTGAAAGTATTGCAAACTAGTTTGATTACTCAAATTCTATCTAAGTTAGAATGTTTGGTTACTTCAACAACAGACTCAACAATGACATCGAGAAATGGACAGAAAATAGGAAAGCAAGGCACTGGAACAATCTAGAGGGTCTCAGACACTCTCAGACACTTTGTGGAGCGTTGACAGGCCACTTTCCCTACATAAAATGGGTATTGTCAGCAACAGGACTTGTAGATTCTGTGAGGAGGATGCCGAATCAATGAAGCATCTAAAAACTAACTTCCCAGCCCTGGCACGTAGAAGAGCAAAGCTGCTAGGCAACTACATTCTCAGGCAGAAGGACCTAATGTACATCCAACAGACTGGTCTAACTCAATTTCTGAAAACTTTAAAACTGTACTAAGAGAAAGGGGGCACAATAGACCCATGGGGGTCACAGTGCCGAAGCGCGTAGGCCCACTCTCGTTCATACATTACATTATATTTCATTACCTAAGTTACAAAGGCATTCGACCCAAAACCATGAGCCCCTGCAGACCGTGGGGTCCATAGAAATAACTTCTATCTAAGTCATTTAAACTTTTAGTTATTTATCTACGAAATGAAATCTTTGTCTTTTCTACCACTTATAATTTCCATGTTATCAAACAAACTGCTTGCAAAATGGGTACATTTTCAAAAATTCTACTTAAATTAAGATGAAATTCCGTTGATTTCATTGAAAAGTCTTTTTTAAGTTAAAAGTTGAAAATCGTTTTAGGTATTTTTTATTAAAATTTGAAAAAATTGCAAAATTTGTAGATTTTTGCGAAAAATATATCAAAATTAAAATGTACCTCCGTTAAATTAAGTACAAAGTGTCTTTCAAATTAAAAGTGAAAATTTGTGTTACGTATACTTGAAATAATTTGCAAATATTGCAAATAGATAGATTTTTATCGAAACCCTGGGTGGGAAATACAGCCGACACAAGGCCGTCATTCCCTGTGTTATATTGAGATAATTTCCACCTAAGTACATAAAACATTTTATTATCTGCAAAATGTTGCCTTCTCTACGACTTTTTGTATAATCAAACAAACAGATAATTGGCAATTTTGAAATAGAAAATCCAGTTAAGCGTAAAGCAGTGCACAGTGCAAATAAAGCACTGCTTATTTTGCGCACTGTTTGCTCTGCGCACTGCTTGTTCAGTCGACTGCTTGCTTTGGTGCAGTGCGTGTAGGCCACTTCAGTGGAGTAGATGGTAGCATTCTCAGTTCTAGACGCAAAGAACGGTGGTTCGATACAACTCTCAAACACTAGTGCATCGACATAGGCAATCAAAAGGACTTTATTTGCCATAGATGTCTTGTAGGTCTGTAGGTCTCTTTTCTCCTAGAAGAGCTATTAATGAAGGCTACATAAGGAAAAGTGAACAGCTTATCTGCTAATTACTGAAAAACTATACGTCGGAGAAAAGTGAAGTGGGCGCAAATTTTATAGCTATTTTCAAAAAGTTTTAATCAAAGAAAAAAGATCAACATTATTTGCGATATTTGCAATTTATACAATACGATTTCCTACTTTGATTTTCAACCAGGCATTGTTCTTGAATCAATCACCACACAGATTTAGTTCGAATCTTATTCGGAGGTTGAAGCTATTGGCAGCTACTTCCTTAAAAACAACTGCATCTCTAGTTTATAAAAACAAAGATTTAATGTAATATTTTATTTCATGATAACATTTTGTAAAACAAATAGTTTTGGAAAAGAAAACTGGAAAAAACTAATATTTAACAAAAGGCATTTAATTTCATTGAGAATAGTTTTCCCTTGCTTTCGATAAAACGTTTTGCATAATCAATAGGCATTTTGCTTCAGTGTTTTATAGCATTTTTTGACTAAGGATAGCTGCCAATACCTTCAACCTCCAAATAAGAATAGCAAAGGGCGAGGCATTCCATGTGCATATAAGTCGCACAAAGCTAAATCAGAGAAGAATTGCGTACGGTTGAAAGCTCAAATGAAATTGTTTGGTTGAAACAAAAATACGTCACCAGAAGCAATTTTTGGAAAATCGTAAATTTATCTTTATTAATACAGAACTTTTTCCGTCTTTTTTCGATAAAATTAATCTTTGGAAATATTTCATTTGCTTTCAATAGAAAGCAACAAAGATTTCGGATGATTTTAAACTTTGTCAAAATTCAATTTTATTTTATTATAACACAAGCAAGTTTTTTGAGTTTTTAAAAAGCTTTGCAAAGACGCACAAACCACTAGTGAACATCGCTACCACATAGTTATTTGACACAAAGAGCTAAAGAGCTCACTTCATCTTTTGGAACATATCGTCGAATATTTTACCAGTTCTTGAATATGGCTCTATATTTACACTTTCTTCAAGACACATTATGAGCTTACTTTGGAAGGTATTGATGCGAGGCTCAAACTCGTTCAAAAGTAAGATCTTGGTTTTGTGACATTTGCAGGAAAACGTATCGACTCTTTAGATATTTGAAAAGTATACCAAAAATACAGCACCCATTTTACGAGGAATGTTTAGAGGGTGCTGATACTCCACTTCAAAAAAAAGCTATCTTGATTTTGTGGCATATATGTAAGAAACCGTAGTGCTTTTTTTGAGATATTTAAAAATTATTCCAAAAGTAGCAATATGGCAACCACCTTTTCTAAAATTCCTTTAAAATAAAACTAGCTTAAAGTTACAAAAACATTTTTTTTAAGAAATTTAATATCCGCTGATATCTCTACCAAAATATAATGCTAGGAAGCAGGTAACCTCATGACTGCTACCCACAAATACGAATTGTGACAGTGGATCGGGCATAAAATCTGCCAATAATGAAAATAATTTGCATCCAATAAGATTTTAAGCCTTTCACTTCTATACTTAAGTCCCTAAAAATGTTTTTTCCGACACGTAACGCTCATTATATTATCCTGGCTTCGTTGTGCTCTACTCCAAGTTCTGAGCTACCAAATCAATAATAGTTTACTCTCTTAAGTTTGTGGCTGTGTTTTGTATAGTTAAATAATTGTAATTAAGTTGTTTGGGTAATTATATAATTATTACTACAACATTTTTTTTTGGTAAGGGTAACAAATCGAAGGGATTAATGTAAACTAAACCAGCCACAAGAAAAAAAAAATAATATATATTGTTAAACTGTGACTCCTTTTATATATATATATATATATGCATATATGTCTGTATGCGTGTATATATAGACATCTAACATAAATACATATTATCAAATAATATAAAAAAAATTGTTTAAAATGTTTCAAGGCAAAACGATAAAAGCCATAAAAACTATAATAAAATTTCATTTCGTCACTTATGTAATATTTTTGTTTTTTTTTTTTAAATAATATAAATATTATCTAATACCTTCATAATACATAAAAAAAACAGGATATGTCTTTAATAAAAATTCATATGTATGTATATACACAACTACTTCAAAGTAGTTTTATTTTTGGTGGGGAAAAGGTTGTGTTTTTAAATTGGGGTTTTCGACCTAAAACATAAAAAGCATGAATATTAACGACAATAAGACTATCAAAAGACGAAGGATATCTCTGAGATTTACTTAGACAAATAGCCTTTATATGCTAGCTATGCCAGTGCTAGGCAAATGTACCCGTGCTGCAGAGTTGAATCGACCACCTACCTTCGAGTTTAGAGGCAAGCATGCGCTACCGAGGCTCACATGAATATTAATGACTTGAAAAACATTTTTATTTTAAAGCTGATTACTTTTTGTAAAACTAGGGGACTTTGCTGCCTGTTCGTTTTGCTCAACAACTTCCACTTCTCCTCCGATCGCTTCGCTATTGGCTTTGATAAATAAATTGAAATCTGTGCTCATTGAAAATACTTTATAATTATAAATGTCGGACACGTCAAAAAACTTTTTTATATAAAAGAAAGAAATAATCTCTGGCAGAATACGCGTACGAAGTGTATACTATCAGTATAATATTTAAGCACTGGAGCGGTATTTCAGTAATGATACGTTTATTTTTGGTTTTCAAGCAATTTCCAGAATTTGGAGCAACTTTGACAAAACTTTGCAATACTCTTGCTTACTGCCCAACGATTGATTTGGTAAGCATATGTTAATTAATGAACAAACATGAGAGGAATTTTGTATCAAAAACTATTTATATAATATTTTAGAATATTAAATTTAGTTACAATATATCCTGAAACAAAAGTCTTGTGCAAGAATCGTCACTTTTTTAATCGTTTGACATGGTAGCTTTATCATATAGTAAACCGATGTTTTCTCGGTTAAATAAAAAAACAAGCGAAGTGCAATAAATTCAGAGCAAAAATCAAATTTTTGAACCGATTTTTTCCATAGCAGCTATACTTCCCACAAACAATTATATGTGCAGTGCGATTTTGCAAAATAAACAAGTATACAAATTCTCAAAATATTTCCGGGTATGCATGTTCATTGCAATTATAATGATAAGCTTCATAAAATATTGAACCTATTGCAATTAACTGAATGTAAAGATTTATGCCAAATTAGACTTACATAAATATTGTTTCAGCTGTTGGCAGCAGTGTCTGTAGAACCGACAGATCCGAGCATCACAATCGCAGTTTCCCTGAAGTTACAGCAAAACAATTCCGATACCCTGCAAATTGCGGCATATAGGCACTGAATAAAGTGCCCTTTTACTTATAGTTGGTTTGTTGACCCTTATTATCTCTATACCATATTCTTGCTTATTCAAACTTTATTATATCTCCCAAAATCTTTGTGACTGACTCTACATTCTTGGTGTTTGCACGTCCAATATTAGGCTGTAAAAAAAAATACAGTTTTTAAGGATTGCTTTGGATAAATCTTATGTTTTCGGGCTGTTCTGTGGCACACATGCTCACTGGATAATGTCTGAATACTAAGTAGAAGACTTGAGATGCTTACCATACTTGCCCAAAAAAAACCCACATTGGCACAATTTTTAATCAGTTTTTCTGATCATTGTCTGCTGGTAGACAAAAGATGTGAGATTTTGGGTATTACGGCCCTGGACTCATATTACGGCTACAGGCGCGAATAAATACCATTATTGATCCAAAAATTTCTAGTCACAATTAAGGGTTAAAAAATACTATATTTTAATTCTCTTTGGTTAAACCATAAAGATAAATAAAAAAAAAGTGAGTAAGTGAGCAAGCAGAGAGTAAGAGAGCGTCTGGAGCGCTTGTAGGCTTATCAATCCAATTCTAGCATGCATACACTCAAATCGAAAATTATGCAAACACTTTGGAAACAATTGGAAATCTATTTGTTGCAGTGTATAAAAAATTAAGTTTAAATGAGAATTTGATAAAAATAAATTTAAAATGTTTGGTAAGGCAATAATAGCAACAAAAAAAATTGATTGGAGTTGAGTCATGTTTCAGAAAAGTTTTCTTTTTTATTTTTATCTTCACTGAAATATGGTGATAGGGTGCGCTTTTGAAAGTTGAAGTTATTATAAAGATATATCATTTAAATCAAGTTCCTGTGCAGGGCTTACAATGCTTGAAACTTATTACTGTATCATATATATATCTCAAGAACAATTAGACAGCTATACTTTGAATTTAAAAAGAAACCCAGAATTAAGTGAAATATTGCAAAATTTCTAAATAAAGATATACTTTAAAAAATACTTTCATAATATAATATAAAATTGAAGTAAGCTTGAGAGAAACTTAAAAAAAACCAAAGACAACTTATGCTATTTAGTGTCAATTTCAAATTTTTCGCCAGAGTAACCGCATGGAAGCTATATGATATAGTTAACCGATTTGGATAGTTTGATAATGGTTTAAAATTTAACATAATGCTTGGAAAAATCATTGATTTTGTAATAACTTTATAAAAAAAAAGTCGGAGCATGCAAATATCTCTATTAAAAGAGACCCACAGCTTATAGCCAAAACCGAACAGCGGGACCTTGAATCATTAGAGATTTACTTAGGAAAATAGCGAGTATTAGCTAGTTATGCCAACGCTAAAAAGGGTCCATCCGACCTTTGGGTAAATATGTGTGTACCAGTACGTTACAGTTGTCCAAAAAATATTAATTTAATATAATATAATAAGTAAGTGCCTACCTAAATCGGATTTTTCGATAGTTTTGCTCCATGAAAGCAATGGTTAACCGATATAGATGGTTTAATAATATTTTGAAATTTTATGGGGACTATAACATACATCATCGATATCAAAAGCGTAAAAGAAATTTGCATCTCCTCAAATAACAGCAAGAAATTTTTTTCTTTCTGAAAAATTGTTTGTATCTAGCTCATGCTCATACCAGGTCTTAGATGTAGACTTTCATATGAACTTATATTCGCCTGCTGCTCTTTCTAGTATAATAGGTGTAATTACAAAGTAATTCAATTTATAAACAACCAACTGGCGTACACTACAGTCAGGAACAGACAACTTTGGGAAAGCATTTGTCACTTTTCTTCGTTGGGAATTCTAAAAAAATAAAGTACTTTGTGAAATAAAGGACACAATACTTACAAAGCTAAGAAATAAGTTCGGCATTGCTTTGGAATGCCAAAATTCCAGTTTCGATATCTTGAGAAACAAACGTACAAAGTTTGCATTTTTAAACGTTTTGCACTATTGGTTCGGCATACTATACATGCCAAATGACTAAATTTAAAGTATTCCTATTTATTTTGCAGAATTCTGCATACTACGATACAAAATATTGTCTGATTTTTAGTTTGAATGTAGGGCGATAAAGTAAAGTAAATTATATACTTCAAAAAAGTTTCAGTTGAAAAAAAAATATTAAAATTAGAACGAGATAAATATAACATAAAACTAATCCATATCTCTAGACTTAAGGTTGAAATTTTTACAGATATAATCAATTTATAAGCATCAAAATACTTGAAAAACTTTAAGTTCTAACGCTATCCAACAAAAAATTCTTAAAAATGTTAAAAAAAAAACACAAATTAGAAATCAATTATTTCTTAATTGCATTTTTATTAATATTATTTTTCAATTTCAAGAAAATTTGATAAAAAACCCGAAAGCGCTTGCATAATTTTCGACCGTACTGTAAGCAATAAAAAATACCTACGTACATGGCATTATCAGCATCACTTTGTTTTTAATGACCTTTAGATGCCCTAGTTAGAACTTGAAATCGTATCTGCCGAAACGATTACGTCCGATAAGTTCTAAATATTAAGATTAACTATTAGTGGGCTTGTGTACAATTAATCGAAATAGTTTTAAATTAATCGGCATTTGGGAAGCACGACGACAACAAGATGTGGGAGGATTTGAACAAAAAGACTATATTGGTGACTGGTGCGGGCGCAGGTATTGGCAATGCTTTAGTTCAACAATTGGTCAAGGCGGGCGCCACGGTCATAGCTGTGGCGCGCAGCGAAGCGCAGCTCAAGACTCTCGCCGCCATCGATGCAGTACGGGTTAAGACACTGCAATTGGAGCTTACAGATTGGCAAGCCGTGCGTGTTGCCATGGCCGCATTGCCATCTTTAGATGGCCTAGTAAACAATGCAGGCGTAGCCATAATCAAGCCCTTTGAGCAACTCAGCGAGCAGGATTTCGATGCGTAAGCAACCATTTAGAAAACCTAGTCACTTTTTATAATGAAGTTTTTACTATCTGCTGCTAGACACTTTAATGTTAATATCAAGGCCGTATTTAATGTTACCCAAGCGCTGCTACCTAAGCTACGTAATGGCGCCTCCATAGTAAATGTTTCCTCTTTAGCGGCTTCACGTTCATTTGCAGGACATACGGCATACAGTGCCACTAAGGCAGCACTGGATTCACTGACCAGATCCTTGGCATTGGAGCTGGGACCACGCGGCATACGTGTTAATTCGGTGAACCCCACGGTTGTGCTGACCAAAATGGGACGCGACAACTGGAGCGATCCGGCCAAAAGTGGTCCACTGCTAGCGCATATACCACTACATCGTTTCTGTGAAGTGCATGAGGTGGTCGATGCCATTGGCTACTTGTTGAGCAGCAAATCAACTTTTGTTAATGGTCATCACATAAATCTAGAAGGTGGTTATTCCACTTCCTAAGTGCAGAATCATCTCAAGCGAGCAATCTTCAATAGATGTTTTGGTGATGCATTATACATTTTTTTTTTGTTTACAACAATAAATTTCAAGTATGGAACATGTGTAGTTGCTTATATTCCTAAACAAACATGATATTCTCTTCAGATCCGTTTAAGTTTTTGTGAAAGAGTTGAAGTACGGACTCTCTTTAGGTACAAATTTCATGTGAGTCCGTAGCACTGCCATACCTCGCAATAAGATAAATTCGCTGCCGTGTAGCGCATGCTTGTAGTTGAGTCTCGTGGCTTGAGCAGGTGCAGATGGGATCAATGAGAGTTGCGTCACAACGATGATCTCGTGAGAGTTGCAAACCACGATCTCGTATTGCGAATTGATTTACCAAGCCAGCAGGCATCTCAAAAGTGCGCGTGGTTCAAAATGCTGCATACAATTTTGACCAGGATAGCTTCTTCTAAAGAGTAGAGCATTGAGCCGAGGCAGTGCGGACAACAGTGGCAACTATGACACCAATTCAATTGTTGCACGTTGTTTAAGCGCAATACGAAACAATTCCTGCATCGTTTCGAAATTGTCAGTTTCATAGTGCTCACCAAGGTAGAGTCCAAACAGTTCACTTTTGCGGCGAACATGCTTCAAAATAGGCAGACTGTTCTAGCGTCCATTGAGATGACAACCAACCTTTTCTGTAGTTCCACATTATCTACCAGAACAAGGGTAAAACGGTCACTGAATTTTGATATACCAAATTCGTGGGCCGATTTCATGTCGAACTAACAAAGATTAACTTATATGGCGAAAGTTGCTCTAACAATGCGTCGGCTTACAGCTTCGCTCTAACTACGGCCAAATCGATCGAATTGGCAAACGAAATACTGCTTTTTCCGCAATATTTACCAACAGGGGCTTATTTCCATTGTCAAAGTTAAAAAACTCGTGAAATTTGGTTGGATTTGGATCAAAGCTGCTGCGGAAGCCTGTTTTGCATACCTCGAGAGAACATATATTTTCAGCGTTCGGCAAACTATAAATAGTTCGTATAGATGGGCCTGGGTAACGCATTCGTTGTGAGCTATGTGCTTAAGGTAATAATGTCTATTAATTAAGGACATAAATAAATAATAAACTAGTGCTGGTCTATCTCTACTAAGTGAAATACACACGTTTCAATAATTTGTGCTTAATTGCAGACTCTTGCTTTTTTGAGTCAGCAAAAAAGTGGGTCTTGCGGTCAACAAAGTATGTGCTGTCTACAAGCAGGCATGCACGGCGCCAAGGTTCTCAGTTTTTACATTGGCACGGAAAACAATATCAGCCTGGAGATTAGGCAAAGAAGTCTCATCACACTTGCCAATAGGTGCTACTTTGATCATAGTAAGCAAATGTGTAGCAGAAGCCTCTCCCGCTCGACAAAATTAACGCTCTACAAGACGCTCAACCTGCCCGTGCTGTTATATGGTGAAGAAGCATGGGTTGTGTCTCGGACGTATGCAGCTGCGAGAGAAAAATTTTACGTAAAATCTTCGTTTGCTTTTGGATGGGGGACGACTTTCGTGGAAAAGCACCTATTGTTTCATGGAGTGACCAACTGGCGAAGGTGCGCGCAAAGCAGGAACGCCTGGCGAGAGTTGTTGGGGCGGCTATAACCCAATAACAGGTTTTCATGAGCAAAAAAAGGTAAGTAAGTGAATACTTTTGCTCACATGCTTTAGCAATTTTAAAATTAACAATTAAATTTACAAAAGAAAACAAACTTTTGCAAAGACTTGCATGGAGCTAGTGGCACTTATAAGATGAACGCTTAAATTGAAAACTTGATCTACGCAGAAAAACGAAATTTTGTCTCTGTCGACATTTAGCTCATAAAAC
Source organism: Chymomyza procnemis (assembly GCA_035046065.1). Lineage (NCBI taxonomy): Eukaryota > Metazoa > Arthropoda > Insecta > Diptera > Drosophilidae > Chymomyza > Chymomyza procnemis. Next base: position 37,406,760 of record JAWNOJ010000021.1, on the reverse strand, counting down.
AAAACTAAAGCGATTTAGCAGCTACTGCTGCTCAACTATATACAATATTGTTGCTGTTCACCATTAATATAAATACTTAATTTAACCTTGACTTCTTCCTATCATTTTGTACATTCGCTTTAAATTATCAAGCCATTTGTTACAGTTTATCACAAACTTAACACTATTCAGCATTTCAAAGTCTTGTTCAGTTTTTCATACATCTTGCACTTTATTTAAATATTTAAAATGCTTCATATAAATTTAGCCACATATGATATATAAATTTTAGCTTAAATCAAATATTACAAATTCGATACAGTCGAGACGGTGCTGCGCAATGGAACTTTTTGCTTCAAGTGCTACGATTACGTTAAGCCAAAAATACATATAGAAACATTATTTTGTCTTCAAAGATTTTACAAAGAGTTACAAACTAATATGGGCTATAACCGAGACGATGCTACTCTATAGCTTTATAGCTTTAGTTTCGTCCAGTTATAGCCTTTGTTAACACTTTTTAAACATTTCTGATATACAACAATAGTTGGCATAAAATACTATATATATTTTTGGCAAAATAGCTCAATACCAGCACCATTGGCCACCATCTCGTGATTGTATCTGATATTTCACTATATATATAAGTTGCGCAAAATTAGTAAGAATGGTACACTATTTTTTAGAGTTTATCTCAAAGCTGAACTTTATGCTCTATAATGTTTATGACACAGTAAGACACTGTGTTCTTGTACGCCATTAAGAGTTCTATAAAATATACAAAATATTAGCTAAAAAACAGCGATTCTGTTTAGTAAAAAACGCGATTGGTTTGTATTGTGTGCAACTTTTCGTGTAAAAATAAAAAGTTTAAAAACTAAAATGCTTTAGTTACAATATTATTGTTACGAAGCCAATTGCTTGTATTTATTTTTAATTTTAAAGGTTGCACTATAGCCGCGACATATAACGACAACAAAAAAAAAACAATTTAAATCAATTGCATGTCGTTATAAAATCACGTTATAAAATATGTATTGTGGCTCGAAGAGACCCTCGCCCACAAAAAGTCTTTCTTGAAAATTGTTCTAAAATTGTATTAGCCTAAAAAAAATATTGCAGATTTTAGAATATTGTAGTTAATGTTTTTAAAATATTTTGCGCTTGTTTTTAACATAGTCGAATTCAGGCAACAAAATGGGAGTTGAATTCATATAAAGTTGGCTAAAAGTTGCTCAACTCTATGCTGACGTATTATCATGTTTGGTTTTGAGTAACTAAAGTTAAGTTATTGCAGTTAAAAGTGTTGCATGTCGCGTAGTGTACCACACTCACTTATTGCGTTCTGACACATTTTTAAGTCATTTTTGAAGTTGATTTCTGATACAAATTATTTGTACATACAAAATAAACTTGCATTTAAATGTTTTTCAGCGTCCTTCTTGCACAAAAACACTTATTTCGCGCACTTGTTAAAAACTATATACTCTTCCAGTTTAATATAAAACACAAAATTGTGTTACTAGCCAGCTTCACGTTTCATGGTGAGCTGCTTTGCGAAAGTTCTAGTCTAATTGATATTATCTAAATACCTTAACTCTGTCGAGGTTTACATTTTAAAAATCGTTTTGGCAAGCACAGCAACATCAGCTGCTTGCTGTAGGCAAAGCCATTGATTTTCAAATATATAAAATGGACACTGCCTTCGGGGCATTGTCGCTAAGTGCTATTTAACATTAGATTTAGTAGTTAAAACTGATTCGTTTTCGCTTTATTTATGCTTCGACGAGCTAACAACCTGTTCTTGTTCATGGGCCGGCTTCAATTCCCTAAGCGCATACCTTTCCTTGCTGTTGACTCTGCATTTGTTGTTGCTTTTTCTCACGTTCACGTCTTCGTAATTTTTTACGCCTTCGATCGATTATGGCTAGTTCACTCTTAATGGTATTGTAGGCTTTACGCAAATCCTGTATTTGTTTGCGTAATATAGTAATGCACTGATCGGAGCTTAGCGATGGATCTATAAAATAATTAACTTGTTTTATGTTGACTTTTACAGTTTTGTTTATGGATTTACCCAATTCTACCAGGAAGTTATAGGGACATGGTCGCACACCCGATGTATTACTAACGGCCTGTTGTTGTAGTTGTATTTGCTGTTGCTGGCTCTGCGCCTGCTGCGGCAACAATTGTTGTCTTGTACTTTGACGCTGTGTGGTTACAATGTTATCCGAGTTGTCATCCGTATCTGAACCAGCTGAGGATTTAAAAAAAAAACACATTAGAGATGTGCTTTCAAATGCAAGTTGCAGCTATGCTACTCACCCGTCGTTGTGGTTTTTCGTAAGTTTGGTGTCGCGTGTCGCTTACGCTTTCCTTGTATTGGCTCTGAAGCCAGTGAGCTCTGCTCTGTCTGCTTACGTGTGCGTTTGCGTTTGTTGCCACTGATCTCATGCTCGGCGTGTTTTTTGGCTACATTGTTGATGGCCTCTTCACTACTGTCATCTTGACTGGCTGAATCGTTGGGTGAGCTATTTGGCGCCGAGACTGTCACTGTCTGTGTGAGGCCAGTGTTACCCATAGCTTGGCCGGCATCTGTAGGCGGCGGAGTATCAGGCGGTAGCGGCGTTATGCCAGCCATTACTAATGCTGCCACAGGCGCCGCAGTTGTTGACGCTGCCTGTAATGCACCCACTGGCGTTGCGGCTGGCTGTTCGTCTTTGTTACTATAAATCGGTGCTGGACTACCCGGTATAGTTTCCTCACACAACAGATTAATAGATTCGTTATGCGCTGCCAAAGACTCGCATGCCAGTGGCGAGGCAGCTGCCGGCACTGCTGTTTCCGCTAGCGCTATGGCGGAGACTGTTACACCAGCTGGTGTATACAGTGCCGTATCCTTGCCATGCAATTGAAAGCGTGTTGCAGCTGTTGCGTTCGTTGTGACAAGTGTGCTGCTGCTGCTGCTCTTGACATTGGCATGCGTAGCGACGACAGTAGGATCCATTGCATAAGCAGTGGACATAACCGTTGTGCTGATATCTTCCGAAATTGTCGTTGTTACTGTTGTAGATGTAGTTGTTGCAGCAGTTTTACTTTGGGCGGCGTTGCCAAAGTGCGCCTTGGTATAGGTCTTGAGCAGAAAAGTGTTAGCATCCGCAATTAGCACCTTGGCATCTTGGTTAGGTGATAGTTCTACTTTAGCTGCTGGCAGTGCTGTAACTGCAGTACTAGTCGAGGCTGGACTATTTTGTTCCATTGTGGATGAGGGATTGCTGGCGCTATTTGAAGTTGAGTTAGGACTTTGACGCAGTGCGGCAGTTATAAGCACTGGCACAGCACTTGATGCTACCACCACCGAGACAGGTATTTCGGGTACTACAACAGGCACACCTGCGCTCAAAGATGTGCTTGTGGCAGGCTGCACCTTTGGCTCGGACACCTCTTCTGTTTGCAGCTTTGTTAGTGGCGGTGGTTGCGATAAAAAGGCAGTCGGTAACTTGCCTGCAAAGCTTGTGGTAACGCTGCTGGTGGTCAAAACACTCTGTGTACGATTGAGTCCTCCTGGCGCGCCTAATTTAAGCGGTATTGGAGCCTGCAAGCCAGGCGTACCTACAACAGTGGCTAACAATTTGCTATTGCTTTCGAGCTTAACAGGAGCACTCAGGCTACCGGAAGCCTCCGATAATGGGCTCTTTTGTTCACCCGTTGTTGTTTGCTCCTCAGTCATCACGTCCTCAATTACCAGACGCTGCTCGGAGTCTGTGCTATCCATGGATTCATCGGAATAGCCGGCACCAGCTGTGGCCGTTGAATTTGGCGTGTGTGTAGGTGGTGTTCCGGCTGTAGAAGAGCCCAAAGAGAGACCACTAACGGGCGTCTTACGCTGTATAGCGCACTCTAGCTTCAGTATGGTTTCGCTAAGCTCGCTGTTCTTGGAGTTCAATGATTCCAGTATGGATTTACTTTCAGGACTATTTATATTAATGCTACCACTGCTGCCAGGCGCGTTTGTAGCCGCCATATATAGCTCGCCTAGGGCGCCTACGCTGGTCATCGATCCTGTTTGAATCTTGAGTGGCTCGTTTAGGTTTGTCTTACTGCTGCTCGCAGCTAAGCTCTCAATTGTAAAACTGCTATCAACATCTGGTTTAGGTTCGTCCTCGGATTTATTAATGGCATCAACAGCCTTTGTTTTACTGTTCTCCACTTCCTCTTTTTTCTGGCTTATGGCCTTTAACACCTTATCCGCAATGGAGCTAGGCTTCTGCTCATACTTGACTGCATCTAAATCAAAGGAGCCTGCAGTGCCGGCTAATAAAATTTTTACATTCTCCAACTTTTCCAGCTTGTTGTCCTTAGATTCGCCAGAACTATAGCCGGAACCTTCATTTGATGTGCTTAACTCGAAGACATTACGAGTTTCAATAAAGGGACTGCCCGCTACATGAGCTTTGGCTGTAGATGCGCTGGAACTGGTAGTAGTGGCATGCGGTGGCGTACTCAGCTTAGTTGAAACGGGCACAGCAGCAGCAGCAGCAGCTTGGCTTGATGGCAATTTGCTGGCAGCTGACGGCTGTGCGTCCACCTTTGCCTTAGGCCCTTTGATAGGCTTCACTACAGCTACCGGCACCACTGCAACTGGCGTTGTGGATGGCTGCAGTGCATCAGTTAGCGCTCGCGTTGTCTCTTGTACAGTCTGCGCTAGCTCTTCATTCAGGGCTGTAATGTTTAAATTAAAGCTAGGTGATTTGCGTAGCACATCAAATGGAGTGGCATAATTGGAATATGTTGTTAACGTAGGTATATTGCCGGCATGAGGACTGGTCTCAACTCCTGGCTTACTCCAGGCGCCTCCAGTGCTGCCTGGACCAGGTGTTAGGTGTGCTAATTCTGAAGCTGCTGCCGCCGTCGCCGCTGCTGCTACTGCTGGTGCTGCAACTTTAGCTGGAGTTCCCAATGCAGCAGTAGCACCGACTGCTTGATTTGCCACTGCAGCATTGGGCAAAGCCGAATGCTTGGTGGTATTTGTAATTGCAGTCGTATTCTGTATACTTGGGCTTTGGTTAGTGCTCAGTAGCGCCTGCTTTTCCTCAGCTTTTAAAACTTTTGGTTTGTCAACAGCCTCCTTTATGGGTGAGCCGCGCTTTTTGAGCTTAGTGGAGGCGCTTGCTGCAACACTATGCGCATAATAGGGACTTCTTTCGTGGGTAGAGTGTGGCAGCTGATGCTGCTCAATGCTTTGCTGTATGGCGCTAGCTTTAAGAGCCTGTTTGCGTGCAGCTGCACTGACAGACGGTACTGGCACAACAGTGGCTCCAGTAGCAGCCATTCCACCCGCTGCAGTGGTAGCTGTAATGACCGAAGTGCTACAGGAAAGTGTGGCAGCCACTGCAGAGCCAGCTGCCATAGGTGAAATGCGTTTTTCAAATTCAAATGGTTCGTTATCTTTGAATTCATATACATCGGAAGATAGTAATTTTCCAGGGCCACCAACGTTACTGCTACTATATTTGGGCTCCTTATGCGCCGACACTGTGCCAGTAGCTGTTGCTGCATTTGCTGCTCCTGCACTGCCGCTTATATCAAGCTTGCTCATATCAGGCAGCGAGCGTGCAGCCGAACTTGTGGAACTGTTGGATATGGACAAGGTAGTGCCTGCCGAAGCAGTCGAGCAACACGAGGAGGACGATGATGAGGATGATGAAGGTGAACACGCCGCCGGTAGTTCGACTTTAAGCGTAGCTGTCTCCTTATGCAGCACTGGTTCAATAAATTTCTTCGATGCATCGAGTTGCGTGCTTACAGCTGCTGTTGCGCTTGGTACAGGTTTCTTTACATACATATCCAATTTTTTGCCCATTGGCATACTTTCCTTACTGCCCTGTTTAGTCATGCCCAATGGCTTTTCCACAATAACAGAGGCGTAGTTGCTAATAATGCTGCCACTGGCGCTGGCGCTTGCGGCACCACCAAAGCGTGCTGGTGCAATTACCGTAGTGGGTTTTATATCGGCGCTACTATGGAATTGCTTTGCTTTTGGCAAATCTGGATCTTCTTTAACTTCTATTTTACACGCTTTGCGATCTTCAGTGCTGCTTGTTGCAATAATAATGTTGCGGCCATATTCAGGATCTGCCTTAATTGCGGCATTGCTTTCCTCCTTAACTGTAGCTTTAAGCGACTTCATTTGTGCCTTTTCTGTTTCGTGAGCAAGTTTTTCAACAGTTGGTTTGGCCGATAGTTGTGGATGAGGTTTTAATTTCTCACTGGGCCTTAACAAGCGCTCTCGTTTATTCTTTTTATCCAAGCTTTGCTGTTTCTTATAATCCGCCTTATCCGAAGACTGCGAATCCTCATCATTACAGGAATCTGTGCCCGAGGAAAGCTCTGTGGAGCTGCTTTTGCCCGATTCAGATTTAATGTTGCTAAGAAATTTGGATTCCCTTTTTGTGACATCGCCGCTATTGGCTTTGCCATCGTACTCGATTTTTATGACCCCAGGTGCGTTGGTTAGGCCCTCTTTACGTTCATCTGGACTGACATTGCTTAAATGCTGCGACTGAAAGCCCTTTAACTCGGAGCGTATCTCACTGAGATCATAATCACGTCCTTTAGTTCCAGCTGTGCTACTGGCGCCACTACTTAGCGCACGCATTCCAGAACCTGCGCCTGTACGCAAACGTTGATTCGGTGGCTCCTGTTGTTGCGCTCTTGTCGGCGGCTCATCATCATCTTCATCAGTGTCGCTGGGACTATTACGGCTGCTGACTACGCTTTGGAAACGCGACTTAGCTTCGTTCTTGCTGACACCGCTGCTAGTGCCAGCTTCAGCCTTAAATGGCGTTTGATCTTTGTTGCTCTGCCGCTTTGGACGTCGTACCGGTTCATCGGAATCCGTATCCGATTCTGTGGCCATTGAAATATCTGAAGCATTCGCGGAAGTGCGTCGCACTGTATTGCTTAGTGCCGTACGCGTTGGTCGCTTCTTTAGCTGCGATGCAGCTGGTGATTTTGTACGACTGGAGTTGGACGCCACCGACGACGGTGTGGTCGATCTAGGTGGCATTGAATCGCTACGTCCACGTCCACGCTTAACCGTTGTCGGCGTTTTAACTACCGTTTGCAAAACAGACACCGCATTAGCCAAGTTGCTAGCGTTTGCGGCCGCACTGCTGGAGCCTGAGCCAAACTGTTGTGCGGCTGTTGCAGCGCCAGCACTCGCTGCTGTTGCTTTAATAGCACCGCTAGGCGCATCTTTAAGCTGCTTATCACCAGGCGAACCAGAGCTACTGCTTGTGCTGCTGCTGCTTGCCGATGTAATGCCTGCCGTGGAGGCGGCTGCATTACCACTATTAGGCGTCTGTGCACCAATGCCACTATTAGCACTGCTGGTGCTAGTTGAGCGCGTCTTTTGCTTGCAGCCTTTGGTTATATTCTCGGCAATGCGTTCACGCGGCACCCATTCGTCATAGCGATTATTCCAGCCGGTATAGTGCACCAGATACATCGGCACACCGCGTTGTACGGATATCTCAATGACTTTGGCCTCATACGTGCTGCCATGAGAGCTGGGTGACTTTTTCTCGTGGTAATTAACTTTCAATTTATCACCAATGCCAACCTCAAAGTCGCCTGTATCAATTTTCTCAACTGTGACGTCGTCCTTTTTGCGTTTGCCGCGCTTCTCTTCGGTTTTCTCTATTTGCTTACGCTGATGTTTTTCCTTTTTACTAGACGATGGCGCTACGAAAAAGAAAGAGAGGGAAAAGTATGTAAAAAAAAGGTAAATAAGCAATGGTTTTGTTGCAGAAATAGTAAACATACTCTTTTATGTATATATGTATACAAGTACATGTAATATATGTTTAAATTAAGAAAACTAACTACGTATTAATCATACTTTATTTGCAAACATAAAACTTTTACATTGTTATCGTTTTAAGTTTCGATATGCAACACAAACTTGTAGTATCGATAATAATTCGGCCATCGATAGCTTTTCGAACAGGTGGGCACTGCTTTGCCTAATTTTACACAAACAAAATAATTATTTATGCGTAATTTATATAAATAAATACATAAACGCCTATGTATAGCTAAGTTATCAGCAATTTGCTGTTTATTAAATTAACAAGAACAACAAGCAATACGAACAACACACTACAAATTGTGTAAGAAAAATAATGCCGGCTGATAATCTGCTCGAATGCTTTGCCAAGTGAAAGCTGTCACACTAAGGCAGATAATGTGATTAAGTAGAACGAAAGTTTCTTGATTAAACAACAAATTTTGGTTAATGAAACCAAAAATCGACTGTGGCAGCGCAAATTTTAGCTGAGAATTAAAGGAAAACAACGTTAACGCTTATATAATCTAATTGCTAATCCAACACGTTAGCCTCAAGCTACTACGTCAACTGTTATCAATGAACTACTTACGCCAAGCCACAAAATTGCTGCAACAGCAACATAAACAACATAAACACTTGCTGCAGCTTTGCCGTCAGCTCAGCCAGCTGCCACAGCCAAGGAATGACGGCAGCCAGCACACAAAGCGCACAGAGCGCAGTGCTTTATATACCGCACTAACGCTGACTGGCATTGCTGCAGGTTATCAGTTTTTTGATTACTTGGACCAGCGACGTTTGGCTAACAAGAGCAGTAAAGCGCCGTTGGATAAGGAATCAGCCGCGAAGCTTTGGCATCGCACAGTACGCAACGATTTACCCACATACAAAGCAGAGGATGTGCAGCGTCATAATGGCACGGAGAGTAAAATTTGGATAACCTATGGCATAGGTGTTTATGATGTTACCAACTTTGCGCCCAATCATCCGGGTGGCAATAAAATATTAATGGCTGCAGGCAGCGCTATTGATCCCTTTTGGGCCATCTATCAGCAGCACAATAATTTGGAAATTTTAGAACTCTTGGAAAGTTTTCGCATTGGCAATTTGTCCAAAGCGGATGAAGTGCATGTTGATGATATGGGTTCACCGTGGGCCAACGAACCCAAACGTAGTGCGCTTTTAAAGCCTGCCTCCCAGCGTCCCTTTAATGCCGAACCACCCATTGGCATGCTGGTTGAAAAATTCTACACGCCCAATGAATTGTTCTACGTGCGTAATCATTTGCCAGTGCCAACACTCGATACCAAGGACTATGAGTTGGAAATTGAGATCAGTGCGGGCAAGCATAGTGGAGCTAGAGAAAGTGTTTTAAGCTTTGAAGAGATTAAAGCGCTGCCTAAGCATGATGTAACCGCGGCTATTATGTGTGGTGGCAATCGACGCTCTGAAATGACAAAGATCAAGCCAGTTAAAGGTGAGTAGCAACTGCTACCTTCCATAGCGTAAGCTAATTTTTCTGAGCTTCTTTAACTTGTAGGTTTATCCTGGGGCGCTGGCGCTGTAGGCAATGCCAAGTGGTCTGGCGCACGACTCAGCGATGTGCTGCTTAAGATGGGCGTACAGCCTGACGAAAAGTTGCATGTTATATTCGAAGGCGCCGATTTGGATCCAACTTCGCATCCATACGGTGCTTCCATTCCATTGAGCAAAGCTTTGGATCCTCGCGGCGATGTCATATTGGCATATGAAATGAACGACGCACCGCTGACCAGAGATCATGGCTATCCCATTAGAGTTATTGTGCCGGGCACAGTGGGTGCTAGAAATGTTAAGTGGCTAACGCGCATTGTTGTAGCCGCTGAAGAGTCCTCTTCACATTGGCAACAAAATGACTATAAAGGCTTTAGTCCTAGCACCGATTGGGATACCGTGGACTTTAGCAAGGCACAAGCTATACAAGCAATGCCCGTGACATCGGCCATTTGTACACCAACGCCAGGTGAATGTGTTAAGGTCTCGGACGATGGCTTTATGACACTAAAAGGCTATGCTTGGTCAGGCGGTGGCAGACGCATCGAGCGTGTAGACGTAACCAGCGATGCTGGCAAAACATGGCATGTGGCAGAATTGGAGCAAGAAAGCATACCCGATGGACGTCACTATGGTTGGTCTTTATGGACTGCCAAAGTGCCGGTAGCCAAAGAACAAAAAGAGTTGGAAATCTGGGCTAAGGCCGTAGACTCTTCCTATAATGTGCAACCAGAAACTTTCGAAAACATTTGGAATTTACGTGGAGTACTTTCCAATGCCTATCATAAAGTCAAAGTAACAATAAGTTAGATAAGTTAAAGAACATTCAAATCTTAATCCCAGTGAGAAACAATAATAGCAACGAACAAAGCAACGTAGCTACCGAAACAAGTGTTTGAATTTCGATAGAGATCAGGAAACGGCACTTACCCGTTGAAGGCGACGCATCACGACTTCTTTGTGTTTCAGACAAAGCCTTGGTTGAGCTGTTGCTGCTTATATTGGCTGGTTCTTTATCGACGCTACTACGTGTTGCAGCTGCTGCTTTTATCTTGGCAAGTGGCATATCTGCCTCTGTTGTAACGGGCGCAACATTCGCCAGTATCGCTTGGGCCGCAGTGGACTTCTCCTCATATTTTTCAACCAGGCTCTTCACTTTGCCGCTGCTGGCTGCCGAGACTTTGCGTTGCTTTTTGGGTGGTTCAACTACGCTGGATTCACTGGTGTTCTCCGATTCCTCAGCAGCAGAATGCACTGCTGCCGCCGCCGCCGCTGCTGCTGCTGCTGCGGCCGCCGCTGCTGATGTAGTTGCTGCAGTGGCTACTATGGCTGCGCTGCTGCTAACCACTGCTGTGCTTTGTGCGCTGCTAGCTGCAGCTATAGCTGTGACGCTACTGCTGCTGCTGTGCATATTGGGTAATGCCAGTTTACTTAAAGTCTCCGTTTTGGTCTCTGCCGGCTTGGGTGATGCTACCGAATTGGCGCGCACCAAGCTGCGTCCCTTGCTGCGATTCGAATTACGTGAAGTCATCAGCATGGAACAACCCAGTTTGCGATGAAAGTCACCATATGGCTGTAGAAACTTTTTATACGCCTGCTTAACCAGATTCATAACACTTATGGTGCAGGGCGTAAAACCCAACCGTATGGCAATCACTTTCCATTGGTTTTGTGTGGTTACACGATTGTAGCCACCACGTTTTTGCACGGCACGAAACAAACGATACAGATCCACATCGCGACTTTGTATGGAAGGCACCTTGTTCAAGGGCGTGCCACGATCGTCCATATATTTGTACAGCTGTGCAACAAAACGATCTTTCTCCTCATGCGGCTCGTCATCCGATGAATCCGAATCAATTTCACCATCATCATCGCTTGATAGATTGCTTAGGCCAAAGAGTGAGTCGCGATCCCAGTGTGGTGGCAAAATGCTGCTGTCTAGAAATTCCAAAGCTGCCTGCACAGCAGGCACATCTTGTTTGCTAGCCACTTCTCTGGTAAATTCGGTGGCTTCCTTTTTTGGCACTGTATAATAACGGCCATCCTTGAATGAACGCACTAGATACTCATCCTTAACTCGTATGCGCACAGTAGCCTGCGAAAAAAAAAAACAAATATATTAGTGTTATATAGGCGGTTGGCTGTTTGCTGCTTACCTGCGCCGTGGGCGCCACCACTAGTGCGGGAAACCATTTTTCTTTGTCCTTCTTCTTCGACTCCGTTTCAACACAAACAACTTTGCCAATATTTTCCTCTTTTTCGTTGACCACCTCCTTGGCATCACTTTCATCATCATCATCGGAGCTATCGCCATTAAGCTGACCACGGCGACGTCCACGTCGACCACCTACCACCGGATTGCCAAAATGTTCAGGATGCGTCAAAGGCAATTGATCCAAAGTTTCGCTTTCATTAAAATGCCTGCCGCTCTTGAGACACAAGGCCGTACGTCTCAGTGTAGTTATATCACCGTCATCAAACACCACCGTATACTGCGAGCAATCTTGTATTTTCGTTATAGTTGCCTCAACAGTCTCCTTGCGATCCGGATGTCGCACCTCCACAATAGCGCCCACACGCAGCTGCCCCGTTGGCGCTTTAATGGCATCATCCGAGACAATGCCAGAGCCTAGTCCCTGCTTGTAGGCAACCTTCACCTTAATATTACGCACAACTTTGCTCACTTTGGCCTCACAAAAGGCGCCCTTATACTTGGCGCTGACCTCTGTGCCCACGGGCAAAGATGGTGGATCATCCACTTGCTGCATGACAAAATTGTTACAAATATTTTCTTTTGCGTTTTGTTTTGTTTGCTTTATGCACTGACCTGCATCTTGTTTTAGTAAATAACTCGCGTAGCTTCAATTATCGTTAGAAAACACTAATGTTCGAAATTTTAGCTAAACATTTTATAAAACTTTGCATCGATTATTTTATGTATTGTTTGTTTTGCAGCTGCAACTTTTCCAGAACTGTGAAAAACAAATTTTTGCTTTAAATAAAAGCAGACATCAAATGTTATTTTTTGTTATTTTCGATGCAGTATCTACTTGTATGTCGTGCCAACATTTGTAAATAATTTAATTTATTGAAATGCAAAGTTTAACATAATTAAGCAATTTTTGGCGCAATGTTTTGTTGGAAAATTTTCACTTTTGCGTGTTTCGAGATGTACAAAACAGAATAAGCAAAAGATGCACAAAACAGAAAGCGTACGATAATTATCGAAATAAAATGCACGCGCATGTGGGCGAATGGCAAACGATTGTTGCCAGTGTTGCCCAATGCGCGCAAAAAATTATCGAAATTTATATGAATTTGAATGAAACGTTCGGATTTGGCTATAAAATTTATTATTATTCCTCCTTTGCAACAATGCCCGCATAGTCAAGGGAAATAAATTTGTTTTTTTTTTGATAAATATACTTAGATTCTCTGTCACGACAAGAAAGGAAGAGGGATGCAGACATAAGAAACGGTAAGCGAGGGTAACTTGTGGCGTTAGTGGGGAAGAAACGACATGCGCAAATTCTGCAAGTCTGACGCAAGTCTCAGAGCCTTTTACTGTTGAAATGTAAATAGAAATCTAGTTACAGATACGCAGTATACACTGAGATTATGGGGTGATTATTTCTCCCCTCTATGGTAACGAACCACGCAAATTTGAAATGGACTACGATTTGAGAATATGCACCTGTAATGTTCGGATCCTTAATAAGAATGATGCCGCTATCTAACTGGCCGATGCCCTTAAAAAGGTTAAAACTGATTCGCCATTTAGAAATTGAGATGGACCGAATAAGGTTGCAAGCAAGCTGGTAACAATCCGTGTCAAAGCCAGATTAATCTTAGCTTTATTTGCGAACATGCACAGACGGAAGAAAAGTACGCTGCTGCAAGGGATGTATTTTATGCGAGACCCGAAAAACCTACAATCGCTCCCTTGAAATCATTCTCAGAGACTTCAATGCAAAGTTTAAACGCGAACGCATCTTTAACCTTACCATCAGTTAGTTGAGCCTCCATGAGACTACCTTCAACAACGGTCGCTTTTGACTGGTCGGATTTTGGTAAAGTCGCTTCGTCACTTTTTAAACCAGCTCACATGATATTGCAGTGTTTTGGTGAACACCTCCATGACCTATTATAAATTATATTATTATAAATCCTCTGGACGACTTCGTTGCTTTGAACTACTTTGTTCCTCTGAACGACTTTAATCCTATTAACGACTTCACTCCTCTGAACGACTTCACTCCTCTGATCGACTTCGATTCTCCGAACGACTTCATTCCTCTGAACGACTTCATTCCTCTAAACGACGTCATTCCTCCGATTGACTTCATTCCTCCGAATGATTTCGTTCCATTGTAATTGTTAATAACTTCATTCCTCTAAACGACTTTAATCCTATGAACTTCGTTCCTCTGAAAGAATTTGTTCCTCTGCACGACTTGGTTCCCTGATCGACTTGATTCTCTGCACGACTTTATTTCTCTGATCGACTTTATTTCTCTGACGACTTGTTTTTCTGCACGACTTGGTTCTCTGCACGATTTGACTCTATTCATTGCTCCTCTACATGACTTGGTTCTCCGATCGACTTTATTTCTCTAAGCGACTTGATACTCTGCACGACTTGATTCTCTGAACGACTTGTTTCTCTGCACGACTTGGTTCTCTGCACGATTTGACTCTATTCATTGCTCCTCTACATGACTTGGTTCTCCGATCGACTTTATTTCTGTAAGCGATTTGATTCTCTAATCGACTTTATTTCTCTGAACGACTTGTTTCTCTGCACGACTTGGTTCCCTGATCGACTTGATTCTCTGCACGACTTTATTTCTCTGATCGACTTTATTTCTCTGAACGACTTGTTTCTCTGCACGACTTGGTTCTCTGCACGATTTGATTCTATTCATTGCTCCTCTACACGACTTGGTTCTCCGATCGACTTTATTTCTCTAAGCGACTTGATTCTCTGCACGACTTGATTCTCTGATCGACTTTATTTCTCTGAACGACTTGATTCTCTGATCGACTTTATTTCTCTAAGCGACTTGATTCTCTGATCGACTTTATTTCTCTGAACGACTTGGTTCTCTGCACGATTTGATTCTATTCATTACTTCGTTTCTCTGAACAACTAATCCCCATTTGGCTGCCAGCCCGCCTTATATAGGCTCTTGAATGACGCCAAATAATGCAATTCCCGCCCAAATCGAACACTACAAAACCTAAACTGTACTTCGCCTATCTACTAAAAAGACAGAGTGCGCCCTAACTAAATTATCCCTATCACTTAGAGATTCAACTTTCGTACCAATATTCCATCGTAACCAAGCGCCCAAAATCCTGGCCGTTATCCCTTCCTGGTTTAAGTGGACATTTCTCTCATAATTTCACAGAATAATACTTGCCCCAAGGAGTCCAGTTGCCTCCTCGAACGCTCTTTATCCAAACGGTACTGTTAGTTATCGATAACTTTGCTTACACTGAGTCGATGAACAGCAATAGATGGCGCCAGCATTTTTTATGATCATAAGTCCACAAACAAAAACAATTTTTAGATTTGTTTTTTTTATAAATAGTTAAGTTTTTTTATAATATATAAAATCAGGCATAATATAGTTGTCGCAATTTGCTTAATTTGAGGTACATATTTTCATAACAATTAGATTTAAATTCACATATAATACAAAGTAAAATTCAATACAAACAATAAGATTGTCACTAGCTTTTGGTAATGTTTTTCTGTTGCCTGCTATTAATACGTTCACAACGCATACATGCTTGATGCCTGCCATTCCAACAGCTGCGATGGGCACAGCTGCCACAAGCGCCACAACGACGCACCTTACGTTGCCAGGGATAAATAAGCTTGATCTTTGGATTGTTGCAGTAGTCACAGATAAAGGCGCGTCCCGTGCAAAGCTGTTGAAGGGAAACTAATTACTAAAACATCCTACTAGTTGTATATAGTTCATACAGGACTTACAGCACAATCATAGACATGCCGCTCACTAAAATATATAATTTCCTCAATGGAACGAATCATACTCTTATTTTGCACATCCACAAAATCGGCCATGGACCATAAATCGGGATCGTAGATAATATGCGTTGGTGTGCTTCGGAACAATGTTTTTTCTCTACAAATAAAGCAGAACACAAAGAATATTAATATTATTAATAAAATGCATATGCCGGCGCTTTTAAAGCATTTTTTTCGGAAACCTAACTCTCCTAACTACAGCACAGTTTTTCTTTAGATAAATAATTTCTTTGAGAAGCTTGTTACTTTACAATTGCAACACTAAGGGACTTCTTTGACATCGTGCATCCAATATGAATTTGTAAGACGTCAGTTTAATTATACTTTGCAGTACTTTCTTCTGATATTAGTTATATTGATTTATCTGAAGCCATTGACTCTGTGAACTATCGTCTTCTCTTTATTAAACTGCCAAGTTTGGGTTTTCTACGTGGCCAGAATGTTTTTCCAGAACTCTTCAAGACACACACACCACTGTACGTAATTCTAAAACTGCCTACAGTTGAAATCTTCATTAAGTCAGGAACAGCTTGGGCTTCTGAACCTTTTCATGCCAAAGACTTCGACAACAGTTCAACTGCAAACGAAGCTGGTGGGTGACTGCTGCTCCACGATTCATAAATGAAATGAACAAATAAGACTGATCCAGACGTCAATCTATATTGAAGGCCTGATGGCGCAAATTTGCCTACTCTCTAAAGCGTTGTGCTTCGAATTATAGGTAATCTGTCTCCAGAAAATTCTGAGCAAAAGTCAGACTGCAATCAAGCTTCTAGAAATAAGGAAGCGTACACTTATCCGCTGGCAGCTAAACGTAACCACAACAATACTCAGTAACTTTTTTACGGATACCAGACATGAGATAAAAGTCTATATTGAAGGCTCAAGCAGAAGTAGACCTCTGCTTGAGAGAAGCTGGCCAACGTTGCTATGATATGGAAAAGGCGAAAAAATAAAAGTCTTCGTTGGCAACTCAGTCACTTTCTTAGGGGTACTGGGACGCTCTAGAGTTACAAAATGGATCGACAAAGCGTGCCTAGGCACTTGTACTTCAGCTGCAAATGAGTATGTTGGCAATAGAGGCTCAGGGAGCTCATTCTGTTGTTGCATCTTATCAGCACTTTGGCTAAGATATTATTCCAATCGAATAGCTAAACTGTTGAGTGCTTACAAACACAGGACAAGTATGTTGGAAGATGTTGTAAGGTGGCAGCCCTTTGATTTAAGGTAATACATGTACCCTGTCAAGACTTAAATCGATGCGAAAATCTCGAGGAGACACAATGCATGCAATATCTGCCATATTTCGATAAAGCTACTTAGAAGATCTGGCGAACATGGCAAACTGACCACTGATTCGAGTAATAGAAAATGGTTAATACTTTCAACTCAAGTTACTACTGTATCCTGATTCTTCTCACTTCAAACAATTTATATATCTTTTCTAATATTGTTCCTTCAACGTATTAGGCAGCAGTATGAAAATCAGCTCATCCGAGTGATCTCAGTTGAACGGCCTACCTAAGTACATTCCCAGCTATTAACTATACTGCATTCGGGATCTTGGCTTATGTTATGTACAGTTTCTTATCTTCATTGCATTAATCCCCTCAAGAACTGGAATAAATAATGTCACAACTGCAGTGCACAATAGACCTACAGGTCGCGGTACAAATTTCCCCCAATACTATCGTTCCTCCAATGTATTAGGCAGCACCATGAACAACAAGTTATGAGAGACAACCCAATCATTGATATACAAAAGCTTCTAACTAACTTAAATGCTTTCACAACAATAAACAGGTAACTAACTTTAATGCAGTCAAGATCTTGCACAATTTCTTGACTGCATTGTATTAATCCCGTCAAGAACGTCAGAAACTGGCTGCCAACGCCACTTTGTTGCCTTTGTTGCTGCCTAACAACTATGCGACTCACAAGGCCTTCGAATTGCGATACCTCAAGGTTGTCCCACTTCACTTACTTTTTAGCAAAGCGACACATGTCAATAAATTCCTTGACGAACTGCAGCTGCACACGTCGCTTACGTGCGGTTGCCAAGCACTTTTGCTTAATATAAAGCTGAGGATTCATATGCGGCACATAAAACAATGGAAACGTATACATCTGTTCAATCAAGCGATATGCAAAACTGGACACTGGATATGAACGAAAGTCCCAATGTTGCAGTATTTTCGAGGGTATAATGGACATCTGATTACGATGACAGCCTGTGCATAAATATTTGCCCAGATATGTGCAGTAGCGGAAATGTTGCATAAATTGCTTGGTGACTCTCATGCCACAGCCAGCGCAACGATAGTTTTGACGCGTCAAAATGTCCGTGCGGCTGCAAGAGAATAGGACTGTAGGTAATCTTATAAGGCATGCAAACGCTTAAAAGCTTACCTAGCCGGCGCATGTTCCGTAAATATAATCTGCTGACGTGGTGGTGCCCAGGTTTTTGTACCGCGCGTAGTGCCCGATTGTTGCTGCTGCTCCAATTGCTTGGGCAGCGGCAGCAGTTGCTGCGGTGCATCCTCCTCGGAGACCAGCCACTTCAGATCGCTCAACTTGGGTAGCTGCTGATCATTAAATTTTGATATCAGCTGCAAACCAACAGCCTCGGCTGTATGAGATTCGGCACCAATGCTGGGTATGTTCTCCACATAGGGCAATTGAGTGATTAGTTTCGTGCACAACTCGTTGTTCTTTGTGGGTTATGCAAGAAAATGGTTCGCTCAAATAATGTTTATGGATTACCTACACTTTGTAACTCACCACCGGCTCGGAACTATGCGGCTTTTCGTTCTGTCTGGTCCATTTGACATGCTCAATGGCCGTAATGCATGCTTCCGATATAAGAAAATGCGCATTTTCCTTTTCCAAATCGGTATTATTGTGCGTATAACGTGACATTTGGAGAAAAGCAGCTAGACTTTGATTGTCGGCATTGCTGTTGGAGATGCTGCTGGAACTACACGAAGTAAGGCTTGCATTGGCAACTGGGCAGTGCTCCTGTCGACCACGGCCCACAATATTCAATGGTGTGCTGGGTCTGGGCACTGTCTCTGCGCGTACGTTGCTGCCTGCGCTGGCATAATCCAGCATGCTAACACCTGCGTCCTCGAAAAGCATTGGTGTGCCGCGTTTGTGCAGTTTCTTGCCATTCACTGGCAAAAAAGTATCCAAAACGCTGTCCACCGCAGCTGTGGGCGGTTCGCTACAGCCTAGGCTATTGTTGTACCAGCTCGTATATATAGGCTGTGCACCAAAGAGATTTGCTAGAAAGTTATTGAGCGGACTTGCGTGCTTAACTGGCGGCATCTCCGTGGCGGTTGCAGCAGCTGTGGCCGCTGCAGCGCTTTGATCGGTCCATATTTCAATGTTATCACAATTAATCAACTGTATGCGTTGCGTATCAGGCACTTGGGGTGGCGTCATTGTATTGCTTGAGCTTTTCGAGTATGTTGAGTGGGAGTCAACGGAAGAACTGCAGGAATCTGTCCAGAGCTGGCTGCGACGGCTGCATGCTGAGGTTGACGGTGTCATATCAAGCTCGTCGTGGCTACATGGCGAGCAAGAGCTAGGCGAATACCAGTACGGAAGTGGGCGTTTACGCAGACCAAAACGTGCCGTGCTAAATGTCTGACAGCGACGTCGTGTTGCATTAAATTCTCTGCCATCCGTTTCAGTATCCAGAGAGGGTAAACTTTTAACACGTCGCAATTGATTGGTAACAGCATGCTGCACCAAAGTCTTTTGCTCATCGGGCACAAATTTCAGCTTTGGCGATATGGAAAAGTTTGGTTGCGAACTTGTGCGGCGATGCTGCAGTTTATGCACAGGACGCCACAGCTTTGCGTCCAATTGGCTAAGCAAATTGCATTGGTTTTGCTCTATGGCTGCTAAGCAGATGAACAAGGCCGTAGCATATTTGCTTTGGCGCAAAAATGCCGTATCTAGGTAATATCGCTCTAGCAATTCCTTATCGGTGACCAGAGCCTGCAAACACTGAGCCAAACAGCGCAAACGCAGGCAGTTCTCCACCCAAAGACGCAAAAACTCTGAAACTGTGCTGGCCTGCATGCGCTGTGATGCATTGGCCAATGTGTGATGCTGCATTTGCACGGTAAGGCGCAAAAATTCAAAGTCATCGACAAGCGTGCTGCGCGTTGGTTCAGCAAGCTGTGCGAGAGAGTAATCACATTATGCGTCAATAAAAGCAACAAAAGTATGATTTAATCGTCTTAGTATTGCATCACCAGTGGCCTAGCGATGCGCGTACTTACCAAGCTGAGCGCAAAGCCATGCTGCAATATTTGCACACATGATTGCAGCAGCATTTGAAAGCAATCCTCGTTAACATCCTTGCCACTTGTTGCCCTCGCCGTTGTCCTTTGCACTTGAAACCAATAGTTGGCGCTCTGATGAAGCTCTGCCAGCAAACACATTTGTTGTTTTATCACATTTAGTTGTTTTATTCTGGCAAATAGTGTAAGGCGACATGTTTGACTCATGGTAGCGCAACTAGTCCATGCTACTTTTTGTCTTTTATTAAATATTGCATTATTTTTGAACAAAACTCTTTAAAAATGGTTTCTCGCTTTCGTTTTCTTTTTGCAATAGATTAACATTCTGCAGCCAAACAGCTGTTTGGCGATAAGCTCACTCTGCGTCTATCGATAATTGTATGCAACGATTACCTTTGGGAAATGTATTAATTCAATTGGAAATCGCTTTAGAATTATACAAATAATAAAAAAATAATTCTTTTTTAAATGTAATGAGCATTAATTGTGGAATGCAGCAACTAGTAATGTTGAAACAGCTGTTGCCTGTTATTGGCAACATAATGTGGCAGCTCTATGGCAAAGTAAAGAAAGTATGGCAACACTGAAATATTTGATCGTTACGACAAAAGGTAAAGTTTAAAAAGTTGAATAATTTATATTTAGATTTTGTGAGCCGATAGCTTAGACTGTGTGAAGCGTGTAGCAAAACATTTAAAAAATTTAATGTTATACAAAACCATTGTTGAAGTTTTTCCGTGGAATGTCTTCAAATAATGTATATTTGTTTTTATATTAGGTTTGCTTTGCTTCCGCCGTTTTTGTTTAATTTTTAGCTTTTATGTAAAGAAATGAATACATTAAAGCTATTTAAAATACTGGCCGTTGTTATCTATCTTTTCATCAGAGCTGATATTACGACGATAAATTGCTCATCTTACGAGGTGATTCGGTAGCATTTTGGGGGCGTACTCGCTTCTAAACCCGACAATCGGTGTTCGACTGCACCCCGCAGCACTGGTACATTGCCAAGCACTGGCATAGCTACCAATACGTTATTGGCTTAAGTAAAACTTTGTTAATGAAAGGTATCGTCGATTGGTTTCGACTACAAACTGTAGAGCCTGTTCTCTTCGAACATACATAATAGGCATATCTCCATGCTTTGTGTTTGATGCGACGACAGCATCGTCGAGAAGTATTAATTTATTTATATGAACGAAAGCGCTCTTAGCTTTGATCGTTTGACACGGTTGGCGATACGAAGAAGTCACTTAGGGTAAATAAAAAAAAATTATTCATAGCATAAGGGTAATTTTGCTAGGTACAGAGCGTCTATTTGCTAGCCATATCACTGCACTAGGTTGGGTGAAATCGAAGCACCGACATTTCGATTTAGAAGCGAGTACGCTGCCACTCACGGTACTGTGGCCCATCATCCTTAGAAAAAAACACATTTTTTTACCGATTTTCGAAGTTAATTTTCTCAAACTTTTGGCAAATAATTGACAGCCTAAGTTTTTCTTTGAGCGCCATATCCTGCGACTTGTTGCATTTTAAAACTAAGATATACGTGTGGCTATGTTATATGTTGAAGTTGGTTTTATTTATTATTATAACATAAACGAGAGTTGCCTTTTGTATTTCGGGATTGCGAAACGCTAGTATTGCAATCTGGCAACGGACAACTCTATCGTAAGGTTTGGCATTTTTGAAGTTATACGTATTCAGAACATTGCCACATATGAGCTGCAATTTGTGTTTTTGACGCAAACTTAAAAGATTTATTTTGGCCAAAAAATGTAATTAAAACGTAAATATTTTCGTGCGATTATTTTTTACAACTTTCGAAGTAGTTTACCCCAACAACAGCGCGTGGATGAACTTAATGCAATTTTTCGTCATGAAGTTCCATCAAGGAGCAGTGTTTATCGATGGTTTGGTAAGTTAAGTCGCGGTCGTAGTTCACTCCAAAGTAAATTTCGTGTTGGTCGTCCAAAATCAGTTGTTGTTGCGCAAACTAATATAGCAAGATCGTCATGTAATCTATTGTGAGATTGAGACAACGTTAGACATAAGTGGGAGCAGCATAAATTCAATATTGCATGAATATTTGACTTAATTGACAAAACAATTTCTTCGCGTTAGATCCCCAACACAATTTGTCAATCGCTCAAAATAAGGCTCGCGTCGATTGGTGGAAAGAAATGCTCCAAAAATTGGAATCGTCTATGACAACGTGAGAGCTGATGAAACATGTACTTCTGCGTATGAGCCCGAAAGTAAACAGCAGTCGACTGTCTGGGTGTTTCAAGGAAAGCCAAATCCAACAAAAGTTGTTCGCGCACAAAGCACTTCGACAGTTTTTACGGAAAAACTGAATATGTCGCAACCGTACCACTAGAACAACGCAGTACAGTCAATGCTGAGTGGTATACAAGCATTTATTTGCCAGTTGTCTTCTAAGACATTAGGAAAACCAACCGCCGAAGACGTGCCACTCTTCATCACAACAATGACAGCTCTCACACATCGGCTGAAATAACTGCATTTTTGAGCACTCAAAATATCGATTTGATGAGTCATTCGCCATATAGTTCTGACTCGGCAACGAATGACTTCTTTCATGCCTGTAGAAAAACTGAAGAAGCGGTTGATGCGTTCAGAATGTTTGTTTTGGAAGGATACCTCAAACCGAGTGGCAAGAGTGCTTCGACAATTGATTCAAACGCAGGCAAAAGTGTAAAGATCATTATGGGAATTTTTTTTTGAAAAACGATAAAGTGATTTTCAAAGTTTTATAATAATTTTTGTGCGCTAATTGGGAAATACAAAAGGCAACCCTCGTAGAGCATAGCTGACAGTGCACCCAGTGCAAGATGATTTCACTTCCAAATCTCGCCGTGTAGACGCTCCTCAAAAAAAAAGTCCTTCAAACTGCTCGCCTTGAAATGCTCTGCATCCCCCTGCCCGCATACTTGTGAGGCTACTCTCATACAGTCTGCTGGCAAGTGCAACCTTCAACCTTCAAGCCCAAAAGTCCAACCGATTATCCTGTAAACCTTTTTAGCGCCAACAACAACAACAACTAGAACAACAACAACTAGAACAACAACAACAATTAGAACAACAAATACAACAAAAAAACAACAAACAAACGCATACAAAGTGCAGTGGCCTCTACATTTCAAATATAGCACAAATTGTTGATTCCTAGATGGCGCCACATGTCGCATGCAAAAGCATTACCAGTATTTTTGCAATCTTCCCACTATTTTTGTGGTACTTATCAAACGGCTAAGCATTTGCCACACTTATTGTGTGGAACCTATGCGCCATTGGCATCCACAATTCACATTGGCCAGCCACATTGCGTACCCTTCCACAAGCCACAGTCCCTGGACTACGCCCACACACTGCCAGCGCAGTCAGCAGCTGCGCTACTCCGGCTACTGTTCCCAACAAATATCTGGCGTCTGCGTGCGTTCATAAGTCGTTTGGTTTGCTGCTTTGTTTGTTCGTTTTGGTTGTTTGTCTGTTTGTTTGTTTGTCTGTTTGTTTGTTTGTTTGTTTGTCGTTAAAATGATGAGTCAATTAACCCAAAATTCCTGGAGGCCACATATTGCTTTAATTAAACAGACAAACAAATTGCAACTTAACTTTTGCAGAATTGGACACAAGCACACCTAGAGATATACTCTATATGGTTTCGGTATTTATATGGGCGGCGTTGTTGGCTGCGTGGTTTCTTGTGGGGTGCCTCAGTGTGGCATGTTCGTTGCCTGCTCCAGCTACATCCTCATAGTTTTGCAGCTGAGTTTTTGTTGTTGTTTCGGTTTCGGTTTCTGTTTTTTTTTTTTGTATAAAGGTTACAGATTTTATTTGCAAATTCTAAAATTGAAGGAAGTACTACAGTCAAGCTTGGCTTGAATGCACTCAAGCGGCAGCGCTAGTCGGGGCTTGTTATTAGCAGCAGAAATCAGTAACTTTAGCTGATTTGTGCAATTTATTAGATTTTTCTTGAAATTTTATTGATTGACAATATTTTAGGCGCGAACCTCTTTAAAAAGGGTGTTTTTTTTAGAGTTATAGAACTTTAAATTGCAATAAAACAACGATGGATTATTCAATAGACATGAATTTTAGTTATGCGAGAGATAATCTTGTGGCATTACATTTTAAATATGATGCTTGATGATCGCTTCAATTCTTGCACGAGTTCGATTTTGTAGGCACGCAAACCAAGATACTTCCGCGATCCAGTTCCTGGATGAAATCATTCGGGTCCTCCTCAATGCTACGCTCTACAACAGCAAAAGCGTCTTCTGTATGCATCGTACGGCGTCCCTGGGGATGCGAGTTATCACTAAGAGAAAACGAAAGAAAAATGAACGTGGTGCGCGATACGTATTCCGCACAGCACCATTATTTTCGAGATGAAATTGCACTATTTGCAAGCGTTGTTCAGGCGTGAGTCTATTCATGATTAAATTGCCAAACCAAACTGAGAATAAATCACTTGACAGCTGTTAAATCGGTCGCCATCTTGGAAAGTAATGCCAACTTAAAGTTCTATATCTCGGAAAAAAACACCCTTTATATCCGACTTTGAAGCAATGACTAGAGTCAAGCGGAGTAAGTTTTATTTTTTTAGTGGTTATATCAAAAACTAAACTTACATTGCTTGACTCAAAAGACGCAATTCCGTTTAAGTCATCTCATCTAGTCTCCTCCAGAACAAGTTGCTGAGAACCAAATTTCAAACCTTTACATGAGTGTGTCCTTTTATACGATTGCAAAATACGAAAAACTAAAGACTACGGAAATCCATACGCTTATGGCCCCAAAATAATTCCCATACCGATTAATGCGAATGGAACTCTCTTGGTTTCATACGACAGCGAAATAATAACAACATCGCTAGATAAGCGATTCGCTGGAATCCTCAAGGTAGCAGATGCGTGAGAACTTAAGCTTAGAGGCGAACAAATGAGCAGAAACTTTGTAAAGCCCAGGGAGGCGCCTTAAACGACCTTACCCAGTCCATAACATTAGAAATCTTTATATTGTTTAATTATTATTCGTACATTTTCCTTCTCATTTTATATACAAATCTTTAATTAACAGAGATTTTCCTAGGTAAATAGCATTTTTTCATGGGATGTTCATCTCTCTGCTTGAGAAAAGAGAACTTGTCAGTTGCAGACAACACTGTCATTTTTTTTTTTATTCCTTGTGAAATTGTGCTACAAAATAATACCACATAGTAATACAATTGATGCAGTTACGATTTGACGCTCCTATGTGGAGCATAGGGCGGACACAAACTCCTTCCAACGCCTTCTATCTTGGGCGACACTACGCAATTCATTCCACGTCGCTCTCTCCTGACTTTCTGCAAGCACAGTTCTCACCAAGGTCTGTCGAGGGCGTCCTCGGCGTCGGGTACCCTGCGGATTCTATTGAAAAGATCTCTTGGCGATGTCTTCATCTGACTTCCTGAGAGTGTGGCCAATCCAGGTCCATTACCTCCTTTTAATTTCGTTGTTGATCGGAGTACTTCTAGAGAGTATCAGCAAGTTCTCCTTTGTGATAGTATTTGGCCAGAAAATGCGACAAACGATCCGTAGACAATTGTTTGCAAAAGTTTGCAGTCGTCTGCAGATTGAGTTTGTCGTCATCCACGTCTCAGACCCATACAGAAGCACTATCGTCATATTAAGCCATAAAGATTTTCAATAGATCGGTGTGTGCGATTAATTAGCGGGTCTGCAGATCATCGCCATAACTGCCACCGACAAGTATTATTATTGCAATTACTATACTGAGGAACTTGACGCCCCTAAAAGAGAACTAATTAGGCAAATCTTGCCCTCATATTGACCCATAAAGATCTTCCAAATAGCAGTGATTGCGTATAGTTAAATGGTCGAAGGTCTAATTGCCAAAATATAAACTATTGCAAATACTATCCTTCAACACGCTAGGGAACTCAACGCCTTTAACAGAAAACTAGTCAGACGAATCTTGCCATCATATTAAGCCATAAAGATCTTTCTAAGATGAATATATGCGAATGTTTAAGAGTCTGGAGATCACTGCCATCGTCGTTATTGTCAAAACTTACTCTTTTGCAATTAGTATCCTTGAACGCGCTAGGAGCTCGACGCTCCTAAAAGAGAAGTAGTTAGACAAGCTTAACCATCATATACAGTTTAAAAATCTGGTAAAGATCTTGTATTACTGCATCCAATGGATTAGCGGGTCCGGAGATCAGCACCATAATTGCCACCACCATTTATACCAAAATTTTATCTATTGCAATTAATTTCCTTGAACGCGCTGATGAACTCGTCGCTCCTTAAAGACAACTAATCAGGCAAACCATATGACAATATTCAGCCATAAAAATATTTCGAAGAATTGTAACTGCAATTCTTCAACGGTTCTGCAGATTACCGGCACTGTAATCCGGAAGTATAACTATATTACGTATCCACACACAAATGTCATAAATCGTGAGCGTTAAGATGATTCAGAATCGGCATGCGTGCTGAAGGAAGCTGAGAAAACATACAAGCAGTTGTAGTGTATCTGAAAAGTAAATGATTCAGGATGAGCATGCCATAACCTCAGCAGCACCTTCAGTGAATCTGAAAAGTAAGTAAGAGTATGAAGAGAGAAGAAACGAAAATTTACAGGAATATTGTTCAGCGAACTTTTAGTTATAATCAGCAGCATTCAAATCGATTTCCGATAACCGATTTCCTGGACACCGCAGCAACATTTGATTTCCAATGGAATACCATTAACTTTCTTAGACTTTGTCTCCAGGCGCATGACCGGGTGCATCATACTTGCCTTTTTTCCAAGCTCACTACATGCTTGAATGTTATTTCCCTGCATCCAACATCTTCTGTAGCCTGGCATGGCATATCTAGATACAACAATTTGCTGTAGTTGTTGCACACACAACCAAACGAAACTTAAACAAAACTCACAAAACTACATAATATATTTGTATCTATGCGGGAGGGTGGTTCCATAAGTACTTAGCCTCAAAGCTTTAAATGAAATGTACTCACCACATAGTGCATGCTCGTAGCTGGTTAATCTTGAAATTTTTATATTGAATGCGTACTCCCAATGTGCTTTTAACTTTTGTATGCCAACTACTTATGGTACTACCCTCGCTTTGATACTGCGTATGTCTGCATGTCTGCGCACTTATTTCAAATTGAAACTTTGCGCAAACAACACACACAACTCGAACACACACACATTAACCTTGAAATAAAAAACAAAAACAAAAATAAAAACGAAAAAATAAAATATAAATTAAAATATTCGTTGTACTCATTTAATAATTAAATATTAATTACCTTTTATTAATTAAGTTGTTTGCTGCAACTTTTAAACTGCAATTATCATTTTTTGCTGTTTATTTTGTGAAAACATAAAAGTTCCAATCATTTTGTGCAAAATGAAATCGCATTTTAGACAATACCAAACTAGTTATAGTTCTTTTATTTAAGTTTAAATATATCCATGACTTTCATTTGCATTCAGTTTCAAAAAATTTATAATAATAGCTGCTTTTATATGAAAATCAAAAGAACGAGTTCGTATACACAAAAAAAAGGAGACAGGTTTTTGAAAATATGCAAAACTTTTGATATTTCAACATTTCAATTATCTGGTTTTTTGTTCGAATTTTGTTTGTTAAAAAAAATATATGTATTCCATATTGAACGAGTTAAATAATTATGGCAGATTAATGTTGTAAAAAATACGGAAAGCATTTGGTTCTGAAGAAAAGAAGTAGAGACTATCGCTGTGCTTAAACTCGTCTGCGAAGAATCTTAAAGGAACTGAAGCCAAGTTAAAGATGGCGTAGGTTAAGTTCGTACATGAGCCACTTCTTTGATTAAAAGAATAATTATTTACAATTTAGAGAGTCTGGATGGCATACCCTATACCATTTTTCAGTACTTACATGTTGACTTTGTTTTGATTGTATACGATAAAGTTTACCCGACTTTGAGACAAGACTTGGAAAGCATGATGATTGCTACAAAATATCTGGATAAATAAACAACTGACAACTTTGCACAATGGGGCATATTTTGAGCGATTTGCCTTCTATGAAAGCTCCCTAAGAGAGCTTAATGCTATGGTCAAGCGATTTTGATCAAACTTAGAGCTTGGAAACATCAAAAAAACTCTTGTATGCCGTAGTCTTGCTTACCATAACTTTATAAACAATCTTAAGAAATCATCCAAGGTAGTTATGGAGAATATAATAAAGATAGCAAAACAGACGAAACGCAATACGAATTTGTGATATACATAGAAATTCTTGAACGAATTTTCCTATAACAGCAATATGATATATCGATTTTGCCCAAACTCAAGGCAGTGATTGAAAATGCTAGAATACACCCAAATTGTTTAGTCTTCAAAAACAAACAAATCAAACTTTATTTTGTACAAAAGACCGTCCTCAGAAAGCCATATAATCAACCGATTTATTTAAAATTAACGAATCACGAGTTTATGTTAGTGCATTTGAGTTTTTCAACTGATTTGCTCTATGATATGAACTGAGTGATATAGTTAACTGCTTGAAATTAAATTAAAAATTAAAGATAAGACTTTTTTAAACTTAAACTAGGTAGCTGTAGAATCTATGGAAACTCATCGTAACTATGAAACTATCTAAACTGTAAGAAATTTATATTTGTAGCAAAACAGATGCAACTCATTCAAAATACTACCGCGAGGTCTGTTTTTAGAAAATGTAATTTTTAATTTAAATTATTCCCCCGGACTATGGTTAATGCTCCAAAGGCGTAATTATTTTCCAGACAATACAGAGCTTAAGTATAAGAAACGATAAAGTTTTGCTACCAAAACCAACGAGTTATTTTTGAAAGTGTAATATTGTAGCTTCTGAGATCTAGGCGTCTACACAAACAGAAATTCTGCAGAACGTACCAATGAAGAATTGAACATGGCTATATCAATTCCTGTAGTCACCCTGAGCGTACATAAGGTAACTTTAGCGGATATACGACTTCTCCTTCTGGGTGTTATATATATTTGCAGCTTGCACAAATCTAATGTCCCCTTTGTAGCTTACTGTACAGGATCTGAAAATTTACTAAGTTAATTAGCAATAAATCCTTTTATGAGTCGTTTTAAAAAATACCCTGCCTGCTTATACTTAGGTCAATGGTTCGCTTAAATTTACCAAAATTTCAGAATCAAATTGAGCTTTGTAACCAATAGTACCTCCAGTGAAGTAACTGCGGCCTTAAAGCTTATTGCATTTTACATAAAACTGAAATAGAGCCACGGACTTTACAACAGAATGCCTGGAACAATTGTGGAGTAGGAACTAAGTGAAATCTATTAATATTAAAATCTGTCGATTAAAATGAATCCACTAAGAAGCCAGTATTAGTCCTTTCAGACATTAGTTTTTCCAGAAAAAATCTTTGTAAAATGGATAAAGTAAAGTAGACCTAATCAGCCTCAGGCCCTAGACAGCTTTTTCTACAGTGAGTAATGATGGTTTCTTCATAGATTATTAATTTTATTGGAAGCGCTTAGAAGTCTAACCTTGTATCCTAGTCTTCCATAGCATTCTAGCTTCATTCAACTAACGAAGTTTTCCAATGCAGCCAACACCTGGAAACTATAGAGCCCGCAGTGAGTAATGATGGTTTCTTCATAGATTATTAATTTTATTGGAAGCGTTTAGAAGTCTAATCTCAGATCCTAGTCTGCCATAGCTTCCTTCATTCAATATACGATGATTTTCTATGCAACTTAGATCTGAAATAAAAAGTGCCCGCAGTGAGTAATGATGGTTTCTTCATAGATTATTAATTTGATTCGAAACGCTTAAAAGTCTAACCGCTTTTAATTTAATTAATTGAAATTGTATGGTTTTTTACTTACTTTTTACTACTAAGTTATACCTGGTACTGGGTGTAAAAACCTGGGTTATATTTCCCGGCACTATTGCTTGAATGCCGTGTTTCTATTTAAGTTCTCTGCAAAATTAAGTAAGCTTTGGAACCGCAGTTTCTTAGTATATTAAGTATATCGGAACCGCATTATTGCCATATAAATTTCAACGAAATCGCTTAGAAGTGAAACCGATTTTAGACTAATTTATTGAAATTTATTCTATTACTTACGAAAATTGTGTTACTTGAGAGAATATAAATTAAATTAAAAACTTTTTTAATTAATAATAATGTGCGGTTTTCTATCAGACATGCATTTCATAATCTTCGATTGGTGCTAGTTCAGTGCCATCTTGCAGCAAGATTCTGTGCTAGCCGCGCAGACTAGCCTGACTTCTACGAGTGCTTTATAATCTCTTTGTACGTTTTTTTTTGCTTAACTAATAAAAAAATTTTTCAATTTCCAAAAATTACGTAACAACTACTGCACTGCCCAAACCCAATTTCCAAACAATCAATGTCTTGGCACATGCATTTCCATTGTACCAACGCACATTCTTGATCTTGTCAGTTAACAATTACAATTCGGATAATTGCCATAATTTCACCAATTGCAATTACTTTACTTAAATGCGCCGGGGAACTCGACGTTTCCAGCTCATCGCTTTCGATATATATCAAATATCCTAACTTAACTTATCGCATGCTCGATTACAAATTGAGGGGCGTCTTTTATTTACATTCCATTATCAATAGTTCTGCATTGTTGTTGTTGCCCAAAACTAGTTGAGCTGCGTTGATTGCTCCGGCATCTACGGATAGAGCCACCGCCTTTAATCTATAGAAATGTCGGAAATTTGCACTACGAAATGGCAACGCCCAAGCTGCGGCAAAGTCATAAGTCGATCGTTGCGATTCCCACAAGTGATGTGGGCTACGAGCGCAGCGCTACGAAATGTATTCCTGCAGCAAAAAATAGACAGGAATCTGCAGCAAGACGTAGTAGTTTGCTTTTGTTGTTGGTCCTGCCCTTTGCTATTTGTTTGAGGGCTTAGAAAATGAAAATGAAAAAAATGAAAAAAAAAACACAAGGTAAGGATTTTATTTTGCTTTGGCATGTTTTATTATAACGATTATTATGGCATGCATATTTACAATCGATTCTTTACTTTTATTTTTGTTGTTGTTGTTGTTGTTGTTGCAGGACTCGTAATGTTTTGAAAAACATTCAAGTGGAAGTCCTTTGAGTGGTTTGTGCAGACAACAGACAAATAGACGCTAGAGTTGCACCCGCACTGCTGCCGCGCTGCATGTTGTAGGTCTATTACCATCTTTTTGGCCATTCAAATGTAACAAAGAAGACATCCTCGGGCCATCTTATCCAGTTCATACCATTTCAATTCATTTCATTTCATTTCGTTTTATTTATTTGTTTGTTGCATTTTGCATGCAAAATTTGTTTTCAGTTTCATTGTTTTTTCGGCATTGTTGGGTTCGACAAAATGCAGCAGCATTTCGGTTTCGGTTCTTCTCATGAACGTCCTGCCACACAGCCAGCCGTCCAGCCAACCGTCCAGCCAACCGTCCAAACATCCATCCAGCCAGCCAGCCATACATCCATTCATTCATTATGGCTTTATTTCATTTCACATCGTTTAGTCTTACTCGCTTTAATTGATGCTTCACCATAGACATGCATATGTGTGTGTTTTGTTTGTGATTTCGTAGAGATTTGCATAGGATACAATTTATCAATAAATACTTTAGTTGTTTCCCAACACTTTTGTATGGGCTTTATATGCAGCTATTGCATGCTTAAGTTTTGATTACAACTTATTTAGAATGTTTTATTTGTATAAACTAATCTAATAATTTCAATATTTGCAGCAAACAACAAATCGTATTTTTTCCTTTGCTTACAAACGATTTTTGTTTTAAAATTAGATTTAAAAATGTTGTGTCTTGATTTTTAAACTCATTTTTGTTTTTTGATTGCTAATATAAACTTTAATGTTCAAAATGCAGTGCTTAATTTTTTTTTTGCATTTAAGCGATTTTACTACATTACTATTTTATTTATATGCAAACTTGTAAGACATTTATTTATCCAACTACACGCAGTTAACCTTAAGATTAAACAGTTTAGAAATGTTGAAATTAAGAAATATTAAATATTAACGAAGAAATATGCTATGCAACGTCTAAGATCTAGCAACTTGCATGTAACATACAATATACAAATTAGAAACTGTAAGTAACTCAAAAGTTTAAACATTTCTTAACAAATGTGTCCAAAAGATCAACGTTGACCAAGTTGGGTTTACATAGTTCGTGTTTAATCAAAGATGTTCGATTTGGCGAAACAAGATGAGTTAAGTTAGAGAAAGATATGAATTGAATAGACCCTTCATAAGCTGGGAATTCGTTAAGTTTTTTACAGTTAATGCATATGATGCAAAATTCATCGCGCAATGCACAATTGAATATATAGAGGGTGTTTTTTTTAGAGTTATAGAACTTTTAATTGCAATAAAACAATGATGGATTTTATTCGATTGACACAATGTTAGTTATGCGAAAGATAATCTTGTGGCATTACAATTTAAATGTGATTTCTCACATATGACCGCTACGTCTGGC
Source organism: Chymomyza procnemis (assembly GCA_035046065.1). Taxonomy (NCBI): domain Eukaryota; kingdom Metazoa; phylum Arthropoda; class Insecta; order Diptera; family Drosophilidae; genus Chymomyza; species Chymomyza procnemis. Next base: position 37,374,429 of record JAWNOJ010000021.1, on the reverse strand, counting down.
TCGCATGTAGTCCAAACTGGATGTTCAATTTTCGCTGACTTTTTTCAACATTTGTGGCCTTAAATCGGCAATAATACGGCGAATGTTGTCTTCCAAATTTTTATGACTTTATGACAATGACTTTACATAGTACCACAGAAGGTAGTCTAGTGGAGGCCAATTTATAGGTCCAAAAAGCACAAAGGTCCAAAAAGCGGGATCACAAAACGTGTCTTTCAATAAATCGATCGTGGCACGAGCAGTGTGACATATTGTGCCGTCTTGTTAGAATCACAGCTGCTTCACAACACGGTTTCTCAATTCAGTAATGAAAAAGTTAGTAATCATGGCTCTATATCGATCACCCTTAACTCTAAAGTTCTGGCCATCGTCGTTTTTGATGAAGTACGGACCAGTGGTTCCACCAGCCCATACAGCCCACCAAACAGTCAGTAAAATTTGATACACTCTCTCTAAGGAGTTAGGAAGAGAAGAGTGCTACCGCGTACGCATATTTGATGCACCATCTTGAAGTAAACTTACAGCTCGAAGATGACTGAAAACGGTTTTGAAAAGTAATAAGTAAAATAAAATGCTGTAATTCGATTGAATTACAATCCTGAAATTCAAACTAAATTTTTCAAAATATATATAAAAGTTTGTCTCTTTTAATGAAAAAGTCGTTAGCAATTTTCATTGGGCTTAAGTTGTTTTAAAAAACTGATAAGAATTAAGCTAATTTTTTAATCCCAAAACGCTAATGAAACAATTGTCTATGAAAGTGTGCTTACCACTATCAGGATCACTTTCTCTTGGAAAATTTATTGATACAAATTTTAAAGTATTTTTTTTTGGTTTTTTAAGGAAACTTTAAATTCACAACATTATCAGCAATTATAACAAATAGAGACAACAGTAGAGATTTGTCAAGGCGCCATTTAATGTTAAGACATATTTTCTGTCAATGAATGGGTTTTGGCCTTCTCAACAATGGAAACATAAAAAAATAATATATGAGTTGAAACATTTCTGAACAACGAATGCTCCATGTGGTAAATCAAGTTCAGTTAAGATAGATAATGAGACGTTCGTAAAATAGGAAATCATAAAGATTAAGCATATAAAGACACTAAAAGTATCGTGCAATCTACAAAATCGCTAGAGAAGTCGAAAATTACGAGTTATTCTGGACATAATGCCAAAAGAAATAATGAACTTAGGAAGTTAATGAAGTCGAGTAAAAGCTTATGCAAAAATTACAAATAAAAAGTTCGTAATTGTATACACAAAAAAAAATTATAATAAATGGTATTGGCATAGTGATTTTTGTAAGATTTGAATCCAAAAATTAATTATCATATCTCCATCCGTACGTATGCAAAATTGGGAGCGTTTTTTCTCACATTCACAAGCATTCCGAGCGATATAGTTGCCATTTCAGCTCGTATGTTGTCTACTAGCTCTTCTTAGTCTTCGGCTTTTTGGCATAAACTTTGCTCTTCAAAAATCTCCACAAAAAGGCATCTGGCGGTGTCAAATCTGGGTATCTTGAGGGCCATGAACATTTTTGGACACAATATGTTCCGAGAATTTCCGACGCAAATAAATAGTGGATGTTATTGTTGTAGCTATCTCTGAGCATCATGAATGTGGTTTGTCGGGAGTACAGGAAAAATTAAGAGTAGAGCAAGTTAGAAAGGGTAGGCACGTAGAGAGGGTATGAGTCTGGTGGGTCTGGCCAGACACTTGAAAAGGTGCTGGGTGTTGTGCGAGGAGTCAACCACCTCTGTCAGCTAGCTGTTTAAAAGCTTTGAATGACCTGAGCGGAGTTGGGACAGGGCAATACATTGCTGCCGAGGTAAAGAGGTCTTGGACTTGTGGATGGGGGGTGGCCTGTGGCCCAAGACTGGGTTTGATCCTGATGAGTAGATAAAATTATCCTTGAAGCCTTGTCTTAATGTTTAGTGGGAGGAGAGCTACATCAGAAATGGCAGGTAGTTCACTGCGAATATCAATACGAACAGGTTTAGGTGTCTCTGACAGAGGTTTTAGTAGTGAAGAATGGTTTGAATGAAAAGATAGGGAAGTATTCAGGAGGAATTATCTAGACAGCATACGGCAGTGATCTTTAACTGGTAGTATATAGCAGATTGCTGCAGTTGCTGTGTGGCATGTAGCGCCATCTTGTTGGAAGCAAAAATTTTCCAGAACTTTTTCACGCATAGGGGGTAGCACAAAGTGCGCTGACATGCATCTAAATCAATCGCCGTTGATAATCTCAACAGGTCTGGCGAAGAACAGCCCAATGATGGTTTGCGAGCTAACGCCAGCCCAAACAGTCGCCTTCTGGTCGTGCAAAGTTGATTTTTGAGGTTGTTTGGGATCTGCCAAAGAGCCGCGTTCGCCGCATCGTGCCGGATTTGAATGCAGTAAGACTACGATATTTTCGGCTACGCTGGCTTAGCACAACTGACCGATTATTTTCAATGTAAGATGACACTATTTCGGCATGTTCTTGAGGTGTATAGCGAAAGATGGTAAGATTGTACTGGACCAAACTTTACTAAACCGTAATGGTGTAGCCGATCGGTCGGAAATTGTCAAAGTTATACGAATTTTAATAGAACCGATTCACATGGCGTTTTACTTTTAGGCGACTGTACTTGGTTCGAATACCTCAAAATAACATCAAGCTTATTTCCAAGAACACTGCTCTAGTGCAAACCCTATGAAAAAATAAGCTTATATTCTCTGATAAACACTATTGTTGCCGCTTGCTATTATTCCATAGAAATACCTAACCGTGAATACCCTTAATGTTACCACCCAACAATTAGTTAATTACTTCATTTTGAAAGGTAATTAAGGGATGCTCTTTGGCATCAAATCTGCAGGAAGCAGCGGTACGAGTCAGCAAACTCATTAAATTATGATTAATTACAATTTTTATTAGATTTATGACGACCTTACGGACATGACCCATTTTATCGTTTTCGTTTTGTTTCATATAAAACAAAGGAAATTTTACAAGTTTATATTAAATAAAATGTAAATTTCTTACAAATAACTATTTCCGCATATTCTTGAAATTATAAATGGCTTATGAGGTAGGTTACTTTATGTTACATTAAAATTATTAAATTATTCCCCATCGCTCCAAAGACGGAGTGTAGGTTGATTTTCCTAGTTTACTTTATACAGTTTTATAAAAAGAAGTGGAGCTTACGGCTGGGAATTGCTTACCCAATCTGTTGATAAGTTACCATCCTTGAAAAATTTGTTATAAAGTTAGTCAGCATTTAAGCCTGTTAATGCCCCCAAGCAGCATATAAATCTTTCACACCCTTAAAATGTGCAAAACAGCTGCATTCTGGATGACAAATGAATCATGCTCATTAAGCGGCTAAAATTATTTTTAATAAATAAATTGATATATATAGTAAGTCCAAAAATGATTTCAACTTTATGCATTGAACCAGCCTTCTGTTAATTTTTTATGACTTTATCGCTCTATTATATAAAGATATACTTGAAATATAAGGGACAGCAAAAAGTTGAATATTTCCGAAAAGAACTGTAAGTTCGAATTCGCAAACAGGTAAGAATACGAAAGATTAAAAATCGAGAGAAAATGTCAATTAAGAAAAAGTAAAAGATAAAAGAAAATACTCGCGTGAAAAATTTAGACAAAAGTTAAGTTTCGAAAAATGATAGAGTTAGACACTTGAAGGCAGAACAAATTTACAAAAAGTGGAAACGTGCCTTGGATTCGTACAAAAATGTAAAATTCAGAAAGCAGAAGTTGATGTTAGGATTGCATGCAGCAGAAAAAAGTAGAATACTTGGTTATAGGGAATATGAAGAAAGTTTTATTAAGAAATATTGAAACGCGCTTACTTTCGAAAATGAAATCTCGCGGGTATATCCGCGGCTAATCTTGTGAAGACATGAATCGTAAAGTTGTTCAGACGTAATAGTAGATTAAACGAAAGCGTCAAAGAGATCAGAGAGAGAGATCAGGCCTCCGAATTTGCCTGAACTTGCTGTTTGTACTAGAGTCTTTCCCCTGTAACACTGATCATGGGGCTTCAGATACACCGCTGAGCACTTGGTCAACAATGGCTCATAAGTGACAAACAGCGGACACCAAGGAAAGGTTAAGGTTGACAGTTTGGTAGAGGAGAGAGGAGGAGAGAGGCTCTTGGAGACGCTTCGTAAATCAGGACCCCCACCATAAAACCTTAAAGACCTTCCAAAGAGGCGGCGCATGTGATTGGTTACAGGATCTTGAGATCACCGCCGACGTAAAGCAAAATCATTTGAAAAAATGTTTCTTCATACAAGTGGCAAGCATCTTAAATTTTTCAAATAGATTTCAACGTCTCCACGAACCAAATTCAGAATTCCTGCCAAACAACGCTGAGATAGTATACCCACAACTCAGAAGGCACTTAAGTTAATCCGACAAGCGGTGTACAAGCATTTAAGAGTAAAACAAATTCGATTTAAAAACAGATGAAACTATTGCAAAAAGTATTTAGAAAATTAAATTTATTAAAAAGAGCTAGATTGAAAACCCTTAATAATAAGTATGTCCCACGACTACTGTTACCACTCCAAAGGCGATGCCTGGAGATAACTCTCTATTACCAGCTTTTTGAAGAGAACAGTTTATAGTCAAACAGCGATGGTTTAATCAATTGAGATTTTTCTAGGTAAATAGCGTATAATTCTTTGCTAGCTATGTCAGTGCTAGACAAATGCACTGGAAAGCGGAATCGAATCACCGATCTTCTGATTTCGATTAATAATTAAAAGTTTTAAAATTCAAAAAGTATCTTTGCTAAAAGGCGACTTTAAGATTAAAATAAAGAATTCCTTAATATTAAATAAATTTAATTCCTTAAAAATAATTTTTTTTAAATTCTAGGTAATAGGGAAACAGAAGAATAAGCTAAACAGATAAAAAGCTGCGCTATATCTAGTTGGTAGCCCAACGCAATACATTTGCTAGGCACTGATACTTCTAAAGTTAGCAACATCCTATCGATCCTTTGCAGCATTTATTAAATAATTGTTTTATATTATTTACAAATATCCTGTCATCGGTTGCCCTAAGTTTCCGCAAATTATCTTTATTTCGAGCTGAGAAAGACCCTTGCCGTAACCTGCTTGAATTCAGGGCGTCAATTATTCAATTAACTTGTCAATTACTTTATGACTTCTAACAATTAGTACCCTTCGGACCACCAACAAATGCCATCGAGCACCTTTCACATCCGATGGTGCTCACTGGCACTTCCGTTGTGCGAGCGCCAGAGTATCAAAGTGTCGCAGAGAATGGATGACCATCGGTTGACCTGCCATTTACCTATTGCGATCAATCGCTAGATCAGGGGAATACTGTAACCGCACCTCCCCACTTTGCCGCACAAATGCTACCGGATTCGCCGCAGACAATGTGCAAGACAATGGTGATGTGTCGTTTGCACTTCCTGTCTCTGTTGACGTCACAGTGGCAGTCCGGGTCGGGCTGCCAGCGGCGGCTGTTGGCTTTGTGCCCGCGCGTTAATAATGCCGGTAATAGTTAATTTATGATGCGGCAAGCGGTGGCAGCGGAGGCAGGGCCCTGGTTAGGGGCAGAGCAGGGGACAGCGGTAGTGACAGCGGCAGCGCCTGCATTTAGTGCCCACGCTTTGCACCTGATTGTCAGAGTAAACATCAGACTGGACATGACACTGGCGAGGGTGGGCTGAAGCGTAACCAGTGCGTGGGTAAGGTGGAATTTTTGAGAGAAATTAATGGATTTTGTGTTTGGAGAAATGCGTAAAGTGTAAGGTTTTTCAAAAATGTCGCAAAAAGTTTAGGAAATTTCGTACAAGATGTTGTTGGATGTTGAGTATTAGGCGTAAGAATATGAGGGATTTGGATTTGGCTTAAGCTTAGAGTTATCAGAAGTTAAAGAGTGAACCGGAGTTAACGGATTATCAGACTTTTTAGTGGCTGTCGATAGCATAGTCTCCTCTTAAACCGCCCTGTTGCTTTTTTCTGCAACTGGCAAAAAAATATGGCATTTACTTAAGTAAATTTTTATTTACCAAAGACAACGCCATACGCATTTGGCTATTCTCTTCGCAAAGTTTTTAAACGAGATGTCTCCATAATACGCCTTTGGAACGATGACAGCATAGTTAAGTAGAATAAATGAATTTTACATATTTATTAGGTTATTCAGTATTTGGATGTTTCAAGAATACGAAATTTTCCTGAAACTCAAAATGGCCAAAATATTGTAATATTTTACTTCTATTTGTCAGACTTTCTGAGGAAATAAAAAAAATCCGCTTTAAATCTTTTGGTTCAATTTGAATAGCTACATAAACTATTTTTCAAAATTGGAATAACAGTAACAATCTGAAATAATATTATATTTCATTTCTATTGGTCAGATTGTATGAAGCAATATTAAATATCAACTATAAGCAAATCATGTTCTAAGTTTTGAATTCTACAATTTTATAAAAATCCCAAAAACAGCATGAAACCTATTTCAAAATTCAACAAAAAGTGTAGACTCTTATAAAGGGTGATCTTTTTAGCAACTTACTTTTTGGCAATACTGTTTTTAGCAGCTGACTCGATTTGCATGCGATGTCAAACAGCTTCAGAATTGAATTAGAAGTTACTGGATTTTTAATAAAAATAATATTACATATAAAAATATTTATGTTCGGTAAGACAAGTCTTGTGTCATGCAAGTTCCGTTTAGATTGAATGTATGAGTTTATTTTTGAAAAAATTATGTCTGCCAGCTCCAAAAAATCACCCTTTATATTTATTCAAGTGTGTTTATTAAAAAGTCTATCATTAAAAAACGATAGCCTGCCTTGTATATATCCCTTATTATCTCTATTTTATCTACTTCAATTTCAAAATTTCTGTCGTTTTTTTTTACAAAAAATCAAACAAAATACGAAACAATTTATTTTATAAACTAGAAATCAAGCAACACTTCAAAATACACAATAAAAATGCTTTCAAAATATACAATCTCAAATACTTAAAATATACGTCTACGCTCGCCCAACAACCCATCGGCCTGCCCTCGTAGAAATGCATTCTGGATAACTAGAAATGAACGTAAATGTGTGGACCTGTCATTGTGGCCACTGGATTAAGACCAGTTGCAGCCGCGCAATTGTTTGCATTGAGAGCATCCATAAATTCTCTTCGATATGAATTGTATATAAGCCTCTGCCTCCTCCCCCAAGACCTACTCTCGCTCTCTGTCGCGTCTGGATGGCATTGGGAGTTGGGGTAAACTCCATACGAGAAAACCTATAACAAATGGTCAAATGGTCTTCTCAATTTTCCAAGTTGTGGGCATGCCGCCATTCACTATTACCGTTGCATTCTTTCCAAGACACTCCATATATATGAACTGATATTCATATGCGATACTCTTATGCTGGCAATATTAGGAGATGCTTGAAACTTGCAACATTTGAAGTTACAGAAAGTTGAAATTTGGTGCATGAATTGGACTTGGGCATACTGACTATCTGGAGAAAGAATTTAGTTTGCTTTGAACATTAAAATTAAAGTCTTTTAGTTTATGGACTTTAAATTGTGTTAAAACTTGGTTAGGTTTTATTTCGGAGATTTGGCTTAGACTTGTCTTTGGAGCGCAAAAGCATTTGCAAAGACAGATTTTGACTTGAAGTTCGCAAGGTTTTAAAAATGCGCAAAAAAACTACAGGATTTAATTGGGAAAAATTACTGTATTGAAACATCGTTTTTCGAATTACTAAATCAATTCATTTTATTCAAATTTACCTTGTGCATATTTTTAGATCAACTTTTGAGATAGATTTTCCCTCGGCGTACATAAAAAAGTTTTTTAACGTCGATCACATTTTATATATAAAATATAATGCGTAGAAAAAAATTGAATATTTTTGAAAAACCGCGAAAAGTTTGAGTTCGCGTGCAGCCAAGTATACGAAAAATTAAAAGTCAAGAGAAAATGTCGATTGAGAAAAAGCAAAAGATAAAAGAAAATGCTTGCGTGCAAAATTTAGAAAAAAATCTAATTTCGAAAAAGTGATAGAGTTTGAGACTTGAAGGGGAGAGCAAATTGACAAAAAAAGAGGATGCTTGCGTTGGATTCGTACAAAAATATAAAATTCAAAAAGCAGAAGTGGATGTTAGGATTTTAAGAAGCAGGAGAAAGGTAGAATAGTTGGATTCTATATAAATAAAGTGTGTCAATATTATCACGCTCTTTCGAAAACAAAATGTCGCCATCAAAACAGCTATGCTGTCATCAAGCAAAAATTGTAAATGTCAGAGTGAGTTATTAAAAAAACTTTTGCTTGAAAATGTAGAAATAAATTAAATACTTCAAGGAAAATTATTAGTTTATAACAATGTGTTTGCTGTTTACTCTTTCAATGCCCGAAGTGTAGATTTGAAAGTTTTAGGTTCATAGTCAGGGGTGGGTGTTGGCGAGCAAAGCAAGCAGGGAGCGAAGCCCACTGGTTTTAAATAAAATACAAATAATTAAAATTTTTGTCCCAACTGCCAACTTCAATCCCTTAAAAGTGTATATAGAATTCGCTGCTGTAACACCATGGCCTTCTGGTATTTCTGTTATTGTTATCTATTGGCTTGGCTAAGAAATGTTGAAATTAGAAAAATGAATTAAAGAAAAGACATCAAGCGCGTACGACTGCAGTTCCCGCTGCAGTAACAACAACAATTCAAGTCTGTCCGATATTGTTCAACTTTTCCAAAAAAAAAAAAAAAAAAAAAAGAATTTTCTTTCATAAAAAGTAGAAAAAAATAGGCGCTTTTTATGCCACATGCATTTGCATTGTCCAAAAAAAACACAGTTTTTTCAAATTTTTTTTTTTTCGTTGATATTTCTTTTGATATTTTTCAATTCATTAATGCAAGCCCTCGTCGTCGTCGTTGTCGTCGTCGTCGGCTGGTCTGCTGGCTCTTTTGCGCTGGGCTTGGACAGATCAATGATGTTGATGCCTCGATCGGCACAGTGGCGGGGGCTATGTCAGCCAGTCGATATGTGTTTAATATCCGTTTTATTGCCTTTGAATTAGTGCCCTTTGTTAGTATTTAGGGATCTTAATTTATATATGAGCGATGCGGCGATGCGGCGGTGCGGCAATGAGCGTGACTCTATACGAGGCATGGTTTCCTGCACTGCGTCAACAGCGACGTCAGCTACAATATGTAGGAAGCTAACCAGAGTGCGAGAGTGAGCGAGTGTGCGATAGGGGGTCAGGGGACGGCAGATGTAAAAGGTCACACATACGCACTTAATCCCAAATGATGGCCACACTGGCAGACTGACTGTCGTCAGCGGACATAGAGTTAGTCTGTCGTACCTCGAGCTCACGCTCACGCTTATGCTCGTCCTCCATATTAGCCATGTTGATGTGTGTATTGCTGTTGTTGTTGTTGTTTTTGTTGGCTGACAGGGCTACCAATTCCAGTGACAACAAAAACAATTATAGGTCTCATAAAAAAAATATCATAAGATGGCATAAAAACGAGGGAAGCCATATAGCATATTATATTATTATAAAAAAAAAAAAGAAAATAAAAAATTGTTGGGCACATTCCGACAACAGCAATGAGACTGTCCTCGATTCGTTCTGGATAGATCTATTGGGACTAGTGACGGCTGCTTCCGCAGAACGTGCAAAAAATACATGGCACGCTGCATTATTTTAAATTTGGTTGGGTGTATGGTCTATGTGCTGATTACAAAGTGAAAACTTGTAAGATTTGTTGGTTGAAACACGTATCTTGGAAATATTATCGGCAAAGGGTTTGGAAGCGCTTAAGATAAATCGCTGGTGCCATAAATGTCAGTTTAGATTTGGAATTTCGAAACTGCTTGAGATAGTAGATGGTAGCGGCAGCTAGAAAACTGCGAAATTATTTGGGATACTTAAACAGGCCCTTTGGTGTTTGCAGTAGGTGCTCACAGCTATTTTTGGTAGTTTTATTATATAAGAAATATGAACGGGTCTCCCTCGATTTGCTATAGTTCACACATATAAAAATCTTCAGAATAGGGCGATGAAGGTTTTAGTTTGAAAACAATAATATAACATATATTTCTGTTTCTAAAAATGTCAGTTTATGCATGGAATTTCGAAACTTTAGGATAGTAGCGGTGACTATGGAATTATTTGGGATTCTTAAACCCTTTGGTGTTTTCATGACATGCCCACCACTTTTTTTTATGGATTTATTATATAAGAAATATGAACGGGTCTCATTCGATTTGCCATAGTTAACAAGAATAAAGACCTTCAGAATTCGGTAATGAAGATTTGTGTTTGAAAATACAATCACAATACATTTGGGAGCGCTTTATCTATCGCTTTCCTAAACTCTTTTAGATAGTATCAGCGGCTATAGAATTTTAAAATAATTTGGGATCCTTGAACACGCCCATTGGTGTTTTCAGGTGCTCACAATTTTTTATATAGATTTATTACACTAGAGATATGGAAGTGTCTCCTTCGATTTGCCAAAGATAAAATAAATCTTGATAATAACATATAGAGGGCCTGGAATTACAATGGCCCTTCCCTTTTCAAGGGGACATTATTATATTAATTTAGTTTAATTAGATTATATTATAATATTTTTGCACATACTATTGCTTTTATTGAAAAATATTTTTATATTATTATACCAACTAATTCTGTAGGGGTTTTGCGTTTCAGTCGTTTGGGTTGAAGTTTCAGGTGTGTGTTTCATATGTACATTTTCGTGCTGAAGAAGTCGCAATGTGTGTTTAGAAATTTTTTCGATTAATGTTTCTGTAAGTGTTTTCGATGTCAAGTTCGTGATGAATATCGTCATTTCATATGTAACAGTTTGGAAAAGTTTTTTGGAAAAGTTGTAAGTTGGATTTGCAAGAAGTCTCCCATAATTCTAGTTCATACGTCCATATGGTCCGGTCTTTCTATTACTTTCTATATTATTTGCTTGTTTTGTATTCTTATGTTAGATTGTTTGATAAGTAGCCAAGTACAGTTGTCGGAATTTATTTTTTAATTTAAGCCTTGTATTTAATATGTGTTGTCTTCACGTGAGTTTGTAGTCTATTGTTGTCCCAGAAATCATCAGTTCATTTTAGCAGCTATTAGCTGGTCCAGGTGTTCATTTAGGATCCGAACTTGCAATCTTATAAGATTATTCTTGAAAACAAAAAATTTTGGCTTAAAATAAATAAAAATATTTTGCATTATTGTATTGAAAATGTAAAAATAATAATAAATACAAGCAAAGTGCTTTTCAAGGTCTTTAAAGCTATTTCTCATTTTCGTACTGCGTGGTTTGAGATGGAAATTATCTATGCGACAGCTTCCCCATTCTAATAGAGTTCGCCATTTAATGTTACCAACGTTAAATAACCATGCCATGGGATACTTTTTCTGCATAAACCAATTATGAACAATTTTCAGATACGCCTGTGCGCTTCCTGATCTCAGCGGCTTGTCTTCAAATTAAGATCTGCATTGAAACTCGATACTTTTCGTAAACCAATTACTGCAATATTACAATTTTACACTCATTTTAACTCCAGTAAGATGACTGCCAACTAAGCTTTAAATTTTATCGTAGAATACAAAAAACTAAATTTTAAAGATTTAGCAGATATGAACCAAATATTAGAGCTTTTTAAGCTTCTTTATTCAGAGAATGAGTAATCCCTTCCACTTATTTAACATGTATTTCATCTTATGGAACTTGGCAGCGTAGTGTTAGCTTACTCGTCCCTAAGCTCGATGGGTCATGGGTTAATTACACCCTGCAGCACTGCATTAGCCTAGCACTGACATAGCTAGCAAAAAGACTCAATTTTCTGAAGTAAATCTATATTCATTAGACAACGCCGTTCGGACACGACTAAAAACTATATACTCAACTATAAACTATATAGTTCTCTTCGAACAGCTATTGTTGCTGCGCCTTGGGAGCGATGACAGCCATAGCCAAGGGGAATATAAATTTGTAAAAATGTATTTTTTTTTGATAACTTCGCAACTAAGGTCTCTGCTGTTAAGTTAACAGTTAATTTTGAAAATCAGCATAGTATTACTCTTGTACGGATAGGCTCAAACATTCCCGATTTCTTTCATACTTAAAAATGTAACGCTGCTAAGTTCGGCTGATGGATTTTATCGGCTAGGCAGACAACTCAACTTATTCGTTCAGTGTAATCCAGATTATCGCAGCTTCTAAGTTTCTTCGTAAGGATAGAGTTCTTAGGGTTATTGTGAAAAGGCTAGATAGGGTTTGGATAAGAATAGGATTCTTAGCATGATCGCATAAAGGTTGTCCTCATAATGCATGTCATACGTAACTTTACATAACTACCAACAGTTTTCAGTTCCAAAATATAAGCCTAACTTGATTAAAGAATTTTTGCAACATTTAACATAAACTTTGGATCAAAACAGTACCAAGTACTTTTCACGAAAAACTGTCTGCACTTACAGCACTGCTCGTCTGTATCCCCACTAGTACCACATTGAATACCAAGAAAAAAAAAATAAACAAATAAGTCAAATACTACAAAAGATCATTAGATGAGATACTTAGAATTTTCCCAGCTAGCTGAGCTCACTTGGACAACTGAAAATCAATCAATTCGGCTGCTTAGGAAAATGTTAATTATTCTTAAAGAACTATCAAAATATTATAAACTATTTTCAATGTATAACTAGCTAAGCTGAGAAGCCTAACTAAAATAGAATCGCATGTCCAGGGAGCGACCACCCTGTGTGAGCACAGCTAGAAAGATGTGGACGTCAGTGCTGATGATGATGACGCTTTAAATGGGGGAATAGGGTAAGAGTCAAGGGAGCAAACACACACACACACACTCACACACTCGACACGCTGGTGTCGCTCAGTCTGGAATTCGCTTTTAGTTGCATATATGTATAGGAAGGGCTATATACCAGATATATATATATATATATATATATATGTATGTATGTGGCCTTAAGTGCAGCCAGACTGTGCTGCCTCTGTGAGGCGTGTTGACCAAAGTCTTGACCGTTTTGGCCGTCACGCTGTGCCGCTTATTAATGACACACAATTTTTGTATCATTTACGGGTCACAATAATATGCGCGCGGGGGACGCTTTGGATACATCTCGGTGGCGTTGCACAGAAGCGCATTCTTAAGCCAGTTGGGGCACTGCCGGTGCTGCTGCTGCTGCCGTTGCTGCTGCTGGTGCTGGGTTGGCTGAATAGCTCGTTGGTTGGAACTTTGGTCAGTCGGTCGTTTTGGTTTGGTTTGGTTTCGTTGTGCTAAAGCCGCAGCCGACCGATACCGATGCTGGCTCGATAATTTATTATGCGAGAAATCTTATTCACGTGACTTATTTGCTTTTGAATGCGGCCGCACAAGAATCAGAACACAACATGGAGGCCATTTGGTGAGGCTCAACTCAACTCTGATGTTTAGTTGTTGGTCAATTGTTGGTCAGTTGGTTTCACCAGCTGCGCAACGACTAACTGACTGACTGACTTGCCTGAGTTTGCCTGCATGCGTATGACTCACTGCTGTGTGGCTTGCTGCCTTGATGTGGGTCCAACTAAAGAGATCGGCGCGAGCACACAGAGAGATGGTAAACTTCTGCACTACTTTTTGGGCATGCCGCACAGAAAGTTCTGCATATTTGGAAAACATTGAACTTTGGACGGTGGCCGCAGGTGCAATACACTATAACTAGCTGGGTACTGGTTAGACTGGTAAGTTAGACTTAGAGTCTTTCAGTAGGAGCCTTCAATGGTAATGTTTGCTTGAAGAGAGGAGAATGCTTAAGTTAGAAAAGTTGGCTAGTTACAAAATTTCATAAAGTATTTGTTTCCTAGCTTATCGCTAAAAGACGTCTCTAAAAGAGAACTAGTCAGATACACCATTGAATCTATGGCACAACTTTAATACATTAAAGATCTCCAAAGATCGGTCTATGATCGTTACGCTTGTCGAAGAATGTCGGCCTTCTATATACCCAATACCTCAGCAGCAGCACATGGGAATCCAATAGAGGTAAACAGGGGTTAGGAAACGTTGTTCATCGTAAAATGCATTTTTATCACAACTTTTATTTATAATGGCATTATATAGAAAGCTTAGGTTTGGCTGCCGGGATACATTTTTTGAGATTTTAAATACACTAACGCAGGTGAAGAAAGGCATGATTTGCGGTGACAAAAATTGAACTAGTTGTCAAGGGTCTAAACCATCGAGTTTGCGCATGAGAATTGGTACATTTTATACCAAAGATTTTCGACATTTGCGATTCAAACAGCATGACGTCCAAAGGAATGAAAAGACGCGTGTTTCGGCTTCAAAAATAGAAATATACAGCAGAATTGGAGTTACCACGCTCAGCTTCACCTTTTTATACTTTTAAGATGATGACCCAAAGGAGTTCAATAACCAAGGAGAAAAGTTCCATGGGTTTCTCCATTTGGCATTGTCTTTCCTGGATGTCTTTTTTAGACTCGAACTTCCCTTTTTCAGCTCAGTATTGGTCTGCCCCAACGATTTAAGCTTAGAGGACAACATTTGATGGAGTTGAGCATGTTTGGGGGGTACTATCTTAGCTCTATTTTTTACTTTACAGAATTTCCTAATACTGCTAGTCTTTAGCTCTGTGTTTGAATTGGTTTAGAATCGGCTTTCCTTACAATATAATAAAAGTAATTATAATTAATTTGAGCCTGTAGTGGAGTAAGCATAAGGCAAAATGAGCTATGTTTGTACTGCTTGATTTGGTTTGTATTTTCATTATATATTACGGTCTTTGCCTTAAATTTAAAAGAATTCTGCATTTGCAACTTTCGCGTATAGAATCAGAAATATTTTTAGCGCATGAAACAATAGAAAATTATCGCTTTAAATTCAAAGTTTCTTTGCCTACTAACTCTGTTACCCTTCTTCAATCAAACATATCATTCCGAACTTTCAAAAATTATAATTTATGCCGATTCAAAATTCAATAAACATTAACCGGCTTTTCATCCTCGAAACAGGAAGTTTTCGGGTAAGCAATTGACTTTAGCACATAATTGTGTGTGATTAAGTCAAGTTGCAGCTGCTTACATTCTCAGCCTTTTTTGAAGAATTCCTGTTACATTTTTATGCAAGTATCTCTCTCGAATTTTCGCCTCGCACCCGAAGCACTTCGCTAAATTTTCATTTGACTTCAATAACTTATTGGCTTTGTTGACAGCTTGAACTGCTTTTTATATCCAAGTCTAAGCTTCTAACACTTTTTTGCATTCTTCATTTTTTACATTCATTTATTGCAATTAATCAAGTTTCAGTTTCTTGAGCTGCTTTACATTTTTAACTTCTTTGTCTAGAAATATGGTCGGTCTTCTTCAAGTATTTTGCAGGATTTCAAACCTTCAATTTTCGATTCTCCATTCATTCTCAGATCCCTAAAACTTTCATTTTATTTCAAAAACTTGTCAGCTTGCTGCTTGCCAACTGCTACAATTTTTTCAAATTTTCATCTTGCAGCTAGATCAATTCAGTCTATTTTCTTTTTGTTCCAAAAATGTATTGGCCTTTTAGGCACTGCTTAGGGTATGACGTCTTTGTCGCTCTTTTTCAAATACTGCCAAGAATCGGAAATAAAATTTCGACTTGCAACAGAATCTTACCGCTCAAAAGCAACTCAACTCTTTCATTTTATCTTAAAAACTTACTAGCACTGCTTGTCGTACCCTACATAGAACAAAATTTAGTGTTACTAAATCACATTTCAGCTTCTCAAGCCACTATACATGCTTTACCCCGCAATCTTCCAACATTCTATATCTTTCGACTTTCAGCCAAATCATTCCTTCCATTTTTGGGATTAGTCATTCATTTTTTTTTTTTAATTTTAAAACTTACAAGCTCTATTTGCACTGCTTGCCAACTGCTACAAAGAATTATGTTAATGAACAAACTAAGAACGCAACAACAATACAAACATCAAGTTTCTGCTGCTGTAGAAATTATGTATTTTATTCAAGAATTTCATCCTTAATATTTTCAAAGGAGAAAATCGAATTCTATGGTATTCTTTAGAATTTTTGTGTTGCCATCCACTTCACTCTGGATCTACAATTTTCAAGCATAATATATGTGCGCCTGTATGTATTCGTGTTATATGTTCAAGTAGAGCAATTTTATCAACTGCTTGCTCTGCTTGCTTTTAGCGAGGTTAGCTTTATCTTCCTGGAAAATTAAGAACATATCACACTTGCCGTTTAGAGGATCCAGCCAACTGCTTGCACTGCTTGATGTACTCCACAGTTACACATTAACGCTTCCAACAAAAGTGTATGCAAAATTCGTGATATTCAAGTGCTGCTGCCCTTAGTTTTTGGCTACTACTATTACCTTTTGGCTTAAATTTATTTTCATTTGCTTGCGTGCGATTTTTATGCTCATTTTTGTCGAAGTTATTAAATGATGCCATATAATTTGAATGTGAATGCGTGTCCGTGTCCGTGTCCGTGTCCCTGAGCTCATCTTTTACTACCACTACCTCGAACTTCGCTCCCTATGTGTGTGTGTGTGTGTGTGTGTGTCGACATCATCACCAAACTCAGCCAGGATCGTCATTTGACTGCGCTCTGTTGGCCATTTCGTTGCAGTTTCTCATAATTTTATGGCGGTGTGGCATAATGTGCAAAAGGCAAATATACAGAGTTTTCGGGGGCATCAACGGGGTAAGCAACACTGCTTGGCATAATGTCAAAAATTTATGCACATTCCTGCTGTTTTTGCGCTACTTTTAGGACTGCGTGGCACCTTGCCTGCCTCGTTTTTTTTTTATTTCTTTTTTGCTTAACAAAAAGCAACATCATTATGATGTTGTGCGCATGCTCATCATTATCAACATTATTATATCGTTTCGATAGCCGGAGCAGCACAAGCAGCAGGAGCAGCAGCAGCAGCAGCAGCAGGAGCAGCAGTGGCCACAACAACAAAGCGAATTTGCCAGCTCAGTTGCGGCAACACCAGCTCCTGCAACATTTTTAGCTCCACCACTCAAAAGGCACCGCTGCCCAGTTGGAGCTCTTAACAAATTTGTCCAGCAACACGCCCAAAATATGTGGCCAACTGAAATCCCAACGAATCAGTTCGAAACTTAAGATCCCAACTCTAATTACTGGCGCGTGTAAGGGTGTGTGAGTGTGAGATCAGTTGCCGTATGCCGGTCGATCTTTTGGTCTCACTTTTTTTTTGTTTTTGTGTCCCTCGTTTCGATCTGTTTCGTTACGCTTCTGGTTTTTGGTTTCTTTTCACTCGTTGCGGTGACAACATGAAAGGTAAAATCATAAAGGTAAATGTTGTTGTTGGTTGTTGTCGGTACAGTAACAACAACACGGACAACGACAACAACATCAACGTCTTTCCTAAGCTGGGTCAATCAGCGAAGGTTACATACGACAATTCGGCTCGTTGGAATACCTTCTTTTTTTCGATAATGGTATTGGTATTGTATGTCATGTAGGAGGTGCGGTTCAGAACTGAAATCAATTTTCAAGCTGGAAGAAATCAAATGATTGTTTTTTGTTTTTTTTTTTTGAATTATTATTATTTTTGTGAAGCTTGAAAAATGAGAAAACGGAAAACATGCCGATAGTGCAGTGCCAGTTGTGATGGCTTTGGCGAATGCAAGTGAAAGTGAAGTTATTTGAAGAAGCTTCTTGAAAGACCAGTGGCAATAAGTTCATGGAAGTTATTCTCTGTTAGGCTACTGGTTTTTGTTAGTACAACAGCATATCCTGTAATGATTGTTCTGCTATTTTTCGTTAGAATTTCGACATCTGGAACTGCTTTAATTAACAGATAAATGGCACTGAATTTTATAGTGCATTATCCCTCTTGCCTTACAGAACGTTTATTATAAAAGCGATCATCTTAAGCAACGGAATGTTTGAAAATAATCTTCTTTGAAGACCAGCGGCAACAAGTAGATGGCAGTTGAGGAAACTTATTTTAAAAAACTCAGTGAAGAGAATGCCCTGTAATAATTGATTATTTGTTTTTTGATCGGTCTTACATTACTTGAACTGCTTTATTTAACAGAAAAATCGCACTAAACTTTACTGTGTGCTCTGCCACTTGTCTTATAGAATGATGATAGACTCTTTACTTTTGGTATAAGTGTTCATCTCAAGAATCGAGAAAATTTTAAAGGTTAGAAGTCTTTCAAAAGAATCTTTTTAAAAGACAGTAACAATAAGTAGACGAATATTAGGAAAACTTATTTTTAGGTAAGCTGCATTTTTATAGTGAACCAAATGTACTTCGTTTTTAGCTCGGGTTTACAGTACTAAAAATGGTTTATTTAATAGAAGAATCGCACTAAACACTGCCGTGTGTTATCTCTCTTGCCGTATGGAACTTTGTTATATTCTTCACTTTTTAGTTGCGTGATCATCTCAAGAATCGCATTAATTTTCAAGCCAAAAAGAGAACTGTTACAAAAGAATCTTCTTTAAAGAGCAGTAGCAGCAAGTACACGGATGTTCAGGAAACTTATTCTCCGGCAAGCTTCTGGTTTTTTGATAATGAACGGAATGTAGAAAGAAGAAAGAAATACATTACGTTCACTATCAAAATCCAGCTTATCTTAGTATAAGTTTCGAGTTGACAATAATTGCATTTTTTTATTTTAGAGGAGAATCGCACTGAACTCTGCTGTGCGTTAACTCTTTTGCAGTATATAACGTTACATTCGTCCCTTTTAAAGCGATAATTTCAAGAATCGGAAGAATTTATAAAGCAAGAACTGTTTGAAAAGTATTTTCTTTGTCGACCAGTAGCAATTAGTTCAGGATAAAATTCCTTAGTTAAGTTCTTATAACAGAAGATCCGCACTGAAATCTTGAACGTTGTTATATTGCTCACTTTTTAGTTACGTGATCATCTCAAGAAACGCAAGAGCTAAGCTAACTCAAATGTTTATGTCATGGATTTGGCAAGATGTTTAGAATGTAAAAAGTTGATATTATGTAGACGCAATAATTTAAAGAACAATATTGCCTTCACATGCCAGAAAGTGCTAATGCTGTCATCTCAATTTTTTATTCATTCATTCAGATCCGAAAGGAATATCTCCTAAGCAGTTGTTGGCAAAGTCTCAAAACTCGACATGAAAAGCTGCAGGCCACAGCAATGTTTTTATGCCACAAACTTGAATTTGACTACTCGCCGAACTCGCCTCTCAATTGGGCCATTGTTTGGCGTCCTGTGTGGCATGTGGCACCATTTTGTTGTTAGTCAAGTTGAGCACTTCCATTTTGGCCAAAAACTGTATATAAGCATTGCACGGCAGCCTTGACATTCACAATAAAGGGTCTACGCTGTCTTTAAAATCGTGCGTCCCAACCAGGCAGCCGTTCCACACAATCCAAATAGTGACTTTTTCGGAATGTATGGTGAGTTCTTGTAATGCTTCTGGTTGCGTTTCAGTGCAATTGCGGAAATTATGCTTGTGAAGTGAACTCCCGCGCAATGAGTGAAATGACGCTTGCCCTACTAAGTTTTACTATTATAAAACAATCCAATAGTTTAATTTTTATTTTTCTAATTTAATTTTTTAGTATAATTTTTTAGTTAAAACGCAGAGAGCAAGTGAACGTGTCTAACGATAAATCAAGCTATGTAGGTCGTATTCGCTATTAAAAACAGTAACGCCAAAATATAGGTTTTTTCGCGGCTTAAATTGAGATCCTAGCATTCGAATGCCGTCTTATTACTGTAGACTTCGCTTTATAAAATAGGTTTCCCTTTATGATCGTAGAACATGCCAAGGCGTGTTTTATCTACCTAATCCCTCACTGGGGCTATTTGGCTCAAAGGCGCTTCTTAAAAAGGCTTCTTTTTGTCATTCCATTAGAAATAACTTGTGATTTTCGATCTCTGGCATTTCTATGTTCTAAATTCAAATATGCTTTGCACGATAAATTTCGAGCCTTTGCTAACTATGACAACCTCTATGATTTTCTATCATAGGAATGTTCTACTCCATCTACTTCTCTATTTTAACTCATCTTACTTAGCCAAATCCAGCATCTTTCACCAATCACGATCCTCTCACTTGGTCAAAGCTAATTCTATGACAATTTTTGTTAAGAAATATTTAAATTTTCATGTTTCTTTCCCTTACCATGTTTTGTATTGTAAATTCAAATACAGTCCCAAATGTGAGGTTTTGCACACCTATAAAAAAGACAACCATTAGGTTAGGGACACGGATTTAGATATTATATTTTTCTCACTCTTATTTATGATAGTTCCTAATTTTAATTTTGCTTTCTAATACGAACAACTGGTCTTAGTTGCAAGTCTTTAAAATAATAAAAAATATATTAATAAAAATCTACCCTTTAAACATTCACTTAAAACACGAATACTTCAAAGTTTCGAAAATCTTTAACCTCAATAAAATCTTAAATACTAAGCTGTAAATATATTGCAACTGGATCGATGTGTCTGGAAGTGCTGCAAAAAAATGGGGTTGCCCTAAGGTTCATACCACATTAACCACAGCGCCATTGACTGCAATCTTTAGGGCAGATAAAGCTGAACCGATCTGATCGGATGGGAGAAATGTATTGATCTGGAGAAGATGAACTACATAGATTATTTTGAAAGCGATAGAGAATGCGGAAAATGAAGGAAACTTTATCACGCTATTTTTGCTTTTCCTCGGAGGCTTCACTATTTGAGCCAAAATCCCTTAAGAGATCATTATGAAATCTTAGTAAAAGCCGCAGCTCGTCACAAGACTTTTGTTTGCCATGGAGGCTGCTCTATTCGATTCAAACTGCCATAGAAATTATAAAATCATTGGGAGCGCATGAAGAAAGTTGGAGATGGGTAAGGTATATATGTGATTTGTTCCTCTATACCCTGGAATCTTGAAATACTTTTTGTCAATTCCATATCCCCTTTCTATAGAAGCTACTTCACTTGACCCAAACTACCTTAGAAATTATTAGGATCATTAGGAGGGCATAAAAATAGTTGGATTTGGCCAAATATATACATGATAGGTTTTTCTATCTCTAGGAATTTTAGAATACTTTTGTCCAAAAATATAAACTGTGCAGTCAACTTTCGTTAGCTTATTCAGCTAGTTGCTTTGGCTCTTCATGTGGGATCCCCCTGGATGTGTGTAACTCTTGACTACTGCTTATCCAGCTGGTAACTGCTCTATTATATTATACACTTTGAACTTTGTACACCTACAATTTCCATCAAAATCTTTCAATGGAAACAAATACGCAAACAAATCGAACCGAATCACCAAACAATTGATTTGGTACTACAACTGGGTACATATGTTGCATGTTTAGGGTGCACAACGAATTAGTTCAGTTGGGTTCCATTGAAAGCCGATGCACTGGTATATGGTATATGGTCGGGTATGGTTATGGTTATGGTATGGGCAGTACATAGTTGTATATAGTGGGACAAACAATTCATCTCAATATGCCAATGTTGCTTTCAACGGGCTCATTGTTTGGACATCAAATGTTGGGTTTGACTACTATGAGTTTGGATGGGTTGCTCTTTGTTGATATGGATGTGTGTGGATATTGTTGTTGTAAGTAGCCTGATAGACAGGCGGTAACGTTGTTGTTGTTGTTGTTGTTGTTATTGTTGCTGTTGTTGCCTGGGCATTACAGACAGACGGTCGCCGTTTGTAGCAACGACAGAGCCAATTCCAGCTTCCAATAACAACAACAGCGCACAGGAATAGAAAGCAAGAAAAATAGAAAAGAAAAAAAAAAGTAAAAAAGAAGGATTATCCCGGCAATGATCAATATTGAAAACGAAAGAAAGCAAGCAAAAGAGATGAAGACATCCATCCATATATGGGCCAACCTTCAAACTGTCACTATGCGCTTGATGTGTCAGTATAGGGAGTCCAATTTATACAGCGTTGGCGGCTCAAAATCAAGACTTAAATCAACTTGTAGCACCGCCAGAGAATACTAGACATGCCAACGAACAAAGAGGCAAACTGGAAGCTGTTAAGAGAAATGCATTCAGGCATTAAAGAAAGTAAAAATCAATTTGAACTCGAGCAAAACAATTAATATCTCATATAACGCTGCAGTTTGCCGATAGATCTCTTGGTCGCAAGTAAACATTTGTCAATCATGGGTTATGTAACCACAGCGTAGCAACTACTAACCGCATGGAAACCCAAAACAAATCTTTGGGAACGTACCTTCAATCGCTGCGTTGTACAATGCAACTCTATACCCATTCCTGGAAATCTTTGCGTGCTCTTCTATTGTTAACATGCCTCTTTCCCCTGGCTTTCATTGGACCAACATTTATAAAGAAATTTTGTTTCCAATTTATAGTAGTAGCATTTTGATTCTATTTGGCGTGGTTATATGTGGGTTTTCGTTACTACAACGCCCAAACATTTCATCTCTCAAGCATGTTTGTTGCCAGTGTTTTGTCAGCAGTCCATAAGCCCACGACGAACCATATCGATTGACATAAAAGTCCAGCGCAGCTATGTGTGTGTGGGGGGGAGGAATTTGTAGTGTGGGAGTCGTATGCTCATTGCACCTGTTTAGTTTGGTATTTTGTATTTCCAGTTACTATTTATTGTGATTTGGAGCTGTGCAGAACTGAGGGATTTCTTGCTAAAAATGCCCCTCAATAGGGATACAGGAAGTACGCCCCACATTATTTGCCGTAGTCTTTGAAAGAAGTGGTTACACTGATTTTTGTGCAGCTTTCTTAAGCAATATAGTTACGATCCACGATATCTCGATATCTTTGGGAAATGTTCGAAGCTACAGTTACAAAGGACAAATTTGTACTACAGATATTTTGAACGTTGGGAATGTTAAGAAAAAAACTACTGAATGTTTGATTTTTCGTTTCGTGTAAAAGGTTTAGGAGCTCCCTCGTGAAATATATTGATAATTTACTAAGCCTTATAACAATTTTTAATCAAGCACGAACTTCTCACTAAGATTCATCATTTTCTACAAAACTTATATGTCGGCGGATGAGTGTTTTGCTGTGGTTCAGGCTCGCTTCAAAGGCGAAACATGGAGATGTATATCTATTAAAAGTTGTTCGAAGACAACTGGAACCTGAAGTTTATAGCACAATCTGAACGGTTATGTCTTTAAGTAATAACTTAGGCTAATATCATATTTTTGCTTGCTATTTCTATGCAAGCAAAATGCACGAACCACCGTCCTTCGTAGATACATTAAGCTGTGATGAAAAAAGAGATTCGTGCGATGGCTACGTTGTTTCATTTTCTTCTTATTTTTGCTTTAGTTCAAACAGTATTTTCCGGATATTGAAACAGATCCGTGGAATTAAGATCTTTAAGGGATCTAGCTATGTTCCACTCATATGTTGACTAGGCCCATGGGAAACAGATCCCCATAAGACAGACCCCTATAGGGGTTCTTGGCACTATGTTGGCCTACTTCCATGTTGGTCAGACTTAAACATTACTTCTAAGCAAACAGATCCCCTTCAGAACAGATTACTTCTAGGGAAACCTATACAGCTTAGTAGTAAAATAAAATTCGAGAAAAACTGCTAACATGCTGCACTTCTCTCCAGAGTAGTGAAATGGATATACAAAACTGCTTTTAGCTTGGCAGGAATTTAACATAACCAATAAAGCTATATCGAAAAAAATCGTGCTTTTGAAACGTCCTACTTCGACCCATAGGATTGATGTGAACACACCCGAATTCTTACTTTTGCTACGGATCAAACAAAATTTTTGGAATAGTCAATTTTTAAAAATCACGCTGAAAGAGTCTTGCTACGTACCAGGTAATAGGAACTCCAGAAAAATTTTAGGAGCAAACTAGTGTAGTAGAAACCCGTCAAAGAAGTCTCATTCAGATCTCTTCCCACCTAATATGCTGATGTGCTAGACATACTAGACTTCTTACTGCTGCAATGGGACAAACAACATTTTGGGAATAATCACTGTTCAAGAAAGAGGTTGAAGAAGTCTTGCTACATACCAGGTAATATGAACTACATAGATTTCTTCAAAAGTAAGACTACTCTTCTTTGACTGTGCTGATATGCCGTTGCTACATATCCTGTTCCTTGCAGAACTTTGAGGCAAACCGATGCAGCTACGCAGAAGAAAGACATTAAAATGCTGCTGGTTGCGTTTTTCCCTTTTCTCTTCATAGTACTGATATGGACACTCCAGATTTCCTACTCCAGTCTTAATCCATGCAGCATTTTTCGAAAAATCTTTACAGCTTCGTAGAAGGTGCTTAATAGCTACGTTGCCCAACTATATGTGGTAAGCCTGGGCTTTACTCTTGTGAGCAAAATCACGAGCAACTACGTAGAAGCAAGACGTTCTAGAAACCATGAGGACAACTTAGACGAATGTTTTCGATAAAGTATACCAACCTTGGATATTCGCAAAAATGCCTATATAAATGTTGTCTCTTACACCGAACCAAAAAATCGGCTAAATCGGTCTGAAAACTAAGCATAATTGCTTTGCTTAAATATCCACAAAACCTCCAAATATGTATTAACATTACAATCCCTTACATGCAGAACTAACCTTTAATAGCAGAGAATAATTCCACGCATACTAGCTGACTGCAATCTCGAAACACTGCTTATTATTAATAATAATATTTAAACATTACTTCACTTTTATATAAGTGCATTTCAACTGATTCAAAAATAACTCATCTCTGATGATCCGGGATAATGCGCAACAGGCTTCTCCTTAACAGTTTAACAACTATTTTCCAAAGGGTTCGCGCTTGTGGCGTTCGCCAATGACAACCTTCCAGTGCTCAGTGAGAAGTAATCTTTTTATATCCAGAACTAAGCTGCAAGATAATTGCTGTGGGATACTACTAGTTGTCCGTGGGCTATAAGCTTTCGCGTCTTTCACTGTTTACATTGAAGGCGGAAAAGTCAGTTCAAAACGCCAGCTGCAGTAATTTTAGGGGAGGTTTGTCTGATTCTCATAATTAAATCGTTTTATAATTCAAAGGGATGTACCCTTTGCATTTATTGATATTTATATTGTTAATACCATTTTCGCATGTGTTCAGCCACCCCATAGTCAAAGCAATGAATTCTTTGTTATTGTAAAAAAAAAAGTTGTTTTCCGTGCATCATTTATCGGACTGCAGCGAAATATTGGGGCGTGGATTGACAATCGTAGAGGGGTATTGTATATAATATAAATATTGATTTTTATGAAAAATGAAGCGTAATAAAATAAATAATAAATTAACCACATATATACCTGCTCAAGGCAATCCTTCTATTGATTTTTGTAAATTTGCTTGCTTTACGTGCTTTACGCAAAAATTATTAATCCAGAACACCCTCCAGACGGGCTCAAGTTTTACTGTAGGGTTATTTTTCTTTCTGACAATAATTAATAAGAGTGCCTAGGCTACCTTTGGGGAAGCCTGCAAAAATGATCCATACGAGCTCATTTTGATTTAAGTCTATGCTCCTAAAGCAGAGTCAACTTACATAGCGCATGGTAAGCGCACAAAATTCTACCAGCATTTACCTTAACTCTCTCAGACGCATTTATTTTACTATCGCTCTCGCTCTCATTTGCGGTCCTTTTGACTGCGTTATATATATATATAAAAATATGCAAGTTAGAATCATATAATTCAATGATACAAATATACAAATTTTGAGCATCTCTGATGCAATACTAAATCTACAAAAAAATAATTGTGCCTTAACTTGCTTATCACTTCCCTCGCTGTATATTCACTTGATTTTTTAGAATTTATTTATCTCCAAAGATGGCAGTTCCCAGTAATTTCTATTTCTGTTTCTTACTAGAGAACTTTAGATAGATTGATAAATAAGAATAACAAGATGTTATTTCAGTTGAGACAATTACGATTAAATACAGAATACTACATTCTACTGTAAAAAATATAGTTTCTCGTCGCGAAAACAAAGTGACAATGAAATGGCTGTTATTGTGAACTGTACGCCTCCAGGTTAGAAGCGGGCGGCTCCTGCGCCGAGTGCCAAGAGACATCCACTAAATAGACATTTTTGCAATGTTGGTACCGTCTCCAACTTTTTTATCTATCCAGTTGCACTTACGTTACCTCATTTCGGAGTTGTTAGGCATACTGTGGGTGACCAGAATCAGAATCAGAATCAAATATTCATTAGAGAATGTCCTTGAACAGAAAGTATTCCATATAATTCTGAGACATTTTTTTTTTATAAATATATATGCATATGCAGTCTTAGACCAGCGAGATCTCAAAGCTGATGAAAGCTATATGAGCTTATTTAGTTTGAATCGTTTAAGTTACGACTTGGATTTTAGCAAATAACAAACGGTAGTATTCCAGTAGATATTATTGTATTCTGACGTCCAGTTTATAACACTTAAAAGTTTATGATTGAACTACCGTCGTAGAGTTTCTCAAAAATTGCAACATTATTGGAAACAGCATAATAAAAATCTTGTTTTGAAGAATAAAAAAATAAAAACCTAAAATTATTTTTAGGCTTGGTTCACGAAATATTCATACTCTTTATCATTTAAATTGTTTTTTTTTTTTTCAAAATACAAGGAAAATAATTTTTTATTGTCGCGCGAATCCTCCCATATAAACAATAACAAATAGTTCGAAACAAAACAACATATTACTTCGACTTGATTTGTTTTTAGGGGTATTTTAGTTTGAAAGAAATAAAATTTGTTCTATTCTATAAGTTATTATATATAATATATATATTTCGTATTTGAAAAATCGTGAAAATTTTCGCAAAAATTAAGTTAGACACATATAGCCGAAAAACCAAATTAGCATAAATTTTTGGTATTATATTGGGGAATCAACATTTTATGAAGTGTTCTATAAGCAGATCAGACTAAAAAGTATACAAAAATTAGCATAGTTTGGAATTCTGTTCAAGTTGGCGAGGACCAGTAAGCCTAGCCACAAGTTTGTTCTATAAGTATTATAACATTCCTTAAAATTTTTTTAAATTTTTTTTAGTGGAAATTTGTATTGTTTTAGAACTTCGGAGAAGCCTTTTTGAAGAGTCTCAGAAATTGTATTTTAAATATTAAAGATAAAGCCATATTCTCAAGGACATTTCTATTTACAGTGTGAATTAACCTGATTGCGCATTCTTAAAAATGTTTTTTATTTTTTAAGATTTAAATTTTAAAGAAAAAAAATTAAAACGGTAAAGTGTGTGTTTATTGGCTAGTTGATTCGATAGGCTTACAAAAGAATTAAAATAATTAGGTATTCAAGAATGTTTTTTCTTAGCTGAATCTGGTTTGGAATTACCATAAAAAGAGACAAAAGCTAGAAATACACTCGAAACAGCTGCTGGAACGTACTGAAATGGAACAGTTAAGAAATTGAAAGTTCTTCTTAGCAAAGAACAATTGCAGCCTGCTGTTTATTGGCTATTTGATTCTATAGGCTTACAAAAGGTTTAAAAAAACTAGGGATTCGAAGTTATTGTGTCCAAGCTTCATCAGGTTTAGAATTTAAAAGAGACAAAAGCTAGAAATACACTTGAAACAGCTGCTGGAACGTACTGAAATGGAACAGTTAAGAAATTGCAAGTTCTTCTTTGCAAAGGACAATTCCAGCCCGCATCCTTTGCTTAAACGATTGAATAGCAGCGTTTGTGTTTATTGGCGAGTTGGTTCGGTATGCTTACAAAAGGCATACAAAAATTGTGAATTCAAGGATATTGTTTCTTAACTCAAACTGATTTGGAATTAAAAAGATACAAAAGCTTGAAATACACTTGGAACAGCTGTTGGAATGAACTGAAATGGAACAATTAGGAAATTGCAAGGACAATTGCAGCCTGCAGCCACTTGCTTAAGCGATTAAGCATACTCTCTGCTGTGTAAGTGTATGCAACAACAAGTAGAGCCAACGATAATAATGAACATAATGATCATAATCATGTTGTTGTTAATAATGATGATGATGAGGGCAAGCAGCAGTGGCAGTGGCAGTGGCAGCTACAACGGCAACAGCAACGGCCACGGCAACGACTGATGATGGTGATGGCAACGATGGGGATGGGATGGTATGGGTTGGCAACCGTTCGCTTCTCAGACGAATCGGTAGCCTAATCCCCTGTTGTACGACTAATAACATTGTTACGATTAATGCTTTTTCCTTCTTTTTTTTTCATCTTTTTTTCGATTTTATTTATTTATGTGCTGCTGCTGCTGCTGCTGTGGTTGTTGTTGTTGTTACGCTGATGATTTTTCTTATAAGAATCCAACAACAACAACAACAGCAGCAAGTGGAAAAGGAAAAAATATAAAAGAAACTGAAAGAAACGAAACGAAACGAGAAGAAAAGAAAAGAAGCTCTGACTGTTGGCCAGCTTGTAAAATTTGTGGTAGCCAGCGAGCTGGGCCGCAGTTGTTTTTTGGGGGCTTTGGGAGGGTCTACGGATGCGGCTGGGAATATTTTGTGCTGTTGTTGTTGCTGCTACCGTCTGTGCTGCGACTGCGCTTCGTTTTCAGTCCGGGTTCAAAAACAACAACAACAACAACAACAAATAAAATTGATGTAAAAAAAAATACAACAAAAACAACAGCAACAGAAATCAAGTTTTGAAAAGACGGCAGTCTTCGTTGTTTGGGTCCATCGTTTCGGCTGGGCCTCAAGCTTCGTATCTGTTACCGTTTTTGTTGTTGTTTTGGGGATTTTTTTCCTCTTTTTTTTTATCTCGAAAAGAATTCGTTTGATATTAGCGCGCTGAGTCGCTTGCGCTGCTTCATATATCAAAAATTATTATGACGATTTTATGCGTTCGAAATGTCGTCTCATTATAAAAGAAAATAAAACATACATATGAAAAAATAAAAAAAAAAATATGAAAAAAAAGAAGAGTATTGAAGACAGAAATTTAACTTTTGCAGCAGCCACATTTTGTAGATGGTTTATATGGTAAGTATATATGCCAGGAAGTGCAGCTTTGACTGGGGGTGAGACTTTGGCGCTGACTCCGACTTTGGTGCTGGCTTTGACTCCGCATCTGACACTGACGCTGGTGCTGACTCTGATTCCGCCTCTGGTGCTGCTGCTGTTGACTCTGTTGTTGGCTTTGACTCCAACTCTAAATGTGACTCCGATTCTGCCTCTGATTCTGATTCTGCCTCCGATTCGATACCAAAGTAGCTTGCGCTCTTTGAACAACGTTTCTTTTGTATTATTAATTTTTGTTTGTTGTTGTTGTTGTTGTTGCTGCTGCTGGTTGGCTCGTCTTCTGGGCTTTATGATTTTTGTGCGCTGAGCTGTGCATAGTAAAATTAATTATGAGCAACCGCAATAATATATTCATATCGTTTCAAATCGGCGACAGACAAAAAGCCAATTTGTACGCCCCGAAAACGTTTGAGCATACCTCACAGCGCCCGTGCGGCCGTTCCTCACCTTATCGGCCTTACGCACACCATCATCATCATCATTATCATTCTTAACACTTGAATATCTATCGGGCTTTTGTCAACAAACTGGACTTAGAACTGTGCACAGCCAACTGGTTTGCATTTAAGTTTTGGCACGTATCGTAATCATGATAGAGATATGATAGAGATATCTAATATAACTCATGTATCAACATTTTTTTTTTGGATTTTTTGTAAAAAGTGTTAATTTTGTGGGTTTCCCAGTGGATGGCAAAACAGTAGCTAGGTAAAAATTATGTTGCTAATGTATGAGACAACAAGTTTAAAACAAACAAACAGTATTGTTTGATAATTTAAATCAAGTCCTTGTTCATCTGCTAACGAGTTTACAATTTTCAACGAGTTAAGATTGCTAGTAGATAATAGGCAAATCGACGACAAAGCTCTATATGATTTTTAAAATGTTATCAGCAACTACGCTCCGTCCGCATCATTCTAAAAATACGCTTCTCTTTCTTCTCGTAATCGTAAGACGTTCACATAAACTTTTAAATGTGCCAATTTTCAATTATTTTTTCAATGTAGCAGAGTGTTATCAATTTTTAAAACTTTTTGTGCCTAATCTTCAGTTGAGTGGGAAATTACTTGTGCGATTTTCAATTCTCTTGCCAGTACCTAGCAGAGTTCGTAACATTTTTAAATTAGATCTTCAGTTTATTGGCAAAATATGGCCATTCTTTTACTAGAGTTCCAAAAATGATTTTTTTTTACTTTTGTACTGGATCTTCAATACAGCATCAAAAAATATTTTCTTTTCTCTATATTCATCTGCCAGTATGAATGGGTATCTTGTGGAGTTCTTTACATTTTTGTAAATTTTGGAAAAATTATAAAAAATTGCAGGAAATCTGCGCAATTTTCAATTCTTCTATCAATTTTGTTGGATATTTATCAATCTTTAAAAGTCTTTGTGCTAGATTTTCGGTACATTCTTTTGCGATTTTGAAATCTTTTGCGATATTCAACTCATTTGCTAGTAAAGATCGCTATCCAGCAGAGTCTTGTACATTTTTTAATTTTATCTTCAGCATAGTGCTGAACGCTTGCAATTTTTCTACTAGAGTTCCGAAAATGTTTGTAAACCTTCTTACTGAATCTTCAATATAGTGCCAAAAAAATATTTCGCTATTTTTTTGTGAATTGATATGTAGTAGAGTGTTGTCAATATTTGTAAATTTTGTCGTACAATCTTGAGATGAGCTTTGTCACAGTGAAAAGAAGTGCTTATAGCTTTTTATTTATAAGAAACAATTCTATCGCAATTTCCAATTTTTCTGTCAATGTAGCTTGTAACAAGAATACAATAATTACATTTTTTATAATTATTTACACAACTACCAAATATATTCACAATTTGCAATACATCTCCAATGCTTGCTTATGGTTGTCAACTATTTTCCTACAGCTTTTATCTCTTCAATTATTGATGAACCATAGGGGTCAGGTATATGATTTAAAAAGATTTTTCAATTTGCGAATCTTAGTCGAATAGGATATGATAGGTAGCAGTGACCTTTCTGTGTGTCTCTCCCTTTTTATTATATTATTTTCCTAAGCATTAAGCTAATATATAGCGGTTTTATATAATCCAACTCAATAGATGTTATAATACTTCTTTTAAAATGATTTGATATCTTTAAAAGCTTTAAGTGATAGTTCAGCTATAATATATATCATATTTATTTTGTTTTTCAAAGATTAGTTAGGATTCTTTGTTTTTTATCTTTTGTAAGTTCTCAAAAGAACACTCAATACTAAATTCAGTCCGAATGCTGCTGAGCAGCTCTCATAACTGAACTAAAACCCCTGATATTTTGCAATATTACGCATACGCGCTGTAAGCCAACTGTAGACAAAATACTATCATACACTTGACCCAATCTACATAACACATGACAGCCCAATCAATGTCATAGATACTCTTAATAGAAATTGAAAAATCCCTACACAAGAACAATATAGTTTCATATTATACAAAATTCCATAGCTGCTGTCCAGCGTGGGGAGCTAGGTAACTAGTTCAAAGGCAACGTTTGGCATTGTGCGGCATTTCCGGTGCAACAGAAAAGGAAATTTTTATGACGTCAATTATAACAGCGGCAGCAACAATATCTATATATTGTTTATGTCTACGTATGGGTTGAGATAGTGCCGCTTTTCAGGTAGCTGCCACAGCTTGCGGGCCTCTTAAGCATACCATGACAGGTATAGAAATACCCTAAAAAATTATTAATATGCAAACACAGCATAAACAAAGGGGGAAAAAAATCACACAAGAAACTATGCATTTTTGATGTCTTTTCTTATAATTTTTTTTTTCGAAATTTCTGAATAAAATTCAAAACAATATAAGAAAAATAAAATAAAGCGCGCTTTCTAATAAAATATTATGAGATATTGTTGGATTGTCGTCTCCGTCCCTGTGTGTCGTCTGTGCTTCGAGACCTTGTGGCAGTCTTCACTGTAAAAAGAGCAGCAACAGCAGCAGAAGCAGCAGCAGCAGCCAATTTGGAAACACTGTTGGAGAGCTGAAATTTGGGCGCGTGTCACGTTTTAGGCTTAAATATATCCCAAAGTGTCTTTAATGCTTAACCACGGAGTTGCGCTTAGTAGGAAAATCTCGACTTTTAAACACCCCCGTACGACTGGCGCGTGCCGCAATATGTAGCAAGATTATCAAGTTTCAATAACTTTTGTGCAGGTTCGAACAGCTGGGGCTGCAGTTTGGCACAGTTTCAGCGTGTGTCTTTTGGAAATTCGATCGGTTGTACTTAATAGTTGTGTTGCAACAGTTTCGAGGCTTAGGCTGAACACACAATTAGTGCTAAATGTCAAAGTTTTTGATACACTTTTATTTGTAATTAGAAAAAAGGTTATTTATTTGAAGGTACTTAAGCGTTTACAGTAACTGAATCAATTTTCTGATATATTATACATAAAGGGTGATTTTTTAGCAATATTATTTTTAATTTACAAAAAAAGTTTATTTATTTCAGGACACTAAATCGTTTTCAAAAACTGGATATCTTTTCTAACAATCGTAATATTCAAACAATTTTTTCGCTTCTATATAAAAGGTGTTTTTTTAGCAATATTATTTTTAATTAAAAAAAAGTATATTTTTTGTAAGAAACTTAAGCGATTTGAGAAACGGCAAAAGTTTTCTGATAAATCTTTGAATCTAAGCTATTTCTGCGCTTCTACATAAAGGGTGTTTTTTTAGCAATATTATTTTTAATTAAAAAAAGTGTTTTTTCATTTCAAGGAACTTAAGTGAATTCGGTAACTCGAAAACTGTTCTAATAGATTGTGCTTTATAAAATTGATAATTTTTTACCAATACTATTTTTAATTTAAAAAAAAAGTGCATTTAGTTCAAGATACTTAATAGTTATCAGTAACTAAAAAACTTTTCTAATAGCTTAGCAATTTCTGTGTTTCTACATAAAGGGTCATTTTTTACCAGTATTATTTTTAATAAAAAAAAATGTTTTTCATTTCAAGGAACTTAAGTGATTTCGGTAACTCGAAAACTGGTATAATAGAAGTGAAATTTAAACAATTTCTTTGCTTCATAAAATTGTTGATTTTATAGCAATAAAATTTTTAATTTACAAAAAAAAGTGCATTTAGTTTAAAATACTTAGTAGTTTTCAGAAACTGTAAAACTTTTTAAAAGATCTTTAACCTTAAGCATTTTTGCGCTTCAACATAAAGAGTGATTTTTAAGCAATATTATATTTAATTTAAAAAAATGCATTTATTTCAAGATACTTTCTTTACGTTTCGCGTTACTAAAAAACTTTTCTAACGATCTAGTTAAATTTAAACAATTTCTGTACTTCCCATGAAGGGTGATTTTTTTTGGTAATATTATCTCTTGGTATTAATTAACAACGGCAGCAGCTACCATGGCGTATGCTCATTTTAAACATTTTCAATACAGTACAAAATATTTCGCCATTTTCAATGCTACTGCCAGTTAAGATGGCTATCTAGAAGAGTTCGGTGAGTTTTTTTGTTATTTTATGCAGGACTTTGAAATGAAATTTAAATTCTTCTGCTTATATAGCTGATTAAAGATCTTTCAACAAAGGTCAGCTCTACAGCTTAACCTCAAAATTAACTTGAAAATTTTTTGCTAGGTAATGCAAGACACTATTATCTCGACTCTTTCCCATTGTGAATTGATACGGTTTTAAGAGGTTAAATATATTGTGGTGCGGAATAACACAAGAACGATATTTTAAATAAAATGTTTAAATTTTTTTAAAGTCATATCGGAATTGTTTCATTCAATTGGTATTGCGATTTTTTTGAAGAACATATTGTTTAGCTGAAAAATGCTATAATGCACTCTGAAATATGTACAAATAATGGAGTTATTGCTTTCCCCCCGAACTGCAGCTTTAATTTGTAGAAGTTTGTGGTGAGCACAATTTTGATGCAAACAATAAAAACCATATAAATTTTATTAGTCTACAAAAAAAATTTTTGTGGAAACAAGAACTAGTTTTCTAAAAAGCCATGCTTTAGGATCAAAAAATAGTTTTTAGAAGAACTTATGATGGAAAATAAAATGTATGTCTCCTAAGTACGAATAATTTAAAAAAGATGAAGAAAATCGGTACAATAATTTGTTTGCAATCGTGCTCGGTACCTGCACTTTCGGAAAAACATGATTTTAAGATAATTATGATGAAAGTTTCAAATGTAGTAGAAATAGTTTCATGACAATGCGCCATTACTTGGCTTTGAATGCACGGATTTTGTTTTGAATTTAGGGATACACTGTTAAGGATGTGTACTGTCAGATAAAGCAATAAATTTTTGTTTTCGATTTATCGACCAACCACTACGTATAGACCCCAAAGCTTAAGAGTTAAATTGCGAAAACCCCCATTGCATACAGAAAAAGTGGCCCCATTGGTATTATTCAACCGAAGTTCGGAATTGCAAAAGTTACCTTGATTTGATTTTACCTAAATGGAATAGCCATTGAGCTCCAACGCATCATTGGTTTCGACAAAATGGTGCCACGAGGCATACAACACGCGAAACAATAGCCCAATTAAGCGGCAAGATCGGTGAGCAATTCATTTCAGGTTTAGGAACGGTCAGTTGACCAACTAGCTCATGTGATTAAACTTCTCTAGACTATTTTATTGTGAGACTATATTATGGCTCATATCTATAGTGCCAAACCCGCAACGATTGATACACGAAAAGCAATTATTGTAACACTTATTCGTGAGATGCCTGCATATTTTGGAAAGGGTATTGCATGCGATAATTGTATCTATGAACTATTGACGATGACTGCATGACTATCTATGCTGACGCCGCTGCCAGCATTACTCTGAAGATTGCTTAAAAAAAGATTAATTTATATTTCTAAACTATCGTACCATCGCTTCAAGAAGTAAGCACGGTGTTATCCCCATTAATATTCGAAAGTAATCGGAACCTTAACTTAAGAGCCAAATCCAGATGGTGGTTTCTTTAAGTCAAGAATATTTACTTAGGCATATTATTGGAAGCTATGCCAGCGTTTGGAAAATGTAGTCACCAGTGCTGCTACGGGGCATGGAACCACCGTGTTCGGTTTCAAAGGTACACTACCACCATCCACCCGAAGGCCAGAAGTTAGTTCAAGTGAGTTAAACTTAAATATAATCTTTTTAGCAACTCAAACAAATTCTTGAATTTTAAAAATTAAATTTCAAACTCCTAAAAAATCACCCTCTACTTTGCATAGCTTATGCCAGCGGAACAGCATATTTACATTTGTGAAGAATTCCATTGCTTATAGAAAAATTGCAAGTAAATTAGTAATCCAGCTCGTTGCGCTTTTCCCTACATTATTTTTACAGTGTATTTCAAAGTCTATGTTGCCTGATCTCAAGATTTTCCACTTGTTTTCGTATGTTCATTGCTGCACTTTTCATGTTCATGATGCAATGAAGTGAACAAGGTGTCGCAAGGCAGTGAGTGCACTTGCTTGACTGCGCAAAAAACTGGTCCGATGTATTTTTAGGTGAAATCAAAATTATTTCAAATTGCTTACGATATGAAATTGAAATTATTTTATTTGATAAATTTATTTATTTATTTATTTTTTGTATTTTGCTTTAGTCTAGTAGCTACAGGGCCGGTTTTACGCAAATACTCACTGTATTGCCAACGTCAGGGGCGCTACGTTTTCAAGAGCAAAATTGCAAGCTATAATTAATAGAAATGTGCAAGAAATCGATAATAACGAAAATCTTTATCTAGCTATATATAAAAAGCGAATAAACGAAGGAAAGTATATTCTCCTGGGGCCAAACAAATATCTCGCACTGTCTGAGAACTAAGCAGAAATTGGCCCTGTCTACACATTAAAATTAATTAAAAAATATCAACTTTTTCCTCTTTTTTCTTAGTTGAAGTGTTAGAATCTTTCTCAACTGAATCTTGCCAACGAACTTGATTCGACGTCAAATATTTCCCATCGCTCTCGCCTCGTTTTCGTAAATCTACTCAACATTTCAAAGTGTTTAAGTAATTAAAAAATTTAAATAAATTTATTTCCCTTAACTATGCTGTGGATGCTTCAAGGTGGTGCGTGAAGATATTCTCTTTTCATAGCTGTTCAAAGACAACAGGGACAACACTTTTTAAATCGGAAAATTATTAAAATGAAATCTTCCTTTGAGACGATATGATCGATGTAATGCAATGATTAAAATAAATTTCATGAAACATTGACTGCACTGAAAATCGTTCTTCCACTGAGTATGAAGAAAATTTTATAACAGCTTTTCGAAGAGTAAAGGGTTATAGCCCAATCGGATTGACAATGTCTTTCATTAATAGAGATTAACTTTGACAAAAAATCTTTTTGCTAGCTATGTCAGTGATTTAGGTAATTACTATGGACTAATTTTTTAAAGAAAAATATTCCAAAATCTCTAATACTATATATTTCTCTATATTTTCTTCTCCAATTTGAAACTTTTCTGCATTTTGAGCGAAAATAAAGCTTCTATAAGAATTTATATAAGTATATGTAATGGCTCTATCTCGTGTCTTGCCTCCATTTGCGATAATTCTACCACCACTGCGTCGATGAAGAAAATTTTATGCGAAAAACCGAAACACTATTTCTGTATTTAGTTCTCACAATCTTAACACGTTCAACGATAGATAAACGATTCATTTTGCCAAGTCTATATGCTCTTAAAATGGTATTGAAAATCCCAGCCAATGAAATGGATAACCCTATATATTGTGGGGAGCTCTATTCGTTTAACTGAATCTTAGCTATAATCTTCAAAATTATTGAAGAAACAACGTAGGAACTGCAAGATTATATTCATTGTTGTTGTTGTAGCTGTTTCGGTGCTCCAGCTATTGTTTGGACTTCCGACACAGAAGGGCCTGCGTCAATTCCGATGTGTAAGATTAACTGCCGTGGGAATACGGATTCTATTCGTAGATCCGTTCGCTGGCAGCTAGAGTCCAGCTAGCAAGTACCTTCTCGTCAAATCAGAGAGCATTTTTCTTGTTGGACTCCACAGCATAAAAACCATGAATAATGTTTAGGCTAACCTGAGCACAGAAATCTCCACGTATAGTTGTGGGCAATGAATCGGCTGGATTAGCCAATCTTGATCCTATTCGAAACCATCTACACCACGGGAACCACGTGCGTTCAGAGTAGTTGACCAAACCGTAAAAAAAGGGGCGGCTAAGTAGATAAACTTAGTGTTTCTACAACAATTCCCTATATGCCCAAGTAAACTTCAGGATGACCAATTAGCCCTTTAGCTCGAAATGCTTAACGAGCTGAGAAGTGAACAGCGTCAGACTTAAGCATGATACCATGATGCCTACCATGTTGGCAGCCTTTGAGAGAACTTCTATAGCGTACAAGTATATCTTCTAAGGAAATAGGTAGAATATCTATAGGAATACGTTAAATCTTTATTTAATCTTTTGTATCTATACGGATAAACTAAGTATGTGACTATCAACAGAGGACTATCTAAATTTATCGAAAGCTTGCAAAAATGTCGCACGAAAATGATTTTTGAAATAAAAAAAAATAATTTGGAGGTTCTGCTTAAAATATGTCGAATTTATTATCTTATTTGGTAAGTATTTGGCAGAAAATAATTATTTTTTTGATGCAGGTTTATGATTAGGTAAGATAAGTACACAGCAAAAGGAAAAATGAGCGTGGGAGCGCCAAACAAGCAAATGTGTGTAAGAGAGTTAGACGATTAAGACCTCTGCGGGCGTTGACTGCTCTGCGGCAAAAATTATACAAGCAAATATTTCTTTTTATGTGTAAGTAGTTGCAGTCAGTATGAGCACAAATGAGCGCCAGAGTGCCTAACTGGTAATTGCGTGTGAGAGAGTTGATGCATTGAGATTTGTGCGTGTGCTGGCTACGCTGCGGCAGAAGCTAACGTGTGGATTGTTAACTTTAAGTCTGACCAACGCCGGATTAAAGGATTCTTTGGAATAGATATGGTTTTTTAAGCTTAGATATTAAAGATTTGATCTATGGATGTACTACTGAAAGCTGCAGAAAAGATTTACACAAATTGGTATGAGTTGGGCGGTTTTAAGGAGATGTCTGC
Organism: Chymomyza procnemis; assembly: GCA_035046065.1. NCBI lineage: Eukaryota > Metazoa > Arthropoda > Insecta > Diptera > Drosophilidae > Chymomyza > Chymomyza procnemis. The sequence goes on along the minus strand of JAWNOJ010000021.1, from coordinate 37,336,235 downwards.
AATACGTGCCTATCTCGAAGAAACTGTAGATTCTAAGAAGAGTTTGCGTATTCGCCATAGATACTTCAATTTTTTACTGGTCTACGCCTGAACCAGTAACTCCACAGCTTATTTACTCATGACACCCTTAACTTACACTTGGTTAAAAGGATTGCCCAAAACTTGAAGGGTTTATCTTACAAAAGCGCCTTATGACGACTGTTTATGTAACTCTCATGCTACGAATTTTCATTAACAAAAATGATTTGTATTACAAAAACAAATAAATCAGTTCATCCAAGAAGAGAGAGAGAGAACCTACAGCAGCTACAACAACAATAACAACGATCGCTACCATGCTGCGCCGAATCAGTATAAAAACCATGAAACTTGGGAAACCCGGTTCTGACTGCAGCTAAGGGTATGGGGGCTGCTGAGTGGATAGCTGGCTGGCTGGCTTGCTGGCTGTATAAATGCATGGATGAATGGCTGAATTGGCTCATTGGATCATTGGCTCGCTCCCTAGCTGGCTAACCAAAAAAAAAAAAAAAACAGCCAAACGGCCAAGCAGCAACGCAACAAAATCAACAAGAGGCATACAAATGATGCAGAAGAGGGGCAAGTTGGCTTGATCGACAGCCAGTCCGGGTAGTGAGTTGTTGCATGGCCGTTCATCATATACCCTTCAGTCCATTTAACACGTTTGTGACACTAATCCTGCCTTGATGAAACTAATTTTTTCATGTGGTACGGCCTCCACAGTGCCAGTGATTTATTTCAGCGTGCGCTGCGTGAACGCTGCAACGGAATGGAGCGGACGGAACGGAACGGAGCACAGCGTCGCGACGCGCTTAGACAAAGTAAGCCAGACAGTGGTCAACTGACGAAATGAACGCACCAAGAGATTGACTGACTCGACGAACTGACGGAACGGCTGACTGAGTGACTGACTGACTGACTGACCGATGAAACGACGCACGACTGACCAGTTGACAGCGTGACTGACAATATGCAGAGTGTACACTGAGAGAAATAAATTGCTTCTTGGTGTTGCTTACGCTTTGACTTGAAGATAAAAGCTGAAAAACTGGGGGTCTACTTTTGCTGTTGTTAAGGAGCATACAAAACTTGACAATGTTCTCTCACTTGCTCAAGAAAGTCTCTTAATTAGTTAAAGACACCACCATTTGGCTGCGGTTATAATCTCTAACTCACTCTTCTCTTCGAGTCGCTATTAAAAGGGAAAGAGGGAATACAATATAGAATAAGTTTTCTTCTCTAATACTCTTCAACTGACCCTTCGCACATGTTCATTAATCTAAGATTTCGTCGGAAACTCTCTATGTTTAGTACAAAATCTAAAGAGCTGAAGAATATATTATCATAATCGCATAAAGATATATTAATATAATGATATAAAAATAGAATAATTTATTAATATAATATGATATAATAATAGTAAGAATTATAAAAGTATATATACGATTTTTGGCTTACCCTACTTATCTGTAGGGTAGATTCAAATATTTTTATTGTTTTCAAGCTTCAAATCGGCTTGAAGCTTAAGAAATCACAAGATTGTAGCATATGAGAAAGTGGTTACTGATCAAGGGTGCTACCACTGATAGGAAAAAAAAGTGGCAGGGCGTCGGCTGCTTGTAAAAATAAGAACAATTGTATTCCGCAGGAAATTAAACTAAGTAGCTGGCAATGGAAGTTTTAAATTAAGTATGAACTCTGGTCCAAACTTACTCGTGCATTTTTCCTCAAAAAATTCTATCCATAGAATATTATTTTATGATTATCTCAGCTAACTGTAATAGGATTCTATTGAAATTTGATATCTAAGGAAAGATTTCTTTATTTCACACATTTCATTTTTGTTATAGAAAACTGTAGCATTGAAAATGTAGAAAATACAGCGCTTTGAAAATATTTAGATGCATAGTTTATTCAAAAGTTTGTAATCGCTGAAAATATAAAAAAAATGTGACTTTTGTTATTTACTTATTTAATTAATTTAGGGGTACAGCTAAGTCCACTTGACCGTAAGATTAAACGATTTAAAAAAGTTAAAATTATGAAATAATAAATAATAACGAGGTAAATATAATATTAAACTAATCCGTATTCCTAACCCGATGGGTGAATTTACAGATTTTAATTACCAAATTTGTTTAGTTCTAACATTCAGGTATTCCTACATAGAAGAAGACTGACTAAATTAGTTGAAATCTCTGCAGATTCTAAATATAGATTCAGCTGAGTCTATTATATTATTATATAGATCTTTGACGTTCTTGCACCAAATTAATTTTCATGAATATTGTTATAAATTTTATGCAAAAATGCCTTAAAAATAAATTCTATTATTAAATTATTGTGGGTTTAATTATGATATATGCTCTTACGATTCCATCTAAAAAAATATCATAATTGCAACATACCATCTCCAAATGTCGTAGCCACTGATGATGGATGGAATGTTTATATAGCTTTTCAAAATACAAAGGGCGTCGAAGCGAGATATATATGTTGTAAATTAATTACCTTTCATAAATAAAAGCCCATACAGCTCATTGTTGATAAATTAAGGAAAAACCCGTTTTATTTGCTAATTACTAGCTTGATCAAAAATTAACCATAATCAGCATATTCGCGGGCATCTGATTTGCAATCTCTTTTTTTAACTTTCACAAATAATATTAAAAATCAGCACAATTTTTCGTATTTTCGATTTATAGGAATTAAAAAAGTATTATCCCTATCGATAGCCTAAAACGAAAAGTAGACCACTAAAAATTATCGAATAAAGTTTAGATTTTTAATTCAAGTCTCAAAAAGACTTCAAAAATATGCATAGGTTTTGAAATTCTCATAATAAAATACAAAGAAATGACTGCTGCAGAAGCAGCAAAGATGAAGAACTAGCTTCCGTAGTGCACTTCTTCAGTGCCTGGTAAGACATAATTAGACATAATTAGGTAGATTTACAACTAAGACTTCTCATTCTCCATACTCTAGGCGAACTAGAAACTATAAGTCCGTATAGGATGATTGTACTATTACGGCTGGAACACTTTTTAAGTATACCTCTGGTAGCAGGGCTTTAAATAAGTAGGTTTTGTAGGTCTAAATTTGCTGACTTGTACCTAAGCTAAGGTAACCTTCATCCAGTGAAATTGGATTAAAATCTTTTTTTGTTTCTTACTTCTTGAATATATACAGTGCTGGTTTTTAGGTCAGCATCCGCTTGAAACTTACCTAAGGTAACCTTCATCTGCCAAAATTGGTTTTGTAGATCTCTGTGGGTCTCAGTCGGTTAAAATTCAAATCTATATTTAGTAATTTAGGGTGTTATCCTCATAAAATTATTTTTTATTACCTCAGCTGGAACTTGGGCAAAACATTAAAATAAAAAATTGATTTTGAATATAAATTGCTGAAAATGCATGACATCAGGGAACCTCTGGAAACACTATAAGATTTTCAACTTGGATAGATACATGCAAGCTGCCTCCCCAGACTTGCAACTACAGATCTAAAATATCGGCAATTATAAAGCTTAAGACGAGCTCATCAAAGTGGTCTCCCATCTGGTGGTACCCTTGCTACTGAGTAGCTGCAAAAGTCGTCCATTTGTCTTCTCTTCATATCCCTCTTTCGATGAATTACGAAAGTATCCCATGGTGTATCCCTTATATAGCCAACTACTTTCATTCATTTTCAAAATCATTTTTTATATATAAAATTTTAAAGAAAGAGTTCTCACAGTGTACAAGTTGCAGTATCTGAGTTTCGAGTTCTCAGCCGCTGTCTTCAGCTGCTGTCTCCATACTCACTTCGTTCAGCTTCTGCTTGAACTCACACCCAAGCAATTCAAAAGGGGCTCGGACTTGGTCTGCGTTTCGGTCTTTGCACTTCGATCTGTTAGTTGGGTTTGGTCTTGGGTACGGTCTTGAGATCGCTTGCTGTGATATGTATGACTATATCTCTGGCATGATCTTACCACAAATTAGTTTGGTTAGCTGCCGTTGCTCTAATTGTTGCTCGCTGCCGACAACGATGACGATGATGATGACGATGGCGACGACGACGACGACGACGACGACGACGAGTTTGACTCCGACTGCGACTCCGACTGCTGCTCGACACTGATTGTGTCTCTTGGCTTGGCCGTTGCCGGTCGTGTCAATCATTAAATTGTATGGCTGAAGCGTGGTAAAGAGCAGTTCCAGCTCCTCGCAATGCGACAGTGCAATGTCATGCTTCATTTCCTGACTTGTCAATTTCTTTGCCATCCCAAAAATAAAAAAAAAACGGAGACGAAAGAGTGCGCTGTGTAGAAATCTGCTCATAAGTTTCCATAAGCTGTTTACGTACAGCGGCAGCGCACAAACCAGAAAAATTCAAAATTGATTTTTCTTTTCAAACTTGCCTCTTTCTTTTACTGCTAGCTTTCTTTCAAGCTATATTTTGTTTTTTTTCTTTCTTTCTTTATCATTATTATTATTTTTATTATTATTATTATTTATTTTCTAAGATTTCTTCCAATGTTTATACTACTTGCTTACAGCATACGCGACACTGATATAACAATTTCCAATAGATCCATCTGGTTGGCATCATCCCAGCCATGAATCGCCCAAAATTAGTTGGCAATAAAGCATAAACAGAATGAAAATAAAAAAAATCGAAGAAATAAAAAGAAAGGAAACCAATAATTTTTATTTTGAGACAAATTTGAAACTAACGAGTACCGTTTAATGCGCCCAAATGAGTAAGCAGCATCGGAACAGGTGTCTCCAATGTCTCTGGGAGCAGGGGTATGCACACACACAGACAGACCTCATCGAGGTGTGAAAGCATAATGGGATGAGTCCATACATGGCTTGTTGTAAACGTGTTTGGAGATAAGCGATGTGCTGATGTGCATACCCTCTATGTAGGGTATAAAAATATAATAGATGTTTTAATCGTTTATTTAAATTTTCCGTGAAGATTGTGGCATGTAGCTGCTGGTTTGACGCGGCCTGAGGATTTTTTTACACAAAATCAAACGAAAACTCTTCCTATAACACTTTTATCTTATTTTTTAATATTCAATTGAAATATAACTTTCTTTATTTGCCATATGCAGTCGGCCATTTTTGAAAAAAAAAATCATAAAATCTCCTTTACGGTTCGAAAAATCTCGATGATGGTTTCGATTTCTTGTATGCCAAATGAGTTTGTTGAGCTTCAAGTTACCTTTTTCAGAATATATATTTAATTTATAAAAATATTTTGCTTACTACGTAACCATTTTTTTTTGGCGTTACGTTACATAGTTGAGAAAATGTTCGAAAATACTAGCTTTTTTAAAATTATATTTTTTTTGTACTTTTTAGAATGAGTGCTAAGTTTGCCGTATTGTTTTAGAACCAGAGCGGCGTATGCCTTTAGACTGGTTAAAGCAAATTTTTTTTCTGCACCCTAATAAACTGGCGTTACGTTATGCTAAGTTACCAAAATATTAACAAAAAAAGCAGGAAAAAATTCTCGGTTTTATAGTTTTATTTTTCTTTCACTTTTTAGAACTATCATATTATTGGAAAACCAAAGCAACAGCCTAATAAACTGGCGTTACGTTATGCTTAGTTACCAAAAAAAAAACAGGCGAAAATACTCGCTTTTTTAAGTTATATTTTTTTTTTTACTTTTTAGAATGGTTCTCCAAACTAGCCAGTATAGGAGAACCAAAGCAAAGCATATCTTAAGGTTGGTTGCTTGTACAGCCTAATAAACTGGCGTTATGTTGCGTTCACGTATTACTAAATAACAGACAAAAATCCTAATTTTTCTAAAGTTTTTTTATGTTAAAATTATTTTCAAAAGAAGCGTGACATTACTCAAGATTTTGTTAAAAAAATTAAAACTATTTTTAAGGATCATTCTGATATTTGTGAGGTGGGAGCCTACCGGCCTAACCTAAACTAAAACTATTTTCGCTTAATTTTAGAGTCTAGCATGACGTTACTGCATTTTGTGATAAAAAATTGAATAGAAATATTTAGTTTTGGATTTAATTTTCATAAGTAAGTCATTTAGGTAGATGGTTTTTTTTATGGAACGCCAAATTTATCATGCATAATTGGCCATATTTTTGGACGCCCGGATAACTACAATTTGTAGTTTTTTTAAATCGTAAATGACTCATTACCTTGGTCAGACGTTTTTTTTTTATGAAAACGTAAAAAATTTTGGTCTTGGCTTATTTTTTGCCAAATACTTAAAGGTTACTTCGACATCGGTTTTTAAATTTTTGTTTTTCTTATAGAACGCTTTATGAGTTTACTGCGCTTTAGACTCCATTTTAATTAAATATTTTTTTTCATATTTTTTTCAATTTTAGCAATCAAACAAAAACCGATTTTGTATGGTTTCTAATATAATCTGTAGATTTCGGAGCCAAAGCGACAAATTATATAAATAAAGCTACATACTTTTTTAAATATTTAAAAGAAAAGTTATGGGAACCCTATGAAGAGAATTCGATTTATTTTTGAACATTTTACCATTTGATGCTGGTAATCTTTAAAAATACATATGTTTACCTTTTTTTAAAATTTCAGTGCAAATTATTTGATCATTAAAAACCAGCTGAAATAGTATGACGAACTCTAGGTCTATTACCAGCTTTGTTCGCAAGATCTTGCATTTTTTGGCCGTAAACTTAATATTCATGTACAAGAGATTTAAAGATTTTATTCCATTTTCTCACAAAGATCTCTAGTAAGAAGTTTAGATGGATAGTTAAGATAATTTTAGATTGATACATGCTATTATGGGCCTCGGCAGCGTAATGGTAACGCAGTGGTTCGATTCCACCCTGCATTTATCTAGCAGTTGCTCTCTATCAATTCAAGATACCGCCAAATGGATTCGGCTATAAGCTGTAGGTTCCTGTTCTCTTCGAAAAGCTGTGGAAGTGTGTCAAAAAGATATCTCTTAATTATATTCAATTAAATGCAGTATTTATGTATTTTAAACTGCAACTATTTCTCACTCTAATGTATAGCATAATTTTTTCCGCGCATCATTTATGCAACTGAAGCGAGCCAACCAAGCAGTGGCTGACACTCTAGTCTATTTTCTAAAATAATCCATTAAATAATTTTACGTAATGCTCGAAATACCGACTTATGCATTTTGAAAATGTTTTTAAAAATATTTACATTGTTCATTTTCTTACCTAATGACAGCAACAAAATAGATATAATCTCTCCGCATCTTCGGGATATCCCTTTTAATTGTAGCTCAAAAAGGTTTGCTCTTTAAACAATGCAAGATAAACATGAAACACACACGAAAATGGATTTCCCATTAATTTGTCACAATAACCAAAAGTCTGAGAACTTGCTACCGTCTTCAATTTCAACTACATTATCGGAGCCTAGAACTGGTTTGGAGTGTATGCACACAAGACATCAATCAATCAAGCGTTGTGGCAACAGGCGTGTTAGTCCATTAAAATAGAGATCTCTGGGCGGTATGTTGGTCCCAAGTTTTTCAAGTTTTAGATAATTTGAGTCAGTCAGTGCAAAGTATAAAATCGGTTCACTTTGTTAAAAAAAACTGTCTAATCCTGTAGAGAAAAAAGTGTTGAGATTTAAGCCAATCTATTGCAATAAATTCAATCGACTGCTGCTCACTGGGCCTTGAGCTGCTGCTGGAACTGCGACTGACCCAATAATGTTCGGTTGCTTGCTACAATTATCAAGTGCAGCAAAATAGAAAAGAAAATATTAAACAAGTTATAAATCCCTGAGCTCAAGTAGCTACAAAAACAACAGAGCGTACTGAGCCGAGGACTAACAAAGTGCTTCGGGGGGAAGTGAGCTCAAGGCAGGTTTATTAAGTCAGGCATAGATTTTCCAAAAGGCGTAAAACCGTTGCCCCTGTTTCCAGTTAATTTCCACAGACTCTAAAACAAAAGCCGTTGGCATATTTACCACGTAGGTAGTTAGGTACATCCAAGCAATAGACTTAGCCACAAGGAACCTGAGGAACCTTTTGAACCGCACGAACCGCCCGCTCATAAACTCATAATCACCTTGGCTTATGCTTGCACAAAAGGACGTATCCTTTTGGGCTCAAAAGCCGTTTGCAATATAATTATAATGTTCAACTAAAGCGTGGTTTTCAATTGGACTCGGCACGACGCGACTCGAGTGTGGCTATGGCAACAGACGGTAGCAATGAAGCCAACAAGTGTGAGTGAGCCTATGCCGTAGGCTGGCACCGACTATGCAATGCACTAAGGCAACACTTTTTGGGCAAAGTTGCTAAATTATTTGACTATATTTAATTATATTTCGAAGAGAGCCTAGAAGATGTCTTATCTTTGGAAAATTTCAAAATTAATTTGAAAAAAAATGTAAACAGCTTTGGAATCGTTATTTTGCACTTGGAACAAAATCGACATTTGCACAAATCTTTGCAGTTTGACAGTGTTGGAAATGCTTCCAAATATGAAATTATGATAATAATAGTAATAAAGTAACTATAATAACATTATCTATTTTCTCAACAGCCAAAAGGCCTACGTTGCGCTGCTTTTAGAACAGCACTTTGACCTTATGAAATGGAGTATTCCTTAAAATTTCTAGTTTTATGACTAAAATAAAGAAAACTCGAATGAGTTATGATGCATATCATATTTAAAAAGTTCTTATAAGAAAAACTAAACTTCAAGAGAAAAACTAAGGTATTTTGTACTTAAAACTAAAAATTCAAACTTAATTTGTCTGCGAGTTCAAAAATCTCTAAATTCTAACATGTAAATGCTATTTTAAGTACTTTTGTTTCAAGGATTTTATTTCCCCATTGTTTCCGTTTGGATTCCCAGTTCTACTTGAACTTCCAAACGAGTTGAGTTTTACTTTTTCTTTGGCGCCTTAAGAATATTCAAAATTATGCCTCCATAGAGCGCTTTTTGCGAATTTTAACGAAAAAAATACAAATAATATTTTAACTTTTTTATTCAAAATTTTTTAATTATTTTAAACCCTCTGCCTAGCACTAGCACAGCTAGCATTTGCTATTTGCTATTTGCCTAAGTAACTTAATTTTAAGTAAAAAGATCGCTGTTCGGATTCGACTTTAAACTGAAGCTTGCTGTTCTCTGCGAACAGCTATATCCATGCTTCGATATTGAAGCGATGACCATGGTCAAGGGAAATACATTTAAAAATTTACAGCCAACCTGAATGAAATCTACTCGATTAGAGGTGTGAGTTAGCGACAACCAATAAAGGGCAATAAATTCATTTATTTTTTTTCACCTTAAAGAGTTAATTTTTATCTGTTTTAAGCGCTTAAATAGTTCTCTTGTAGTTAAAATGAAATTCGAAAACGTAGTTCCTTTTTTATGAAAAATTATAGTGTATTGCTCGTGACGGTTATATGCACTTAGAAATTTCTGGAAAATTCCTTATTTTGAATAAATTTAAAGTATCTGTTTTGTAGATCTGGCAAATCTGCTATAAACTACGCAAGACTACAACGAGTTGTTTCCGTAAAAATCTATAAAAATAACTACTGCAAGTGTTGGCTGATTTTTAGACGCAAACAAGAAAAATATCTTATGAAGTCAAACGATTACATCCGAGACGGCCAGTTGTTGGGAATTATTACTTGTACTTGAGTTCGAGATATATTGTCTTGTCATGAATAATCTTAGGCGGAACCACATTGTAAATGGGCGGTTTTAGTTTGCAAAACAATTAAATTTCAAACCAAGATCCTTGTTCAAGGTTCAAAATATGAACCAACCATGGGCAAAGCGATAAATTTACATTTTTCTCTAAATAGCTAAAAGAAATCCAGCATTCGCAGGAAAATTAATATAATAAAAGTAAGGTTTAATACCAATACATTCAGCTAAGATTAAATATAGGTCCCAACTCTGAAGAAAAATTAAGTTCAAATTTGTCGATTAGTTGGTGGGACGTATTTTTTTTGGAAATGTGGTTGCTACTCCCCAAAAAGCATGGGAATTTTCCGAATCACGTACGTAACGCTAGATTCTCCATCTGAAAAAATATTAAGACAAATTTTGCAGCTTTATTTCGATGGCGAAACATTTGATCCGTCAATCCGACGTTTCCAATTTTTCGCAAAAGACCAGCAATTAATATACGACAAAAATAAAGGTTGATTGTTAGGCAAGTTTGATTTTAGCAACTAATGTGGAAATTGTGTATTGTCAATCTCATTGGTCCTGGCCTAATTTACCCCTAATTAGACTTGCAAACGATGAAAGTTTATAAATAGTTCCTCCATTTTATAAAAAAGTTTTTTGACAACGATCACTTTTTATAAGATATACTTAAAGTATAGTGGGTAAAAAAAAGTTGAAAAGTCGAAAATGAAATCGGGAGAAAATATTAATTGAGAAAGAAGAAAAGATACAGAAATATGCGTTCAAGAAAAATTTAGACAAAAATCAGCGAAAAACTTATATATAGTTAGACACTTGTAGGGAGAACAAATTGACAAAAAGAGGAAGCGTGCTTAGTTGGGGGACGACGAGCGAAAAAGGCGATGTTGAACAAAATTAATACTCCGTAGGGCAAGTGTCGTTTCTGTATTTTCTCGCTAGCTCATTTCTGGTTGAATGAACAAAATTATCGTCCTTGAACTAAAGAGCAACCAGAAGCATCCAGAAGATGTCACTGTTTGGTTTGCATTATGAGCAAACAGCATTATTGGACTCTAGATTGTCAAACACGGCAAAATCCTTAACGTTATTGTGAATGGCGAGTGCTACCTTACGATGTTCACACAAATTTTTTGCTTAAAATTAAAGAGCTCCGTCTAGCCAGCATGTGGCTTCAAGGAGAAGGTGTCACATACCAAATAACTGACAAAAATATGGCCCAATAGTGAAGCGAGTTCGGCGAGAAGTTGGTGAATTTGCCACTTAGTTCAAGTGATTTAATGCCTCTAGGCTTTTTTTGTAAGTCTTTGTTTAAGCTCACGTCTATAACCATAAGCACGCTACAAAAGATGCCCTTAAAGCCCATATTGAGGAACTAATATTGAAAATAGTAAGCCGAGATTGTTTACCTGTGGCATAGCTAGCAAACAGATATACTACGCTATTTGCCTAGGAAAATCTCTATTAGTTGTAGACACTACCGTTCGGTTTCGGCTATAAATTGTAGATCCCTGTTCTGTTCGAACAGCTATAAATAGAGAATATCTTCGTGCTACGCCTTTGAAGAGTCCAGAGGAATATATTTATTTGAACTAAAATTGAATTCAGCGACCAATATTTTATGAAATTATCTTGAAACATTCAATTACATGGATGATTCTATCAACTCAAAAAAAAATTCCATAAATTTTTTGGAATTATAAGTTATTTTATATTAAAAAAAAAGAACTTGTTGGCTTAAGAGCCACCATACGAAAGGGTTTTGTAATTTTTATATATATTTTTTCAGAATATTTATGCAAAACTGTGTATATGTGAAGAAATAAGAGTTGTATAGAAAAAAATTAAATGAACGATATAAAGAAATCCAAAATATCTTAAGTTTTCAATCGAAATAGAGAACAATTTTAACAATTGCAGAACAAATAAATAAATAAATTTTGTTTCCGTTCCAAAAGCGAGCAAACAATTGAAATTTTATAGTCTTTACCCTAACGTCAATTCTTACACCGATTCAGGATTTTACATTCCAACTGTTACGATTTTATTAACTATAATCCAGCCAATGTTACGGTTTGATGGATCTAGCTCGTAGCATCCTGGAAAACGACGCGCGCTGTTTATCTTGACATTCTGCTATATGAAGCTTTGACAGCCAACTGAGTTCAGGGGATTTCTACAGACTCTGCTGAATTTGATAATTTTGAAATATATATTCTATTTTTCAGAGTATAAACAACAGCAAAACCAAACACAAAATCAAAAACAAAATCAAATGCAAAAACAACCGCAAAACCAAATACAAAAAGAGAGCAAAATTCTTAAGATTAATGCGCTCGCATTTTTATTGTTTCCGCTGCTGGTTGGGATGTTGTTGTTGGTGTTGGTGTTGTTGGTGGTGTGCGACTTCTGCTTCGCTGCTTGAAACAATGAACGTGATTAAAGCGTTTATCCTGCTAACCGCAGAACCGTACCGTGCCGCAACCTTGCCAGCCACCCTGCACTTCTCTGGCCTGGTCTGGTCTGGTCTGCTCTGCTCTGCACTGCGCTGGTCTTGCCCTACGCTGTGCGCGTATGCCCTGGCATGCTGCGTCGAGCTGGCTCGAGCTGCCTGGAATGCGGCTAATCCTTTAGCTATTTTCTATGGTGGTGCGCACTTTGCCTAGCCTAAAAGACCGGAGTCTTTAGACAGATTGTTGCATACCTGTGCGGCGCATGGCCTGTATACACATGTATTACATATATACAGACCTATTTCAAATATGCAAATCGCGTGCTTCAGGTAGCCGAGGCGCAGAGTAGAGCAGAACAGCGCAACGCGGCGCAGTGCAGTGCAGAGCAGAACTCATGCCAAAGCTAGACAAGCCACTCTCAAGTAGGTCGGTCGTTCGCTCGACTGGGCTGCTCAACACTCAACTCACCCAACGCAACGAATCCCTCTTCAGGTACCAAATGCAGCTTATGCTATATACCTTTTTGCCTTTACTATCTTATAACTTATATCTCAGCCTTTTTTGGTCCTTAACCCATGCAGCTATTATATTAAAGGATGCGACTATGCGCATCTTTTGTTTTCACAAATGCTGCATTTTGCCGTGCGCAACGGTCGGGCCACTTTGCGGTTTTGAGCGCTTAACCGCATCATAAAACCATCAGGAATATATAAAAGTAAACCACTATCATCATCAGCGTACGCTATGGTGATCCCCTAAAGCGCACTAAGCATTTTAGGTTTTATGATGCCTAACACACCTACCCGTTACCAAACGTCGCGCAGTTGCACCAGCTGCATTGATCCAGCTCATAACTTATGCGCCTGGGACTTAATGAACGGAATGCCAGGACTAGATTTACTTAAAAGCCTTTAGTACTTGTTGCCATCAGTGTTTTCCACTTAGCATATTCAATGAGCCGCAGCGGTGCTAAATGCGGCGTTGGTTAAGTAATTTCTCGCAAAGGCTGCTGCAGTTGCCACAAAGTAGTTCAGCAAAAAAAAAAAAATGGATAAGAAAAATTTGTAAGGAGGGATGCATCGGGCGTGTTGCTGATGGTTGTGCTTGGCGTGCGTATACTTAATATTGCTGACTAATGCATTTTCATTAATGGGTTTTTGCTAAAAATCAAACAATCTCTTTTTAATCATTTAAGTCACTTTACCGCCTTCCAAATAGTCTGGGTGCGTTAAAATGCATTTAAGGCAACTTTTTTTCACAAACCTCGCCGTACGCCAAGTAGTCACCCAGACGCCAATGCATATGGTGGTGTTTCTATTCAGTTTGGGAAAATAGCCAAAAGTCAAATGGCGCTAAATCAGACGACTGCAAAAACCAGCCACCTAGTAAGCGACAAAAATAAAGGGTGATTTTTTAGCAATCTATCTTTTGGCACAATACTTTTTTCAACTGCTAAAGCATTTTAAGTGGCTTGTATTACTGTCAATTTTGTCTATTTTTGAATCCCTGAAGCGACCTAAATTTTATTACCAAAAAGTTATGCTTGGCAAGCCGAATGCCATTTCTCATTTCTGTTTCAATGGAAGTCAATATTCAATAAATTATTCGTGAAATGCCGGTCCATGCGATACTTTGATATGATTTTTATTAAATCAAAAAAGCGAGCTCATAAAAAATCACACTTTATTTTAATATCCCAAGTAGATCAACTATAATATTATAATAATATATTACATCTTCTATAGTATTAATACTTACGCCCCTTATGCCACACCCTAATTGTATGTATTCATTTGTACAAAACGAGACAACGTCACAGCGCCAATTTCTGTGTGCCGCTAATGAAGTTTACTAGCTCCACGGCATCTAATGAATGCCAATGTGTCAACCACAAGCAGCTGCGCGTCCAGTCCATCCAGTCTCAGTGCTTGGCAATAAAAAATCAGACAAAGGAATTAACGACTGTTAATCAGAGAGCCCCACGTTCGGCCCAAGTCCAAGTTTCACTCAACTGGAGTCCAATGTAATAAAAAATACGATACGTAGTGGATAATTCATTGTCATGCATGCGTCGTACTGACTTCAACTAGGCGCAACAAGCGAATCTTTAGAGTCCACTCGCCTTTAGCCCAACCATCAGCCAAACATCGCGCACAGACAAGAACGCAATGCATATAAATATGGACAGGAGCTGAGGCATCCGTAAAAAAAAAACATGGAGACACGCGCACACCCACAGACCACGGCAATCAAAGCTGTCTCTCGCCTATAAAAAATGTGCAAGGCGGCAGGCCACACACACACACACACGCACTCGCACACACATGTATATGTGTCTATATATATCCTATATACTCTATAAAGTTTTTTATGTGGGTTTCTTGCTGCATTTCTGCAACTTAAACTAGACGATTTTGTATACTCTTTGAAATTCAGTTTTAAATTCTGAAAAAAAAATCTAGCTGCATTTTTAAGTTCTGTTAAAAAGCTCTAGTAGAGCTCCTAGAAATCGTTCAGTTTTATATATCTTTTTTTCTAAGCTAAAAATTGATTAATTTGAAATTAAGACTAACGTTCAAAAACCGAGTGTCCAATGTCGTGCAGAAATCCGCAATCAGTGGAGTCCAGAGTATGATCGCTAGCCTTTGGTCAGTCTTGAGCCTAAAAAGAAAAAAGAAAAAAAATACAGGGTGCGCCATTTCTTATGTCGACAGTAAATATAGACTAATAAGGAAAATAAAAAACAACCAATTTCTGAATGTTAGATATTTCTATTCAATTTGATCCTTTGCAATTTATCCAGGCTAGTTTATGAACACAACATCAATCCAGTGGCCGCCTTCATTGGACACAGCAAAATATGCTCTTTTTGCGGCGTTTTCCATTACCTTTTCGAGCATCTCGGTTGATTTCGGCACGAAAATATTATCCTTGAGCTCGTCAATGTTCTGCGCTTGCGTAGCACTTTGCTTTTCAAATAACCCCACAAAAACAAGTACGTGGGGTTCAAATCCAAAGATCTTGGTGGCCATTCAATGTCGCCATGATATTTTCGACAGTTTGCACGTTGAGCTAAGATAACTGAATGACGGTTTTCAATGTATAAAGTAACTATTTCGGCGCATTATTTCGGTGTGAAGTGATACATAGTTAAAATTGTGCTGAATTGACGTTTCCAAAACATGTAAAGTCAAGTCAATCGATTGTCAAATGTTTAAGTTGTTCAATATTGAAATACCTACACAAGAAATGGAACATTCTCAAATACTGCAAAAGTTTCCCATTAATCCGTTGTAGTTTTTGTTTGATTTTTCTTGAAGATAGATAGATAAGAATATGCGGCAGTCGGAAGTTTATAAGCATGTCGATTTTGTTTAAAATCACTTGAGGAAAAATCGTTAAAAATATAATATAATTTTTATTTATATTTTCTTGAAGATTTTTTAACGATATGCGGCAGTCTGAAGTTCGTAAGCTCAAAATCGCTTGGGTATACTATAGTTGCCATAGAAAAATTCGTTCAAAATAGTTAGTTTCTATCCACAAAATTCATTTTTTTTTTTAAGATATCTTAAACATAAGCGATAATCAAAAGTTCTTAAATATGTCGAATTTGTTTAAAATCGCTTGAGCATTGTTTGGGGTTGTTGTTGTTGTAGCTGTTTCGGTGCACTAGGTATAGTTTGGGATTCCGAAACAGACGGGGTTTGGCAGTCCTTGGGCAGGCCGGGGCCTGCGTCGATTCCGGTATGAAGAACCGACTGCCGTGGGAATCGATCGTTTGGGGTTATAACTGGCGCTGTATCTGATCGCCTTTGAACCTCTAACTTTTGTTCTTGATTAATGAAAACATCTTTGGCAAAATGCTGACGCTTAAGTTAGTCTTACGACTGTCCAAGAATTTCACATCTCGCGTCGTAATACTTGTGCCACCAAACTGCTTCTATTAATCAAAAAATTTTTTTTTCAGAAACATAGTTTTTTTTTATTTTTCTTGCAAAAAAACTAAAACAGGTTCATAAATATGTCGAATTTGTTCAAAAAAATAACGAATAGCTTGAAACATTTTTGCATTAAATATTTTTGCTTTTTGTGTATTCAAAAAGAAATCTATGTTCTTTAGAAGTTCCTCAGCAATATAGCTAATTTTCCGTCAGAGCAGTGCTACAGGGTATTGCAAAGTCATACGCACTCTTAGCTAACGCCATTTTCTGCATTTATTTGACAAATGCGACATAATTTCTTTTTTTTTTTGCTATTTTAATTTTTGATGCTTACAATTCACAGTTTGTATATATGTAAGCCGTATGAAGACGTCAAAGCCATAGCAACAACGTGGAACTATTAAAATCTTGTTTGGAATAAATTATAAAATAATATATATACTAAATATTATGTACAACGCAGAAAGTACTCTAGATCTTTCATTGTTGTTTATTTGTAACTAAATCTTGTTGAAATCGTCAACTCATTTATAACAAACTAAGCTCAAGTTATTGAAAATAAATGCATTTATATGGCATATATATATTTATTTACATTATTCATACACAATAGATTTATGAGCAGCTGTTTATTATATACTCTCACTTTTTATCAGCTTAAAGTTAAATTTAATTTAAGTCTAAGATTTATACGACATGGCGCTGAGTTGTATGCAAAGAAGCGCACAGTCATAGATGGAAATTTTCAAGGGGTTCGGCACAACAATGGGCGGGTAATCGCCTACACTGCCATCCATTGTGCCAACGATTTGTGGCAAAGCTAATTGCAACATGCAGCGAGTGGCACATCGATTAATGTTACAATACAATTTCTGTCACAAGCAACAAAAGCTACGCTCTCTCTCTCTCTCTCTCTCTCTCTCTCTCTCTCTCAAAGAGCTAAAAAGAATCCATAAAATATTTGTGCAAAAATTTACCCTCTTGGTTGGGTTGCGCCTCCGAGGCAAATGGAAAACTGTCGTCAGCCATTTGAAACTGTCATAGGGGGAAAAAAATGTGATAAGGTTGGAATGGTTTTTCAACTTGGGATGGCACAAAACGAAATGTGAAAGAAAGGCAAAGTGACGTAAAAACTTTTTGCTGTTATATATCTGGATATATATACATATATATCTGTTACAATTGAGTTATTTTATAATTCATTTAAAAGTTTGATATTTTCGTAGAAAATCGTGTTGAATTACAAAAGACATATAAAGGGTGATTTTTTTTAGAGCTTGTTAATTGGATTTACAAAGGAAACACATGGAATTCTGAAAAATATATGAAATCTTTTTAGAACTTGTTAGAACGAACCATCTATATATAATCTATAAAAAAGACGCTAAGAATAATGCTTTCACAGCGAATGTTGATTTTAATCGTGAGATACCAGACAATATGTTGGCGAGAATATGCCAGAAATGGTTCCAACGTATGGAATACTTAGCTAAAGCGCAGAAAATATTATATACCACATATTTTAAACATTATTCTTCTTTATTCTTTATTGTAAACCCTCAAAAAATAAATTAGTAGCTTTATATTACAAGCCATATAAAATGTAATTTTTTACGAGATTTAAGTAGGAACACAATTCTGCAAAATGTATGAAATCTTTATAGAACACATTGAAACGTTCCTTATAGTTTAATGTTGCAGATAATTTCACATCTGCTATTCAATATTGGTCGCGCCGTAAATTGGTATTTCATATCGGCCGGTATCTCACGAATAAAATCTAAGTGGATCATTCATAGCGTGCTGATCGCTATAGAACATGGACCACCGAAAAATGTTCTAGCGAAGAGATAACATGGAACCCTCGATAATCCTTCTAAAGGATAGATAATGCTTTACCTGATCTGTATGTAGCCAATAGATCGGCCATAAACTGCTTACCGCAATCGCCTCTTAATTGGCTCATTGTTTCGCGTGCTGTTGTTGAAATTTGAGAGCATTTTGTTGAAACCACTTATGAGCCAAGTACAGTTTTCCCATTTTTAGACAAAACAGAGTTGTTTTTTTACCGCCTAGGATAGCTCTCGTCGTTCACAATAACGTTAAGGCCTTCGCCGTCTTTGAATAGTTACGACTCAATAATGCCGACGGCTCATAATGTAAACTAAACAGTGAAACTTTTGGTAGACTTTGGGAGTTTCTGCAATACTTCTCATCATCATTGTATTTCAGAGCAAACTGAATGTAAATGACAGTGATACAAGGCAGCACTTGTGAACTTCCTAAATGAAATGATAGCTATATCTATAAAAATATTTTTTTTAATGGATAACAATTCTACATTGTTTCTTTTATTTCAGACGTGAAATTTTGTACTTTTGTAGCAGCCAAAATGTAACTTTTTGGGAAGCCGTTGTAAGAATTTTAAAAACAATTCAATAATTTGATTGAATCATTGATCTTTATTGAAGTATCTTTATATCTACTTAGCTTGCTTAAAATGCAGCAGCTGAATTTTTTTATTTTGATACAAAAATGGAATGATTATATATTGCAATATTTAAAATATTTTTTAAAGCTTATAATAAATAGTTTTGCCCAGTTTATGTAACTTTTATGGCATTGAAAAAATGTGTGGTGACTTGTGCTAAATTCAAGATTTTTTAGCAAATAAACTAATTCAATCTTTCGAGTTTCAAGACGAAATTGAAGGTGTTGGCAAGGACGGCTGTTTGAGTTCTTTATACTTTTCTTTAATTTGTAAAAATGCAGCTACTGAAATTTTTTATTTTAACTCAAAAAGCAATATTTTATTGGTATATTTTTGACAGGACTTTGTCTAAAATTAAGAATCAAAATTATGGAATTTTTCAAGCTGTGGAAATTTTTTTTAATACCTTTATACATACATTTTTTTCATTTTCATTTTTATGAAGTTGTCATTTGAGTTTTTACTTAAATTTTCTTGATTTTTTAAATACTTTTTTGTAACAAAATCGTTATATCTCAGGCAGCTTTCACAGCAAATTCTATTTTTCATTTTTTTAATCGAATTTTGTACAAAATTTAAAATCGAAGTGATGGAATTTTTGAATTATTTTAACTTTTCTCTTTAAATTAGTCGCTTGTAAAAAGTATATTTTCAATATATATTTTTCAAATCGTATTTTGTTTAAAATCAAATTTTTAAATTTTATTTTTTTTATTCAAAATTTATAATCAAATTTTCTGGAATTTTCAGCGGAAATTTTTAAATTTTAAGTCACTTATACAGTATAGTTTTTTTTTAAATATTATTTTTGACGTAACTATGAAATTTTATGTCTTAATTCAAGGCATGCACACATAAAGAGCTTTTAGGTAGAGTTTTACAAAATTTAAAACTCTTTACAAAATCTATATAGATTTGTTGTTTCTACGGCATTTTGCAGCTTTTCCGATTTTAAAAAGCTTTCGTTTTTTACAGTTTTTTTTTTAAGAAAGTTGATTCACCTTCATAGCCCAGCCTTATCATTATTATTTTTTCTTCATAATTAGCTATATTTCTTTTTAACTTAAAGTTAGCAGCTTAAACTAACTAATTGACATTGAAAATAATACCAGTAGTTGCAATAAAGTTTTCGGCATAGTCGAATTTTTTTCTCTATTTAAGCTAATAACAGCTTAGGACACATTTTCGAGAACTCTGATTATCTGTGATACATGTGCAAATGTGGTTGGAAAAAAAGTGGTGTTTATTTTTAAATCGGCTTAAATAAGTAATAGGCTTGTTTCACTATGATGCGTTTCGCTGTAGCGTCATCAACAGCAGTGGGATATCATTTTTACTGCAATTATATTATTATAGCTTATCCCTAAAAGACTAAGAAGTCAATAGATTACTGGCGATTAAACAGAAAGTTAATATGTATGGCCTAAAAAGAGTTAAATGTAATACAATTTGTAATTAAGGCTGTGAATTAGTCAATAAAATTTTATGGGATAAACAATGGTGCTGTGGGTCGGGGGATGCTGAACACAAAGTTGCTGATTTTGTGCCCAAAATAAGGCTTAAGAACTTGAAACTAGCTGTTTTTATATATAGCAGGCCAGTTGATTAGGCAAGCAAGCAGGTAGCTGTTCCCCTAGTAATAATAATAAGTTTATAATAGAACATAATAAAAGTAGAGTATTCAGTTGTACTTTCTCATAAGCCTGCTATTTTGATTAATTGAGGGATTACTTTGTTAATAAAAACAATTTAAATGAATTTACTTATTTCCATTTTTTTGTAAATTGTTTCAACATTATAAGTCAGCTCTGGCAAAAAGAATAAAAAATAGTGATTAGAATTTTCTTTATTTATTTCATTAAATTTGGTTCAAAAATTAAAATCGAAACTTTGGAATATTTTAAGCTGTGTAACTTTGAGAATAACTTTATATATTTTATTTTACATTTTCATTTTTTATATGGCAATTGGTTCAAAAATAAGTATTAAGACTATGACATTTTTAAAGTTGTTTTTTGAGTTTCTTATTATGTATTTCTTTATTTCAAATGTGCATTTTGTGATTAAATATATTGCATATTTTACTTTTCGATTTTAATAATGGAATCATACGAGTTGATTTTTGAGTTTTTTATTTTGAATTTTCTTCGGTACTTAAATTAGAATTTAAACTATAGAATTTTTCGAGTTGTGGCCATTTATTTACATCTGTCTTAAATTATTTAAAATGTGGCTTATTTATTAGAAATTTGAGTTTATACTAAGTTTTTAAAAATAATCTTAACATACAAAGTCCGTTCTGGTAAAATGAAAATGTCAAAAATACATGCAACTTTACCAAGACCTCGAATGCAAACTGTTAAAATTCTTTAAAATTCTGCTACCTTACAACAAAAGAGATTTCTCGAGAGATAAAGTCTATACTCGCGTGAGACTTAGTACTCAGAAAACATTTACTAATATAAAATATTAATATTAGTTACTAACTCAAACTTAATAGAAAGAAAGATAGCAATAGCTACCTAGGCCTGCGGCTATAATAGAAAATAATTGTTTCTCCTTTCAAGACACTAACCAATGAATCTTTGTACCCTTCAAAAAAGCCTGAAGTAAGCCAGACACTAGAAACAATATCTTTGCTGATTAACAATAGAGCACTGCTTCACAAAACAATGAAAATTTGCCGACAAAAGCAAAAATGTTTATACATTATACCATTTTTTACGCTTAAAGCTAAAACTAATAATATTTGTATATATTTTAGTAATGCTTACTTTAACTTTAATCAACTCTATTTTATTATTCTTTTAACTTTACCATCCATTTGGGATAATATAGTATGTGTTTTGTTTAACTTCTCCAAATTTTTTTAATGTTCATCTTTAGCGCAAATTGAAAAGAAAAATAATTATACAAAGAGTATATTATGTTTGTGCAAGCCGAAAATGACTGTAATATCCAGGAGACTCCCAAAAAGTACCTGAATTATGTTCAACGCGACTAGAGCTGTTGGTACATCCGTATGAACGCCTAGAACTTTCAAAAAGCTTGAGCAACCAACTTTTCAGAAAACAATATTTATTCGAGAGAACAGAGGGGAATCGACAATATATAATATGGCTTCCATAGAGATGGCACCCAAGTTCGTCCAAATGAACGCCTACAGATGGCAAGAGCTACAACAACCAACTTTTCAAATAAAAACTATATTCGAAAATATACACCAGCTCAAAAAAATTAACAAATTTTAGTTGAATAAATCAGCCGATTTTAAAAATAATTTAACCAAAATTTTTTCGAAATCGGATAACTATGTCTTGTACACTCCATTCGGCATTTTCGCACTAAACATACATTTCGTTTGTTTTAAAAAATATTGAAGTCTTCCCAATCACTACGTAGAACTTGATAAGAGAGCATGGGAACACCAAGAAGCAACATGTAAAATTTAATAAAAATGCGTTGTTTGTATAAGATATCGTTTTTTCAAGTTATCCTAATAAAATTTGAATAAATAGTATTTCAACTTCATACGCTGAAATTGATCAAAATCGTTTTACTATTATACAGCTGTCACCGAACATTTTTTCGCCTTTCGTATAGAACTGTTTTAAATTCTTGCGACTTTCAATATTTCAAAAGTTAAATTATGCGACAGTGCTGCGGTAGTTTACGCAACAAACGCTTAAAATTAAAATTATTTCTAGATAAATTGCATGCAAAAACGAAGAAAGAATTAAAGCCTTATCGGTGCAAATTCACATATAGCTTGTATATGCCCCATTTTTTCTCATTTTAAGTGGCAAATTTTTACAAGAGGCTTTATTAATTTCTGAGCTTGCTTAACTTTACAATTTCAGTTCGTTTTTTGCGATTTTAAGTATTTTTAGCGATATCAAAATCTATATGTGCAATTATTTTATATGGTAATTCTAACGTTAGTAGCAAAGCTTTATTTGTTTCTTAGGCGCACAATAGACCCTTGAGGGTCGCAGTGCCGAAGGGGGTAGGCCCAGCCTCATTCATATAATATTTGTTTCTTAACTTAAACCTACTAAAATCGGTTTATGAAAGTATTTTAGTATTCTCAATTAATGCGACGAATTTAATTAACGTCGTTTGACTATATCGGATTACTCTCATAATTTTATTTGTTTTAAAATTTTTTTTTGACCAAATATACCACTCGTTTAGTTTATCTTTCTACTGTACCCAGTTTTGTTTAAAATCGATTGACTATATTAAAATTGGGCAAATCGGACAACAAACTGTAAGTGAATCTTTTGCATAGACGTGATGCAAGGTATGCCAAATTCGTGTGCTTACATTTCTCTAATACAAAATCACAACCAACTGGAGAGCTATTTTTTTTTCAACAAATAAATTATAATAGAAATCTTTTGCCCCAGCGATTAGAATTTTTATGTATGTTGATTAATAACAGAGATCTACATAATAATACAATTAAAATTTGCTGACAAAATCCATACATTCATCACTTGATCTTGCAATAATTAATTAATATTGAAATAAATATATTTATTATATAATTTAGTCATGTAGAATTATTTAATAATTTAGTATATAATTTAGAATTGTGTATATAACTAAGCAATTTGCTGGTTTATATAAATACATTTGTTATATAATTAAGTAATGCTAAATAATTTGTCTAGCACTGACATAGCTAGGAAATAAATAAACGATGTTAAGCTAGCAAAATCTCTATAAGTGTAAAAAATTGCCGTTCAGATTCGGCTCAAATCTGTAGGTGCCTGTGCCCTTCGAACAGCTATTAATAGAGCTATTCCCATGCTCCGCCTTTGAAGTGAAAACCATAGGCAAGGGGAACAATTTAATATATTCATTTTTTTATTAAAATATTTCATAAAATACTTACCGAAACTGAAGCTTTCAAAGCGGTTCCTCAAATAAAATTAAAACACGCCTAGCGGTGCTGGTTTGGTAAGCAGAAGTTTCAGCTATACAATTGTAAATTTAAATCAAATACGTATTACTTAGAGACGTCCATAGTATCCGAAAAATATGGCCTATGCCCATTCTGTGTAATTAAAAAATAATTAAAAATATTTTATTGCTAAAACAATCTTAATTGTTCTGGATTGACACATTTGGGAAACATATCTTAAAAACGACTTACATTAAATGAAAAAATTTTAAACTCCTTATTGAAGCTATAACATACAATCAACTGATTTTTGCCAGATATAATCGACACACTCCTCTGACAAATCTATATAATACGCATCAGACACTGATATAAAACGTAATTTATCTACAATTTGATTGCTCCAGATAAGATCATAACTGAATTATAGATGCGCATACAGATAGGGCGCGGGTATATCGACTTCTCGAGGCACACACATATAACATTAGATGCCTTTGATTCTACTTTTCTGCTTGCACAAAAATTCTATATTTTACCTTTAATTGAAAATGTTTCTTTTTGCAAAACTTTATGAAAATTTGTTATGTTGCAAATTAAATTGTTTTTTAACCAAAAAAAATTATTGCCAGGAATTATTTTCTATTTAAAAAAAAAATATTTCGTTTTCAATTTCTTCACTTCTCTGCGTTCAAAAAAAAATTGTGCCCTAAAAGTTTCCAAAGCCATTTTTTGATTTCTCAAGCTCATAATTAAGAAAAACAATTTTAAGGCGAAAAACTAACATTTGTGTTTTACTTTTATTTTGTTTACTGTTTTGGTTCTTTGTTCATAGAATATAATTTACTTTAAAATTGTAAGCGCATTTTTCTGCAACCTCGATATTTTTCACAAGTCCCGCAGTAAATAAAACTCCGCGGTTTATAGCTAACCCATTTAAGATTTTGACACAAACACACGCATCATATATCAAAATCGGCCAAGTTCAATGGAAGTTCTTGCCAAATTTATTCAATTCTTGTCTACAAATTTTATTTGACTTTACGTAATTATGTTTCCAAGTAGCTAAGAATCAAAGAATTAAGTTTAGATGATTTTTAGGGCTTCAATCAATAAAGCTAATTAAAAAATGTTTGCGCTGAGGCGCTGTTCGAAGAGTACATCGGCATACAAAGCTTATAGCCGAAATCAAATGGCAGTGTCTTTAATTAGTAGAAAAGAGTTTTCTGATTAAATAGCGTCTATTTAGTAGCTAGCTATGCAACTACTACACAAATGCACCAGTAATATTGGGCGGAATCCAGCCAACGAACTTCCGATTTAGCGGCGAGTGCGCTACCACTATGCTACCGGCTATAGACTTAAGTCATTAGGTCATCGAAACTCACTCTGAAACTTTTTCGCGACTTGACGTGTCCTTGAAATATCATAAAATCATTTGAAAACACTTTTTTGTGGTAACATATCTTTGTTGTTTCCTTTAAGATTTGTAGTTTTTTAAAAATAATTACATTTTTTAAAAAAGACTACGTTTGAAATTTAAATGGTTAACATTTATTATAGCTTCAGGGAAGGGTATATTAGGTATATTATGCCTACTTCATAAAATGGTTAAGGGGCTCACACACAAATTGTGCTCACAAATTTTCATATATTTAAATATCGCTTGTAGCTACTAAATAGCTGCCATATAACATTATCTTTGCCTTTAACTAAAAAAAAAGTAGTCGACTATTCTCTCAACACTCCAAATTCAAAATATGAGCATTTCGCTATTAATAGCCATACACTTTTACTGCAAAAGTAAAAAGAAGTGGCCTACCAGCAAACTATTGATTTAAACTTAAAACGCTTACAGATACTCGAAGTTTTCTCTAAGTAGCACATATGTGCGCTCTACGTAATGTTTTTTGGCTTGTAAGTACAACTTATCCAACGCCAAATGAGCACTTATAATTGTTATTTTCTAACTATTTTTGTTTATACGTTAAGCAAACTTTAAATTGTATGTAAAATAGTTGTCTAAGCGTAGTCGCCTAATCAATTATTTAAACAGCTGTCTATTTTAAGTTGAACAACACTGTAAGTGCGTGTCGCTTGCGTTTAATTTAATGCGCTGCTGTGGTTTGCTTTTAAATAAACTACATTTTATATATTGCAAATTTTTGCTCAAAAAAATGGGGGCTGCAAATGTGGGGGGCATGTAAATTTTTTTTGGCAAAACGCTTACTTGTTTGAAGTTTTTCAACGTTTTATGTATAAGCATTTTGTTTGGCGCAGCATTTTTTTTTTTTTGTAATTGGTAAAAAGGCTGCTGCAGTCGCTTATGTTGTAGCTTTTACTTGTCTAATTTTTCATTTTGGCTTGTTTTGAGACGGCTGTGTGCGTGTGTGTGTGTGTGTGTGCTTGCGTATATATTTTATTTGTAATTTTCATTAAAATTTCGTTGCTGTTGCTGTTTTTCCTTAACATTTTTTACAATTTCCCATTTAATTTGTGTGTGTGTGTCAGTCTCGCTGTCTGTCTGTTTGTCGCAGTGTTGTCTTGCTTGCTGCCTGCGTATACTCTACGCGCTGTTTGTATTTTCATTTTGTTTCAACGTTGGCGACACACACATACACACTCGCACACACAGGCACACTCATTTCAGCCAAAAAGAAAACTAAAACCTAACAAAAAAAAAAAAAAAACAAAGCAAAAACGGCAGCAAACCTTGGTTGTTGAACCTACAGTAGCAATATTTTTTGGGGGTGTGGTTATATGGGTTGCCCACTCACACACAACAGCAGCATATATACGCACACACACACACATACACGCACACACGCACATAATGGCTAAGCTCGCATAGGTAAATACAGCTGCAAAGCCATATAGCTGCCATTGCACTCACACGCTTTGTTCAACGCATCACTGCTAGAACGAGAGCGCACACACAACTGCTGCACACTGTGCAGCCAGCAACAACAATACACACATACAGCGTATGTATGTGCGCGATAACAGGCTACTGCCGTTAAGGCTAATAAGGCCATCTCGCTTTAGCACACTGCTTGTAAGCGCCAAACAGCAGCCATTGCTAAAGCACAATGTTTATTGCAAACAGCAGCAGCGTCGGCAGCAGCGGCAGCGACAGCAGCAGGAAGCAAGTCGTAAGCAAGACACGAATACGCCACGAACCGGTTCGTCTGCTGTTGCTGCCAACCAGCAACAACAACCAGCAACACGACACAACAACAACAACAACAACAACAACAACAAACTAGTCGAACGACTTGTGCTGCTGCTGCTGCCGACGTCGCCGTTCCGTGTCGTGTTACGCGCGCTCTGCTGCCGCCGTCGCAACGTCGCAAAGGTGTCAAGCAAATCAGTTCCAAAGTAACGTTCGTGCGCTCGGGTTGTGTGTGTTTCGTTAACGTGCGTCGTTTTTTTTTGGACAGCGTCGTTTGTCGTCTGTCGTAGTACCATCTCTCATTGCGCTGTGGCCTGTGTTAACGTCATTCCATTTATTACGTACGTAGTAGCATAACGTTATTGCCGTTGTTGTCATTACCGTCGTCGTAGTCGTCTTGCGTCGTACGTCGTGCTCCGTAGTATCACAATTTGTATTTTGTAATGTTTTTAGCCGCCGCTGCTGCCGCTGATGATTTTCACTGAACAACTGAAAATAAAAAAGAAAACACACAATACAACAAACAAACGTAACGCATACGTCGTCTCGAGTCGCCGCCGCCAAAAACGCACTGCGAGCGTGCAACACAATAACAACAGCAACAACAACAAAGTTGCCACCAAAAAAAAAGTTATCAACTTAATAACTTGCAACAGCTCTTAGTGTCTGTGTCTACTCTGTGCGTGCATCTTTGTTAGTTAAAGATTTTTGCAAATAATAATAATTTTTTTTCTGGTTTTTACATAAAACTGCAAAATATACAATTTTTTTTTTGCGCTCAAAAGTGGCACATATATTTGCAATAATACCTATGTGGCACATATATGTTTTGAGCATGTGCTTATGTGTGTGTGCGTGTATCCTGGCCTAGGCAACAATAACAACCACAACAACAACAATTACAACCAACAACAACAACAGCAGCAGCAGCATGCTAACAACAACTATTAAAACAACTGCCTAAGTGTCTATAAACAAAAATTTAAAACAAAACAAAAAGAGTATACAAAAAAAAGTGTACACAAAAACATAACCACACAACGTTGCGGCAACAACTTTATAACGCAAAATATTTTGTTAAATTTGGGAATACAATCTTGTGACTGCATAACACTTGTTTGTTGTTTTGTTACCTGTTCGTTAGCAAACATACAAATATATTTATAAAAAAAAACTTAAAAAATTTTTTTTTTTGGTGAGTGCCATTTAAAGCTCGAAAAGCTTGCAATGTATTATAAAGTATTTCTCTATAACTTCTAAACAAAAAGAAAAGAAAAACGTAACTAAAACAAATTAAGTTAGTGCAATGCTGCAAGGATTACGCAAAGACAAGCTCCGGCGCCAACTACAAACGACTGCAAATTGGTAGGCGAAATAGTGGATTTGCTTAGAGCGCATGGCGATCTTGTGAGGTTTCAACAAAGATTCTGCATATAAACGAGTTGCTTTGAACACAATTTGTTAGGAATTTGGGTTTTGTTAGATATTCGCTATAGTTATAAGTCAAGCGGCAACAGAAACTTAGTAATTCTTTGAATAAGATCATATGAAAACTTCCAAATCTTGTTTGAAATAAGTCGGCCATTTATTATATGCATTCTCTGAATAAGATTTTCTTTGGAAACTTGTAATTGATTTATATAAAAACTGCAAAATCTTTTCAGTTCGCTTGTGTCAAGTTGGTCATCCATTATCTATATAAGAATTTCATTGATTAGTAATCCGCAATTGAGAAACTTAGAACTTCTTTTTATCAAATTATATGAACACTCTATAATCCGTCCACTCAGTTTGTTTGTCCATCTATAAATTATTATTATAATTAGAGATTTTCTTTGAATGGGAATCGGGAACTTAGGAACTTGGAACTTTGTAAAATAATATCATATATCAACGCTAGACTCCGTCCACTCGGGAGTCAAGCAGTTAGTAACGTGTAACTTTGTTATATCTTATGAGATATGAACACTCCAAAAATAAGTTCAACTTGTTCCCAACCAGCGATCTTTACATTGTTTCCGATACCTTATTCCATTGTAACATTAAGAATTACGAACTTAACTTACAAACTTACTACTTTTTTATATGAAAACTTCAAAAACAGTTCTCCCAGAATTCAGAAACTTAGGAACATGAAAATTATATGAAAGCTATGTACAAAATCAGTTGAGCTAACTTCCTTATATAAAACTATATAAAAATTGTAAAATCAATTGTCTCTGAAATCAGCAACTTAGGCACATATAACTTCTTTATAAACAATTTTACTAAAACCCTGAAATCATTTCAGTCTGTAAGCATTGTCTATTTTTAGCAAATATTCCAGTTTGTTTCAAGTCGGCCATTGTTTGATATTTTCATGTATTCATCAGAGCATTATGTTTTGGAAATTTACAACTTCTTTATATAAAAGCTTATGAAAACTACAAAATCTGTTTCTCAGAGATCAGCAACTTAGCAACATATTGTATAACATTATACAAAATTATACCCGAACTCTCAAACATTGTTTATAGCATTGATTGGAAATCTTTTTTATCATAAAAGCATTCAAAATTGTCGATTTTCTTCCAAGTCGGCCACTTGATTTTATCTTTTATTTATCATAGCATTATGAATCAGGACTTTGGACACTAACAACTTCTTGTTATAAAATCAAATCAATCTTCCAAAATCAGTTCTTTCAGCAAACAAGAACTAAACAACTTTAGAACTCATTTCAATGAAAAAGAATCCACTCAGTTTGTTTCAAGACTACAGCATTATCTGAGTTTTTCCTTTACTACAAATAGTATTAGGGAATCAGCAACATAGAAACTTTTAAATGCTTTACAAAAAGTTATATGAAAACTCCAAAAACTGGAATCAGTTAGAACATCTTTATATACAATTATATTCAAACTTCAAAATCAGTCTAGTTTGTTTCAAGTCGCTCATCTATAGATTAGTATTCAACGCATTGTCTATAGCATTATTTGAGATTTTCACTTAATTATCAAAGTATAAGCAAAGCGTCGGTAGTTATCGCTTGTATACACTAAGAGCATTGAGCATTTGTGGCTAATAACCGCTTATGATACAACTCAAACAGTAGTCCTGTTTGTTTCAAGACGACCATCTATAATTTACTTTATGTTTCTTCTACATAAAAAAGCTAATTTAGTGTATTTTCTCTAGCTTTGTTTGGGATTTTCCTTTTGTTTTTTAGTATAAACCGAGCGGCGGCAGTGATATTTTACAAAAAATATCTTGCATTGAAGTTTTCAACTTCTATTATTATCTTTAGATCTAATATATACTTACTTTCGTGTCAGCATTTTACAATATTTCTAATATCTCATAGTATGTTTTCATCCGATTTTGCTACTTAAGCATTAACTTATTTTGTTTCTATTTGTAAAATAATATCCTTTTAAACTTTCTAGTCTCAAAGCATATTATAATAAATCCTACTATTGTTAACTTTATTGTCATTATATAGATTTTACCGTCATTATATAGATGGAGGGCCGGCAGGCCTCCAGAGAAGGGTGGACCTCACCTGGATCAATGTGATCCTTAGTGGTGCCGGAGACAAAACGCATAAAACTTTTAATAACTTTTTAACTCAATCAAAAAAAAATTAAAAAAAAAACAAATCGAAGCTTGGAGTTTTGTGCAGAAGGTAATTTAGTATATAGCAAATCTTGAAACCGGGAATAGCTGCAGGGAAATCGTATTCAGTCTAGTTTGTGATACAAATGAATGTTTTGCGAATTTTATATGAAATTTTGTACCAAATATATTTTAGATATTCTAAAATTTAGCAAATCTTGCTTGATGTTTAGCATAAATCTAGCAATAACTTATTTATTTTAAAATCTTGTGAAAAAGTCGATGTCTGAATATCAAAGATACCTTGTAAGGTTCCGTAGATGGTAATCTAAGCAATGTTCAAATATTTAACGCATTATTTGGCAGCAATCATCGTAGATTTAATATATTTTGTTGTGTTTTGGTTAAGTTCTACTAGCTTCCGAAATATGCGATTAATTTTTGACACATTGCTGTTTGAATTTCAGAAATCCTTGTTTTCAAAAGGATTTAAACTATGGCTATAGAGTATAACCATAGCACTATATAGCAGTCTTTAGTTTTAGATCTAATGTTGCAAGGGATTGATGCAGATATAGGAATTTCAAATTAAGTTGTTTGTAAGTAAGACAGTATTTTTCGAAAATAGATATTTGATATGTGAAAATGATATGTTGAGCGGGAAACCAAAAATGTATAATATTTAATATTATCAAATATATTTTATTATATAGAACTAGATTATAATTGTAAATGTATAACCTAATTGGTAGAGGATAGCACTGGCTGCTATGGTATTTGGCTAAAAACATCAAATATATATTGCAGATAATGTATAATTTGAAATATTTAAGTTGAAAAAGTATCTTAAATCAGGAATTTAAGCAAAAAGAGTTCTGAAATGCAACCAAGTAGCATTTATGTTGAGTTTATGAAGGCTAAAGTTATATTTTAAGCAGATTTACCAGAAAAAATTTAATCAACTTGATTAGTAGATATTTACTAATTTGGTTTATATGGCCTGAAATTGTATTTTAAAGAATCTTTAAGTATTTGTTCCAGAATTTTAATGCAATAACACTGCAACAGCATTAGAGCGTTTTGGATTAACTTTTTTGATGCTAAAAGCAAAAGTCTAAAATAAATAACGTTAGAGACATTTTAAATCAAAGCAGCTCAGTTACAATAAACGCATGTTTGAATACTTCAAGGGTGAACATATTCTAAGTTGGTCTAAGCTCTGTAGAAAATTTTAGTATTACTTCAGCTATAGAAATTAGAACATTTGGCAAAGACATATTGAAATATTTTGGTTAAAGAAAAAGTCGATCAGGTATATTTTTGAGCAAATAAATAAAGTCTCAATATATAATACACAATAAAAAGTATATATGCCAAATTTGCTTGCAGTCTGCCAACAACTCATTTAGCCAAAATGCAGCTCATTATGCCGCAAAATATATCAACTGACACAACACACAGCTACAATTTGTTTGACCGCAAAAACATAAAGAAAATAGGGTAACCTAGGTAAGACAACTTACTGACAGCGGCAAAGACATATAGGTTGTCAGGCTACCCCCAAAAAAAAAAAACAAACGAAAAAAAACAACACCAACAACAACATCTCATCTTCTGCTTATATAAGTTGCAAACGCTGTTGATTCTTTGTTTTGCTGAGAAGCAGCAAAAGTTGTAAAACCAAACCGAAATTTTCATAATTTTAATGGGCATATTAAAGCCTCCCTTTTTAACTGCTAATTAGGCAAAATATTGAAATGCATATGTAAATATAGTCAGCGCGACTCGCACGATGCTAACCCAAACATTGCGCTAGTATTTGGATATTGATAGTAGTCGTCGTAGTGGTAGTGGAAGTCCCAAAAGCATCGAACTACAAAAATAACAATGAGTCGTTTAGATAGATACAAGCAGCAACAACAAATCGACCCATACACGGCTCAATACATTATTCACACATTTTGTTAAGATTTTTTTTTTTCGTTCGTGTTATTGTAGTAGCCGCATTTTATTAACTAATTTCAAAGCGGCGGCTATAAATTAAAATATCGGTTCGTCCACACGGGTACGGTGACACCAAAGCATGAAGCTCGCTACGTTTCTCTCGTATTTTTTTTTTATTTTTTTCTTTTTATTATAACTTTAGTATATTTTTATTTTCCTGCCGCTTACTATGTTTATTTCTCTGCACTACGCAGCTGTATATAGCTATGTCTGTTTATTTTATATACATATATATATTTTTTGTTATTAATTATTGAACAGCGTGCGAGTGAAATTTGCATATTTGTGTTTCTGTTGAAATTAATATGCAAGGCAATTTGTTGCCCAGCAGCAGAGTTGCGACAGCAAAATCTTTATATATCTCTGTTTCTACAAATATTTGGCAGAGTTACCAAGCTCACAAAAAAAAAAATGAAATCAATTTTCGTCTGAATGAGCTGGCATAGCTACAAACACCCACGCAAGCGCGCAGCCAACAAGTAAACACGCCCCGAGCCAAGCTTCAATCAAGCTGAACCAAGTCAACTTTAAATCAAGTTAAATCAAAGCCATATCATATCAAAGCCAGTCAGCCAGCCAGCCAGCCAGCATACAAGCAATTCATTCATTCACATCCGCTACAAATACTATATACATCTATAACTACCTTTAAGGCAGAGCAATACATAGCCACAGTCCAATATCCATATCCATTCTGGCTTAATTCAGAAACTGCTAAGAGAGTGAAGAAAAAAAAAGCGTAAAATTGTCAAGTCAAGATTCGAGGGCGACAGTTAGATAGCTTATCTAGCCGCGCCAGCTCGCCGTCTGTCAACTATGGATACCTCTATATATACTTTTTTTTTTCTTCACTTACCTCAGTTTGGTTTTTGTTCTCTATTTTTGTTGTTGTTAGTGCTGTTGTTGTTGTTGTTGTTACAAACAACACTTGAAACGTACAGACACTTATGGATACATTGCCAAGCGTTCCATAGCCAGGGACACAGCAACAATCTTGAGTCAAAGTCATAACTATAGGTTTTGTTTAGCATAGATACATCGCGCACTGTGCACGCCCAAACACAATTGATGGCATATACTCTAGTTTTTTTTTTTTGCTTAACTCATATACTCTATAACTCGTATACTCTATAATTTGGTAGCAAATTTTGTCAGACAGTGAGTTGCTCTAACCGCAGTCGCTTAGCTTACTGCAGCTGCTGCCGAGTAGTTTTGGACGTGTGACGAAATACGTTTAGATTACAAAATTAATTATATTTAAATGTCAGTTAAGTATATCTATCTATATCATCCCAAAATCGTCATACAACTCTTAGATTCCGTATTTTTAAAAAAATTCCTAGTTTTAAAACTGTTAGAAAAAATTTTGTGCAAAACTAACAGATTAATCTTAGCAGGTATTTCGTAAAAAACATCTCAAAATAACTTTCTCGTAGATTTTGTGCAAATCTTACCGATTAATCTAAGTAGCATCTCTTTAAAAAGCATCTCTAAGGAACTTTCAATATTTATTTATCAATATATTATACTATTTAACTAAGAAAGAATCACAGCAATAAAAATTTTTTCTATTCGGGAATATATTGTTGCTTTTACCTAAGAAAATATCAAAAGTTTAAAAGATACTTTCTTTCAAAGATGTTTTTTTCCAAAAATATCTAAGAAAATATTTAAAATTAGAAGTCTAACTCAAATACACTCTTAGTATTTGTTTGAGAATATAGTGTCCGTCTAACTCAAATATACTCTTAGTATTAGTTTGAAAATAAAGTGTTCTGTTTACCCTAGAATACTCAAAAGGCAAAAAAAGTAACTTAAAAGTAACTTTACAATTTTGTGAACAACAATTTTCTCTCTTCCAAAACTCAACTATCAATGCGACTTTATAAGTAATTCTAAGTTTATTGCGCTGTAACGTCAAAAGTCTACAAAATCTTCAGATTAAACAAAAAGGTTCTTAAATTTAGTAGTTCTTTAAGCTTTCAAAACCTCAGCATCAAAAATATAATATTTTTTCACAATTTTGCAAGTGCATATTTCGTATATTGTGTTTTCTATAGCTCCTACGATTGTCTTAAATATAATATGCAATAAAATATTTAAAAAAGAAATATCTTTCGCAAGTGATAATGATTTTCGAAATTAAAATCCAAGAAATTTTGACATAAATATATCGTATCTCATAGACTTATTTTTATTAACAATATTGTGAAGCTCATATTACTCTTTTCTGTATCTGTTTTTAAAAACAAAAAATTAAAATCTTTAAAATGTTTGAATTGAGTTTTCTAGTTCTGGTTTTCAGAAATAACTT
Source organism: Chymomyza procnemis (assembly GCA_035046065.1). Taxonomy (NCBI): domain Eukaryota; kingdom Metazoa; phylum Arthropoda; class Insecta; order Diptera; family Drosophilidae; genus Chymomyza; species Chymomyza procnemis. The sequence goes on along the minus strand of JAWNOJ010000021.1, from coordinate 37,301,672 downwards.
TAGAAGCAGCATTTCTTAGTTTAAACTCTAAAAAAATGAATCTTTTGAGAATAACAATTTTAAGAATTCACTAAGTTTTTTAAATACATAATTAAAAATTTTAAAATTCTGAATATAGTTTAAAACTCAAATAATCTTGAATCGAAAACAACGCTTAATTGCCAGAAAAAGTTTAGAAGCCGCACTTTACTGAATGTTTAACTAATCAGCTAAGTTGTTGTAAAATGTTAAATCGCTTAATTTCTCAATCCTGAAAATGTTGAGGGATAACTGGAGGTTAGGTTTAGGATTGCCTAGGAATAATTGAAGTTTTTGAATAAATTAACGAAATCTCAAGTTGCGTATTAGAATTTTTTTGAATAAAAAGTAAGCAGGATGCAACTAAGAAAGCATACCACAATTGTATATAAATTATTATATGTATGAGACGACATTTGACGGATTTTTTTCTTGAAAGCTGCTCTAGATATGAAATTTGAGGCTAAGCTGCACAGGTGTGTTTTGCTTATAAAATCTTCAAAAGGCATTGGCTCTTTTATTTTAAAATGAATAAGTTGATAGTAAAGACTAAGTTATTTTCAAAACTGAAGCAAAATTATAGCTGTAAGAAATTTGTGCGAAGAAGTTTTGTAAAAATTTAATGCTAGAAAGGATTATTCCAAAAATAGAATAATATGATTACTATAATTAACGAAATGGGCTATGCTAATAACAGATTGCCTTACTACAATTTTACAGTGTATTAAAACGTCAGCTTGTTTGCATTGAGCGCATTGACTTGTTACTCTGATTGTTAAATTGAAAATTGATTGTATATTGTTTTTTTTTGCTTTTTGTCAAAGTCTGTCTGAGGCTGTCTGGCTTTTGAATTTTATTTTTCTTATTTTTTATTTTTTTTTATATTTCATACAAACTGACGCACAGCTTATGTAAAATTTAATTTCATTTGATTTGTTATTAATTTTTATCTATACTCTTCACTTTATTCATTACCTGCCATATGGCATGTAGTCACATTTTAATGCTCAATATTTGTTGACAAAAAATTATTTTTGGAAATAAATCAAAAATTGAAATACACTACATGCAGCATATGCGTTAGGGCAATGATTTTGTGTATCTTAAAATTTAAAAAAAAAAACTTTGCCAAATATTTGGTGCCCAAAAATTTCATAAATTTTAGCAAAAAAAAAAGTGTATCTGCCTGCGACACAATGAGTGCGCAATGCGCGTTTTTTTTTTTTTTTGTTAAATTATATTATTAAGTTCGAGTTGACAATGCGTCAAAAATTAAGTTTATTTTTTGTATTTATTTATATTTAACGCTGCTGCGTCTGTCCACGCCCATGCATGGGTACTTTATTATTTATTATTATAGATTTTTTGTGATTTATTTTTACTATGATGCAATCATTGAACAACAGCGACGACGCCGACGACAAACGGCGCCTTCAAAATTCATTTCAAATCACAAAACTCAAACAAATCGTAATAATAGGAAATGTTATTGGTTTTTTTTTTTTTGGCTTTTTGGCTATTTCTTTCATAAGCCTTTTTTTTGGAATCTTTTCTTTTGGCTTTGAGACAAATTACCAATGTTGACTATGAACTTGAAGTTACCATTTGTGCCGCTCAATTTATGAAGTTTTGCTTAAAATATAATGAAAATATTTGTGCGAGCAGTAAAAGTTTATTTTTAAAATGGCAACTAAAATATTATTAACTAGCCAAAAATTTAGCATTGAAGTTTTGTAGGGGTTTACGGGGTGCTTTAACTAAGTCAGCGCATTTGAGCCATATAAAAACAGCCACAGCTTGAAAGATATAAAAAAAATAAAGTTTAATATATCTTACATATCTTACTGGAAAAAAGTATTTGTCATTTATATAAAGATTGCTATTTTCGAAAGAATTCAACTTTTTTTAACTGCGTCTTCGTAAGATTTCTTCTCACAAAAATTTTGTTTTATGTAACAAAATCTACAGTTTTCCTATCATATACTTTGTAGATATTCAAATGTATTTTATGTTTTCTGATTTTTAATCTTCCTTTTCTGCGCTTAATATAAAGTTCGTCATTTTGGAAGTCTTTTTTCACTCTTTCAAATATATATATTTTCTTCGTCATTTTGTAAGTCTTAAATCTTTTAAAAAAGTAAAATAAATCGTGAGTTGTGAAGTACAATTTGTTGCTAATTGAAAGTCTCTTTTATATTTCAGGTAAATTTCAGCTCAATTTGTATATCTTCCATTTCTACACGCTATTTGCGCTATTTATCTAAGTAATTCTTTATTATTTAAAGACATTTCCATACGAATTCTTCTTGGTTTTTGGTTCTTGGTTTTATTAAAAGAGATATATCTATGCTTCTCATTTGGCGCGTTTGTATGCACTCTTCCAAAGTTTTGGGATTTTCTGTTGCTCTTCTACGTAAAGTAAGTGTAGTTCCTTACTGTATACTTTCTTTGCAAAACAGAACTTCTTTTGTGAAAACTTTTTCATAAAAAAACCGAATTCCTTTAATGAAAACCTTCTCAATCTAAATGTTTTCTTTTTCTCCACTTTGAGGATATGCAAACTAACCTAACTTGCATTAGTTTGTAGTTTTCTATTAGTAAAACTATATGAAAAGAAATTCTTCTACAATTGGGTTATATTTTTTAGTTTCTTAGAAATTTCATGCAACGAGAGGAACACGCTTCAATTGCTCTGCAGTTTTTAGTTATTTAAAAGACTCTACATCGCGTACTTTATTTGGTACTACATGCATATTGAGTCCAAAAAAGGACTCAGTTGTGACTCATTGATTGTGTAGCTAAGAGCTTTTGTGCCTGCAGAGTGCTGCAAGTTGTGTAGATTTCCTAACAATCTCTTTCATAATCTACATAAGAGTTCATACAATTTGGACTTAAGTAAGTAAATTCCTGGCAGTTTGTAACAAACAAGTGTAAATTGCAAAATATCAAGTTATTTATTTTTTTTTTTCGATTTCTTGGGCATAAAATTAAAACTACTTGTCAAGCGACGCTGTCATATCAAATCTATAATTGTATTTAATAGAAATAAGCAAGTTGCATCAATCATAAATGTCATACTATATGTAATATATAAATAGATTGCATTTAGCAGTAATAAAAATGCTAAATAGTTGTGCAAAGTTCAAGAATGCGTCAAAAAATGTAAGAGATTGCATAAAATATGCGGCAGAAACGATTTGCATATGTTTTTGGTACAGTAAACACTCGTTGCTTGCACTCGTTACTTGCAAATGTCGAAGATTTGTAACCAACGAGTTGCGCTCAACTTACTACAGTGCGGTTTTTATTATTATTTATTTTTTAATTAGTCAATTGAAATGTCAGAGCGTATGATTTTTTAATTAAAATCACATATATAGATATATATATATTTTTTTTAATTATGCACTCAAACAAGCGACGGTTAATAAATGACGACAACTTTTCTCTATATATGAGTGAGTAGCAATTGCTAATTTGTTTTAACATATCCATGCATCAACATCATCATCATCAACATCATCGTCGTTGTCGTTGTCTACAACGTTATCATGATCGTAAAATATGCCAAAATCTAATATTAATTTAATAGGCAAATCGTAAAAATGTTGTCACTATGCGGCTAACTAGATAGCTGTTTCTAGGCCATAGCTCAACTTAATGCGTCTTAAACTTGTCAAATCTTCACACTTTTTCAATTATTTGGCATGCTGCTTAATTAAACTTCAACATGAAATTGCAATGACGCTCCCAAAGACGTTTTTATTTTTTTATTTTGCAGTGTTGTCAACGTCAAAACGCATCAAAATGTCGCAGCCATCAAAATGTCTTACCCAATCTACAATTCTTCAGCTTCGGCTCGTCATCTCACTCGCACTGTCTTTCTCTCTTATCAACTCTCTCTCTGTCTGTCACAGCAAGGTTGTCGTTTTTTTTTTTGTTTTTTCACCTAGACCAACTAGGTCCAACTAGTCTTACGGACTTTGGCTTGCACGCGATCTCTCCTCGCTGTATGGACGTACGACTCCTATAATGTGTCATTTTGATGAAAAAATATTAAAAAATATGGAAAAAAAAATTAATAATATAATAAGTTTTGTGCGAAAATTGCAAATTTAAATGTCAAAATGCATTTGCTCAGCGTCGGACAGGCTCAATGTAACGAAATGGCACTGACTTGGGTCGATTGGCTGGCTGACTGGCTCTGGCTACCTTTTCAGCTCTTTTTAGCAACTGGTCTTTTAAGCTGGCCAACTTGAGACTGCAGACTTTTGCGAGTAACTATTGTTGGGTTTTTTTTTTCGAAGAAGATTTAATGCTCTGTAATTGTAATGCTTAAGTAGTCGATAATGCAATAGACCGCCTTAGCTTAATAAGTTAAAATTATTATTCGATGCCAGTTTGCTTACAGCAAGCAGTTGATATGTCGATAATGCAGTTTAAATGGCATGTCTGTACATGCTGTGTTTGTGCAAAACAGATGCTTGCTATTAATGATGAGCTCCTGGTAGCTTTGCACAGCTTTACTACAAGCAGTTGAGGTACCGATAATGCAGTTAAAATGACATTTATTGTGTACAGGCTGTGTTTCAATGAATCAGATGCTTGCCGGTTATGATGAGCTCCTGGTATTTTTGCACAGCTCTCCTACAAGCAGTTCGCATGCTAACAATTCAGTTGAAGACCCATTTATGGCGCACATGTGTTCTTTCGAACAAATCAGATGTTAACTTTTAGTAGTAATGTTAGTTAGAATTGCATTTATTGCGTACATGCTTCGATTTTGAAATCAAGCTGTTTACTTTTTATGATGAGCTCCTGGTATTGTTGAACAGCTGTCTTACAAGCAGTTCATGTGCCGATAAAGCAGTTAATATTGCATTTATTGCGTACATGCAAAATAGAAGCTTGCTATTGGTGATGAGCTGCTGGTAGCTTTGCACAGCTTTTCTACAAGCAGTTGGAATGGGAATAAAGCAGTGGAAGGCCATTTATGGCGCACATGTGTTCTTTCGAACAAATCAGATGTTTACTTTTAGTAGTAATGTTAGTTAGAATTTAAATTATTGCGTACATGCTTCGATTTTGAAATCAAGCTGTTTGCTTTTTATGATGAGCTCCTGGTATTGTTGAACAGCTGTCTTACAAGCAGTTCATAAGCCGATAAAGCAGTTAATATTGCATTTATTGTGTACATGCAAAATAGAAGCTTGCTGTTGGTGATGAGCTCCTGGTATTTTTGCACAACTTTTCTACAAGCAGTTGAAATGCGAATAAAGCAGTGGAAGGACATTATAGCGCAAATGTTTCATTTAATTGTTCAAAACGGATTCCGTACAGACTGTGTTGGAACAAAGAGAGGTGCTTGCTCTCTGATGATGAGCTAGTGGTAGTTTGGCGCAGCTTTCTTACAAGCAGTTGAGTTACCGATAATGCAGTTAAAATTACATTTGTTTTGAAAATACAAACTTGCTATTTATGATGAACTACTGTTATTTCTGCACAACTTGCTTACATCAAGCAGTTGGCATATGTTTAAAGCAGTGCTTTCCTCTATAAAAATGTTTTTATCCTACTTACCTAACGCTCTACACCCAGTCGATCATAATACCCTGCACTACACTTGGTATATACTCTTTATAACGCGACTGTCAGACAGTTGTTGGAATAGTTAGTTAGAAAGCCTGACGTTGCGCTTTTGGCCAGTTCAGCTACTACACATCTTATGATGAAGTATTCAACGGCTGCTTCCGCTCCCCTCTATGCACACCAGGTCTTAGCCAGAGTTGGCTGCTACCGCTGCTGCTGGTGCTCAGCTTGAGATGTCTCTTTTTGTGTCTTGGCAGTTGTTAATGTTGCAGTCAACGTTATGGCTCATATCCAGTAGCTACAAGCTATGTAAATGAGCCTGAGAAATATTCCTCGTCTGCCATCTCGAGTTATTCATAGACGCGGCTACACTGCGCCACAAGCATTGGTGGGGAGTCCGAAAGAAAATATGTATTATAACATTTTGAGCTTAAAGTGTTAAAAAAAAAATTGTTTATTTATAATTTTAAAAACGTTAAGCTGGGAAGAGTTTTCTGGAAGAAAAACCCCCAAGTTGCAATTGTATTTCGAAGAATTAGCTTTTATATTTGATTCGTTTAGTTTTGTTACCATAAGATTTTAGCCTGATTAATTTTCTCAAATATATCTTGAGATTCTGCTCTGTTTGAATACGTTTCTTTCAGAGTTTCCGTAGTAGCTTCTCACTCATTGATAGGCTCCAGCTGCGCAGCTGTACAGCGTCATGCATTTCGAGCTGCCTCAAACAGCAGACAGAATTTCATTACAGTTCTAACCCGAAACTTTTTTTCAGTGTAATCAGTCCGGCAAGTTGTTAAGAATGCCACTTAACAAAAAACAACATGCAACTGCTTTATGACAAGTAACTACTTTTGACATGTGGTTGCACTTGCCACATGCAACAGTCAGATATCTTTGCCTACACCTTGGCATATGCGTAACAATCTGAAATATTTGTAATACGCGATTTGAAACTTAAACGTTTTTATTTATTTTTAAAAAGCAAACTTTTATGGTAGTCAACGTTTTGTGCCAGATTCTGAAGTAAGTGTAATGTCGAAACTTTTTAGAACTTCTATTTTGCAGATTTCTCAACTTTTTAGTAGTTTTATTTTTAAGATTTCGCAATAATTTACTGAAAAGGGCTAAGGGAAAGCCAGCTGCTTAACTAAATGTAACTTCACTCTCTGTCGTAAGATTATGGGTCACTTCAGGGTTGAAGTTCTTGAATAAATATGAACATAGATTTAAGTAGACTTGCTTGCAGTAAAGAGAACCGACGAAACCTAGAAAACCCAGCTATTTTTAAGTTTCGAATTTTGTCTAAGAACTCATAGATTGACTCAGCAATCAAATCTAAGCCAACTTATTTTAGTTAATTTTACCAAAATCTTAGTGAATTATGAAACGAAATGCTTAGCGAAATAAGCATAAAAACCAAGTGCCAAGGATTTGAAAATTAGATTCTTTGATCTGTAAATAATATACAAATAATAGCATGAATTTCCCTTCACTATTGTGATAACTCTATTGATAGCAGTTCGAAGTAAACCGACGACTAACTTGATTCATCTTTCTGTTTTCCAATCAAATCTTTCGTTGTATAGAAAGAGACAAACTGTATAGAAATACCAAAATATAGAGAATATTTCGAACCCATTAGGAACACGTAGACCTGTTTCTATGAGTGACGACTTGAAAGCTTGCAGTTGAAAGTAAACTTTTAACTATATAGCAAATACAGTTGAGAGTTATGACTTATTTACATAGACAAATTTTAGAAAAGCTGAAAATGTTTTGAAAAAGCTATTTCAACTTAGCTTGAAAATGTGACAGAAAACTAGAGAACTACAGAATTTATAAATTTTAGCTTTTTTATGACAATACACGCAAGTTGTTAGACCATTTGTATTAGTTTAGTTCGCAATTAGCTGCAATTTTTGAGAAAATCACATTTATCGCTCAGTGGGTAAATTTAAGGTGCACTTGCTCTTACTTATAAGTTAAAAAAAAGTTGACTTTGGTCGCGTGTCTCATCTGTGAACGACAACTTGCTACAAAGTTTGCAGCATCTGGTCACACTAGGCACTTGTACGCTTAGCGGAGCTTTATTTTCATACTCCAATTTAAAAAGTAAGCTGAATTAGTGTTGTTCGATTTGAAATTAACTGAAAATTTCACGAAAATAGCATTTGTCGTCGAGTATGAGAACTCCAGGCACGCTGGCTCCAACTTGTTAGCAAAGAAATGTAGAGTTAGGTGTCGTTCTTGCCTCTGAATGGCAACTGTACTAGCTTATTTGCAGCAGCTGGTCACACTAGGCACACGCTAGCTTCAACGCTAAGCGAAGCTTTACATTTCATCTGTAAAACGTGTTGAGTTATGATAGTTGAAGTTGAAATAAGTTAAAGATTGTAATATTAGCTTGCATATGACAGTTTGCAGCAGCTGGTCACACTAGATACGCACTCTAGCTTCAACTCTCATCCATTTATATCTAAAATTGAATTAGAGTAGTCGCATCTTAAGTTAGTTAAAAATTGCCATATTTGTGCTTCGGTAGCACTTTGCATCAACTGCTCACTGCAGCTACATTGCCAAACTAAGCTTCATATTAAGGACAGCTGCGTGCAACTCCCCTACAGTTTCATAATTATTAATTTTTAAACGAAAATTTCGCCATTGTGAAACAAAATAAACGAAAAAAGAGCTACAAATATTTCCCAAAATCTTAGACATATGTAGCACACTCATGTATATGCACACAGTTCAAGCCATTAATCATAGTTGAAATTTTTGCCAAAAGACTTTTAGCAAAGCCAAAAAAACAAAAAAAAAACGTGGAAAAACAAACAAACCAATGTAGTTCCCATGCTCCAAGCTTTGGCAATTAACAGTAGCCGCATAAAAACATCTCTTAAGCCATGGGGCCCCAGCAAAATGATATTTTTTTTTTTTTTTTGTGAACTTTCCCAGGGTACCGCATGAAATCAAAACAAGAGTTCCAAACTTCAATCAATGTAAGTGCCTACAACACGTAGTTGTAGTAATAACCACTTGCCGTCGCAATATGGTAGTCCACAGCAGCAGCATCATCATCATCATCAGCATCATACCATATCATATCATGGAGCTACCGTTTCGGTAGTTGTCGCTTAAAGTGCGGGCGAACCTAAATTGCCGCTGCTGGTCAATGGTCAACGGTATTGGTACGGTTTGGTTCGTCAACTCGTCTCTAACTCGCCCTCTCTCTCTCTCTCCGGGGCTTGTTTATTTATTTTCCTAAGGCTGTTTACCTTCAAATTGCAGGCCTGTACGCGCGCGCGCTCCCGCTCGCTCGCTCGCCTTGCCTCGCCCTTGCCTATAGTTTTTAAAATATTATTTTGACCGTAATTACAAGCAAAGCATAAGAAAAATACAAGTACACGTTCGATGTGGTGCCCCGTCTATTTACTTGTGTTCACTATCAAAACATATCGTTGACAAATTCCAGTTTGCTAACTTGTCTGCCCAGCGGCAATCAGACCATACCAAATCGTGCAGAGCGTGAGGGGCGGCAGAACTGCGACTACGGCCGGAAACTAACTTTCGCTCTCTCTCTGTCAGTCTCTCTGCCGTACTACGTCTTCTCGTATGTCGAATTGAATGAATTTTTAATGAAAGTGCGTGTACGTGATATATGACGAGCCCAAATGATTTGGTTCAACAACATGCCATGACAATGGACTCTATTGCTATTGGCATCGGCACAGTTCGGTTTGCTCTTTTCCTTTATAGTGTGCGTCCAGCCATATGCCATATGTATAGTTTTTGCCATGATTTTTCATAATCAGAGTTACGGCTGTAATATATTTTTTGTGTTTCATCGGATTGTTGTTTCAAATGACAAGAAAATCACGTAGCTGCATGGTTTTTTCTTTTTATGTATAATTTTTTGTTATTGCAAAAATCAAGAAGCAGACAACTCCCCACGATGTGTGCGTGCGTGCCAGCGTTGTATAGTTTGTCGTATTGTTCATAATTAGTTATCCTAATGATGTAGCTGTGTAGGAGTTGGAAGAAAAGGTATAAAAAATGGCTTAAGGAAATCTTGTTGACTAGTTTTGGCTTTGAAGGAACACGAAATTGAGCAAACAATCGAGAAATATTAAGCACTGCAGTCGGTAAGCGTGCAAATAAGCGCGAGAGGCAATACTGCCGTGTGTTCTAAGCTCGCGAACAACCTGGGCAGCTGTCTAGTATTGCTTCCAAAAAACTGTTTTCCAAAAGCGTTTCCAGTTTTGGCAGCACTATTTTGCTTAGGCTCGTCTAAATATTTTGCAACAATTTTTAACGCAATAAAAACAATAATGGTATTCAAAATTTTTGATAGCGTAAAGTTTTGCAATATTACTCCCAGTTTTAGAAGCATTATTTTGCTTAGACTCGTTTAAGCCTGGAATAGAGTTTTCAATACGAAGTAAGTTTGTTTGGTAATGAAAACGTTAGTAATAAAGGCAATTATTTCTGTTAGCTTGAAAGTTTTCCAAAATCCGTTGCAGTTTTAGTTTAAAGTTTTCCAAAATTAACTTCAGTGTTCAAAATATTATTTTTCTTAGACTAGTATAATATTATAAAAAATAATAGAAGGTATCTTCACAGCATTATATTCATTTGCCGTTAAGTTCGTGTTTCTTTGTAATAAATAATAAAATGTTTTATGCAAATATTAATGTTTTGATTCGAAAATGTTAAAAAATAAAGGCGTACCATCTACGCCCATTTCAAAAATGATCTTATTTCACTCTTTTCAAATTAACTTAGAAATGAATTTTCTTGAAATTTGATAAACGAAAATAAATATGCTTGAAATTTGATATATGAATCAAAGATAATACTTCGCGGATTCCGTAAAATTTGTTGCATTTTTTAGTCAAAGCAGTGTTTTTTCAGTAATAAGAAGAAATAGATTTCTGTGATGGTCCAGTACTACTGTGGGGTAGTTGATCTGTTAGAATTGCCAGATGAACTGATTTTTTTGTAAAGCAAACTATCCAACCAAATTCTCTCTAAAAAACTTTTCCTTTGTGTGTTTATTGAAAAGCATCTGTTATTAATAACTTTTTCATTTGTAATCAAATGCTTGGCAAAAGTATTAATTTTTTCGGGAATAATATTTTTTGAATACATTATTCGTAACGTCTACCCACAGAAAAAAGAAACAATTTTATTAACAAACATGATTCAAATTATTTCAGTTCTGCTAACATTTAAAAAAAAACTTTTGACTAGTTTCAAGATTTTTACAATTTCTGCTGTAATTTCAGCAAAATTAACAATTTCCGTAGAAGTTGCAGCATTTTGTACAATATCTGTCATTCAAAATTAATTTCTTAAATGTTTTTAGTAAGAAATGCTCTCAGAATAAAGAATTCTAGAATTTGTGGTGCTTAAAATAAATATTTTCGGCGCGTACAATGTTTGCTTTTACTTTCTTGGACTTGGCAAAGATTTGGCAAAAGTCATATATAAGTCGGTTCTGAAGAACTATATTTATTAGCAAAATTTTATATTAAAATTTTTTTTGTTTTTGTTAACAAACTTTGAACTGAAATTTGTGTGTTTTATAGATTAACTTAATTCTTCAAAAATAGTACATTACTTAAGTTTACTTTGGGAATATGATATTTTGTGTTTATTCTTATATTATTTTAGTTACAAACATTTTGTACCCATAATTCTTTGGGCGTCAAAATGTTTCATTTTATAGCTAATAATTATTTTAAAATTTTTCTTTTATTTAAGACCTTAGTTTCACTTAAATACTCTTGGCTTTTAAGCGTTGCCTTCTATACAAACTTTCTTAGATTGAAGATAATATGGCAACGGCCAAGTCTCAAAAATCTCTATACTCAACCCAACTAAGAGCTTATCAAAATCCCTACATTAGTTCCAGGAAAAACTGTAGAAAAACAAGTGCCGCATATCTTTTGCAAATACAAACACACTCACACACACAAGCGTAGGGAAACCCTAGAACAATAGCCCAATAATCAATATAACTAACAAATCCCTAAAAATGCATTTACTTGTTGGAACTGGTAGCCCAATGCATATGTGGTTTATGATGTAAAGTTGTAACAATCTTTGTGTGTGGCTTTAGAGTGTACTAAGCTGTATGCCTTGGTCAGGATAATCAAAGATGCCTGGACAAACTAGGATGCAGAGCAGCGGACCGCCTAGGCTTAGTTTTAGGCTGAGCCCTTGGGCTGTCTTGCGGTTTAAAGATCTTTGATCTGCGCTTAGCCGTCGGATTAGTGCAGACACTTACTAAATGGCGGAAAGGTAGAGGGACAGCTACACACTCGCACACACACAGACACACATAGTTCCAGCAACAATTGTTTTACATTAAGCCTAGACGACAACCCGGGATTAATTTCAGTTGCTCGGGTCTTGCTCACAGAGCCAAACTCTTTTGTCAACTTTTTGCATTGTTTCATATTTATTTTTTTTCGGGTACGGTTTGGTTTGAAACCAAAAATTAGCACTACCGCAAGTAACACAATATTTCGAAAAAAGAAAAAATAAAATGAGGCGCACTTTGTGTTAATGGAAATTTGAAAATTGCAGGATTAGCCTAGCACTCGGCACCTCTGCACCTCTGCGCGTAAGCCATATGCAGCGCTTTGTTGTGACACAAAGATGCCAAGATCAGTTATTTGTCACAGGCACTATGGAGTGCTCATTATTGAAAAAAACTGTCAACATATAGGAACGCGCGTAAATTTGTTGTGCGTGTGAATGTATTTCACTCAAGTGAATTCGTAATCGAAAACGTTAAAAGCAAATCACTAACACCCAGCAGCTTCAACTAACTCTAACTCACACACGCTCTACACTATCAAACTAATTAAATCCATTTGAAAATCTTACAGAAAATACCAATTTGGAACAACTTTTGTGTGAAGACAACGCCGTACGTTCCAGTGCGCCAAAAATCTTAAAATAGATCAATTATTTGATAGAAGAACTGGCAGCAAGCCTGTTGCCGGTAACCAGAACGCTACATATACGTTTAGCGGCGATACGGAGCGGAATTTGTGCCGTGAAGTCAACGATTTTAACAGCATCACCGTGGCGCTGCATTCAACGGAAGCCTTAATGGCGGCTGGGTTTCTCAAATCTGGCGATTTGGGCCCACATCCGCACAGCTATGGCGGTCCACATCCGCATCACTCGGTTGCACATGGACCGCTGCCGCCGGGCATGCCAATGCCATCTTTGGGTCCCTTCGGTCTGCCACATGGTTTGGAGGCTGTTGGGTTCTCCCAAGGTATGTGGGGTAAATATCGCAATACAATTTTGGTACAACAACAACAACAGCAACTAGCTATAATTACGTAAGATCGTTTGCATTGAAAAAAGAAGAAAAAAAGCAAAGATTTTTTGTTAAGAAATGTGCTGAAAGTTTGAAGTGTAAAATTATTATAAAATAATGTTGATGTGGTTACCATATACGAGTAGGGACTAGCAGTTAATTGTTACATCTGAACTCTCTTGTATGAAGGTCTCAAGAAAGTTCTTAAAAATCTGTAGACAGTTAAGTTTGCGTGATTTTCTTAAATTATAGTTTGAGAGCATCACAAGACACAAACTTAGCCCGGTTACAAACATTTTTTTATCCTTCGAAGCAAACATGAGTACTGCCTTTAAAACCTTGAATGGTTAACAATTTATAATGCACATATTTTCGGTAATGGATATCTATTCCAAAAATGATTATTTTGATAAACGAAATCATTCAACTCACGTTAGATTTTGTATAATTTTGGATGCACTTAGTTTTTTTCATCGTAGACTTATTGCATTCTTAGGTGTTTGCATAAATAACTAAGGAATACTAATGTATTCCAAAAATCCTTAGTTTTCTCGGCAATTAAGTTTTTTCTGCTTAGAAATTAATGCCAGCAGTAAGGATATACGCACTTTGCCAAGATCGGATATTTCGAGAAGCGAAATCTCGTTAGAATTTAAAAAAATGTTAGATTCGATTTCATTTTTCATTCGTGAACTTATCCGTAGGAAATAATATTAATTTATTTATTTTATATTTAGTTTGCCCAGCAAGTCTGCTTAGAGATTCAAGCTAGATATAAGATATTGTTTGATAAACTTAAAGAAATGACTAAGGAATACCAGGAATGACGCGTTTTTGTACTTCGTGAGAAAATATATACTTAGGTAGATGCACTTAGCCCAAATACAAATATTTCGAAAACCGAAATCATTAAAAACGCGAAACGTTTTTAGGAATGTTAGATTTACTTGCATTTTTGTTAAGGTAAACCTTTCGTAAACCTAAATTTTTAAATAAATCAAGAAATATAAGGAATTAGGCTTGTTCCTACTAAAGCCAACAGTAAGCAGTATATACTTGGGTAGACGCACTTAGCCCAAAACGAGAATTTTAAATAACAAAATCGTGATACATATGTCTAACGCTATAGAAGAACTTTGAATTCGTTTACTTTTTATAGACCTATCGTTTACTTAAGTAGCTCAATAATAATAATGAAGAAACACCTTATTCTAGGTTTTCCCAGAAATGCTGTTTTTTCTACTTAGATTAGTAAATCAGGCAACCTAGTGAGAAGTATACACTTCCTACTGTTAAGTTTCGAAGTTGGTTTGATTTTTCTGTTGTAGAGGGATAAGTTATAGTTTTTTTTTGCTCCCGAGCCCTATTTCAAAGCTTTCCCAGCAAATTCGCGTTATCTACATGCAGATTCTAACCAACAGTAAGCGCATTTTCAATGCATTAGTAAACTTTTGTTTCAATAAAACTTCAAACTTTGATTAAATCATTAAATTTAAGGACAGAAATTCCGACTATCGAAACTGTCAAGGCGTTTCTATAAGTAGAACTGCTAGTTCTTCAAGATGTTTATATTAAAGTAGTAGTATCGTGATTGATGCCAGAGCAATCCAGCTTTTTCAACTTTTAAGCTGTCAAATGGGTTCTAAAATGCTGTTAGGTGTTTGGATTAAAATATGACAGTAGAAATGGGACAAGAATTTCGCTGATTTCCAGAGTGTTCCATAGTATTTGTAGGCGTTTTTATAACAGCAAAAGCGTCATTACATAATATATCTTCCAAAGAATTGGACATAGAGAGTTTCCAACTTGTCGTTCTCAAACAAAACCATCCAAAGCAATCCAACTTCACAAAAACCAAATTCCTTAATTCCCAACTTTCGCAATATCGGAAATGCCCAAGTCAACCCTCGCGGCATCGACAGCCGCCTCAAGTAGCCAATGTCCAGTCAAATCAACCAAGTCACTCAAGTCCAATACGGGACAGTTCTGTTTTCATTTTTTTTATTTGTATTTCTTTTTTAGTTGATAACTCAATTTACAGTAGGATGCGGATGTGCAGCCGATTTGTCTGGGCAATCTCCCCTTTTCGGTCTTCTTCACAAACCATTCTTCAGCCTTCAATATATATTGTATATTGTATGTATATGTAGTACACACACACAAGGCAAACAAAATTCCCAAAGTCACAAAACGTCACACAAAATAATATTCAATGTCGACCTTTCCATGGTTTCACACTGTGCTCCATGTTTCGTTGGACGCGATTGCATCATTATCAGTTGAATTGTCAAAATGAATAATGAGCGCAGTCGTAGTCGTTCAAGATTTTTACTCTTCTGACTCTTCGAATGACAACACAAAAATAACCGATATGAAAGAAATACCAGAAGAAGACATCGTAGTAGTGGCAGCAGCAGCAGCAGCATAACAGAAAACCTGAGCAGAAGAAACGCTTTTCATACAAAAAGCTTTTAACAAAAACGATACAAAATGCTAACCGAAAAAAACATCATATTCACATATATCTTTTTTGTATTTTGAGTATTTGAGACAAGCAAAACAAGATACACAGACAAAATCATCGACAGCAATCTACAAAAGAGTGCAAAAAAAGAAAAAAGAAAGAATCGCTTTATAAAAAAAGACAATATATTAAGTGCAGAAGACAACAAAAATTGTATATGTAATGGCACAATGATATAGTAGCTTTTGAAGCTTAAATGAGGGAATACTTTATTTTGGAACGTTGTAAACGTTATATAAGAATTAAGCAGAATTTGTGCTTACCCAAAGATGTGTGACGTTAGAAGAGAATAGGTAACAGAAAGTTAATTACCTAATAAGCTGAAGTAACTATTTTTATGAAAAGAAAATAATTTCTGCTGAAAGTAGTGAGCTTCAGACATAATTTAACGGCCTAAAATAGAGATGTGGTAGAAGAATCTGACTAAGCGAAAGAACAAAAGAAAATTCAAAACTAGTTGTTCTCCATTTTAAAAATAGTATTCATAGTTTTGGAATATCTACAAGCGTTTAATAGTAAATTGAAGGTGGGAGTTTCGATTTCCTGTCTAGCAAAGATATGAGGCTGCAGAATCTTACTGAGTTAAGCGAAAGACGAAAAGAAAGCTCTATGTTTCCAATTTCAAGCAAGGTATTCAAGGTTTTTATTTTGAAACAGTAAATCGAAGGTCCGATGTTCGATGTCTTGCCTAGAAAACTGATAAGATTGATGAATCTCTAAAAGATATAACAAAACTGCTAAGAATGCTTAAAAAGATATTTTCCTTTTCTAGAATAGTACCCAACGTTGAGGAACGTATATTAGCGATTAATTATGAAGTAGTAAATCGAAGGTCGTAGGTTCAATTTCCTGCCTAGAAAAGTGACAAGGTTGCGGAACTTATTGAAAAGATAGCAAAGACACAGGCAAAATTAGATGTTTCAAATTTCAATAATGGTTTTTAACATTTTGGAAAATATATAAGCGTTTAATTATTAAATAGTATATCGAAGGTCGGGCGCTCGATTTTCTGCCGAGAATAGGTATAAGATAAATCTTTAACAGAGGGAAGCGAAAACGAAAAATAGATATTTTCATTTTCTAGAATAGTACTCAATGTTGAGGGACATATATTAACGATTATTTATTCAATAGTAAGTCGAAGGTTGGAGGTTCGATTTTCTGCAGCTAGCACACTGCATTTCGGACTCGACCATAAACTGTAGGTTTCTGTGCAAGAGAACAGCTAGGAAGCTAGAGATATCTTCATGTGCCGCCATGATATCCTAGCCAAGGGGAGTTAATTGAAAATTAAAAGAAATCAAGGGATCTAAAGTTTTTCTGAATTATAATATAAAGTCAAAAAATCTCTAACAGAAAGCATATTTGCGTTTAAGTTGAATTCGGAAGCTGCGGCTCATTTTTTGCATTATTCGATTTATGTAACTAAAATTTTTTTGATAAATTTAGGAAAATATAATTATTTTTTTTTCGACAAAGGGTTGCAAAGTTCCAAGTAGAAAATGTGTTTTAAAAGTTGAGGATATTAAAGCTTTGAAAGCTTATTAAATTAATACAGTTTTGATCAAAATGTTAGGGGGATTCTTTTATTAAGATGCATTTTTTTTTCAAAATTTTAACTGCATTTTTTAGTAATTTTTTAACAATTTTCAATATATTTGTATTTATTTTTAACTAATTTAATAGGAATATTGTTTTATATTTATATTATTATATTTTTTATGTTTTTTTTTGTCTTAACATTTTAAAAAAAAGTCATGTCTATTGTTGGTCAAAGTTTTAGCGCTCAACGACTTTTCGAAATTTTTAATTTACAAATTTTGTTATTTTTTTTTTAAACTAAATATAAGTTTTGCCTTGACAATATTAAGCAGCTAGGCTTATTTCAGCAAAAAATTTAGGCATTCGTGCATAAGTTTTTTTTTTTAAATTTTTTACCAAACAATTAAATTTGACTGCTTTTAGCAAATACTTTGTTAACAGCAAACAGCGCAAAATGTAATTTTTTAAAATAAAAAACTAACATAGCTTCTCAACATAACTCAATAAATTATCTAAGCGCTTCCAAAAAATAAAATAAATTGCAATTCATCAAATTTATATTTTCTCCAAAAAAAACTGCCAAATTTTGCTAAAATACGAACAACAACAAAAGCTTAAACTATTCGCGCAGTTAATTAAACAGTTTGCATTAAAAATTTTAAGAATTATTCAAGGTTTTCAAAGGCAGTCCAAAAAAATCAAACAAATAAATATAATAAGCGCAACAAAAACGAAACGAAACAAAAACAAATAAATAAACAAAAACTACAAATTGCAATTAATTTTGTGACAACTTTTGGTCACTTTTGCATATTAAATAAATAAAAACTATATATATTATGTATGGGATACATATAGATAGCTATAGCTCTCTGAACAGATGCTGACTGACTGACTGTATGGCGGCCATTTTGAAACGTAGCCAAAATCCAAAAAAGTGGCAGCTGCAAAAGCAAACATAACCAAACCCAAAAAAAAAACACAACAACAACAACAACACACCAAAACCCGTAGCCCCGTAAGCACCGGAAGCCCCGTGGTAGCAGCCAACCAACGCAAAAGGCAAACCAAGTGAACTGAAGTTTTATTCAATTTATAAATTCATGACAAAAATGACTAACTCATTAATTTTTGATAGACTAAGTGAAGTAAAGCGGTGGCGGGTGTGCGGCAGCATATATACTTGTGTACATACATACATAGATGTGTGTGTGAGTGTGTGATAAGGTATTGTAGTGGGGTGGGGGCAGAACTGACGAAAGCGAAGGGTGTAAACTTCATATTTGGGACAGACACGCACATGTGTGTGTGAGAGTGTGTGTGTGTGTGTGTGTGTGTGTGTGTGTTGTATAGACGACGGCTGCCCTGGCAAAACAAACAATGCTGCGGCTTAGCAGACACATACAGCCATAGATATATATATGTATACATATGTATATGTCTAGGTATGTGTGTGTATATAAGAAGTGGAAAAAAAACCCTAGAAAACAAAGCGCACGCCATACAAAGGCACATAAAAGCCACACACACACACACACAAAGGCCACACACTCTCTCACACACACTCACTCACTTATATACTCTTTCTCTATGTATACATGGCCACAACGCACTCTTTAAGCGCACATGGGGCGGCTGCTGCGCGTTTTCGTAACGTTCGTACGGTTGCGGCTCGTTGCCCGGGGTTGGTTCGTATTGGTTCGCTTTTGGGTATGTTTTTCTTTTCGTTTTTTTTTTTTTGTGTGTGTGTTTTTACGGGGTGGAATTTGGTATACGGGTTTTTCACAAAAGTCAGTGGGGGTTGCTTGACGCGAAGCGTAGCGAGTCGACTCGTCTGTGACTCGTAAATGCTCAATTGTCAAGCTGAGAAAACGAAAATAAAAGTATATACACTCGCACACACACACACACACACACACATACGTCCCACTCCTATGTACATAAATAACGGTTGTGAAAAACTGGGAAAACTTTTGCGCCACTTTTCCAAACACACTCACCCGCTCACTCACAGCCATTTTATGTAAGTATTTGACTTGTATTTTAATTAAATTTACGTTAGCTTCCGCTTTGACGCATTTCTGCCGCAGCTACTACTCGTATATGGTACACGCTGCGTATACGTAATCTACGCAAAAATGTGTGGCTCCTGGCCTGCACCACAACCCACCATACCACACGCCCATCATCGAATGAAAAACTTTCAGCACATTTGTTTTAGGCAACATTTTGTTAGCTTTTAACATTTATTAACTTTTACATTTTATCTTCTCTTTTCTTTTCTTTTTTTTTTTTCTTTTTTTTTGGCTTTTGCATATCATAGGCGTCAACACAAGAAAACAGAGACGTGAACGCACCACATTTACCCGTGCACAGCTGGACGTGCTGGAGGCATTATTTAGCAAGACACGCTATCCGGATATATTTATGCGCGAGGAGGTGGCGTTAAAGATAAATCTGCCCGAATCAAGAGTACAGGTTAGTACAAGTAACTATATTGTAAATTTAAGTGGGAAAAAACTTTGCAAAATTCCCCTGTCCAAATCTGAGTAATTTCTGTAGTTGCCTCTTAGTTGGTTCATTTCTTCTTGTTGCAATTATATGTTCACTAAGTCGATTGGGTCCTACAACTTTATTATTCACAATAATATTGCGATCGTCGCCATTTTAGAAAAACTGATGAACCACTGATGCCGCCGGTTTCTATAGCAAACAAAACAGCTCTTTTTTCTGGACTGCATTGTTAGTTCTTGTGTTGCTTTCTGGTTGCTTGGTTTAGTGCCCACTGCAACTCTGAAAAACATTGCTGTGCCAAAAACTAAAGATACTAAAAAATCAACCTTTATGCATGCAAAAGCTGGTTCGGAAATCTGATGTACTTGGTGTGCCATCTTCCATGCCATGGTATCCTTATTAGTTGTAGTTTTTTTTTGGGCTCTTGGCTTTTTCATTCACAATAACAATAATACCGCCAACGCGTAATGCACAGAAGACAGTGGATTTTTGGGTGGTTAGTTCTTGCGATGCTTCTAGTTGCTCTTCAGTCCTATTGCGATTATTTGCCTAACTTATATGCATTTATTTTATTTTTCTTATCATTCATTCATGATCCAAACTTAAATCAGCTTGCGATCTAAAATAAAACTTGCCCTACTTGGCATAAATCTATTCGCGATGTGAAATTCATTTCTTAGATATTTTCAGACCAAAGGCACTTAAACTGCTGCAGCTGAATAAAACAATGTTTTGCCAGAAACTAAACTAACTAAAAAGTCACCCTTTAAGCATGCAGAAGCTTATTCAGAAAACTGATGTATTTGGCATACTGTCTTCAAAGTGAAGGTTTTCTTATTCAAAACATAAAGCTTGAATTTTTCCAGCTCATGGCTAACTTAATATTTTGAGTTATTTGATAGGGTTGTCTAGCTCGGTAGCATACTAAGCTCTTAAACCGAGGGCAATGAGAGTTTAGTCAGGAAAAATACATTTTGTTTTTTTGTATCTTATTTGATAGTTCATATGCAGCAGATTTCCGCTCTCTAAAGTTGTTTTCAATTGCCTTTATTTCAAACTCAATGCATTTACTATTTACTGCCAGCATGCTGCTAACCCTTTACCATTACTTTCGATTAATAATCCAAAAATCATTTCAACACCCAAAGATAACATGAGCAGCTTCGGTTTGACTTTCGTTTAAGAAGCTTTAATCGCATATCATATGACAAACCAGATAAATACAATGTATATAGGACTTCCTGCCATGTGTGCCTGTGTTTGTTTGCTCAGATTGTTTAATTAAGCGTATTGCAAAAATCCAGAAATCCAGTGTCAGTTGACGCCCACGAAACTCCCTGGCCTGCAAGCAGTGCTAGCCTACCTAACTACCTAACCTAACCTACCTACTGAGCTGCCAAAGGAAAGCAGGAATAAAAATCAAAAGCGCAAAATCCATAAAACAAACAAATTACTAAAGCTAACAAGTTTTACTGTGAACAGTGAGCGGTGAGCAGTTTTTTAGGGCAATACACATATGTACAGGATACCAACAGCATGCCAGGATGTCAGCATGTGCTGGTGTGTGTGTGGTGTGGTGTGTGTTTTATAAGGATTTTATGACTTTAAGGAAAAGAGCTATGCAAATAGTGAGAAACTGTCAAGAGGAGTAACATGAGCATGAGCGCAAATTGTCGAGACATTCAGCATATTTTTAATGGCAAAATGCGCCCCAGTAACCAAACAAGCAACCAACCAGCGAACCAACGAACCAACCAACAACAGCATTTTGGGGATGGCGCAATTATTTGCAGAAGGAATTTTGACAAATTCATTGGTAACAAGCGGCAGCAGCAGCACCGGCAACCAACCCCCTTGAGCGAGTGAAATATTTTTCCCAAGTTTACTCAACGTATTAGCCGCGCATAATTTGCGCTAATTTTCGTTGAACGCGTTACGAGGCCAACATTAACAACTGTGCCCCATTGGTACATCATCCTTCTGGACATAACGATAATGGCACAATTACAACAATGACTACAACTCTATTTGCGCAAACCAATGTCATTTGTGTTTGTTTAGGTGCTGCCGCTGCTGACTCTGGCAACAGGAAGCGCTACCCGAAAAAAAAAAAAACAAAAACGAAATCTAGGAATCTAGGATATTCTATATTTGCCTTAATGACGCATTTTTATTGATGGTCATGTTATGCCATTGTTGCCACTTGCCCGTGGGCCTTAACCTAAACAAATAAGGCAACTCGTAGCGCCGCACAACTGCCAAATGCACAAGAGCGTCGTCCTCGTCGTCGTCATCGTCTGCCTGCGGACACAATTGGGAACTACTCAAATTCGGCGCATACTTGCGCTCAAGATGCAGTTGCTCAGTTTGCAAAAACATTATCGATCATTGAGTTGTTGCTTGTTGCTAATAGTTAAAGCAAACACAGCCGTGCCAAATCGATCGATCGATTTGCGATTTGTTTGCTTTGCTTTGCTTTGCTTTACCCTCGTGTCTTGTAATTTAAGGACGTGACATGATCCGACGACAATGTGTACGCCGCCGCCGCCGTTGTCGGTCGTCAACTGAAGCCCCTGCAATGGCCAGTTGCTGCCAGTTAGGCGCAGTCAGTCAGTCAGTCAGTCGGACGGGCGGCCGTCAGTCTGGTCATTCCTGCTGGCCACTGAACTAGCTAAGTGAAAAATGACACGTACAACGGCGCGTGTTCCTGCACCTTGGCTGTACTCCCTTACGTTTTTTAAACAATTGATTTGGAAATGCACACCAGGACATATGTAAACTATGCTTAGATTTTTCTACAACTAAATGAGCCTGCTTGCTTTGCTATATGGTCTCCTGTCAAGCATTTGTTGCTCCGTTGGTTGTGCATGCGCAGCACAGTGGGCGCATATTTGTTATTTTATCTTTAAATTTTCTAAAGTTTTTGGCTTTTGGAGTGCAACAAAATTTAAAGCAAAAAAAGCATAAACAATATAACAATTTTTTTAGTAATAGATTATACAATCTTGTTTCTTTACGTGTTAATTCTCGTTGAGATTATAGAAGAACTCTTTCAATTCCATGCCTTTCGGCTTAACAAACTTTTTCTTAAATCTTTATGTGAAATGAGTGCTTTTTGCGTAACTTTTTTTTCTTTCAAAATAAGAACATGATGTGATTATTTTTAAACAAGGAAAAAATAAAAATATACATACAGATGATAATAGAGTATTTTCTGATAAAAGTTCTATGATATTTCTAGTCTAGTTTAGCTGGCTCTCTATTGTGAAAGACTAAATTGAATGAATAAGAATCTCATACCTCAACTGAGTATAGATAAGGAAATTAATATGTTAAAAATAATTATTAAAATCTTAATTAATATGTTATTGTTAAGAAAGATTTGCAGCGAAGCTTTAGTTCTATTGTGACCTAATTAATATATAGTATGTTGTCAAAATCCTAAGCTTTACTTAGACTCATATGTAGCAGAGAAGTACAAGTAGCAGAGGAATGTTAACGGAAAGAGTTGTGAGGGAGAAACCTATAATTTCATTTCTAGTAAACCTATAAAACCTCAGTAGCGTAGTGCTAGCCCACTCGTCCCTAAATCGAAAGGTCGCTGGTAGTCAAATTTCTAATAATTAAAGCAAACGACGTTCGGCTTTGGCTATAAACTGTAGGTCGCTGTTATTTTTAAACAAAATATAGAGCTATCTATGGAGCTGTCAAGAGAAATAAATTCATTTATTGCTTTTTTTTTGCAAAACTAAAAAAAGTCTTGAACCGAGTTTTGTGCGAATATTCGTGCTTCTGCATTTTTGCTAAATGGGACATATTTTTTTTTGCGAACATAACAACAGACTTGATTATATACTTTCAATAATTTTGAATTTTTTTAAACTCCACAAATAAAGCTATTAGTGTTGATACCTAAAAAGTACACAATAGTTTATTAAAATAATAAAAATTTAAATAAATAGTAGAACTTAATTTATGCTGAAAAAAAAGAAAGAGAAAAAATACCATCGCCAAGTCAAGCACATAAAGCAGCTTAATTAAGGCAGAAATTCTTTATATGCGCAATTTTCAATATTCTGCCAAAGATCTATTATGTTGCGTTCATTTAAGAGTTCAACTAAGAGTTTGTGAAATCTAAGCAGAATTCCACTTTTTACAACTATTTAGGTAATAAATTTATACGAAAGAAAGCTTTTTCTATAACGCTAAGATATTTGCATTAATTCAACGAAGCTTCGTTTTCCTATGGCCAACAATTTTTACTCACTTTTGCCAAAATAATCAATAATTTCGCTGCCAGTAGTCTTTTTTTCAGTTTTAACAAGATTTTATTTGTTATATTTTCTCTCATCGCTGCACAATTTATTTACGCAGTTTTAATGCAATTTCGACCACTGTGCGTGCTGCAGCTAAAACTTGTTACCAAAGCAAGAGTATTGAATTACAGTAAATAGAAAACCGTTACACGACAAAAAGAAAATGCAAAACAGCAAAAAAAAAAAACACAAAATAGAATAAGCCAAAAAAAAGCAAAGCAAAAAAAATTAAAAGAAAAACAGAAAAACAAGCAACAAATTCAAGTAAATGTCTGGCCAAGAAGAAGCCAAGCAACTCAATTAGCCCCAAACTAGTTGCCAACTTGGCAGAACTTGGTTTAAACAAAGCGCAACGATGTCACTGCAGACCCCCAAGACCCCAAGGCTCCACCTACTCGCTGGCTCACTGCGTCACTCGGCTGTTGGCAGCCTAATGAGTAGCAACAACAACAACAACAACAACCACACGACCAACGACTTGGCATAAATAATAATTTTTCACAAATAGCAAAAAATTAACGACGGCAACAAATTGGGATGATGACGACGTTCTGGCCTGGTGCGGGCAAGACAAGCCGCTAGTGGTAGCCGCACTAGTCGCAGTCATAGTAGTTGTAGATTGCGGGCGTGCCTTGAAAAACATTAATTGAATGATAGGCATCTTTATGGCCTAAACACACACACACACACACATACCGACACCCACACATAGCAAAAGTCAACCACTGTTACGGTAGCCAAACGCCCTCTACACCTTTGGGATCTCCAAGGCTCCTGAACCCTGGCCCCTGCCCAGCTGTGTGGCAACCCAGCCGCCGTTGATTGCGACCAATACAAATAGCGTAATAATTTTACGCAGCTTATCTGCACCAGAACAGAGCAAACATTTACGCCCTAATGTTTTCATTCGTATCAACCGCGAAACGTAAGCGAGCGCAGGGGCTGTCGCCGCCGGGGTTGCACAGAGCGAAAGAGAGAGAGAGAGAGAGCGAACGACTGGCATTTTGCAAGGAATGAGCACCAGTGCCAGATGCAGCCGTACACACACAGCTAATAAGGGACACACGCCACACACAAACGACACAAACAACAACGGCAACGGCAACGACAACGTTGCGGAGGACTAACAACAACGACAATGTCGAGAGATCTGAAATGGAAACTGCCTGCCCCGTTGCCATTCCTCATTTTGTTGTGCTCTGTAGCGACGCCATCGCAATCATAAATCAAAGCTCATACAGTGGCAATAATGTCGCTTGGGTGTGCGTGATTTCTTGCTTTATGGGTTTGCTTTTTGTTGTTGTCGTTGTTGTTGTTGATGTTGTCCTTGTTGTTGCTTTTTGGGCAGTCAAGGGAGTGCCTTTGGGTTTCGCTTTCAATCTTGGCTAGCGGAGCAGGCTTGCAGTTCTAGCTGTTAGTCTTCGTCGCTTCTTGGCTTTGGCAGTCTTAATTTTATGCATTTGTCTGTACGACGACGGCGACGACGACGACGCACTGTGGTAGTGCGTCTTCTAGTGTTTAGCTTTAGTTTTTTTTTTCTGCCTCCAACGATCCTGTCCAAGGCA
The DNA here is from genome assembly GCA_035046065.1 of Chymomyza procnemis. Classification (NCBI taxonomy): domain Eukaryota; kingdom Metazoa; phylum Arthropoda; class Insecta; order Diptera; family Drosophilidae; genus Chymomyza; species Chymomyza procnemis. The sequence goes on along the minus strand of JAWNOJ010000021.1, from coordinate 37,276,265 downwards.
GTCTTGTCATAAAGTAGTGTTGCCCGTTTTCTACACTTGAAGTTAGCTTCAAAAAACGGCTGCTAAATATAGAACAGTAGTCAGTTTAGGTCATCTTTGCAGTACTCACATTTTACTCAGGTATATCAAAAGTTTTAAAGGATTGACGAAAGCTAATTTTTTCGAGGTTAACTATCCAGTTGCATTCTATTAGTAGGCTCTAATTTCATTGAACACCTTTCTCAGATAACGCATAGCCATGCTTCAGAAAATGCAACAAAAACTGATAGTATGAAATTGGTCCTAGTCCTAAACCACCAAAAATTCCACAATTTCTTGCGTAATAGAGAATTAGAGAATCAGCCAACCGATTGAAAACCACAAAGCAACCTCTTACTGAATAAGCTTTTCCATTGTTTAGACATTTGAAAATTTTTCGTACTTGCTTTACATAGTTAATCTTTCTCCATTGAGGCAGTAGCTGCTTTAGATCAATTCCGATTTAATTGTACTGCCAATGCATAGTTTCTTAATCAATTTTGTTTTTCCAACAGTTTCCGTGTTCATTTAAATTCATTTCAGTCTTTCAATATCTTCTTCGTTTGATACGCGCGTGATATTTTCACTGGTTGGTGCAAATTTTATTAACAGCAGCAGGATCTTGCAGCTTTTTCTTGTTCCAATAGCATATAAGTTATAATAGCTTCATTTATCTGTTTTTCATCTCTAGTTTTCGTAACTTCTGTAGTCGTTTTGTTACAGTTGCAGATTTTACGTAAGTCCCACTAACTTCTAATGCTATTTAAATCACTCTACTTTATGATGCTGCTGCTCACGCCTGAATTTATCGCAAATTTCGACAGCTTCTTCTTATGAAGTTATACCACAGTTCCTTCATAAACAGACAGCACACAGTTCCAGCAGCTCTTTGGGCAGTTTTTATATTCACGCAGATTTTACACAACTCCAACCAAGTTAATTGTGATCCAGAGTTTGATCACTATTTTCTCGTAATCTTTCTACATTTTTGGAACTTACGCAATTGTCGCTTTATATCATATTCATATTCACGCAGATTATACACAACTCCCACTAAGTTAATAAAGATCCAGAGTTTAAACTTTATTATCTCCTGCTCTTTCAACATTTTTGGAACTTACGCAATTGTCGCTTTTTAGTTGTGCCAATAGAGCTGCCAAACCCGTACCATTTCTATTTTTCTGAAATCCACCTCTCATTTCTGCAGCTTCTTTAGCAGTTTTTCTATTCTGCAGTAGCAATTTTCAACTCATTTAACTTAAACCCTGCTGCAGACGCTTTTCCAAGTTACCCCACTTTTTAACCTCACGCGTGAGTGCATTCCAATACAACTTATAGTGTTGAAACTTGCCAAAGAATTCAATTTTTTGTAGCTTTTTATGCAGTTTTACTATTCACGCAGTTACAGTACTACAGGCGCTTTTCCTAGTTATCCCCACTTTTGACACTCTCGCGTAAGTGCATTCCAATATATCTGTAATTGCTGTAGTTTCTGCGATAATTCTACTCATCACATAGTTGCAGCTTCGATCTCATTCCAATTAACTTACACCACAGTCACTTTACAAAAACCCCGATTTTAACACTGAGTCGTGATACCATTTTTGTTAGAGCTTTCACTGCTTTCTTTCGGACACTTTTTCTAGTTCTATTTTTGCAGATTGTTATGTTATTCCCCTTTATATATCCTTTAACACATAAACCAATTTTTTACCAGTTATTCATAAAAAGTTGCCTTAATTTGATGCCCATTTAATTATACTATAAATGTTTTATATCATAACACTGCTTTGCCAGCTAAGACCTACTAGCAAAACCACAACATCTCTACTAACAATACAATTCACGCTGTTGCAGCTTTTCATTTCTTGCAAAAAAAAACTGCTATTTTTATTATTTACACTCACTTATCTTTTCATTGTCAGTTTGTGACTGAAGCTCACACGTGTTACACTTCCCATGTCTCATTCCCAGTTGTCACAACTTCTTTAACAGTTTTCCAAGACAACTTACCTTTGTTTAATTCCCATTTAGTTATACTATAATCGTTTATAATCATAGCAACATTGCTTTTGAAGCTAAGGCGTAATACCATACCCATTCCATCTCTAGGTTTTACAGCTTCATTGCAGCTGTCAGTTTTTTATCATTGCTAGTTATAACAGCTGCTTAGGGCATATTATATTGCCAGCTTTTAACTACTTTCAATAGAGCTGTAGTACACTTGTTTTAGAAAATTTCACATCAATGTGTGACTTAATTTACCTTTTTTTGTCGCAGTTTTTCTGCACACTGCAGTTTTCCTTGTCATCCCTAGCTAGTAATGCAGTTTTTCAAGCCCACTTGTCTTTGTTTAATGCCCACATAGTTATACCATAAACATTTTACATAGTTATACTGTTTTTGAAGTTTAGTTGTCATGCCATAGTTGCAGCTTTTTATTTGTTTTTATCTCTAGTTTTTTACAGTTTAATTACTATTCAGACAGCTGCTGCTTTTAATTTCTGCCAATAGCGCTGTACTTTACTACCTTCAAAAACTTTGCTGCTATTTACACTCACGCGTGTTTTAATTTCTAATTTTATTGGCAATTGTACCACTAGAGCTCACGCGTGATTCTCGTTTCATGCAGCCATCGCTAGTTTCTACAGCTTCTTTGTTAGTTTTTCCTGTGTCGCGCAAAGTTGCACCTTTTACTTAATTCCAATTTAGTTTATACGCTACACGCGACATACTGTACATTGTGCATTGTCCTGTGCCTAGGGACCTTGGCACCCCTTTATCCGTACAGTTGTAGTATATAAAACAACGTTCAGCTGTTCGATTTTGCCGACGGCTTACAAAAAGGGATGAAGTTTCATTTAAATGCCAAAAGGTTAATATATATAAATTTATCCATATACATATATATGTGTGTATGTCCTGGAATAACTAAATGCAAGGCAAAAACGTGCATTAGTATGTGCATGTGTGTGTGCGTGTGTCTGTGTGCATGTCTAGCTAGACAAAAGTCCTGCAATGTGCAGCCATTTTTAGAATGCACGCACACACACAGACACAGACAGCAGCACAGTTATTCATCGCAATGTCGCCTGACGAGAGCGCAGAGCGTCATCATACAGTTATCAGTCCCTCTCTCATTGCCATTTAACGCTCTTTTGGCTTAATGCGTTTGCCGCCGCCGTTAGTTGTCGTTGTCGTTGTTGGTGGTTGTTGTATTTGTTGTTGTTGTACTATACGTTTTTCATTTTCCTTTTTATCATTTCCTTTTTTTTTTTGGCGAGTTGTAAAAGGATTTGTCTCGTTGTCACTAGGCGGCGATCAATAGGGCGCGCAAAGTAACGTAAGAAAAAGTAAAATACGGAAAAAAATAGTAACGTAGAGCGAGCGCATAATACGGCAACATGCTATGTGTGTGTGCGCGCGCCCAGCTGTTTTATAAAATTAATTTTCCCATTGCGGATTAACATTTCCACTTTTCAAAATTCAAACAAACACAGCACCACGCACACACACACACACACACACACACACACACACACACGTATACACGCATATAAATAGACACAGTTAGGCAGACAGAGACAGACACTAGTCCCGGTCAAACACATTTAGTTATTGCATTCGCATGTACAAAAGCAGGACATACATATATACACATATACATATGTGTGTGCATGCATGTTTGTATGTAGTTGTTGCCGGTAACTAAATTTATGTTAGCTTGCGCATAATTTGAGCCGTTTTTACTTGTTTTTCCCTTTTTTTTGCCTTTAAACCAATTTTCAATTTAAAATGCAAATATCTTGTTTTTTTTTTTTGTTTTTGATTTCATTTGATTTAATAATTTATTGAATATATTTTTTTGCGTCACAAAGTTGGACCGTAAAAAATACGTTAGCATAAATGAAAATGGTGTTTTAATAAAATATGCGTTATGGTAGTGAGTATATATATCAGAGGCAATCCCTGAATTTACGCAAAACAAGTTTTTTTTTTGCAGGCATATTTTTATTTTTGGTAAATAACCCCATTTTTTTTTAAACAAAGCCTGCATAAGGCTCAGCCAACGCTTTATTGGATAAAAAATTAAACTTAGTTTGTATTGAAACCAATTTCAATGCAAAATTTGAAAATTATATAATTTGGCAGAAATTGTTCACCAACTGGTGTTTGCCAAATAATGCTTCATAAAAAATATCGTCAAGAAAAGCAAGAAAATGGCTATAAAGTTTCACAATAGTTAAAGTAAGCAAATTTTCTTTTTAGCACAAAAGTCTCAATTATAGTAATATTTCTACAAAAAAAAATGTTCAATAGTAGGTTTTCAATGATGGTTTTTATAAAAAAAATTATAGTAAAACAAATTAAATTCTTTATTTAAAATAATGCTTATTGTCCACGCAAAAGCTAAAGTAAAATTTAGATTTTAGGTGCAAAATTTCTTATAAAAACAAATCATTGGGTTAACTTTATTTTTATACTTTTTCTTCAATGTTTCTCGAGTATTTTTTTAAAAAGGCGTTAAGGTTTGCTTCTTAATTTTGTTTTAAGCGCAAAATTCTACATTGAATAAAATTTATGATATACTAGAATCGTAAATATTCTTGAAAGCAGCTGTCAAAAAGTAAACATTTTTACTTAGGCGCGCAATATACAATATTATAAAATAAAAAATTAACTTAATACCTTCTAAAAATCCTTAAACTCAAAAGAAGTTATAAAAAAACAAAAAAAAAGCTTTACAAAGATTTCAAAAAAAAAAAACAAAAACAAAAAAGTGATCATTTTTACAGTAAAAATCTTAAAACTCAAGTGTACATCGACAGTTTCTTTAAAAATAGCTTATAGTTTTTGGTTCATTTTAACACAGAAGTCCCGATTTCATTTAATTCCTGCTTTTATTGATACTTGAGAGCAGTTTCAGAAGAAAAAATAATGGCAAATTATGTTGACACAAAATTGTGGTTTTCAAGTTTTGATTCAAAATTATTATTGAAAAATAACAAAAGCTTTGTGAAAATTGTTGTTTCTTGCGCGATATACCTTATTTTTAAAAAATTGTCACCTATAAATTTGTCTCAAAATTCTTCAACTCAAGTGTAGCCTAAGTGATTTTCAAAAACAGCTTTTAATTTTATGGACTTTAATTTTGTTAAGCGAAGCCGCAATTGAAATCGATGCTATTCCGAGTGATTTTATTGAAATCGTAGCCTGCTTGAGTGAATTAGTAAAAAAACGTTTAATTAGCCTACATAAGGTCACGCCCTTACTAAATTTATGTAAAATTTAAATATTCTGCCCTAGATGATAGGGAAAAACTAAAAATTTCCCAAGTTTATAGTTAAAAAATAAAAATAGATAAATTTTATTCAAAAAAAAGAGCATTTAAACACATCATTTAAGCGTACAGTTGCTTAAATAAGCAAACAAATGCCTATTATTATGATTTGTTTTAAAGATTTCCAAGCGCTTAGGTACACACAAGTCTATAAAAGCTAAAATAATGAGACAATAGTATGGCGGAATTACCTAGTTTTACTAGACCACAAACTGAGGAACGTCGCATCGCTACCAACATAACAGCCAGCACCTGGCAACCATTGCGGTTGCTTAATCAACTCAACGTGAAACAAATGAAAACCCATAATGAACCAGTGAGAGGAACCATTAAATAATGTTAATAATGATATAAAGGCAAAATACGAAAGCTGGCGAATTGCTTTGATGTAACAAGCGCCAAATGAACTCAGCACGGCTCAGCAGAGCTCATTAGATCGAACTTTCGTTTGATATGCCATATCAGAAGGCAGCCCCTAAGCCTTTGCACTACCTACAGCTATTATTCTCCTTCAAATTTTTTTTTTAAGTTCAAAAATTTCTGCTAAAATTTGCAAAAATTCCCAGGAAGCTGGAACATTATTAAATTGTACACTTCATTAAACGATTTCAAAGTAAAAGTTTCACTTGTTTGGGATTTCATTCGATAAGTGTCTGTCTTATGCTGGATTTCTACGTGGATTTTGTGGTTTGGTTGAGGGGGTGGGCATAATGGTTGGGGTGCAGCGGCAGCAGCAGCAGCAGCAGCGCATGTCAAAGTCAAATCACAAACCAGATTTTCAAAATGCAAAATTGAATTGAAATTTAATTCGTTTGGCAACTCCCACCCAAAAGCCCAGAGCGTAAAGACTGCCTCAATAGTTTGCAAGACTCTCACAGCGTTAAGCTGTTACATGCATTGTGACAAGGCGACGAGCACAGGATGCGCGGGTGCGGCTGTTGTACGCTTCGCTTGCGTCAACAAATAATGAAATTTGATACGCCTTGTTTAATGCTCTTTTTTTCCACAAAAAAAAAAGAAAAAAAACTGAAGTACGGCAAAAATTCTGAATCAAAAACGGAATCAGTTTTGTGCCGGCAACCCTGGGTCTGTGCCCGTGCCCGTGCCCAAGCCCTTGCCGCTCCTGCCAGTTGCGCAATGAAACGCTCGAGTGCACGGCAGCAGTTGCTCGTGCGTGTGGCAAGTGTTAACGCCAGCAACTTGAGCTTGAGCATGGCTGGCTTGGCTGTGGTCTCCGGGTACGTACGGTAATAAATTCGACTGTTTACCAAAGCACAAGCCATTAGCAGGCAACACCATCAACCCCCAACAACAAATCACTGAAACAACATTCCCAACATTTCCCAAAAAAAAAAAAGAATACATATATATATAATAATAAACTGAGAGGAGTGAGCACTGCTGGGGTGGGCGGCGGCGAAGATGTGTTGGGCTGCCCGGGCAGGCTACTGCTAGTCAGCACTTAGCGGATTGTTTGCAGCCCCTTAAGCATAACAAACAAGGCTAAGTGAATTCCTTGCGCTCGACTGTGCCGCTTTATGGGCTGTTTATTGTTGTCTTCCGATGCGGTTGCTGCGAGGGCTGCTGCTGACAATATAATCGAGTCAATTTGTGAGTGTGCCCGCCGGCTGTTGTTGTAACTTTAGTGCGACCGTAGCCAACAGCCTCTGGGCGTTTTTATAGTAAAAACCCAAGCGCGTGACTTTTTGCACTTGTCGCAGAGAGTAGCGAGCGCATAATTTATTCATTGCCTTGGCTAGTGAAGTGCCCAACCCTGGACACACGTTGTGTCAACAACAATCATGCAGGGTCCCCATTCCCGCTCTCACAGCCACTTGAGGGCGCCAAAGTATTTAATTGATGTGGGAAATTCTGGCAGGCCGCACATGGAGCTTGCGCTTGTCAAACAATTTTCATTAATTTTTTTTTTTATTTCTTTTTCGGTTTGCAGGTTTGGTTCAAGAATCGACGCGCCAAATGCCGCCAACAGCTGCAGCAACAACAGCAATCCAACAGTTTGAGCAATACAAAAAACGCCAGCTCCGGTTCCTGCGGCTCCACAGGCAGCTCGTCGCGCAACAACAACAGCTCCACCAGTAACAACAATAGCCAAAGCAGCAGCGGCGGCACCGGCAGCAATACAGCGGGCGCCAATAATAGCTCCAAGTCCGGTAATGCCAATAAGCAGGGTAATAGCAACAGCTCCTCCAGCGGCGGTGGCGGTGGTGCTGGTGGCAATAATAACAATGCCAGCGGCAATGCGGGCAGCTCGGCAGCAGCAGCTGCTACTGCAGCGGCGGTAGCTGCAGCGCAATCCATCAAGTCACATCATAGTTCCTTCCTTAATGCCAGCTCTGCAGCAGCCACGCCCACCAGCAATGGCGGCACTGGCAGCGCTAGTGGCACTGGTGGCCACAATGTGGGCGTCTCAAGTGCGCACTCCCATGCACACATGTCCGGCGGCAGTTCCGCTGCTGCTGCAGCCATTGGCTCACTGAATGTGACGGCTGCGCATCAAAATTCATCACCGCTGCTGCCCACGCCGGCCACATCGGTCAGTCCGGTTAGCATTGTTTGCAAAAAGGAGCACATATCCAGCGGCTATGGCAGCGGCGCAGCTGGCGGCGCTGGTGTAGGCGTAGGCGTATCCGCTGATGCGCTACGTTTGCCTTATGACACACTCAAGGATGCCGGCGGTGATATAGGCTCCAGTGCACATCATCATAGCATCTATGGCACAGCGGCTGCCTCCAATCCGCGTCTGGTGCAGCCCGGCGGCAATATCACACCCATGGATTCCAGCTCTAGCATAACCACGCCTTCTCCGCCCATAACGCCCATGTCGCCGCAATCGGCAGCAGCAGCCGCACATGCAGCGCAATCGGCTCAGTCGGCGCATCATTCCGCCCATTCGGCGTATATGTCGAATCATGACTCCTACAATTTCTGGCACAATCAGTACCAACAGTACCCGAACAACTATCAGGCGCCCAGTTATTACTCACAAATGGAGTACTTTAGCAATCAGAATCAGGTCAACTATAATATGGGCCATTCCGGTTATACGGCTTCCAACTTTGGACTGTCGCCGTCACCCTCATTTACCGGCACTGTGTCCGCGCAGGCATTTTCACAGAACAGCTTGGACTACATGTCGCCGCAGGATAAGTACGTTAATATGGTGTAGAATCTGCTGTTCCAGTACTGCAGCAGCTCCGGCGGCAGCAGCGTTAGCAGCGGCGGTGGTAGTAATCACGGCGCCAGCAACTACATGGACTATGCCGGTGGCGGTGGCGGCGGCGGCAATGAGTCGCCCTCACCAGCCTTGTCTACACTGGCGGTGCCGCCACCGCCACCGCCGCCACCAACAGCACCGCCTGGCTATATTGGTGGTTATCTGGCTACGGAGCAGCAGCAGCAACAGCAGCAGCAGGATGACACGCATATGGACATGCTTGGGCAGAGCCAACACAATCACAATCAGTATGCTTAGGCAGCTCAGCGCTGTGTCTGTCTCTGCCGGTGTACGGGGGGCGGGGCGGTACTTCAACAATACATATCTCTATGACAAAGGGGCGCTGCAGTTGCTACACCTACACCCACACACTCACACCTCCTACACAGACTTACTCAAAGTTTTAAACAATTTCCTTATAAATATTATATATATACATAGTTTTTTTTTTATTTTTTTGCTAGTTGTTAATATAATTTTTTTTTAACACGATTTAAGCTTAAAACAAAACAAAAAAACAAACAATTTTTGAAATATTACTATATAAAATATATGTGTATAAAAACTAAAGCACTTAGCAGCGTTTAAATAAATATTAAAGATTAAATAAATAAAAAATAAATTAGTTAAGCCGCCAGGATCAACGAAGTAAATGAGTGATAAAAATTAAAACAAAAAAAAAATTAAGCAAAAAAATTATTACAAAAAAAACAAAAGAGATTTAAGCGCGCTTAGACGTTTGTTAAAAATAAATGCGCATTAATTTTTAAGTACAGAAAATTTTTAAAATGCAATATATAGAACATTTTTCATGTTTAACTACGAAAATTTAAAAAAATTAATAAACAAAAAAACCAGGGCGCTACGTAAGCCTTAAGGCAGCTTTTGTTCACATAAAAAAAAAACTTGAAAACTTTTGCATATAAATTTGCTGCTTAAATATAAATTGCAAATTAAATAGTTTGTGTTTTTTCATATGTTTTTTAAACTAAACATTTATAAACAAATTAAGTAAAATATTTGCAGTTTTTTTGTTTCGAAAATTTTAATTATGCCGCAAACAAAGCCAGCGCCTGCATATCAAACAAAAAACAAAAAATTTAAAAATTTAAATACACTTAAAAATTAACTAAATACGACATATATATACAAATTAAAAGAAATATATATACATAAATAATATAAATGCAAGTTTTGAAAAACAAAAAAAAAATGTCAATGTGACATAAAGCTTAAAGTTTAAAGCATCATTTCGTCGTCTTTATATAACAAGAACAAAAACAACAAAAGCTATGCAGTTACAGGCCTATATATATAAACATTATATATATATAGTTTTATGTATAGGCATGCGCCTGCTTAGTAACTACATATATATATATATATATAAATAAAAATAAATATTTAATACTAAAACAAAATGAATGAACATTTCAGACTTAAAAAGCAAAAGCAAGTATTGCATTAAAAAAAATTTAAAAATTTTTGCAAAAACAAGTTAAAAACACATATTTAAAAGTATTAACTGCTAAGATTTATACATATATACATATATATGTATATATATATATATATGTAAAGTATATAAAAACACACACTGCAAACTTTAAGAACTTTATAAATATATATAGTAAATTTTATTTAAAATAAATGCCACAATCCAAACAAAAACAAAAAACATAAGCAAACAAATATATATATATATATATCTATATATGTATATATATGTATTTATATATAAAAACAAAAACAAAAAACTTAAATTAAATTAATTTTTAAACATGTACAAAAAAACGCAAAAATTTATTAATTAAAAAGCGCATAAATACACCGAATTAATATATAAGCATTATGTATATAAATGCGTATATATGTATATAAATATATATGTGTGCATGTGCGTGTGTGCGTGTGTTTGAAAATAGATATATATATAAATATTTATAATATTTACACACACACACATGCATTAGTTCAATGTATTTTTTTTAAACAAAACAATTTTTTTTGTTTAGTTCTAAATTCAATTTAATTGTAAAATTTAAGCGTATTAATTTGTTTGAAAAACACACACACACATACATACACTACCACTCACAAAACCAACACACATACACACAACACACAACTGTCTCACACTCATTCTCTCTCGCACACTTACACTCTCTCTCAAACGCGCACTCCCACTCACTCATACACCCAACACACTCATACACACATGATATTATTCTATCCACTTAAAAAAAAAATTAAAAATAAAAGAATGTAAGCAAAAATTTAAAAATAACAAAAAAAAACATTTAGTCGCTAATTACAAAGTAAGTGATTTTTTTTGCATAAATTTTAAGCAAACAAAAACAAAAGCAAAACAAAAAAAAAACAATGAAAGAAAACAAAAATCGTAAACAAAATAAGTTAATAATATTTAAGTGAGTATATATATATATTATGCAGTATTTAAATATATGTATATATGGATGGTATATACATATAAATATTTAAGTCAGTATATACATTATATATATGCATATATATATATATTTATATTTGAATACTGCTTAAGTCTTACTGGTTAATTTTTTTTTTTTTTAATTATAAACTAAAATAATTGTAAAAAGTTCACAAAAATATGATCAGATGAATAATATATATAAAGAAAAAAAAAGAACGACTTGAGTTTTCTTATTTATGAAAGGGAGAGGTTGTTTGCTTTGGATTTCCATTTTAGCGAGAGCAGCTCTTTTGCAGCCGGAAAATTGGCGTACGATCAAGTCTACTTTCAGTTACTCTGCAAGTTTTTGCTGCAATTATAATAAATAAATTATCCATACTCCTTCTAGGAACTTAAGGTTTCAACAAGGGACTTCCACCTGTTCCTATTGCTAGAAGCTCTTCTAACGATTTACCAGTTTCCTTCTGAAGCGTTGTTATCGCGTCATCTCGTGGCCTGCGAGTGCCACGGCTTTTCGCAATGTATGTCCTAGTCAGCCATATTTTCTTTTCACTATGTCGTCCTTAGTACTCTTTTGATTGATTCTTCTCCATGGTTCTTCACTGCCTATTGTGCTAGGCCATCATATCTGCAGCATGTTGCATAAATATCTATTCACAAAGGCTTGCAACTTAGCTTTTGCTGAAACTCTTGTCAGCCAAGTTTTCGAGCCATAAAGCAACACAGACTGCACACTTGCATGAAATATTTGCAACTTCGCATTAATACTTATGGTCCCCGCTTAGCAAAGAAGCATCCCTCTTTTTGCATACGGCTAATCATAAAATTTTTGGCTTCCGTAGATAAGACACTACCCAGATAGATGACATTGCTGACATCAACAATTTCTTGGCCTCTGACTCGAGGTGTATTGCGCGCAGATTTGACATGTAATGAGTCGTTCCTACGCATGTTGATCTTTAGGCCTGCTTTTGAAGTTTCTACAGTGAGCTGCACCAATTTTGACTGCATTTGTTGTTTGGAATGCAAGAGATCCTTCTCTATGTCGTCAGCAAACTCAAGATCCTCGAGATTGTGGTCCATTCTTCGTGTAATGGCATGATTCCAATAATCAAAATCTTCAGTACCTAATCCAGCACAACTATAAACAGAAGTGAAGATAGCACGCAGCCTTGCTTGACGCCAGTTTTTGCTCTCAAAGCAGTTGCATAGTTTTCCATTGCGCAAAACTTTACAAGTCCTGGCTGGGTAGTTGTTCTGTAATAATATTCACAATCTTCAGTGAAACACCTTGTCTCTCTAAATTCTTCCAAATATTTCTTACTGCAACTATAGCATGAAATATTGTATATTAAAGTAGGTAACAACTTTCTGAAAACAATAGTTATTTTATCAAATTCCCCCGCTGAACACTTTAAAGTATTAAAATCAAGTTGTTTTGGCTTAACCCTGAAAAACTCTAAAAACCTAATGATTGTACTCCACTCAAGCATATAATTAAAAATTACCTCCGTTGCATTTGATAGTTCAATTTGTATTGACTTAATGTCAACATATTTATTCTAAATAGAGCTCTATGGTGTGGAGAGCACAAAGTTCACTTCCACAGAGTAGTTACACTGATCAACAAAAGTAATTTTACAATATAGTAATTTATTAACATTAAATTTAATAAGAATATCTTGCTTAAGTTTTTCTACTCAAACGGTCAGCAAGTAACTCATAGGTTCCCAATTGTCTGCACAATATCAATCAACACTACATAGTATTGGTACCAAAAAAAAAACGTTTTTAGCGATTTGCCTATATATCATATAGTCAAGCGATTTTGATCAAATTCAGTTAATAATTTCCCAATAGAGAATATGAAAATGATTTTTTTAACCAAAGCTGTTAGAAATAAGTTGAAAAAAAACAAACAAAACACACAGAGTGCAAAACATATATTTTTTTTACCGATTTTCCCTATGGGATCTTCAAAAAATGTATGGAACAGATTTTGACACAATACTAGGAAAGCCAATGAAACTTTAAAGAGTCGAATTGGTTCACAAATTGTGATTTAAAATATCTAAAAAACAAACTTTGTACAAAAATAAACCGATGTTGACCGGTTTGAAGATATATCATATAGTCAAGCGATTTTTAACAAATTCAACTCGTAATTCTCCAAGAGAGAATATTATGTTAAATACTGTCATGGACTGATTTTGGTTGACAAAAGTTAAGAACTAAGAAATAACAATGCATTTTTTTAAAACTATAATTTTTTTTTCCAATTTGCCCTATGAGAGCTTTATAATATAATAAAGTGATATGATTAACTTCAGCATTGTGAATTAAAAAACGAAATACTTTTATTTTTACATTTAGAATACAAAATTTCGAAACAGGAACTAACAAAAAAGTTTAAAGATTTCTTAAAAAAATCTGCCAAAAAAAATCAGCATCAATTAAACGAGGGGTGCAGAGTTGTTGTATGCTCTGATTCTGCATGATGTCAAAATTAGTTATGAGAGAAAATGGTACAATTATTACAGGTAGTGACAGTAGTAATAGTTATATCAGGAGCTCGAGGAAGTAATGCATTGCATAGACCGTTCGTAATAGAGGAAATGATAAAAGTTGTTATAGTTAAAGACTTTGATGCGAAAAGAATCGTTCAAAGCATAATTGGTTCCACAAAAAGTAGTGCTGGAGATGGAAAATTATGAGTTACACTTAATAGAATGATAAAAGAAAAAGAGTTACTCTGGATGAAATGGAAAAAGAGTCGTTGTTAAGCATTACGTTGGATTCCATGAGCCCAAGTTAGAGCTTATGTAGAAATAAAAAGTAGAGGCACGTTCTGCAATCATATAGGGAAGATGAAGCCGGAATCCCACTGCTTACTCATATCTAGAAATGTTTGCTTTCAATGAAGTTCACCTTTAGCGCCTTAATTATATTCATTTGCAGCTAATACTCTTTCGCATTCAAGTGTTGAAATGTCATATTTAAAGCTCAATAGTCAGTCACTCATGGCACATATATTGGATTAGTGTGCTGCTCCATATAGCCTTGCCGCACCTCTTTATGTGCGCCAGCTAATCCGGCTCAAAAAAAAAAAAAAAAAACTCGACTCTTCGTAACTGCCCACATTCCGGTAGCTTGATGGGGCGCACAACTTTTTGACCCGACAATTGTTTTCAATATTTCTTCATCATTAATAACTAATTTTCAATTTGAAGTAAACCCAAAATCAAAATATTCATTGGCAATTTGCGGCTAATTGTCACAGCAAGCAAATTGAGTTGAGTATAAAGTACGCCGCTGGCACGCGCCCTCCGCCAAATCTATGTTCACATAATTGTATCTCAGAGATACCCAAAAAGCGAAAAAAAAAATTAAATGAGAAAATTTACCGCTCGTGCCTTTTATTATCTTGCACGCGCGCCCACAATGAGCCGCTGCGGCAGCAAGTCGCACAACCAGCCAGCCATCCAATCGTCCATCTAACCAACCAGCCAGTCGGCCAACCAACCAACCAACCAACCAACCAACCAACCTACCATCCATCTATCCATCCATCAATGGGCGCGTGTTGCTTATAGAATTACCAACTAATTCGGTATTTATGAGGCTTCAAGCGTCAGTCACTCATTCAGTCAGTCGCTCAGTCAGTCAGTTGAGTGCATTGCGGCTTTTTTTTTATTTTAACTATATCTTTGCATGTGTATAGCATGTACTATGTGTGTGTGTGTGAGTGTGTGTGTACACTGAGAGAAAATATGTTACATTAACGAAGAACTTTGATTTCGAGCACTGCAGCTGACATACGTTTTGTTGTGACATTTTAGAATATCTGTTTTCTAAATTTATGAGTAACATTATATAGGGGGTTTTGCTCCCTGCTTACAAAGCTTATTTAGTTAAAACTTTTTATAATTTTGGTTTCCCCTTGACTATGCTATCATTGCTTCAAAGGCAGAGCATCTATTTATAGTTATGCGAAGGGTGTAGGGACCTGCAGCTTTTAACCGAATCCACGCCGTGAGTGCTCTTTCTTTAATTTAAAGGGATTTATATATTATACTTAGGTTTCTAGCTGGAATGCAGACCCCCAACAAGCAAATTAAATTAGATTTAAAAATAGTTTGCAATTTTTTACAAAAATATATATTGTTTCAATGACAAATGTTCCAAATTTTCTAAGAACGCTGATGGACCTCCATATATTGCTAAATACTAAACATTTTCAATATCCCATTCAATTCATAAGTTTTGCATATTAAAACATAAAAAGATCATTCGGCTCTTAAATACTAATACAAATTTTCACTATTCACCCATACTATTTTTTTTAAATTTTGCCAACACAAATTGTTTCTAAATATTACTTCTTAGAACTTGAAAACTTGAATGGAATAACTGCGACATATATTTTAGAGCATTTTCAATGTTTCTAAAGCAGATATTTTCTTAAATGTGCCAAGATACTTTAGGTTCTAAATGCTAATTTTATTTAATCCATTTTTTTCGCCATTTTCGTAATTTTCGTCATTATTGCCATACCAAATTTTCTATAATTTTTTTAAATTTGAAAAGTTTTTAAAACACAAATTATCTCAAAATTATTTAAAATCCTTCTAGTTCTAAATACTACTAAATATTTTCACTATCGAATGACATTGCGGCATTTTCGATTTTGTACAAATAGGGAAAACTTAAAAAGTTTTTTAAAAACGAATTTTTCGAAAAGGTTTCCAAATCCTTTGAATTCAAAATACTAATAAAAGTTTGTATTATTTTGCATAAATATGTATTATAAGAACTGACAAACTCGAACGGGATAGCTGCCACATATATTTTGGAGCATGGTCTATAATAAATAATTCAAGATCTTTTTGATTCTAAAATGTTCCCATATTACTAGGGCATTTTCGATATGTTACTATCAAAAAATTAATTAAATTAAAATATTACTCAAAAAAAATTGTGGTATTCCATACTATTCCATTTCGAAAACTAATACCGCCAGAACTTCGAAACTATTTTTATTATCAACATTGGAAAAAATATTACGGGGTTTCACAACATGTTCACTTGCCTAGACCTCACTTTATCTATCTCTTTCATAGGCGACGTATTGAGAGAGACTTAAGCCTTAAAATGATGGCATAAACTTGCACTAAATCTTAGTATTTTATTACTTTTTTTTGGCCATGACAACGCGTTATCGGCAGCCTAACCAAATTGCGCCAGACGCTTCCTGCATATCGTCAAATCTGGGAACTACGATTCAAAACTATAGTTCAAAACTATAGTTCGTATTTGAAGTAGCTAAAAAAAGTTAATATGATTATTTTGCCAATAGATTTCTTTTTTTATTAATTGTTTGATCATGCACCAAGTTTTTGCTTCAGAGTATTTTCTTGGAACTTTGTAAACTCTTTCATAAAAACTGATTCATTCCTGCTAAGTTCTACATATTTGTGCCCCTTTGTAATTACCTATGCTCTGTTCTAGATTTTCTAAATTATATCCGTAAGCTATGCACGAAATCTCGATTTGTGAAATCTGCCAAGGAATACTTTTGAAGAGCTTTCTTCTGTAGTATAGTGCTTAGGCATATTACTTCTAAAAACGATTCCTCAATTCTTAATTTTAATATATTCATTTGGTTCCTTTTACGTAACTTGCCCTTAACGCACATCCATTTTTCGCGCAGTGTATGGCACTTATAAGAAAGGAAGCCTGCAAATTGAGATGCTTCGTAGCTTAAATTGTTTTTAATCTGGAGTGCGATTTTCGTATGTGTGTGTGTGTGTGCCTTTTAGTGAGCGGCATGCGTGCGCCATAGTCACCTTACATATCATCCTTTTTCCTGTCCATAACCCCAAAGCCAAACAAACAGCACGTCGTTCCGCCACCGTTTCCATCAAAGCACGAAACCAAAAAAAAAACGAAACTACTCATAGAGTAGATTCTAAATGGACCTGCCCTGCTCATTATTAGGATTTGCCTATTTGTGGGCGCCGAACTTGTTGTTAGTCCTGCCGGTGGTTGCTTGGGCTTCAATAGAGATTGTTGTCCTTGTTGTCGCTGGCGCTCAGCGATTTGACTGCAGACACGTGCGCCTTGTGTTTTCATCTTTCACGCTGAGTTTCCCTGGCTTTTTGGCATTTTATTTATCAACTTAATTTTTGGCTTGCGCTAATGGATTGCTGCGATGATGCGGCCACCGAGTGCCACATCATACAGCCTCTCTGGCTGCAAACGTTCCAATGGTTTTCCCATTTTTTTTTGTTGATTTTAAGTACGACACAAGGTCGATGCTGTCACTGCAGTCGAGCGATAATGTGCGACGTGTGTGTTTATTATCATTGAGAGTTTGGCCGAAAACTCTCTCTAGGCCCCCTTGGCCTTGGGGCAAACTCTTTTGCATTTGTTTGAAGTGTTCCGCATAGACGACAATCGGCCAATCTTCGCTGGCGTTCCATTATTATTTTATGCTAATATTGAGTTTGGCTCGATAATATCTTAATTGGCTGATTGTTGAACGAACTGACAGTTTACATAAAGCAAGAGCAAAATGGAGACCGAGTATTTTGCACATTTTATTTTGTGTCTTCTAGGTTTTTTTTGACTTTAAGAATTTATTTTTTTATAATAAATGTTGATATCTGTTAAATATTTGCAATATTTGTTATCAATTTTCAAAAATATTGTTGTTTCAATTTAGTATTACTTTTAATTTTAAAGTTAATTTTTTAACTAAAATTTTAATATATCCTTCCAAATGCGTAGGATTTTCTGTTATATATATTATATATTGGAATATATACTTTCCAATGCTGCAGATTGATTTGGGTTTATTTAACATTTTTAAGATAATTGTTAGCTAGAAATTCAATCTCTTAAGATTTTGTCTTTCTCTCTATTTTTTGCAAAATTCTTTTAGCTTTAGTTAGTCTTAGTTTTAAGATTATTACTGGCGCTAACTTTAAAATATCTTTTTCAAATCAACAGTTTTGCGCTTACTTTATATTTTTAAAGATCATTTCTGGCTTAAACTTTTTATAAAGTGAATTTTTTTAGAGGTATAGAACTCTAAATTGCAATAAAGCAATGATGGATTATTCGATTGACATGAACTTTATTTATCCAAGAGATAATCTTGTGGCATTACATTTAAAATATGATCTATGGCATATGACCGCCACGGTTAACTCGCATGTAGTCCAAGCTGG
The DNA here is from genome assembly GCA_035046065.1 of Chymomyza procnemis. Lineage (NCBI taxonomy): Eukaryota > Metazoa > Arthropoda > Insecta > Diptera > Drosophilidae > Chymomyza > Chymomyza procnemis. The sequence continues at coordinate 37,257,987 of JAWNOJ010000021.1, read as the reverse complement.
ACGTTCAATTTTCGCTGACTTTTTGCAACATTTGTGGCCTCACATCGGCAATAACACGGCGTATGTTGTCTTCCAACTGGTTAAGCGTTTGACTTAACATAGTCCCGCAACAAGTAGTCTAGCGATGTTAAATCACAAGATCTTGAAGACCAATTCACCGGCACAAAACGTGAAATTAGGCGAGGTCATCAAACGTGTCTTTCAATAAATCGATTGTGGCACGAGCTGTGTGACATGTTGCGCCGTCTTGTTGAAACAACAGCTCCTAGACAGAATGGTTCTACAAATCAGGAATGAAACAGTTAGTAATCATGACTCTCTATACCGATCAACATTGACTGTAACGTTCTGGCCATCAACGTTTTTGAAGAAGTACGGTCCAATGATTCCACCAGCCCATAAAGCGCACCAAACAGTCAGTTTTTCTGAATGTAATGGTTTTTCGCTATACACCTGAGGCTTAGCTTCACTTCAAATGCAGCAGTTTTGATTGTTGACGTAGCCATTCAACCAGAAGTGCGATTTATCGCTTAAAAAATTCGCTTATGAAAATCGGTAACAACAGCAAACTGGTGTTGGGCCCATTTGACAAATCTACGCCTTGCTTGATGATCGTTTGGCTTCAATTCATCAATTGCCAAGCCAAACTGAGAATAAATTACTTAACAGCTGTTAAATCGGTACCCATCTTGAACAATTATGCCAACTTAAAGTTATATACCTCAAAAAAACACCCTTTATTTAAAAGTATTAAATGCTTAAGATTTTGTCAGGTGATAATCTCTTATTTCAAAGTCTTAATGTTCCATTTGCATTAAAATTTTTGTAATAATTGGTATCCTCGAGGTTTTCTGTATATTTTCGTAGCGTTATAATATGTCAAGATCAAAAAGTACTATTCTTTTAATCTCAGTATTTCCGAATAAAAATCATATCAGAAAATTAGAGAAAAGTCTCTACTTGATTCTGTTCTCTTTGATTCTGAACGAACTTAAAGAGATGTTTGCAAGAAGAGTTAACGCGCGGTCTTATATTTAAAATTTCTCTGCTAAGTTAACTATGGGTATTATGTCTTTACGTCATTATTGAAGAATAGAATTCGGAAGAGATTTGCCCATATGTTGGAAAAAGGCAGACGTAACCAACATTTACATGAAATACTTTTTAAATTATATCGGGCGTTTTCTTAACCCAACTAAGGATTGCCAAAATTTTTCTGAATCTCATCTGTTTCTGTTCTTAATCGAGACTAGCTCTTAAAAAGTCGCCCATTATTATTGGTTTAATAATAATGTAGCAATATAGCACCCTATTGAAATGAACTTGGTCTTGTAAAGCTCTTAGTAATAGAGTTCCCTTTACCATTTCTTATACATATAACCAATATATACGATTGTATTCTTTCCTTTTTCCGCGTGTTCTACTTTCTTTACAAAAAACTTACTCTTCCTGGCTTGCGCCTTATATTATCGAAAAATCCTCCTTATCTTCAACTTGTAACTGAATATTTTTGACCCATTCTGTGTACAAAGATGTCTTGTTTCAGAAGAAGACTAACTAAGAGTTGTAACAAATGAAAACTTAACTAGTAATAGGTTAAGGTTCCTCCGTTGCCATATCAGCAAGATCTCAACAAAAAGCTCTAGAGTTTCCCTTGCGTAACAATAACTTTGTGGAGACAATCGTAGAGATTCGCGTAAAATTGGGCAAAGTTCACACTGTACTTATAAGAAGCTCGTCCGAATTGGTTTGTTAGTGAAGCTTGGCCACAACCCGATGAAGGAAAACGCAGCGATAGAGCTCAGTGGGAATGAGCAAAACGTTGAATTAGTGCAATAAATCGGGAATAAATCGAAGAGGCAACAATACCTACCCAACAAATCCAGTTGTTCGTTGATGTTGCTAGAAAAACATCAATCTCGACTGCACGCAGACTGTGCATCCAAATCTCTATGGTGCGTCCTAGTGCATGCTGGCTATGGCTATATAATCGGGAGAATGTTGTAAAGCAACGTCAGCAAGATAAAGGCTGAACCTTAGCTTAAGCGCCAATAAAGAAGGAGCTCAAAGCGAATACTGCGTTTAAATTTAGAACCGACGATATTTTTAATACCTTACTACTGAAGCAGTCGAAGATGTGAAACCAGGCGTACGCAACGCTTAACTTATATAGATCGACTTTCTCAAATTACGATCACTACCATTCTTCATACACCTCATCCTAAAGTACAACACAATCCGCTTCTATGGGAATGTTTGTTCGGAAAGCTTTTCAAAATCTTTAGGTTGCATTGACATTAACTTTCGTATACAGGCGATATTTTTTGGCTGATAACGAGAACATGATAGGGAACCTAACTTAAATATAAAGCAGCTTCGAATTACCAATAAGGATGCCCTTCGTTATCGTACGGTGGACTAGTCGTCCCAGCTCCTATTTTGTGCTATTACAATAATAATAATATATTCGTGCTGCAGGAAAAAAAAACTTAGCTCAACGCCATTCTATTTTTCCATTGAGCATGATCGATAGATGGCGCCTGCTAGCTGCATATATTTTAATTTTTTTGTTTTGGATAACGAAACAGAAAACGAATTCAACTAAAAGTGTAAAGTGTTTCATTAACAAGTATAAATTTGTAAGAAATTTTGGAAAAAAATTTTTTGGGATCTAATTTTTTTCCCCTTTTTTCAAGACACCCGATGTTTTTGCCAGGCCACTCTTCCACTGTTTCGTGGCTAACGAAGTTGTGCTTGTTGGAATTTTCGGCTTCGGATCCTTGCAAGTGGCTAACGAAGTTGTGCTTGATGAAATTTTTGGCTTCTGAACCTTGCAAGTGGCTAACGAAGTTGTGCTTGATGGAATTTTTGGCTTCGGATCCTTGCAAGTGGCTAACGAAGTTGGGGTTGATGGCATTTTTGGCTTCGGAAACTTGCAAGTGGCCAACGAAGTTTTGCTTAATGAAATTTTTGGCTTCTGAACCTTGCAAGTGGCTAACGAAGTTGTGCTTGATGGAATTTTTGGCTTCGGATCCTTGCAAGTGGCCAACGAAGTTGTGCTTGATGAAATTTTTCGCTTCTGAACCTTGCAAGTGGCTAACGAAGTTGTGCTTGATGGAATTTTTGGCTTCGGATCCTTGCAAGTGGCCAACGAAGTTGTGCTTAATGAAATTTTTGGCTTCTGAACCTTGCAAGTGGCTAACGAAGTTGTGCTTGATGGAATTTTTGGCTTCGGATTCTTGCAAGTGGCCAACGAAGTTGTGCTTGATGAAATTTTTCGCTTCTGAACCTTGCAAGTGGCTAACGAAGTTGTGCTTGATGGAATTTTTGGCTTCGGATCCTTGCAAGTGGCTAACGAAGTTGGGGTTGATGGCATTTTTGGCTTCGGAAACTTGCAAGTGGCCAACGAAGTTTTGCTTAATGAAATTTTTGGCTTCTGAACCTTGCAAGTGGCTAACGAAGTTGTGCTTGATGGAATTTTTGGCTTCGGATTCTTGCAAGTGGCCAACGAAGTTGTGCTTGATGAAATTTTTCGCTTCTGAACCTTGCAAGTGGCTAACGAAGTTGTGCTTGATGGAATTTTTGGCTTCGGATCCTTGCAAGTGGCCAACGAAGTTGTGCTTAATGAAATTTTTGGCTTCTGAACCTTGCAAGTGGCTAACGAAGTTGTGCTTGATGGAATTTTTGGCTTCGGATCCTTGCAAGTGGCTAACGAAGTTGGGGTTGATGGCATTTTTGGCTTCGGAAACTTGCAAGTGGCCAACGAAGTTTTGCTTAATGAAATTTTTGGCTTCTGAACCTTGCAAGTGGCTAACGAAGTTGTGCTTGATGGAATTTTTGGCTTCGGATGCTTGCAAGTGGCCAACGAAGTTGTGCTTGATGAATTTTTTGGCTTCTGAACCTTGCAAGTGGCTAACGAAGTTGTGCTTGATGAAATTTTTGGCTTCTGAACCTTGCAAGTGGCTAACGAAGTTGTGCTTGATGGAATTTTTGGCTTCGGATCCTTGCAAGTGGCTAACGAAGTTGGGGTTGATGGCATTTTTGGCTTCGGAAACTTGCAAGTGGCCAACGAAGTTTTGCTTGATAAAATTTTTGGCTTCTGAACCTTGCAAGTGGCTAACGAAGTTGTGCTTGATGGAACTTTTGGCTTCGGATCCTTGCAAGTGGCTAACGAAGTTGTGCTTGATGGAATTTTTGGCTTCGGAAACTTGCAAGCGGCCAACGAAGTTGTGCTTGATGGAATTTTTGGCTTCGGATCCTTGCAAGTGGCCAACGAAGTTGTGCTTGATGAAATTTTTGGCTTCTGAACCTTGCAAGTGGCTAATGAAGTTGTGCTTGATGGAATTTTTGGCTTCGGATCCTTGCAAGTGGCCAACGAAGTTGTGCTTGATGAAATTTTTGGCTTCGGATCCTTGCAAGTGGCTAACGAAGTTGTGCTTGATGAAATTTTTGGCTTCTGAACCTTACAAGTGGCTAACGAAGTTGTGCTTGATGGAATTTTTTGCTTCGGATCCTTGCAAGTGGCCAACGAAGTTGTGCTTGATGAAATTTTTGGCTTCTGAACCTTGCAAGTGGCTAATGAAGTTGTGCTTGATGGAATGTTTGGCTTCGGATCCTTGCAAGTGGCTAACGAAGTTGTGCTTGATGGAATTTTTGGCTTCGGATCCTTGCAAGTGGCTAACGAAGTTGTGCTTGATGCAATTTTTGGCTTCGGATCCTTGCAAGTGGCTAACGAAGTTGTGCTTGATGAAATTTTTGGCTTCGGATCCTTGCAAGTGGCTAACGAAGTTGTGCTTGATGGAATTTTTGGCTTCTGAACCTTGCAAGTGGCTAACGAAGTTGTGCTTGATGGAATTTTTGGCTTCTGTACCTTACAAGTGGCTAACGAAGTTGTGCTTAATGAAATTTTTGGCTTCTGAACCTTGCAAGTGGCTAACGAAGTTGTGCTTGATGAAATATTTGGCTTCTGAACCTTGCAAGTGGCCAACGAAGTTGTGCTTGATGAAATATTTGGCTTCTGAACCTTGCAAGTGGCCAACGAAGTTGTGCTTGATGAAATTTTTGGCTTCTGAACCTTACAAGTGGCTAACGAAGTTGTGCTTGATGGAATTTTTTGCTTCGGATCCTTGCAAGTGGCCAACGAAGTTGTGCTTGATGAAATATTTGGCTTCTGAACCTTGCAAGTGGCCAACGAAGTTGTGCTTGATGAAATTTTTGGCTTCTGAACCTTACAAGTGGATAACGAAGTTGTGCTTGATGGAATTTTTTGCTTCGGATCCTTGCAAGTGGCCAACGAAGTTGTGCTTGATGAAATATTTGGCTTCTGAACCTTGCAAGTGGCCAACGAAGTTGTGCTTGATGAAATTTTTGGCTTCTGAACCTTACAAGTGGCTAACGAAGTTGTGCTTGATGGAATTTTTGCTTCGGATCCTTGCAAGTGGCCAACGAAGTTGTGCTTGATGAAATATTTGGCTTCTGAACCTTGCAAGTGGCTAATGAAGTTGTGCTTGATGGAATTTTTGGCTTCGGATCCTTGCAAGTGGCTAACGAAGTTGTGCTTGATGGAATTTTTGGTTTCGGATCCTTGCAAGTGGCCAACGAAGTTGTGCTTGATGAAATTTTTGGCTTCTGAACCTTGCAAGTGGCTAACGAAGTTGTGCTTGATGGAATTTTTGGCTTCGGAAACTTGCAATTGGCCAACGAAGTTGTGCTTGATGAAATTTTTGGCTTCTGAACCTTGCAAGTGGCTAACGAAGTTGTGCTTGATGGAATATTTGGCTTCGGATCCTTGCAAGTGGCTAACGAAGTTGTGCTTGATGGAATTTTTGGTTTCGGAAACTTGCAAGTGGCATTCGATTTGTGTAATTGTTCATTAGATGTGTTACGACTTTTGTAATAATCACGAGGTGGGGGTATTCTGGATTTGGTTGTTTGTGGTTCCATAGGAGCAACTTTTTTGGTATTAGTTGTACTGCCGACCACTGCTTGCTTATGACGGCCAAGAGGAGGCATCAGATATGTACCCGATAAATTGGGCGTAGACTTAACGGTAATAGGCTTTAACTGATTACGTGTAACTTTCTGCTTTGATTCAGCAGTTTTTTCGACGACTGTGCTCTTGACGTGCGGTGTGATATTGCCTCTCATAGACAAATTTGGTGCGGACTTGCCAAAATTTGATTGTTCAATCGATTTCTTCTGAATCTCACGTAATCGTCCAATATAACTTTTTGGAGGACTGGTACTTATTCTCTTTTTAACATTTTGATAAGGATTTTTAGTTGGAGTTACTGAAAAGCACTCAGCGCCGGTAGCTTGCTTCTTTGCAGTCGTCTGCTTCTTCATAGTCGTCTGCTTCTTCATAGTCATCTGCTCCTTCCCAGTCATCTGCTCCTTCCCAGTCATCTGCTCCTTCCCAGTCATCTGCTCCTTCCCAGTCATCTGCTCCTTCCCAGTCATCTTCTCCTTCCCAGTCATCTGCTCTTGCGCAGTCACCTGGTTCTTCCCAGTCACCTGGTTCTTCCCAGTCACCTGGTTCTTCCCAGTCATCTGGTTCTTCCCAGTCATCTGGTTCTTCCCAGTCATCTGATTCTTCCCAGTCATCTGGTTCTTCCCAGTCATCTGGTTCTTCGCAGATGTCTGATTCTTCGCAGTCATCTGGTACTTCGCAGCTGTCAGATTCTTCGCAGCTGTCAGATTCTTCGCAGCTGTCAGATTCTTCGCAGCTGTCAGATTCTTCGCAGCTGTCTGATTCTTCGCAGCTGTCTGATTCTTCGCAGCTGTCTGATTCTTCGCAGCTGTCTGATTCTTCATAGTCATCTGATTCTTCGCAGCTGTCTGATTCTTCATAGTCATCTGATTCTTCGCAGCTGTCTGCTCCTTCGCGGTCATCTGATTCTTTGCAGTCATCTGATTCTTCGCAGTTGTCCGCTCCTTCGTCGTCATCTGCTTCTTCGCAGTTATCTGATTCTTAGCAGTCGTCTGCTCTTTCGCTGTCATCTGTTTCTTGGACGTAATATCAGTTTTACCACCTGGCAATATCTTTGCTGTTTTAGCTGCTGCCGCAGTATCAGCTGCATTCATACGTTTAATGAACTCAGTTAAATCAGTATCTGATGTGATTGGCTTCTTCTTTGCAGTTTGTCCAGTATTTAAATATGTTTTAACTGTTTTTGGTTTTGGTTTTTGTGAATCAATATTTTGCGTAAGATTTTGGGTAGATTTTGTGAAGATTGTTTTGTAAGCTATTGCTGATTCTTTGCGGTCCACTTGACGTCCAAATGATTTGATTTCCTTACCACAGTTGACACCTCGGCCAGCTTCTGCATGGGTTTCTTGAAGCATATCTTGGCCACTTACATTATGAAAATCCTCCTCGTCGTCAATTCTACGTTTGTTGGTAACGCCTTTTTCAAAAGTCGCCAGCATTTGAAAGGCGTTGTTTGCTTGATTATTCGAAATTTCTGGATTCCGCAGTGAATCTTCCTCGTTCAAATTTTCAGACAATTGCGAGGCACCGATTTTTTGATCATTTAGCATTTGAAGATTCTGCCTTGTAATTTCCTCAAGATATTCTATATACAATGTCCATTCAGTGACTGTTTGCTCTAAATGGTAATTCCCCAATGCATAATGCTTTTGAAAACAATCATTGATATCCAAGTAACCGAATCCTTGAATATTCCCCATTTTCTTACCATTTTTTGCAATTTCCTCATCCCATTTTAGTTTTAATTCCGCTCCTGTGAGATTTGGCCGTTTCTTTTTTTTGGTCCACTCCAATGCAACTTCCTCAGGCAAAAATGAATCAAATATCGAGTCAACATATCCCTGATCATTCGTTGTCTTACAACTCCCCAATGCAACTTCCTCATGCAAATTTGAATCCAATACCGTTCCAATCAATCCCTGATCTTTCCCCATGTTCGAATTTCCCATGGCAACTTCCTCTTGCAAATTTGCATTCCATACCGAGGCAACATGTCCTTGATCATTCGTTGTCTTACAACTCCCCATTGCAACTGCCTCATGCAAATTTGAATCCAATATTAAACCATCGAATCCTTGTTCATCCGATGTCTTACAACTCCCCAATGCAACTTCCTCATGCAAATTTGAATCCAATACCGATCCAATCAATCCCTGATCTTTCCCCATGTTCGAATTTCCCATGGCAACTTCCTCTTGCAAATTTGCATTCCATACCGAGCCAACATGTCCTTGATCATTCGTTGTCTTACAACTCCCCATGGCAAATTCCTCATGCAAATTTGAATCCAATATCGAGCCACCGAATCGTTCGTTCGCTATGTCCGATTTCCCCATTGCAACTTCCTCATTCAAATTTTCATACGAAATCCATTCATCGATTGTTTGCTCTAAATCAAAATTTTCCATTGCAACTTCCTCATGCAAATTTGCATCCAATACAGAGCCATCGAGTTTTTGGTCATTTGCCTTTTTAGAATAGTCCATTGCAACTTCCTTATCCGAATTTGCATGCAATTCCGACCCAACGAATTCTTGTTTATTTGGAATTGCATCAGACCCCATTGCATTTTCCTCAAACAAATTTACATACAGTTCCGAGCCATAAATTTCTTCATCATTGATGTCCTCTATAGCATCTTGCTCCTGCACTTCTGAGTCTCCGATTTCCTCAGCCACATCATACACATTTAAAGACTCATTCGGAACCAGCCTATAAGTGGTTACCGCATCGCCCATGGTATAATTTAAGTTCTGTATAAAATTAGTAAAAAAAAAAGAAAAAAGATTTTCGTATTGTTTAAAAAATGTAATATTCATGTGATATTTACCAACGTGGTTACAGGATGTGCCTGTCTTAGCCTATTCTTAATCCGGGAAATGTACTGGGAATGAAAAAAACGTATGACGGACAGTAAATGACTCAAACGTTTCTCCGAATTTGCACCATAGCCCACAACATTGCTATCCAGATATGGCGGCATGATTCGCGCTGTATTGGATACAATTAAGACATTTCCTTCCCATGATATATTCCCGCGTAGGTACTGCCGTTCCAATGATGCAACTAGATATTTAACCCAATTAGTTGTTGAGTTCACCATGGGGCTCTCCTTTGACAGAAAACGTAGCTTCTTGCAAGAATTTAATGAAAATATACTCATATGACGATAATCATCACTCCCACCCTCTTGTGGTAGACCCATAGCGACAAACTGGGCGCAGTAATCATATGCGACCAGTTTGCCCTTATATGCCCGAATTTCGCTCCCATTTGCGTCCGATGGTAGCACCTGAATCAAAGTATTTGGTTTAGGTTCCATTGTGAAAAAATATACATTTATTTTTTTTTCTTTCTTCTGCTCGAATAATATGATGTCGACTGTTCAAACTATGAATTCGATTTGAGGTATTTGAAAGCCTAGAAATACATAGCCTGCTTTAAAAATTTCCGGGTAAAATTTTCGAACTTTTAATTTTTTACTTTTTGTTTTTGTTTCCAAGGCGACAAAAGTTGTTTCTAAGGTAGGTCTAGTATTAGTCGAAGATTTGGCTCAAAAGTTGAGCTATCAGAGTGCAATATTTGCCAAAGGCCCGCTTACCTATAGGGAATAAATTGCCACAATGACCAATTGACTTAGCGACTTAGCGTTTGTGACTGCATATGTGTTCGTGACAGCCGAACATTTTGCAGGGATTGTAACCGGAGAACTGGTAGCACTCAAGTTCAAGAAATGCGATTTCATAGTTTTCCAGATACACAATAAACGAAGAGGCCGGCGCAGATATCAACATTTGAGTCTGCAGTGAAACATAGAGATACTGCTCAACGAAAGCAAAGAGATGAAGGCTCCAACTTGGCACAGAAAAATTATTTATTATAAGAAGAATTATATATTATAAAAAAGTTTTTAAACTTAATTTCTTTCGACTAATCTCATTTTTGCATTGACTTCAGATTTCGTCGACAATTGGCACTCAAAGTTGAAAAAAGACGTGAGCAGAGATGAAACCTCTCTCTGATAAAAGCAAAGTGGGGGATTGCAATTTGTTCAAGAAGAATTGAGAAGAGAATTGGAAAAAATTCAAACTCGTTCGTACGATTCCACGCTTCGCCATACGGATGCGTCATGGAATTGTAGGTCCCTCTTCTCTTCAGCTATTAATAGAGATATCTTCATGCTCTGGCTTTGAAGCGTTGACAGCATAGTCAAGGGGAATAAAAACAAAATTAAGAAAAAAAGAAAACTAACAAAAATATTTTGGCAAAATATTGTAATAATCGAAGTTATGAAACTAACGAAGCAGAGGATTGAGTGGGTTTCGCTATGTTTAAAAGAAAAAAAATAGATAGACATATTTCATCGTTTCATCGATTACAAATCTGCATTCCATAGCCCCATAGGGGAAGGCCCTGTCTGTTGACGAAATTCCTGCAAAATTGTACTGACTCGACTTTTCAGAATGCTATTGAGCAGTACCATTAGTTCTGTCAAGGTGGGAGGCGACCACTTCGTACCTTTCCATACCGTTCGGGTTGTAGCCAAGGTGACCCACCATCGTGCATATCTGCAATTTCGTCTAGGTAGAAGTTGTGCGGTGTACATTGTACTGGCGCTATTTTCGACAAAAGTGTCCAGCTGCTTGCATACGATGCAGATATTGATAACATTAAATGTTGTGTGCGAGATGTTATCGCTGCAGAAGAAGACTGCAGAGGTGGGTCTTGAGGTTAGCAAGGGCAAAGTAAAATTAATGCTGTCTGACAAAACTAACGCTTTACAAGACGCACCTACATAATGCAACCATGTTTAGGGCAGCTCAAAAGAAAGACTTGTTTGCAAAATCTTCGGCCATTTTTAGATTTGGAATGACTTTCGCAGTCAAAAGAAAGAAAGTCCAGCATACAGCCGCTTGTTGCGAAAGGGAACCAAAGAAGACCAAGGAGACGATCTAAACTGCTATGAAAAGATCAAGTGGAGAAAGACCCATCTTCCATTGCAGTTACCAATTATAGAAGGCGCCCTCAAAGCAGGCTCACCTTGCGAGAGCTAGAGTGGTCGCCTATAGCCCCATAACTGGTTGTAATGGCAAGAAATGGAAATGTTGGAAAATTCAAAATCTTAGAGACATAATTATAAATTAACTGAGGCCCAACCTGACCATTTGAAGGGTTCACCAAAGACTGGTGTGCGTATGGAAAGTCCATAAATAAAAAAATAAAAGGATGAAACAATACAGAAACGAAATGCCTGCTAAAGAACTCTGAGAGCACATACCCCATACCTTAGCGCAAGTATAAGTGAATCCGGAAAATGGAAAACAAGGATTTCCGAAAGCAAATATACAACTTAAGAAGAAAATAGAGCTTGGAAAACAAACATCAAGTGATGAAAATTTATTTTATTCATATCGATTTCTATAAATCAAACCCATATAATGGCTATTGGAGGTATACAACGAAATAATGAAAACATAAAACATAAAAATTTTTACTATTCCGAAATATTTGTAAACGTTTATTTCAAATTTATATCAATATTTCGTCGCTTTAATCTAGCAGCACTGGTGCATTTGCCTAACAGTGATATGGCCTGGAAAATACACACTATGAACTATGACCCATTTCTTTATTCTGGACCAATTCTTACATGGATCGTTGGGAACAAGCAAATGGCGAACAAATAAATGACAGCTAAATCAAAGCGTTCTCATTATTTAATATAGAGTCTCAGCGGATATAAATAAATTCATTGTATCACGAATCCTGAGTTATCCCAGCCATTGTTCTAAAAAAAACCATGGGTTGATTACAATACAGGAATCGAATATATTGCGCAGGGTAATTCCTTTTTCTTTTTCATTCATAAGAAATCTGCCAAAATTCTGAAAGTGCGGCAAATTTTTGAAAAGTGTGCGTGAAACTAATATGGATTCAACTTTTACAAAGCATTCAACAAAGGCAGAAGAATCAAAAGACTGAAATTCGCGAGACAAGGAAAGAAATTCAATGCTGATCTGCACGTTATGGCGCAGGAAAATTCCTTTTTTTCTTCCTTAAAAGAAAATATGGTACAATTCCGGAATCTAGTATTTGAACGAGCGGTTTTATCGACTTTTTCGATCGATTATCGTATTTCAGATGAAGAAAATAATAAGAGTGCAGCAATTCACGTTAGCGAGCAGGAAAATGCATTTTTCCCTTTCTTTCATGGCAAACTTGGGAATATTTTTATAGTCTAGCAAAATTCTATAAAGTGGAATGCGTTGATTTAATTTGGTTTCGACTTTTTAAATCGATTCGAAGAAGTGAGAAATCAAGAAAACAAAGTTAGTAAAATTTTCAAGTTATTGCGCAGGAAAGGACAAAATTCCATGACCTAACAAGAACAAGCGGACTTATGCTGGTATCGACTGATCCGATCGACTCGAAAAAGAAAGAACTCCTACTCATAAAGTAGAGAATTTCACGTTTTTGAGCAGGATAAGGTCATTTTCTCAATCTTTTATATAAATTCTGCTAAAATACCAAAAGTCCAACAAAACTCCGAATAGGGGAAAGCGTGAATTTAAGTGGAATGTGACATTTTTTCAACGATTAAAAAAAATTTTGAAAAAATTTGATGTCAAAATTTTGACATCAAGAAAACAAATTCGAATACTCCGAAAATTATAACTCAAAAATGGCTAACGCTTTCCATTTTCATTACAAATCTATCCATTCAGCTTAAGTAAAACTATTACTCGGCATTTCCAAACGTCTGCCAGACTTCGTACAGTGTTTTTATTGTGGAAAATTTTGTTGCAAAATATGTATGCACCCCTCCCCCAAAACGCCCTGCGTCACACTTATTGTTCACCCAAAGACATCGATGTCGTTTCGATACGAAAAAAAAAATCAACAGCAACAACAAAGGCGCAAAAATTCCATCTGGGGAAGACTGAAAGAAGATGCTCCAACAAAAGGCTAAGCTTAATGTGATTAATTAGTATAAAAAATGTTTTTTGAAAAATCCCAATTTAAAATGTATTTTTAGTTACGCGTTTGTCAGTGTTTGTCCGTCTTTTAATTCCATTTTATGCATATGCATATATTTATATAAATATAAATATAATATAAACAGGTAAATAAAAAACATATGCATATCTATACATACAGTGTGCATTCGCTGATGATGATGATGATAGTAATGGCAATTTTGAATTTAATTTGTAGAAGTAATGGAAGGAATTTTTTATTATTATTATTAGAGGTTGGTATTCCTTTTTTGTGTTCAACAGATATTTATTATTTAAGAAATAAAATTGTATATTTTAGTCAAAGTCTTGACAGTCAAAATTCAACACTTTTTCGTATAAAAAAATTGAAAAGAAACTGCAAATAAATTCAAGCGTATATTCCTTTTTTTAAAAAATTTTATAAAATTATTTGTCATACAAACAAACATAGCACAATTTTCGTATTCATTCAGTATATAGATCTACAAGCTATGGCTTACATTGAAACAATTTATAACTACGAAACTGCTGCTTGCAAAAGATAAGTGTCAGTAATTGAACGGGCTTGTCGGTGCAGCTGAGGTGTGCATATAAAGGGGGTGTCTTTTTTAGAGGTATAGAACTTCATAATTGCAATAAAACAACGATGGATTATTCGATTGACATGAATTTTATTTATTCGTAAGCTAATCTTCTGACATTACATTCTAAATAAGATTTCTGGCATATGACCGCCACGGCTGGCTCGGATATAGTCCAATCTGGACGTCCAAATTTCGATGACTTTATTCAACATTTGTGGCCGTAAATCGGCAATAACACGGCGTATGTTGTCTTCCAACTGGTTAAGCGTTTGACTTAACATAGTCCCACAGCAAGTAGTCTAGCGTTGTTAAATCTCAAGATCTTGGAGACCAATTCACCGGCACAAAACGTGACATTAGACGGGGTCACCAAACTGTCTTTCTATAAATGGATTATGGCACGAACTGTGTGACATGTTGCACCGTCTTGTTGGAACCACAGCTGCTGGACATCATGGTTGTACAATTCAGGAATGAAAGAGTTAGTAATCATGGCTGTATACCGATCGCCATTGACTGCAACGTTCTGGCCATCAACGTTTTTGGAAGAGTACGGTCCAATGATTCCACCAGCCCATAAAGCGCACCAGTTAGTTTTTCTGAATGTAATGATGTTTCGACATACACTTGAGGATTTGGCAGTTGCGTTTATTGACGTAGCCATTCAACCCGAACTGCACTTCATCCGTAAACAAAATGCGCTTATGAAAATCGTGAACAACGGCAAACTCGTTTTTTTTTTTTAATCTACGCCTTGCTTGATGATCGCTTGGCTTCAATTCTTATATTGTAAAACCAAACTGAGAAAAAATGTTGCCCAAAATAACAGCGGTACGTGTGCATCATTGCACTTAAACGAGTGTCCACTGTAGTCTGTCTATGCTCAAATGTTGCAGACTAACACGGTGAATGTGCGTGTGTGTGCGCCTTTTATGCATAATTATGTTCAGCATTAAGCGCTATGGAATGTGCTACTTGTGTTGAAAAATGGCATAACTAAAGATATAACGAAAATCTTCCAAAGTTGGTGACGCTTATTTAAAATTATACAAAAAAATAACGAAGACCCAAACAACATGCCAATCAGCAAGATAGACAAACGCATAAAAAAATATAATAAAATATTAAATATGCGAATTGTTTTTTACTATAAAAAATACATACACTATAAATTGTGTGTGTGTGTGTGTGTAGGGGCTATGCGTGCATGTAGAGCGTGTATTTTAAATTTAAAGTAAAATATTTATGTGAAAATGTTGACTGTCGCTCAACTTGGGCTGCAACAACAACAAAAACAACAACAGCGGCTGCAAAATAACTAAAATTTGTCTTACTGCCTTTGCCCAGCTGCCATTGTTATTGCTTTGGCTGCCGCTGCCGCTGCTCTTGTTGCAGTCATTTTCATTTTTATTTATATTTTGTTGTTTTTTTTTAATAAATATTTAAATACTTTTGCGATAAATAATGCAGTTTGCCGGACTCCTGCGGGCTTTTTGCAGGCAGCCGCTGCTGCTGCCGCCGTTGCTGCTGGCCTTGTGCCTGCCAACAACACAACAACAACAACAAAAAGACGCGCTCTCGCTCGCACTGGCAAACTGTTCCCAGTGTAACGGCGCAATAGCAATGCGTTCCACACGCACGCACACTGCTCTCGCACACACACACACACACACACACACACAGCAGTTGTTGCTGTCTCTAGCTGCTTGTGGAAGCCATTTGTGCCTTTGCGCTTTGCACACAACACTACCCCGCCTGCTTTGCGCTGCTTACACAAAAAGTGGGCGTTGCCCGTTTGCTGCTGGCGCCATCGCAGTTGTTTTATGCCGTTAACCTTTAGACGCCTTGGCAGCCGGTGTGCAAGCGGGACAACTATATGTCTAAGTGTTGCTTACATTTAACAAACGAGTAGCTGCTGCTGCTTTTTCACTCGTTGTGTGCGCATGTGTGTGTGAGTGTGTGTGAGCTAGCGCGCTCTCGCTCATGCGCTAAAGCATACACCCGCGCGCGCAGCAGGCATTGCCTTTTACACTGCAAAGTCAGAGTTTTCTTATTTAACTTTGTCGTCGTCGTTGTCGTTGTCGTCGTGGTCGTGGTCGCTGCTGGCCCACTGCTGCACGCCTTATGTACAACGCACACACTCACACGCACACACACACACACACGCACAGCGCTGTCTGTAAATGGCTGCTATTAAGGATTTTTCTTCCTTGCATTCTTTTTTTTTCGTTTCTTGCTATTTTTGCTTATTTACAAGTGTTTTTTCTTTGAACGTTGCTTGCTTGCTTCGGTATTTTTGTGCGCTACATTTTCTTTTTATTTGCTGGCAATTTTCCTTTTCATTAACCAACGCAGCAGCAGCAGCAGCAGCGGCATCGGCAGCGACGCCAATCAAGCCAGCCATAACCAACTCTGGCCAAAACACTCAATACATACGCAAGCATAAGCTGCCCGAACTCACGTTCTCAATTACAGACAAACACACACACACACGCACACAGCTACACATATATGCACATAAAACTTGTGACACAAACTTGCTGGCATCATTGGGTGGCATGGGGCGTGGAGGGGCGGCGTTGTAGCTGAGCTGTTGTGGGCAACTTTGGCTAGTGCTTGCTTGTCCTATTGCCAGCACTGAGATAACGAACAAACTAACAAAAATCAAAATCAACGACACGACTGACGCTTATAATGCCAGGCATCTCTAGCTATAGGGTTGTCCTTAATGTGACGTTGCTTTTCCAATTATTTGTTAGCCCTCCCCCCCCCCCCCCCCCCACACACATACACACACACATACACACTTTGGGGGGTTTGCTGACACGACAGCAAGCTTCAACTCACACTGGGCAAGCACAAACAATCACACATCTCACTGCATCTTAACATTTCATTGCATTGCTTAATGAGCATGTTACCAGCCTGTTGAGCAATGCTCTACTTGAAGCCACACTTATGTCTGCCATAGATATGCTTTTCTGTACGTAATATTTGCTTTATAAGAAATACTATGCTGTAAGTTCCATACTGCGAAATCGCGCTCGTTTGACTTAGTTTTACTTAAAAGCCGCCAAGTTGGTGGTTTCTGCATGTCAGCGGGCGTGTAGCGATGCAGCATTTGAGCAAAGCTTTTGGGTCTTCATTTAAATGCTTTTTTTTTAATAAATGATTTTACTTTCATTCTAATGATTTGGGTTTGGAAGCTGGTAGCTAAGACTAAGCGCTGCAACTCATATGTGTCATGACGTAGAACTATGAATTAGCTTTCTTTTGATATAACAACAACCAAGGATTAGTTGAATGCTTCAAAGGGAGTCAACGGATCCTAGCAGAAGAAAAGAAGTTAATGCATCATACTCTACCATTTTCTGCTAGAAGCTGCTTTGGAAGATGAACGTACCAGCCATACAGCTACATCGATAAACTGTAAAAGACATTTTGTGTTCTTTTCAAAAAACTAAGACGATAAGGAGATAATGCAAAAATGGATCTTACTCCAGGCCTTGAAACACCGTAGAAGACTTCCCATAGCACAAAAAGTTAAGTCACTGAATAAATGTGCCTTACGATAGCAGAAGAAATGATAATTGGTGAGCTTACAGCTGCGATCTGCCAATGGAAGGCAGATAATGCAACAAAGCAGAAGAAAAGAATATAACTCAAAATTGAAACGTAGACCTTGATGAGCAAACTCCTAATGCAACGACATCTGAGCAATTCCAATTTCATTTCAAGATTTAATGGAATCAAACAAACGATAATGCAAAAATATCTTTTACACCATGCCTACCCACTCAAAGATTCTACAGAAGATGAAAGTAACAGCTACTTCGATGAGCCTTAGAAGACTTAAGAAAGCGGAAGCTTCTTCTGTATAAGGTGTCAAGGCTGTTCTAATGTCTCGAGTGCTTTCTGACCAACACAGCTTCTGCAGAAATCGTTTTGCACAAAGTTAGGCCTCAATGTATGTATTGCCACCAACCAAAGTCCGGTTGGAATCAAACCGTAAAAATATTTTTTCCGCGCAACATTTATCCAACTGAAAGAAGTGCAAGATTGGAGAGCTATATATGAGCGAATTAAACTGATGGACCGTTGTAAATTCAATATATAAAGTTTATTTTATCCATCAAGTATTAAAATAGTTAAAAGAAATCCAACTCTAACTGCAGCCAGGGAAAGATTACGCGGTTCTTTCGTAAGACAAATTGGATTTTGCGGTTCATATCTTCATTGTAGACAGCTTTGCACTTTTCGTAATTTAATTAGTGCCGCATCTGGAAAAGATTCTTGTAGAAGCGCGTGAGATGGCATCGATTCAATACTTACTTCCAGATTATAAAAACGATTTGTCTCCTACACATTATTACTTTGCATTAAAACTATGTGAGCCAAAACTTGTGCAGGTCGCATAATGTTTTTGACATTTTACGGAATTAATATTTGGTTAAGCGAAGTCAAAAATTAAAATCGTTTTGAAAGACAAAATTCTCGTTGATATTTTGATATTCTAATGTATGCCAAAATTTTTTAAATTTGTGAGCCATATAGTTTTGTCTGAATAAAAATCTATCAACAAATAATAAACATTATTTTTTGCAGCTGAAATACTTTATTTAAATTCTTAATACAGGGTTATCCATTTTGTGATTGCTAAAATTTTAATTTTCAAATTTCAATGAAACTTTTTCTGGATTTTGTTATGATGTAAATGTACCCCTAGCGACTGATTATAGAACTCGTTTTTAAAGAATAAGCATTAATTTTTAAAGATGTTTAGCATGAAATGATCGTTTTTAAAAAAGTAACAGCCCAGAGACCGAATGACACATAAAACAGTGACATTTTGTGCAAGTAAAGGATTTTTATTGCGCCATATGCAATAATCTTGTGTGCTTACTTAATCAGTTAAATAATAGAAAACGAATCGACGTGTAAAAATTGAATTGAATCTTTGAAAAGTGCTGCAAACTTCGCACATTAAATGCAAATAAAGAATTGCTCAAAAATGTTACGATTTTCATTAAGAATTCACTCTCAGAGATTGAGACACTCTTGTTTTAGATGGCGAGACAATTTGATTGACAATTTTATACTGCACAAGATGTTTCTTTTAGGGCTACTGAGTCAAACTTAATAAAGCTTTGATATATGAAAAAGAAAGGAAATGCATGATTGATATGATTTAAATGATTCTAGTCAACTAACATAACGAATGCATATCACCATATCCATATCTATGACCAAAAAAAAGTGCTACGGCAAGAGCGAAATACTTAGTAAGTACATCATCTTGAAATCACCTGTATGTAAGCCAATCAGAAGCCTAACAAGATTTTCGCAACTTGAGTTAGTCTCCTAAATGTCACTACCGAGCTATGGTATATGTAGAGAACTTATCTCTTAAATCCTTGGATACATTTTTGAAACACTATTTCATTTGCCTTCTGAGGAAATAAAAAAGTTGTCAATTGTCATCCAAATCAAGATCGAATATCCTAGTTTTTACTATCAAGTATTTTATTTTTTATCTCTCAGTGTGGGTATAATGGGAGTATAGTTTAACTAGCTACAAAAAGGTTGGTTTTACAAATTTAAAATTTTTACTTGACTTTGACACTGTCCTGGATATACCTAGAAATGGATCTAATTGAATGATGGGCATTGCGTATTAATTTAATTTATTAATTTAGCGGTACAACTAAAACCATTTTTAAAATAACGATATATTAAATAAAAACGAGGAAAATATAATATAAAACTTATCCATAACTCAACCTGATGGGTACATTTTTTATAGGCAAGCATCGTTTCACATCTGGAGCTTGCTAGGAACTTGGATGTACATATAAACAAATACTCGTCAGCAGCGAAACTCTCAGTTAATTTGCAGGGCATTAAACATATTTTTGCATTTCATAGTCAAAATACACAGATCTTGAAATATTTTTTTGTTTATAACAAATCGATTGTATCTTGGTATTTATTTTATTGCGAAATAACTTTTTAAAGATTATATTTTAATTAATTAGAATAATTTTTTATTAATTATTTTTGAAAAATAAAAATTAAATTTTTCAGGCAAAGTTATGAAAAGATTTTGAAAGAGACATATAAAACAATTAGTGCATTCAAAATATTTTAATTAAGCTAAATTTGTTTGAAATGCAGTCTTTGTTTTTATTGAAAAATATACAAAAAGACTATAAAAATTGAAATGTGTATTTTTTCGTTAAACTTTGCTGTAAATTTTATAACAAATTTTCTACAAAAATTCAAAGTTAAAGCCCAAAGCTTTCAATTGACTATAATAATTCAGAGACTTTGAGATGCTTTCGTTTTCGACTGAAAAAAAATTAATTTTCATAAAAATTCTTGAACGCAAAGAAACATTGGTTTTTAAGAACTATTTTCTTGCAGTGTACTATACCTCACTTAATTAGGCTTGCTTTATTTTACAGCCAGCCCTTTTTTTGTATTTATTTAAAAAAAATCATTTTATTTTTGTTTATTTATACAAGACAGCATTAAACCCTGCGCTGCTGTTTAAGCGATTATATTGCCCTATAAGCGATTAATTTGCTGCTTTTGCGGTAATTGACTGAGCAATCAGCAAAAAAACAAAAAAAAAAACGCGCACTGAGTACGAGTGTAAATATTCAGAATGAACGAGTATAAAATAATATTATTGCGAGTATATAATACAATAAAAGGTAACTAGTTTTATGCTTATTGTTTTTAATACTTTGTTGTTTGTTTAAGTTTTGTAATTTACTGATTAAATTGCGCACAGAACTTACGGGACGGCCAACCAACATACTAGATTATTTATATATAGTATGGATGGTCAAGTGTTGTCTGAGCCTGTCCATGGAGAGACAATACATGATACTTGTGCTATTATCATTATTGTTATTAATATGGTTATTATCATTATGACAGTTGGCTGACTACTGCCACCATACCTGGCAGGTATGCGTTGAGAGACAGAGGATTGACATTGTGTTTGTTTATAAGCATTAAAATTTCATTTTCAATTCATTTGACTTTTCATCACAAATGCCAAGGTATTATCCACACGCTATTAAATTAATTAAATGAAGAGTGGCAACAGCGCAACTGTCTACGTGTTGCCAGCGCCAGCGGCAGCCCAGCACCCCAGCACCGCAGCACACAGGGTCTGCATCTATGGCCATTGCTGCTACACCTACCACCAGCAGTGAGCACTGCTAGCAAAATATAAGTAGACTACAAAAAAAAAAAAAAAAACAAAGCGAAATATATACAAATCAAATGGCAGTCAAGCAGGCTTTGGCATATAGTCAGTCAGTTCCTTGCTTGTACATGGAACTCGCGTTTAATCAGTCAAACAATCTGCCGCAGCAGTTGTCAGTTACGTTTAGTGAACGAATTCCAGGGGGTAGTTTAAATCACAGGCGAACGAAGCGCATCCTTAAAATTCATAATGAAATTTGTTTTTTCGTAGTTATAAAGCGACAGAGCCGTAATACTACCAAAGCAGGGCATGCTGACCCTTGCCACCCAGCACACGTAGTAGTAGTAGTAGTACTTGCTTGTCGATAATGATGTTGATAATTTGACTAACTGAACGGGAGCTATAGGTCGTCGTCGTCGTCGTCGGGGCTGATTGTTGTGCTGTGGGTTACTCTCTTATGCTAATTGGCATATGCTCAATTAAACGCTGGCGTCCTGGCAACCAAATAGCCAAGTGGACGCGTTTTGTGGGTTGGCATTGTTGGGCGTATGCGAGGGCAGGCTGTGTTGTCAGTCAGTGGGCCAGCACAAGTTAATCTTTGACCAAGGGCCATAAGCATTTGTTCCCAGTTTAAAAAGCCTCCAAGTATTGCAAATCCAGCCAATGGGCATTAACGGCGCCACATTCCGTTTTGCCTGTTTATATTGAAGTTTCGAAGTCCTGCAACAGCTGTGGAGTTGAAAAAAAATTCTATAGTGCAGGCTACTGAACTTTAAACAACAAGTCTTCGCTTTCGCTATCTGGAAATCCATTTCTAGGCATATGCAAATCGGTGATACTCTACCATAAAATCTAATACTTGTACAATCAATTGAACTGAGCTTTTTTTTGGCTTTGTAAGCCTTACCCCAACAGAGAGCTAAGAGCAAAATTAGGGTGTTTTGCATTAAAAACTAGAAAATCCGAAGTTCCGCAAGGTTTCGCTATCTGGCAAATATGGTGCAATAATCTGTATCCATTTTCTGAGATTTACCAGATAGTGACGCTCTATAAGACCACGATAAAAGCTGTGGTTGAACTTATACTTTCGAAACCAGCTGGTGGACTTAAGTTCTCTGTGATAAATACTAAGTATATTTGTGGCTTTGTAGGTTAATCCTTAACATCAATACACTAAGAGAAAAAATTACATTTTTTCTATTTAAAACTAGACAACCCGAATATCCACAAAGTTTCGCAGATCGCTAGATCCATTTTCATTTTATACTTGTAAAGCCAACTTCTTCTAAAATAAATCCTAAGTCTTTTGTGGCTTTGAAAGCTTAACTCCCAATATACCTACACTAAGATAATAAATTAGTTATCACGTAAAACTAAGAACACTTAACTAGATTTGGGTGCGGAAACGAATATCCTTAGATGTGCAATGTCAATTTTATGTTATGTACTTCTGTTTGAAGGATTATTCTGCTTCTAAGCTGTTTTTCAATTTATTTTAAGCTAAAAAATTTTGTAAACAGTTCTTTTGCGAACTTCTTAATTGCGAAACTTCTTAATTTAGAGCGGCTTTATCTCTGATTGTACTGGTCTATCTATAAGGCAGTCGTTTGGTATATCAGAACATTAGCGCAGCATAACTACTTTATGGATTTCATTTGGCTTACAATCTGGGTGCCATTCTTAAACTTTTCAATGTTCTACTGCATCTTGCATTTGGGATTCCGGAAACAACTTTTTAAATTAGACTGGCTTATGTCTCGCAGTATCTTAGCATTTTGAAGGCATTCCGAGGTTAATTTTCTTTATGCTAACGATTGGTTGTATCTCAAATAAGTTTAGGTAACTCCCTGTTAGTTAGGTATTGACGAAGTTGGACATAGGATCCGCCTATGCGTTAATCCACTTGAAATTATCACTCCAAGAACTTTTCAGATTGCGAATTCTCGGCTTAACCGCACAAATCCTTTTATTTTGACCCATTACTCGCAGTATATCTATCTTATCTCTTTAAAAGTAATCCAAAGTTGTTTTCCTACAGGTTTATGACTTGGTTTATAACCTTAAATTACTACTGATAATTCTGCCTGTGTCAGATAGCTTCGAACAGGAAGCGCCTTTGCTGTAATCCAACAGGCACTGGACATATAGTACGCTTTTTTTGGTTTAAGTGCGAATTCTTGGTTAATTTAGCTAAGCTATAGAGGTCCTTTAGCAAAGAGTTTCTTCCACAAAAGAAGAGAAAACATTTTTTTTGTATTTTCTGCTCATTAAGGAAAACGACAGCTTCTATAGTAGCCTTTGCTCGCTCACGTATACCAGATTGGTTTTTCATTGGCGAAGAAACCGACTTTAAAGCATTTCGAAAAGTTTCCAATTCTTCTCCAGGATGCCCCGTCCAGCCAAAGTAGAACAATAATTTTGCATTGATTCAAGCGCCTTTGGAACAAACTTAAAGTTCGTCCTTTCTTCGTTCCACTGCTTGCCAACGCCTTGGTCTACCCTCGCACATTGGTGGGCGGGTTGCGACAATTGCAGGCATATGATAACCATTTAGCCAGTTGATAAAATCTTTGAGCGCAACGAAAACGGGTAACTAATTTGCGTAGAACGGCAGGCGGCAGGCGGCAGGAGGCAGGTTATGCCCAGGACTACTTATCATACATACTATACGATATGATGCATAAGTAGTTAAACTTGGGCTCTTCCAATTCCACTCCATAGAGAGGTTGCTAGGCACTGGCATTAGTCCTGGCATTAATGGCACTGTTTAATCATTATGCAATGCATCTGGCCAAATTTTTGGCTAAAAGTCAGTGAACTAAGCTGCGCCATTTTGTGCAAACCAAGGATCTTGCAAGTAGCACGCCCAATCGCGCGTAACTGCGTTGCGTTTTCAATCACAATGCGATAAAGGCGACTTGCCAAGAAAATCGTAACCAAAGTAAAGAGACGACGGCAAGCAAATGACCAAAGAACAATAAACTCTACACATTTCTTTTTGTTTTGGAAATGTTTCAAATAACTTTTTGGCTAAAAGCAGCTAGAGAATCCTCAAAACAAGATCGTCACTTGAGTTGATGTATTAAATTACCAGATATTACCTAATTGAAATGTTTTTCTATTTTGCCTTTTTATGACGCTTGCAGCAGCTTATCAAAAAGGACAGATCGCCAGGCTCAGCTCGCAGCCAGCAGCACACAGCACTCCCTTGTCGACTGCCTATCGCGCCCTAGTGAGAAATATCTAGGGTAATCCGTGTGTATAATGTCGCAACATAAATGGCCATATTTGGAATGCTCTTGGTCCAAACAAAGCAACACACATTACAATGCCAATGAGCAGTGCATTATTCTACGAAAAATTGAAAAACAGATCGAGTTTTGATTGACAGCAGAAAGAAAGTAAAAAAAGGCTGCAGCCGTGCACCCTGTGACATCTTTAAATATCTTAGCTCCAGACTTTGTAGGAAATTGGAAGCACGCTGCTTGCTGCAAAGGAGTCAAATGCAACTTTTAAGTCCAAACAATGCATTCCTATTGAGCTCTGTAAATTAAAACGCAATTAACAGAAATTTTGGGCATGTTGAAGAAATAAATTGATATTGGGAGTTACTCAAATTTCGTAACAATTTGGAAATAAAAGGGTTTCCATAGCAGGCCGTATTCACTTAGCCAGCTTAAATTGGTAGCTGCATAACAATGATTTTTCTTTGAGGTATTCAAGTGTCTAGCAAATGGCCAACATATAAAGGGTAACTTTTTTGGAGCTTGCTAGTTTGATTATCATTTTATTCGAGTCAACAGAACGCGCGAAATATTGAAGCATTTGACCATAATTTCATGTAAATGTTGCCCGCGTTTGTGCTAAAAATGATTCGAATTCTAGAATTCTTATCAAAAAAATTCAAGTGCATCGTTAGTCATTTCTTTATTAATTAACAGAACTAAAAACTTAACATTATTATATATTAATAACATTATAACTTTAAAACCATTAATTTGGACAATTTAAACAAAGGAGGGTGCCTGTGCTTAGGGGAGGCCAAGATTCAACTGGGATTGTCGCGCTACTAATGATGATGATGGGTGCTGGTCTTTTTTCAGCTCTTTATTATTTCTTACATTTTCCCGCTTTTGCAATTTCGCTACTAAAGCTTTTTACCGGAATTTCATTCTAAAACATAAAAAGGCCAAAACCTCTTTAAAAAAAATTTCTGATAAATTGATTTTCGTAAAATAGCGACCCTTAAGAGGTAAAGTTTGAAAATTTATATTAAATATTTCAAACGTGTTTATCCTGAGCAGCTCTAAAAATTATTTCTTTGTAATCGCTTTACAGAAAATGTTTGTAGTTTGTGATTTCTGTAATAGCTCCATTTTGTGAAAGTTTTTAATGCTAAATTTTAAAATGGATCGACATAGATTTTTAAAATTTAATTAGTTATTTGTTCAAAAATTAATCAGTTGCTACCAACATGTTAGCTTAATATTGAGCTTGAGTCACAATCATAATATCTTTAATATTATATCAGTTCTGGAGAGCAACATATACAAGTCCCAAAAGTCACTTTTTCAAATGGGTTTCAGCAAACTCGCAAAATCGAAATGCCTACCGAAAATGCTGAAACCGCACACGCACATCACAGAGAAGCATAAGCCTATATAGGCATAAGAAGGCTCAGGGCTCAGGATAAGAAAAGAATTCTAGGAGTTATGCTTTTGGCTGATGCGAAAAAATGGTTAGGCCTACGGTAACATTATGTTGGCGTACTCGCCTTTTAAAGCGATGATCCATAGTTTGATTTTCCGAAGCAGCACTACAAAGCAAAGGTACGCAATCTGCCTATTAATTTTATTTATTATTTCTCAAACATTGTACCGCGATATAACACTTAATAGAGCAACGAAGTAGAGCATAGGAGCGACTGCAAAAAAAAACCTAAGAGGATTTATTCATACCGGAAAGTATAGTTGTGGCAATATGAAAAACGAATGAGTGTGGGGTTTGAACAACGAGGGAAGTGAAATTTCGGGGAAATATATTTATTAGAACATAGATCAATTTTGGTATCTAACTCTATAACGTAGAATTCTAAAACATAGCCATGGTAAGCTTAGTCAACTCGGAACACGAGCTAACACACAGACTGCTGGTTTCATAATGTTTTAAGTCTTCCTCGCCTTATATGCTGCAATTAAGGGACTCAGGATATAGGAATCTGTAAATATCAAAAATGCTGGGTAAAAGTTGAAGCCCAAATTTATTAAAAAGAAGGTTTCATCTGGTTTCCAAAAAAATGTATCTAGCTTATATGCACGATCGGTTAACGAGCTCATCACTTTACTTCATCGTCATCAACTTATTTCGAAGTTACACTAAGGGATGTGGGAACCTAATCATTAGTCTTTATGTTGGGCAGTATGATAATGCAGTTCGTTGAAGACTGTTAGTTGGAAAGATACGAGCTCAGCAGAAGACTGACCCATGTCTCACTTATTATTGTTGGTAATTTGGCACAATAAAATGCGTAAAATATTTAAAAGAAGAAACTTAA
Source organism: Chymomyza procnemis (assembly GCA_035046065.1). Lineage (NCBI taxonomy): Eukaryota > Metazoa > Arthropoda > Insecta > Diptera > Drosophilidae > Chymomyza > Chymomyza procnemis. The sequence continues at coordinate 37,231,643 of JAWNOJ010000021.1, read as the reverse complement.
GAATTCGTACTTATATTTTATTCGTATAATATATTCACGATATAGGCTTACTTTGCTGTAGACACTGTACATCTTACTTCATCTTCTATTATCCTTAATTCTTACTAAGAATTGGGATCCTAGTCTTTAGTCTATGTGAAATATATGGGGAAGACTGATGTAGTTTATTGAGGAATGTATTTATAGACAAAAGGTCAAATAAATTGTGTTACCATGTCATAAGCTTGGGTCAACCGTTTAACACAGAGACTGCACATTACTGTAATCCTAAGGAAGTTAGCACCCTAGCCATTATTCGATGGTTGCACGATGTAGGCTTACTTCGCTGTGGAACTGTGCACCTTTCTTCATCTTCTGCTAAACTTAACTCTGACTAAGACTTGGAATCCTAGTCATTGGCCTAAATGAAAAATGTTGGTGCGTCTAATGCTGTTAGTTGAGCAACCTATTTGTAAGAAGGAAGGCTACCAAACAAAGATAGCCAGGCGAGCCTAGTTAGGCAGCACGGAGCAGCAACTTAACCCAGACACGTTTGCACGTTTGTAGCAAAGGAACACACAATTCTATGCAATTATAAAGAAATTTCGGTTAGAGACGAATGCATGATGAATGCAGTTGTCTGGCATTGCCAAGTCGTAAGGATGGTGCTCACACACTACATAGTTCCAGTTCCAGAATTAAAGCCCACAATGATGAAATTGTTTTAGTCTCTGAACATTGGCAGCATTTGGTGGCTTTAACACTTCTTGTAAGACTTGCAGGCCAACCAGGCCAAGAGACATGCCAAGAAATGCTACCCCGGCCACGGGTATCTGGTGACAATGTTCATGTACAGATGTCTAGATAGATACGTACCGTAAGCACTTACATACGGGACTGACTCTATAGCTACATGAGACGAGAGAGAGAAGAAAAAAAAAAAAGAAAAAGAAAAAAATAAACGCAGCATAAGCAGCCAAGGTATTATTTTTAAGCTCTTCCTTTATTGTCTACACGGGGCAATGTGGTATGGGTACGGGAATGGGGTTGGAGAAGACAACATATCCCCAAGACGTTTTTACGTACTATACAAGACAAGAGCAAACTTCATTGGGGGTACGTGTGTACATCCAGAGTGGTTGGCTCCAGATCGAACTAAATAAATATATTTTTGCTTGTGGTATATTATTTGACTGGTTGGTTGATTTGGTTTGCTTGGTTGGTTGGCTGGTTGGCTTGGCGCGGCACGGCTTGGGCTCTTGGTTGCTTGGTTGGTTGGCTGTTTGGTTGTCGTTTTGTGCGCTGGTCGTCTCTTGGCTGATTGGGTGGGTGCAATGTAATTCAAAACCTGGCCACAACAGTCAAAGTGGAAGTGAATTAAAAAAAATATAAAAAAATAAGTAAGCAAAAGCAAGACAAAAACAAAAAAAAAAATAAAATAAACGCAGAGTAGAAAAAAATATGTCAATGAATTCCAAATGCCTGACGACGATGACAGCAACTGTGAGACTGTGGAACTGTGGGACTGCGAGACTGGCACTGGCACCAAGAAGTTACGTAGAGCCAGAATGAAGCTACAACTGAGACTGTACAGCGACTTAACGATGAGATACACACTTTGACACAGAGACACATTGATAGATGTCATTGTGTGGAGTGTGTGAGTAGTGTGTGCTGTGTGTTGGTGTGGTCCATCATGGTGGGCACACATATAATCAAACAGCCTTATTGCCTGCCTGAGCGCTGCCCTCCAGCCATGTCCAATTCATACCCCTAAGACACCTCCGCAGCAATAGGCAATGGGCAATGGGCAAACGGGCAACGGGCAACGGCAGCAGCAGAAGATTAAGTTTGTTTTGGGTTGTTTTTGCTTTCAATGACTGTTGTTACTTGAGTTTTGATGAGGAAAAATGTGTGCTCTAATTGACAGTTTTTAGATTATAATCTTTGGCACGGCAGTAGCCGCAACAGCCGCCAGAAAGTTGAATTCTCCGAGTCCAAGCTAGTTGCTTTACTTATACTTAATGCATTTTTAGCGTTATGGGCTTTTTTGTGCGAGTGTGTGTGTGCGGGATACCCTATAGGGTTATAGGGTATTACGAGCAATTTGAGTCTGCATGAATATTGACTGCTTGTAGACTATGAGTGCTATGACTTAGATCGATTCTATGAGGGGATTCTATATGATACAGTCTGTATACTTTGTAGAAATTGCTTGACCTTTGCAACATTTTGCCATTTATAAAATAACAGCAGAAAACATTTGAAACAAAAGCGCCCTCTAGTGATGGTCAGTATTTAAAATGATTGACAAAAATGCCAAGTTTGACTATTTGAAACTATAAGCAACCATTTTCAAAAGAAGTTCAAATTAAATTTGCAACTAAAGTTTCATGGGCGAGGTCTGCTAGAATCAAACTTGCCGAGTGCCACAAAACATGTGTTCAGCTTCATCCACACTTTAGTTCCATGTATGTGCTGACTAAACCTAAAAAAGATCCTATTCTAAGGCGTGCTAACTGTGCTGCTACGACAGAAAATTTACACGTTTTTAGGGGCTAAAAGTAGCCATATTTTAAGTTTTTTCATTTTACAAAAGTAGATTGTTCGGATATTACTTTACTTTACTTTGCCCTGACAACCCGTTATCGGGTTACAGCCGACCTAACTTGTTGTGACCGCACCTTCTCCAGTTGGTCAGATCAAGTGAAGTTAGGTTCTTCTCTACTTGGTCTTTCCATTTGAGCTTTGCTCGTTCCCTATTCGGAAATTACATTTAAAAAATTTCAGCCAATTCTATCGAAATTTTTGGAGACATAACTTTGAATGCAAACTTTGAACTTGTTTTTGAAAAATTTTCTTTTCACTTAATCTTTGATCTAATTGTTCTCAAGATGAAGAAGGGAATTTTTGGGTAGGGTCTTATTTTGGTGGCCATCGTTAGCCTAGATGTTGCCCACTTGCCTCTAAAAGATGAAAAGTGCGATACTGACGCAGTCAGCAAAAGGGATGCTATTATTGAGAAAAATCTCTATGTCTTTAAAGACGCAGTCACTCGGATTCGGCTATAAACAGAATATGCCTATTATCTGTGAGCAGCAATTCATTGAGATATCTCCGCATTTGAAGCGATGATAGCATAGTCAAGGGGAAAAATTGACATTTTATTAAAAAAAAAAAAGACATTTTGGCAAACAAAAAAACATTGTTATGAATCGGCCAACTATCAACAATTAAAGATATTCAATTTCCTTCCTTACTTCATCAGGATCTTCATACGATGACGAGCTGAGTTTAACATCATGAACACCAGAGGGTTCTTCTATCATAGTTTAGGATTTTTTTTCATTATCAAAGGCATAAGCTCTCTAAATTTAAATTTCCTGGTTAATGAATTAAATATTTTTATAAAATAATACATACAATTTATTAATAAATTAATTATTACTATTAATAAAATTAATTAATGCAATAGTTTTCTCCATTTTCAATTCGATGGCATAGTTCTTTCCAAGGCGAAGATCTCAAAGTTAATCAAAACTTCAGTTTTTCAATTTTCCACTCAGTTTTAATTTTATAGGAAAAATTTTCCTGTCCTTTATAGATGTTAGCAGTATTAATTTTTATAAATAAATAAGAATCCTATTTGTATCTTAAAACCAGTTGTAACGTTTAAAAAATTATTGTGTTTTTTGGGCTGTACCTGTTGATGTGCTGAAATTTTTTTAAAACTTCAAATCTTATCTGTTTTCTGTTAAAAAAAAACTTCCAAATATTGTCACACAATTTATTTAATGAATAAACCTTCATTTTAGATGCCATTGGGCATGTTTCGATCCCTCTATTTCTAACTAAAGATTCCAAAAAGTCCAAAGCTTGCGGACAGTACGGCTTGAAGAAAATAAAGTTGATATCGCTTGTGCTGAACAATATCCAAAATTTATCGGCTCATAAACCTGTTCCAGAAACCTTTTTTGCAAAGTACTTGAGATAAAGAAATAAAACATATAATTGGCTCAAGAACTTGAGAACTTAACAGACAGTTTCACACAGTTTTTGAAATTTAATTCAGGAACAAGATTTTTTCTTATAACGAGCCGTACGAGCCATAGCTATTATAAGATTCGACTTCGTTGCCTAAATTTGTTTATGAATAAAATCAAATTATTTTTATATGATAATAAGCCAATAATAATTGGTGACTTGAAAGCTAAGATTTGGCAAATCATTGTCGAAATTAGAGCCCTAAAAGCTTGCAAAACTGGACAAAAATTGGACCTGCAGTTTATGCTATTTGTAGTGCTTAGGCTCAATCCGCAAGCACATAAACAAATATATTTCATATAATTAATTAATTATAAATATTTAATCAGAAAAAAATTATATTTCACTATTTTGCTTAAATCCAGCAGCACCTAAAAAAACACCCTTTACAAGTACGATGTGAGCCTAAGCAACAAAAAATGCTGCACTTCTCCCAAACCAAACTAGACAAGCTTCCCAACAAAGTTTACAGTGTATTCCACATTCATAATACTCAACACCTTTGATTTCTCATATTTATTTTGTATTTTTTTCTTATTACTTACTTTTTCTCAATTTTTTTGATCTGACGCCTATGCAGTCGGCGGGAGCTTATGGCCACACACGACAGATAACGAATGGATGGACAAAACAATGACACGTCTTGGCTGGGAGATCAGTCTCTCTACTCATTCATGCATCCAATATGCTCTTTGTCAATTAAGCAATCAGCAGGAAGTTGACCGCACACACTTTGCCTTATCTGCTGCGCTGGCTGGCTCTGTGCACTCAGATACGAAATTTCTGACTTTTCAGAGGGCTGGCTGACTGATCCAAAAGCCGACTACAGCCGAAGCTGAAGACTTTGACACTTGGCACTTTGATTGGGCCAGGCGAGATTTGCATGTTCGCAGCTTTTTGGCAGTTTTGCAATAAAAAGCACAATTATGATAATACAAACAAAAAGAATTCCCGAAGCCCGCAGAATACAAAAAAAAAAATAACACAAAAAAAGATGCCAAATTTCGAGACATACAACGATGCTACTATATTAAATACCACCTCCTGAGCTCAAGTGTCAACAAAGCCAGCCGGGAACCAAGCCGCCGCACGTCAAAGGGCCAAAAGTGGCAGACACTGCCACTGTCCGCATTGTCCGTGCCGGGGACCGCCCGTTGTGTAATTGAATATTTGGAGTGCAAAAAGCGGCATCCATTTTGAGTGCACTGCGCATAGGGCAGCGTGCACAATGGTTCGTGGTCATGGAAAATTGTGCAGAAAATTTCGAAAAACTTGTTTCTGGCGGAAATGAAATAGAAAAAAACTGGTCACACTTTTTGGGTAAATGAGATCGAAGATTAACATTCACGGCAGACTGCTGAGTTTTGATGAGTTTTGAGAAAAATAAATTCTTATATGTGATCCTTAGACTTCGAAACTGTTACGCACTGCGTTGGAAATTTTGGCAAATCTTGCTATAAAATAAACGTATATCTTCTAAAACCACCTATTTTTTATGTTCTTATATTATTTTTAGAGTTTTGTTTGTTGTTCAACATTTTAGCAAGAGAATTATAATATTTTTGGATTGGTATTTTCTTAATCAAAATGTGTTCGAAAGTTCTTTGTAACTGAATTGAACAAATTATTTCGTCAAGAAAACAAAATTAGCTTAAATTTTTTTGGAGCAACGCTGACGATAGGTGGCGCTCTTATCCGATCCTAAGTAACTCCTACGAAGTTAGCCACGTGGAGCCTGGAAACGTTAACGCGTTATAATGGCCAATTAAAGTAAAGTAAGCTAACGATCAGTTCCAAGGATATATTAAGTTTGTACACACGAAAGATATATGTAACACTTAAAAGAAAACGTCGGTGACACCTTAAATTATGATCAACCTGACTTAAATCCTTGATATAGCATGACTTTTCTAACATCTGTCCGTCTGTATAACCTACTTCATCTTTAAAATGATAAGAGATAAAATAAGTAGCTTTGAAAGAAAAACTACTAAAAACTGGAACTAGATTTTATACGTGAGAATATCAGTTTACTTCAGTTTCTTGACTAGTTTTTATACGTAAGTGTAACTACTTACTCTATTTTCTTGATATTAGGGGTGTATAAATAGAGCTACAGATCTGCACCACCTCAAAAAAGTCTATGTTCTGAAAAAAAATTAGATTGGCCTTAAGATTATTTAAACGAAGTTTTTCGATGTTATAGCACTATGTCAAATTTAATCAGCAACCGGTAAACCATATCTTATAGCTCCCATAGCACAAGTCTGTGAAAAAATCCAAGTATTGAACTAAAGTCTTTGTATTTTGTTATGAAAGTTAGATATTACCCAAGATTCGATTTATTATAGTATTTTATTTTTTTTCTCCTTTATGACTCCACTCGGGAACTTAAGGCCTCTGCGAAGGCTTTCCATCGAATGCTGTTCTGCGCCGTCTGCTTAGCGGTGTCCTACGACGAGCTGATCTGAGCTAGTTTTTGAAGTACGGTTCGCCTGTTCCTCTGCTTCCTTGGGGTTTTTAGTCTAGCGCCATTCGGACAATAACTATAAAAGTATTTAATATAAATTCCAATTACTGTGTCGAATTTTAACAATATCGGTAAGCGCCCATACGGCAAATTGGTCGCAAAATTCGAACTGAATTCGTTGTATTTCTTTTATTTTACAACATTTCCGCACTTGATGAGATTTCAAAAAGTTTTTAACCTTTAAAGCAACGCATCGAATTTAGGCAAATTCGGTTCACTATATCAAAAAGCGCCAACAGCGCAAAACGGACAAATAATTGTTTTGTTTTTAATAAAATTTCTTGTTTTTCACTTGTTTTTTAATAAATCAATTCTGAATTGTGCTTTGCCTTCAAGTTCCCCGTTAGGATTACTATGTTGCCGAATGGTGTCTATTATACTCTATGCTTTTATATCTTTATTTAAAAGATAGTCAATTTTTTGCTAGAAATGCCACTTCTGACCCTCGTTTTTGGGGCAAGTAGCCTAAGAATATGCTTCCTTTGGCCACAAGTCTTGTTGTTTCGAAACCACATTCCTTTCCAAATTGAGAAAATTCTTATCCTTTGATATTCAATATAAAGATCTTTCGCTTTTTATATATTGCTAACTCTTTTAAGAGCAGCACAACTACAAAGCCCATGTACTTCGGTATTAAAAGCTGCGATTTCTTAGGTTTCTCTATCTTTCTCAGAAATTTTGCAAATTTACGATAATATAATGCACGCGTTGGTACTGTTACTTTTGTAAAACTGCATTATTCGCACAATAAATTTTTCGGTTGAATTATGAAGTGGTTATGACATTTTTCGATTAATATCTTGAAATAAGCTTCTTGATGCTGCTAACTCCATCATTGTTCATGCTGCAGCTGTTGATATACCTATAATCTTTTCCTATAAAAATAAACAATTTTCCAACGCAGACTTTAGTTTATCGTATAAATCTTTGCCAGTTGGCCTTGGAATGGAATCAGTTAACGAAATTCTATTGTAAGATTAAATTTCTCAACAACTCAAGAATTATAATACTTCGATTTCGTAAGTACTAAAAATTTTATATCCAATAAACTGATTGCAAAAAGTCTTAAATGAAAACAAAATTTTAAGTCGGAATTTTGTTTAATTTTAGAAATTTTTGAACAAAACTTGGCCCATACCTGCTTGAAAACAACAGCAACTGCGTTCCTTGGATAGTTACTTTGCATATTGAGTACTTATTGACTTCACTTAAAACATTTTCTAAGCAACTAACTGACAATACAGAAGCATATATTAAAGTTGAAATCTGATACTTAGTAAATGTTCTCAAATATCTCAAAACTTAAATTCCGTATATCAGTAAATCACTTACGCCGTAACCTTCACATGACCACAGTTGACATATTTGTTATTCCCAAAATATTACAAAATGTCAACAAAGTTTTGCAAAATGTCAACAATTTGTCCCATAGTACGTGAGCTTAAATGTGGGCGGCATTTAAAGTGGGGCGTGCCAGCGTATATAGATACTCTTCCACGATGAGTGTGTAAATAAAAATGACTGCCTTTATTTGGTACGCAACCGACTGCGCCAGTGCCACAACATGAAAAACCTCAACAAGCAAAACAACAAAAAATATGGCGAGTATTTTAGTGGCGCCTGACCGACTTGCAAATACACTTCAGAAGGCAATTATTTCCGCAGAATGCTGCATGAAAGTAAATGAAAAGTAATAACAATGCCGCACTAGGCCTGATTTGTTTCTACTGGGTAGCTTCTCCAAGGTACTGGATGTTCACACTGTACTTGCATTTGGGGGGCCTGAGAGTAATATTCTGGCATATTCTGGCCAAACAGATTATCCAATGCCGAGCTGTGGAGCGCCACAACTGAGTCCCCTATACACCTGCAAATCAGAAAGTGATAATGAAGTTGGAGAGGGCATACTCTCAAAAAAAGAGCCCAGGGAGTTTTGTCCGAATGACACTAGACCGGAACCTCCAATGAAGCAGATGAGCGGCACTACCAAAAGCAACTTGGAGATGAACCAAGTTTTTAAAGAACTAGCTCAGATCAGCTCGTCGTGGGACACCGCTAAGCAGACGGCACAAAACAGCGTCCTATGGAAAACCTTCGTAAATGCGCTAAGTACCCAAATGGAAAAAAACTAGCATTTGGGGCAAACAATTCTCAAAATAAACCTTATCGCAAAATAAGCGCTTTTTATAAAAAATACTTATCTACAAACTTTAATAAGTTCCTTAGGCGATAGGAATCTCCTATCCCTATATTGAACAAATACATGCTATATATTTTGTTAAACCTTTAAATGTAGGGAACACTACAATAAGGCAATAGCAAGAGCTTAGGAATCTTCGGAAAAGTATCTATATTAACAATAAAATTGACTTATAATTCAACTTAGCTGCGTTTTTCTTTCATTAAAATACAGCATCAGTGAACTGGGTTCGCTTTTTCATAATATTTTGGATAACGATTACATCTTACACTATTCGATTTGGGAAATTAGGTAACTTAGCCATCCTATTGTTAAAAGGAAAAAAAAAAAAAAGAAAAACATCTTAAATAATAGAACATATTAGTTCTGTTTCATTTTCCCGAAATAAATTAGTTTCTTCAGCAATTCTCAGTAACTTCAGTTTTTGTACACATTTTCCACAATCAATAAAGAAAAACTAAGAATTTACGGACCACAAATCAATAATACAAGCTCTTCAGACTTGGATTTTAGAATATTTTAATGAAAGTTTTAGGAATTAAGAAAATAAATGCAATTTTTCCAAACTGGATTCGAACTAGCGAAATAATTTGGTCTAAGGGAACTTCTACATACCTAAAGTGCCTAACAAATTTAATCGAAAAGCTTTACTTGCTAAAATCTGTCTCTTCACATCTATAAAGCCGAGTCTTTAAGAACTTGGTAGAACTACATGCAAGAGCTGAAATATTTGAAACAGTTGGCAATAAATTAAATGCTTTTTATTTGTGGGTTCTATAAAAATGATTTTCCTTAGTATATTTTACTCTTATAATAAACGACAACTCAAACAATAGAGATTCTCTACAATTGGCTTAGTACTGCCGGAAATAATTGTAGACACTCCTTATCGAAGGTCTAGGTGATATTGGGTTGTAGCAGCTGCCACCCTTAGTTCACTTAATAAATTTAAATTAATTTCTTAAATCAATTTGGTACTATAATGCGCAGTTTAGATTGAATTTCAAAAAAAAAATATATTTCATAAATCGAACTAGGAAAAATATAGTCATAAGCTAGGCTGCCTCTTCGCCCCGGTGGATAAACCTTATACCTATAGAAACCAAATCAAGATTGGCCAAAGACTAAGATTTACAATATCCAAGATATAAACGGGAAGGCAAGATAACAAAATTTATATATTAAGTTATAAATAGAGCCAAAAGCGTATCATTTAATATATGCAAGATAACGTTATGGAATTGGTTAATAATGCAGGATATGATGACTTAGAATTAAAAGAGTTATAGATTAAATGAATGATTTCAGATGAAAGAAAATTATAATTAGCACTAAGAATATGTAAGGGATCATGTAAGGCATAATTATGTCTAGAAAATGGTGAAACAATTTCAGCTACACTAAAACTAACTTTATTAAAAATCTAAAATCGAAAATCGAAAGAATAAATTGAGACGAGTTGGAGGCAATGATTTATTAGTAGGACCAGAAGAATCAATTAAGCCGAATACAATCCAATAATGCTTGCAGCAGTTGGTCAAGATGTCGCAAGAATAAATTATATTCTAAAGGCTATTATAATTAGCAGAAAAGCTACGAAATGGATTGTGAAAAGCACAATTGGATCTAGAGAATTGTAGGGGTAATGTTGCAAAATAAGGATTTACTCTAGAAGACACACTTATGAAGCTAAAGTAAGAAGATCAGAAGAATCAAGAGAGCCGCATGGTAGTATTTTTCGCAGTAATAATACCTAAGCTATTTGCTTTTAAATATCGGCCATTCGATGAACATATTTTATAAAAATGTAGTTTTCTCTTTCCCCACAAACCACTGACCGTGCAAAATTCGAAGCCTAAGCTAGATATCGCTGCTCTGACTTACAAACTTTCTTACGATTTCGTACTATATATATATAGTATATGTCTGTATTTTTACTAATTATTGAAAATATTCAAAAAGATATCTTTATGTTTCAATTTGACAAATTTATTTTGAAAACTCATTTTACCCAAAATAATTGGGGTACTACGGAAATCTATTTCCGTTCAATTTCTTCATATAAAACCCCTTTTTTTTGTATACTTAAAGTGTAGCATGAGAAGAAATATATTTCTGTCGCACCCCAGTACATATGCATATATATTATTTTTTGCACAAAACTTAAAATTTTAACAAAATTCGTAGAAATATGCCTCCTGGAAGGAAACCTATTTAAGGTTATTCCCAAACTTACTCATTTTCTTGCCTCTTTCACAGGCAAATGTACTTGGACGAAACTTTATAGAAATTTCTACCACATCATAGTCTCCTTTGCCACATTTCAAAATCAATATACCCCAACACTTACCGTCCATTGCAGTGTATAACAAGAAGAACTCAAGCCAGTTTTTTATTAAAAAATACAAGTACAATAAAAATGTAAAAATCATAAGCATCATAATGATGTTGACTGGGTAGGTTGTAGGTGGTAATGCACAAAGGAACTCTCTGAGATGAACAACGACGATGCTGTTGGGGAACAATACTCATATAAAAAAGGATAATAAATGGTACCAAAGTGAGCAAAGCGAGAGAGCGAGAGAGCGAGCTTTTGTATTACAGTGGAACCAGATGACGAAAAAAAACAAAAAAAATCAGAAAATGAAAATGAAATAAATGCAGAGTGAGAGAGAGTGAGAAATTTGCAAAAAGATGTCAAACGTTCGTGTAGCAGCTAGGGTTGCCTTAAGTAGGGTTGCCAACATGAATTGCTCATTTAGAGGCCACTCAAAGAGTTGTCAAGTGTTCGCCGGCTTTTGTTGCGACAACTACAGGATCAACGTGAAAAACAAGGACAATTGTGCCACGCTGAGTGGTCGTCGAGTCGAGTAAAGTCAAAACGTTGACTGCTGCTAAGCCTGACGGTCTCGACATGTCAAAAAAACAAAGCACCAACAATTGACTGCAGCTACTAGAAGAAGACGTAGAAGCAGCAGAAGAAGAAGCAAGTGGTAGCTGGAATCTCCGGTAAACTATACTGAAACTATATACTCTTTCAGGGAATAAGGCCTTTTTAATGCGTGAGAGTAGATCTGCGTATGTCTGGATAGAGTTGATATTAAAAATTGCACTAAAAAATGACTGAGAATTCCGACTGTATTTACTAAAAATTAAAATGAAATCCGTATTTTATGGCGAATATCTAGCAACTTACTTCAGATACTTTTTATATATTAAGCATTTTATACGCCTTATTATTATTTTTGGAAAAAAATGCTTTTATTTAGTTAGTATTCAAAATGTTTCTGAAACTTCTACAGTTGCGCATAAGAAGGAGATTTTGCAATAATTCTTAGGACTAAAGATACCTATCTTTATTGATCTCGGGTTCGTGTTTAGTAAGCACTACGAGAAGCTATAGGCATTGTAAGCTTATAAAAAAGATCAGAGATGAAGATTATTTTTGGTCCTAGTCCGTTTGTTTAAGATAATAATAGCCGTTTAAAATTGTAAAGATAAATTTGCTTAGATTGGTTATATTTTTGCCACGAATTATAGTTTTCCTCGAGATTTACTTAAATCAGTAAGCACTGCTGCTGAGGACCTACCTACGCGTCTAGAAACTATTGTTAATTTTCGCACTAAGTGCCTTGTCTTAGAATTTCTTTCGATTTTTTCTATTTTTGCATCGAATTTAGATTTTCTCGTGATTAACTAGAAACGGTAGGCTTTTTTGCTGGGAACCTATGGCTCTAGAGGCAATTGACATTGCAAAGTACAAAAAATTCATCACAGATGAAGCTTATTTTCGCTCGAAGTGCCTTCGTTCAAGATTTAAGGGCAGTATAAATTTAAAAAGTAAATTTCCTTCGATTGGTTTTATTTTTGCATTGATTTTGCATTTCCGAGCCAGACTCAGCAAGCATTAAGGATCTACAGTGCTAGCAGCTATTGAGCCCAGCTGCAGGTTCTACTTTTGCATAGAATTCAGATTTTCTTATGACTGAAGGATTAATAAGCATTATTGCTGGGAACCTATGCTTCGAGAAGTCCCCTTGTTCAGAATTTATGACCATTTGGATTTTTTTAAATAAATCTATTTCGATTTGTTCTATTTTTGCATCGAATTTAGATTTTCTCGCGACTAACGACAACTGATTCTAGCAGCAATTTTGCAGCTACGGGAAGCAATTGGTACTTAATTTTGAAACAAAGTGTTCATGATGACGCCCATTTTGGCTTCGAGTACCTTTGTTTACGATTTATGGGAAATACAATTTTTGCCAATAAGCTTCCTCTGATGGACGACATTTTTGCATTAAATTAGTAATCTGAATCTAAATAGAATCGGAAAGTATATGCTGGGCACCTACGGTTCTAGAAACTATTGCTAGTTGTAGAAATTGATCCCAGATGATGGTTCTACTTTTGCATCGAATTCAGATTATCTCATGGCGAAACGATCAGTAAGCATTTTTGCTGGAAAGCTACGAGTCTAGAAACTATAGGATTATATTCGATGTAAGTAACTTCGTTTAGGATTTATGGCTTTTTAAAGTTTTAAAGATAAATTTTCATTGATTGTTTCTATTTTTTAATCGAATTCAGATTTCCTTGTAACTAACTGGAAACAGTGGGCATTTTTGCAGCAAACTTACGGGTCTGAAAAAAATTAGTTAATTTTGTTTGAAGTTCCTTCGTTTAGAATTTATTTCGAAAATAAGATTTCCTTTGATTGATTCACCAAGCTCTCACATGGCATATACAAGGGTGTACAAAGGTATATAAACTTTTTGAAAATCGCGCTTGTTGCTTCTACATGGCACCTGCACTCCCAGCACACACATAGACTGCATATGCCTGCGCCCCTTATGTGCCTGGTTCTTCTAGCTGGAAGCTATTTGTCTTTGGCATTTGCTGGTTGAGATGCTGCACAGCGCGAACTGTTGAGTACCCAGCTTAAGGCTATGTTTGAAGCTGCGCCTTTATCACCATGATGCATCCATCCATCCACCAAGTTCAAACATGTGCAGTTTCTCAATTGGCATAAGGATTGCTTGCCGCTCAAATGTATGCTGCAAGTGGATTAGACTGCCTTAAGTCGATAAGCATTGTTTTGGCTGCGGCATGATGCGTTGATGATCCTAGATAAGTGGAGTGCGTTAGGCGGCGCGTTTGCGGTATGGCCCGGCGCACATCTATGATATCAGTAAATGGCTGGCTAATAGTTGATAAATTGATGCCAGTTCGTTGCCCCAAGCTAATTGCTGGGCACAACAATTGCTTGCTCAGCCTTTTGAGCCTTTGTCCAAACAATGACGCGGTCGAATCTTGGACGGACTGCGCCACGCTGGGATTTAATTAGTGCGCTAATAACACGCCGAGTCATGCTTAGCTACAGTGCCCGCTAATTTATAGTAAGTCGCGCAGGCTGGGATACACAAAAAAAAATAAAAAACAACATAATATTTTATATATAATAAATTGTAGTAGTAAAAAAATAAAATGGGAAATAAAAGTGAGCAAGTCATGGCGTTAATTGCGTCAAACGATGCCAACAAAAAAAAATTGTCGTCGTCGTCGTCGTGGTCGTGGTCGTCAATGGATGACAACAATGTGCTCCATGCATGTACATCACGGGGCTAATCGAAAATAATTGGTCTATTGGATATTTGGTCAACACGCTGCTACTAACAATGGCCAAATGTTTTGCTGCTTTAGGCAAAAAGAAAAAAAAATAAAATATAAAACAACAAATTTTGAAAAGATTAAAAAAAAACTGCAAAGGAACAATATGCGAGGTTGGCTTGAGCAGTAAATGGCAATGGCAGGAAACCAGCATTTTTTCAATATATCTCTCCCTGCATGTTGCTTTGAGTCCCCTAAAGCAAATAATTTTTGCGCATTATGTAACATCACGTCAGCAGAATATTTCCCTAGGCACGACTTTTGAAAACAAATTGACCCATCATTGTAGTGAAAGCAAAACATAATTCCAATATCTTCCAGAAATCTAACATCAACCAACTTCATTCCCTCAATTCTACTACCTTGAGATGATTATGAAGTTGTACTCAAAATTAATTTGGACACCTTGAAGAGTTGTAAAAGTAAATGAACAACCAAAGAGAAAATGACCATACCATTATGTGGCACAGAGACCAGTCTTTAAGAAAAGAAAGACAACGAACTGGAAGACGCGGGAGCAAACTCTCTGATGAAGCCTATTTCAGTCGGACTGTCGGAAGTGCGCCATTAGCAGGCGTGTAGACACAAACTTGTCAAGCAAATATAGCTCTAGGGATAAGCAACTTCTTAGGACTTATGATTTAAATTGTTTCAAGCAAGCTTCACAAGTTGGGGGCAGATGGGTTCCAGGTTAGAAAAAAACATAAAATAGCTATCATGAGACATTGCCACGAAACCCATCTTTGGGGTCTGAATACAAAATAATATTGATAGACATGCCATATAACCTACCAAGAGAGTAGAGGAGACTTAAGCTGCATCTGGAACAGCTTGCTGAATCTAAACAACTCCTTAGGACTTATGACTCAAGCAATTTCAAGAAGATTGCCCAATTTGGGACCGATATTAGACACTCCGTTGGGGCAGCAACCTGGCATATGCCAGGTGGGAATATAAGCAGGCGTGCAGACATTAATTTTTTAAGGAAATAAAGCACTAGGGATATAGCCAATTGTACTGATAGTCTGGCTGCAATAAATGCGATGACTCGTTTTAAAATAAATTTGAAAGTAGATCCACAGCTCTAGTTAGTCATGCTCCTAGATGGTTTCCAGGTAACAATAAGATTCACTGCAATGATGTAACTAGGATGGTTGCAAAAGTCGATGCCGCTAAACCCATCAATGGGATCTGAATCCTTTTCTGATAGTGGTAGGCATACCTTAAAGCAGTGGCCAGAGAGATCTAGAGATTCAATTTGATCTACAGTGATACTAGAGCAGCTTTAACGGTCTGTTTTAATTCACACAACTTTCCAAGATTTATGACTTGAAAATATTCAAGAAAATTTTCCAATTCGGCAAAAATGGCTTAAGAATGCATCTCACGGGACAAGAACTGACCCAGGCGAACACAACATGGGACAGAGCTAAACAGACGTCGCAAAATAGGGTTCGATGGAAGGCTCTTGTAGAGGCCCTAAGTTCCCAAGCGGAATAATAAGGAAAAAAAAAATAGTCCGTTATCAGGTTACAGTTGATCTTAAAAGATATTGATAGACATTCCTGCTGATAGCTTCAAAGAGGAAGCATTTGGTTTTGCCAGCTGATTCTAAGTTGTGCCGATTGTCAACTTCCACATCGTACACCTTTGTTGCTGAAGCTTCTTAATCCATACTCAGGAAATAACTGAGCTAGCGTTGAGGTAGGACGTCACTCTTCACGGGGATCGCAGGTTGCTATATCACCAGTCTAGGTGCATCACAGTTTGAACCAAATTCTGAGGAAAGAGAAGCATTGAAAGCTAGGCATACTCACTCACGAACTAGACTCAGATGAAAAGACCAAGTGCAGCAGAGCCAATTTTCTCTTAGAGATGGCCTCTGGCAAGGTCGCCTATAATCAGAAAAATGGCTTGTAATAATATTTGCTAACGTCAAGTTAAGTAATTTATTTACGATTTTTTCGCAGTAATGTCCAAAGAAACGCAGCATAGATCACCATTCCATTTTCTCTTAAAAAATGGATCCTAGACACTTTAAAAATTTAGAAAAATTTTACTTTCGGGCTTTTTTATTTAACGTAACGTAACGCCAAAATAATACTAGGCTTGACTCTCAACTTTTTTTACAAAGCTTAACCTAAGCAGATCTAGCATTCCCAGATAGAACCACAAGATAAAAATTCGGCTGCTTCTTTGCCAGCCCTCGGGGATTTTCAACAAAAAAAAAGTGTACATGCGTGCGTGTGTTTGTGTGGATGTAAACACAGGGCTGGCAAACAATAACTGTTGACAGCTCGTAAATTAATAATTTCGCACAGTGGCACAGAGGCACCAAAGGACGAACCTAACAAAAAAAAGAATATACAAAAAACGCCAGAGATCAATATGAGCAATGCTTCGGGTAGTAGACGGGGCGCGGAAATTAGCCGAGTTTCCGCCTATACCTTTCATTATGCAGTCGTCGTGAGTTTTTCTGGCCTGACACTTTGACTTCCTGTGGCCTTTTCTATTGCCAGCAGTACCTTCCCCTAGAATTAAAGTTCCTGCTCTCCCGCTCTGCCACTACTGCTCACACTTTGTCTCTATTATTATTGCTCCGTGTGTGTGTGTTAATTTCATGCATAGCAATTGCTCTACCTTTTGAAGATCCATCCCATATCCATATGCATTGATCCTTGCAGTTGTCGGCTTTGAGCATGCCGGGCGTGTGTATTTTGGTAAAACAAATTCGAAATGGAAATCAAAACAAATAACGTTATACTTTTCAATTTTATTATCGCATTGTTTCATTTCATTATTTCAGTTCATCTAAGGAAATGCCGCATAGGCGCTGTGCCTGCACAGGATGCAAGGATTCATTGCATTGAACTCTATATACATTTGAAGAGAGCTCAATTGTTCGTGTCAAGGCCTGTAAATTGGTATACATCAAATTACTTACGCATAATAATTTTTGTATTTTGATAAATTAGACGTGGGAGAAACTAGAAAATTTAAGTTTAAGAAACAATTTTTAGAAGTAGTATGGGAATTGCTTAAAAAGAACAGAACTTGCAGTTTCCGAAAGACGTAGGAAATCGGTTTTATTTATCGCCGTTCGATTGCTTATATTAAGTCGTTAAAATTAAAAAATTTTAAATTTCGCTCTTAAATTAGAAAAAAATACAGTGTGCGCCATTTCTCCAAAAAAAAAACACAATTTTTATTTAATTTGATCCTTTGCAATTTATTCAGACTAGTTTTTGAACTAGTTCTTTTTCTTTACCTTTTCGAGCATCTCGTTATTTTCCTTGAGCTCTTCAATGGTCTGGTTTCAAATAGCCGCACAAAAAGAAGTACGGGGGATCAAATCCGGAGATTTATGTGGCCATACTAAGTCGCCATGATATTTTCGATGAGTTTAGTTAACTGAACCACTGTTTTCAATGTACAAAGTAACTATTTCGGCGCGGTCTTTAGGTTCTTGAAGCAATACATGGTTGAAATTGTACTAAATTGACGTTTCGAAAACATGTGAATTCAAACGAACATATGTCGAATATAAGTGTATATTTCGATTTCGACAAAAACACTTGAAATTTATGCACAACTTTGCCACTTCGAGTGATTTTAACCAAATCGAAATCTGAAAGATGTCTGATAATCTTCATTATTAACAAAAATGCGCAAAAATATTCGGTGAGAGATATATAATAGTAAAATTATTTTAATCAATTTTAACGTATTAGTTGAAAATACTTCTAAAATTTTGTTAAGATAACTTGAAGATGAGAAAAGTCAACCCACTTTTATTAAATTTCACATGTTGCTTCTTGGCAACCTCGTATTATGTTCGAGGTAGTTTTTGTAAAGACTTAAAAATTTTTTAATACAAGCGATACTGTATGTTTAGTGCGAAAATACCGAATAGAGTATACAAGACATAGTTATTCGATTTCTAATAAATTTGACGTAGTGCCTGGGAATATCAAAAAACTTTTGGTTGCCGGTTTTGATTATCATTTTTTTTATTAAAACAAGACCGAATTCCTCAATATGCATAGTTTTATATGGCAATAGCTTAAGGGCTTCGTTAAGATTCGTTGCAGATTTACGTGATTCTCTTTCTGATTTCACTCAAACTCTCATTCGTAGTTGAGTATTTCGAAGTTATATATAGTAGATTTATTTTATTTTTATACATTTCCGAAACTATTATTATCATACTGGAGTTTCCAGCTTCTATCTGCTTTATACTCGCAGCCCAATATATGTTTTAGTGTTTCTTTTCTTGTTCAAAACTTTAAATTAAAAAATAAAAATAATTATCTATGTTAAGTTAGTTTATTGTTTCTGTTTTTAGTATTAGGTAATTGCCTGCTTGTTTTTTTTTTATTTATCCTACAAATATGCGTCTTTACGTGGGAATTCGAAAATAGCAAAATAAAAGAATAAATTTAAAATCATTTTTAAACACTAAGGATCCGGCCGGACTAACCTAAATCATTTTTAACAATTTCTTCTGCGCTCAACCATTCCAAACTTTCGTCGCATATAGTACAGCTGGCCAAAAAATATTATCTAAAATATTAACTTTTTATTATATAAAAAATTTTTTTTGACATATCGAACATTTAAAAATATAAGGTTTTATTAAAAAATATAGATGCCAATTAATAAAAAAAATTCTATAATTGCGAAGCGATCGGAGAAGTACCAACACCCACCACACTTAAGTCGCCAAGCAAGCGGCGGAGTACCAACCCACTCCACTCCTTCGACCACTTCGGGATTGTATATTATTTTGCTTGACTTTGATGAATACGAAGGGAGCAGCGAGCGAAGCCCCTAAGACAAATTTTTTCAGCTACTGAGTTTTTTTCTATAGTTTATGTTTCAGATACCATATATTATCTGTTTATGAATTCAATTTTTTAGCTTTTTTAGTCTTGACTCCCGGTGGAGCAACTATATCCTGCGTATCTTATATAATTATTTAGCAGATTTATTACTTTTTCCAAAAAGGAACTGTCATAAACTTTTTACGCCAACTTAGAAGACGCTTCAATGCAACTTGCCTCGAAGCAAAGAAAGACGGCACTTGTTAAAACGTTTGAAAGTAGTTCCATTCTCATCTGAAAAACTATCCAAAGTCTGAAAATCTACTGAAGAACTAGTGTTATCTTTAATGTGATGTAAGTAACTAAGTACTTCTTTACTTAATTAGAAATCAGATCGGAGCATACGAATCCAAGATAATTTCCATAATTTCCAGAAGAAACCAAAATAATAAGCACTAACATTGCCAGCAAATAAAAAGACGCCTTTTAGCTAGGAGAATCCCGTGAAGATTTGTTTATAAGCTTTAGGTCCCAAACAGCTATTAAAAGAGATTTCTCCATGTTACGCCATTGGAGCGATCACCATAGTCAAAGGATAATAACTGAAGCCACAATTTTCTGACTAACAAGATTGTAGCATTCCGAAACCAGCTCGGCTGCAATATAGCCACTTTTGGCATAATTTTCAGCAGAAACCAGCAACACTCCCTTGCGCCCAAAGCTATGCTATACTCCAAACAAACTGCCGAGTAACCAGATTAAAGACATATGCCATCAATTTATTAGAATGACTCGGAACTTATGCTCAGCAATTTGTTGCAATGAAGCTTAAAGAAATGCTACAAATAGTACTGGAATAGTTGCGGGGACAGATGAACTCGAACTTGGCCCTTTGTTTAAGGCCAAAAGGAGATACAGATACGGAGAGAAAAAAATAAAACGAAATTAATGCGCCGGAATTGAATTTGACAGCTATTTATTGTAATGTTCGACAGATCGACCGAGAGTGCGCTGAACCCAGTAGAACGAACCAACGCAGACATGAGATCAATGCAATCCAGGGCAGACAAAATGTCTCAAACGCTGCCGTGTGCGTGGGCATAATAATAAGAAAAAAAAAATATCAGAAAAAAAGAAATAAAATAGAAAACTGGCTGACACTGACGACTGAGGAAAAGTGTGGGAAATTAGTTTTCTATGAGCGGCAAAGTCCGGAAGACGTTTATAATATAAAAGAGTCATTGTGTTTAAGGATGTTTGGCATTGGCGTTGGCGTTGCAACTTGGCTTTGAATGCCGACTTTGTGTGCGCTGGAACTCTCTGCCCCTGCCCAATGATAGTGTGTGTACCTGCTTGTAGCTACTTATACTCGCACATTTCTGCCTTAAGGCCTTGTTACAATTTTAATGCCCAGATTCCTTGCTAAAGGGCATAATAAAACAGATGACGGATTACAAAAAAAAAAAAAAAAGTGAAAGAAAACGGCAATAATATTGCTCCAGAGCACTTCATACAATTCACATAGCATAAAAATGGGCAACTAATGAATTTTCAGAGGTTTTGCGATTCCTACGGGAATCCTCACGGCATACACACGGGATCTACACGCTGAGTACGCATCAAAAGCAGCGCCCGGGTCATGCCGTGCCGTGCCGTGCCGCTGTGCACTAGACACCGTGAAGCCACAAAATATACCCGCAATGCTTTCAGTGCAGACATTTGGACCAGCTTGTGCCCAGGCCGGGGCCCTACATGCGCTAGCACGAGTCAAAAGGAAACTCAAACCGCAATGCGACAACACCCCCGCGCGCATACGGCCCAACCCAACCGCCCAAGCGTTGCCTGTTCCCGCGCCTTCTTTTCAACGTCGTCACTGGCCAACGACCCAGTGTGTTGTTGCTCGCTTGGCATAAGAGCTATTCAACCAAATGTTGTATAAAAGTAATTCAATACTTTTTCAATCTTCTGCCGTATTTGACGTATTCCTCGTCAGCGTCGTCGTCCGCGACGTCCGCCTCAACGTAAGTAAGCAGAGCTACAAGAGATACAACACAGCACAAAAAAAAAAAAAACAACAATTTCTAGTTGGGCACAGAGCAACTTGGCAACACACATTTTACCCTCCAATTACTTAAATACAATACTCACAACGATTGATGGACGACGGTTGGATGGATGGATGGATGGTTGAATGGTTGGTAACGAGTAGCGACAGTAGGTCAAAGTATTGAAATTTCAGTGTTAAATTTTGTGTGGCACTAGTTGGCTTCCTCAATGGAGCTAGCTGTGGTACGTAACTTGCTTGTTTTTATTGAAATTTTTGCATTTTTTAAACTATTGGCAGTTATTTTGGCAAAACTGGCAAAGTGCTGGCGCCATCTAGCGTTAGCAACAAACTGGCGCTTTCTTTGAACAACTATTGACTAGCGGCATCTAGCGCTAACAGCTTACTCGCTTTCTAAATGGCCAAATGTGAACCGCATGCGCTAAATTTCGTAATTTTTAAACTATCAGCATGTTTCTTAGCAAAGCTAACAATTTGTTGGCCTTTGATGCCAACTTGCTAGCGCCATCTAGCGCTAACAGCTTACTAGCAGCAACAAAAGACGATTACGGGGCCACGCCTTTGGAACTATTAACTCCATGAAGAGCTTTATGCCATTGTAGGGCGAGTATGTTGAAATTTACTAAAATTGAAATTTTTTTTAGTCATTGAACGTGTTTCGGAAATTTAAGGCAATTTATTCGGATTCGATTTGCAAGCATCCGTTTTGACTGTAATGAATTCATTATACTTTCTAATAATGAATATTTTCTTGTCTGCACAATGAAAACACATTGCCAAAACATTATTATTTTCATGGTTTTTGCTTTGTTTAGATTGCATTGCTGTTTCCATTCCTATTCTAGTAAGTTTTCCTTCTATTGTTGTTCAATTTGCAAATTTTATTGTTATTTCCAATGCTATGCCCATTGCTATAACTATTGCTATATCTATTCCTATAGAATATATATTTTTATTTCTATAGAATATAAATTTCTATTCCTATAGAATATATATTTTTATTTCTATAGAATATATATTTCCATTCCTATAGAATATATATTCTATAGCAATATATATTTCTATTTTATTTCAATTCCTATTCCAATTCAAATTCCAACTCATATTCCAGTTTATAGTGTAATTCTAATTATATTCTAATTTCTATTCCAATAGAATATATATTTCTATTTTAATTCAATTCAATTCAATTCTAATTCCTATTCCAATTCATATTCCAATTCATATTCCAACTCATATTCCAACTCATATTCCAGCTTATATTCTAATTCCTATTCAAATTCCAATTCCCATTCAAATTCCCATTCCAAGTCCTATTCCAATTTCTATTCCAATCGCTATTCTAATTCCTATTTCGATTCCTATTCCAATTCTATTGGAATATAATCCTATTGCTACTCCTACTACTAAATTGGTCTTTTATTTTGTTAAAGATATATTTTCAATGGAAAAATTATATAAGAAAGATTGCTTTCTGACACTAATTACGGGATTTGCAAAAGAACGACATTTTCTGGTAATTTCCATTTTCTTCAACCAAGTTGCTTTTTTGGTTAAGAAATCCAATTTCGAACATAATTTTTACTTTTAAAGGATTTTTTAATGCGTTGGATATGAAGCAAGAAAAATGTAGAATATTTGGATATAGGGGATATGAAGAAAGAGTGTCAATATTGTAAAACTCTTGCTTTCGAAACAAAAAAGTCACGAGCAAAACATTCCTGTTGTCATTAAGGAAAAATTATACTGCCGCCTTGAAATAAATATTCAGAGATATTAAAAATGTTGTTAAATATGTATGAGGTGCGGTTGAAGCGTGCAGGGGGCAAAACCCCCTAGTTCTTTGACAAAAATATTTGTTATACTTATACATGACTTGGCTATTTTTATTTTAAAAATTCCCTATGTGAACATTTAAACTTGCTATTGCATGCAAATTTTGGAATGTTTTAGAAAATATTAAAAAAAAAAATTAAAAACTAGAAATTTATCAGAATCTTTGAAAATCTTTGAAGTTAATGCACCATAAATGTAGAGAATCTTAATTTCTTTTCGGTAAATCAGTTTAATTCCACTTGCAACTAAGCAGTCGGAAGTAAATCACATAAAGCAGCTGGATTGTTGAAATTGGAAGCACGAAACTTTTGTTATCAAACGTAATCCGCAAAAAATATTTAGATTTGGAAATCCACTGTGCCTCGATTAACTAAAATTTATTGCTTCAAATTTGTGCAAAAGTGCACAATATTGCAAGTAGCTGCTCTGCCTTTTTACACCGTGAACACCCCAAATGTGATTTCCTTTGATACTTTCAAAAATTCATTAGTTTTTCGCAATAAATGTGCCCACTGTGCCTGTTCGAAATTTGTTACAACATTTCTTTCGTTGTAAAAGCTTAGAAGGCATATATACCGACACGAAGACATACATTATATATATATTATGTATATATGTATATAGTACATATATATATACCAGTACATGGACACACTCGAAACCCATCTAAACGCCATAGACGCTGGGCACAGTCTGTTACAGTCTGTCTTGTCAGTCTCTTCACACCAACAGGTCTCTAATTTCAAGAGGCAACAAGGCTCTCACTCTCAAGCCCATTGGACTTGGTTTGAGGTTTTTGTGTGAGCGAACGACGGACTTGTGCCGATTTTTTTTTTTTCTCTCTTCCCACCCTCCCCCTACCAGTGCTGCAACCCCCTTCCATTGTGTGTTTGTGTGCGGCCGCTAATAGATTTTCTATTACCTACCAACAGCACAGGAGCACTGCGGGCGGCGGGCAGTCTCATTTCAACGTTCACATGCATGACCGAATTTCCATTTTACGCTGCTGGTTCCGTGGAACTCCTTTGGGTCGCTTTGCGGCTGTTTGTAGTTGTTGAAATCAAATCCCAGCGGAATCAATGCAAAAATTATTATTATTATCATTATTAAAGGAGTCGATGGCAGGCAGTTGCTATCTGTCAGGTTGTCAGTCAGTCAGTCAGTCAGTGGCTGGGTCGTTTAGATTTAACATCATAAACGCATGTAATTTGCCACATGTTGCCACCCGCTCGCCCCCTGGGCTGCAACTATTGCTACGTTGTCCATAATGTCATGTCCAAGTGGACAAAAGCCGCAGCCCGTAGTGGTTGCAACGGCGCAGGCCAAGGCAGCAGGATAGCGTTAATATTCTTGCGGCTGGGGTGTCTGTGGTCTGTGTGCCTCCTTTGCACATGTCAATATTAGATTTAAGATTTGAGCGAAAGTTAAATGGGTTACAAGCTGCAAAGTACAATCATAAGTTTCACACAATTATTAAGCAAAACTCTGTTGAACTAAAAGTGCACGAGGGCCGCTCGAAAAGTTTACTACTAGGCAAGTGTAACATGAAACTAGTTGCTGGAAAATACTGTCATCATATGCCTAGACTGAAATAGACTTAACGATAAAGCTGGGCTGCATCTTAAGTTTTTCGTTATTTTCAATCGATATGCATTTATTTTGGAAATTAGATTATGAAAAACAAATATGTGTCAAAAAAGTGTATCAGTTGCGCTAGCATTTCCGTATTCGCATAATTTATGCGGATTATCGTTGAAAACGAAAGTCTCACCAATCCGCATGGTTTAGATGATTTTTTCTTTCAACTTTCCGCGATTGAACTGGGATCCCAACATTCGTTTGCCGTCCTATTTATGCAGACTTCGTCCTATACAATTAGCTTCTCTAAGTGATCACAGAACATGCCACGCGTGCTATTTTTGCTTAAGCTTTTACTCGGTCTCACTGACTCTAATACACTCCTTACCCAAATTTCTTTCATCATTCCTTCTAGAGTAACTCGTAATTTTCGACGTCTAGCATTAACTTTTTGTAGATCTAAGTACGATACTTTTCGTGTCTGATGCGTAAATTATAGTAACCTCTATGATTTCGTCTCCTTTGAACGGTCTATCCAATTCATCTCTCTATCTATCTCATCTCATCTTAATTCCCCAAATGGAGCTTCTTTGACCAATCACCAGACTATAAAAACCCAAGTTGATCAAAGTTGATCAAGTTTCTAGCTAGCCCCAAATGTGAAAAATTCACCCATCAGGCTAGGAATACGGATAAGTTTTATATAATATTTTCCTCATCATGTATTATTCCTTAATTTTTAAAATTTTAACTTGTTTAATCTTAAGGTCAACTGAACTTAGCTTTACCCATAGGTTATTAATAAATAAATAAAAACTTTTGAGGTTATGTAAAATTTTTTAAGAGCGTCTAATACATAACCTAAAATTTCCAGAAGTGATGCGCCAATTGACATGTTTTTGGTTTTAAAATTTAAGTCTTAAAACAATAAGAATTATTATTTTAATAGTACTATACAAATCTGATATTTTTGTATATAATTATGTCAATTAAATCCAAATATACAAAGCTTTGTTGCTTGCTATTCTTTTCTTTCTATTTGCTATTAAGCAAATAGCGAATTTTTGCTAGCTTTATCAGTGCTAGGCAAATGCACCGCAGCACTTGTGAGTACTTGAACTTATGAACTGGGAACTGTGAATGCTAGCACTACGGTACCGACGATATTACCTACATTTTCGGCATACCCTTCGTAGAGCGTATAAAAATTGTTGCCGAAACAACAAACGCATATTTATCAAACATTTTTGCCTGCAACTGTCGACTTGTCGCCAGTAAGTGGTCTGTAAAAGAACACGCATTCTACAAAGTAGAAGAAATAAATAGTTTCTCAAGCAATATTAAATATTCTACTGCTACAAACTAGTTACTATTATGCCCACCCTCGTTATACACTTGAGTGATGATATACATAGCCCAACCCTCAGAGACCACGATGCTAGCAGCCTGATACACTTGTGCAGCAGTTGCAATTTTCGTAAAGGATGCGTCCAACTATCTGGCAATCCTTTTCATATAATTTTTGGCTTTGTTTGTGGAGTGGGTGGACTTTGTCTTGCCGGAGTGCGTGTTGGGTTATTAAAACAAATTGTAATTAAATGAATCTATAGACCAACAGGCAAAAGCACTGACAACAATAACAACATCATTATAAGCATAAGTCACCATGTCAACCAGTTGTATCCAGTTGTTGCGCTCTGGGAAGGGTGCGGATTCGTGGATATTGTGAATGTCGCGTTGTGGCCGCAAGCGATTTGCACTTATCCTGGCTTAGTAAAAATGCCACATTAAGCTGAGTAAACAATGTAAAAGTTGATATTTGTGTGTGTGTGTGTGTTGCCAGCCTATCAATTCATTTCCAGGACACGGAACAGGACATGAAACAAAAGTTTCACTTTGCTGAACAAAAATTTGACAGCTGTGAAAGATTTATTTGAATCCATTGATGGATGCTTAATGAAAGCCATAAGGGAAACCATGTTGTTGGTCGATTTTTTTTAAGTTAATATGTACTTCTGGTATTTTAAACGGGCTGGAAAAAGGATGCTGAAAAGCTTAAGTCGCTGTTGTAACAAGGATTTTCGGTTTTTTTATTATTTCAATGTTTGTTTCCTTTCTTGACCATTAGTAGCGTTCTCTTG
The DNA here is from genome assembly GCA_035046065.1 of Chymomyza procnemis. Taxonomy (NCBI): domain Eukaryota; kingdom Metazoa; phylum Arthropoda; class Insecta; order Diptera; family Drosophilidae; genus Chymomyza; species Chymomyza procnemis. Next base: position 37,204,777 of record JAWNOJ010000021.1, on the reverse strand, counting down.
TCAATTGGTGTATCTCTTCGATATTTATAAACCCAAATGTTTCTATTTTCCAACTTGTCTTTCAACTAAGGAATATCTGCAAAAAGACATGCCTGCTCTGGAGTTGTTTAAAAGTTTATTCTCATTACATCCCGCATGTAGCCAGTTCTCTAAAATCTCTTTAATTAATAAAAAGATATCCTAACTTTTATTTCATTTTAAATTGTTTCATAAATTCAAAAATGTTTACGAATTGAAAACCGCCATCATCTAATATATTGGGTGTGGTTTTCTTTCTTTTGTTGAAAAATTTAAAAGAATTCTAAAAAAATACAAAAATAAAGGCTCGTAGGACTTGAAGAAAATCTTCAATATTATTAGACATGCGAAGAGAATAGACTTGTGAGGAGAACGTATTAACAAGATTTAATAATAAGTTAAGATCTGCTGACTCCCAAGAAGGAGCAGTCACATGCACCAGGTTTGGTAGCTATAAGAGTCTGGAATGTATACATGTATATGACTAAGGTTACGCTTGGTGAATGCAAAGAGTCGCAGCAAAGTTTATCCAAACAAAGATTCTATTAGCCCTGCTTCAGTTAGTTCCAGTGGTCTTCCTCCAGACCAGTGCTGCCTTAAGTCGCTGGCGCCGAGACTAATGTCATTGGGTCTTCTTGGTAAGACGTGACCAATGTCCAAAAGCTTTGGCATCTCTGGTCCACATATCAGCGCCGAACATCATATTGCAGACAAGAGTCAGTTCTTCTGATTCTTCGACCAATATCATAAGTGTCGCCACTGCATATAGACCCACTAAGAAAGATTTTCCGAGCTTTATGTTTAGAGTTGCAATCATGAGGCTTACAGTGTCCGACACTCGAAGTTTAGTGGCTTTGTAGGCTTAGAACTCTTTGGCAATTTGAGCACAGCATATATTTCCTTGATTTTAAGAAGATAAGAAGAATATGAGAGAAAGGTACTGAGACAGCTTTCCCGAAAGTTTTCCCTGCTTATAAGAACTTATAATTTAAAGGGATTTAAAAAATTTATAAAACTATCTAAGAACAGTTTGAGAATTGTTACAGGCATTCTAGTAGGTTTCTCTAGGTTGAACTAACACCTAATTGAACTGGAAATAATCTCAAATAAAACTTGCAGATTTTGCAATGAGGATAACGAAACTGCGAGGCATATATTGGGAGGGATTATATATTGTCAAGACAGTGGGCTACATCATTTAAAGATTGGCACACTACAAACTTTTACAGAAAACATGAGACTAAGAGATATTCTCTAACATATGAGAAGGCAGCACAATAGATCTACATCGATTGGTTTGCAAAATGCCCCGTCAGTAAGTAAAATCAAAACATATGCTTAAATTATGCTTATTACAGCAGCTTCCGAAAATAAATTTCCAGATAAACAACGCAAATATCTGGGTGTACATTTCGATAGCATAAGACTTTTTAATTTCCACAATAGCTGTAGTACCAACAAAGTCAATAAAAGCATAGGTATTATTTTTAACAGAAAGTTAAATTTGTCGTTTCAATTGACAAACTAATAAAACTAATAGAATTTAAAAACAATTAAATTGTCAGCTATTTATATTATAGGGATCGGAATCATAGGCCAAATTATATAAAGCGCAAAACAAATTGTTGAATATAATTAGTACATTTCCACTTTTAACAAATCACAGTCAGGCTACTAATAAATTTTGGTTTATTAACATATGTCCTTATTTAATAACTTTATAAATACAAGCATATATACAACATAATTATACTTAGTTGTATAACTGCATAAAAGCTAATCTCTATAATATTTTCTACTTCTAACTCAATAACAGAATTATGTATAATAAAGTTTTAGATTTAAGTTAATGTAATGTAAACAAAGTAAGTAATATCTCTTATTACTTTGTTATTAAAGTAAGTAATATTTCTTATTACTTTGTTATTAAAGTAAGTAATATTTCTTATTACGTTGTTATATTTTAAATATTTAAATTTTGCAACGTTTTAATATCGATACGGTATTTCGATTTTAATTGATGAACTGCACTGCATGACCCCAACAAGTTTCACCTATCGATATGCTGCATGACCTATCGACACACACAGTCGCACTTGTAGAAAAATTGCACGGACGCGGAATATTGCTATTGCACGACGCTTAACAGAAACATATTTGTTTTATTCAAGCAACTTTTAACATAAATAATTGAAAATTATTTAACCAGCTAAATGAGCTGTAAGTTTAACACAAACAATTTGTGCGCATTATTCGTTTTAATTCGTGCAAACATTAAAAACAAATTTTAAAGCATGCCGGCTAACAAAATTCTAAACAATTCCAAACTTGCAGCAGCTACATCGCGAAAGAGTGGCGTGGGTAAAAAGGCAGTACAACCACAATTGAACTTCCCAAACATGGCCTCGCCGACAGCATCCCCCTCAGCAGCAACAACGACAAAAATGATTCCAACCGAAATAAGTACTGAGAAAAAAACACGTAAACGTAAATTGTCCGAGATTTCTGATGCAGAGAATCGTTCAGCCGATGACGAAGCACAGCTGCAGCACTCGAAAAATAAGGAAAACGAAGGTATGGCCAATGCGGCGCCTGTTGCAGCAACAAAGTCTAAAAGTACAAAGTCAAAAGCTAAGCGCCAGAAGTTACTTAAGCCAACAGAGTCGGCACAAAATGCTAAGAAGTTTCCAAAAATATACATCAAATTGCCGCTGCAAAACAAGAGATCATGGCGTGGCATTTTATCAAAAATACTGGAGGCAAATAAGGATAAACCCAGCTAAACTAAGTCAGCGTGAATAGCTCACTGCAAGAGCAACTAGTTTATGGAAAACTTTCATTTTTTAGTTAGCAATTAGCTTTATTCCCTTAAAGTTGTAAAAATAAAATTGTATTTATTAAATATGTACAAATGTTATGTGCCAAATGCGCATTTTAATGCAATAAAAATGTAAAAACAAAACTAATATTTTTTGGCGCTAACAGCTGTGCAGCAATGTCGATAACAGGCCCGAAAATAGCGCTGCCAGACTGTCTACTGTCTTGGCAAGTTAAGTAATTGTTTGCATTCATTATGCAATAAATGCACATTATTTGCAGCTGTATATATTGTAATTTTAATTTATTTTTTTTAACATTAAAGTGGAAGTGTTGCGCATGCTTTTGTTGCGTATTTAATTGATGCACATGATACCATTGCCAGCTCGTTGCCACTGCCAAGTGCTGCCAGAGTGCAGTGATAAATTTATCGAAAAACATCTGTGCCTGCGTTGTATATGTTTTGTTTTTGGCGCGTTTTTTCACTGTCAGCTATTTTCACAGTGAAAAATCTGGTGAGTGCGCGCGTAAAAATAAAAACAAAGAGTAAATAAAACGTGCTGCATTTAATAAAAAAGTAAGTGCAGCACATTGTTAAATATGCCCAGCGGCATTATTAAGACACCAGTTGCTGAGCGTGCAAAAAATGCTAAGGTTCCAAATTCCAAGGAGCGCACCAGCAGTGGCGGCAGAAAACTGGTGCAAACGCGCTTGCCGTTTAAGCTAATTGAGCCTGCTGCGGCCTCGCCTACTGACGCAGCAAAGTCCACAACTGCACCAGCAGTTACAACGGTAGCCACCAAGGATGAGGCAGCCACCAAGGAGGTTACTAAGCGCAAATTGTCTTATAATGAGGAAAATGATGGCGCTGCTGACGTTTCACACTTGCGGCGCTCCAATAGCAAAGAGAATATGGCAGCTCCAGCAGCTACAGCCTCAAGCACTGTGGACACTTGTAAAAAGCGCAAAACCAGCGAATCCGCTGCCATGGAGGTAATTGAACTAGTTGATGATGATGATGACGACGAGTGTATGCAAACTGCGCCTAAAGTCAAGAGCAAAAAATCCAAGGAGCCAACGGTCAAGACCTGCAAAAACTCGCCTAAAGTACACTTAAAACTACCGCTTAAGCGCACGCCCAGATTACAGAAAGCCAAACGGACTAAGACCAATACGAAATTGAACAAAACAAAGGATGCAGGCGACTCTAGCGATGATGTTGAAGCTGTGGAGGTAGAATTGCATCCGCAAAAGCGACAAAAGGTGCAGCAAAGTGCTAGCGAACTGGTTGAGCAAGCAAATGAAAGTGAGCCTGAGCAGGCCGAGCCGGCTAAAACGTCAGAAACAACTAAGCCGGCAGATGAGGCCAAACCAGCACAAGATGATGCTGCCGATATCAGTGTTGAGCTGAAATCCAAATCGGAATCACTGATACACAGCGATAGCGATAATAAAAACTCAACTGATTTGGAACAATCCGGCACAGCCATGGAGTTTGATACAGACGCAGCCAATGAAAGTCTGCAGCAAGCAAACAAGACACAAAACGAACACTGCAGCACAGATATGGAGGTTGACACCGACGCAGCCAATATCAGCCAAACGCAATCCAACGCAGCAGCAAAAGCAAAAAATAAAAAATCGGAACAAGTTCTAACGCCTAAGCAACAAAAACTGCTGGAACAACGCCGTAAGGCACGCGAAGAAAAGGAACGCAAGCTGCAGGAGGAGCGTCGCCAGAAGCAGCTAGAGAAAGAGGAGCGCGAGCTGGCGAAGAAGCGTGAACGCGAGCAAAAGGAAGAGCAACGCCGCAAAGAGCGCAATGATAAAGAGGAGGAGCGTCGTCGTGAACGCGAAGAAAAGGAGCGCAAGCGTCAAGCCGAGGTGGAAACCAAAAACGAGGAAAAACGCAAGCGCAACGAGGCCAAAGAGGAGGTGCAACGTAAAAAGGATGAAGAACGACGTCGCAAGGAGCAGGAAAAAGAAGAAGCCGAGCAAAAAAAGAAGCGCGCCGCTGAGTCTTTCACCAAGTTCTTTGTACAAAAGCAGCCCAAGGGCATCGCCAACAATTATGACCAGGATCAGAACTCTTGTGACAGCGCACACAGCTGCCAACAATCCGAGCGCAAACTGGCCTTTCGTCCGTTTCAAATTAAAGACGATATGTTGGTAGCGCCAGCCACACGTACACGTCTCTTGACGCAGCAGCGTGCTGTGCTCGATCGTCTATTTGGCGTCACTACCCAAGATGCTGAAACTGATGATGAGGACGAGGATATAGTGCGACGCAAGACTGCAACACGCGCGCAGCTTTATTTGAATGAGCTGCGTTTGGGTACTCATAAGCCGCAGCGTGTAAAACGTGACACTACGCTAAACAAGTGCACTAAGGAGGATGAGGATGATGATGATGAAGTACAAGTAATTGGTAGGTAGCATTAATTAATTAGTTTGACTTAAACACTCATACATTTAATTGCAGATGATGAGCTCTGCACAGCGGGCATGCCCATAATGGAGGAACAACCAAAGCGTCTGTTACGCATGCGTGCCAAGTATTTGCATTTTGCCGAAAATCGCAGACCACCCTATTATGGTACTTGGCGCAAACACAGCAAGCTGGTGACAGCCAGACGTCCGCTGGCGCAAGACAAGGTAAGCCCGTATTGATAATTAACAAGCAGCACAAGATTAGCATGTCTGCCTTACAGAACTGGTGTGACTATGAGGTGGACTCTGACTGCGAATGGGAGGAGGAGGAGCCAGGCGAGTCGCTTAGCGCCAGCGAAGATGAAAAGGAGCGCGAATCCGATGAGGAGGACTATGAGGTGGATAACGAATGGTTCGTGCCGCATGGTCATCTCAGCGATGAAGAGCTGCAAAACGATAGTGAAATGGAGGATGGCAATACGCGCGAGGCGCAAAAGGCCAAGCTACAGGTGCTACAGCAAGAGTTTGCGCAAGAAATGAAAAAGCAAACTAAGAAAATTAAGCCGCGTTTGCTGGGTCCCGTCTGGCTGGACGAGAATGGCAATAAGTCGCCAACATGTCCAGCATTATTTACACAATTCATTGCCTCGTACAAATGCTGGACACCTGGTGGCATAAAGATTGAGCCGCCACCACAATTACATGATGATTTAGCTGTTGAGAAGATTGCGCCATTGACGCTAAATGATACGCTGCTGCAGCAGCTGGTACGTTTATTACATGGCAATGGCCATGCCAAAACATTTCTGGTCTCCGAGTATCTGGCATACTTGAAAACTCAAAGCGACTTGAGTTTGCCCTCCAAGACGTTAATACGCGAAAAGATTGAGGAATATGCGGTCTGGAAACCCATTGAACTGAGCGTTGTCGAACAGCCGACAGGGCAGAAAAAGACCAAAAAACCCAAAAAGCGTCTATGCTGGGTGGTCAGTGAGGCGGTGTTGGCCAAATTCGAGCTTGAATCGTTGTCATTTGAGAATCAGTGGCACTATACGCTAACGCCCAAAGCAAGCAGAAACGATATGCGTGAGGAGCGGGAAAGGCAAGCTGCAGCAAACACAAGCTCACCAAATGACAGCAAAAAGACCAACAAAGTGGATACAAAGCTGACGGAACACGGCGCAGCCAAGACTGTGGCGCCCAAGAAGCGCGTTAATCTGCTCATGTCCGTGGCGCGCGATCAGCCAATACATATACCCACAAAGAATGCGCTGATAAGTCAATTTCTGAAGAAGAGCAGCGACGATGCAAAGGCACGCCAGGAGGCAGTGGCAACAACGTCTGCTGCAGCGCCTATGGAGGATGTTGTGCTACTTTCGGATTAAGGCATTTGGGGCGGGAGGGGGAAAAACAAGCAATTTTTTTTTCATTATAATGTTAGTTGTTTTTGGCGTTTAGCGAAAAGTAGGGAAGTAGTCTGCGAGCAACGCAGCGGCATGCCGTTTACTGCCGGAACAATCCATCTATCTGGCTGAGTGGTAGTTTCCAAGCTACTCTCCAAGCGCCAAACAACTTTATTTAATTAAGCAAGGATTTAAGATTATAATAAAAAAGCCGTTCTGACTGTCATTTCGTACGAAATCGTTATTGTCGCCGATGTTGAAAGCGATCTAAAATTAGGAAACTAGATGTTTTGTATTGAGTTCCTCGATTCGTTGACTTATGTCAGAAAGCTGCAATAAATAACCAACTTGATCTAATTTTATGTATATGTGGATTAGAGCTAGTTCTATATCTCGTGTATGTATTATAACAAGCAGCAGAAACACATCAGATGTTTTACGAAAGCAGCAGCTTCGGAATTTTGGTTCCCGAAAATATAGCATATTTTTATGTTTTTAGTTTAATACCTGCGGAAGGCGCAAATGCTAGATATATCATTGGCATAAATTAAATTCAGTTTTTTAAACTAAATATTTTTTAAAAAGAATAACTATTTTTTTTAAATTCAATTTAAATCTTTTTTTTGTATAGAACTAACTTCGAAAACCACAGGCGCGAGCGATTTTTTCTAAAGAAATTAATCATAATTCATTCATTTTAAAAATCTCGGGCGCTAGAGACATCTTTAGACATTTTTCGTAAAGAAACATTTCTGTATTTTATTAAATTCACTAAGAAAGTTTTTAATGTTGATATGATTTCGCAAACATGGGCACAACTTAAGACATGTTTTGAAAAGAATAACTTTGTTTTAAAAAAATGCTTTTTAATGCTGAAATAATTTCGCAAGCCAGAAGCGCTAGGAACATGTCTGCACACATTTTTGGTAAAGAATAATTTTGGATGTTTTTTTAAATTTTATTTTAAACTTAATGTTAAAATATTTTCGAAAACCATCAGCATGTTTTTTGGTTTTTAAAGAAATTGAACATTTTTATGTTGAAAGAATTTCGCAAACTACAGGCGCGAGACATTCCTCGACAAATTTTTAGGATTTTTCGAATACAATTTAAATGTTTTTATTTTAAATGAATTTGGAAAACCCCAGGCGTTTGCGACATTTTTCGTCTACTACTTATAAATTTTCTGTATTGAATTAAGTAAAAAAAAAAATCACTGGCGCTAAAACAGCTAAAAATTTTTTGATCTGATTAAATTTAGCTGTTTTTTTTTTTTTCAAATTAAATTTTCAACTAATGTTGAACTAATTTCGGATCCAGCAGCGCAAGTGACATTTTTTTGTAAAATTATCAGTTTTTTCACAAAAAAATTTAATGATCTGATTTTTAATCTGATGATTTAATCTGAATGAAGATATTTTTCGAATAGCATGCGTTTTTTTTAAACAATTAAAATAATGTTTCGTTAGAAACATATTTCAGATAGGTAATTTTTGATAAAGAAATCAATTTTCAAATGATATAATTTCGACGATTTGACTTTTAATTCAATTTCAATCAAGCGCTAGACAGATTTTTCGAATAAATTACTTTCTGCATTTTTTAAAAATCTGTGGGTTTTTCTGTAATAAATTTTAAATGTTTTTGTTTATGTTAAAATAATTTTGAAAACTGCAAGCGCTGGATACATTTTTGGGCTAGTACGAAACGGAAAATTTTTTTTTTTTTTTTGAATAAAAATGTTTATTTTCAAATAATTATAAAAACTACGGACGCCAGAGACATATGTAATCCCTTTGGAATACAGTAATTTTGGGTTTTTTTTCTAATCAAATTTAAAGTTTTATATGTTAAAATAATTTTGAGAAATTTTTTAATTAAATAAATTTCGTGTTTTTTAATCAAGTTGATCATTTTTATATGTTGCGAAATTATTTGCAAACCAGACATTTTTCAAATAAGTTATTTTACACTTTTTTTTTAAGTTTTGGGTAACCCCAAACTTTGACATATTTCGTACATGTTTATATCGTGCTTTATTTTTTAGAATTTTCACACTTTGTATATAAAATTTATTTCGAAATTCGCATAGAACAATTGCGGTTTTTTTATTGAATGAAATTTATAATTTTTTTTATATACTTCAACAAAATTTCGTCAGAGACGTGCATAACTTATATCGCAAATATATTTAAAATTAACAAAATAAATTGAAAACTTTTCTGAAAAATTGTATATTCACGTTGAAGTCAAATAGTTAAAGATAAATTCTAATTATTGCACGAATTAATGTTTATAAAAAATGTATTTAATTAATTAAGCTTTTTCGTAGATTTAGGAGACGCGTTTGAAAAGGTAGCTCAGTGCTTCTACTTTGACGCAGCAATTAATGCATATAAACAAAATAATTTTAGTTTATACATAAAACTTAAACTTAAAAAATAAAATAATTTAATTTCTAAAAAGTGCTTACTTGACAATTAAAAGAAATTATTTTTAAAAAAATGTTTTGGGTTGCGAATGAGTATAATTTTTGGGCAGTTTATAAGAAAATAAATTTTAGTGTATCAGCTGTGCTTCCATTTCCAAATTCACATGATTTTGCTCACAATTTCACCATTTCGCATGTTTTATGTGATTTAATTTTGACTGTTTTGTTTTTTGTGGAATTAAACCAAATAGCCGAAATAGAGCTTAAAATCAACAGAAAAAATTAAACGTTACATTTCCCTAAAGTCTGAAAACATGTGCAAACCTTCTCAGCTACTTATGGTATTATGCACTAATTAATTCATAAAATTCACATTCAGCTGTAAATCAAGAAACTGAAATAATTTTTTGAATTTATACAACGCAAGATACAGATAAATAGCGCCACCTTTTGATAAAATAATTGCCTTCTTCTTAGAACACCCAATATCAAGCAAATATACTCTTACAACTTCGAATAGTTTGCTTTTTTTTTAGAAATAACTCGAAATCGTTTAGATTTAAAAATTGTGCCGCATTTTCGATTTATGGAAATACATTTGCATTTGTAAAATTGGATAACAAATCCAAACACAAAATGCACATTCCTTTACAAACAGAATAAAGGGCGTTTTTTTTGCGAGGTATAGAACTTTAAGTTGGCATTACTGTTCAAGATGGCGACCGATTTAAAAGCTGTCAAGTGATTTATTCTCGGTTTGGCTTGGCAATTCATCATAGACTCGCGCCTGAACAACGCTTGTAAATACTGCCCAAAACTAGATTGCTGTAGTTACCGATTTTCATAAGCGAATTTTGATGAAGCGCGCTTCTGGTGGAATGGCCAGGTCAACAAACAAAACTGCCGCATTTGGAGTGAAGCTAAGTCAAGTGAATGTCGAACCAACGTTACATCCAGAAAAGCTGCACTTTGTGGCTGGTGGAATGCTTGGTTCGTACTTCTTCAAAAACGTTGATGGCCAGAACGTTGCAGTCAATGGTGATCGGTGTAGGGCGCCATCATTACTTACTTTTTCATTGCTAAATTACAGCAGCTGTGATTCCCACAAGACGACGCAACATGTCACATAGCTCGCGTCACACGTTCGGTGACCCCGTCTATTTCACGTTTTGTACCTGTAAATTGGCCTCTAAGAGCTTGTAATTTAACACCGCTAGACTACTTGCTGTGGGACTATGTTAAGTCATATGCCAGAAATCATATTTAAAACGTAATGCCAGAAGATTATCTCTCGGATAAATAAAATTCATGTCAATCGAATAATCCAACGTTGTTTTATTGCAATTTAAAGTTCTATACCTCTAAGAAAAAAAAACACCCTTTACATAGTGCCTTGCCGATTTTTGCACTAGATGTACCACTCTTTACAAACAAAATTTACACAAGCTGTACAAATAAGAATTGCACAAACATACTACTACACTTTATGCATAAACTTTGCAGTTTCTTTTAAACTTTTGCACAAAATGCACCACCCCTTAAAGACAGACAAGAGTCGACACTAGCTGCAACTTTTCCAGTTCATTCAAACATTTGCTGTTTATTTTATGCAATTTTAAAATTAATTTATTTAAATATACATTAAGTTAAATTGCCCAAAAAATTTTGTTGTAAATCAAATATACGGAAATGAAAGATTCATTTTTTTTTAATATAAACTTCTGCAGGCTCTACTTATGTGTGTGTGTGTGTGTTGTATGTGTGTTACTTGTTTTTATATAATATATATATTATATATTATAGTACATATAATTTGCTGGTCAGTTTTAAAAAGTTTTGGCTTATATAATGCTATGTGTGTACTTGTTAAATTTATTAATCGTTGTGTTGTTGTTAATTTTTATTGTTTGGAGTAGTGTTTGGCAAGGACACGTGCTAACTGCCTGCCTGCCCGCCTGCCCCATCCATTGTTGTTTCGCTAAGCTAAGTTTAAGTTTAAGTTAAAGTACATATAACGTTTGCCAAAAAAAATGTTGTTTCGGTTTGTTTTGTGTGCGTTTTTTTTAAAAACGGCAACAACAAAAGCAACAACATAGTTTTCTGTCTTTTTTCTTCTTTTCTTTTGTTGCACAAACTAACTACATAGATGTTTACATCCTTTCTTTTTTACATTAGATTTACATGCACATACATATGGGTGTACCAATTTATATTATATATAATAAGGCAAATGAAGAGAGTGCGGTTTAGACTTAGTTGGTAGTTGTTTTGACGCAATTGATTGTTAAAGTTTATACACTTTTGGCTAATAGAAAGAAAAAAAAAACACATGAACTAAAGTAGGATGTTGTTTTGAAGTAGCGAAGTAGAGAGAACTGGCCTATGTAATACATATGCCAAAAAGAGATGGCATGCATGCGTGTGTAGTGTGTGTGTGTGGTGTGCGAAAATCTGTCTGCGTTTTTTTATAAGTTAGCTAAGTACCAGTTGCAAATAATTTAATATTTATTAAAAAGAACAAATTTTCGTACACAATGCCCGCGCCTGTAACTGGCCCAAGCACATGCGCAAGTGCGTGTGTGTGTCTGGTGTATGTGCGTGTGTGTGTGTGTTAAGCGTTTTTGTTGTTTTTGGTCGTCATGCGTTTTGCCTGCCCGCCCGCCTTATGCATCAACTATCATATCGCCCTCACGTCAGGGCAACATTAATGGACGAAAATATGCACGACAAAATATGGTCGAAGCCGATGGCGGCAAATCCTGATTACGATAATACATATTGCACTCGCGTTCGCTTAATTTATCGAATACCGCTGCATACTCGCGATGGAATGTGGCCAAATCCAGATTATAACGTCCAATGGCAGCCAATGCCAAAAACAATATATCCCTATAGAACGAATGCGAACACTCAATACCATTGTTCTTGAGCTTATGACGCTCGTTGGCCAGACGTTTCAATGGTGTGGCCAAATCGTTGCAACGTATGGCCGATATGATTTGCTGTATGACGCTGCAAAGACAACAGACAGTGCATAACATTGAGCGCAACAAGTTTACTGCCGGCTGTGCACTTACTTCTTGTTCAGCTGCGACTGATCTGTTAGCAGCGCCTTAATCAGCGGACTAGTTGGCTGCGTCTCTCTGTACAGTATGTACAAGGGCGGTCCGTTAGCATCGCTGTGCAAATTCAAATTATCCCAAAGGCATTGTATGTGCACGCTCTTAACCTTGGACAAAGGATCGCCAGCATCGTCGCCCTGTTTAGCGCACAAGAGAGAAAAATAAAAACAAAAATGAAGTGCTTTACCAACAAAAGCCAGCTGAAGTACAAACCGTTGCGGGCAGGCACAGTTCTGGTAAATGAGTCTTGACCTCAATGCGTTCCATAAGCCACAATAGATTCCAATAGATTATGGGATGTTCGTCTACAAAATTCGGCTGTATTAGCGACATGTCACCCTCTTGTGTGAGTATATTTTCCAGCTCCTTGCGCAGCACCAATGGATTTAAATATGGCACTGTTAGGCTATTCAGTGTGGACTGTTTTATGGGTGGATCCTGACGATTTATATGCACGCTAAGAAAGGGCACAGTCTGTTTATTGCAGGCATGACATGTTGTATTCAAATTGGAGTCTTCAGCATTCCAACCGCTCATGATTTCCTCATCGTAGACCAGCACAGAGCAGTTGTGACACTGCGAGCAGGTTGTCATCTGTATCAATACATCGCACTCGGGACCAATGGCGAACTGTTGGATAGTGCATATTATTTGGGTTGTCGTTTGTGTTTGGCGACTACTACCATCTACTTACATCTGTCGTATTGCTATAGAGATTATCGGGCAGCAGCGGAAAGGCATGCATATGCAGCGTTGTGCTAGAGCTATGCTCGCCCAGTGGCACCAAATTGTTGTAGCTGGATTTGCGCGACTCACTTAAACGACCCCAGGGATCCAATTCGCTGGGCACGCGTCTGAGTTTGCCATCATTGCCTAGTATTTGGCTTGCATCATGCTCTTCACTGCCCACAGCAACGCCATCGGCACCGCCAGTCTCATAATGATAATGATGATGATGATAACCAAGCGAATTATGGCTGCCCACACTGTTGGTCTTGACCGGCGTGGTATTTGCCGATATGGCGCCCTTAATCTCATCGAATTTGCGTGTCAACGATGTGGCCGCATACTTAATGCTGCTCAGGCTACCCTGTAGCAGCTCATTGGACTTTCTGCCCGTCAAACTGGGACTGCAAACAAAGTGACATAGTTTAGAGCCAGCTGTGCAGCGAGCATATTTGTGCAGCTATACATAAAAGCTTTATATATACAAAGTTAGAGGACAATTTTTGGCAGTGCATTGAAGCGCATGGTGTGGCGTGGATTGGTTATAATGCGTATACAATTGTGTCTAAGATGATTTGGTTATGTGATGAGCGTGTTTAAGTATGGTACATATTTTGAGACGTTATGATTATGTACATATGTTACAGGGCTGTGCGAGAGCCAAACAAACCTGCAATTGCCAGTCACCAAGAGCTTAGTTATAGTAGAATTTTGATTTAAATTTGATTTATGTAGAAGCTCAGACCAAAACCCAAAAAGAGTAGTGTTAGCATGAGCTTTGAGCTGAGCACAGCCACAAGATAGAGCCAAAAATGTAACTAGTTACAAACACAGGATAGAGCCGCCCCCAAAAAAATGTAGCTCCACTCGCGTGGTAACGCTTTGAAAGCCATTTAAAACAAAAAACAAACTAAAAAGCTGGCAAACATTCGATCGATAACAGTGAGTGCGCTTAACGAGTTATGTGATCGATCGAAGGTTGGCCGCTCGTTGTGCGCATTTTGTCAAGCTTCGTTGTGGGCACTTACCTTATGTTCGATATGTTTTCTATAATATTGGTGGGCAATTTCAAGTCTTTCTTAAAGGACATTCGTGCGGGTGAATAACGTCTACGATAAAGAATTATTTGCATATAAAATAAAACGCAAGTTCGATTCGATTATATGCAAAATAGAACTCAAATTAAAGGGTGTTTTCGGTATTTTTTTTTGGATTTTTTGCAGTTTGCAAGTATTAACTTAAAAATATTTGCTTTCTAGTTTCAAAGTGAGAACTAGAACTATAAAAAAAGGTGTTGTAGCTTGTGTGTGTTGAATGAGCTGCGTGTGTATGAGCGCACAACAATTTACAAACAACAACAAAGTTTTTTTTTTTTTTTTTTGCAAAATTATGTTCTGGGGTTTTTTTTTTTTGTTTTTTAGCCTGTTGAAGCGTTCAGTGCTTTACTCTATAGTTACCCGAATGTAAACTTGAGCGAGGAACCAATATTTGCGAGACTATGTGTTAACGGTGTGCTTGCCACGGGCATTGTTTCCGAACGATGCATACTCTTGCCGATTTGTGTGGACTCATCAAAGGTGGCACTACGTTGTCCACGAAAGAGTATCGGCTTATCGGTATACATGTTGCTATTGATTGGCGGTAGCAAAGTATCTGTGCAAGTCTCACTTTGCGCAACTTGTGCCGTGCACGTAGCTTCATCTTCATTGAGCGCACCGAGCGGATCGTTTTGTGTTACCGGCGTTCTCGGTGAGATTCTATAGCAGGCAGACAGATATTAAATGTGCAACATTAGGCAACTGATTGTACAGCAACTTACTTGGTTGGACTTTGCATGCTGCGTGCACGTTGACGCGCTCTACGTTCATGTAACTCCAAATCGTCATCGGTCCCTGTCTCATTGTTATCAGGCTCATAGTCTAGATCCTCCAAGGAATTACTGGCTGCTGTTGACTGTTGTGGCGTTGTTTCGGCCTGCTCGTCATCGGCATCACCATCGTCATCGTCGCCACCAATAATCATAATCTTGCGTGTTTGCTGTTGCACCTTGGCGGCATACATTTTGTTCAGCAAATCGGTATCACCGGCGAAACTTTCACGCTTGGACAACTGCTGTTTGGCAGACACGTCTGCATTGGCCGTAGGGCTCTGATGTGGTGTACGTTGTGTATGCGTAACGCTGCCACTGGCCTCAGCCGACATAAGTAGTCCTGCGCTATTTATAACATCATCCACCGGCACTGTATCTTGCGAGTTGCCCGTTACCGTTTGACGCACTATATTGCCCAGCTTGTTGCGCAACTTGTCAAAGGCGGCAAAGTCCAAAAGCGAACTGTTGCCGGCATGCGCAATGTCCGTGCAACCGCCCACGCGCTCTAGATGCGAGGAACTGGATGAGGCTAGGCTAGTGCGTGATTGTCCATCGACAGTCTCCAGTGTGCTCAAATTGTGATCATGTGAGGCGGACAGCGCCTTGGACTCATTGGCAGCTGCACGTCGTTTGCCCGCACGCTTAAATTGTGCTGCACCCAGCACTACGTTCTTGATGCGATTCCAGCGTATCTGACTCATGGTGGTGCTATCACTGGGCCACTGTGACTCCAGCACACAACGATTATAAAAGCCATAGGTCAAAGCATTCGGTTGTACGCCGGAACGCTTCATCAGATAATGCAGGCGCACCGCCAGCACGGGCAAATTGTGTATGCCACACAGTTGCATCATAATGCGATAGCAAAACTCATCACAGGTAATCTTTAACTTGCTGGCACGCACCAGCACATCATAGGCGGCACGCAATATATCATGCTCATTGCCTATGTGACGCGTATCCATGACCATGGACGGCAGTATCAGGAAATACAGTGAATAACAGGTAGCTAGCAGATATTTGGCCCACGCCTCCGGATGCTGCAAGCAACGTTGTGCCATTTTCTGCGATAGCTTAATCTCATGTTTGGTACGTCTGGCAATGGGTGAGCCCGGCGAGAGCGTTGTATTCAGCTGCATTGTTAAAAAATTCGTTATAAAAGTTTTTTGCTTTACAGCGCTTTTCAGCAGAGCCGGATCCAGTGTAAAATTGCGATAATTATAGGTTTTGCTCTTGGAGCCGCTATCCTTAAGTTGTGCCACATCCGGTGGAAAGATGTATTTTGTGCGCTCGCAATTATGGCCAGATTCCCAGTCGACAAGGCGTAACTCAGCTGGCGAATCATCGTAGCCGGTTACCTTTTCGGCGCATTCATCAAAGAAGGTAAGACCATGATCGCCATCCGAAACAAAAGAACGTTCCTCAATGAAACGTATAAACATTTGGGTTTTCATCAACAGCTCAAAGAACTTGTGATAAGACTGTGGAAATATAATAGTAAGTTATACAAAGGCTACACTGTGTGAACTACAATATATTGCGTACCTTATCGCGCGAGCGCAGAAAAGCCTTTAGTTGGAATAAGGCACTTGGATCGGTGGCGCCAACTGAAGGTGCTTTCGATATAGGCACCAAATAATCACGATAGCCGCGTAAGATGGATGCCATAAACAGCAGAAATGCCTCCTGTATGCGCTGCTCCAGCACAAGCTATAAATACCGTCAAGTTAAAAAATTGTAAAAAATTATGATTATGGCATTTTGGCCACCAAAAACCCACCTCTCTTTTACGTTTACGTATATCTCTATCCAAGCTGTTTGTGGATCCGGGGCTTATGGCCTTGGCGTTTTCTACCTCTGTCAGTGTTTGACGCAATATACGGGCGGCACGTTTGGGCAGTAGCTTTGGTGTCAAATGGCGTTGCGATTCGCACAACTGTTCACGTGAGAGCAAAGAATTAAGCAATCATTGAAGCGCTGCTCAAATACCAACTACAACTTACGCTTATTGTATTCGTGTCGAGATCTATACAGGTAACATCCGTAGGTGGATCGTATAGATCAAAGAAACGTGAGTCTACGCCAATAAGATAAGGCAGCGGCGCATGCAAAACCTCTGCTAGACCAAGTGGGCACAATGGTATATATGGACACTGCCATTTAAAAGGAAACAACAGCGAGACAATGGCCTCAGCCACGGCCGTCAGTGTGGCTGGTCTCAGCGAGTGTATGAGTATTTTTTGTTCGGTTAAAGCTAGCAGCAACACGTGTAGACAATTTTCCGTGCCCAGATTTTGCAATAACATGTGAAAACCGGCACCACTACGCGGCAAAGGCGAATCCTCGGGCTGTGTTAGTAAAATGCGATCATTCGATTCGCTGGACAGCTGCAAATGTATGCTGGGTGCAGGATATGGTACTTCATCTAAAAGCTGCGTTATGTAGCGTTCCACGGGTATGGGTATATTAACGCCATAGACTACCATGCGCTGCAAAAATGCAGATACAATAAGTTTGCAATAGAGCTAGAGTTACTTGCAAAAGCTTACGTGTAAATATTTAAGCCACTTGTCGAAGGTATCACCAAAAGGGTGATGTGAGAGCAGGCATATGGCCTTAATGATGTGCAGTGAATGATGCTTAGCAAACTCCTCATTCCAGCCCAGCAGCTCGATCTGCTCCTCCGACAACTGCGCTTCACTGCAAACAAAATGTAAATCATTGAAAAACCATACGAGTTTGTTGCGCAACAACAACTTACTCAAAGTCCTCATAGAAGGTGAGCGCCGAGCCGTAGACCTTGTAGGTGCCATCGTTTACAGTCAGTACAAATGTGCTAAAAACCGGACAGATAGGTTTACGTTTCTCAGTGCCGTTGACATGTGGCCAGGCTTCTAGTGAAGCGCCCATGGGCAGACAAAATAGCGGCACGCTGGGACATAAATTCAATGGAAAATCATTGTGATCCACGGTGGGATAACGCAGCAAGATTTCCGGCTGATAACTTATATGCTTTGGTCTGTACATGGACTTTTTATAACACAAATAGACATCGCTGCCCACATAGCCCTTGTTTAGTGTCTTGTAGATGAGACAAAAGGCATGCGGCGGACGTTCGCCTTTGCTTTGCACAATGACGCACAGCTCGGTGACCACCAATTCGTTACAGGGCATGTCAGCACGTGCACGCCGATATGTTAGAAATGTTTTGGCTGAGGAGTTGTTAACATTGGCCACTCTGCCGCCTGGAGTTTCGTGTACAATCTCAGCATCGGGCATAATGCGTTCATGTCCATCATAGAGCACACCTGCAGTAGAAGTGGGAAATTTAGATTTAACGCAGCCGTCAATACGATGAACTTACCAATATCCACTAGCGGCGGACGATCTTTGCCGCGTCGAAAAAATATATAGCACTCTGTTGTGCGCACCGAGCCATGATTCAAATTGGCTGGCAGTCCTGTGGGCGTAAATTCGAGCAGTTCATAGCCCGGTGGTATCTCTTCACCTAGCAGCGGAAAGAAGACGCCAATATCTGTAATGGGCTCAATTGTGCTGGCAGCACGCAAACGTCCAGAATCATTGAAAATATTCTCTTGTAGCAGCTTTGGCTGCTCTGGCATGCCAGCTATCACAAAATAATCCGCAATATGTTTCTCCTCCATGTTGCTGTAGCGTAGTAGTGGTTGGGTTTGTTGATCACTGTGGATAACAAATGCTTAACAATTAGTTTTTTTGGTTCGGTAGATAAGATAACAAGCGGCATGGGCGGCTGCAAAGTAGGCAAAACTTTGTTTACATTTAACGTCTCAATGCACAATAAATTAAAAATAAACAAAAAAAGGCAAACTACTCACAGCATATATATGTATGTATATAATATAATTTGTGTAACAGCAAACCAAAGTTTATTAAAATCGACGACTTATGTTTCAGTTTAGTTTCGCAGGAAACGCGATAAAATCATGTGGCTACCGAACTTGCGACAATGATTCAGCTGCAGCGTATATACAACCACAACAACAGCAGCAGCGCGCTTCTTATGGTTTTTTTTTTTTTGTTTCAAATAAAATAAACAAAATCAAAGTTTTCTTGCGCTGGCGCCGCTGCCTGCCCCATTGACTTGTGCAGCAGCTGCTTTGCACTTTGGCAACCTTTGTATTTTTTTATGCAACTTCACACTACGTTAATTTTCCACAATAAACTCACATAATTTTTACAACATTTTCGTTGGGCCAAATGTAGGCGATTGTCAAGCAGCAGCAGCTCAATTGCACTTTGTCTTACTTAACTAACGCGTATGTCGCCTCGTCCGTTGCCGTTGCCGTTGTCATTGTCGCCGTTGTTGTATTTATTTAATTTATTTATAACGTTTGCTCATGTTTTCATTGCCTTTAAATTGATACCCCTATAAGCTATACATATGTATATACATTATATACATATATATACGCTGATCTACATAGAAAAATGATTAAAAAAAAAAAATAAATAAGCTTGCAGCTATGTGTGTATGTGTGTGCAAGGGGGGCTACTGCTGCTGCTGCTGCTGCTACTGTCGCTTGTTAGGAGAGTTACGAATTTTGCATGCTTACATGGTTTAAAATATTACGATTATTGTTGTATATATCTTCCATGTCCAGCAAATGCTATAAATTTTGTATAAACACTTTAAAATTTGCTTTATTACAGCAGCCAAACACACAAAAGCACTAAATAAATTGGACTCAACAATACAATAACTTTTGACAATCACAAAACGATGACAGCTTAGTGCCGCACCAGCTGATGTGTTGGGGCTGTCAAACTTGTTTATTATCGATAGCGCTGCAGGCAGTGCGTGTTATCGTCGATAAGCGATTAATTTAGTTAGCAGTTGAATTTTGAAATGGCTTGTTAAAAGCAGTAGCAAAATTTTCGATATTATCACGCTACTTAAATTAATATTATTTATTTATTATATTTTTTGTTCCCAGTTAGTAATTTTTATTTTTAATTTTAGAATTTTATAATTCTGGTTGTTCACTTTGTGCCTTGTACAAACAATTTTGCGTGTAAATACTTTGTTTGTCACAGTTGAACTTAAATTGTTTAGTTGAACTCGACAGTAGCGCAATTTTCTCAATTTTAATGAAATGTAGACTAAAAATACTAAAGTGTGCTTAATTCTCTTAATTTACTACGTATTTTTTCAACTATTTTGAAAAAGTGGAATATAGAGAGCACTCTTTACTTTTTGACTAAAACACACAATAAGCATTTTAAATACTTTATTCGAAAGGATTATTGTAAGCTTATTTTTCTTTTGAGCAGTTTGTAGAATGTTAGTTAGCCAGGTTAGTCGCCAGCCCAGCTTCATACCTGATTTGTGCTACAACAGAAATGCTGATGCCGTTGAGAGTGACGGGCGTGCAGCTTCCACATTTTTCAAAATGTGAATTGTAGAGCAACACTGCCCTTTTTCGCCTAAAGCATATAATTCTGGTTGTAAATACATTGTTTGAACAAATCACTTTATGTTCTACTTTCTCTTGAGCAGCATAAGGGTACGCCAGATTCAAGTGCCAGTTGAGCATCGTCCTCACTTTGAGTGTTGGTCGTCTAACAGGAATGCTGATTCCGTTGAGAGCGGCAGTCGTGGGCAGTTTATCTTTAGCAGAGTGAAGCTGGACTGCATGAACTTACTCTCGTTCACAGTAATGTTTCATATGCGCAACGTAGGCTAAATGGCATACAGTTGTCTCTGTAGGGCCGAAAGAGCTGTCATTTGGTAAGTAGTTGGTGGCAGGCAAAGCCAAGTTGTCGGTATAGGTTTCGAAAAAAAACACACATTATGCGCCTTTGTCGGCAATCGCTCCAACCGCGTTGGTAGTCCTACAAAGATGTAGACTGATTCGTCACTCAGTGTTAAGTTTCTGCAGCTATTTCCAGTTTAAATCGAGCGACAGCAACAATAACAGGTGACGCAGCAATCAATTGTTGCATATGATGAAAAGTTGACTGATATGCGATCCTGCCACATGCCCTGCATACCCTGCTACTCTGACATTGAGGAACGCAGCTTTCAAGCAAAGTCGTTGATTTATTGGCCACATGAAAATCTATTAGAAGCGTCTCTGCATCATTAAAGCGCAAGAAAATGCAGATTTTTTGTTGTCTGCGATATCCGAGTACCAATGCCTGAGAAAGTAGCGAATGTTTGGCTTGGTGGAATGCATGGATACGTATATGATAGCGACACATTCATGCGGCATTGGTCTGGGAAGATTGAGACTTCGGCTGTGTAGTTCGTCTACAAGACAGTATCAAGCTGATGAAGCTGGTATCAAGGTAGCCTCGTCCCGCACTGTCAACACTTTACACAAAAATAGTTTTTCGATCATTTTGGAGAGCAACACCAGAAAGCTAAATGGATGATAGAAGTAGAGCTTGGCTACAGGCTTGCTGGGAATGCGGATAAGGATGATTTCCGTGGCGTAGTAAAGTAACCGGTCTAAGCAAAAAATTGTATGCAGTTCGGAGGCGGAAGCCCTAATATATTTAACTTCTTCGTATATCTCATGCTGTTCCGACTGAAATATATATATGAACCATCTCTATGCCATACGTTTTGTGGCAGACTTCGTCGTTATTCGGGAACAAATTGTTGACCTTGGTGACTGTAACTTGGCTTCATTTTATAAATTTGATATTTCTTTTTACTGCTAGCCATTTCGAGCTTGTTTCAGGACTTATTTATATATCTTCGAGCCAAATAAATAATACTCCTAATAGCTCAAATAGACGGGTCGAATCCGAACAGCGGTGTCTTTAATGAACAGATATTTACTTAGGCAAATAGTAATTAATTGCTAGCAATGCCAGTGCTAGGCACTTGCACCAGGGCTGCAGGGTGGAATATAACTACCGACCTGGCTTGCAGCGTGGCCACCGAGGTACACTGGCCTGAATCGAAATTGCCACAAAAATAAGTGGAAGTACATAATTGAGACAAATGAATGTACCCACTTTTACCTAAAATTTCCAAAGAGCTTTGCCAGTGCTAGGCAAAGGCATCCGCAATGCAGGGTTGAGTCGAACCACCGACCCGGCTAAGAAACGAGTACGGAAAGATCCAAGCTATCGAGGTACACTGTCCTGAATCGAAATTGCCACAAAAATAAGTTGAAGTCCTTACTTTTACTTAAAACAAAAACATTCAAAAAGTTTAAGTTTAATTGAAACCAAAACTGTAATGTTATTTCGAAAATGCAATAATTAAGGAAGGGACCTACATGCAAATATTATTGATTTAAATTGCTTTCGCAACACATTCAACGAAACTTATGCATTGTACGAATAATTATGGCATTTTTGCGCCTTCTTTTTTTGTTGTGTAAATTGTTTAATTTCACATATTTAACTCCTGCTGTGCGGTTCCCGTGGGATTCCAAACTATTTCCATTTAATTTGCTCCACGGAAAAAATTAATTTATTATTTCAACATAATTTAAATGGTTTCCCACTGTGGTGCTGGTTACCGATTATGTCGTCAGCAGGTTTCACCTATGGAAGGAACTCTACGATTTGTCTCCTAATTGGGTGGGGACTCGTGGAATTATTGTTACCGAGTACTAAAAGGAAAACGGCCACAATACAAGGAACGCCATGACAAAGTCGTTGTTCAGTACGTCAGTGCTTGACTCTACGTCAGGACTGAAGATGTGATTAGCGTTGATGGTAATGATATTGCAGCAGCCTATTTTGGATGCGTTAATTTGCTTCTGGTAATTACGATGTCAGAAATGCACGGCCCATCATGCACATTGTCGAGTGTAAGCACTGTTTCGATTGCCCAAGAGCTTAAGATGGCACAAGAGACCATTTAGAACCATTTGAATAAGGCTGGATACGAAGAGAAGCGCGATGTATGGGTGGATCCTGTTTCAATCTGCGAATCGCTGCTAAATCGTAACAAAATCGTGAAGCGGTTAATGGCTGGAGATACAAAAGTGGATTCCTTAAGGCAAACGTCAAGCGAAAACAGTTCTGCTCGAAATGTAGTGAGTTGGCGGAAGCGGTGACCAAGCCAGGGTTGGCGGCCGGGAAGGTTTTGCTGTGTGTAAGCCTGCGGACACGGTGGACAAGCGCGCATTCGACTTTGTTGTGTGCTTGGTGGAATTGATAGCGAATTATCTCGAAACTGTACAGTCAAGAATTGGAGCGTCTAAAGGAAGCAATCGCCCAGAAGCGGCCAGCTTTGGCTAAAAGTAGAGGAATTGTGTTTCATCAGTACAACGCCAGACCACACACATCGACAGCGACTTGCCAGAAGCTTCGACTTGGTTAAGGATTCACTTTATAGACCGCACCTGGCACCAAGTGATTACCAGCACAATTTGCTGGTCAAAAATTCGCTTCAAGAGAGGCTTGTAAAAATCGACTGTGCCAATTTTTAACCTATAGGAACGAGAGCTTCTATAAGAGAAACATTTTGAAATTACCTTTAAAATAGCAACAGATTTTCGAGCAAAACCGCGCATATTTGAGCTTAATCGCATCATGCTAACTTTGCTAACTAATAAAATCAATTTCAAAGTTTAAATTTTAAAAATAAAACAGACAGTGAGCCGCGTTTACTTATGCCCTTGATCCATAGATGGCGCAACTAATTGGCGCTGCCACACTGCCTGCAGGTGCCCTAGATTATGGCGCCATTTTGCTTAGTGACAAACAGTTGGCAGCACTGCCAGCGAGCGGCCGCTCTCTTAAGTGAAACGCGCAACTTTGCGGCAACGGCGGGTCGTCGGTAATGCGCTGCAGTTTTGTTAAAAAAAAATCAATTTTCGCTTAATAAAAAGTGTTTTATATGTGTTAAATTAGTTAATGAATTAATTATTAATCAATTAGCAGCTGTGCGCAGTGGTTAAAGTGTTAATGCAAGAAAAAAATGTGCACTTGCGCAAGGAAATCGGTGTTTGTGGGAGAGGGCGCGCGCGCAAAAGTAGGCAATGCGCTGCATTGTTATTGTTTTGTTTTTTTTTTGTGTTCGTTGAAGCGCCAACATGTGTTTGTGTGTGTGTGTGAGAGAGAGAGAGCAACAAGTAGAGCGATATGCTCAACTTTGATTGCATTGCAGGCAATAAGTGTGAAGAGCACGACTAGTCGGCGTTTGATGATGTAAGTGTTTTGTGCAAAATAAGAAAAATTAAAATGTATATTTATTTATTTATTGCTCAAGTTACTTTTAAAATAATTATAATAATATTTTAACTGCTGCGCATTACATTTTAAATTTAATAAGCGCCGAAGCTCACAAACGGCGTGGTTGTGCACGAACATAACCTCACTTTTAAAGGCATTTGCACGCGGTCTCTCAGAATTGTTTGTGACTATGACTACCTATGACCTATGACCTATGACTTTATCTATGCTTAACAACAAAATTGCAATTATGCAACAATTACACAATTTCGAGTATTACGACGGTTAATCCTTTAATATTTCCGGATTAGAGCACAAAAATAAATATAAATTTTAAAAAATCGATTTATTGTTTTTCAAAATATTCTTCCATTTTTTATTTTTTTTTTTTTCCTTACTATTCCGCTTGGGAACTTAGGGCCTCTACAAGAGCCTTCCATCGAACCCTATTTTACGCCTTCTGTTTAGCTCTGTCCCATGTTGTGTTCGCCTGGGTTAGTTCTTGGAGGATGGGATCTTCTCCAGGTCGCCTTGGGTCTGCCGATCCGTCTACTGCCTTGTGGATGCCAGCTATCGCAATCTGCAGTTTTTCCATTTCTTCCTCGAACTGTGCTAATCTTGATGGTTCCTTTAGGGTTCTAACGTTCCATTGTCCTATTCGTGTCCGTTTTGAAAATGCCTTTGGACGTCATCGAATTTGGGGAGCCGTTTATGTTTAGTTCTTTTATGTTGGTTTCTGTACTCTGTTGAGTTTTTCGATCGAACTGGTGATTGGCCAGATGCGACTTATCCCAGTGGTGGGGCTGCCACCTGACGCCTTCTGGGAGTGGCGTCTGCGCTCGGCTGCGCGGAAAGGCTGGGCGATACAGTCTTTTTTTAATTTTTGGCATCATTCTAGCTGGTGTTGTTGCTGTACGCCGAAAAGCTATGAATGGCGCTTGGTTCTATGGTGTACCCTCCATTTAGCGTGGGGGGGGTGAAGAGTGGGGCAAGGGGGGTTGCCGGAAATTGTTGAAAGGCATTGTGCAACGGAGAAATTTTTAAGAGAGACGTTGGAGTGGTCATGCCTCTTGCCATGAGTGGGATTCGAACCCACGACCCCACGTTTAGAAGGCAAGTGTATTACCCAATAAGCTATGAGGCCCCACAATTCTTCCATTAAGATCTATAAAATTTTGCATGCGTTTGAACGAATTGTCGAAATATTTCTACAAAAAATGCATTCTGAACGCATCAATTATTTTGTATTTCATATAATAGAGTGAAATACATAGAAAAAAATAAAATCCTAGCGCCTAAAATGCAATCCAGAATATTTAAAATAGTTTCAGTCAACAGAATTTGCATTCAAAATTTAACTAAAGAGTATTACTTTTTTCTGACTAGCCAAACAGCCGATTTTAGAATATATTGAGCCGTTTTGGTGGCAGATGTCTTAGTGGTACTACGACTTACGACGTTATAAATCTATAATAAACATGTAGTTCTTGTTTTGTTGGATATATTTATATATTCGACATGGGTTCTTGCATTAAATCTGTTCAGAAAAAGGAAATACGTGAATTGTTGTTGGAAATTTGCGCAGTTGTTGTTGACAAGGTTCTACTTGGCGTGAGTGTGGGTATGAGCCGTAGGGATCTAAGTGAGCACGACAGTTCTTCAAACTTCCTCTTGGTACAGGATGTGTGTGCCCCAGCAATGCTTTAAAAACTTCAAAGCGCGCTTAAACTTTGACACTTTCAACAATTTCATGGTACGCGACAACAAACTCGCCTAAAAGATCGCGCATGAACTTGGTGTGACGAGTTAGAATGTTCTTCAAATAGAATAAACGCAGACCCTTGGCTGTCTTGAAGCTCTTGACTTTGGTGGTATTGTGGCCATTGTTGCTCAGTTGCTGGCTTTTTGGAAACTCCTACTTCAAAGATCAATAATAATCATCAGCATTAGTGGCGCGATGATCCTAGTTGTCTCTTGAGCTCCTCTCGAAATCTCCTTCATACTTCACGAGCTCGCGTTCTACAGTTTCGTCTTTCAAAACGCTCTGCAGCTGGCTCCACATTGTCTATCCAACGAGCATTTGGACGAACTCTTCTTCTGCTTCATACGGGTGTGTTTTGGCAGACTTTTCTATTTGGGCAACTGGCGTCCATTCTTTGGACATAACCAGCCCACTGTAGTTGCTTGAGCTGTATTCTTTTGCTGCTTGCTGATTCACCAAATTCTTCCTCGTGTTTTGAAAGTTAATGAAGGCGATAGAAGCCATCATTTTCTTGCACGGGAAGGAGGGGCAGTATACAAGTTAAAGTGACTGATTGCATTCAACTTGGTGGTTGCCAGCACGATTCTTGTCCCTGCATTCTTCAAGTTCACGCACTACCTGTACGTAGTTCTCCCTGGACTATCGCTAAACATCCGTTGAGTGACATACCAAAGTGCGCGGCGGGATTCCTGGTCCTCTAAGCTAGTTTGCGCTCAAGGTCTACAACCTTCCCTCGGAAAAAAATGATTGCAACGCGACCCCAATAATAATAAATCGTTATTATTGGGAAATATTTCTCTGCATCCTACTGTGTTCTTATTCCGGTTGGCGCTCAGATAGAGCAGAAATTTAGACCAACCACACAACGTATAGCACATTCTGAAGACTCTGTACTTGGTTCATAAACTATACCAAAAGCTTTTTAGTTTTGAACAATATAACAATTATTTTTTTGTATAAATCTCTTAGTTTTGACAACATAATTAATTATGGAATACTTGAACCTTACCTAATTGAATACCATTACTCTAGAAACATCCAGAAATTAAAAACGCACGAACCGCACTTTGCTGGAATTTTTCTTGTTTAGTTCGAAAATTCTTACTTTTTGCGTTTTGGCAACATGCAAGCGGTTCATTTAAAAAAGTTGTTGCTCTCCGGTGAATAAACTTAATTAATGTGCAACATGAAAAAATTTCAAACTTTTAATTATTTTATTTTTTTTTTGTTTTATTAAAAAAATATATTTATTTGCTACCTATGATGATGAATTGTTGTGAGCAAACTTTTGCTATTTTATTCACTTGAAAGCATGTAAATAGATAGACTCGCATAAAAGGAAGGAACTTCTACATAAAAAACAGATACTACGCAGAAGTGTTGACTGTTTTTCTAATGAATAATGCAAAAAGCAAAGCATAGATGGCGTTGTTCGTTTTGCCGTCATAATTGCAACTGTTATGATAAATTGATACATTGATTGAGATAATCTGTGAACTATGATTTTGACCATGTAGGGTTTTCATAGTTCGTAATTGGTCAACGAAGCACGATTTGGCCAAACCAGATGATTTAAGATAGAGAAAGAGTTGAATTGAATAGCCCGTTCATAAGATACAAATTCGTAGAGGTTTTTGAAGTTTACATATAAGAGGCGAAAGAGATCATGCAGAGTATAAGTAAATCTACAAAATGGTTGTGCTAGAGGCTAGAGATGTTAGCATCCCAATTCAAACCTGAAAAGCAATTGTAATTAAAATTTTAATAATTTAAATTTAAACTAAATATATTTTTTATTCACAAAGTTTAACACAGTTTTAGCTGTTTCGCTTTTTGCAGTCACTGTACTTTCGTAGCTTTATTCCATAACTTTTTTTCTATAATAAATTGAATAATATTATTATTATTTTTGATAATATTGTGTGTACTAAAAAGTAATTAATAATTCCTGCAAAACATGAAGTATTTTATCTGTAACTCGCTTTGTATAAATAAGTCTGATTGGGTTCCCGAAAAATGGCGCTACAAAGATGATAATTCGTACTAAAAAAGCTTCTCTGACAGTTTTATGATTGGTTGATTCAGTACCATACGCTATATTTTTCAGTTTTTTTTTTCGAAGAGTACGAAAACGCAATTTATGGTCCTGATGCTATAACAGCCAATCACATGCAATTGTGGGTTCGTCGGTTCCGTTCCGGTAATACCGCTGTCAAAGATGCTCCACAAACTGGAAGTTTAATTGGCCAGAAATCGATAAAATCATTGACATTGTCGAATCTGACCTTCAAGTAAGCATTGTTTTGATCGCCCAAGAGCTGAAGATTGCATAAAAAACCATTAGGAATCACTTGAATAAGGTTGGATATGAATAAAAACTCGATGTATGGGTGCCACCTGAGTTAAGGCATAATAACCTCATAGACCGAGTTTCCTTTTTGCGAATTACTTACGATTAATTACAACAACCTCACGGCGAAAACGGTCGTGGTCGAAACGCGTTGAGCCAGCGGAAACGGCGATCCAGCCAGAATTGACGGCCAGGAAGGTTTTGCTGTGTGTATGGTTCACCATTGTTGAAGATAATGATGTCAAGGTTAGGGAAGTTGTTTACGATTTCGTTGCAATTTATGGTGATGCTTCTGTAGCTGGAGTGATTGAAGTGCATTGCCCTTGTTTTGGCTGCTTTTATCTTGAGATCGTTTGCACAGTCCAGGTTCTTAAGGTATCTGGTGAGGTTTCACGTGATTGGCATACTACCCTCATACCTTCTTCAGCCACGATGTTCAAAAGGCAGCGGCAATAGAGCACAGCCCTGGCTGATTCCGGTATTTGTCTGGAGAGTTGCACTAGCTTACACATTGTGCAGTACTCCATTCCTGGCAAGTGCTTGCCATATTATGGCTCTGTGTACTAAATCGAAGGCCTTCTGGAAGTCTATGAATAGAGGGTACAGCGGATTCCTTCATTCCACCACCTGTTCGTTGATTATGCGTAGTGTGTTGGCCTGGTCTACACAGCTACTGTGTGGTCAGAAGCCCTCTAAATTATGACTCAGTTTTATAGTTCTGAGCGCCTATAGAAAGTACACCTAAACTAGATATATCGATATTATAATTGTATAGATTAATAATTATACTAAAGTAAGAACTTTATTGGACGAATTTTTTGCGAATTTTCGCAAATCTCAACTACTTTTTGTTAACAAAACATCAGTTGATTTTTAATACGAATTGCGATAAATTGCACATTTTGGTCTTAGACGCAGACTGCTGCGTGACAAAAATAAGTTGCATTTTATTTGTAAGTTTGTGAAAAGGCATTGTCGCTTGTTTATTTTAAGAGATGAGAAAGAGCTGGTCACACTGCTGTCAAGTAGTTATCGGAGGACATAAGTATGCACTGACCCACGCCTCAGCAGCCACTGACTGAGAGTATGTGGTCTGCATTTAAACTACAATATCTATGTGTTATGCATACAACTAAAGACTCTACATTCGTTAACTTTATGAGCGTTGACCAACCCAAAGCGGGGGTCAATTTATAAAACTTAACTAGCTAAAAAAGAGGTACAAAAAAATCAAAAAAGCAAGTTTTTTATATGGACGAAAACTTGCCAAGTTATTTTACTGAGACACCAAATGTTGAAGCACAAGATTTACTACAAAATCTTCATAGTTCTGTTATCATGGATATACTTATTGCATGAAAAGAGGTAAGCAAGGAAAATGCATATTTGCAAGCATTCTTTTTGAAGAAATGTCTCATGGATGTTATTACGAATTTTTAGATTTAAAATAACTGAATATTCTCTTAATACGCTGGCCTATATGTGGATTAATTCGGTAAAGAACCATTACGATGCTACCTACATTCGAGCTTTGACGAGAATCTACCTATGGCCATAGAAACAAAAACAAAACTGACAAAGTTATACTTATTGAAGCTTAAGCATAGTTATTGTCTACCAGATTTTTAATAAAGATTTAAAGTAAGCTGTTGAGTATATGGTGTGGACATATATGCTATGCATTTTGAGTCCAAAGAGGTCCTAGGTTAGGTTAGGTTAGAGCGGTTGCCAAAGGGAATATCCCCTAGGCACACACCGGTCACCGCCCATTGTGATGCCGCAAGGCTTCTCTCCCACAGAGAGGTCCTAAGAAATAAGGAAATAAAGTTTTCGGAAAAAAGCTAAAAAAGTGGGGCTTGGTACAACGCATTAGCCTCTAAATCGGTAGGTTGGTGGTGCGATTCCACACTGTAGCACTGGTTCATTTATCTAGCTTTAGTATAGCTAGCAAATAAACAGGCGGTATTTGCCTAGAAAAATCTCTTTTAATTGAAGAAACTGTCATCGGTCCCTGTTCTCTTCGAACAGCTACCTGTAGAAATTTCTATATGTTCCAGCTTCGGAGCAATGTAGTCAAGGGAAATAAATTGATTTATTTATGTTTAAAAATTCATGAACAAAAGCAGAAACAGCAGCAAATTAAGCTTAAGTATAGTTATCGTCTTGTAGATAGTGTCATATCTAAGCAAATATTAAGAAAGAAAAGAGCTGGTCACACTGCTATCAAATACTGTCGCTGCTCAAAAAGTAAGTATGGCGTTACCTATGCCTGCTACAGCCTCTTGCGTATATTATGCATTGTTCTGCATAAAGTCCAAGATCCTTAACCCAGCAGCCCTAAGCCCTTAGGTTGTACAGGTTAGTCTTTCGCAGATTTTGTTATTTCTATGTAGAAACTTAAATCGAGTTGGTTACACTACTACCAAGTACAGTCACTGCTAAGAACACATGTACTGAGTCCCAAATCATTAACCAAAATGCTTTGAACGAATGCAAAAGTAATGCACAACTCCCCCGTCATTTCTCTAGTTGTCAGTTTTAGCTCTACGCTCACACATTTTTTTTTTCACGTTTTCCTCAGTTTTTGATGTCGATGGCCGGCCATTGCGATTATAATCGTTCACGGCCTCACGGCTACTTATTAATCCTTCATGCCAGTTAGACAGTTTCGTTGCCGAGCTGGTCACACTGCTATAAAGTACAGTCACTACGGCTGAGAGCATATGGTATGACCCATGGTTGTCACAACCTGTTGCATACAACAAAGCTGTATAAGTTCTGACCCCCAAGGGGTATATAGGAGGTAAATGTTAAAAAAAAAATGCTTCTTTGAAAAGCGCGGCAAATCAACAGAAACAGAAACTGCAGAAAATTGAGACTAAGTAAAGCTAAACAGAGCGTTACAAAAAAACAGGTCACACTGCTACCAACCAAGTACAGTCACCGCCATGAAGTCTGTTTGATGTGCACTGCTGCAGCAAAGTACATATATGTTACGCATAGTAGCCAAGATCCCATCTACGTTCATATGCCCTATGAGCTCTGCAGCCATTGGATGAACAGATTATTCTAAGCAGAGTTCGTGCAAGTGCTGGTCACACTGCTACCAAGTACAGTCACTACTCATAACATAAGTACAGTCTAACAAGCTGTTGCAATACACTGCAGTAAATTACTTAGCTGCTATGCAGAAGACCTAAGATACTATGTTCGAAAACTCTATGAATTCTGAATACAGTAGTTCTAAACAAAATAAAAACAACATATTAAGCCTATGCTAAGCTATTGTCTAGTAGATTTAATTGTTTCGAATCAGAGATACTGAAATAGCTGGTCACACTGCTGCGAAGTACAGTCACTGTTCAGAACAAAAGTGTGGTTTGACTGATGCCTGTTACAATCTGTTCCTTGCCTACGTTGTAGCAAGGCTATCTATGTTCATATGCCCTATGAGCTCTGACCCCATTGTATGCACAGGTTATTCTAGCGCAGATTTTATTATTCCTAAGCAGAGATCCCGCAAGCGCTGGTCACACTGCCACCAAGTACAGTCACTGCTGCGTACATAAGTACAGTCTGACCCAAAGCTGCCACAGCCTGTTGCATACACTGCAGTAAACTACACATACATGTAAGCTCTGCATAAAACCCAAGATTCTATGTTCATAAACTCTATGAGTTCTGACCCCATAGGGGGTACAGGTTATAACAAAAAAAAAAAAAAACTTAGTTAAAAAACAGGTAACAAAAAAAAAATTTAAACAAAAACGAAAACAACAACAAATCAAGCAGCCAAAGCACTCAAACAAACTCAAAAGTGCTACGAGTGTGAGTGAGGTGGAGCGTGTCCGTGTGTGTGTGTGCGTGTGGGGGCGGCAGGCGCACCTTGTGCATGTTGCGCTCCCACGCCAAAAGTTAACACAGACTTCGGCTTAGCCGCTCGTCTCGACTTCGGCATTGTTTTGGTTTTAACGGTACAAAACGAGCGACGATAGCAGCTGCGATAGCAATTTACTCTGATTTGTAGGAAAAGCGCACAGTTCGCTTGCGAATGTCCTACACAACGGTTGTGTGCGGCCTGCCAACGTCGCGTCCAGTTCTTTCGTTGAAATTCGTAAACATTTTTACGTCGTCGCTTGCAGAGGCTTTTGAAATTGTTTTCGAAATACGATACATTTTTGATTGATAAAATTTGCCGCTTGTGAGTTGGTACTCTTCTTATTTTTTTTTTTGGGTTTTTTTGTGTGCTGGGCTGTATGGAGCGAAGAAGTGTGTGACCAAGTTTCAAAATGATGCCAATGGCAAAACACTTGATTTTCAATTTAATTTTTAATACGAAACCAAACCAAACAAAGGCGCTGTCGAAATTTTATTTGGACACACAATAAAAGGCAACAAAAGGCACGGCGCCGCAACAAATTTGCCAGTGCCAGGACACAAAACAAAAACGAACTTCAAGAGCGGTTTGAAAAAAAAAAAATAAAAAATAAAAGAATATAATGCAAAGTTCGAGTTGTTTGTAGGCCGGTCCTTTGCAGTACAATTGGACGAAAGACCGTCAGACTACTGGCCACTACTACTACGAATATTACGTGCCGCACAAACAAAAGCTGGACACTCGAAACGCAATGCTCCCAAAAAAGGGTGTATCAAGATTTCTGATACAGGATTCGATTCAAATGATTGCACGCGGCGGCGTCTACTCAATACCCGGGGCTGCTCTCCATTAAAGGTTGCCCAAAAGACCACAAAAATATTACATTACAAGGCAGATTTTCCGTATCCGTTTCAGTGTGCTCTTGTGCGTGAGTGTATCTTTTTTTTTTCTTGTGTTTTTTTAACGTGTTTTTTGAGGTTCAGAGGTTCCTTCAGCCTTTGAGGACAACGACAGCGACAACAACGTTTGGGGTTTTTTTTTCCTTGGGTATTGGCCAACATACAGGCAACAGCGCGTTCAGGTGAGTGTTGCGCATAATTGCAGCTGGAATCGGCAATCAACAATTTGATTATTACCAAATTGAATAAAATACGTTCCTACGTGCGGTTTACGTTTCCGATTTTAATTATTTTTTGACGAATTCCCCGTGTCGTTTTGGCGTTTTCTACTCACACATGGTCTGCAAGTCTATGATGATTGTAGAAAATTTATTAATGGCTGGCTGGTGGGCATGAATGACTGACTGCCTGATGGATTGCATGTGCGTAAATATTATATAGATTTCTGATATATAAGAAAAAAGTGATTTCTGCATGCAGTGAGTTGGCTTTGTGCTGCTTTCTACAGCGCTACACATGTTACCCCGGTGTTCCTATACATTCCTTCATTTTTTTTTGGTTTTTTGTAAACGGTTGCTAGGTGGTGTCCATGATGTGACTTTTGGTTACTCTTGGCTGCTGTTGTCTAGTGTCGCAGTTGGGAGCGAAGTAGCTTAACTTGAAGCCAAATAATCCGTTTGTAATTTTGTACTTTGCCGTATACACAGAGCTTCAAAATTCCATGTAAAACAATGAAACAATTTAAGCTCTTAAAAGCGTTGGGGAGGCCATGGAGACTACGCAACAATATTGTTTATGTTTATTTACATCATATGGTGTCAGAACGTTTATTTTAAGCTCGAAAGTATTATTATTATCCGTAGATTTGTAATTAATGTTTTGGAATTATGAAAATATGTCTGTATACGTGTAAAAAATTAGTTGATATCATATTGAAGAAGAAATTAAAAATTGGAATAATTGTGACTTGCAGTTCTGAAAGAAACAGAAGATTAAGCAATAATCTTGTAACTTATATGGGCCTCTAACAGAAAGAAATTGTTTTCTTATTTAAGCCGTTTTATGGCTGTCATATTTTCTTTCTTCAATCTCAAAGTGTTATCAACTATTACAATTATGAAAAGCTGTGTTGATATAATTGCAAATTATGTATATTTCTTTATAGAGATGAAGAATTTTGTAAACTTTAATGGCTGTCATATTGTTTTCTTCAAAGTGTTATTAACAAAATAATGTTTTAGACTTATGAAACGATGTTGATATAATAGCAAATTTTGAACATTTTTTTGTATAGATGAAGAATTTTGTAGACTTTCTAAAAATTTTGGACTATAGTTCGCATCAAGTATAATGAAAGTTGTTTTTTTATGGATTTTAAAGGCTGTCATCTCTTAAGGATATATTATCGATTTGATTCAAATTCTTGTCCAGCTTAAAATTTTGAGGCATAAAGGCAGTAGGTTGGTTTTTTAACAAAAAGAGTTTTGGGTGTCTTTCTTTAAAACTGAAGAATTTATTATAATCTAGTTGAAAGAGTTATGATATCTTTAAACGTAGATTTGTGATTAAGGTTTTGGAATTATGAAAAGATGTTGATATAATAGCAAATTTTGTATATTTTATTGTATAGATGTAGAATTTTGTTAACTTTGTAACTATTTTGGGCTATAGTTCTCATCAAGTATAATCGAAGTTGCATTTTTTATGGATCTTAAAGGCTGTCATCTTGTTGCTTTAAATCTCAAGAATATACAATATTATCAGTTGGATGAGTTCAAATTCAAATTCTTGTCCAGCTAAAAATTTTGAGGCATAAAGGCAGTGGGTTGGATTTTTAACAAAAAGAGTTATGGGGGAGTTATGGGTTTCTTTCTTTAAAACTGAAGAATTTATTATAATCTAGTTGAAAGAGTTATGATATCTTTAAACGTAGATTTGTGATTAAGGTTTTGGAATTATGAAAAGATGTTGATATAATAGCAAATTTTGTATATTTTATTGTATAGATGTAGAATTTTGTTAACTTTGCAACTATTTTGGGCTATAGTTCTCATCAAGTATAATCGAAGTTGCATTTTTTATGGATCTTAAAGGCTGTCATCTTGTTGCTTTAAATCTCAAGCATAATGAAAGTTGTTTTTTTTGGCTTTTAATGTCTGTCATCTTGTTGCTTTAAATCTCAAGAATATATTTTCGATTTGATGCGTTCAAATTCAAATTCTTGTCCAGCTAAAAATTTTGAGGCATAAAGGCAGTGTGTTGGATTTTTAACAAAAAGAGTTATGGGATTCTTTCTTTAAAACTCAAGGAATTATTACAATCAAGTTGAAAGAGTTATGACATCTTTAAACGTAGATTTGTAATTAAGGTTTTGGAATTATGAGAAAATGTGTTGATATAAAGTAACTAAGTACATAGTAAATTTTGTATAGTTCTTTTTTTTAATTACTCGTGAAAATAAGCTTTGTAGACGCTTTGTAGCTTTCCGAAAGCAAGTAGAGTTTAAGAATTTTGTAAACTTTGTAACTATTTTGGGGATAGGGTTCTTTAAAAGCATAAAAGTAAATGTTTCTTATGGCTTGTAGCGGCTGTCAACTTGTCACTTTAAAGTTCCAAGAAATTTTATTAGTTTGATGCGTTCAAATTCAAATTCATTTCCAGCTAAAAATTTTGAGGCATAAAAAGAGATATTATTCATAATATTAAAATTTCCCACAGAAGAAATAATCAGCAAATTCGAGAAATTGTATAGTTATGAAATACCATGAAAGAGTTTGAATATTTTTTGAAAAAAAAAAACTTCAAAAAATTCTTTTCAATCTAACGCAAGCGAGGTATAAAAGTAGTGGGGTGGATTTTCAAATTAATTAATGTTTTAGAATTTTGACATAGTTTGTGTTTACGGTAAAAATAGTTGAAACAACAGCAGCTCGAAAGGGTAGAAATTTTAGACATTGTACTTTTTCTTCAATTACTGTCATTTTCTTCATATTAAATTTCCCACAAAAAAAAAGATTCAGCAAATTCGAGAAATCTTAAAATTACGAAATGCCGTGAAAGAGTTTTTCTTTTCAATTCAAAAATTTCGTGGGATATAAGCAGTGGGCAGGATTTTTCCCAAAAAGAGTTATTGTATGCTCTCTTTTAAGTTCAAAGAATTATTTTAATCAAGTTGATGTTTTGCACATAAATTTGTAACTCCTATGATACATTTATAAAAAAAAAATTTGGATGCACTTAGTTAAAAAATAGATGGAAAAATGCAGCTAACGAAAATAGAACATGGAACATTTTAGCTTTAATTTAATTAATCGCAGCACATAGAAGACTTAAAATTTTAGGGCACTTTCGAGAATAAAATAAAAAGGGTAAAAATTTCGTAATATATTGCAAGTAATTTGTTCATATTACAAAAACAAATTATATTCGAAAGAAGTTATGAAAATTATTTTTATCCAGATACTAAAACTTAAGAGATCTATTTGCTGCATTTAGATGGTAACGATATAGAAATCGTCAAGAAATCTATAGTTCCTTACTAAGCAATAAACGAAGTCCAGATACTAAAAGTTAAGAGATCTATTTCCTGCTTCCATCTAAAAATACAGAAGTCGTCAAGAAATGTCTAGCAGCTGTAAAGATTTTTACGCAAAAGTGTGCAATGTTTCTTTTTAGCTTAATGATCAATTTCATGTGTTAAAAATTAGTTTTGTATTTGTCATATAAATATGAAAGAAAAGTTTGTATATATTTAAAAAATAGAGAGAAATTAAAGAAATTGAAATTCCGAACATTAGTCTTTTTATTTAAATATTCTCAAAAAAAGTAGACCGCAAGTTCGGCAAAAAACAAAAGAGTTACGATTTCGTTAATAACTTTATTTTATTTTTTATTTCTATTTTGGTTTTATTCTAATTCTATAAATTGTTTTCGAAAAATGTATGTATGGCTTTTTAGGGCTCTCATATTATGCAATATATATAATAATTTTTATATAAAAATGAATGAAAACAGATTGTCGCAGATTGTCTTTATTTTTGGAGGAGAGCGTTTATGAAAGACAACAAATTTTTGTTTTTCGCAATTAAAACTAAATTTAGTTTTTAAATTAAATATTAATAGCAGCTTATGCAGTTTTTCTGCTTTAATCGAACTGGGCAATGTTCTTAGAATTGTAAGGAAAATTTGTTGGCTGGTTACTGAAATTTTGCTCAGAATTCTGTAAGTTATTTTAGGAAAGAAATATTTTTGTTTTTCAAGTGAAATTGTTTTCATTAGAAGTTCATTTAGAGTTCGAACAAATGTTCTTCTTCAACAATCAAATTTATCTCTTTCAACTTAAATTGCAGCTTATGAAAATTTTTCATTATTTGAGTTTGAAATTTAGAATTTAGAGCGAAGTTTCTTGGGGATACATTTTTTCCTGGTAGCTTGCAACTTATTTTGAGAAATAAATGTTTTTGTTTTTCACGTGAAGCCTTTTCCATTAGAAATTTATTTAGAGTTTGCAAAAATGCTTTTCTACAACAATAAAATCAGAATTTATTTTTTAAATTAAACATAAATTGCAGTTTATGAAATTTTTGCTTTTTACTCACATTTGAAATGCAATGTTGCTAGAATTATAAGGAAACTTAGTTGGCTCGTAGCGAAAGTTTTTCCTAGAACTCTATAAGCTATTTTAAGAAAGAAATATTTTTGAGAACCCAAAGGACTTCAAAAATTTATGTAAATGCTTAAAAATTATTATTGTTGTCATAAGGTGCAGCATTTTTATTTTATTTTTATATTTAATTGCTTTATTTATTTAAATTTCGTTATTTTTAAAATTCAACTTTGTGCAAAGCTAAAACTTAGCTTATTTTAGCGAAAATTTTTTAAAACGCCAAAAAATAGATTGAAGAAGTTGTAAGCAATTTTTAACAAACTAAATGCAAAAAATTAAATAATATTGATTAAATATGTGAAAAAAATTTAGATGTTTGTTTATTTAATTTTACATAAAACTCCGTGTTTTCTTTAAATTATTAT
Organism: Chymomyza procnemis; assembly: GCA_035046065.1. Taxonomy (NCBI): domain Eukaryota; kingdom Metazoa; phylum Arthropoda; class Insecta; order Diptera; family Drosophilidae; genus Chymomyza; species Chymomyza procnemis. Next base: position 37,166,858 of record JAWNOJ010000021.1, on the reverse strand, counting down.
AAAAACGCTACAATTTTAAGTTTTAAGAATGCTTAACAATGAATGAATAATAAAAAAGTCACTATATTTATAAAATATACATTCATTAATCTAAAAATACGGATTGGTTGCATATTATATTTACTTCGATATTTTTAAATAATTTTTAATTTAAAGAAATTTTAATTGTTTAAACTTTAACTCAACTGCGCACAGTTGTACTACTAAATTTATAATAAATTATAATTTAAAACAAATAAAAAGTAAAATTCTATTTTATACTATATTTAAAAATTTATTTCAAAATATAAATAAATGAAGCTCTACTACATTTGGTTTTAAGACGTGCGCTGCTGTTGATAATAAAAAAATTGCTATTTTTATTCTATAAAAACAAAAGTTACAATATTTTGTAATATTTTAAATTTTACTTTCGAATATTCCAATTTAAAATAATGTATTTGGCTCGTTTGAGCAACAACAAAAAAGTTTGACTTGAAGAAATGAAAATATATTTTGAAAAATTCCACAATAAAGAAAGTTCCCCTCTTTTTTTTTCTAGAGAAGAACCTAAATCCGGCAAAAATATTTTTAGGAAAGTTTCTATTGAAAAATATTTTAAACTTGGGTTTGATTGAAAATTATAAATTTTTTTTTGAAATTGATGAATTGAGAAATTATTTTCTTTTATTAAAAAAAACTGCCTTTTTTGGAAGGATTTGGATAATTCTATACTCTCTATATGGTGGTACCAGCAGGGCTGAAACTGCTAAAACCAGATGTTTTTTTTGGCTCTTGGTACCACTGTGCGCTGTATTCTACAGATCTTTGTTTCTTCTGACCGAATGTCTATTTTGATGAACGGTGCGGTTATTTTGTAGAAATCGAAAAAATATATAATCCATGCCTTTGCTATTATTTTTGGATATTGAAAACAAAGTGTTCACTTAAAGACAAATATCACGTGTCGGAGTAGTTTCAAATGTAAATTTTCAATAATTTTCATGTTTTGAACTTAGTAAGATCGATTTTTGGGAAAACAAATGTTTGGTGATATATCAAAATCGCAACGAAGCCTTATCAAAGATTTTCATTTCTTCAATATTTGACTTCTTCGAATTCGAAAACTGACCGTGAATACGCTATTGCTATTTATCGAATTTTTCTGTGACCATTTCGATAACGCTGCACAAGCAATATGTTAATCGAAATCCATTAACTGCTGTTCAACACGTTTTAAGGATAAATTTTAATACTATCCAACTGTACAGCAGTTTTTTTGTTTTTTTTGCTTTAAAAATATTTTTCCAGAGCTCTTTAAGTGTTCCAACATCATAATTTTTTAGAAGCCACCACACAAGCTATCAGCAACCTTGCATGTGAAACATTTGAACCGATAAAAACGTTTATAATAAAAAAAAAAAAGAAACCCCCGACTCGTTTGGGCAGTTAAGCAGAAGCCATGCCACAACTGGCCCGAAGGATACTGCAGGAACGTAAAAAAATAGCCACTTGGCAACTACGGCTTTTAGTTTGGCAGCAGAATTCGCATGAAAAGCATCGTAATGTTATTATTGGATTGCGAATGTATGTTGGTTTCATTCTTTTTTTATTTTTCTACCTTTGACTATTATTCGATTGGTGACACAGTTTTATGCGTAAAGTTTTTTTTTTTTTGGTCGTTTTTGGTAAGAAGCCTCTAGGCTACCAATTTCGTTGTAAAAAAAAGAGAAAAAAGTTCTGTAGAGAGATGTTTCCTCCAAAGATTCGATTGGTGACGCAGTCATTCGTATTTTGCTCTGAAAAAGCAGGAAAAATTGTGTATAGAGATGTTTCTTCCAAAGATTCGATTGGTGACGCAGTTATTCGGAAAGTTTTCGGTGAGAAGCCTTTAGGTCATCTGTTTCGCTGTAAAAAAGCAGAAAAAATTGTGTATAGAGATGTTTCTTTCAAAGATTCGATTGGTGACGCAGTCATTCGTATTTTGCTCTGAAAAAGCGGGAAAAATTGTGTAAAGAGATGTTTCTTCCAAAGATTCGATTGGTGACGCAGTTATTCGGAAAGTTTTCGGTAAGAAGCCTTTAGGTCATCTATTTCGCTGTAAAAAAGCTGAAAAAAGTTTTGTAGAGAGATGTTTTTTCCAAGATTCGATTGGTGATGCAGTTATTCGTATTTCGCTCTAAAAAAGCACGAAAAATGGGTAAAGAGATGTTTCTTCCAAAGAATCGATTGGTGACGCAGTTATTCGTATTTCGCTCTAAAAAAGCACGAAAAATGGGTAAAGAGATGTTTCTTCCAAAGAATCGATTGGTGACGCAGTTATTCGTATTTCGCTCTAAAAAAGCAGGAAAAATGGGTAAAGAGATTTTCTTCCAAAGATTCGATTAGTGACGAAGTTATTCGGAAAGTTTTTGGTGAGAAGCCTTTAGGTCATATATTTTGCTGCAAAAAAGCAGAAAAAAGTTTTGTATAGAGATATCTTTTTCAAAGATTCGATTAGTGACGCAGTTATTCGTATTTCGCTCTAAAAAAGCAGAAAAAATTGTGTATAGAGATGTTTCTTTCAAAGATTCGATTGGTGACGCAGTTATTTGTAAAGTTTTTGGTGAGAAGCCTTTAGGTCATATATTTTGCTGTAAAAAAGCAGAAAAAAGTTTTGTAGAGAAATGTTTCTTCCAAAGATTCGATTGGTGACGCAGTTATTCGTATTTCGCTCTAAAAAAGCAGAAAAAATTGTGTATAGAGACGTTTCTTCCAAAGATTCGATTGGTAACGCAGTTATTCGCTCTAAAAAGCAGAAAAAATTATGTATAGGGATGTTTCTTCCAAAGATTCGATTGGTGACGCAGTTATTCGTATTTCGCTCTAAAAAAGCAGAAAAAATTATGTATAGAGATATCTTTTTCAAAGATTCGATTAGTGACGCAGTTATTCGTATTTCGCTCTAAAAAAGCAGAAAAAATTGTGTATAGAGATGTTTCTTTCAAAGATTCGATTGGTGACGCAGTTATTTGTAAAGTTTTTGGTGAGAAGCCTTTAGGTCATATATTTTGCTGTAAAAAAGCAGAAAAAAGTTTTGTATAGAGATATCTTTTTCAAAGATTCGATTAGTGACGCAGTTATTCGTATTTCGCTCTAAAAAAGCAGAAAAAATTGTGTATAGAGATGTTTCTTTCAAAGATTCGATTGGTGACGCAGTTATTTGTAAAGTTTTTGGTGAGAAGCCTTTAGGTCATATATTTTGCTGTAAAAAAGCAGAAAAAAGTTTTGTAGAGAAATGTTTCTTCCAAAGATTCGATTGGTGACGCAGTTATTCGTATTTCGCTCTAAAAAAGCAGAAAAAATTGTGTATAGAGATGTTTCTTCCAAAGATTCGTAACGCAAAGATTGGTAACGCAGTTATTCGCTCTAAAAAGCAGAAAAAATTATGTATAGGGATGTTTCTTCCAAAGATTTGACTGGTGACGCAGTTATTCGTATTTCGCTCTAAAAAAGCACGAAAAATGGGTATAGAGATGTTTCTTCCAAAGATTCGATTAGTGACGCAAAAAAAGCACAAAAAATTGTGTAGAGATGTGAAGTTTTTGGTGAGAAGCCTTGAGGCCATTTCTATTGGGACTATTTCCATATGTAAAAAAGTAGAAAAAAGTTGTGTTGGGTTATGTTTCTTCCAAAAACTGTTGGGTGTTATAATTTTTATAACTTTTTACAAACTTTGTTTAATTGCTCAGGTCGTAAGGCTTTTAAAAACATTTTAACATTTATGTTCCATATCCATTGTCACTGTCACTTCGTTTTTGAAACTACATCAACGAATTCGGGCCTGAAATTTTACTCATTTCGCTGCTTAGCTGGACTTTGGCATTAAAATTTAGCATTTTCAAACGTTAGCCTCAAAATAGCCAACGTAATGCTAAAGAAATCTAATTATATTTGCCAACAATTTGAATGGACTTTTGGGGGTGGCTAATCATAAATCAGGCGAACCAACAAAAATCATAAATCAGTTGTACAAATTTCCAAATAGCAAACCAAAATGACCGCAAAACAATATTTGTATCCAATAAATGAATTGAGCTACGCATAGAGCTAAATATGGCTCGTAGCTTATTTATTGTTAAAAAGACCCAAAGCCTTTTGGGATTTACCAAAATCCCCGAACGCATTTATTTGCTTGTAATTATTATCTGTCTCAATCATCAAGGTTTTCAATATGATTTGAGCTAAATATTTCTCTTAAGTGACGTGACATCGGTCACTCTTGTGAAATTTGGTTTCTTTTTACAGAAATCACTTTTTTGTTTGATAAATTTCTGCGGTTTTGGCTGTGCTGCCTGCCACAGGCTCTTTAAGTTCTAAGACTTTAAAATTGTTAGTACTTAAATTCTGAAATGTTTGCAATATCATCAGAAATTTGTTTATGCAAAAAGAAAAATAAGCCAGTAGTTGCAGTAAAGGGTGTTTTTTTTTAGAGAAATTACTAGAGGCTACTCGCTTTTAAAACCCTAAGTCGATGGTTTGTTTTCCCATAGCAGCATACGCCTAGCACTAGCATAGCTAGCAAATATTGCCTAAATAAATCTTCATTATTTAATGCTACCGCTGTACGGATTCGGCTATAAACTGTGGGTCCCTGATTTATTCTAATACCTATAGAGATATCTTACTGTGATGACAGCAGTCAAGAAGAATGAATTTCAAAAATTTTAAGAGTCAGAGCTCGTTGGTATTTTTGATAATTGTCTTGAATCAAATGATGGAACAAGATTCGAATAAAAATAATTCTACCCAATATTTAGAAGGCCCTAAGTCCAGCTTAAAACTTAGAAAAAATATATTTGTATTAACATGGATTTAGGTTATTTTTAATCACAAATCTGGAATCCTATAACAGCAGCATATTGCAGGCTGCCAAAGTAGAATCTGTACTAACTTTTTAAACAAAAAATAGGACCTATAAAGCTAATAATCTTAAATAATGCCAAACAATTCACAATGGAATTTTCAAAATTTCGAGACTTATAATCAAAATTTTTTACCGATATAAAAACTAATAGATCTCTTTATAAAATCGACTAATGTTTCCTCAGAACTATGCTCTGCATGACGAACTGAATCATTTGGCAAATCATTTATCATTCCATGATATCTGAGCAACAATTAAAATGAGAGCTACCATTATAGACGAAAATTCAAGATAAGGGCAAGCCATTTAATATTAGAAATTTAAACTATCTTTTAGTAGGCTTTCAATAATCTCGCTTGGGAACAGGCACATAAAAAGTAAAAAGCTTAGAATTTACACATGGTACGCTACTGGCTTCAAAAAATTGGGAAATATTTATTTTAAAGCTTCAAGTCTTCTACCCTATCTGGAAACAATATTGTTTTTCAAAGAAATGATACAGAATGATTTCAGTTTCGTTAGGAAAGAAAAGAGTGCTTTGCGATCTCTTTTCGGAATTAGCTTCATCTGCAAAACGGTGGGAATGCTGAGTCTTCTGTTATCTGTAATTTTAAAGGCTACTACTACGATAGGACAGACGCGATGTTTTGCGTCTTATAATCGCAATTAGTTTTATCTGAGAAATATTTACGGTTTCCTTATAGAGTGGCGAGATTTGTACTTAAATGTTTTGAGCACGACGAAGGACAACTTTTGTGTAATTATTTTTTCGGTAAAAGGCAACAATACGAAATCTTGTCTTTTAGTGCGCGTTCCGGAAGAAGTTCAAAACTAAACTAAAGTTTCCCAAAAGACGAAGCATAGCTTGTGTATTTTTTTCATATACAAGACAAGATTACGAATTTGAGCCTTCCAAAGTCATGAATCAACTCTTGCAGCTGTAAAACTCTTTGAGTTAATATATTTTAAGTATAATCTGGCGGCAAAAAACGTGCTAGGGGTATTCCGTAGTATAGTATGGGAATTGCTGTGATTTATTAGGAAATTCTGTATTCAAGTAGTAATTTTCATGTTTAGTGGGTAATTCTCTAGTTAAGTGGGAAATTCTATAGTTTTTTTTTCTTATTTAGTGAATATGTTTAAATAAAACATGAAGGCATATCTTGTAGTGTAAGTAGTGTTATATTTAAGTTTTAAGTGTGCGCTCAGGACTATACATTTTGCGTTTTTTCAAAGTAAAAGCAGATATAATACAGGGTGGGCCATTTCTTATGTCGGCATATAAACATTGTATAACAAGAAAAAAATACAACCAATATCTGAATGTTAAGTTTTTTATTCAATTTGATTCTTTGCAATATATGCAGACTAGTTTTTGAACACAACAACAATCAAGTGGCCACCTTCATTGGCCGCAGCAAAATATGCCCTTTTTGCGGCGATTTCCCTTACCTTTTCGAGCATCTCGGTTGGCATAGCACCGATTTCGGTAAGAATATTTTCCTTGAGCTCTTCAAGGGTCTGTGGCTTGCTGGCGTACACATTGCTTTTCGAATGACGCCACAAAAAGATGTTGGGGGCGATAAAATCCGTAGATCTAGGTGGCCTCTTTTTGACAACAGGCGTCGGGGAAATTTTCGTTGCAGAAACTCGTTTGTTGGATTTGTACCATCTTGTTAGAACTAGTAATCTTCAAAAGCTTTTTCGCGCTTTTTTGGGCAGATACAGTGAGCCAAGATAACCGATATCGGTTTCCATCGACCGTTGGGTTCTCTTTGCAAAAATTAGGCACTGATGCCTGAACTCTTTGGCCATGCAATGGCGTTTCAAAGATCTCGTGTGGCTTCTGCGTTCTCTAAATATGGCAATTTTGCTTATTCGAAATGGGCTTCGCCGATCATTTAAATTCGCTTTCAAAAATCTGCTTCAGTGTCAACTATGCGGAGAACTGTTAAGTGTATTCCAAGCGGCGGGATTGGTCTGTGGGCAATATGCTTGAAGTCAATTGCATTTTATAAGGAAACAAATGCAAATTATCTTTCAAAATGCGCCACTGTTGCCGAGATGCTGAGCGCGCTGAGGATACGAAATTTTTGGGTTGTGGGCAACACTCTCTCTAGGCGCTTCAATAAGTTCATTAGAACTTGATGGTCATTGATTGTTGATAAACTTGGTCGTTAATATGCAAGTGGTTCACGATCTCCCACTGTCCCGTGCTCAAAAAAACTTGACACCAAAGGACGCATAGTGTCACATGGTGCCTGTTTGCCATGATATTTTCGACAATATGCACGTTCACGATCTCCCATTGTGCCTCGACCCTTGACAACTTGACACCAAAGGACGAATAGTGTTGCCACACGGTGTCTGTTTGCTATGATATCATGGTCATGGTCATGATATAATGGCATCGACTATATGCACTTTAAGTTAAGATAACTGAACGACTGTTTTGAATGCATAAAGTAACTATTTCGGCGCGTTCTTTATATGTGAAACGATATTGCACTGACTTGACGCTTGAAAAACATGTGAAGTCAAGTGAAGCGGTTATCAAATGTTTAAGTTGTTCAATATTGAAATCCCGACATAAAAAATGGCGCACCCTGTACACTTTTAAGAATTTCGATGAGATTGATGAGATGAGACCTCATAATTTGAGGTAATTTTTTCTTGTATCTCCCATCAGGATCACTCAATGGGATGACTCTATACATAAAACCCGCTACAGTTAGTTGCTACATTAAATCGTAATTTAATAGAATTCATAGAAATTTTTGGAAAAGTTCTATTTGCTTTTTGGCGAACTTTGTCTATGCGCGTCAGCTGAGTTGGGGGCAATGCAAATAAATGTTTGGCATCAAAAACAACCCGACTAATTCGGCTGAAAAAGGTAACGACAACATTCAGAAATCTGTGCATTGGTTGATGATGGGTTTTTAAATTATGCACAAAATTTTTGGCAAAGCGCTTTAATTAGATTAACTATGACGCTTAATTAAGTTATAACTTAAATCTTAACATTTTGAGTATACTAATTAGTTGATAAATTGACAAATCTATGCGAGAAAACAAAATGTTAAATTCAAATAAATGTTTGCAACAAATTAATTAGCCATGTAATGGACTAATTATACGTTACGTATACGTACGCTCCATTTGCATTTACATGCGCCATTGGCACTCCGGGCACAATCTGTATCTCTCTCTCTCTCGTCTACGCTCGACTCCGGGAAATATGCGTTCATTCGCATTTGATAGCATCCAAAATGCATGTGTTGCAAAATGTCGAAAAGTACAAAGTTTACGCACAAGAAAGCAAAATAAATGCCGTAAAAAGAAAGAGGAGCAGGAACCAACGCTCAACAGCAAAGAAAAAACAGTAGAAGAAGGACTTCAAGAGCAGTTGCAATATATGGGATGACATTGTTAGATGATAGCCAAGAGGAAAAATAATATGGAATGGAAAAACTTGGTCACTGTAGTAGAGCATCGACTTAACGTCTTGCAAAACAGTTTGGCAGTTTGTAACAATTTCTGCATGTCAGTGGATGCTGTTGGTGTTGGTGGCTGCTGGCTGGTGGTTGCTGGTTGGTGGCTGGTGGCTGGTGCTGCCTGGTTTTGTTGGCTTCTAAAAATTTGTTAACTTTTGGTATGTCTGGAGAACGTTCATAATATTTTAACAAGAATTTAATGCTCTAGGCAAGGACTACGTGCTGCATGCTATCCCTGCTGTTGCTCTCATCATGCATAGAATGATATGCCAGACAAATGCATGTTCCGCTGTCAGTTAGTTGCTCTGTTGTTGGTTGGGATGTGTCGGCTGGCAGAGAATGGGTGGGCATGTGTGCAGAGCAGAACTTAGTTTTAGCAAAAGTCAAAGGAAAACATTTTTTGGGAAACCTTGGTCAAAACCAATTAACAAGTTAGCAACGCGTTACAATGTGCTTTGATTTGCATCCTTAGACTTGGCCATTTTTCTCTCGAATTAACTGGGAATGGTTAAATGGAATTCTTTTTAACGAAAATAAAAGCGATGGATAATAAAGATGAGCACTTTGCTGTAAGCCATGTTGGGTTATTAACTTTGAACTTGGAAAGAGTTTTGGGAATTTTGTTAACTTGAAGTTTACAATTAAAACTTGGAGCGCTTGAACTCAATTTGAATAAACACAAATCTAGGTAATTTTATTTATGGTTAAGGATATATAGCGTCCTTAAAGGTTAACAAACATCGCTACAACAAGATAGTGAAAACTTGCAAAGAATTCGCTGAATTTTGCTCGTTATCGAGCGTAGCAATAGATTTGGATTTTTCCGGTACGACGGCACTATTTAGGATTCCTTCGAAGTTGACGTAAGAATGTGGAAGTATTGCCAAAGCTCAATTAGTCTGTTAGTACAAGTTGGCTCTACTAAGAGTAACTTCTAAGCTCTGCGAATTGTCGATTATTCTGCAACCTGCACAAAACTCGAAATTATTCTCATGAACTTTGCTGAAAATGTTTGTGGTATCTAACGCCTAAAAGCTATAATATATCCTTAAAATTACTGAAATCGAGTATGTATTTTGTGGCAAATCTCAACTACTTCGTGAAATATATGTACAAATATCATCAACATCACCATCATCATTCGGCTCTACAACCCGGGGTGGGCTTTGGCTTTCTCAACAATTCTTCTCAATTTACCTTTGATGTAAGCAAGGGCGCTTCAGTTTCTTGCTTCCATCTTCAGCATGTCATCGTCAATATTATCCATTAGGCGCTTTTTTGGTCGACCTCTGTTTTCTGTGGAGAGTGGTGTGTATGCCAACAGAAGCATTTGTGCTCTGTTCTGATCCATTCGTAGAACATGTCCTACATCTTTGCTATGGTTTAAGCTCAACAAATCGTCATTATTCCTTGGCATGTAGTTACCGCGTTCATTTATCTTTGGTCCAAACGTATTCTTCTTTTAAAGATTCTTAGCGATTCTTCGTCTGCTGCCGTCATGGTCCAAACTTCTGCTTCATATGTGACTTGTGGCCTTATGATGGCATTATAAGTTCTTAGTTTACTTGCCCGCGCATGCAATCCGATCTTGTCTGCAGTTCCTGGCGCTGTTGTTATTGCTTATCCGTACACCCAAGTATTTAAAGTTGTCCACTCCTTCGAAGTAATAATCACCTCTGCTGAGATTCCTTTCGGTCTTCTTCTCTCGACGTATAAAGACAATGTCATATATTTGGACTTAGATTGGTTGATCGTCAAACCAAATTGCTTTCCTTTTGTTGATATATTTATGGAGATCTCTTCCAAATACCGCTGATTTCTGGCTAGGTTGGCAATGTTGAAGACATTTCCAGATGTTGTTTGTTCTCTAATAGCTGTCACCTTGTCTTACTCCTTCATTGATGTTGAAAAGTGCGCTTTATTCCTGCTGCAGTGCAACTTGTCAATTTCCCGAACTGAGCAAAAATCTTCGAAATGAAGGGACGTCGAAAGCTTGCTTGAAATCGATGAACAGCATGTGAACGTGTTTGTTAAATTCATAACTTTTCTCTAGATGTTGCTTCAGCAAAAATAGCTGATCAATTACGGATCTTCCAGGTCTACATCCGCATTTGTATTCTCCAAGGACCCTTTCTGCTGTGCTGCTGAGCCTGTTTGCGATTTTATAGCAAACGCTTAGTAATGTTATCCCGCGGTAGTAATCACAGTCTCTCTTATCACCATTTTTGTGAATCGGAATTATAATTCCTATTGTTCAGTCATTTGGTAAACAATTCACTCTCCATATCCTTAGTAATAGGTCATATATGTGTTGTTTGCCTACCAAGTCGAGATTTTTAAAAAGTTCAGCTGTGATATATTATTTGACTTTAATAGAGTATTTTTATAAGCTTTACATATATTTTCTTCAGCAACAGACCTACACTGAAATATTTCTAAAAGAACGTAATTCTAAAGACTTGAAAAACGTTTTCTATAAACGGGACTGCCAGTTTAATTAAAATATTTATATAAACTTTTTGTTTTTTCCCTATTATTCCGCTTGGGAACTTAGGGCCTCTACTAGAGGCTTCCAACGAACACTGTTTTGTTGCCACCTGTTTAGCTCTGTTCCATGTAGTGTTTGACTGTGTCAATTCTTGGAGGATGAATCTTCCCAGGGTCTTCCGATCATTTATATAAATATGCTTGGTATTTATATTCACAGTATTCAACTTTCTTAGAACACTAAAATAAACCTAAAACAGAACATCATTTTAAAACTACAATATTATGCAAAATATGCGTTTAAAAAATAGATTAGTATTTAAATATTTATTGAAAAAATTGAAATTTTGCTATTTTCAAATTTAAAAAACATTAGAAATATTTTTTTTCAAACAAATTTTTTGGGAAATCTTAATTTTACAGACTTAATCTGACAGACTGCGGTGCAAATAAATAACAATATAAATGTAAAAACATATTTGTAAAATTGAAATTATAAAAAATCTGTAGAATTTCTATATTTAGAAAATCATAGCATCCTGGAACATGAGCACGAAAAATGCGTGTTTGAACAGAACTGCCGCGTTGTAAAATTTGCGTTAAAATTAATTTGAAAAATAATTTTACAAATATGATTGGTACGCACATACAGTGAATCCTGAAATATTCCCGAAATGTTCTTATAAATTTGTTAGGTATACAAAATTAAAAAACTTACTTTAAATTTTAAAATTTATATATTTTTGTAGCAAATTTCTACCGAAATGCAAAGTTCTAAAAACATGAAATCTAGTATTTTCGCATCACTCTATCTTGCTACCGCGCTTAACTTCACATTTTTCATTTAAGTCTTTAAATACTATCAGTAATTTATTTATTTAAAGTTCCGCAAAATCAAAAGTACGCGCTTTTTGCGCCCCTTGTACATTCCCTTTGTTGATTACTCATGTCTGCTTAATATTATTTTCTGTTAAAATGTCATTATCCATACAATTTTCATATTAACCAGCCGTACTTACCACACCAAAAGACGCACAAAAAACAAAAACAAAAAAATACAAAAAAACAATAATTAAATTAACTTTATAATTAATTAATTTCTGTATGACGAGGGCTATGAACGCGACAATTTATTATCTGTAATCACTCAAATTAATTCAAAGCCCAACGTAGCTGAAACAGCTGATGTACAGGGCTCTTCGGAGTGCGTTGAGGGGGTGATGGTGCTGATGGTGGTGGGAATTTGATGAAATGGTGTGAATTCGAAACAAAAGTTAATAAGATTGTGTTCAGCTTAATGGATAGCAGGTAATTTACGTATTTAGTAGTAAAGGGGGCAATGGCTACCTTTAGTTTTCACAATAACTTTGAAAATTTGAAATATAAATTACGCAAGCTTGTGGGCGCGGCGGGCGGTGTATTATCGATTTCGGCAAGAATTCTATTCCTAAGTTCTTCTCCGCTTTTGGGCGCTTAGAAACTCTTTTATATCTCATAAGAGATCGTAGAAGCTTTTGTGCTAGAATAAGCATTTTTTGTTAAGATTTTCTCAAAATTGTAGAAGATGTGTTCTAGAACAAGCTTTGCTTTTAAAAGATTTTTTATTTCAAGTAAAGTTGTAACTGTATTTTATTTTATAGAAAAATTTTGTCAAGATTTTTCTGATACTCTTTGTTTTACATTATATTATGTGTTCGGATGAAGTGAATGATAAATCCTCAGTCTTACTTTAAGTTACCGTAGTTAGGAGATCGATGCAGTTTAGTAGCAAAATATTCCCAACATTTTTCTCATAAACTTAATATAAATTGCGTTGCAGATTGTGTGTTCGGCAGCTTACGACTCGAAAACTATTTCGAATAAATAAAGAACTAAACTAACCAGTCCAACTTACTCTAGAGTATCAGCTCAATAGATTTATTTCATATATTCTGTCAAAATTGTCTTGCTTCAATAAAAACTTTATAGAATTTTATTTTATTTAATTTTCTATTTTACAACAGACAGCGGACAGCGGACAGCGAACAACGTGACACTTAATATTTTTTTCGATTTAATCGACAGATCCCAAGTGAGTTTTATAGCACACGTCGCATTACAATGAAACGAATTGGGTTTTTACTGTCAGCATGCACATGTAGTAGGAGTACTTTGTGGTTGGTATAAAATGTTCTTTGATTTTGTACGTGTAATTTTTGTGGTATTATCAGATTCGTTCGTTCGGAACTTTTATTCGTTATTTAATTTCGGAGACTAAATATATTAAATTGTTGCACTGGTACTGCAACTTTGACACAGCTGTAGAGACCCGTGATTTATCAAATCGAATCGAAATTGAGAATTGAAACGATTTTCCGAATATTTCTTTATAATGAATCACGGCAATTGTGCTGTATAGGCTATATATACATACATATGACTCCTACTGCACTACTTATATAGCTTTTTTGAAAACATATTTTCAGAATTGCTTGGATTTTCCACATCACAGGGCAACTCTATGCTTTGTACTCTTCCACACATAAGAACTTTTATACTATTTCCGGGACATCCTACGTGTGTGTACTCAATTCTCTAAAAATACTTTTTATTAAAGAAATGATTAAAAATAATTTGAGTACGGCAGCTCTTATAATCTGTGGCCGTGGAGAGCAAATTTATCCCATGCTCGCCTCTAAATCCGAAAATCTTTGGTTCGATTCCGCTGAGCAGCACTGGTGCAATTGTCAAGCACTGACATAGCTAGCAAATAAATATACGCTATTTACCTAGAAAATTCTCTAATAAATAAAGACATAAATATTAGATATTTGTGCCCTTTGAGCAGCTATTAATTATGATATACCCATAGTTATTAAAAAAATAACAACTTATGTGTTTATTATTATTTTGAGACACATTATTAAAATAATATATTATATATTATTAATTTCAGTCTCCATATAGTTTCGATATTATGGTTTTAAGATTTTAAATTTTATACAAATAGCAGGTTGACATAATTATATAAAAATTGGATACTGGGCGTACAAACTGAGTTTGTCTTAAAGGGTGATTTTTTAAGAGCTTTTATTTTTGATAATAAAAAAATAAAATTTTTTTAAAATCTTTATTCGAGCATATGGCATGAGTATCTTTAACTTATTTAATATTTTTGGATAATTTCATGCATATGTTTGGTGCGTTGCAGAAAGTCAAAAAGCTGCGCCCAATTTTTGCATACTCCCTACAACATATTGCCCAGTATTTAGTTATTATAAGTTTTGGAAAAAATTAAGTCCAGTTGATCTTATAATAAAAGAATTTTAAATTTCGGTCTATAATAAATTTTAACGAGAAAAATATAATATAAAACTTATCCGTATCCTAAGCCTGATAGTTTAATTTTTAATAGACTCGCACTGTTTCAAATCTGAGGGCTGGCTAGGAATTCGGATTTAAAATGTAAAAGATGAGAGCAGCAAGTCACAAAAAAGTTTAAACATTTCTTAATAAAGCAGCCAAAAGATCAGCTGTATTGAACAGACCGCTCAAAAGATAGGATATCGTAAAGGGTATCAAAGTTTTATAAATTTCACAAATAAATGCTTGAATATTAGTTGTCAGTGTGTTAATTGTTGCAGTCTTGTCAGTAGAGGGTTCATATATATTCATAACCATAGCTCCAACACAATTATCTTCAGGCGCAAAATCATAAGACTTAGGTAGCCAATTGACCTGCCATAAAAATGGAATTGTACTGCTCCTCGAATTCTTCGCTCAATTGGGGCGATGATTGGCACCATTTTGTTGTCACTACAACTTGAGCCAATTGGAGATGTTCCATTTTAGTTAATTATGTTTGAAATATTTTTTATGGTAGCGCACGCTATTCACAATAGTATTCCAGGCCTCTAGATTTAGAAAGAAGTAACAATCCATTTGGTTGAAAGCCAAGTTGGCCAAGTTGAGCTCTTTAATTTTAAGTAAAGAAGTTAGAGAGATTTTTTATGGTAGCGCAAGTCATTCACAATAACTTTCCGGCCTTTGAGATTTTTAAAAAAAGTAAGGTCCCATCTTGTCGAAACTACAACTTGAGCCAAGTTCAGCTCTACCATTTTAGTTAAAGGAGTTTGAAAGGTTTGGTAACGCGCGCCATTCACAATAACGTTCAAGACTTTAAGATTTTTGAACAAGTAAAGCCCCATTTAGTTGAAACTACAACTTGAGTCAAATTGAGCTCTTGAAAGATTTTTATGGTAGCGCGCACCATTTACAATAACGTTCCGGCCGTCGAGATTTTTGAAAGAATAGGGACCCATGATATTGTTCTAAAAAACAAACCAAACAGTGCCTTTTTCGTAATATGAGGCATGGCTTCAAATTGCTTCATTCACAATAACGCTCTGGCCATAGATATTGCCGTTTTATAAAATATACCAGTGCTTTTTCTGGGATATGAGGCATGGCTACAATAAATGTTTTGCGTACTTTTTTTGAAAATTGTTTAAGTTTTAAAAGCGTGAAAAGGCACAGGCCTCTGGCAGCCAATGATTGAAAGCGGTTTGAGTTGAAAGTCACGCCAGTCTAATACGAGATTCCAGCCTCCATTGTTGATATGCGAACCGAAGCATTCAAGAATCTACTTTAAAATTAAAAAACTTGAACTTAAAAAAGTTTTCGAATAATCAATCCAGCTTAGGTTTAAGATGAAAATACCGCCAAAGATCTAAAAAAACTAAATTTTCTGATAAAGCGCATTTATTTTTATAATAAAATACCATAATTTGCCAGCGCTGTTGCTTTGTTTGGGAACTTACTGAACTATTTTTGACAGTATCAATAGGCACTTAAGTCGCAACAGCTGCCAAAAAAGAAATTGCGAAAAAATCACCCTTTATTTACCAGTGGGGTAGTCTACGTTCTGGTGTGGGACATTTAATGGAACGAATAAGTGCATAATGCAACTTTTAATAATATTTTAATTATGTCAATTTATGAAATAAGAAGCTGAGCAGTTGAGGTGGCACATTTTGTGGGGTTTCAAGGTTGCATTTTAGTTTATTTTTCTGTAACTTAACGATTTAATTATTATGATATTGATTATTTCATACCCCGGAACTAAATTTATGCGCTTCTGGAAAACTATAAGAATTTAAGCTGTCAAAGCGAGCACACCGCTTACTTTAAATGCGCATTTGGGTATTTTTTAATATAATCAAAAGATTTAGAAGATATACAGTTCGAAAGTTCTTTCAAAGTTATGCTTAAAAATCAATAGATGATACAAAATACTTTTTTCAAGGTGTACCACTCTTAAGTCTTTCAAATATCTCACAGTTTGTCTCAATGCTGACACACCTCGTTGTCAAAAATGTAAAACGTACAAAATTTTAACGAATTTCTGCCGGGGGTATGGGTGCATATTTAATTTGTTGAAAAATTCACGTACTTACGCCTAAATGATTGCAATCAATTAAATTTATACAAAAATAACAACAACGAGAAACGTAATGGTAATGGTTACGATAATAATAATAGCGACTTGGGCGGGGGAGAGAACACAATGTAATGTAGGGGTCTCTCCACAAGGATGGGGGGCATAAAATTTCACCATGTATTGCGTGGCAATATTGTTATATAGCATCTACTTAAACTAGGTACTAACCTCAAATGATGTTCTTAAGTGGAATTTTTTTTTTTTTTGTCTGGGTTATAATAACAGCTTCCCTCAAGACACATAAAAGACGCTTTGTTAGAGTTTTGGGTAAAAACTTTTGTTATAAACATGTCAGCTCTGGGTTGTACTGGTCAAAGGTTGGTTGGTTAACAAAAAAAATACTTTCAGACATAATTGTTGGGGTTTGTCTGTTTTAAAGTCATAAAATAGAAGTTTAGCGAGTTTTTAACTATTTTCCTAACGTTTGAAAGTTTGAACTTTGAGAAAAAAAACTTAAGGCAATGCTATAAACTTTTGCAAACATCTACTGGAATCTTCGGAGTTGGTCTAATGTATATGCGCTTTTGAATACCACTATCTAGCTATATTTTACTATCTGTGAGAGTATTTTGATTATTTGAATTAAAAGATAAATTTCTTTTATTTAATAAAACTAAAAATAATATTATTACGGCCCAAAACACTAAAATAGTGCGAAGTATACATTTATCATAATATACCATATAAGTGGTATGGGAATCTACTACTGTGTGCAAAAAATACCGGAAATTGGTCTATATTTCAAAAAATCTTTATTTATTCAACTAAATCTATTTCGGCCCCTGAAAAATATTCGCCGTCCGATGTAATACATGCGATTTTTTCAGTTTTCGAAACAGTCAGAAAGGATCTTTCCCTGCAGCGCCTTCAGTTCCTTCCTCCATTCCGTATCTCCCCAATCTCTCAAAGTTATGACCCAGAAGTGGTATTTTGAGTTAAGCAAGTAGCCAGAAGTCACATGGCATCAAATTAGGCGAATAAGGCGGTTGTGAAACGATATGAGTGGGTTTTTTGGGCAAAATAATCACGAATTACGATTACGGTGTGTGACTGTGCATTTTCATGATTTTAGCTCAAAAACTGTTATTTTAAACACTTTGGACATAGGGTGGTCCATCTGACGTTTGTTTTTTAAACAATTGCTTATTAGACTTTTCAAAGCTATATTTTTATATTAGAAAAATGTAATGATATAAAATAAAAGTTCCCAAATTATAAATATCTAAGGGCGTAATTCATTTAGTTTTTGATTGAAACTTTTGATTATTAGATTCTTTTAAATCAACTTGTACTATGCAAAAAGTTTTTAGTTATCACAAAATAAAATCCAACAAGCAATATAGCTCTGGCCTCGATCCAAACTATATATAAAAAAAATAGAGTAATATAATGTGATACATCCAGTGTAGGGATTTTAAATTATCGCCAATGAAAATCCAACGGTTATTCAAAAGATATCATAAAATGAACGTATTCAAGATTTTCGTCCCAAACTCATTCCACGCTATACTATGTAAGAATTAATTATAAATTGTAATCCATACAGTCTTTGAAACTTAAACTATCGCTTAAACGACTTAAAAAAGCCAAAGATAAGAGTTGGACATTAGGCAAAAACCTTGATGATCCTGAAATGAAAAGAATTTATTTGTCTAAACTTCTAATAGAAGTTAATTTCCAAAAGTAAAGTTTTCGGCCTAAGTATTTACCAAAAATAATAATGAAGCTAAAGAAATAATCATAACCTAATTTTAAAAATGGAAATATTGGCTTAAAAATAATTTTTCCAACAATTAATTTAAGAATTAAATAATATTTGAACTCTATTGTAGAACTTATTTTTGTATGGTGAACCCTTTAAGCAAGGCCTGTCTGTACTTCAAAGATTCGTCCAATTTGACTTAAAATAATGTGTTCAACAACAATTCAAACAATGTAAAATATTAAGCCCTTTATAAGGCGCCTTAATAATTGGGTGAATCTGTCTTAAGATGGTACAATTGAATGGTCCAACCTGTATAGAATGCCTGAGTCTACTCGAAAATTATGAGGATCTGTTCAAACAGTCTTTATAGCAATAGGTCAAGTATTGGAAAGTTTTCAGTCTCTTTTTAAAACCTAATGAAATTCACCACCCTTTATAAAATCCTTACCAGCAATAAATAAATAATTATTTAGTCTCCTACCACATTTCTGATTGGTTCGTTCTTTATAAGATGTTTGTCTCTAGTAAAAACTTTAGTGAAGCTCTCTTAAAACAATCTTTCCTACATTGGAATGTATTTAGCTTATATTTGGAATCTTATGAAATTATATATCTTGGATATATTGAAAATTTCTATGGCACTGTCTTTAAAAAATCTTTCCAAACATAAATCAAACACATTGGAAAATTTTTAACCTCATTTTAGAATCTAGTCAATAATAGTATGTCTGTCTTAAAAACAAAATTTAGGTTCTACTTTTATTTATTAATTTTTAAAGGCTAAATAAAAACTCTTGCTTATTTTACACCGGAAGATTGATTCTATAAGCTTCGGGACTCAAGTAGCTTTACAAAGAAGGCGTGAATACAATCACTCGCCAAATCCCTGATCTATGATAAAGCCGGTAAACTCTTGGTCACAAATAGCTTAAAATAACAATGATCCAATTGTGTCTCTTATTTTCTCTTGAAATCGGTTTATAGTCTGAATTCTTCTCCGGGAGATTCAGTCCAAAAGCTTCGGATTACAAGTAGTTTTACAAGGAAGTTATGAATGAAATCCGGTAGACTCAGTCTATAAGCTTTGGGGCACAAAATCGCGATAAAATCCCTGGCTATCTAAGATAGACAGATGATAGCTGTGAGGGAAGCAGAGGCGATATTGTGCCATATTGGAAAGGGAATAGATTATATAGTCACTGGAAAGGAGAGAAAGGGAAAAGAAAAAGAGAAAATTGAGAAGTGACTGCAGTGGTTA
Organism: Chymomyza procnemis; assembly: GCA_035046065.1. NCBI lineage: Eukaryota > Metazoa > Arthropoda > Insecta > Diptera > Drosophilidae > Chymomyza > Chymomyza procnemis. Next base: position 37,147,550 of record JAWNOJ010000021.1, on the reverse strand, counting down.
TCCCTGGCTTATACTCAGATATAAGATAAATTCGGCAAACCCTTGGTCATAAATAGCTTAAAATAACAACGGTCCAATTGTGCACTCTCATCTTCTCTTGAAATCGGTGTATAGTCTAAATTCTTCTCCGGTTGATTCAGTCCACAAGCTTTCGGATTACAAATAGTGTTATAAAGAAGTCGTGAATATAATTCCTAGCCAAATCTCTGACATAAGACTACGCTGCCTTACTCTTAAACACAGAAACCTGACGCACACAACGATCCGCTTATCAACTCTCATTTTCCATTGAAATCGGTTTAAATCCTAAACTTCGTTCTATTCTCTTTCGAAATTCCTGTCAAGTGCTCTAAACGTTCAGCCAATGGAGCGTATGCCCTTTTTTTTTCTGACTATTTCTATTAACTTTGCGATTTTTTGTTTCTGTTTTTATCTCTTCGACTTTGTAGCAGTTGTTCCTTTTTTTCTCCTGGCTTTTGTTGTGTTCACTTGTTCACTTTGTTTTTCAAGAATTTTTCTTTTTTGCTTTTTTTGTGTCTTAAACCTCTTCAGATTTTGTTGCCGCGCTCCTGTTGATCTCTCAATTAGTTAATTAAGTTAAAATGTTTTCGTTTGTTGTTAATGTTGCTTCTGTTTGTTGCTCTCGAAAAGTTTTTTGTTTGCGGTTGTTCTTAGTAGTACTTTGGAATTGCTTTAGACCATGGGGAGATGATGTATAGGGGGTGGAGGGACACAAAGTGGGGGAGCTGCTGCTGCTGCGCATCATTTCCAGTGCCATCAAGATGAAAGAACGACGCGCATTTCTAAGAAGTCGTAGATGTCGCGCCACCAGACAAAACAAACGTGGGTCAAAGTCACTTTGAAGTCGAAAGATACAAACACATATCTAGGAGCAGCGATTCTCAAGCTTGTTGCTGCTGCTGTTGGGATTGTTGGGGTTGTTGGGGATGTTGGGTTTGTTCTTCAGCTCGTGTTGGATTGTTGTTGTTATTGTTGCCTTTGGCATTGCTGCTGCATGCTAATCGAGTCAAAATATGCGCACGCAATTTGTTACCCGCTCCACGGTCCCTGGTGTTTACCAAATCCATGTCATTGCAAAAATTCCAATTTAGGTTTCTTCGCGCTTTCGCGTGTCTGGCACATTAACACATTTGCAAATTTGAGTTTCGTTGTTTGTTTTTCCCGTTTTCTGTTGTGTGGGATCTTATCCCAGCAGCATACACTCTTATCATATGAACGTAATAATAAAGGTGTTGATTGGCAACCTTTGAGAGTTCGAAAGATTTGTTTTCGATTTCTTTCTATTAGATGCGTTGTACCGAGGGTTGGCATTGTGGCGAGTCTGAAGCAGTTCTTGGCTCAAAAATTCAAAGTTTTCCACTTCTTAGATTATATCGGCCTATTGATGATAGTGAATTCGCAGTAAAATTCTAACAACCTTATGCAGTACACACCTCTCGATTATGACTAAAAATCGTAAAGCTTTATAATATTTTTTTCAATTTGACATTTGACAAAAATCTAATAACTTCGATAATGACCAGTTGGTCACCCCAAGTGCTCCACTGACCTTTCCATCTGAGCTTTGGTCATCCTCTTCATCTTTCTTCGTCAGAAAAATGTTCAATTTCGATCCGATAATCTGAATATCAAGCTTAACGAAGCTTATTTTGAATATTAGTCGTTAGTTTTTGATTAATTGTTGAAGTTGGTGGCCTGCCGACTTAAACTTAACCTAAAACTATAGTCTCTCTTTTACTTTAGATCTGTTCTTTTTCAAACATTTTGAGGATTTAGAAAAATCAACGTTTAAATTTTGAAAGGTTATCATTGCTTCAATGTTTTATTAGGAATTTTATGCCTTACCAGACTCAAGAGGTGTGTTCTTCGAAATCTTCTGCCTGTTGTCCAGCAGACTGAACACCTGTAGATTTGGTTGGTTAAGGAGATTCTTGGTGAATCTTTGAGTAACCGGGTGCTGTTATCTATAAAACAGAGTAGGTGATAGATACACTTCGTTCCAAAAAAAAGAGGGGTATACACACGAGACAGTATGCATTCCGAACTAATACCAAAAAAAAATCAGCTCCAGATGATGGCTCTAGTATGCGCATTGAAGCAGACTCATCGTCGTACATAGTAGTCCCAGATTGCATATTTGACCACCATGGTTTTTGGAGAGCATGGTCATATGTTACGATAAATAAACTCTGGAACAGATCTAGTTTGACTGTACCATATATCGCGCTTGTTTTACTTATCAGTTCTTGGACCCGCCGAATCGTCTAGCAAAACTGAGATAATGTTGGAAATAACCTAACCTCACATAGATCATTGTGATCCTTAGTGCAACCGAAGTTTGTCGGTTGTAAGTCGTGGTCATGGATGAGTTAGTCATCCACTATGTGCGTCTGGGGTGGCCATCGAGCTGCCTCTGCGAGCGTGTCAAGCACTGGTCTCCCTAGAAAATTGATTCTCGAGGTGCAGAGGGCAGGGCAGTCGCATAAGAGGTTTTCGAGATTATTGTCAGAAATTTGTAACGATACTCATGTTATATCATGAAATGGTAAAAAATATGCAAATCGTATATAGATTTTTTTAACGTTCGACTATTATCAAATTTTCGAAATTATTAGAAATTACGACTTAGTTAAAAATTAAAAGAAATTATTTGAATTTTATATCAATTCTTCTCTCCCAAATCCTATCGGATTCGCTTGTGTTCTGCTTGAGAAGTGGGCATGTGAACTCACCAGGTGATATTGAGTCAATTCTTCTCTTTCAAACATTTGTTGAAATCGCTGCGGCTTCTCTTGAGGCTTCTCTCATGCGAACTCAGCAGGCGTATCGATCCCGAATTATATCAGCGGTAAATCGCTTTTGAAAAAAAGTTAAGTGTAAAGTCTTGAGGGCTGCCGCCTACTCCGAAATTACTACATAGAGCTATTCTTTCAAAACAACTGCAGCAGCAACTTATCCCGTGGTTGAGCAATAAATCTTGACTTTGCTTCAGATGGTTGAGTCAAATAGAATCTGAGATGACAGAGAAGTTAAAACCGTAGCCACTAAGCAATTTCTGGCAAAGATGGCAAATAAGCTTATAGGGATTTTGCAAAGAAAATCCGGCTACCGTTGAAAGCAAATTAGACATGACCAAAGAAAACCACACACGCACACACAGCCAGACAGATACAGACTTCATAAATTCCATCATAATCCCGACCAGTCAAGCGGGAACACCTTAAATAAATAACATTGTGACAATGGCAATATGAGATGAATCTAAGATTAAAGGCGTAGAGTGTGTGCGTGTGTGTGTGTGTGCGGCCGTAGAATACGAAAACTCGCTAAAAACAAAAAACAAGAGAATTAAAAGCAAAACAAAAAGAAGGAACGCACACAGGACTCAGCAGGGAGAAGAGAACTCAAAAAACGCTTACAAAATAAACTCGCGGAAGGGAACACTTAACGACTTAATAAGTTTTCATAAAATAAAGCTGCGCAGTGTAAAATTAAATTAGTGTTAAATTAAATTAATAAAAAGTTAAGATTTCTTTTTTTTTTTGTTCTTACTTGGTCAAGTAAATTGTTGAATATTAAAATGGAAATCAGTTGAAATGTAGGACAGCAGTTAGTTGTGAAGGCAAGATGGGACTAAGTACTTTGAGAACGTCTCAGCAACTCTTTATGAGAAAATAAAAAGAAAATAAGTTTACGCTTTAAAATATTACCTTGAACAATAAGCGATTTTGTTTTGTTCGAATCGATATCAAGAACTTTCGAATTTTTCGCTAAAACTCTAAACCGGCCGGGCCAAAAAGTTCTTATTTCCAACAAGTTTTTATCGATGTTTTTTGCTTTTATTGAATCCAGACGTTCTACTATCAACTTTGCAAACAGCCCTCATATTAGAAATCATCTGATAAAAACGTTTGCAACTATAACTATGAAAAATTATGGCTAATTCTTTGGAGCAGCCTTGAGCATGTTGAAAGTTCTTGAGAACTGAATTGAGAATCTTCTTTAATTAGGCGATTATCTTCTTAAGCATTTTGCATGCTAGTTGCTGTGCGAAACACACAATATCATGAGCGTGCATGTAGGGTACCTGTAAGAAACCCCAAAAAAATGCAACAAACGTTAAGCTTTATTGTCTCTTGGGGAAACTCTTTGCATTCGACAAAATATAAAAACTACTACAGAAAAAAAGAAAAATTAATTCTATACAAGAGAACTTCCCAAGAATTTTATGAAATCTAAAACAAAATACTTTGTACAACAGCAACTTCTCAGAATTCTACGAAATTTCAAATATCACAGGCGTTTGCTTCCTGGTATAAAATTTATGACAAAATTTAATGAAATATTAACTTTCTATTTTTCATTTAAACTTACTGTGATAATTATTTTTTAAAATGTGGGACCATTACCAGGTATTTTTTGCCCGCTGTAAATTGTAGCAGTAATTCTTCTTACAGGCATTGTTAGCTGTAGTTTCTTTGTAAAAAAATGGGTAAAAATATTTTAGTCTCGTACTGTCTTAAAAATAATGCGGAAAAGAGAACTATGCTTTTAGTATTTTCAGTTATAAATTCACCCACATCCATCCACCCATAAAAACAAAGGAGAAAATCTAAATATAAAAGTAGAAAAATAATAAAAGAGTACTACAGTTATAGAAGTTCTGGGAAAACAATAAGAACTAGAAAATTATTTAGAAAAAGAACAAGAGGAAAGCGGCTTTGTTTTAAAAGAAGTCGAATATGACTGAGTGAGAAGATCGGGGAAAAAAGAAAAAGAAGATGTAGAAGAGGAACAAAGAACAAGAAGATCTAGAAAAAGAACAAGCAGACCCACGTTGTACTAGATGTCGTACATGACAGAGAATTAAAAAGATATTGAGACAGAGAAGAAGCAGTAGAAAAAGTACATAAGCACACGGATTTTTATAACAAGTCGAGAATGACAGAAGACGACTGGGACAAATAAAAGTTGGTAGAAGAATAAAAAGAATACGCAACGTTTTGGTAGAAGTTGCGTTTGACACTGGAAGAACACTATCAAAACTAAGGAGTAAGATGATGATGAAGTCTAAAAGGAGCAAGCAGACCAAAGCGCATCAGAAGTTGAAGAAAATTAAGGCGAAAAAGAAGAACTAAAATAATAGGTAGCAAACAAGCAAGAAGAACCAAGTCGCACCAGAAATCGAAAATGACGAAGAATAATATATTTAAAAAAAAAAAATAGAAAATAGAAAATAGCAACTGAATGAAAAAATGAATAGGAAGACGCATGTCGCACTCACAGATGACAGAAGACGCTCGGTACAAAGACTAAAAAAGAAGAAAATAAAATAACAGGAAAACCATATGATTCCCTACAAGTGAGGTTTGACCGTAAAAAAGAAGACCAAGAGTAAGCAGAAAATTAGAATAAGTAAAAGTGAAGAAGAAAAATACCCTGAATTTTAGGGTCGAGTTTTTTGAAGATGGCAAAGCAACAAGATGATCGACACAAAAAATAAGAAATAGATGATGTAGAACAATAGAAGTAAGAACCCCAAGTCTAAAAGACGAGGTTAACAGAGAATGTAGAAGATTGAGACAGAGGTAGAGAATTAGGTGAATAATTGAAAAATAATAAAATCAAGTTTGTTGAAGATGACAAAGCAACAAGAAGATCGACACAAAAAATAAGAATTAGATGATGCAGAAGAATAGGAATAAGTACACCCAATTCTAAAAGTCGCGGATAACAGAGAACGTAAAATATTCAGAGAGGTAGAGAATTAGGCGATTAATTGAAAAGTAATGAAATCATATCAGTAAGGGTCGAGAAAATGTGTGTGAGACAGAGTAGAAGACCTAGAAGAACATGTTGAAAAGTAATGAATACATTTCACTAAGAGTCGAGAAAGAAGATAAAGAGATAGAATGAGAACAGAAGAAGATTTTGAGCGAACAGTACGAAGAGCAATATTAAGCAGACGACGAAGCAGTAGAAAATTCGGAAGACGAACCACAAATAGAAGCAGAAATAGAAGCAGAAGAAGACACATAAGATGAAACAGAAAAAGGAGCAGAAGAATAAGCCGAAGACGAAAAGTTTAACAAAAAAATTAGTCATATAACAGCTAAAAATGCTTGTCATTGAGTACAAGCTGAATAGATAGGAAAAGAAAGTACAAATGTAGAAGTTTTCTACAAAATCTTTGGAATTCCGATAAAAATTGTTGCTCACTTCTATAAAACGACTAAATATTTATAATATCCAACTCATCCCTTTTACAAGAGTCTGCCTACGCCACTGCCACCTGCCAACTTCATACTGACATTGTATATGGTTTTTGTTCGAAAGAATAACCATGGTCTATCCATGTGGGCAGTGCATTAAAGTCCAAAGCCTTATGCTCCTTACTTATGCTCAGTGCAAATACTAATTAAACGTCGAAAGTCAAACCCACTTAAAGCCTAGAGTTTTGGCGGGTGTAGTGGAGTGGCGTGAAGTCAAGTGTGTGTGCTGCGAGTGGCGGACGTGGGGATGGGACAAGTGCACAAGGCCGTGAAGAACATGAATGTATGTGTGTTCCGCACTGCCGCGCTCTTTCCGTTGCTGGCAAAACGTGATAATTTGGTTAAAGCAAATAGTTTGTTGTCCATCTTAAGTTTACGAAATTGCGCACATTCATTTCCGGTTCCAGGAAACAAAATGGCGTTGTGCATAAGACAGCGAAGCGCGTAGGTGTGAGACAGCTAGAGCGACAGAGTGTGGGAGTGGGTCAGAGAATCAACATTCACTTGTCCAGTTGACAAAGTTTCGACCAAGTTTGTTGCACTCAAAAAGTTTATTAAAAATGTATTTGCCACGTTAGCTGCGCTATTTAAATGTGTTCGATTTTTGGCCAAAAAGGCAGCTAGCTGGCCATATCGCCGATTGTCCCGTACGTGCGCACATATGATTAACTCGAATTTAATGCAGAAGTTGGACGCCGCCATACCCTCCCATGCGGTTGATTAAAATTTATGTAGAACGCTTTTGCCTTTAACTTTAACTTTGGTTTTGTTTGGTTTACGTCAAAAAGTTGTACAACTTTGCATAATTATAATATTACCAGCATGTAGATTGCAATTTGCTGCTGTTTCTGGGAAGGAAAGCTCTGTAGCGCTCGCTGTACGCGTTTCTACTTGTTTGTTCTTGTCCGCGTGCAAGTTATAAAACTTTTTTTTTTTTTTGTTTTTTCTTCCTCGCCGCCGTCCCTCTGCCAGAGTCTATATGCAATATATCATAGAATTGTTGGCTGGTTGGTTTTGTTGCCTGGCTAAAGTCAAATGTCACAAAGGAGTTGAAGTTCCAACCAAGTTTGGAGATAAGGGCCAACAAAAAGAGTCAGAAAATATTTAAAATAAAGATTGCAGGCAAAACCTTTCAATATATAAAAGTGAAATGGGAATGGCTGATTATATGCGGGACCCGTAAGAAATATTTTGAAAAGTGAACTCAGCAAAGCCAAAAGACAAAGTAAAGTCGCGACAAAGTCGGGAAATCTTAACTTTGTAAAAGTATAAAAACTTGAAAGCAGGATTTGTTATAGCTGCATGCAGAGATAAAGAGCAAACAAGTGGGCTGTTGATTGTGGGCATTGACGGCTATTGGGTACACTGCGTTTGCTTGAAATCGCACCAGTTCGTGGGGTAAATCTGCGCTAACAATATTCACAACGAAAACCAATTTTTTAAAAATTTATTTTGAACCAGATTTGAGGGAAACTGGCAAATCGTTTAACGAGCTGCGAGCAATTGATAGCGATAGAGACAGGTGGAAGTGCTATTTTCAAAACTTAAGCTGCTACAAAGAGTAAGGATAATTTATTTATTTATTATTTATTTTGAACCATCGAAATATAGTCTCAAAAATTAAAAGAAATTTTTTTTAATTCATAAGATCTAAAAGTGTTAATTAGATATATTAATTAATTATTAATATTTTTTAAAAATATTTTGATATATATGTTTGTATATTTGTCTGATATGTTTATATTATAGAAGATTATCAATTATTTTAAAAGATTTAATGCTATATTTTATTTTTTATTTCATATTTTGATTTCGATTTTTTTTTAATTATTACTTGAAATTTAATCAATTATTTTCAAAATCATTTCCTCATGAAATCGTATTTTATGCGAATGGTATTTTTTTTATTAAAAAAAAAACATTATGCTTTTTTTAAGTCGTTGAAAAATTCACTTTCGCAGCAATTTGCAGATAATTATTGAACAAAGTGTCGCTTTTAAATAAAAAAAAAAAATGTTTCAAGAATATTTAAAATAATGAAATAATAAAAATAATAATGATTGAAATCTTTTTTTATATACTTATTTATAATAAATATAAGACATGCGATATTTTTGAAGCTTAAGAAGATTGTTAATTACTTTAAAAGGTTTTATGCCAAGATTTTTTAATTTTTGTTTAATATTTTGATGTAAATTTTTTTTATAATTTGTACTTTATAATTTAATCAATAATTTGCAATGCTGCGCATATATTATTAAGTAGGCCTGTTTTCTTTGAAAAAAGTTATTTTTAAATTAAAAAAGTAAATGCAAATTTTTGTTTGGCTTTTAAAAATTCACTTTTGCAATAATTTTTAAAGAGTAATTATAGAAAAATATAAAAGTACAGAAAATTATTTTAAATTTAAAAAAAATATAAATTTAAAATTATTTATAAAATATATAAAATCTAAACATAGAAAATCTATTAAAATTTTTTAAAAATACTTATTTATTTAGTTTAAGATTTACAAACATTTTTTTAAGTAATACATTTTTTTTGTATATTTTATATTGGTATTTTTTTTGATTAATATTCGTATAATTCAGATTTTACACTTGTATTTTTGAATTTAATAATAATATATAATATTAAGTTATTAATAATAATTTTTTTTAATTGTTTTTATATTTTATATTCCCGAGTTTTACTTAGTTAGTCTGTCTTAGTTAGTCTGAGCTATTATGTAATTTAAATCATTTTTTGTCACTTTAAATTATCAACAAATTAAAGTTTTCTTAATATATAGTTAACTTTGGAAATGGTATTTAAATAAATATGTAATTCAATAAAATAATATACATATTATATTTTTAGTGCGTGCCAGTCTTTCGCTCACTGAAGCATGAAGAAACTCTTAAAAAATTGTTAATGATAATTTATAGATTTTTTTAAAATACAAATGCTTTTGTTTTTGGTAATATTCTAAAAGTGAATAATTTGTTATTAGTGGAAAATTCACATTTTTGTGTAATTTCGATAAAGACGCTTTGTTCTCGGTTTTAATTTTTATTCCCCAAACATTGCCGTTTTTTTTGAGAAAATCTAGTTTTGTGATAATTTATTCAAACAGTTTAGTTTAAGTTTTCGCGGGTTTGCTTTTAGAACGTTATGACTTTTAAAAAAACCTGTTCTTTTTTGCACAAATATTTCTGTAATTGATTCAACAAACATTTTCTTCTAAACTATTGTCATAAGCGTACAAACGCCAAGGCATCATATCATTGCTAAAAGCGGCTCTAAACTCTCTTTCAAAAGTATTTACCAACACTGGATAAACAACAAAAAATACAGCTTATTTCCATGCCCTTGAATGTGAATTATGGAGTTTGTCTTTGATGCTTAGAAACTTCAATAAATACTTTCAGCATGCAGATACTTTTAATAAAAGTATTAAAAGTAAATTGTCTGTCTGCCTTTGAAGCAATCTTTCGTGGGATTAAGTACGAAATTGTTTTGCATGCCCAAGGGTTAAGGCAGCGAAAGCAAGCTCTCTCCGCCAACCAACCAACCAACCAACCAGCCAACCAAGGGCAACCAAATGCTTGTGGCCTCAGTAACAAACCCAAACCCCCTCCAAACCGAATCAAAGCTGCATTTAAGACACTTCAGATACATTTCATATGCCCTTTGATAAAGCGATTAATGTTTGGTTTAAGCTTTCGATACGGCGCCAATCCGTATGCCGCATCCTGATTTAGGCATACGCATATTTAGATACTTTGTCGGTATATGCGTCTGCGTGGGAAGCGGCATATATATTTCGTAAATGCAAAAAAAAACGAAGAAAAAGAAAAAAATGAAACGTTTAAATTGATTTTTATCACAGTTAAAGGAAAACTGCCAGTTTGTCTTTCACTTTTAAGAGCTGTCAACTGTTTGATTTCAAGCGCGGGCCGGCCATTGTTGCAAAAATTCTCAAGATGTGTGTAGATCTACCATCCAAGCCCACACACGCACTCATACAATTGTATTATTTGCCACGAGCTGGCAATGTCATTGTTACTGAAGCATATCATCATCAAGAGCAACAACAACAACAACGACAACAACAGCAACAACTGCCGCTGGCAATGTTGATGGGTTGCAAGATGGCGTCCGTGCCACATCAGCTGTCGCCAAACATTGAACCTGTCACCCACTTAAGCGCTCACGCACCCTTTCAGCATATTATTGGACGAGTACATTAAGTTGTTGCAAGGCAATATTTGGCTAGATATTAAATAGACAGTTTTGCATTTAGCGGGGGTCATGTGGGAATTGCTGAAGTAAAGGGTGATTTTTTGGGAACTTATTTTTTTGGCAATACTGTTTTTAACAACAAACGTGGTGTAGTAGTTGAAGCACAATGGTGAATGGTGATGGCTTTCGTAGCATGCTTCTTTGGCTAAAATTTGCTTTCTACAAGATGATCCAATGGAGCAGTTTATTTTATGCTCTGTACGAAAAGGTCTAATTTTTTATTTCTCACCATTTTGCAAGCTAATTTTTAAAAGAAAAAGTTAAATTTTTCGTATTTGAAGGTAAGCAAGAGCTGTTCAGTTTTTAAGGGCCATTAGGCGGCATTCCAAAGACTTCGTAAGCCGAAAATTTATGTGAACGAACAACGCCATCGTACAATGCTAACAAGCTTTCTTTTTGCCCAAAATTCAAGTAATTGAGCAGTTTATTTTGCGGTTAGGAACGGTCAACTGTTCGCTGAGATCATAGCTTTAATGCCTTTGATTGATCATAAAGACTATGATTGAATTTGATTATCATAATTCATGATCTCTACTCGTATTTTTTCCAAGCTAATTTTACGTCAAATAGCAAAATTGCCGAAAAGTCACTGTTTGTTGTGAATTAAAGGACGACGGCATTGTTGGAGCAAACTTTTTCAAAGACAGCGAATGTTGTTATTGTGAATAGTGAACGATGTTGTGGCATTCTTATAAAGTTTTGATTTTGCCAAACTGGAAGAATACGACTTGGAGAGCATGAAGCTTTCAATGCTAGATTACATTGATCATTCCAAATGAGTAATTCATTTATCTCTCAGAAATTTGTTTTTTTTTTTTTAAATGAAATTAGGTAGCTGCCAAAAAATCAGCAAAGCGAAGCCTTCTCATTATTATTATTATATTTATTTCCGAAGTTGTCTAACATATTTTATAAAGCTTCTGTAAAAGTAATCGTATATGCTCATAGAGGTAAAACTGAGTCCTTTTGTGTGCCAGTCCAGAAAGTTGCTTAAAATGGTGTCATTATTAGAATCGTCGTATATAAAGCAAATGTACCTAAAATTTTTCTCAGCGAAATATATTGCATAAAAACGCTTTACAATATTATCTTTTATAAAAGCTGTAAAACCCTCGGATGTAGGCTAGCCTTAAATTTGGATAATAAAGCTTTAAATAGTAGAGTTTTTTGTTTCGGCAGTGAACAGATTTTGAATTCAGTCGCAAAGAATATATGTTAACTTTTCAAAACATGCATGGATCTTTTATGTATCCTTTTTTTTGGGATCCATATTGAAAAATTTTCGACGAAGTCTCTATTATTTAACTCTTTTCTTTTAATATCACACAAGGAATAGGATACAATAGGAAAAGATACAAAATCTATCTACCAGATAATTCCTCTGAAACCGCTTCTGTTTGTATAACTTTGTTAGCATTTCTGTTAGCTTCACCGCCTACGATTATATAAGATATCACTGAAACTAAAAAAATTATTGCAAAATTAAGTTTGTTGCCAAAAACAAGTGGCGAAAAACTTACCCTTTACCAATATATTGCGAATTGTGGAAATGAATTTAGATGCATTTCTTTCATTAATAATTTTCTTTGAATATTTGTGAATTGTGCGTTTGAATAGATTAAATCGATTTTATTTTTGAGAATTGTTCGATAAGATTGCAGATCTCGAACTATGAAAACGATGCACAGTTTTTCTAAGAAATGCTCAAGTAGAATATTTAAAATACAAAGACTGTTTAGTAGGAAGGCTTATGATGTTGTAGCGACATAAAATATTTTGATTCCCGGAATAAATATTCATTGTACAATCATTTAATAGTAACTAGGGGGCCAGCCACCCACACACTGCGGTATGCAATGGTTTTTAATTTGATTTCATTAAGTATATGAAAGGGTTTATTTTATAATTGAAAAATAATATAGAACAGTTAAGCTCTGTAAATTAGCTGCATTGGTTTGGAGCTGGAGAAGATCTATTCTTCAAGAGCTGGCCCAGGCGAACACAATATGGCACAGAGCTAAACTGACGGCGCTAAAACCGGGTAAGTTGGAAGGCTCTAGTAGAGCCCCAAAGTTCCCAAGCGGAATAATAAGAAAAAAACTCAGTAAAAATGCTATGAAAATAACTTCTATGAATTTTGAACTATATTGAGAATCCAAACAAATTTACGAAGAATGTAAAGATGATGAAGTTTTAAAAAGAATTTTTTTTTTTGTTGGAAGAATGAAGATGAAATCAAGCTTATTTTCTAAGATACAAATATTTTTCAAATGAAAAATGTTTAAAGTTCCAAAAAGTCAGAAACTTTAAGATGCTTTTGCTTCTTCTGTAAGCATTTTCATTAGGCTTAAGAAATTCGTACTTTTGTTATTACCAACATCCAAGTCTTGCAATAGTTACTTGTCCTTCACACCATATTATAATCCACAAACCAAGAGTATTTCATCTGCGTTTCCTTTACTATAACAAATCCTTTTATTGTTCATAGTTGTTAGTGTAGCTTTGTAGTCCTTTTGGTTTTGGTATTGCTTGCAGATTTTTGTTGGCATTTGTTTGCTACTGTACATGATATTTCATTGGAAAAAGGCTTATGAAGATGTAAATAGGCGCCACACGGACAAAAAGACATCGACGGACAGACGTAGGGACGTACGTACGTACGTAAAGGCATCAAACCGTGCCGGCGGCAAAATTTACACTTATAAGATACATATATCGTACATCTGTGGATACGTGTATGTTTGTTGACATCTGTTTGTCTTGACTCAGTCGCCTTCTGCGTATTTGGTACACACACCATCCTCTCTACTCCTGCGAGTCAAAAACAAATCAAACGTGGCGCGCTGAAGAGCTAAACGTGCTGGCAAAATATTTTCCAGCTAGATAAAGACTTGTACTTGTAGAACGTGGGTTGTTAGCAAAGTGTTGAATATGGAGTTCTTCTACTGAATGGATAGCCTTTTGCAAGATACGTATAGATATGATGTCAGCAATTTGCATAGTTGCTCATTTGCGCTACATTAAGAGTCAGAAGAAACTAATTTCTGTGCTGGCGCCATCTATCAAACATAAAGAGGTGGAAACAGAGATTTTGTTGATGCCAAATGGCTCCATCACTTTATTGTTCATGCTGGCAATTTTATACTCTACTGTATCTTCTGTGTGCAGCCAATAAAAATACAATTCATCTTATTTGTACCTAGGCTCTGTAAAGTACGTGAATATGGTTGACTTAACTAATTACCAGGGTGTATGTTCAAATTTGCCGGCTTGAATAATAGATGTCGCCAGCAATATGTATTCAAAATGATAGGCAAATGAAAAATCGAAGAAACTTTTGTGAAATGCTGCATCAACGATTTGAGAGAAAATCTGGTCAGCATCAAATTATCACGGAGGACCAAAAATAGATATATTTCGAGAATGCGAAACGAAAAAAAGATTGGCTTTCGCCTGGTGAGGCTGGCCCATCGACTGTAAGGTCAAATCGCTTTGATGGTAAGACAATGCTTTTTCTTCGGTGGAACGAGTCCTGGTGTGTTGTACTACAAGTTATTAAAGTCAGGTGAATTGGCTTATAAGGATCCCTACCGACAAGAGATCATCATATTAACGTACATTTTATCAAGAAATACTTCAAGTATAGGAAAACAGCTGTTGAAATAAATTATGATGGACAAATTTTCGAAAATATGTTGGAGCATAAGGTAAAACTTAAAAAACGGCTGGTTGAAAGATTTTTACTACTTTTAAGGAATTTTGAGTTTGAGACTGAATTAGAAAAGACAATATATTCTTCTTAGTTTTATTGCACTTCCAAACAACTTCGTAGATTTTCCCAAAATTAGAACAAAATAAGTTTTCGAAGATAAAATTGAAAATATTACAAGCGATGAGTAAACAATTAAACAATTCTAAGCAGTTATTAAAAAAAATTACCCCTTAACTAAAGCCGCCTATGACACGATGACACTCCTTCCACATAGAGCAGAACTCTTGCGCCCGGGATGAGTTACTTTGACGTCGACGTAATTGTTAATGGAGCGGGTTCATTTCAGTACTTCGGTTCGGCGTAGAACTTTTTCCTCATAGATTAACAAAGTATATTAACATAAACTTGCTTTCATGTAACTTAAGTATTAGTTCCAAAATCAAAGTTCGCCCTTCGACATCTCCCTGCTTTAGTAGATACGACGCTTAATTTGCTGGCTTATGTATGAATCCCAATTATTTTAAGCAAATTCTAGGCTGTTAAATCTAGGATGTCGATGTAGACACTGATAGAAGGCGTACTTCAGGCTTGACAGTTGCAGTCTGCGTCTCTCAACATTTGATTTCCAACAAAAATTCCAAACACAATCTCTTCCTTTCTTGATTTTCTCGCAGTCTTCTTTCTACTTCTTACGCCTTCAATATGTTGGACACTTAATTTGCTGTATCTCTAGCAACGAGTTTGCGAGTTCCATGTCAGGAATCTTGAACTTCTTCATCTTTATTGTTTTCGAATTGGACGCCTTTGTCTTTGATGCTAGATCAGCACTTTTGAAGCATCAAAACCTCTCTTTCTGACTTATCGTTCAATGCAGATTCTTCGCAGACTTCCACAAGCACTTAATGGGTTTCAGCTGCAGTGTTCTTTTCATGAAAATACAAAATCAAAACAAATTCTTAAATTTTCAAAATATTGGTACGAAATTATCTCTTGGAGGCTTAAGGTACAATTGTCCTTTGATGACTACACAGAGCTGAAGTAACCTTAAAGCTGACTAACACACCCCCGTCGCTGTTTATATTTCCATGATCGCGTAGTTTTCGAATCGTTCGCTCACTTCTGTGCCACTTTCTATAGTTCTTGGCCCACCCTCGTTCGTGATGTGTGTGTGTGTGTGTGTCTGGTGGCTTGTGTCTTACTCCGACATAGCCATTTTATCAGCAATGCGCTTGGCCACGCCTTAGCGCCCTGGCACCCTGGCGCCTTGCCACCTTGGCCTTCATTCCACTAGTTCCTTCCCCCCCTCCCCAGTAAGCTACTGCTCCCTTTCCGCTGAGACAATAACCGATGCTAATGTATTATACGTGTCAATGTTGAATCTCCTTTGAGTGATATGTGTGCGAATGCGAATGTTCGTTTATGTCTCTCTCTGTCCGTGTGTGTGTGTGTGCGTGTGTGTTTCCAAAGAATGATACATTGCCACCCTTCAGCCTAACTTAGGGGGTGGCCCCTCCATAATCAAAATGCCGATTTGTGATAAATGCCAAAGCCTCACAGTGGTTGAAATGTAATAAGACAAAATACAGAAAAAATATAGAAATAAAAATAAACGAAACTCTAACCATTAAATAACTTAGTAGAGAGAGGGAGAGAGAGAGAGATACTGTATATTACGTTACAAAGATGGAAAGATTTACTTGTAAAATTTTATAGCAACAAATCTCATAGCGAAATCTCTATTGCTTTAAAAGTTCAAATATTTTGGTAAAACTTTAAGTTTATTTGCTTGAAATATTAAAGCAACAGTTTTTGCATAATTTAACTATTAAATATTTGCTTTTATTAAATTTAATAAAATAACAAGAGAAGTCTATGGATGAATCAGATTTTTAAAAATTTCGTAAGGTTCTTGAAGAGCAAAGACTTGCTCAAAACCAACTTGGTTTTGCAGATAGTTTTTCGAGTAGAATCAGAATATTATAATAATCGATTATTTTGTTTTAAAGAATTTTTAAGCTTTGTACAATTCACAACTTGTGCTGCCCAGAGTTATGCATTTAGTGAATGCAAAAATAAATCATGATTCAGTTTTTATTTAATACAATGTTTGGTCTTGCCATTATGCTTGACATATGTCATGTCTGCTTTGCAACTTCTTGCAGAACAAAGTACCATAAAAGGGATGAATCAGTATTTAACATAATCGGCTGAAATCCAATATAGTTTACTCTTCTTGTTGTAAATCGTTGTCTCCGCTCGACTTTGTTCGGAATTGGTGGTTAATTTCTGAAAGGAAAGATCCAAACAATAGCTAATAAGAAAAATGCCTTTTTAGTTTGTTTATAATTAATTTTACTTTTATTTTTTATATTATTGGATGTATAATTTTTGGCTTCGGGCATTTATGTGTAAGAATTTTAGTTGAATTATTTCTCTAGACTTTAGGAATTTTTTATATACACAAAAACATTATTTCAACATTTTTTGAAAATTGTTCCAAAGTTATCTTTTAAATTTTTAAGACTTAATTGGAAAGAAATGATTAAAAGTTGTGCTTGTTTTCATACAAAAACAATTAAAAAATTAAACAATTAATTGCAAAAATATAATGAGCCAGAAGCTTTAGTTTTGGCAATATGACAATAAATTTTGGGAGCCTGATGGGTTGGATTTACAATGTAAAAGTTAGAAAACAGAAAGTAGCATAAAAATTTAAATATTTTTAACAACGAGGGAAGCCAAAGAACAGCGTTGACCAACTTGGGTTTATATAGTTTGGTGATTGGTTAAAGAAGCTCGATTTGTGGAATCAAGATAAGAAGAGATAGATAAAGAGATGTATTGGATAGACCGTTCAAAAGAGAGGAAATCGTAGAGGTTATTATAATTTAAACATAAGACACGAAAAGTAACGTGTAACGCCTACTTAGATCTACAAAAAGTTAACGTCGAAAATTACGAGTTATTCTAGAAGGAATGATGAAAGAAATTTGGGTAAGGAGTGTATTAGAGTCAGTGAGACCGAGTAAAAATAGCACGCCGTGGCATGTTCTACAATCACTTAGAGAAGCTAATTTTATAGGGCGAAGTCTGCATAAATAGGTCGGCAAACGAATGTTGGGATCCCAGTTTGCATAAATAGGACGGCAAACGAATGTTGGGATCCCAGTTTAATCCTCGAAAAGCAAATATTATAAATTGTTTTTGTTTGCTTTTATAATATAATAATTATTCTGTTCATTACTACTAAAACAAAATTTATTTTCAAGTAACTATAAAAGTTAATATTTGCTTCTGTAGACAGCATAATCTTTTAATGTTAAATAAAAATATATTCGAATCATTCTTTTAATATTAAATAAAAAACTAAACAATGTTTAATAAAAAATATTTATTTTTTTTTAAATAAAACCTTATAAGTTTAAATAAATCAATAAATAAATAAATGAATAAATAAATAAATAACTAAATGAATTCATAAAAATAAATAAATGTATAAATAAAAAAATGTTTGCTAAAATTAAAAAAAAATATATATATAAATTATATTATTGAAAATATTTTATAACTTGTAGATAAAAATTGATTTATTTTAGAATTTTTTAGAAAAGTATTCAATATGCGTACACAATGTTGGAAATATTTATTAACAAACATTTTATGTTTATTAAAGAAAAAAAAATATAAATTTTGCCCTTTGTTTAAATTTAAATTGACTACCTCAGTGATAATAAATAATTAAATAAATAAAAAACATTTATGCTCAAATTAAAAACACAATTTTATTTCCAGTAAGTAAAACAACAATTTTTTTTATTAAAGTTAAAAAAAACTAAAATATATTTAATTTAAAAAAAAAAAATTTAATTTAATGAACTTTTTTTTGATTTTAAAAATACCATTACCAAATTGCTAGTTTAAGCCAAAAACTTAAAAAAAGGGCATATGTTTTAATTTTAAATTATATTTTATAAAAAAATACCTAACAATTAAACAAAATTTAGTCTCAAAAAAATTTGTGAAAAATATGCATACCATTTTTTTGACGCAGAAAATCAGTCAGTGGATTTCGTTGCCTTTTTTGCCCATTTCCTTAACCTACGAAAATCGCCTCAAAACTGCCCAAGATTAACTTCTATTTTGGTTTGATGTCGCTTTCTCGACTAAACTCAGCGTATGAATGTTAAACCAATGTTATGATGATATATCCCAGTGCATCCATCATCCGTATGAGTATCACGGTTTACCGGAACCCGCCATTTTCCACTTGGGTACGGCTGCTCTTGCCTCAGCCTGAGCCTAAATAATAGATACAATAAATACACCCACACATTTACCCACGCGCGCACACACACACACACACGCACACCTCTGTGTGCGTATCTATGTGACATGTCGGGATCGCGTGCGTCAACATTTATGGCTATACATCTGTTAGTTGGTCCTTCCGTGCGTCTATTTGTTTGTCTTTGGCTGTCACAGCCGCTCGCGCCGCCATCAGCTACCAACGCCTAACAAGCCGTAGATATCCTCGTAAATTGTGCACATTTAAATTGAATCAAGTTTCTTTTTTTTTTGTTTCCTTTTTTCTTCCCTAAGCCTTCTTTGCCAACTTTCGTCAGCCTTTTTAAGGAGACGCCATTGCCGCCATAGCCATAGGCAATATCTAATGAGTGCTGAGTATTCCAGTCTGTGTACCTAGAAACTGCTTGCTGGTTTTGGGGTAGGCAACCGTTTAGTTCATGTGTGCGATTAGGATTTTGTTGCTCTCTGCTTGTCAGTTTGCTGCCGCCGCCGCACTTAACCCTTTTGCGCTGGCAAAACTTTGGTGACATTCTTATTATGCAATTTTCAAAAGTTGGCAAATGTTTCAAGCACTTTTTCGAACTTAACCCCAGAGTCGCGCGCATTGCCGGGTTTGTCGTTTGCTTCAAATTTAACTTGTCTTTTTTTTTATGAGTTTGAAATGCGAAGGATAAAAAACAAAAGTTTAAACAGTTTACAACTGCCCGGGCACTCCTACCGAACACCGCCACACACCCCCTAGCTGGCACTCTAAACAAGCAGTGCAATTTCCCTGGCGGCGCGGAATTTTGCTTACTTGGCTAGCTGTGCTGGCAGCTCATAGGGCTCCCTCCTCACCGCGGAACTGCTGGCAGTGACCAATGCTGCTGCTCTTTGGATTTGGTCTATTTGCTTGGGTGAGTTGGCTGCTGCTGCCAGCAGCCTGGATATGTTCCACTCGTAGAAATAAGAAATTTATGAGTGGGACATTAAACCCTTAGCGAGCAAAAATGCGACATTTGAATAAGTATTTATAATTGAAACCAACCAACCGGTAGCAAGGATAAAGGATACAAGTTCAAAAAGTGCGTATGTTTTGGTAATTACAAAGAAAACCTTTTGAACTTTGCGGAAACTGTTGCTTTTTGTTTTCGTAACTGATATATGCTTGCGCATATATAGAACGTAAAATAAATAGTAGCAAATCGTGACGTCAGCAAAATAGATGTGCTTGCATTAGCGGGTTTAGCCTCCTGTTGGCTTCTTGCGTTTAGTGTTTGGAATTGAGCTAAGCGGACTCTACATTTGCTTTGAGTACTAAACTTTGTTGATATTATATCTCAAAACATGACAACATGGGTCAATGATATGTGAAATGAGGTTTAATGTACTAGCAGGGCCTGCAGGTCTACACCCATCTTCAGCAGTTCTTGTTTACCACTGTTTTCCCAAAATAAGCTTTCAAAGTTATTCTTAGCCAGAAGCAAATTAAATTCAGCTCATGCAGAAATACTATTATTTTCATTGGATTCACTAGAATACCTTTCCCTCTGTGGTAATTACGGAATGCCAAACTTTCCTTGTAAAGAATCCCTTAAACTAGAATTTCCTTAAAAGCAATTTCATCATCATCATTCGGCTCTACAAACCGGGGTGAGTTTTTGGATTTCTTAACAATTCTTCTCTATTTGTCTCTGTTGTGAGCAAGGGCGCGCCAGTTGCTTGCTTTCATCTTCGGCATATCATCGTCAATATTGTCAATTAAGCGCTTTCTTGGTTGACCTCTGCTTCTTGTGGAGAGTGGTGTGTATCCCAGCACAAGCTTATGTGCTCTGTTCTGGTCCATTCGTAGGACATGACCTAACCATCTTAGCCTCTGGGATTTAAAGAATTTGACTACATCTTCGCCATGGTTTAAGCTCAACAATTCGTCATTGTTCCAAGGAATGTAGTTACCGAGTTCATTTATCTTTGGCCCAAACGTTTTTCGCAGTATTTTTCTTTCAAAGATTCTTAGGGATTCTTTGTCTGCTGCCCTCATGGTCCAAACTTCTGCGAATGCAATTCTTTCTTTATACAAGCAATGGTTGGTCTGACTCTCAATGTATGTAGCTGTGAGCAAAAATGGCTGCCGTTGCGCGGTCAGCAAATTTTGTCAACTCTCTCACATGTAACTGTCTGATTGTTGCTCTCACGCTCATTTTTGCTGCTGCCGACTGCACTTTTTATTTATATAAGGAAATGCTCGCTTGTATGAGATTTGTCTATCTCTAGCGAAAAACACTAAAAGTTTCCACTTATTTCGTGCTTCGGATTGTACATATTCCAATTCGTCTTCAAATACCTCAGGTATCCTTTAAATGGTATTAAGAAGTGCTAGTCCAAATTTTCCAAATTTTTTGGTTGTATTTTATTCTATATATATTCTAAAACCTAGAACGTGCCGTCATTATGAATTTGTTTTTGAAACAGCAAGGCCCCATGATGTCACCGGCCCATAACGCACACAAAGTATTCAATTTTCGGGATGTTTTAGTACAGGGTGGGTCATTTAAATTAAAAGCATTTGTTTCTGAAAAGAATGAGACACATTTTAATTGTTGACATTTCGCTAATCATTTATTTCGATTTAAGTATATATTTCGAAGCTACTTTTTGAATATGATAGCGCTCATTAAAGCGAAACCTTTGGTCTTAAGCGCATAATATTATCATTTTTTTTTGGCGTTTTCCATTGTTTTGACCAACTTATAGGTCGGTCTGGCTGCGATTTCGCGACGTATGCTGTCTTTAAATTGAGTTATGGTTCTTGATTTATCAGCTTATACCTTGGATTTTAATTACTGCCTCAAAAAAGTCTGCTGTCGGTTGATCTCGGTGGTTGGTCAAAAACGCTACCTTTAGCATTGCTCGATAACGCTTGCCATAGACGTTTGTCATTGCAACAATGTCGTCTTCGAAAAAATAGGCACCGATGAACATATGACCAAGGAGTCATCTGTATAGAGGCTGTTCTTCAATTAATTGAGGGTTTTTTTTTTTAGTGATATCGAACCGACAATTGTCATTATTTCCATTTTATGTGAAATCAGCTTTATGTGATAAGTTCAATTTTTCCCAAAAGTCGAGTTCGTTCTCAGCCGGTTTCTTGTGGTCCATTTGGCATAATTGAAATGACACGGATAGTCAGTTGGGTTTAGTTTTCAAACCCTTTGTATTTTGTACAGTAATATCTAAAAATCGAAACGAATTTTGGAACGATGCGTGGTCGGAGTGTTGCTCAACTCCTAGAAACGACGATAACACGATATTCGCAGCTGCTTCTCAACATTGGCTCTCACGGTCTCAATATTTTGCTGGGAGCGGTTTGTTCGTTGTAGGGATTACTAATATCTACAGAATTCACAAATTTCGCGTATAAAATCGACTTATAGTGTTATCACCGTGCGCACTTTTAGCTTTATTTTTTTTGCACGAAACGCACGTTTAGTTTTCACAATTGAGAAGTTATTTTGAAAAGCTGCAGAATTTCAGCGCGTTCCTTTGGTATAAACTGTTCCATGGTATAAATATTCTTGAAATGAAGCTTTCAATGCGATATGACATATGACAAAATATATGACAAACAGATATGACAGTCGATCTGTAAGTGCTGTCAAAAGTTATAGAGTCTCCCGTTGCTTTCACCTAGCCAACACTGTATCTTCTTCGTACAATTTAATAGTTCTTCGCATATTTGGCAAAGAAGTATCATTGCTCCTCAATCGAATGAAGAGAAGTTCTAATATACTTAAATTTAAAACCGCATTCTTGAGCAATGCTATTCGATTATACATTTTTACCAAAGATAATATATAAAGACGGCATGGAGTCAGTAAAATGCTGACTGGTATAAATTGTCTTGGAATGACGGCCTATCTGTTAAAGGTTTGCGTGTGACTGCCACTTTAAATGGCCCACCCTGTATAATGTATGTAATTTCAAAACGAAGTCGAATAGTTTTGCAGATGTTCTTTATATTCCATTTTTGTTTAAACTTTTAATCAGGATTTCCTAACTGAAATTTGTTTAATTATATTTTATTTTCGTTGTACTTTTTCGTATAAATCGGCTGTTGCCTAAAAACAACATTTACCGACTTTCAGAACAACATAAGTCAATCAACTAATTTGCTAATTAATCGAATGGCATGTTTATTGTTGTTGCAATAAAATCAATTATTGGCATGCTCTACATCTGAAGGTGATTATTAAATCAATCCAATTTGTGGTTCCAAACGTAGTTAGTGCATTTTGTGGTCTGCCATTAACTTTGATGAAGCTTTAATGAGGAGAATTAGCTTGGAATAGTAAATGAGTTGATGATGACGGTCCAAGTGCGAAGAACAGCCAAGTTGGTATACAAATTTTTCATCTTATGACCATCGAATGACAGTCTGTTAAGTTTTTAAAGCTTTTCTGTAATACTTATCAAATTTGCACTATTTTGCGCTTTTTTTCCTGAAACCACTGAGAGCGTTGCTTACTAAAAAGTCACTTTCTTTAAAAAGAAAAGTAGCATTCATATTTCATAACTTATCCAAGCAAAATCCAGCGTTTTTTTTCAATCCAAACCTCAAAACGTTTCCAGCTTTTTCTTCCAATTTTTTGCAAAATAGGTTTCCCCAAAAAACTCCATTTCGAGCAAATGAAGTCATTCATTTCGATACACAAAACTAATGTGAGCATAATAAGCGAAACCAAACAATCGATTTACCTCGATTGTCAGCATTTTCTACAACTTTTATTTTGTCCTTTCTGAGTCGCTTTTTAACTATTAACGGTTTGAGGGCCTAATCAGGACAATTCAATTAAGGGAATGTGGTTGTGTATTGACAAATGTTTGACATCGTTTTGTTAATTGACCTCAAATGAGTCGACTTACAAATCATTAATCACATTAGGTGAAGTTGGTTTGTTGATAAAATGTCGTCGAGATTATATCTAAATTGGCTTTTAGCAGCCTTTTTTTTGGAAGGGGGGCTTGATTATTTCTATATTTATATTGAGGAAACTGAGGAAATAGAAAATCATTTTTAAGAAACTTATTTTGGGAGCTTAATTGGAAACTGAATTCGTTTTAGTTAAGAAATTTTGGAGTACACTTTTGAAAAGTAAGGGACTTACTTTGTTATTAAGCTTTTCCATATTATTGTGATGGTTTTTCTATCTTAGAAGTAAACATTTTTTTCAAGTTTGTGAATATCTTATATGTTGTAGTGACTTCTTAAAGATTTTTAGCATATTTTTTATTAAATAAAGTGTGGTTTTTAAAGAGCTATAAATGCTTCAAATTAAAATTGAGCTCACACGACTCGTACAACTTGTAAAACTTTTCTGCAAAAGCGTCATAAGTGGAATTGCTTAAGTACTTCTAAACCAATCATTGCAAATCGTTGATTGATTGTATTTCAAAAGATAATTCTAAGTTAATTTCATGTAAACAAACCGATTATATATCAGCTTACTGTTCATATTTTGTACTCTAATCTGCGTATGCCCTTTTATTTTTATCTTAAGATACAAACTGATTTGGTAAATCAATATTGTAACCTGAAATATATATTGAGATTAAATAAATTGCCGAATTAAGTAGTCGGCTGCTTTTGGAATTCGAACTTCAATAGTTTTATTTGTGGCCAAATAGACTGATTTGTTCTATTTGATATAGTCAATCGATTTTAGTCAAACTTGGTAAAGTACCAGGCAGCAAAACTATAGAAAACATTAAAAATCTTCAGAGTAGCGAATTTGTTCGAAAATAAATGAAATACACTAATTTTGTGAAACATTTTTTTTTACCGATTTTCGCTATG
Organism: Chymomyza procnemis; assembly: GCA_035046065.1. Lineage (NCBI taxonomy): Eukaryota > Metazoa > Arthropoda > Insecta > Diptera > Drosophilidae > Chymomyza > Chymomyza procnemis. The sequence goes on along the minus strand of JAWNOJ010000021.1, from coordinate 37,123,123 downwards.
AGAGCTACATTATATAGTTTGCCGATTTTAATTAATTTTTGCACGTGAATTGATATCACTAAAGTACGACTATAGTCTGATTGTTTGAGGAAAATTGAAAAACAAACGAAATACAATAAATTTATCGCAAAACTGGAATCATTTGACCGACTTGCCCTTTAGGAGCTATGAAGTCTTCGCAAAGGAAGTCTGTATCTAAGATTTTCATTTATTGCGATATATAATATAAATAATGAACATTGTAATGCCTTCTTAATAATATTCTAAAAATGCCAAAATTACTTTCAACTTCTATATTCCGTTAGCAAAATCGTAATATTTTGATTAACTACTACAGAGTCATCGACGGCTATACGATTTTGAATAATGTTGAACGATAAAATGCGTCTATACTCATGTTTGATGAGCCTATGAGTTCCAAAGAAAATGCGATATACCGTACCAGTTCTAAAATAAATCCCCAGAGGTCTTGCTAGAGCAGACTTAATACTTTTGGTAGCATAATTAACAAGGCAATATACCAAGAATAAACAGTCAATAGTTCTATAGGATGCTACATAAAGGGTGTTTTTTTGTGCAAATAATTCTTTAGAATAACATGGTTTTTCTGTGTCTATAGTTGCATAGGAGCGAAATATGGCGAATTAAATTGCTTTATGATGATAAAGGCAATTTCTGAATTACGAAGTTGTCTCTTGGCAAAAGCTCTACTATGAGATAGACACGCGGATCTTAAAGCTTGTACCGCTCAATTTGCATTATGAGATATATCTCGAAAACGGTTGAATCGATTTTCTTGAAGTGGTAAGGTAGTCTGGGTTCGTACGAGCTACGCAATGTACATCATATCTCGAAAACGGCTGAATCGATTTGTTGATGTGTTGATGTAATCTACCCAATCTATATTATATTTCGAAAATGGTTACATCGATTTTCTTGAAATGTTAGGGTAGTCTGCTTTCGCATGAACTACGCAATCTACATCAAATCTTGAAAACGGTTGAGTCGATATTTTTGAAATTACATGGTATAGCAGTATTGATTCTCTTCCTTATCTAAATGATAAGGACGTCTGGGTTCGTGTGAACTACACTCGTGCAAAAATTCCAAATATAATATGCACAAGAAATACTGTGCTGCGTGACTTCTAAGTATCGAATCTTGTTCAACATTAAGATAATCAATTTATTGATAGACTTGCCGCATATGACGTGCTCGAACGGCTTTGATCAAAATTGTTTTCCTAAAAAATTGACATATATGAAATGAACAAACGTTACTTGTATCGCTTTGTTCACTAGATCTATATGAAATAGTTAACCAATGTCAACTAAATTTCTCACAGTCCTTGGGATATATGTAAAAGTCAACTGATTTCAAGTAAATTTAATCACTAATAATTTTCAGAGTACCGAAACTGATTATGATATAAGCAACAAATGAAATACAAGAGAATTTGTTGAAACTTTAATTTTGTGAACGATTTGTCTTGTGGACCGATGGGTGTTTTTTTAGAAACTTATTTTTGGAACACAATGTTACTTGTGTTGCTGTCGATTTTAACTTTAATTGTACTCTAACTTAATTTTTTTAATTCCGATTATTTTTTTTTAAGTCAAATAAGCAAGCTCTTAAAAACTTACCCTTTATTTTGTAAATCGTTGGATTTGGTTGCTTTATATGTGTTGAAATAAAACTGCTGCTGATTATTACAACATTTTTTTAAAACAATTTAATAAATAAAAAAGAAATTAGCTCATAGTGTATTTTTAATGGTCTGTAAAGCTCGATCGATTAAGCAAAACAAAGGATAATTGATTGAAAAGCGTCAGATTTGTTTGCGCATTTTTTTTATAATCTAAAGCTTAATACCTTTGTTTATAAATTTATTGTGAGCAACAAATTTTTATATAAATAACAAAGTTGCAAAAAATTTTCCAACTCTTCTGTCTGTAAGGATTAAAGAAAACATGCGAAAAAATTTCATTTTTTGCGTAGCCAGCAAAATGCGCATACAAAAAGATTTATTTTAGTTCTATTTTTTTGCTTCATTTTTTTTTATAAATATTTTAGCTTAAACATGTTTTTTTAATGAGAAAAAATTATGCATAATAATGTGTTGACATTTAAAAATAGTACCGAGCATGTTTTCATTTCTGGGAATTGGTGGTGGAAACGCACTCATTAGATCTTAATTTATTCCCACACACATTTTGCAACTGGTTTAACCTACACAAGTTGATGTAATATTTTTTATTTTTTTTTGTTTTTGCTCATCTCGAAACCCATTTTTAATGCGAGTTCCATGTGGCTGCTTAGTTTTCACTTTAAGCATTAAATAATTGAAAAGAGATGGCTTTAAGTTTTCAGCTTGATGGAAAATTAATATAATCCCCCAAATAGATTTGAAAGTTAAGTTCACTGCAAATTTTACGCAATTTTATGTTTTTTTTTGTTGAACTCATAAAAGTCTCAACTAACCAAAATATAAGCCTTAAGTAAGGCCGGTCCAACAAATATGCTTTATAACCCTGCAAGTAGAAATATATACTATATATGATATAAGGCGTAGATTAGATATTATGTGCGTCAGACATTGCTTATGGAAATGCGTAATGTTATTGTCATTAGGCTGGCCTAATGCTCGCCCCGCAGGGTGTCAGAATAAAAACACCTAAAGCATAGATATGTGTACTGGAACATATTATATATTTGTATGTTTGCCACATATGTGCTTAAGGAGGGCGGGCTAAAAAGTTGTTGAAATATTTTTAGCACAAAACTGCGTACAATTAAGGGACAAAGTTTTGCAATGCTGAAATAAATGAGTGTGTTTTTGGTGGGCGTCAAGAGATTTGCCAAGTTTGCGAAACTATAATAATCATAAATGTGTGGGATGTAAATCGCTGGCATTAGATTAAGTGGAGTTGGTGAAAAGTTAAATATTAGATGATTCGATAAGGTAATTTATTTGCTTTAGGTTTTGGTTGGAACTACTTGGCGTTTGCGTATTGAAAACTTTTGTTTAGTGCTGCAAAATAAACACCCTCTACACATAATGCTCTATTCTTATATTTTTATTATTCCATTTGGGAAGGCTTTCCATAGGACTCCGTTTTGTGCCGTCCGCCTAATGGTGTCCCACGACTCGCTGATCTGGGCTAGTCGTATAGTCTTTAAGTTGCATTTAGTCATTCTATTCGTCTGCTTCCTTGGGGGATCCTGTCTAGTCAGATGCGCACAAAGCTACATGGGTTCCTTCTATCCCTATCCAAGTCCATTTTCTCCACCAGATTTGAAGGTGAATAGACGACTCAGCTGTGGCGCTCTACAGTTTTGCATTTGATATGCTGTTTGGTCAGCGTATCCCGCCTATTATTCTCAGACATTTGTTGCAACTTTTTGTTCGTTATTTTCTTTGTGGTGAGCCATGTCTCACTACCATATAGTTTGAAGATACGAAGTTCCTCTTGCGGCTTCACTCTCTGCTTCTCCACATCTGGTGCTATCTCCTGCAGGCTGCAAAAGATTTTGCAAGCCAGCTCGAGACATCGTCATCCACTTCACCAAGGTAAGGCGGAAGTTGTTTACGAATTCGATTTCGTTGCCACTTATGGTGATGTTTCCCGGAGTGCTTGTAGCGCATTGCTTTTGTTTTGCTGATTGTATTTATCTTGAAACCAACTCTGCTGGCTATTCTGACGAGATCGTCAGTTTTATTCTGTATATTTGAAAATAATTTAAATAGGAGAATTGTGAAGTCTAGATGATCTTAAGTCTAAAGGATAAGCTTCAGACAACGCGGCTTATTCAACATGTACCGCATCTATTGTGAATTTGTGGTAGGGTTGGTGTCGCTTTGTCAGCCCTTTTCAAAATGTATTTGTCACTTTTCAAAAATATTGCTGAAAAAGCAGGCTTACATTACAGTAAAAACATCACTAAAATATCTGTCACTTTTTAAAAATATTGCTGCGAAGTCTTGTAGTACAACATTTGGAAATCTTCTGAAAAATATACCCCAAAGCAATGTTGTCTTTTAAAAAGTTAAGCAGCGCTTTGTATAGATTTCTTACCAAATATTGTACTATTGCTCAAGTATTCGTGGAATCCTTAATTATGTAAAAGTTTTTTAAAGTTTACCTACAAATAAGAACGAGCAGAGCCATAGTACGCAATTGTTACTGGTATTAAGTTGAGATTAGAGAGATATTCCAATATATAGTGCTACAACTAGAGTGTCAAAACTTTAGGGTTTTAGAAAGTCAAGTGTCATGTGAAGACTGACAGATATTTGTAGAAACCCTTGAAGTTTGAAAAGTTGTGTTAAAAAAGTGTCGAAATATTAAAAACTTTATCCCAAATCGGCAAGTGTTCTACAAAAAAAAAAGAATTAAGTTATATTAAAAACCTTTTTCAAAGTAGTGATTCTTCTTAAGGAAGCTATTTTTACCGCTTTGCATTAACCTATCATTGTATTTTCAAAAAACGCTTAATCTACTAAATCGAGAATATAAGTTTTTACCCGAGACACTGTCTCGCGTCCGCAAATAAAGACAAAATATTGCATCAACCATTCAAAGTACTTTTAAGATCTTAACCTATGCCTAAGCCTACCTTCACTTATAAATGGCCCGAAACTTTAAAAAAAAAACAGTCATCATGGTCATAAATCAAATACTGCTTGAGGTTTCGGAATCGTTTGAGGACTCCAAATGTCTTAAACTATTTCAGCCGAAAAATGTTAACGAATTCATATAAATAGTTACCCTAACTTCAACGCTCCAAAGGCGGTCATGGATATAATATCTGTTTTAATAGCTGTGCAAAGAGAACAGCGATCTACAGCAAATTGCCGAATCCTAACAGTGGTTCGGAATCGAAATTATGAAAATTATGTTTTAATTAATTAAATTTCTTCTTAATTTCAGAATTGTCTTGGAATTATTGTAAGCAAGGTGAGTAATTTATAAAAATATAGCTAAAATTAAAATTAATATTATGCCCAATAAGCTAAAACCCGATATTTCTTGAATATGACGAATCAACTTCTATCTATTATTTTATTTTTTCACTCAATAAATAAAAAACTTTTTGAATTTTCAATGTTCTGAGAATTTTCGAGTCGCGTAATTTTAATTATGCATTAAGGCCTATTGTATGTATTAAGGATATCAGAAAGTGTGAAAAGGTTTGAGTTTCAAATTGAGCGAATATCTTAAGCATTTATTTTTTAACATTTTTTTCAGTTTTATTTCTAACAAATCTTAAAATATGTGAAAAATAAAACACGCGATGACTTAAGTTTCGAAACAGTCAAAGCCCAAAAGCTTCACTTTATATCTTCTAATATATTTGCTGTACTGTTGGATCGGCTTGGAGATAAGCAGTGTTACTATTTAGTTCCTGCATTAATCATCTCAAATCGTGACATGTGCGAATTTTGATTACGATTATTTGCAACAACTTAATTTTACGTCAAAAATTGTTTTGAAAAAGTCTCGAAATCGGATAAACAAGGAACGCAAAGTATAAATGTATAGCATTTATTTGCTAGCTATATAAGTGCTAGGCAAACGAAATATTAAAGCAGGCCTGGAGAATACACTCGAACATGTTTTAGAGAATATTTCATTATACAACCACATTTGAACTGCAACGCTTCGTAATAGAAAACTAGAAAAAGCGACATAAATACAAAAAATCAACATTAAAATAAAAATTATTCACACGACAAAGATCACCCGAGAAGTCGGCGAAGTTAAAAATGTGTACCAAAACCACACAGTCGACGAAGAAAAAGATGGCAAAGACTGGGGTAACGACCGCTGAACCAAACAATGTGCCAGTTTTAAGCAAGAAGTCTCTGAAAAATGTCAAATCGCGTATAGATACTAGAACTCCAGCCTCCTTTGTAGAGCGCTTACGTTTGCGAGCCACGGACAATGGCCAAAAACCAGACCTTCAGACGGCCATAGGCGAATCAGTGCCAAATTTGGCAGCCAAATGCAACGTGGAGCCACATGGCAAGATAGGAGCGGTGGCTGGAAAAGGCAAACAGACTGTTACACGCAATCTAAAGCGAGCAAACGCAAAGGCAACTCCGGTTTTGTCGAAAACACCAGAGCGTCCAGCTGGATCAATTGGAATCTCCAAGCGTGGTAACAATATAAAAATAGCTGCAGTTGCGCCAGACCCCAATTTAAAATCATATATAAAAGTGCTGTATCGTTCTGGAAACAAGAATCAGCAAAAGGCTGCTGAGGATTCATCGCAATGGACTGCTCCCCATAAACCAACTAAAGTTGTCGTTTCGCGCCGCCAAGCAGCAGGAAAGGCACAGCCAGTCCCTCCAGTGTTTAAGTTAAGAACCAGTGGCTATAGGTTGCCAATTAAGCGTTTGCGCACCAATTAAGCCATTAAAATTTTAGTTTTTTGCCAGTTATATTCCAGTTATCTTACAATAAAACACTATACACTGTACACTAATTATCGAGTGTTTTTTTTTGGTCACGGAAATTATCTTTCGTTTCTTTTTGTCTGAATATTTTGAAATTCGAAAGCATATTCGATTGGAGTAAGACTTTTGGCCAGAAACATGCAACAATTAACTGGCGCCATCTAGCGATCATGGTCAATAGAGGCAAAGAAGGAATGTGTGCAGTCCAAGCTGAATGAATATCATTCACTTACAATCCGCCCTCGTTGCGTGGGTGTCTTGTATTGGTTGTTGCATGGAGATACCTGTCGTATACTTGATATACATTATTTTCTCTTTCACACTCTCGCTCGGCATTTTGACGTTGTTGTCAAAGTAACTTCAATTGAATGAATGAATGATAGAATGTTTCGACTCTCTGACTGACTGACTGACTGACTCATTGTTGGAGTGTTTTATGCGTCGTATTTATGTGGCATGTTTAGCTCCTTTGCTCCCAATGCTCCCATGTCCTTTGGTCTTATTTAAAAGCATAATTTTTGTACTGTTTATGGCGCATATTTATTTTATTTGCTTGCTGTCCTTATTTTTATTTCGTTATACATTTTTGTGTGTTTCGTTTTTTGTTTTTGTTTTTGTTCTTTCCTTTTCTTTATTTTATTTATTTGTTTTTTGTACAAAGGTAGCAGTCGAGTGGGAGTGAGGGGAATGGAACACTCAGCTGTGTTGTCAATTAAGTTAATTAATGCGTCGAATAAGCTGACGCTTAAGCGCTGCGACTACAAAATGCCAACGCAACAGCAACAACAACAAAGCATAGACATTGACATAGGCGACGCCATTTTGTTGTCCTAGCAGCTGTTGTTGTAGTTGTCCTTGTTGTTGTTGTCACCAACTTGTACATTGCCCTTCATCGAGTCAATCACAAAAGAGCGACCAAAATAATTTTGACGCGTATGCTCCTTTTTTTTTTGGTTTTTTTTTTTCGTTCTTCTCTACCAAATACTCTGCTGTACCCATAGGTTCAAGGGTATTATGGATTTCAACCCAAATTTTAACAACTTTTGAAAGTTTGTTGCTTTGTATTGACATCTGAACCCAATTTTGGGCGTAGCAACATATTTTGGGGCTAAAAAAATAAAGTGAACTGTTGCAGATTTAAAGCTTAAAAGTCGTTATGCGAAATTCACGATATTATGCTGGCTTTATTTTGGTGTTAAAATTATAAAACAAATAAGAATTTCGTAGAGATGCAAATATTGCCTTTTGTTTAAATATTTAAAAAAATTAATAAACAATATATTTACTTATTTAAGCAGCGATGGATCTCGGCATGGTAGTAGTAGCGTAAATTCCGTCGTTCATTCTTCTCTGCAGCACTTGTGCATTTGCCTAGCACTAGCAAAGCTAGCAAATAAATATACGCTTTTTATCTAGAGGAATCTCAATCAATTAAATTTACCATCATTCGGATTCGGCTTTAGAAATATACCTCGAACCAAAGCAATTTTATGAGAAAATCTAATTTTAGGGAATTTTTCACTTCTATATTTTGGTATCGCTAACACAGATTGCTTTGGCAGACGGCAGCAATCTTTGCTCTATAAGAGCTTCAAAGGCATCAAGAATTATTTGAAAAAAATGATACAAAATGGTAGTGCTAGAGGACAAACATAATGAGGTTAGTCTGGATGGCATGATTAAAGAAACTTTGTTAAGAAGTGCATTTGAGTCTATTAGTCCGAGTAAGTGCTTCAGCAGAACTAATACCCCGTGGCAACTACGATCGTATAGGGAAGGGGAATAGGACAGCTAGACCCCAATTTAAGCCCCTTTAGTGCTGCTAAGGAGAGCTTCAAACGTAGAAGCTATATTCTAGAATTTATCGGACGAGGGAAACATACACCATTTCTTCTTAAAAAATTCAAAATCGCACTTTATAGTTTTGTAAATGGGAACACTTTTGGATAAACTTTACTAATTGCAAAATGTATTCAATCTTTAATAAAAAATAGAAAAAAATTGTTGATTAATAGTTTTCTTAAAAAATTTACTTTTTTTTATATGGTACAACATATCTTAAAAAAAAATTTAAGACTTAAAGATGTTTATAGAAAATAATTTTGTAAAATCAAAATTAAGCCAAAGAGCATTTTTTTTAGGCTTTAATCTTTGAAGTATAATTTTGGAGAAAATCTACGTAACGAATAAATTTAAAAAATATTTTAATACAAGTTTTAAAATACGAAAAACAGGAAATAAGTCAAAAAATTTAAGTTAGTATGTAAAGTTATTTATAAAGTTTTTAATTCCAAATCCAATTAAGCTTTGGCAGATTTACTTAAATAAAGTCATAAGACAATCATTTTTAAGTTTCCCGAAATAAAAACGGCATTGATACGATTAACATATTCAAAAAGTATTTAATTATAAATTTAAAAACGAAAAATTGTAAATATATATATTTATAAAACATTTTTCTAAAATATCTATTTTAATTCCGATATTTTCAATATACAGAAATATTTTAATTTTAATTTTTTACAATCGAAGATTCGTTAATAGGTAATTGTTTTTAAGCTTTAAATTATTATAATAAGAAAACGCATTAGTTTCAGTGGGAAGCAACTTTTTTGTTTATCAATTAATAAATGTTTGTTGTACTATTTGTTTATATAAAATATAAAGACTTCATACTTAATTTGTTTTATATATATTTTTTAAGTTTCTTTGCAAACAATTTTGCCTTGAAAGCTAACTACAGCAGTTTAAAATTTTTTGTTTTTTAATTAACAAAAAAATTGTTTGTCTTTTGTTTTGTGTTTTTTTTATAAAACAACTCGAAAGCGAATGTTTCTTGTTTTATGTTACAAAATTTGTTTACCAACATTATTTTCTACGGAAACTGTAGCATTTATTTATTAAGCCCAACAAATTTTTAAACTAAATACCATTTAAAAATGTTTGTCTTCAAGTTTGAATAAGATTATTTTTTATGTTATGAATTTTAAATTAATTAATCTGAGCATTTTTTAAGTAAGTAAATAAACTTTCTCAAACAACCTAACAGGATATAATATTTTGCAATTTATTTGTAATTAAATAAACTTTATTTGTTTAAATTTTATGCAATTTTCTTAAATAAAATTTAAAAATTTATATGTCTCACCAAAAAATAAATTATTTGTTTAAAAAAAAAATTATTCATCAAAGCTTTTTTGTGCCATATTTTGAATCAATTATCTTAAATATAATTTATTCTATTAAAATAAATAAATTTTATTGATTTGATAAATCTTTTTTTTACTTAAGTTTAATTTATGAAAATTTTTAATTTGATCTACTTAAGAAAAAAACAGAGGATCATTCTATATTTATATTGGAACAATGGCTGCTTAGGTATAAAGCAAAATTTAAATTAATATTTAATTGAATAATATTTATTATTAATAATATTTATTATTTATTTTAAATATAATATACGCTGTATTATATATAACAATTTATTTGACATCGGTTATGTTTTATATATAAGTTATATTTGAAACATAATGGTTGGACAAAAGTTAAATATTTCTGAAAAAAAGAACAAAACAGGCAGGAATACGAAAAATTAAATATAAAAAATCGAGAGAAAATGTTAATTGTGAAAAAGTAAAATGTAAAAAAAAGACGATTGGAGAATTCAGAGAAAAAACAACAAATTATAGAGTTAAACCATTAAAGGGGAACAAAGAGACAAAAGGAGGAATTCGTAAAAAAATATATAATCCAAAAAGGTGAAGTTTATGTTTGGGCTCTATGATGCAGAAAAAAAGGAGAATATTTGGGTATAAGGAACACAAAGAAAAAGTGTCAATATAGTAACGCTTTACTTTCAAAAATTAAATGCAGCGACAGAAGATTGTGAAGCGATCGTAGAAGGGATGGGATTTGGTAAGTGAAGCCAGCATGAAGCGAAGTGTCCTGGTTTTCTATCAAAATTAAATTATAAAAGCAGTATTTTTTTACGTTTAATTCATGAAAGTTTTTAATTTTCACTTTTTCAGATATGGTTGTCTATATATATTTTGTAACAAAGTCTGCCCACAAAGTCTGTTCCTTAAATTCGTTACTATAAATATCCAAAATCAAAATAAGTTGAGATATTTCAAACGCCTAAGAATTTTAAAAAGTCTTCTGCATTTTTTAATTTTGAATTTGAGAATTCTGAGGTGATATAACTATTCAAGCAAGTAGTTCAAGTTAGAGTATTTGCAAGTTCATAACTGCCAAGCGTAAGCATATTTTACTTGCTTTCATTAATTTTGTTGGGGATTTTGAGGCTTATAAACTTTAAATATTAGCATCATTTGGCCCAAAAAAAAAAAACAAAAAACAACGCTAACAAAAAAAAAGTTACCAAAATACACAGAAAAATACAAACAAAGCTAACAAAGTACAAATTGCACAGGTGCGTATACGTAATGCATAGACAAAGTCTGTATATATATAAACATTCCCATTCCTATATATACATTCCTATAGCTATTTATACATTCCTCTATATATATTTCTACATATATGTAAATAAAATTCAAGTGTCTGTCTGTCTGTCTGCCTGTTTGCAACTGAAACGATTTCTGTGGGATAGGCCCGACAAAGCCAACAAGTTAAATTTGTAGATTATATAAGGCGCCTATTTTCAGAAATGTAAATGGCAGGTTTTTTTTCGATTTGAAGTCTTTGTTAAATCCAAAAAGCTTAAAGTCGTCAGATTTGAATTTTCATTTTTTTTGCTAGAGGGCGCCACGCGCATTTAATATTACTTTTATGATTTTCTAGCTGCTTGCTATAATATTAAGTAATCTTAAAAATAAACTCAAAACGAAGAAATTTCTCTTTTGTTTGAATTATTTTGAAAAATTGAATTGCGGATATAAGTTGGGGATTTCGCTTTTAATAGCTGCTCAAAGTTTACATACAGTTTGTAGCCATATCCAAACGGCGGTGTCTTTAATTGATATAGATTCACTTAAGCAAAAAGCATTTATTTGCTAGCTATGTTAGTGCTAGGCAAACGAAATATTAAAGCAGGCCTGGAGAATACACTCGAACATGTTTTAGAGAATATTTCATTATACAACCACATTTGAACTGCAACGCTTCGTAATAGAAAACTAGAAAAAGCGACATAAATACAAAAAATCAACATTAAAATCAAAATTATTCACACGACAAAGATCACCCGAGAAGTCGGCGAAGTTAAAAATGTGTACCAAAACCACACAGCCGACGAAGAAAAAGATGGCAAAGACTGGGGTAACGACCGCTGAACCAATCAATGTTCCAGTTTTAAACAAGAAGTCTCTGAAAAATGTCAAATCGCGTATAGATACTAGAACTCCAGCCTCCTTTGTAGAGCGCTTACGTCTGCGAGCCACGGACAATGGCCAAAAACCAGACCTTCAGACGGCCATAGGCGATTCAGTGCCAAATTTGGCAGCCAAATGCAACGTGGAGCCACATGGCAAGATAGGAGCGGTGGCTGGAAAAGGCAAACAAACTGTTACTCGCAATCTAAAGCGAGCAAACGCAAAGGCAACTCCGGTTTTGTCGAAAACACCAGAGCGTCCAGCTGGATCAATTGGAATCTCCAAGCGTGGTAACAATATAAAAATAGCTGCAGTTGCGCCAGACCCCAATTTAAAATCTTATATAAAAGTGCTGTATCGTTCTGGAAACAAGAATCAGCAAAAGGCTGCTGAGGATTCCTCGCAATGGACTGCTCCCCATAAACCAACTAAAGTTGTCGTTTCGCGCCGCCAAGCAGCAGGAAAGGCACAACCAGTCCCTCCAGTGTTTAAGTTAAGAACCAGTGGCTATAGGTTGCCAATTAAGCGTTTGCGCACCAATTAAGCCATTAAAATTTTAGTTTTCTGCCAGTTATATTCCAGTTATCTTACAATAAAACACTATACACTGTACACTAATTATCGAGTGTTTTTTTTTTGGTCACGGAAATTATTTTTCGTTTCTTTTTGTCTGAATATTTTGAAATTCAAAAGCATATTCGATTGGAGTAAGACTTTTGTCCAGAAACATGCAACAACTAGCTGGCGCCATCTAGCGATCATGCTCGATAGAAGCAAAAAAGAAGGAATGTTTGCAGTCCAAGCTGAATGAATATCATTCACTGTGCACTACAATTGCATTCAACAATGACTGTAAAGATGCACGAATCTGGAACCGGAACGGGTCGTCTATTATAGGATAACTCTGGGAACTAGTAGAGCGGCAAATCTTTGTATTGCATTAGAACAAATGGGAACCGGTATGCTAAGATCAGACTGGTAATATCGGAACAAAATGTTATATTAAAATAAAACTCTCTTTGATTAGTTTTGTATTATATTTTTCTCGTTCTAATTTAATATTTCGTAAATATTAGTATTGTATTACTTGGGAGCTTCGCTAGCTGCCCGTTGCGCTCATCAGCCCCCACCTCACCTACGATCCTACGTAGGTAGGATTCCTCTTTTTGTCAATTTGTTCGTCAAGTGATTTTTGTACAAATTTTCTGCTCGAATATTTTCTTTTATATTTAATATTTTAATTTTTTATTCGAAATTTTTCTTTAATATATATTTAATATTTAACGTATTTTTACCCATTATATTTCAAGTATATCTTATGTATAGAACGTGACCGACGTAAAAGCCCCTTTTTTTGTAATAGATGTATTTTAACTGATCAACTGAACTTAGTTGTGCGCCTAATTTACTTATAAATAAATAAGAACAAAATCGCGCTATATCCGCCGCCTGAAATTTTTCTGTTTCAAAATACGGAACAATCTTATGTTGCTCTTTATCTGAGGACGATGGTCTTGCTGGTTTTGAAAATGTTCCATAATATGTCCAGTTGTGAACAAACATAAAATCGGATATAGTTGTTGACTCATATAAGATGTAGGCATTGAATGCTCTTATCTCTAATCCGCAGAAAAACATTTTTCTCCACCATCATGTAGATTTTCTCATAAAACAATGTTCAATATATTATCATAATTCCATCTTCAAATTGTTGTATGTGATAACTTTTGGTATGATAATATTGACGGTTCTTTCTCCTTTTCTCCTTTTAATAAATTTAAAATAGTTTTCATACCTGAGGCATCGAAAGTTTATCGATTGACAGCAGACATACGGCCGCAAAGCGTGATTATATAACTTTTTATTAAAAATGTAAAGCTAGGTATTGTTTTCTGCAAATAAATTGGGAAGCTTATTGATGTCGGATTCACTTTACACGGTTTTTACTTATAAACAAAAATGTGCTGCGATTCACGCGGTTTGGTCAGGAACGTATCTACCGCGTAAACCGAGATACAGAAATATAATTGCTTATATATTATATATCTAACTTGTGTTACAAATGTAACGCCAAGCCAAATCCTATAGGTTTACAATTTAGAAATAAATTATGAACTTCTCAAAACTACATGAGAGTAATTAAAATATAGAAAACAACCTATTTAGCCTGATATTCTTAATAATTATTAAAGATTAATTACCAAAATGAATCCAAAATTTTTGTGTACTATGCATACTTTTGCATCTAAAGTTTTATGTTTTTTTCCTTTATTCCACTTGGGAACTTTGGGCCTCTACGAAGGCCTTCCATCGAACTCTGTCCTGTGCCGTCTGCTTAGCGGTGTCCCACGACGCGCTGATCTGTGCGGGTTCGCATCCAAGTTATTTATGGTCCCACTGTGCGTCTGCTTCCTTGTGGGTTCCAGTCTAGTGACATTCGCACAATGCTGCTTGGGTTGTTTGTGAGAGCATGCCCTATCAAAGTCTATGTTCTCTTTTAATTTGGGGGCAAATAGGAGACTCAGCTGTGGCGCTCTACAGCTCTGCATTTGATATTCTGTTTGGCCGGAATATTCCGCATATTATTCTCAGGCATTTGTTGCGGAAAACCTGCGGATTTTGTGCTATTATTTGGTGATGAGCCAAGACCTATTTCCATATAGATCGATTGAAGTTATGGAGTTACGTCTTGCGGCTTATGTGTCTGCCCCATATGTAGTGCAATCTTCTGCATGCTGCAAAAGATTTCGCAAGCCGACTGGAGACATCATCGTCTCCACCAAGGTGAGGCGGAAGTTGTCTGCGAATTCGATTTCGTTACCACATCTGGTGATGTTTTCCGGAGTGCTAGTATTGCTTTTGCTTCGGCTGCATTAATCTCGAGACCTATTCTGACGAGGTCGATGAGCGATCAGATATATGTTGTGCATTTAAAGTATTACTTCCCTTTTTATTTCCGAACTGCACTACTTTTGCATTTCATTCTTGCTATTTTCATATTTTTATACAATTTCCAATCGTAATAAAATAACAAATATATGCAAAATGTTGCGCCCCCTCATGCTAGCCAGTTTCAGCTGAAAACAATATTCGAATATGGTAAATATCTCTAAAGTTGCGCCCAACGTCTTGGACGACTCACTGCTCTTTGGGGCCTTTGCTTCCTGGGCTCTGGCAAATAATAAAATGTCAATAAACCAGAATGCATTGGCACTCAAAGGGTTGGCTGCTGGCCCTAGGTATAGGAAACAAGAACAAAAAAAAAAAAAATGGCGTAGGATGTCCTGCGCGTGACTCTATTGCCATTGTTTTCGCGCTTGTCAGTTACTTTGGCATTTTATGTCCCTGCAAATATT
The DNA here is from genome assembly GCA_035046065.1 of Chymomyza procnemis. NCBI lineage: Eukaryota > Metazoa > Arthropoda > Insecta > Diptera > Drosophilidae > Chymomyza > Chymomyza procnemis. The sequence goes on along the minus strand of JAWNOJ010000021.1, from coordinate 37,107,974 downwards.
TAAATTATATTGGCAAAAATGGCGCCTGCAAAACTTTTCCTACGCGCATTGCTGTAATTTTTGCGGCCCTTCGTTGTGTAGGAACATTTTTTGCATAAATTTTTAGGTGACATTTCATTATGTTTTGGGGGACTTATTGCCTAAATCCGTTTAGGACGTTACACAGCAGTGTTACCTTTTCGAAATAAAATTGCTTTTATTTTTTTGTGTGAATTTAATCGGTAAGCTTTTTAAAATTAAGCTTCTTTGTATTAATAGAACTTGAAATATTTGTTGGCTAAAATGAAATAAGTGCTTCAGTTTGGGTAGAGATATTAAGCTAGATGGCGCCAGCAAAAATTAATACCTAGCGTTTAGCTTGGTTTTCCTAAACAGCGCCTGGACGCTACCACGAATGTAAATTGACATGTTGTGATGGGTATTCATCTGTTCTGTTTTTTTGCAACAACTTTGACAGCTTCTAGATGTACCTCTGCTTATGGGCCTGGCTTTGAATTTTTGTCAATTTTTTGCTATCTATAGCTACTTCTGTCTGAGCCGCAAATGCATAGCATCGAGAATTAATATTCTGCCTTTTATACAATTTCGGGTAGACGTTGACTTTGTATTTTATTTGGGGATTTTGCCGCATTATGTGTGATATCTATATGAAAATCAATATATTTAGCAGTAAAATATTGTAGATGAATATCAATTGAGGGCAAACATGTTTATTTGCGTTAAAATGCTTAAAGTAAGCTACTTATATTGAGTTACTGTGCGTTTTAACGAGGGCAGCTTGAATAGTGCTTGAACTGAGAGAAAATGCTACCAAGGTTTTGGCAAGCGGAATTTCTACAAAAGAGAGTGTTTTTTTGCAGTAATTCTATGTTGACTTGTTTAAGGACCGAAAGCTCGGAGATTCGATTCCCTGCAGCAGTACTGTTGCTTTTGTCTAGCACTGGCATTGCTAGCAAATGCATAGGCGCTATATAACTAGGGTAATCACTGCCCCTCGAATTCGGCTATAAACTGTAGGTTCCCGGTTTCTAAGCTACCTACTACTACATCCACTTTGGAACGATTACAGCATAATCAAGGGAAATAAATTGAAATTTTTAAATTGTGTTAATATTTCATTCATATTCGATTTGGGACTCGGAAATCGCGAATCCGCAATTGTTTAGTGTTCTTATTTTTTGGCGAAATAAAAAAATATTGATTTTATATTCATATTATATTTTTTTAAGAAAAATGCCATGCAAGTTGTGAGAAAATTTATAGCCATTTCATATAATATATTTCCAAAAATATTTGATTTCAACCGCTGGAAATACTTGTAAGTTATGCAATTTTCAGCCAATTAAAAAAGTGAAAGGTAAACCAAATCGATTTATTTTATTCGTTTTGCATTTGCATGCTTCGAAATATAATCGTTTCGCGTGAAACTTTTAAATATATTCCCTCGGTTCGTTATAATGCTGCTTGCAGCAAATTATGCGCCAATTCAATAAAATAAAGGGTGATTTTTCAAGATCTTGCTCATTACATTTTCTAAGCAAAAAAATGCAGAATAATGTGTGAAATTTTGATTTGCTTCGATAAAACAATATATTGAATTTAATGTTTAGCGCTAATTTTATGAAAATCTTGGCAACGGGTATGCTATAAGTAGTCTTCAAAGTCCACAAACCCTTCAACATATAGGCAGATATTTTAAAAATCGATTCTGCATTGACCTGCATCATTCTTTTCAGGCTTTTCAGATGGCCTTCACATGATCCCAAAAAAATGTCTAACGATACTTAATAACATGCTTTAGGGGGCCAGTTGACCAGCCCAAAACGTAAAAGCTCGTTATTAGATCAGAGTTTTGTATGCTATATGGTTTGGGGACCCATGATGTCCAAACCATATTGAAGCCAAGTTAAGATATTCCATTTTGTGAAAAATCAAATATTTCAAAGCAACGTTGGGCAACACTCCCAATTCACAATAACGTTCTGGCTCATCAGAGCTTTTGCAGGAATAAGACCCAATTATTATAAGACCCAAATATTGAGTATTTTCGCGATGCATTGGTAGCGTTCTTTCCAGCAGCAGTGAGTTTTGCTTAACTTAGCTTTGTCTTACTTATTTGAGAAATAGCACTTGCTTTACCAAACATGTATGTTGATAATAAACATTTTTAATTTTAGAAATCGTTGAAATATTTTAATTATAGACCAAACTGAACGTTTGTGACAGTAACAAAAGCCACAAAGCCACCGCAAGAGCTTTTAAAATCACTGTAACCCAAAAACTATGGTTACTAAAAAATCACCCATTTTCACATAAAAAGCCTGAGGTGATGAGAATGCTACTATATCATTTATGCATGTGGTATTTTTATAAAGCTATTTTAATATTTAATTAAAAATAAACTACAAAGCTATGTTGGCTCCGTCCACACTGAGCTGTTTAGCTTCAAACAAACATTATTTAACTTTCGCAATAATCAAGATGACTCATAAAATGTTCATACCAAAAGGAATTTTGTGTCATAAAATTTGTTGGACTGGCCTTGTACATTTTCGATTTTATCCGAATTCAATAAATGTTGTCAACAATCTTTTGGTTCTGGTAACTGTTCGGTGGGTCGGTTTAGGGGGTGCCGCGCTGTAATAAAGACCGCTTGGAGTCAACATAAACATTGTGCAACTTCCTTTGTCTGTAAAATTGCAAACAATGTTTGCTAACTTTAAAAAACTTTACAAAAGCCTTAAACTTTTTAGCCCGCCCTCGTGTTTAAAGCTTAAGCTTCAGCTTAGGACAGCTCGGGTGTTTTCTTTTTTTTTTTTTTTGGGTAGCCATGCCCATGTCAAGCAAAAGGCTTATGAAGCCCCTCATGCAAAACTTCAAATCAATGCCTGACCACAAACGCACAACCCTTGGTACAAGCTTTACTACGGCTTATAGGCAACTTGATTAATTCCCAACTTTATCTTAATATATTATATTATATTATGTTTTTTTTTTCTCTACTGATGGACATCATTTTCATCTTCGTCAAACACACTGCAGGTTGGCATAAATTGTATTATATTTTACTTGTGTGAACGAACTACTTAGGCTACCCAACTACATTCGCACCCTCAAGCAGCTGAGCGGCCTATCTTTTGCTTGGGGAGGGGTTCAGCTCTCAATATTTTCAATCCGATAAAAATGAAAATATTAAACGTGCAACCAACCGACACAGAGCCCACTCCAACTCAAGTCTGCCCCATAAACACATTCGCACTCCGCTGTGAAAATATCAAATTTCCATGCCAACACACAGTCGGAGCCAGTGAAGCATTGACAGCGCAACAAACATTTCCAAGAGTGAGAAAAACCAAAGAAAACCAAAAGAAAAAATTCGAAGAATAAACCAAGTTGCAAATAAAAACACAATAGCCGAAAAAAAGAGATATTTTATTTCACCATTAATCGTAAAAATTGCGCATTTTATTGCTTTCAGTAAAGTTTTTCGTTTTTTTGGCAAAAATTATCGAAGTGTGTTGTCGGAGTTCAGATAAGATCGAGAACATGTGGCTGGCTGAGCGACTACGTGGGATAGCAATCAGTCGCCTATTGGCAGGCATTGATTTTGTGTTTCACTGTTTTTGCATTGGATTTACTTTTGTTTTTTTTTTGTCTTTCGCCGAATTTATTTATTCTTCGTTTGGTTTTGCTTTTGTTTGTGTTCGAAATAAGCAAATATTTTGAGCGAAATATCCATTAATCATATAATGTTGTGATGTATTAGCCAAGCACCGGAAAATTTTGTTTGGCTTAATTCCAATCACAGTTTTTGCAGCGGTTTGAGCAGATGTAGCGCCCACTCAAAACGTGACATAATCGTTCAACGATATGTGAAATGGGCTTTTATGTACTAGGCGTCTAGCAGTCCGCCAGGACTATCAATCTTCAGCAGTTCTCGATTACACAATTTTAGTTCGTCCCAATACAGCGAAACACTTTTGTTGAAAATACAAATTATGCAGAAAAATCACTATTTGCATTGAATGCACGAGGGGAATATGTCTGCCCATGTTTTTGCGGTTTTTTGACAAGTTTTTTTTGTATAGAAACTCTTAAACTAGAAATCCCATAAAGAAAAGCGATTTAAGTTGAAGTACTGTGAGAATATGCGATATTATGCAAGACATTTGATTTGATAACTTAGTTGCGATTCCGTAAAATGCTGCAAGACCAAGTGACCAAAGTCCCGTATATTATGATAGTACCAGCTGGAGAAGACTCATGAAGCACAAGTGCTAAGCTTGCTTTTATAAGCAATAAAATAAATTTTGTCATTTATGCATAAAGTCGCAACTATTTCTAGAGGAAACCTATTAGTCCCTAGTCCTACTTGCAGCAATTTCAAAGTGGTTGCGGAGTACTTTGGCATACCCTGCACTCCTACTCTGCCAAAGAATCAGTATATTACTTAAGTACTACTAAGCCAAAACGAGAAACGATTTTTTTACCGATTTGCTCAATTTGATATAGTTAATCTTATGTAAGGGAATCGGTATAGCACTGTATAATACGAAAACACCCTCAGATTTGGGAATTTGATTGTAAAATATTTGAAAGCAACTGAATTACAACAAATTGTTTGATTTGAAATTAATTTTGCGATGGAACAACTAAGTGTGCTATCATATAGATCACCTATTTTGATCGAATTTGACGCTGTTGCTGGGAATGCTAAAATATTGTCTGAAACCGGTTTTTTTTGGGTTACAAAACAAACGAAATACAACAAATTTAATGCAAAACTCCAATATTTTTGGCGAATCGTCCTATGGGGCTTAGTCAAACTGAATTAATACTGAAAATCTACGGAGTAAAATCGATAAAATAAAATGAGTTTCGTAAAAATAAGAACAAAACGTTTTTTACCCGATTTGCCTCATGCGTCATTTCGATCAAAATCGACGTGCTGAATTTAGTTTGGATAGCGCTGATATAGCTGATATAGAATCAGTACATTGCTGCATCACTCCTAAGCCAACAACAAACCGTTTTTTATTTTTAACGGTCTTAGTACCATTTTCCCAAGTAAATCTTTATTAATTCCGTAAACGACTATAATCTATAGGTCCCGAACTCTTCTGCAAACTGTCAATAAAAAAATCTCCATGTTTCGTTTTTGGAGCGTTGACAGAATGGTCAAGGGAAATAAGTTTATTTATCTATTTTATTTTATAATAAATCGAATTAGTTTTCAAAATCTTTCAGCTTTTTAGTAAAAATACAAGTATGAACAATTGATTTTGAACGAAAAATTGACTATAGTTCAAAGAATTATGATCCTAGGGTGTATTACCGATTTTTTAAGCGCTTAGAGCAGAGGTGAGCTGACCCTTAATATGTATAGTTGAGGTGGCAAGATGCTGCCAAAGCGCCGTCAGCATATGCACAGTGTAGAGTTTGTCAATTCTCTCATATATTATATATTTGCTTGAGTGTCGCTCTCGCGCTCATTTGCGCTCTCGCTGACTGCACTGCTTGCTCATACAAAGAAATGCTTGCTTGTGTGCATTTCGCTCATAGCTGCCCTTGGGCAGATTTAATACATTTGTCATGCGTTAATGATTGTTTGTTTCAGTTTTTCGAAAAACTATTTGTCTTTAAATCTAAAGATTTTTTATTGTTCCAGAGCGAAGCCGTTAACTAAGTGGAAAAAACCGGCTCTACCGGGCGTGGTGGCAGTGTTCTTGCTGATGTAAAAGTATACTTAGAATCTCATTTGTTCTCTCTTTATTTTCCTACAGACATTAAGCTTATCGCTGTAAAAAATATTTTCAATTAATCCATAATTAATTTATCTGTCCCGACTTATGTGTGTAAATAAAGAATTTCGATGCCAATCGTATAATGTCTGACCTTCACAGATTATTGTCTTAGATGACTTTTACCTACCCACTCTATCTTGGCTTACTTTTATCGGCTCTAACTTTTTTTCCTTCTATCCATCATGAGTTTGTTTCGAGACTAATTGGTATATCTATTAAGCAAAAAAATAATATTCATTATTGTTTAAATACTCGTAGTTAGCTTGATATAGTTTTCTTCAACGAAAAATTCCGTGTTGAAATTTTGCGTCATTGTCCGCACTCGTTGCCCGAGGATCCGTAACAACCGACCTTACAAATATCTCTAACAATTTTTTATCACTTACGTAATTATCGGTATCGCTGATTTTGTAGATTGAATTTTATAGGTCTAAATGAACTTTTATCTCCGGTTAACTGACCCTCTTCGCTGGCAGCAGATGAGAGACTTTTAAGGGTCAATTTTCAAATTCTATCGAATTTTTTAGAGTACATTTGATCTCTTTGTATCGTATCATATTCCGAGTCTAATTGTAAAAAGACCTTCTAGTAACGGTGATATAGCCAAATAAATAATAAGGGTCAGTGTATTTCCAAAGAACTTAATTTTCTCATGTCTTGGGATTTTCAGCGTTTTTGGAAATCGCTTGAAATCTTTCGATACAATGAGTGTATGATGCATGAGTCTATGCAGTTGCCAAAGTTCCTAGCGCCTTCTCGATAGAATAGTGATTAGTAACCCCTTGGTTCGAGGGAATATTTCAATCTTAATCTGTCCTTAATATGCCTCAGAATGTGTTGACCTATATTCTTCATTTAATATTGTATTTCTCTCAACATTTCAAGTACAAAATGTAAGAAAATTCCTCGCAACGTATTTATAGTTTCCTTAACTGAACAAGTTTTCTACCAAATTGATTTCCTTAATAGATTTCAACTCCCACAGCGCTTTAATAATTTTTGCCTGAAAAACGCAACAGTTTCGACATTTATTTAAAAAAAAAACCCCAATACACTCCCTTAAAGGAAAATAACCCTAAATAAATTTGAACACACAGCTGCTTTGGGTTTTTCGGTAAGACAGCGTTGATGGAAATAAACCGGCACCTGCCCCACCCCCACCACAGTTCAGCAAGGATGCTAGGCATAAAACCTACAGCCCACGTCCTCCCAAAACGAAAATACCCCCACCCATGTCGTTTTCCAACCACAATTATTACTCATTTAAGACATTTGTTTGGCATTTCTTGTTGGCTTTGTTGGAGCCGTCGTTTTTGGCGTTTACTTTATGGCCACCTTTTGTTATTATTCCTTCGCCTGCAAAATGAGCAGAGAAAACCACAACAAAAAAAATGGACGAAATGTAGACGAAAAAAAAAAATAAAGAAAAGTATTGAAAACTCTAATTGGAAGACACGACTGTGGCATACACTGCAATAGTCAACGTTTTGCTGATGAGGCTGAGATGGGAAGTAATGAGAATCTAATAAAATTTCGTAGGGGAATTTCACAGCAACATCGCTGACTTAAGTGCTGTAGGATATGTGAAGACTGACTACGGAGAAACTGTTGATGATTCCGTAATAATTCGAAACTGTGGCCGCTTTGTAGAGTTCTGAAGGTCTTAGAGCTATTTCGTAAGTAAAGAAAAAATCTAACAAGAACTTTTAGTTTAAAGTAGCTCTATGGGTAATATTTTTGGTCAGGAATATTACTTAGAAAATGTATATCCTGAGAATATAAATTTGAAAGAACATTTGAAAATCTTGCGTTAAAAAATCATAAAAAATTGCTAAAGTTGGATAGGGATATTATCATAATTAAGACATCTCAAAAGCTAAGGGACGTACTCATGTTTTTTGAATGAGCAAAAATAGCCCATTTGTGATTATAAGCCGATTTGCCAAATAGAACAACAAAATTGCCTCGGTACACTCGTCATAACTTAGCGAGTGCGACAATGGTAAGACTTTGACTTACTGATGTGCTACAGAAATCTATTTCTTTTCAATACCGTTGTCAAATAGACAAAGTTGTAGATATTACAAGACTGAGAAGAAATGAATTTAGGTTCAAACAAGGCGCAAAAAATATATTGAAAATAGGTATAGAAATTTAGCAGAATTAGATTCCTATAGTATATAAATTTAAGTTAATAAATTTTGTGTGTAATTTGTGACAAAATGTAGAAGAATTAAATTCAACTTTTTTTTTTGACGAATTTGAATTTAAATCTTTGAAATAATTTTTTTTAATGTATCCTACCTCAACATTTTTAAGATGTCAGCTTCCATTTTTGAAAGTTAAGTAAAAACTTTTATTTTAAACCGGTTTTTTTCCCAAAGCCTTGTAGACCTTGTTCAAATTTGTCTAAGAACCTACTAACTTGTCGGAAGACGATTTCAGTGCCTTTCATCAGGTATTATCGCTGATATCGGCTTGAAATATGGCGAAGTTTTATTATGGATTTCTTTGTTGCAACGGCTTTGGATTCCAGTTCCGGTTACCAATGATATACACTGATATGTGGCATATCGTTTAGGTGTTAGATTAGATTGTGTCTCAGGATCAATATGTTTGAAAAGTTGTCTGCATCTGACTCAATTCGGTATTCGTCGGTATCCTCTTAAGTCGGTAAGTCCACAGCCTCTTTCGTCGGTACCTTCCTAAGTCTTCGCCCTCTTAAGTCGGCACCTTCTTAAGTCGGCACCCTCTTTCGTCGGTACCCTCCTAAGTCTTCGCCCTCTTAAGTCGGTATTCTATTGTTTTATGGAAATACTAAAAAACTTAACCTCCTAAGTCTGCGCCCTCTTAAGTCGGTACCTTCTTAAGTCGGCAGCTCCTTTCGTCGATAGCCTCCTAACTCTGCGCCCTATTAAGTCGGTATTCTAGTTTTTATGGAAGTACTAAAAATCTACCTTAACACATCATTCGTCAAAATTTCATAATTTCTTTAATATATTTTATAATCTCCATGGTGGACCTCGGTAGCGTAGACGTAGCGTTCTCGTCAAAGGAAACACATGGCCATTCCGGAAAACTCTTTTATTCTTATATGTTAACCTTCAGTGCCATGCAAAAGCTTTACGCTTTTTCTCTTCAGATTTAGTCCAACTCGAAGAGAGCGGACAGACTTGAGGAAATTACAAAGTCAGAATTATCATTGGCTTTCTACCCAGCTACCGTGTTTTCACAAGGTCAATAAAACTATTATTATTATTTGGCTCAAAGATATATTAATAAGTCCTTAAACGTGCTCGAGATAGCTAGAAGGGAAAATAATCTTAGAGTTTATGAAATAAGCCAAGAAGTAACTTTCAAATACAATCATTGTAGGCCTCTGTGACAGCGTACTTGCCTATAAAAATGAAGGACTGTAGTTCGAAGCATTTGCCTAGCACTGGCGTAGCTAGCAAATTGACGCTATATATCTAAGTAAATCTCTATCAATTAAAGACACCACCTTTCGTATTCGGCTATAAACTGTGGAATCCTGTTCGCTTCGAATAAGAGATATCCCCATGTTTCGTCTTTGAAGCGATGACAGCAATGACAAGTGGAATATATTTATTTACTTTTATAATCTGCAAAACTTATTTGCTTTCCGTTTCCAGTTTACATATTTCTGCAAATCAGCCATAAACTCCTTAACTGAAAAAGCAGTGTATGAGAAAGTTTGAAATCCTTGAATAAATTTAAGAAATTCAAAGTATAAGTAAGAGCAAACAATAGACAAAGTAAGGCATGGGGTATTGTACTCACATTTTAAACATGGGCTTTTAAATAGGAAAAAGACGACCCACAAAAAAAAAAGCGTAGATCCCCTTCCATCGACAGAGACCCCATTAACAGCTTGGTAACGTCATCAACACCCAGCATCATATTAGCTTCACAGCAGCTACTAAATTGGTAGTAAATATGAATATGTTTATGGATTTTGTATTAATATGAGTTCTGGATTATATAATGCATATATTTTGTAATAAATAAGTTGGTCGTATGGTCGGTGAGGTCTCCGTACTTGTATTTGTGTTTGTTTGAGTGGGACGTGGTTGACATTCTTACATGAAGGCTTTGAAAAATTATTATTAATGATATTACAAATGGTTTTTTGATGATTTTCAAAAGCCGATGATTAGAATGAATTGAAAGGGAAATTGTTGGGTGTATTTGATAAACGAAATTGTTGAATTTGTATGAAGTGTGCTTGAAGGGAAGTAAAGAGTTCTATGGATAAAGATCTTAGCAGTGCTGCCTGTCAAAATTAAAGCAAACTCATTTTTGTTCTGAGTGTCTAGCACTGGCATAGCTAGCAAGTTGACTGACCCTATGTGCCTAAGTATATCGCTTTTTATTTATGAATCCAGCCTTCGGATTCGGCTATACTCCGGCTAGCTTCCCTATACTCTTTGAACAGCTAATTATAGAAATATCTCCATGCTTCGTTGTCGGCTTATCTTTTAAGATATTGCATCATTATTATTCAACTTTGATATAATTATATAATGTTAGCATTGTCAAAGCAAATAAACTAATTTTATTTATAAAGAAATCTGCTATCCTTGAGTTCTTCTTACCTATACATAACAGATAAAAAAATAAAATATTATATCACTTCGCTTAGCTTTCAATATGCCATCTATGAGCATAATACAGATGTGAGCAGATTCTAAATTTACATAGAACTCTTGCTTAGGCTAGAAATTCTGCTGCAGCCTAGTCCGCAAATGCACAAGTGTTCACTCTCTCACACGTATTTGCTTGATAATCGCTCTTGCGCTCATTTCCACTTTTGCTGGCTGCAGGCAAAGAAATATTTTCATGAGTCTTGCCCATTTCTGGCATAAAGTCTAAGCAAAAGAGAATTTCTCAACGTATAGATTGAATATTCTCTAAGAGAATTAAATCTTTAATTGATTGTTTTATATTTCGAGATTAGATAACAAAATTAAATATAAGTCATTGAAAATATTTCAAAATATTCCCCATTAAAATCTAAACACTTTTGCAGGCGTTTGAACCAATTTGTCAAAGCACTTGACATTGAGATCTTATAGTACGAGGGTTGCCCAATCCCGAACTATAAAAGACAACCCTCATAAACTCTTTGATATTTCTCAAAAACTACCATTTATAATGTGATGTCAAATCGAACGTTTGGTGGCAACGGGAATTTTAATCGGAAATTTTTAAATTTCCTTAAGATATAATTATTTAAATATTCTTTTTTATTTTTAGATTGTATTTATGCAATACCTCGTCTGGCTCGCTCAAAAAGAGCGCAATCAGCGCAAAGCCTTAGCCCATTATTTTCAAAAGTTCCGTGTCTTGAGGCAAGTATGCCAAAAGTCCAAATAAATGAAATCTGTATTTGGGAGAAAAAATAATTTTTTTGATTTAAGATGACTTACAAAAAGACCAACTGTTTATGCTTTTGTTAAAATTTATGTTTGGATGATAGAACCTTAAGATCTCAACATGTAGCGCCCCTCAGCTACTACGAACAAAGAATTGTCCATACCAATTACTGCATTCACTCGCTTCTGCTCTATTTATTTATCTGTTGTTTTGGTTAAGTGTATTCTATAGTCGTTTAGGGTCACACTTAACTTTCCTCAGTTGGAGTAAATTATTTGTGCATTTTTTATTTTTGAAGTTAATGTACCAAAAACCATTAAAGACAAAATTAGAATTGACCTAATGACCCCATAATGAGGCTTCAATAAAACCAAAAAAAATATAAGGAGCTCCAAAAGTGGAGACATAAATAAATACTTTTCATTATTTCAATGGATTTGTTAGCCAATTATATTTTTTTTTGGTAAGAATTATATTCCTTTTAATAAATATTAAAGCGTTAAGCGCTGGAAAGTAAGTACAAACGACAGGCTTATACATTATTTGGTGGAATTTGGTGCAAAGAGTGAGAAAAACTAAGAGCTTTTTGGAAAATAATGCTGGATGTATATGGGAAATTCCTTAAAATAAAGAATAATATGTGAGTTGATGTAAATTTGACTAAGAGCTGGACAAAATTTAAACGAAATTTACGCTCGAATTGATGGCTTACAAATGTCGAAACTTGCATACTCTACATAACTTCGAAAGTAACACAAAAAGAAGGATTTCCTTTGAGTTAAAAACCATGAATAGCTCAAAATTTTGGGTTTCTAATGCTGATAACGTGTTCGGATTCTGCATAACAAGTTACCATGCAAATCTGCCCTACTCTACCCTGTTATCTGGAGACCTTCTCTGCTAAGAATTTGTAATTTTTCTCGAAAAATGAACCATTTCTACACAGTTATCTGTAGAGCTTGAATTTAAAAAATTTGTATTTATTTTCGAAATAATTTTTGACCAATTTGACATAATTGAATTGTGTTTAAAAATTAAAAAAAAAAACCAAGATATAGAACATCAGGGACCAAATGAAAAAGGTGGAAAATCAAGAATTGAGTTTTTTATTTAAATCCAAGAGAATTTCTTTTATTTTTTTTTTTTTTTAATAGAAATATTGAGCAATAAATATTATTCAGCTCACAAAATTTTTGATCTTGTTTCGTAAATCTCCTTTGATTTGCGAATTTTTTTTTTTTTTTTTTTGTTTTTTTTTTTGTAGAAATATAGCAATAAATACTATTTAGTTTACAAAATTTTTTATCTTGTTTCATAAATATTATATTTGAGATTGGTTTACTTGCGAATTATACAACCTAATATAGTTTAAAAAATCGAAAAATTAGATAGAAATTTATTTTTTAGGTCCTCTAACAATATAAAATATGTTAGTTTGTAATAGCTCTCCTAGCAAAATACTTCGATGCCTTAAAAACTTCTAAAACTTAAGAGCATTATTTCCCATTATTTATTCAGTGTCTTTTTCTGCTTTCCGTTTGAATGAAAACTGCCTACAAAGAATGGGATTCTAAATATTTTGTATTGAAGCATATTCGCAATAATACGTGTACTTCTAAAAGGTTATTTTCGAGGCGCTCATTTTTTGTTTTATCAAATGACGAGGATATCAAGACTTATTACTGTCAAACACTTTAATTGTGACCTACAATTTAGTCATACATCCACGTAGAGGTTATTTTTTTTTAAAAACACTTCGAGGATTATGATGGAGTTTACTTTCCATATAATATAATATAATGATGAGCTACGAGACAATATTGAACAATTTATTCCTGAGACGCCTAATTTGAATCTTGCGTTTGGATCAGCGCATATATCAAAATTTAAATATCAAATGTGTTGGTAAGGTATCGGTTGAAAAAGAGGCTTTGAATGAATTGAATTAATCAAATTAAAATGATTATATTTGCTTTTTGAAATAAATACATATTTTTTATATTTATATCTTTAACGTCATATTTATAAGCATATTCGAAATACAGAAATAAACTTATAAAGGGTGATTTTCGGAAAGCATCATTTTTGTTTTTACATGACTTATTAAAAGTCGCATCAATATAATTCTCAATATTTTGTTTTGTTTCAAAAATCAAATTGAGCAACTAATTTATGTGATTTAACGTTTTTAGATTAATTTTTTTGTGGAACCACTTCTCTTGTCTATAGCAAGCAAACCAAAAGATGCCTAAGCGTGTGAAGTATTTTCAGCATACATTTTTCAATGTGAAATTGTAACTATTGTTCCATCGACTCAAATGTAAGATTTGAAAATCAAATTAACAAGCGTTTAAAAAATTACCCTTTATATGTTGGTTAAGAAACAGCAAGGGATTTATCAAAGTAATACTATTATTTATTTCCCCATTGAAATTTATACATTTTGCTTTAAATTTTTATAGCTGTTACGTATTACTTATAAAACAATATACGAAATAATCTTTTAAAAGTTGATTTTTTAGCGGCATCGTTTTTGTTTTTATTTTAAAAATCTAATTTAACAACTCGATGTAATGAGATTGAGATAAGGATAAGTGATATTCCTCGTGTTAGAGATGACAGATTGAATTCTGTAAATTCTTCATCATGAAAATCCTACTTTATCCCCATCAGACAGCATATGCTCCTTAACACTTTTGTGCAGTGTATGAAAATAGATTTTTCAAAGCGTTAAAAGTCATGTAAGAAGGTTGTGGGTATTATTGGTACGCGTGGCAATCATTACAGCTTTTTCCGATATTTCCAGTTTATTGACTGACTTCCTTCCCACATACCGCCTGGATATATACATTTATTTTTCCCTCGCTTTGTCTGCACTGTTGCCAACTTACTGCTATGTGTGTGTCTAACTGATTTAGTGTTTTTCCTGAAAAAAAAAAAAAATAAAACCAAACCCAAATGACTCCCCTAAAAGCCGCTTTACTCGTCGTCGGACATGGAGCAAGTGACTAGCAGCAGCGGCCTTTGATGGGCGAGGCGAGTTCATTTTGCAATGCTCTTTGAATCTTTGTGTTTGCCTAAGTAGCTTTTGGTTGTGTGGCTGCTGAAATTCCAGGCATGCCAAGCTCTAGATAGGCATCGGTCACTCGGCTCAGTTCCCCGCCAGCCACATATAGGTTTGTATGTCTGTAGCATCCTGTATATGCCTTCTAGCCTTAAGTGCTTGTATTTACTTAAACGCACAAACGACTTTTGGCCAAAACAGTCACAAAAAACAATGGGCCATGACATGGTCACGGCATATCCTTGCGATGAAGCACTCCTACCAACAAAAAAAAAAAAACTGTGTGAACTCTATGAACTGTAAAGGCAGCAAGGAGTGCTGGTGTGGCATTGTTGTTCCTTGTATATTTTGACTGGACCGGGGCACATTAGCGCCCACTTCAGTTGGTCTGCTGATGAAGAGCAAATTGAATTTTATTGACTTGCCGTGCCTCCAAACGTCTACGGATGCGGAGGTCCGTCTCATTGTGGACACCGACTGCTTTCTGTGTTGTATTTGTATACTCTGCACGTATTGAATAAAATTATAAGTTTGCCAAGGAAGTTTATTAAGGAGTCGATCTCAATTGCGAGACGTTTTAATTTCTATATTTCCGTCTGGCATTTTCTTGTTTGTCTCAAGTATTCACTTTGTTGTTTTCGAATTGGGAATTGGCTAAAATCGAACAACTAATGTATTTTGTTTATGCGTCCCCCGCACATTATTATCATCTTGCATGCATAAGAAATTTGTAGAAACTATGTGTATGCCAGCCAAGCCTCTTAAATGCCTGATAGAAATTACAATCTTTATAACTTCATTTTCTGATTAAAGAAATTTTGTATATAACGAAAATTATGGGTTTGTATAAATATATTATTTCCGTAAGTATTTAAATCCCAAGTAATTTCGAAAGCAGTCCGATCATAATTTTCGCAAAATTTCATTTTTTTTAAGCATTTTCAAAAACGTAACAAGATTCTTGTAGATATTACTTGACGGCGTTTTTGAAATATTAATAGTGGAATGTTGGTAATATACGAACCTGAGGCATTTGAGCGTCTTTTTTTTGGGAACTGTTCATTCGAAATAATTATAAGCTGATTTTGATAGAAACAGTATTTTTAGAGCTATATATAGCTTAGTTATGTTTTGTAGCAAAATTGAAACAAGTATGGAGTAGTTCTTGAAGTAAAGCTTAGAAAGAAAATAAGTAAGCTCGCTAAAGTTACTTTAATTTTAATCAGGGTGATCAGGTCAAGTTTTACGAAGTTTTTATGAAAATCTTAAAAGAAAAACTCGTAAGTTCGCCAAAGTTACCTAAGGTATGATCAGGGTGATCAGAGAGCTCACCAAAGTTACTTTAATTTTAATCAGGGTGATCAGATCAAGTTGTACGAAGTTTTTCAGAAAGAAAATAAGTAAGCTCGCCAAAGTTACTTTAATTTTTATTAAGATGATAAGATCAAGTTATACGAAGTTTTTAAAAAGAAAATAAGTAAGCTCTTTAAAGTCACTTTAATTTTAATCCGTATAATCAGAGAAGTTGTACTTAGCTTTTATGGAAATCTTAGGAGAAAAACTCATTAGAATTTAGGGATACATGATATAGTTATAGGCTGTCGTATATCAACTCAAAAAAATCAAAAAGTTTTGAATGAATTATTGGGTTATTTCGGCACCTAATACTTGGTTTTCTTGCTTGGGTTTACTATATCAGATACATAGTAGTATTTTAGACCGAAAAATTGGTCGGAAATAAGTTGTTGCCCCTAAATTCGTTTTAATTTGTGTTTTTTTTTTTGCAACTTATCCGTATAAAATTCAGTTTTTAAAAGTTTTATTTTAGTCTTCTCAAATGCTGCGTCAAAGTTTAATCAAAACATTTCACTGTACCATACACCTTCCATAGGGAAAGGAATATCTTAATTAAGTTGCCTACTCTATATGCTATAAGTGCTTTAAAGTGCCAAGTTTTATAATTGGTTGACTATCATATAGCTTACACATAGCAAATCTCATAAAAATTTCGAGTGTGATACTAAACTTATTCCATTTTGTTAGGTCTACAACTTATTCCAAAAAAAATTTTATTATCCAAACAAACTGTACATTTTAGTCTTCTCAATGGTCGAAAGTGCTTGACTGTAGCATATAGCTCTTATAGGGCAAATTGAACCATTTCACTTATTTCACAAAATTTGAATTTTTCATTTATTTTTGGTTAGATTACGATCAATTTCCCAAGTCAATGTTTTTCAGTGCTGTGCCAAGATTTATCAAAATTTGTTGACTATAGATAATTGGTTGAATCGAAAAAAAAAATCGATTTTAATTCTTAAAAAGTCCTTAAGCAATATAATCGAGTTTTTCGCAGAAAAGCAGTATTTCAACCAAAGTTATCCGCATCCCACTTAAACTTACACCAATTTGTTGTACAAAGTTTTTCTTTTTTGTTAACTTTCAAGATGTTGTTTAAGTTTTGATGACTTTTGAGGACTTGTCCAGATCGTTGGTTTTGCCATTCAAGTTTTTCAGAATTTGCACAACTTGTCAAGATGTGTCGCTTTTCCCAAAGTAGCCCCAGTTTTGTAGAATTTCCATGTTTCGTTAAGTTTGGTTGGAATGGAATGTTCATACAGTAAAAAAGTATTTTTCAGAATGTTTAATATGATATAAATCAAGCAATAAATGTAATACAATCAGCAATATATTTCCTTCCTCATTGCTGAAAAGTGGTTCAGGACATCCCAAAATCGCGCGAGCGAACTTGTATTATTATTCGAAATTCTAAATTGCAGACTTTTATTGTTTCCGAATTTAGCGAATGTTGAATTGTTAGGATCTCAAGATTAAAAGCGAGTATCTGTAGTTGCTTTCGGTTGAAAAAATATTGAAATTAAATATATGCTACATATTTTTTTAAAATATTTTTTGGATTCCTATGTCGAAAAAAGAAATTCTAAATTCCAAATTCTTATTTTTTTCTAATTTAACGAATGCTGAATTATGGGATCTCAAGAATAAAAGCAAGTACCTGTCATTGCTTTCGGTTTTCAAAGCATTATGAAATGTTGTAATTTTTTCTAAAAATTTTTTAAGGCGAAGTTACGATATTTTTTGACAAAATAATAAAATTCCTGTCTCTGTTACTTCTTCTATAATATGGCGAAATCTTAAATCAATGATTTGAGTAATTGAACAAATTTGTCGCCAAAATATGAAAGTATCATATACAATAAAGCAAAAGTTTTCTGGAAAACAGAATAAATTCTTTTCTCGTGAAAGTAGTCCGGATATGTGCTGATTGTTCTTAAGTCACGCTTTTAATTGTGTTGACGCATAATCACTTTTCTCAAGTATTCCCAGAGCAGACATCAACATACACTTATTTTTACACCAAAATTAGTTACATCTTTCAAATACTCTCTCGTTTGCTATCACATTGCAGAGCATTGCAAAAGTCAACTGCCTGTCTATACTTCCTCCAGCACTAATTCTACTTCCATCACTCGAGTGCTCTCTCATAATGTTATCATAATATAGAGTATTGCAAACGTCGCTTTTAAATGAAAGTTTGTGTTTTCCTTTTGGTTCTTTGCTTTTTGTGTTTGTATTTAAGTTATTCCCCGCGTTTTCACCTTGTACTCTCCGCGCTTTGGTACACACTGTCTGAAAAATTTCAGCTCTTCTGCTCATCGGTTCGGGAGCAAGAGCGGAGCTTGTCCGATGCTTGTGTACACAATAAATTGATTTTTGATTATCATTGCATAATAAAATGGCTAAGCTTGGGACCATCTTGCTGCAACCGGACTTTGGCTCCACGTTGTCCACATTCACAGCCACGGCCACGTCCACCGCCACCCCCGCTCCACAAGCACGTCGTCAAAACGCAGAAACTCGCAAGCTCAGAGATGTAGAAACAACATAAAGACAGCCTCCAGACGTTCTAATAAAGCGTATTAAAATTTAATTAAATAAAAATTTGCAAAAATATAAATAAACATGCGTTGGGCGTACTGAAAAAAAAAGAAAAGCAAAGAAAAGAGCAGCCGCTATGGATGATGAGCAGCATGAAAAGGAAAGCAGAGCGAATGGTAGCTTCAAGAAGTCTCTTCTCTGCGCTGTTTATGCAAAATACCAAGAATCCTAAGTGGGCGTGTAGCCTAGGGGTAGGAGAAGGTTAGCGACTTGGTGTTGCTGCCGTGCCAACGCCTTTTGCGACCAACTTAGGTCATTAAATTAGGAGCACCTTCAGTGGAGCAGCTTGGGAACAGCAGCAGAGCCCAATGATGACAATGGCAGTGCCGTTTGTGCCAGGCCAGGACAGAGCAGGCCGTAGCCTCTTTTGGCCTTTAATGTGTTTTTTAATTTTGTATACAATTTGTCTACTCCGCACATATACAGCTGACATAAAGTGCAGGAATGTGGCCAAGCCGAAGCGGGTGAAGTGCGCTACACTGGAAATTGTGAGGAGGTGCTTCGTGGAAGTACTCATGTGGTAGATGGCAGGGATTGAAGTGCTGTGTTGCAACTAAAAGCGTGCACTTAAGACAAAAGGAAAGATAAGATACGATAAGAGTTAACTTTGCAGTTAGATTTTCAGGTTTCGCTCCCATATCGGTTTTGACATATTGCATTTCTTATAAATGCAAGGCTTTTTGCAGACTCCACCATCTGGAGTGAGTAATTCAAATTCTTCTACATTTTGAAGAGTACAGTCGTTTATCTGATTCCTGGCCTTGCATGGTCTTTGATTCATCAAAAAATACTTTTAAACCGATTGTTGCTTAGACAGCCACAAGGAAGTTTAGCATGTGTTTTATATTGGTTTTACCTAATATAACTCTAAGTCACATAATCTAGATGGCCAACTTGCAGTCCCCCAACAACGGACAAATTACGTGACATCAGTCTAGTACAATTTTTTTACGTACTGTCTGCCTATGTTTGCTCTATTGTAGACTACTAAAATATTTGCAGGAAAGTATAGCGCTCGTCATTCACAATAACGTTTTGCAGCATAAAAATACCGCTGGTCGTGAAATGATTCTGGTTGCTCTTAAGTCTAAATAACTTAACGCTCATAAAATTTGAAATTAAAATTCTACAATCTGGTAGACTTTGTTCTGTTTAAACTAACGACCAAACGGAATGGATACACAAACCGCATTAGCAGTGTTGCCAATATATGATTTGCCAAAAAATCACCCTTTATTTAGGAGAAAAACTAGCTGAATGAAAACTCGATTCTTTCTGATTTGTTTAAGTTGCTCTTGCAGCAAAACTTTTGATTACAAAACTTTTTAAAGTTTACTTTGGTGAAAATATACATAATTTCCGAGCATGAAAATAGGTAAAAAATTAATTAATTTCAGGATTTATTATAAAAACAATGATTATATACAAAGCATACAAAGTATTCGCTGTGTTGTCAACTACCTCCTTCGTTCATCTTTCTGGAGCATGATTCTGGCGTCATTTATATAAGGTAACGCTGTGAAAGTGGAGGCATCTCCGAACATTTTCCAAGACTTTCTGCGCTATGCATTCTAGTAATGAATCCATGTTCTTCGCCAATTACAATGTCTTTGAAGAAACTGAACAGAAGTAAAGAAATGCCGTTTGACTATCGGTTTCAAGTTGTACGGAAGCCGGTGTCTTTGCTTCTACGTCATTGGCAGCTCTTTGACGGGAGTTGGCTAAGACACTTGCAATATGTCTGCCAATTTGGGCTTGTTGAAGTTCTGCTTCAAATTCTGCATTCTCCTAAGTCCTTTCCTTTCACTACCATGCTGATATCTTTGATATCAAAATCATCCTTTTTGAAGCATTAAAACTTTAAAAACCGTTTTTTACCAACAAAAACTGCTCTCAGCATTGTTGCGTTCTTCAGCTAAGACACATTTCGCTCAGTGTATTCCCGCGTTGCCCCTCCTAACTCAACAGCTTAAGTACGTGCACAAATTTAATGCTGTGTGTGTGTGTGTGTGTCTGGCTGGTTGGTTGGTTGGTTGTTTGGAGCTGGAAAAACGTACATCAAAGGCAGTTCGACCCCATTGCGACCATACATCACTCATACGCAGTGTAGCCTCAGAACTTAATTCGCGCTGCGAGTGTCGCGGCTCTTTGTATTTTTCTGTTGCATGTGTCTCTCTTTCTTTGTTTTGTTTTATTTTTCAAGGTAACAAGGTCTTACGTTGCTCTGAAGAAACTCCAAAAGAACAAGCCAAACAATGCCAGACCGTGACAGAGAGAGAAAAAAAAAAGCGAAAGGAGCGCGTGTGTGACAAAGAGACAGCGAGTCACAGTTGAATTAGTAGCCGCATTACACATACGCCGCGTGTTTGCAGCGGCAATAAAATTTTAATAAAATTTAATACAAAATATTTAATTTAATTTCTTGGCATGACGCACGCTTTTCTGTTGGTTGGGTCTTGGAAAGCTTTTGTTTTTTGTCATCAAGAAATTATGTTAATGTTGAGGTAACCAACCCTAGTTAGCTGACAAAGGTATCTTGTCGTTGAATGGGCAGGGTTCTTGGAACTGACAACAATTTACGTCGTAAATATATTAAATTGGAGTTCCAAAGCAGGCGGCTTTGAAGCGGTTTTAGGGAAACAGCAAAAAGCAGAGCGTAAGATCTTTGAAAGAAATTTATATTGTAAACTACAAACTAAAATTGTAAAACTAAATTTAAGCTTGCTTATTTTCCTCAAGACCTCCTCCACTTTTCATATTAATCTTAACTTGTCACAATTGCTTACGTCACCAACAATTTTGTTCTTTTTCATTTTTTTTTCTCTTACCCAACAACACATTAAGGTCATATTTCCATTCCAAAACTCTGTATTTTATTTGTTTCAATATAACCACAATCGCATCATTCTCATCTAAAGTGCAAAACCCAAGTTCTCACCAAACAACAAAAAAAAAAAAAACTTTTGACAGCCTGTTGATGCAGCTTACTATCAAACTTTCTTGGCCACACGCTTCGTCTAACCAAAAACTGTCAGCTTTTGGAAGCCTTGGCATAAACTTAAATATAAGGGGGGAGCGTCTAAATATATGGCGGAGCGCCGCACACAACGAAATCGTAGAGTGTGAGAGGTGGAGAGTAGGTTTGTGCGAACGGCAAACCTCGACAATAAGATACCTTGTAATGCTCCAGCATAAAGTACAATTAATTTTGATAAAGTTTTCTTGTTGCAACTTTGGAGCTGGTCGTCAGCTGGGGGAGGAGCAAACATTGAGAAATATATTTCCGAGTGTGGCGCTGTGAAATAATAGATAGCTTCTTGTATGTTCTGTCTGAATGTCTGAGGACGCGGAAAGAGTGCTTCTCTGGCAGACGTCTAAGAGTGAGTGCTGCTGGCATATCGGTGGATAGCACCTTCTGTACCATATGCTCTCTTCTGCACGCTCCCAGCTGTTATCAGCTGGAATTTAGGGAAATTTGACAATTCTCATAACCTCTTTCCTATACAGAGTGTTGACTCAAAAATTTAGTTCTGAAAATGAGCGAAACTTATAAACAATCCGCTTTGCTTCCAGATGTTTTGTCAAAAATTGTATTCCGAAAATGAGCATGCTGCTTTTCTTCAATATAAAATTGGAGGGATAGCAAGGTTTAGGTGCCTCAATCTAGTTGGATCTTGCAAAAAAGCTATTGTTTTTGCATATTTTCTATATACGATTGTGGGAGAAAGGAGTGTAGCCTAACTGTGTTTTATCTAAAATTTTTGTACTAAAATGAGCAAAAATTGTAAGCAATCTGCTTTTCTTCAATAAACCTTTGAGCATAGCAGGGATTAGGATTTGTCTTAAACTAATCGGATCTTGTTTTTGGACTTCTGTTCTCTCTAAACAATCATAACAAATTTACCAGCACCAGTCTTTCAAAAATGTACCATTTTGAAGAAAATGTTTTAAATTTCTCAAATGAAAATCATGGAACTTATCACAATTATAAGGTATCCATCGAAAACCCGTATCTGAAATCAAAACTTGGTTGCCTAATGCAACAGATATTATAATTTTATTTTCACTTTTACAAAAATTATTATTTTTTTTCAAAATATGACACATCTGTCGTCCTTCAGGAGCATAATTATTGATCGTATCAAAAAAATATATTGATAAAATCTTAAGCTGATCGGAGAAGCCGTTGTCTACTCATACTGCACACCGACTCTAAAGAAATGTATTCAAGAAAACCTTAGTTTTAAGTTCCCTTATTGATGACAATTTGTAACTGGACTGGAAACAGTTGCATTCAAAGCTCCAACTCCATATATAGTTGTCGGAACTGGCCGAGATGTTCGCACAATACTTTTGATATATTGCGCTTTTAGGAAATGCACTTTTTTTTATTCAAATCGTATCAAGTTACCCACTTTTGTATGAGATAAGGCTTTAGAACTGGAACTGTCGGTATTGCACTCGCCTCTTACGAGTACATGTGCCTAGCACTAGCTTTGCTGGCAAAATGACCAGATGCGACTCTCGAACTGATTAACAGGTAAATAGACTAACATTCTGAAGCGTAAATTACTATTTCTACCAACCATCATACACCCCATTCTGAAGAACAACGAAATTGGAGTACGCTTCGCAAAAGCTACATGCCTCTTTGCATTGATAATACGGCCCGACTGGTTCCGACTGGACCATATATCCCTTGTGAAACATCAGCTATTTGGTGGACAACGAAAAAACCTATACTGGTATATGATGTAGAGACCAATTAATTGTAGATCTTCTACAACTTGGAACTATCAAATATAGTTTTCTTTCAATATAACATTGCTATTCCGGTATTACCAAAAAGCGCAGTGTCTCGATGAATATACATTCCAATCATCGCCACCTTTAAGTTTGATTTTGTTTTGAATGTAATAAGCAGATTTACCCTTCTAATGGTTCCCTGTGTTTTCTTATAATTGATTACCCATTCCAGTTTCAGTTTTCTGCGTCTCTACATTCATTGTTGAATACAATTATAGTGCACAGTGAATGATATTCATTCAGCTGGGAAACAACCTATTCTCAAAGACATATTATTCCTCTCTTAAGCATAATCGCTAGATGGCGGCAGCCAGTTTTTGCATGTTTCTGGACAAAAGTCATACTATAATCGAATATGTTTTTGAATTTCAAAATATTCAGACAAAAAGAAACGAAAAATAATTTCCGTGACCAAAAAAAAAACACTCGATAGTTAGTGTACAGTGTAAAGTGTTTTATTGTAAGATAACTGGAATATAACTGGCAGAAAACTAAAATTTTAATGGCTTAATTGGTGCGCAAACGCTTAATTGGCAACCTATAGCCACTGGTTCTTAACTTAAACACTGGAGGGACTGGGTGTGCCTTTCCTGCTGCTTGGCGACGCGAAACGACAACTTTAGTTGGTTTATTGGGAGCAGTCCATTGCGATGAATCCTCAGCAGCCTTCTGCTGATTATTTTTTGCAGAACGATGCACCACGGTTACACATGCTTTTAAATTGGGGTCCAGCGCAACTGTCGATATTTTTATATTGTTACCACGCTTGGAGATTCCACTTGATCCAGGTGCACGCTGTTTAGTTTTCGACAAAACCGGAGTTGCCTTTGCGTTTGCTCGCTTTGGATTGCGAGTAACAGTTTGTTTGCCTTTTCCAGCCACCGCTCCTATCTTGCCATGTGGTTCCACGTTGCATTTGGCTGCCAAATTTGCCACTGATTTACCTATGGCCGTCTGAAGGTCTGGCTTTTGACCATTGTCCATGGCTCGCAGACGTAAGCGCTCTGCAAAGGAGGACGGAGTTCTAGTATCTATACGCGATTTGACATTTTTCAGAGACTTATTGTTTAAAACTGGAACATTGATTGGTTCAGCGGTCGTTACCCCAGTCTTTGCCATCTTTTTCTTCGTCGACAACATTGTCGGTGTCACAAACAATAGTAACGATGATCAATTATAATATTCTTTCAATATAAGGTAGCTCTCGGGTATTCCCAGTTACACAATACGAAGATTTACCGCTCCACTGGTTCCCTGCGTTATCCGACAATTGACGTCCCGTTCCAGTTTCGGTTTCGTGTGCCTTTTTGGTTTAAATTAGTATTCCTTTAAACGCTTAGCGTTCCAGTTCCTTTTTGTTTGACTTGAATAGGAGGGCTTACCGCACTACTGGTTCCCTGCGTTATCCTATAATTGACGACCCGTTCCAGTTCCGGTTTCGTGTGCCTTTTTGGTTTCAATTTAAATTCCTTTAAACGCTTAGCGTTCCAGTTCCTTTTTGTTTGACTTGAATAGGAGGGCTTACCGCACTACTGGTTCCCTGCGTTATCCTATAATTGAAGACCCGTTCCAGTTCCGGTTTCGTGTGCCTTTTTGGTTTCAATTTAAATTCCTTTAAACGCTAAGCGTTCCAGTTCCTTTTTTTTGACTGCAATAGCAAGATTTACCGCACTACTGGTTCCCTGCGTTATCCTATAATTGAAGACCCGTTCCAGTTCCGGTTTCGTGTGCCTTTTTGGTTTCAATTTAAATTCCTTTAAGCGCTTAGCGTTCCAGTTCCTTTTTTTTGACTGCAATAGCAAGATTTACCGCACTACTGGTTCCCTGCGTTATCCTATAATTGAAGACCCGTTCCAGTTCCGGTTTCGTGTGCCTTTTTGGTTTCAATTTAAATTCCTTTAAGCGCTTAGCGTTCCAGTTCCTTTTTGTTTGACTTGAATAGGAGGGCTTACCGCACTACTGGTTCCCTGCGTTATCCTATAATTGACGACCCGTTCCAGTTCCGGTTTCGTGTGCCTTTTTGGTTTCAATTTAAATTCCTTTAAACGCTTAGCGTTCCAGTTCCTTTTTGTTTGACTTGAATAGGAGGGCTTACCGCACTACTGGTTCCCTGCGTTATCCTATAATTGAAGACCCGTTCCAGTTCCGGTTTCTTGTGCCTTTTTGGTTTCAATTTAAATTCCTTTAAACGCTAAGCGTTCCAGTTCCTTTTTTTGACTGCAATAGCAAGATTTACCGCACTACTGGTTCCCTGCGTTATCCTATAATTGAAGACCCGTTCCAGTTCCGGTTTCGTGTGCCTTTTTGGTTTCAATTTAAATTCCTTTAAGCGCTTAGCGTTCCAGTTCCTTTTTTTTGACTGCAATAGCAAGATTTACCGCACTACTGGTTCCCTGCGTTATCCTATAATTGAAGACCCGTTCCAGTTCCGGTTTCGTGTGCCTTTTTGGTTTCAATTTAAATTCCTTTAAGCGCTTAGCGTTCCAGTTCCTTTTTGTTTGACTTGAATAGGAGGGCTTACCGCACTACTGGTTCCCTGCGTTGTCCAGTTCCAGTTTTGTGTTTCACTTTGGTTTTAATTTGAATTGTAATAATATATTTATTTTTTTTTTCAGTTTTGTCTAATACAGACTTCTCTTTAAATTCTGATTGTATAATGAAAACCTTTCGAAACAACGTCATCGAATGTACTGCCCTAGGCCTACTACCACAACTGAGTGATAAATTAACAACACTCAGCAATATATTGCCTATATATAATGCTGACTCTTGACTCTTTTTTTCTTTAAAATATTTGAATTTCCGAGAAGAAATTTGAAAGTTAAGAAGTAAGTAAGTACTTCGTAGGTGGTATTTATTGTAAAATCTTTTTGGGCATCAAATAGCAGATGATAAACTGTATGGCTCAAAAAACTGACGTGGTATGCTTCGTAATCAGAACAGAATGATTCTCAGTTAAGAATCAGAAGTTACAAAGTAACGTTCAAACCTAACGTCTTTTTATAAAAAGAAGGTCTTACAAATTTAGCCAATACAGCTAAATACTTTTAAGAGCAAGCCTCTAAAATTAATAACTTATTTTTTGTAGAAAAATTTTCAAGGTTGCATAATCAAGTCTCGTTTTGCCCCAATTCACTCACGACTGATACAAATGCTTAAGTTTTTATGCTCTTCCATAAATCTCTTTGCCAGTTACCTACTTAGTAACTCCTAATCGCTTATTCTTAATGTTATAAGCATTTTTATTATATTATAAAAAGAAAGAGATGTCCTATGATGACAGTGCCAAAAAAAAAAGTTTAGGTAAACGCTGATGGTCCGTCCATTGAGCATTTGATTTGAAAGCGTGCTTAATATTTTATTGCCATCTTATCGGAACTGGACACGACTGATTGCTTTGACTTTGCGCCCTCTACTTAACATAATTTTATTGCCAATTCTCTTTTACTATTTTGCTGTTGTTGCTGTTGTTATTTATTTTTCCTTCACACTTAATATCATTTTTGAGTTTCATTTTGGCAGGTCCTTTTGGGCACTTTTTTTTCGCATCCTCTTTTGGATGACAATGACATGCTCCAAATATGCCATTACGTCAAAATGTTGCATTATTTACGATTTAGTGGCTGCTGGCAAAGTTTCAAGTTCGAGAATGTGCAGTGAAGTGAAAATAATTTTCATTGTTTTGAATAAAGTTCAAATCTGTCAGTCAGTTAGCTGCAGTTTTGCGTGGTAAACATGTGAATCCTTGGCAAGGAGTCCGTAGCAAATTGGCTCTTACTGAAGAGTTGTTTTTATTATCGATGGCGAAGATTTGCAACGCGAACTGTAAGTCTGATACTATTCACCATAAGCTGATTTCAGGGACATAAAAAATGGTTTCTCAGTCTTTGACTATAACTCCATATCATTTCCAATGTTTGACAGCTTAATTCGAGGTAAATCGACTCGAGCATTGAATCCAATAAGTAATGCCATAGGACCAATGCTATTTATAAAGTTTATAAGTGTGTCTATCCTTATATGATATAGTTCACTATTCCGTTATTTATTTGTATATTTATTAGTAATTCAGCAATACAATTAAGGTCAACTTACCTTACCTTATAATTAAATAATTTTAAAATTAAAAAAATATTTTATTATAACGAGAATGCATCATCATTGGGCTGTCAACATATGTTATGCCTCCCAGTTTCGTCATTCTGTTTTGCAGCGTCTATAAGTCTTGTTTGAAAATAAAATAAATTTTTGATTTTTTTTTTAGAAAAATATGTTATTTTTTTTTAGAGAATAGCTCTAGTAGTCCTATAGAATAATATCAAAGGTATTTTTTTTTTACCGAATTTGTTTAGCTGATTTGAGATACACAAAAATACGCACAATAAAATATATTATTCCTTTTTTTAGAGAATAGCTCTAGTAGTCCTATAGAATAATATCAAAGGTTATTTGTTTTTTCTTCCGAATTTGTTAGGTGATTTGAGATACGCAAAAATACGCACAATATTCTGAAAATCGAAATACAAATAAACAAATCATTTGCTTCAGCGATTTGATCTAAGGGATATAAAAGTAATTAGTCGTGCGATTTGCTCAAATTACTAACTTTACTCAATTTGGCCACGACAACTCCTTATTGGCTTAATGCTGACCTAACTAGCTCAAATTGCTGATGATAAAAATATTGGATTTCGATTTCGTCACGTAAACTGTTCTATTTTTTAGGTTCTTAACAACCCATCGGAATTATATGCCTTATATCAAAAACTATATATTTTTTTTTACCGATATGTCCTATGCAAACTGTTTGGGCACGTCACCTGTCATAATTAAACCATTAGAGTAAGATTCAAAAAATTCGAGAAATGTACGAAATGTTAAGTAAATAGAACAGAACATAAGAGAGAATAAGCTTCGTTGTTAGGCTGGCAACTCTTGAAAGCTAAAACTATGCCTAAGCTTTTACATTTCGTTTAGATCGCCAATACTCAGGCTCAAAAATTGCAGCAACAAGTTGTAGTGTACTGTACTTGTACCATAATTCGCGTAGTATATAATTAATAATTGTAAACTTAATAACAAACTTATTATAATTTAAAGCATATTGCTTGAATCCTGGAATATATCTTAGATCTCATTTTAAATACAATCTAAAAAAATTCTATAATCGAGGCAAACAGCAGTTATAGGATGCCTCCAACAACCCAGTGATTTTTGTTGTTTTGACAAACCACTCTTTTTCTTGCCGATATGCACTATGGGCGCTATGGTTCCTTGATTGATTTTGATCCACTATTGATTGCTATGAAAAAAAGGATTATATAAGCTTTTAAGTTTTGCTCGAGACCCACGAAATATCAAGAAATAACATTTCGCATCCAATCTGAAAATTTGGTAGATCCTGCTGTTATACTGAGAGAAAAGAGACGGTCCCAATTGAACGAAGAATTCGTCATTCATTAGAGAAAATTCTTATTATAACAATTTTTCACTTAAAATAAATTGAAAAATACTTTTACTAGGTAAAAAAATACTTAAATTATGGAAAAATGCATTTATTACCAAAAAAATTACCCATAACAGAACGACATAATATTTTACAAAAGCTCCTCAACCTAGGATTTGAGCTAACTGAACGAAGTTCGGATCACCCAGTTTGAAGTACTAAATACTGGATTTTACTTTTATTGTACAGATCGTAAAAATAATGCTTTAACAAATGGTATTGGTAGAAACGCTCTCATTTTCACCTCAACGAAGTTGACTTCAAGCGGAACACTTGAAGTCATAAAACGAAATATTAAATCGAACTGGATTCCTTTTAAAATCATTACTTCCATGCTGTGAAGTCTGTGTAAGTCGTAAAAAGTAATGTTGAAATAGAACTGAATAAGTTTTAAAATCACAAATATTATGGCTGTTCTCAGTTCTATCATAAAGAGTATTTGATGTGGCCGAATACAGGGTTTCAATTTAATTTGAATGGAAACTGTAAGAAAATGTAAAGGGTGATTTAGATCGAATATTTGTATTTCCAAGTTGTCAAAATAGAAATAGAAACTTTCGTTCAAAAATAGGAATTTTATGGAAATGCATAAATGCGTTTTGAAATTACATATTTAGCGATTTGTTACAATTAGAATTTGTTGTACCTAAAATAAAATAAAATACACGGACAATAAGTTAAGAAGTGTTTTCTTAAGATTACGAAAAACTATAAAAATGCTTTAACCAAAGTACTTCAAATAGTATTTTCGCGCACGTACTTAATCTTCTTCTGATTTCCTAATTTTGAGTGGGAAATATTCGTTATCTTCTATCGCACTTAAACTCTTGGGTAGAGTTCGTATTAATAGGCTGATTGAACTAAGAAGAACCTTTTTTCTTCCCAAAATTAGCTTATATTCTGAAATAAGATTTTTTTTTGGAAAAGGCGCTTTATCAATTACAATTACATATTTTATTAAAAAACCCCAACGAATAGAGTACACAATTTCAAGATAAGCATGAATAAACATAAAAAGTGTTTTTGAAAAGTTGCGATAATCGTTCAAAAGAAATCACCACTTATTCCAAATAAAATAACCTAAAATTTTTATGAGTCTTATAGTTTTAAAAGATTTTTCAGCTACAATCAAATTTAGATTTTAGAATATTTTTCGAATATTAGATTTGCGGGAAATAATTTAGCTTTTAAGTTATTTTTAACATTTTCGATTATTGTTAAAAAGCAAGAGCCTCTTATTCCAGCATTAAAATTAAGTGCCCAAAAACTTGAGGTCAAACAGAATGTTAGTCTTTAAAACTTTAACCTAAAGTTTCGATTACATATTTATATTAAAAAAATTCAACGATTTACATATTTTTAGTAGTAAACCCCAACGAGTCAAAAAATTGCAAGATAAGCTTGAGTAAAGATAAGAAATACTTCTACAAATTTTCGATAATCCTCCAAAAGAAATCAACACTTATTCGAGAAAAAATCCGCAGCAATTTTTATGAGGTTTCACAGTTTTTCAATGAGTTTTCAGCGGCAAGCAAGCTTAAAACTAAGTTCGATAATCTTCAAAAATAAAATCCACAAAAACTGAAGGCAAACACATCTTGTAGAGTCCTTAAAGCTTTCAATATAAATTTTCGATTACCTATATTTAGTAAGATACAACAACGAATGGAAGTATAAAATTTTAAAGATTCTTTTTTAAATGTTACTACAAAATAATAGAACAATGTGATAAAACTAATGAAGTTAAATTTAACGCTTCTACGTGGAGCATAGCGCGTAAAAATTTCAAGAAATCTAAAAAGTGTTTTTGAAAACCTTGCAATAGTCCTTCAAGAGAAACCATTCGCAAAATGAGAAAATCCTCAACAAATTTTATAAAAATTTTAAACTTTTAAATGAATTTTCGGCGACTTACTCGTAGAAAAATACGAACACGTAAAATGCGGTTTCATTTTAATTCGCACCGGAAAACAAATTTAACGCTGGCGCCATCTACTATTTTTTATATAATAAGTAACACACTATTCCTATAAAATAGGGAAATTTAGCTTTACAACACCTCAAAATGAAAATTTGATACCACTTTTGGAAAACATCAGAACATTTTACTTAAGATTCTTAATAATCTAAGACGCACTTTAAGAATAAATAGAATCAGAAAAAAATATCTATCTATATTTAAAATAAATACAGAATTGCTTTTCTGTGGCATGGTGGAGCATAAGATGGATTTATGACTGTCACACTTTTTTGATAGATGTAGCATTTTTTGTTTGCCAATCTAGTATACCTGCCACACATTATAAGGTATACGACGGGGGATACGACGAACAGCTGTTGCGTGTTTTTGGCCAATACATCAAAAGCAAATCAAACAGAAGGCGTACCACACAATTGGCCAAGTCAATTAGCAAAGCGCTGAAGCAAGTCAAGGCAATGCTATATACTATATAAGCTATATACATCGTATACAGATGTTCGTTTGTATATATATATATATATATAATCTGGGTACACACATGTGCGTACATGGACAGAATAGTTTGCGAACGAAGGACACGGTTGACTTTGTCTGTTGAATGATTTATTTAATTTTTTTTGGGCGGGCTTTATGTATACATTCCTTGTTATTAATACTAAAGGAGTTTGCTCTTTTGACAGAAAATTTTCAGCACATACGTGCGGTAACGAGAGTAGGCTTATGTGTTTATGAAGTGGAAATAAAATGCAAAAGCAATTAATTTGCTGTGGCAGCTTGTTTCCATAAAGTTGTTGGCTATTATTTTCTGAAAGTTTTAACTAGCAAAAATGTAAATAAAAACAAGTCCCCAAAAATATCGAAAATATCAGAAGTGAGAAATTGAAGGCCTCCTATAGCGCTGAAAAGTACACAGACAATCGTTTTGCTCTCCTTCTAACTCCAGACAGTGATGGGCATGCAATTCTCATAGTAACTAACCGTGAAGTTTCTGTAAACTGAAATACTTCAGAACAAACAATAATATAATTAATATAATAAATTTGGTATTTGATTTTACAAGCTTGCAGAATTGACGATCTAACTTCTTCACAGCATACTAACTCGAGTTAAAAGTGTGCCTAAAGGTGCTACTAATCGCAACAACAACTTTACAAGCTGCCCTCGCTAATGCAGCTTATCACAAAAGAATTTAAAAGAAAACTTGCTGCTTTGTTGCACAAAAGCTTTGTTGAGGTTTCAGCTAACAATTACCTTGGAACTCTATGCATTTGAAACTTAAAATAATATTTTTGTTGCAAACAAAAATATACAAAAAGTTCAAAATTGAAATATAATAGAATTGAACGTGATAAATTGTTTTCCGAATTTTATAAAGTGCATATATAGTATTTCCGGTAATTTCTCTGAGAGCAAGGGGAACTTTTAATAAATATCTTTGAATTTAATTCCTCTGCGAGAACATAAACATTGCTTAAAGTTTAAAGTTCGAAATGTTACTTTTAAATAAGCATAGAAATTTATGAGATCTTTACTTTGAGTTCTTACAAGTTTCAGCAAATTATGCAAATTTTTTAACCAAAGAAATTATAAGACTTCGAAAAAGTGTTTCTTAAAGTGACTTGAAGCACTTAATGACCGTGAAGTTGGGTTGTTTTGCAGCAGTTTCTTTCCAGTGTTCGATTACCACTCGGCTCTACGTACAGCTAACGCAATCTTTGATTTGAAGCCAAATCAAAAATTTCTGATTCCATTTTGCAGTAGCAAAGCAAGGTTCAAGAGAATTTTTTATCTTATAAAATTGTAACGCTTTCAAAAAATGAATTTAAGGAATTTTTTTTATAAAATTAAAACTTTTGCAATTATAAATACAACTATCAATGCATATCAAAAAAGTCATCGTTCGGCCGCACTTTTTTCAAGACGTTAAAGATCGGAACGTTATTGTGAATGACGAAGCTAGCGTATGATTTATACAAACCTATTTTAGTCCAAGATAGAATAGCGTGACGTGATTTATAGACTAAAAAATGTTTAGTATTAATTGACTTATTTTTTTTTATCCTTTATCTGAGAAGCCTTCATTTCTATTAAATTTTCACACTTATTCAATTTTAGCGATTTTAAAGTTAATTATTCCCTTGAAACCTTTTGAAGGAGTTGATTTTTGTATACCTGATTCAGTGCATGACGAGCGAGTACGATATCTTCAATCTTAATTGCAGTGTGACTTTCCTGGAATTTTTGTTCTTTTAAAGCCTTAATTTTTATTGAAATTTTTACGATTATTGAACTCTACCGACTTACTACAATAGCAGTGTGACTTTCCTAGAATTTTTGTTCTTTTTTTCTTTTAAATTCAAAACACTAAAAAATCACCCTTTATCACTTCTTACAATCCTCATTTTTTCTTGAAATTTTTACGATTATTGAACTCTACCGACTTAATACAACAGCAGTGTGACTTTCCTAGAATTTCTGTTCTTTTTTCTTATAAATTCAAAGCACTAAAGATCACCCATTATCACTTCTTATAAGCCTTAATTTTTCTTGAAATTTTCACGATTATTGAATTTTACCGACTTAAAATTTTTTCTTAACAACCTGGCGAACGCATTGCTTTTTATATATCTCAGTCTTGTGAAGTTTCAGAAAAATCTACTTCTAAAGCCTTACATTAACCCAGCTACTTGTTATCCCAAGGTACTCACTATATTTACCGATTCATCTTAGACGATCCCAATCTGAATTCTCAAACTCTTCTGTTTTTTTTTTTTTTTTTGAATTAAAGTCTCTGCCAACCTGTACCATCTCAGGGTCGCCGTCGTTTTGGGTTTTTCCATCATTTGGGGCACTTCTTATACGTATTTCCATATCACGCAAGTGCCAGTAGATTATCATAAATTGATTTATGTAAGTGTGTGCAATTTTGGCTTTAGCTGAATCGGAGCCCTATAAATTTTCCATGCCACCCACAATTTTTATTTCATTTTTTTTGTTTTGCGTGCAGACTGCAATGGGCCTGCAGAAGAAAATCTTAAGCTCTCTATAAGCTCAAGGTCCATGTGGAAAACAAACCCAATCACGAGCAAAGCTAAATCACTGGGATTGTGGCAAGTTACAGAGCGCAGGGTCTAAGGATAGCAGAAAATGCATAAAATAAATATAAATGGCAGCAGGAAGTCGCCACGAACACGAGCACAAATTGCAGCCCTGGCGTAAATTAAAATAAATTAGCATTTTTATATGTGTGCAGGGTATATTCGTTTTGTTTTCGAGTTGGGAACTGCAAGAAGCTGAGTGCTAGAATGGGAACGAATTCAGTAGCTGAATTCGTTAAGATTTTTGCAGATTTTGACCATTGATTTGGTTGATTTTGAAAGAAAATACTAGTGCAGTCTAGAGGAGTTTAATTTACAGAAATACAAAAGTTTATATAAAATTTAAAAAAAGTTAAATCTACGAATGAGCGATTTTTTGGTTCTCAGCCACTGAACATGCTAAAAATTAGTACAAACATAATTTTTTTCTTTATAAAGGGTGATTTTTTAAGGGCTTGCCTTTTTGATGTTCAAAAAAACAACCATGAATATGGGAAAAACGTGCCAAATCTTTCAATAGATATAACAGTCGACATAATTTAATGTTTAAAGATGATTTCATTTCAATATTGGCCACTGCTACTTGTCCATTTTAGTAAACGCTATCCGACTTATCGACCAATATCTCAGAAAAAAATTTTTCAATATTTGCTTTCAATCAATCAATACTTGCTGTCCTGGCGCAATAGAGACTTTTTTTACAATGGATCCACCATAGGCTAGAGGCGTGAAATTATCTATCAAATAAGAATAAATCGAATTCTTTTCTTATTGGTCTTTGGTTTCGCGTACTATGTGTCATGGGAACAAATTTTCTTGGGGGAAAGTAATTTTGAATCACGGTACGAAAGCGCTTGTCATTCACAATAACATACCAGCCTTTGTTATCTTGGAAAATGCACACGAAATAGTGATTATGAGTAAACTGCTTACCGAACTTATCTCTTAATAAGTCTATAATTTCGCGTGGTAGACCATTTTCTTTAATTCTCATATCTTGGGCAAGCTGTTGCATTTTGTACATAACATTTTTGTTTCAATTTTATGGCAGCGCTTGACATTCATAATAGCGTGTCAGCCTTTGTTGTCTTGAAAAATGCACAAGAAATAATAAATTATTGGAGAAGTTTTGATAGTTCTTGCCATGTTTTTGGTTGCTCTAAAGTACAAGTAGAATTACTAAACTAAGTAATTTATCTTAATGCACAGTGAAATGAGAAATCAAACTTTCCTTCAAAAAGTTGTTCACAAAAAAATTGGTAGCAAAAAAACTCACCCTTTATGCATGCCTCCATTTTATGTGAGGGCATGAAACTTTCGTCTGAACGCTAATAAATTTTATTTCCTTCACTTTCCGAACATTTGCAGCATGCTGCACTGCACCATAGCCGTTGGGACTTTTGGTTAACAAATTAGACGACAATTCGCCTAATTGGGGAGCGTTTCAAAATGCATTGTTGTTTTGAAAGTTATTGTTCCGGTGCTCGTAACACTCGTTGCGTCCTTTAAAATTTTTGGTAATATTTTAATGCTTGTTTATATGAGCAGCTACGTAAAATTGAGTGATTTATTATGAACAAACAAAAATTTTTAATTTAATTTGCAAGAATTTAGATTATGTTGGAAATAAACACAAAATTGTGCAGAATGAACCACTTTGATTTAAGTTTAAATACATTTGGTTTATTTAAGAAGGATTTCTGTTTTCGTAGAAGAGATATTAATAGAGATATCCTCGGCCTTGAAGCGGTTATAATATAATAAACGGAATACTTTTATTTATGTGAGAAGCGTGAGTTATGTATTGGGAGCTCGGTGGTTCGATTCCAACCTGCAGCAGTACTAGTGCCATTGCTTAGCACTGACATCGCTAGCAAATAAAGACTTAGACAATTCTCTGCTAGTTAAAGAAACCGCCGTTTAAATTTGGTTGTTAAATGCAGCTCCCTGTTCTTTTCGAACAGCTGTTAAGCGAGTTTCGTGTTTCGGTTTAGGGCTATATGAATCATGTATGCTCGATATCAAAATCCTAATCCGCCATTCGGACTGCGACATAAACTTTTGTGCTTGCATGAACTTAATATATTCTTAATACCATATTATACAGGACTTTGCATTATAACACATTTAATGATTTATTTTTCACTTATTATTAAACAATTATTAGCTAGCAACATGGATGTACAATGTAATAGATGAAAACAGGAAGTAACTTAACAGTTAAAATATTTATCAACAAAGAAACCATAAGTATTATATTTCTTGTAGCTTTCCATTCGAGCTTTATAATATCTCGTAATATTGCATCATGACATAAAATTGGATTCAGCAAGCCATAAAAATATCTGTATAATTATGTTCTGAACTTAATTCGGACAAAAACTGAAAAGTAAACGAACAATAGGAACTGTATTTGCATTAATACTCACCGCACTCATATTAAAGCATCCTAATAAAGTAGAATTTGAGATCCTACAGCTCGATTTGAAGATATCTTAGGTATCTTGTTGGGTTCTGTTTTAGAGAGAGCTTGTTGCTTGTATAGGTCGTATAGACTTGTCAGACAAGATTTTGAAGTTAGTTTAGATGACATGATTCATGGAATGTTTGTGCTTTGAATATGGTATCGGGATAGTATCTTCGTAGAGCTCTACCCAATCTTTTCAAATTTGCCAATATACTCGTTGGTTCAAAAAGCTTTTCAATTTCCGCTAGGCACGACGAAATCGGGAAGAAAGAAATTTTTTTTTAAAACTTTAAACGGCCATAAGTCTAAGCGAAGGAACTTACTCGTAGTTAAAATATTTTCATTGATTTTTGTAGAATTCTTAGCAATTTTAGCAGCTGTACAAAAGGAAAAGTGCAGTTTTTTCATAGATGGCGCTGACCTTGTAAGTCGTCATAAAATATGATAAAAAAAGCTTTATTCCGGTAGTTTTGGCAACACTTGAAAAGTCTGAAAGCTGATACTTAGTGGTGGTACGATCAGCTATGCATTATATACGATGAACCAGTTCAAACCTTTTTAGTGCTGTGCTGAAGCAAAGTCGCACGCAATTCCCGAAAAAAATACCACATACTACTTCGTCATTTGGACGCACGGCCACAGGTTTCCATGGCAGAGAGAAGAACTTAATTGGGAATTTTTGAATGGTACATCTTATCAAAAATCATACAATCTTGATATCACGAAACATTGGCACTGAAAAAATTCAAATAATGATGTGCACTTGCTAAGGAAAGGTCTATTGTAGTTCTAAGCCCTCTATATCAATTACATTTTGTTAATCTTACAGCTTGCACCTAATAAGGGAAATAATAAAAAAAAACTCTGTTCATAAGCTTTTTAAATTTTGACCTTTTTCGATGGGTTTCGATGGATTTGGAGCGTTTATCGCACCACAGACATTTATTTATTTCGGCGAGATTTTTGCCATAGTTACAAAAAGTTGTGGCTAGTTATATAATTTAGTACGTCTAATGGCTATTATCTATATAATTGCACGTCTGATATATACCTTTTTAAGTCTTCAACAATAGACTCTCACTAATAATTTTATTTTCCATGCTTAGTTCTTTACTAATTTATCTTTGTTCTTCTCTTGCAGTTCCATCACTCTCGAGCGCTATTCATAACGTATTTGTGCACATGGTAAGTTCAGGAAAAGCTATTATATGCCATATTACTATAGTATTCCAACAATTTATTGGTTCTCAAAAGTTCTCTTAAATGCAGTAACTTTAAACTAATAACTTTACCTTCTCTATATGAAAATACTAGAATTATCATAGCCCAGCTAAGGCACAAAAAGCGTTTTGTCGTTTCAAGACTCAAATATTTTGCAGGTCCCAAAGCTAAGGCCCGTATATTAAAGATACTTCTAGCTGAAGCAACTACTTGATTTAAGGATTGCAATCTATTCCTACCAAGAACTAAATACATGATTTAAGAAATTGTAGCTTAAGTTGACCCAGCATATTTTAATTAGCCGCTGTCTCTTTAAGGAAAAGCTAAAAGCAAGGGGCTACAGCCCGAGCACGGAACCATCCTTGGCCAAAGCATGCTGTCAACGCTCTCTCACTCTTTCGTTCCGCGCACCACTTGTGCTCCCCCGCCCACGCTCCTTCAATGAACTTGGCTAACTGATGCATTAAAAGTTGTGCCACACAGTCCATGCTGGCCAAGTGGGGTACTTCCACGGTGGCATAAACATGCAATGTGACACACTAAAGCACACTAACACACTTACGCGCTATACGTGCATCACACGGAAATGCACTCACACAGCGACATGAAAATATGACGAACGTTTAGTGCGTCGGGCATAGACGACTTTGGCATGCCCTCTAGTACATACTATTTAGCATATACAATGAGGATACTTTCGTGCATTGAGAATGATTATCTCAGTAGGGGGAAGGCATAGAATATGCCTGAAAAAGGTTTTAGCTGGCAGATAAAAATTCCCGATCTAACTTGAAACTGTTATGGCGTTACGATTAGCAGCTTCAGCAGTATCAACATTTTTTTGTAAAAGATAATTTTTCTTACGAAGAAAACCAGCTTACTCAAGGAAATGTGCTGCTTATTTGATCCTATATGGGGCATTATTATAAATTTATATTTCTGCATAATTGTAGAGCCA
Source organism: Chymomyza procnemis (assembly GCA_035046065.1). Lineage (NCBI taxonomy): Eukaryota > Metazoa > Arthropoda > Insecta > Diptera > Drosophilidae > Chymomyza > Chymomyza procnemis. Next base: position 37,069,712 of record JAWNOJ010000021.1, on the reverse strand, counting down.
TAACTCTCTTTTAAATATATTAGGTATCTTGCAAGGAGCGAATACTAGAGAGCTCCACCTATGGATTTGCTGCGAAATAATAAAATATTCAGCAGTTACCAAGCCAAGTTACATAGGTTCTCCGAGTGAAGAAAACAAATCTAACTAAGGATAGTACCACCAGCCGTAATTGTAGCGGCTTTTGAAATCTAGAAATTCCCACATGCTATTGAGTTAAATATTTTGAATTATGGGGTATCAGAGATATCTTTTCGCACTAATTGCAATGCACTTTGAAATTAAAGACTTTCCAAATATTTTTGCACTCAGTATTTTGGACTACTGAGCATCATTCCTTTAAACCTAACTGTAGTGGGCTTTGATATCTCGACATTCCCAAATTATTTCACAGTATAATAATATTCCAAAAAATATTTTGCACTTTTGTGCATCTGTCTTAGAGCTAAGTATAGTCACCTTTGCAATGTATAAACTCCCAAATGCTAATGGGATTAAAATTTTGGAATTCCTTTACGATTTTTAAATCTGTACTTTATCGATCTGTTTGACATAAGAGTTTGGAAGTGTATTATGCGTGCATCGAAGTTCACTTAATAAAAATTTTTAAGCTAGACTATCAAATATGCTTTATATTTAAATTATCAAGATCCTGTTGTTCTCAAGCGGCATAAGAATTTTGGTATTCAATATGGCTGCTGCGATTTCGTATTTGAAGCCTTTAAGAATCTTTCATAAAACTAACAAAGTTCTTAAATCTGCGAGGTTAACAGAACATGTCCAACAAGTTTTCACTTAAAATTAGCCACATGCCGTACAATTTTGTAGCTTTAACTTCACCGGTTTTTAAAAACATAGTAATCCCATATGCTATGGAAAGAAGAAATTACGACCAATAAATCATCTTTCTATACGATTTTTAAAGATACTTAAAATATATACTTTCTAGATGACTCCAAATGTTATTGGCAATGGATTTTTGATGCATACCAAAACAGATACGTAGAATGTAAATTTCGAACTATAAAAAATCTTTCTACAAGAACTACAAATATTCCTTAAACCAAAATTTTCAAGATTTTGAGGAATTTAGGTATGAAACATGGCTGACTGGAATGTGAGTTTCCGACTGTGAATTTTTTATAAGACGTCAAGACACTTAAAATCTTTGTTTTTAGCATTTATGTATATATTTTCAAAAGCAATGGAGATAAGAATTTGCTGCTTCACATATAGTGCATGGCATGCATATTCTGGACTTTTAAGAATCTTTCGTTGACTTATAAAGATACTTGTAATATTCTTTTACTAGATTTAACTATTTGATTCAGTTCAGTGAAATATAAATTAATGTAATTTAGTATTACTTAATTTAATACAACTCAAATCAATTGCTTTGTATTCACTTCCATTTTGCACTTTTTATTCATAATAGTTATAATTTACTTGAGTTCCAAACTAGTTAATTTCAGAGTTCACATTTCGAGTTATTGTGAATATTTCTGTAAGAACTGCAAAGATATTATATAAAAAATTGTTTAATGTTTGCTGTGTAATATAACAAATATTGAAAACTTCATTAAGACTTAAATAATATAACTTTTTCTCAAGTTAGTTCTAGAGAAGCAAGCAGATGTAATGTAATATCATGCAAAATATAATCTAAAATAATATAATATCAAACGAACATCCGCTTATTTGAAGTAAGCGGCTTCAAATTTAGGAAGACCCAAAATTTTGCGTCCTTCAACCAGCTGCACTTGTCGAACATACCCCATTATAGGGTATCAGAAATGCACTCAATGCATGACGCGGGCTCTCGCGCTTAAAAGCATGCTACATTTTTTATTTTCACTCGGTTTTTTTTTTTTTTGTATATTTTCTTACCTTTCCTGCGACTCATTTAGGTTTGCGTTTTTGCATGTCATTTAAGCAACTCATGCAAGACAGCAGCAGGACATCCCCTTGCAACTACTGCCGCTCCGCATAGGACACCCTCTCTCTATCGCTCTCTTTCTTTCTAACTGTAACACATTTTTCACAATTTTTAGTCGAGGGTTTCAGTTCTTTCTTTTCTTTTATATTTTTTATTTATTTTTTTTTTTTGAACATGTTGTTAGTCGCGTGTCTTAAAGGTGGAAAACCGTTCAGTCACTCACAGAGTCAGACTAACTTTGACCGAGACTGTACTGCATTTAGTCGTTAATTAAATTTATGAACAAAACTCTTTGGCTGAAAATGAAAAAAAAAAACACCTAGTCAAAATTATAATTATTCGCAAAATGTAGTTTGTGAAAAGTTTGAGTTGTTCAGAAAAAATATAAAGGAAATATTTTTTGAATGCTGCGTAAAAATAAAATAATTAATTAGTTCTGGAGTTGGAAATGATAGTGGGATGTATACTCTGTGAACGATTTCGTTGAAACAAGCGGGAAGTAAAATGTAATTGAAAGTGAAGTTGCAGTTGGCCAGCTTTTGGCAAAGTTCATGGCGTTGGTTAACGATTAAAGAGATTTTGTTGTTTCTTTAGATGCATTTCAGGGTTCGCAAAATTTAAGAATTATTACAAAAAAAAGAATAGAATTGTATTATTTTTATTCTTAGGTTTATTGTGTCCCTACTTTTATCTTGGCGAAAACTCTGAGTGCCGTGCTATCTATAAAGTTTATAAGTGTCTTTATATGAAAAAGCTTACCACTCTCTACGAGGGTTGCCTTTTATATTTGGTGATTAGCGAACAAAAATGTATAATAATAATTGAAAGTCGCCTTATTGTTTTTTCAAAATATGCCACTTTTGCCGGCGTTTGAACCAATTGTCGAAACACTTTTGCCACTCGGAATCAGTTATCTCTCCATAACATACATTCTGAACGCATCAAGCGCTTCTTCAGGTGTCGAAAAAAGTTGATCTCTATAAAATAAAAAGAAGTCATTCGGTGCCAAGTCAGCACTATATGACGAATGACTCCTCAAATCGATGTTGTAAGTGTTCAAAAATGCAGTTGTGTCAAAATTACCCGAAAACACTGTAATGTGAGTTCTTACTGCACTCCCCAGTAACTGTTACTATCTAGCAGTGAAGTGGCGGATCTTAACGTATCCGCTGCTTATCTCAGAAGTTAGTGCTACTTGCTTTTTCGATGGAAACAAAAGCATATTGGAGCAGAGGGCAGACCCTTAGTTGTACTTAAAAAATACACAAAGAAATAGCGTAAACTTGGCTGTTTTTTCCAAAGTCGTCTTACTTGTAAATATCAATCAATTAGGTTAGGTTAGAGCGGTTGCCAAAGGGAATATCTCCTTGGCACACTTAGGCCGAGCACGGCCCATTGTGATGCCGCAAGGCTTCTCTCCCGATCACTCCTGGTCTGCAACCGCATCATGAGCCCATCCAGTCACTCGTACGAACCTAACTCTGTCCCTGGGCCTTTTACTAGCAAGATCTGATATATCCACGAAAAAGTAAGCGCCGAGGATTTGTTTCCAAGCCTTACAAAGGGCTGGGCATGTACAGAGGAGGTGGGCGACCGTTTCCTCCTCTTCCTCGTCTCGACAGCTCCTACAGAAGTCATTGTATGGAGCATGGAGTCTGGCTGCGTGCGTGCCTATAAGCAAATGCCCCGTGAGCACTCTAGTCGCTATCAATCAATTAAGTATCAAAAATTTCACAGAAACATACCCCAGAAACCTGCTGCTACCATCTACTGACTCTTTTGATGGTAACAAAAGGATATTGAAGCAGAGGGCTGCATCCCTAGATGTACACAAAGAAACAGCGTACACACACACCATTTTTCCCAAAAGCCGTAAAACTTATGAAAATTAAAAACAAAAGCAGATGGCACCCGTGAAAGTTGCACGCTAAATCGAATCCGATTAAAATCGCTCGTTTTGCTTTTTTCGCTAAACGAAAGCGCTTTTGAGATTTTTATCGTTAATGTTCGGATGACGTGACGAAAGAATTTTGAAGAATTGCATTGATGACGCATGCAAATCGATTGACGCAAAGAAAACGTATTTTTTTTTGCGTTTTGGTGCAGATTTCGTAAAATCGAAAGTGGAATTATTTAAACAAAGTTGGTTATTTTATTTCATTCTAAAACTTTACCAAATATAGCTGCTGCTTGACACCAAACTTGGCTGCTGCTGTGCGTCTTGCCAAGACGTCAAAAATCCATCCAGACAAGTTGCTGAGCAGCAAGCATCCTAACCAACAAACTTGGCCAAAATTATACATTAGAATAATGGCAACCGCTACAGCTTCGGTTTGTCTTCAACTTTCAAAAGAAGCTATCGCTGATATGGTGGTCGTTGTCATTGTCATCATCGTCAACGTCGTCAACGTCGTCAACGTCGTCATTCACATTGTCTCATCGTCATTGCCATAGCCATTTTGGTTGTTAAATCCTTTTTTGGGTAAGGTTTTGGTAATTATCCCTAATTAGTTGTAAAATATTGAAGTAAAAGTGTTTTGCTTGGCAAGCTGAGTACAATGGCAGCAAAAACAACAGAAACTCAGGCAACTCCATTAGAAAAGTTTGCCATGGCAAATGGCAAAGCACTAACACGCACACAGTTACACTACCACACACAGATACACACGCACACAGATACATTAATGCAAATGGAAACCGTTGCCATATCTAGCATATGTATATATATATATATTTATATATCTATCTATATACATGTATGTATGCATGAGACATATTACAATTTATTTATTCGTCTGGATGGGCCTCACAGCTAAAGAGCAGAAGAGCCTAGAAACTATACCCATAATAATGACATTAGGCCCTAAGTGGAATAAGATTACAGCTGGGCCCTATGTCAACGGTAATGATGAATTGCTAGTTTCCTTTATTTCCTTCTCATCTCATCTCAGCGCTGCTCCCCATCGCTCTGCTCTGCTCTGCTCTGCTCATCTCCTGTTGTTATTCTTGTTGTTATTGTTGATGTGACATGTGCCTGACTTTGACAGCTTGGGCTATCTCCGAACTGAGTAGCGAATTAAATGCTGTCAAAATTACAACGCACACTCATTCCAGCTTTATACATTTTGTAACATTTTTTTATGTAAACCATTTTTTTTTTTATTTTAGTTTTTAAACCGAGATTTATTAGAGAAAAAAAAAGGCAACCCTTTCGAATAGAAAAAAACGCTATTAAGTTTAAGGGCAGCATAAAATAGTTGGTTGCATTCATTATGTATTTAAAGCTAAAAACAAATTAAAACGAGCATAACGTATGAAATATGCGAGGGCAGTTAGAAACGTTGTTGAGTTTTTGTGGATTAAATTTAATGCGGCTTACTTGGTATGGTCTCTGGTACAAATACAGTTTGTAGTAACAATTACTCCATTATTTTTGCATGAAATTGAAGGGGACTTTAATTATCTGAGTTAGAATGTTCCGATTTAGGTCAAATATGCGCCGTTATGTTCGATAATCTTATGCCATAAGGTAACTTCATTATGCGTCTCTCACATCAGAGATGCATTTTCACAAGCCTCTCTCGAGGCGAATTTTTTACCAGCAAATTGTTCGCTGTAGAGAGGAACAGCTGGTAATCACTTGGTGTCAGGTCCGAACTATAAGATGGATGCATAAGCAACTCCCAACCAAGCTCATGGAGCTTCTGGCGAGTCACTATCGATGTGTGTGGTTTGGCATTGTTCTGACGGAACATAACTGCTCTGAAGCTAGCCGCTTTTGGGCAATTGCTTCCTTCAGATGGTACAATTATCGACAGCACAGTTCCGCGTTAAAAGTTTTGCCGTATGGTTGCAGCTCATAGTAGTTAATTCGCTGTCAATCCCACAAAACAGAGACCAATATAACATACTGGCTTGGCCACATTTTCGCTTGACGTTGCTGCATCTGAGCCACTTACCAACAGCAATCAACAACCAATTGGCGGATTTTGTTGCAATTCAGCAATGATTCGCAGTTGGAAAAGCACTCCATCAGGCACGCATACAGGCTCCCATACAACTAGCTTCTCTTTGCATCCAGCCCTCTTTAAATTCTTCCAAACTGTTTTTTATGCCACCTTTAGCTCTTTGGCAATCGAAACAGCGCTCACATGACGGTCAGACTCAACAATCTTCATGATTTTATCGCCATTTTCGACAATTGTCCAACCAGTGTGTGGTGGCATCTATGTTATAGAAATTATCGATTCGAAATCGTCGAAACCAAAATTACGCGTGATTGGTTGTTACAGTATCAGAACCATAATGTCTATTTTGATTTTCAGCCGCCTGTTTTGCGTTTTAGTACTTGTTGAAGAAAAACTGTGTAATATAGCGTATTTTCTCTTTTACCAAATACCCATATCTTTCCTTATAACTTATAATTTTGCCGAATTTTTAAGAAATTCCAAATAGGCTCAAAATGTGGCTAAGTTCCTTCATAATCACAGTTTGCTCTTAACGTAGTCCCAAGCTAAGAAAGATTATTACTAAAAATTTTAAATTCAATGAATCAGGACATACTTGAAGCCATATACCTAGCTTGTAGTTTTTCATAAGTTACTTGGCCATGACCACCCGTTATCGGCTTATAGCCGATGTAACTAACTCTGGCCTTAAAGTTGATCACACTCTTCACTTGGTAGTTGCTTCTCCACTTGTTCTTTCCATTTGAGTTTAGATCGTACCCTCCATCTACCTTCGTTGACTTTCGCATTGAAAGCCTTCTCCGCTGGAGAGTCGTCTTCCATACGAACGACTTGGCCGAGCCAACGCAGGCGTTCAGCTGTAATACGCTGAACGACATCTATGTCGTTGTAGTGCTCATACAGCTCATGGTTCGCTCGCATGCGATAATCGTCCTAAATCCGAAAGTGACCCAATATTTTGCGAAGAATTTTTCTCTCCAAGCGCAGCTGCATCCGTTCGAGATCCAACCCATGCTGCTGCGCCATATAACAGCGAGGTCAGAATGAGCGTCTTGTAGAGCATTAATGTTGTCGATCGAGAGGGGTCTCTTCTCTTATTTACCAAGATCATAGTAGCAGGTGCTGGCAAGTGTGACTCTTAGAGCGCTAATTTTGTCGATCGAGAGGGGGTCTCTTCTCTTATTTACCAAGATCATAGAAGCAGGTGCTGGCAAGTGTGATTGTTCGCCTTAACTGCAGGTTGATTTTGTTAATGGCGCTGCCAAGGTACGAAAGCTGCCTAACAACTCTAAAATTATAGCCGTCCAATACTTTCCTCGAGAGAGGAGAAGGTTCGTGTAGTGGGTCTCTCTTTATTTCACTTTTTCTCTTTCTCTCCTCCTCAACTCCTATCTAACCCTTTTGCTTTCCGATATATGCAGTGTCTGAGGCGGTGATTTTGTCGCCTCTGCCACCTTCACATTTATCTATCTATCTATCTATCTATCTATCTATCTATCTATCTATCTATCTATCTATCTATCTATCTATCTATCTATCTATCTATCTATCTATCTATCTATCTATCTATCTATCTATCTATCTATCTATCTATCTATCTATCTATCTATCTATCTATCTATATCCGTCCGCTGTACCCTGGGAACCCAGACGCCTTTCATACCTCTTTGTAGACAGCATATACCTTGTCTTGCCCTCGTTGACCGCAAGATCCTCTTTCGCTGACTACTTTTCGATTGCGAAAAACGCGTCGATAACATCTCGCTTACAAGCAATATCATCAGCGTATGCAAACAGCTGGACACCAGCCTTTCGCAACACCCTTTCCATTATGAAATTGAAGAGGTTGCGCGATAGAGGGTCACCTTGACTGAAACCTTGCAAGTTATTAAAGAGTTCGCAGATGTTATTTCCTAACTTGACAGAGCTTTTATGTTGGTGCTGAATGTCATTCTGCAATGTCGAATCAACTCTGCAGAAATACCGAACTCGAAACCGTTTTGCGTAGAGGCGCTCCCTTATCGGTGATGATCTAAGCATCATCAAAATCATCAACAACTTTGCCGATTTAAACAAATAAACCGTTTAAATTAATCTTGTTGGTTTACAAACTTAATTTTCAAAACTCTACATCCCCACACACCCACACACACACACTCCAAAACTTACCACATCGAAAACCCAACCCAATCTCTCACACACACTCTGCTCTACCGCCAACTACTGGAGAATATGACAAAACCAACACAGAAAAGTATTTGAAGCATAAGTTGCGTTTTATGACAATTTCGTTTGTCAACCAACTGTCACTCAAAACGCCAGGAAAAACTAATGAGTATCCTTAATAATATGGAGAAATATGTGTGCATTTTTGAGGGGGGTTTTTCGAGCTTAAAATAAAATTACTTTGCACGTTATTTCGTTTTCCAAATTGTTGTTGCTGTTTCCTCGTGTTAAGCTGACGGAACTACCGAGGCGAGGCAGCTACCCGAGACATTAGGAGGAAATTTTTCGCAGCGCTGTTTACGCATTTTGTTTTGGCTCAAATGCTACTTGGCCAAGTTTTCATTTTGAATTTGGCCCGCGGAAAAGCTTTGCTCTTTATTTGAACGGTTTTGTTTTTGTTTATGTTTCCGCACTTGTTTTTGTTGTTTAAATTGTGTTTTAAACTTTTGAGCTAGTGGCAAATGTTTTATGTATGCTGCGGGGAAGCGGGTTGGCCAGGTGTATGACCTTGTGTGCGTGTGTGTGGGTAAGTGTGGCAGCTGGGGTATGTGGCATTGTGGTAAGCTGTATGTGTGCCACTAGAGGGGGTTAAAACGTTGCCAGCAAGCAACATAGGCACGTGCCATAAGCCATTTGTCAACAACAACCTGATTGGATTCTAAAAACCAAGTGCGGTTGTTGTTTTTTTTTGGAAGCCAAAGCCAAATGGAATCAGTTCTATGGGAGCGTGGTAGACGTAGTAAGACTATCACCTAAAATATACACAGTGAAGAGCCGACTCCCACACACGCGCGCGCACAGACAGACGCACACAAAGTGAGTATAAATCAAGTTTGCTCAAAGCATTGCAGGGAATTAAGCAACTGTAATATAAAGACCCGACAAAGTCAGATGAAAATGCCACAAAGCAAACGGAAAATTATGCTAGCGAAAAAAAAAACGAAACTTAAAGTTCAAAAGAAAACGGATTTTTTTTTTTTTTTTCGCCGGAAAAGAGCATTTCAATAATAATTGCGAACGTAACGTATAGTAGTTGGAGGGTTTTAGCTAAGGTGCGGGAACGGGAGGAACTTGCTTTTGACAAAGCGCAAAGGCGGAAATGTGAGTGGCAGTTAAGTTGCTGCTGCTGCTGCTGCCGTTGGCCCAATATGCCGTAGGATGCGCTTAAAGTTATTAAAGTGAGCAAGCAGTGCAAGCAGTTTGAAAATGCACAAACTTGTTTTGATGTTTTGCAAAATAAAATTGAATGGCGCATTGCTGTTTGTGCTTGAGTATTGAGTGTTGACATTTATTGGTTAAAAAGCAAAGTTTTTGATTGTGAGCTGTTTGGCTATGGGATTTTGGTCTAGGTAGAAATTTGCAGGCCTCGCTAGCAGCACATACGAATAATATTGCTGTCATCGTTATTCATGCTAAATTTGAGTTAAAACAGACTGTACTTGGCTATCTCAAACTAAAGCATATACTCTATAGTAAGGGCTAACCTACACGTCACGAAGGTTGCACTAGTAGGCAATATTTAAGAATTTATATTCGTGAGACAGCGAGATATCTAGAACAGAGTGCACTATTTGTATCTATCAACAACAAATTAAATCGACATTTCTATGAAGTCAAATTAAGATTTGATAAATTGTTAGAAATTTTTGGTTTTTTTTTCAATCAAATTAGCAAGCTCTTTAAAAAGCACCTTTTTTGGTAACTGTCAAAGTAGCTTAAAAAATGAGGTTAATATATGGTAAACACTGGCAACTTAGGCCTTCGGCTGAATTAAATATGAACATTTTATAAAAAATCACCCTCTATTTTAAACTTTTTGTGCATGTTATGGCAGCAGAATGGCTATATATTGATGAGAAAATGCCACTATAAGCACGGTATACTAAGCAATTTTTATAATGTTTAAACATTTAATGATATCGATCGTTCCATCGACTCGCACATTTTACTGGCTGCAATCGGATTCCGGATCGGAACAACTGCTTAACTTGGTGCTGAACAGATGGTGTTATTTCTGAAGAATGAAGTAAGATCTGTCATTTCAACGTTTCCAAGTATTTTTTTTACCACTGTTGCGCAGTAAGTTCGAGCATTGTCATTTTGTAGAATGACTTTATCATTATTCTCTTTTTGATGGCCGGTTTTCTTTTAATTCTCAGACGCAACAACTGGGTTCGGTATCGCTTCAGTTTGATTGTTTCAATTGGTTGAATTAGTTTATAATATATCACACCTAACGGGTCCCAAGATATACAGAGCGTGGCTTTGAATGAATATGATGATGAATGAATATTGTTTATCCGCGCTGTAGGTGAAGTTATTATCGGTTTTCCCCCAAGGTTTTCTGCCATACGAATTATCGTAATGGCCCCTTTTTGCTTCGCCTTTAGAGAAGCTGTTCGCAAGCAAAGAAACGTCGTTTGACATTACTCGATTTCAAGTCACACGAAATCCATTATACTGTCTTCTGAATTGTTCCAATGGATTTCAATCGTCTGCCAATGCCGCTTGCGTGTTGAATACGTGTTGGTCAAGTAATACTGCCATTTCTGCATTTTTCAGAACTTTTTCCCTTCCACCAGCGTGCCGATCTTCGACGTCTAAATTATCATTATTGAAACGTTGAAACCATTTACAATACCTTCTTTCACTTGGAGCGAGGCTGCTTCGCTAGTTTAGGGAATTGAGCTCAAAAAGTGACATTTTTTAACAACAATGTAATTCAGATGCAAAACAGATTACCACAAATGATCTGTTGTGATAATGTATGTAGCCGGATGAATACGATTATTATATATTGTCTGCAATCGATTAATATCTATCACACTTACCACTGGAAAACGGCTGAAGCGAAGTTGTAGGGATTTTCATTTCGGATGGCAAAGGCAGAAAAAGTTTTAAAATACAAAAAATAAAATGTATTTGCCTTGCTGTCCTCACTGCAAAAGCGGAGCATGGGAGCTATTCGAAACTATAAAGAACCTAAAGTTTATAGCCGAATCGGAACAGCAGTGTCTTTGATTAAAAGAGATTTACTTGAGCAAACAGTGACTTTTTGCAAACTATGCCAAATGCTGCTGTGGGGAATCGTATCAACACCCTTCGAGGCGAGAAGGCTACTCACTACATTGTAAGCAACAAGAAAAAAGTATGGCCAAATGCGATAAACTTTGATCTACTTAAGTGCTAAAGAGTTACAAAGCAGCATGAAAAACTAAGAAAAATACCTTTCCATTCACAATAAACCCATTAGCAGCGGCGACCCATTAAAATTAAACAAATTTCGTTTGCTTTGGCCACAGATGGCTTACTCCTAGACAAAGTAACAATACCCAGAATTTCAATACTGACATCCTAAGCATTAAACATATGAGCATAAAAAGGATTAAATTGCCTTAGAAAGGATTTTGAGAAACAAAACGAAAAGCTGACACAATCCAAAATTGCGTCTAACCAGCACACACGAGCTGCTGCGTGCAACAGGTTAAGCTTATATATGGATACACCTACGCCTGTCCAGAGATTAAGTCTGCAAACAATTTCTAAAAGCAAAATCCTTTAACGAATTTACTACATTTACCGTGCTGACATCCTGAACTTGCATCGGAATCATTTATTCAACAATTGAACTGTTGCGCAGTTCGATTGGCAACGTTAGACAATGCCTGCTATGCGCCGGACATTATCCTTTTACCCGACGAGTGTAGGGTACAAAAAAATACTTGCTTAAGCATAATCAAATCATTTTTCTAAATGGCCAACAGCAAAGACAAAGCCATAAACGCATTAATGCTTTTATACAGGAAAAAAAAAAAAAAACAAAAACCAAAAGAAACGTAAATCCTTCGACATATGTATACAAGCGACAGGAGCGGATTTTAAGTTGGGTGACGAGGCGTTGGTTGGAAACTTTAAAATATTTAGGATTTCTTCTTTGGAGTTTCCTATGGCATCCGTACCATTTCTTATAGGTATCTGTACCGTGTGCCGAACTATTTTTAGGCAATTTTAAGGCTGTACGTAATTTTTTTACGGCAATTTTTGGTTTTTTTTATACTTTCGCTTCCCTTTTGGTTAATATTTACATTTTTTACATAAAGAATTTTACATGGATATGATTTATCATTGCCTGAGGCTATATACATAAATTCCTGTGACTCCTTCAAGCACTAAAGAATCGAAAAGAGAATTTATATCTTTTATTTTTATTTTTGCTCATTTATTAAAAATTGTTTAGGAACTTTTTCTGTACTATTTTGAAACTATTTATTCCAAAAATCCAAGCCCTGGAGTGAATCTTATCAAAAACTCTAAGCTGCGGAATATCACTTCGACCTTAAGTACAAACTGCACGTCCCTAATGTATCACACTTCTACCAACTAAAAAAATCTTTATTTACGAAAGATAATATAGTAAAGAAGTCCAAAATATTCTTAGTATAAATAAGATCATCAGGTGCGGGACTTTTAGAGTTAAGACAAATATTTTATTTTTATATCTACCTTTTATGTGAAATCCTATAAATACTCATCTATGAATCTTACTACTGAAGGAAAAAATAGCTCTTGGGGAAAATCAGTTTCTTCAAGTTGTTCTAAAGCTTTAGGATTTTATATAGTGGAATTTTCTGATGAAGCATTTTATATAGCCTCTACTTATCGCTAAAATTAAATGGGTTTTCTGCATATTTCGTGGTATTATTATCTTTGAAGATATTCTGACCAAACTTTGGTGCTTAGACGTTTTTGTATTTTCTAAAGATGCAAATGCCCTACGAAGCATTTTATAAGCGGTAAAAATTGGTAAAATGAAATCAGTTTTTACCAAATCGGTTACTATTGTCTCCAAATATATCTTGAACAAGCTTCGATTCTTAGCAGTGTTTTTAGTGTTTTCTATAATTGCAAAAATCGCACAGCACAGAAGTTATTGTATTTCGTTTGTTCTGCAGTGTAGTTTGGGTGTGCCGAGTCTACGACTAATCATTTCAAATAAATCGCTCCAATCGTTTTCGAGACATTACGTAGATTATGGGCCTCGGTAGCGTAGTGGTAGCAAGGTCAGTGGTTCAATTCTACACTGCAGTTTGCCTAGAAGTAGCATATCTACCCAATATATAGATGTTTATTACTTATGAAAATCTCTATTTCCTAACGATACCGCTGTTCCGATGCGGCTGTATGCTATTATTAAAAAAATATATGCATGCTTCACCTTTGGAACGTTTACCATAGTCAAGGCAAATAATTTTTTTTATCAAAGCTCAGTTTTTTGGAATCTTACGTAGCTGGATGACAATACAGCGAGATATTGTGGGGCACAATCAACTTTGCCAAAAATTTCATTAATTTTTATTATACAATTGTACACTTTTTAAAAATTTAAAGGAAATCAGATGCCCTGTTTTAGAAGTGTTGATAAGAGTTTACAGTGCATTAAAATCGGCCCGTCTGGCAAATCGGTAATAAACCAGGGTCCTTAGTTTTTATTGCTTTTCCGAATACTACTAGAAGTGGAAGAGTTCATATTTCGAAAGTATCTCTCTATTCATATGTCTCTATTAGCTTTCTATTTGGTTGATATTCTCGATCAATATTGGTCTACTCAGTTGCGATTTGAATGCTAATCCCCATCGATATGTCTCTATAAAGTGTCATAAACGAAGCAAAGTTGAAATACTTAATATAATTTTAGAATAAACTATCTTCACTTCGTGTGCTCAGTACCGCTTATTAATTACACAGTTTCTAGTAGGTAAAGTTTTTTTTTTGAGTCGTCCTTTGCTTTAAGATTCATCATGATTCTCCTTTATATTTCGTAGGAAAGTACTTGTAATGGCTAAGTTTGTATTAAAAGACATATCGCCATGACTATAGTCAAAGGAAATAAATTTATTTTAAAATTGATGTAGATTGGATGTAGCTTGCTTTCGACGTTATAGAGCTCCTACAGCTCATGCTTCGTGCGGATGTCATAGTCCTTTCCAACTCAAATGGAAAGAAGATTTTGCGAAGCATTAGGAACCATGAATCCATACGATGGCGGAACTTATGCAGAGTGTTGTACTGTTAAGACAACTAAGTAGTTCAGGAATACAATCTATCTTAACTATTATATAACAATTCCTAAACCCAACCTCCTTATTCCGCTCCTGTGCAAACACCTACATGACAAAACGTTTTGTATAACATACCCACACATATGTGTGTGTGTGTCTCCGTATGTATAGTATGTCCTGCGTAAACAAACGTTGTGAAAAAACATTTCCATTTAGTTTTATATAATCGCAGACACAAAACGAGCAGGTGTGTGTGTGTGTGCGTGTGTGGGTGTGTGTGGGTGTGTGTGTGTGCAATGTTTTTAATCCACTTGAAGGCACTTAAGGCAGGTCACTGCCAAGCGTAAATGGTCCAAGTGTTGGGGATCTTTCCTGCTAGGGTTAACACAAAAAATACCAGGGGGGGCGGGCTTACGTACATCCCTGTGAGCGCAGGACTTTCCATATGTACACACACACACACACCAAACACACATGGGTACACATAAGCATGTGCTCGTGTATGTATATGTGTCGTGTCTATGTGTCAGTGTGGCAGTAAGAGGGTGTTGAGTGCTTTCATTTTGTTAAAATTTATTATTTCAATAAAAAAAAAATGTAACACATGAATAGCAAATTTTGAATCGCCGATAGTTATATACCCTGCAGCTGCCTTTAGAAATCTAGCAGGAAATATAACCTAAGGCACAACCTGGTCATATTTCATAATTGATATATTTCCAAGTGCGAAAGCTCTAAGAGTTATACCCACAGCTGACTGATATAGCATTTTGATACGATATAGGTTTTTTACTTGAAGATTTCAAACATTTTTATGTGAAATAAAGGACGTACTTGAATCAATTTGTTAATTTTGTAAAGATAGAAATCGTCATAACATTTATACATCAGAAAATTGTTGATAAACTCTCCTATAATAAATGGCGCTAATCTTCGAAATCTAATTTTGTACTAAATTACGAAGTGTCCAACTCCGAATTGTCACCTTACGTATGATTACTACCATCATCAAGAGTAAAAATCTCTAAATATACCTCTCCAAAAAATTCGTACTACAAATGAAATCATCAACAAAAAATTTATGGTAGAACTCACAATACCATGCAGGAATGACATAAATAAAACTATCTTAAGAGTAAAGACTATTCAAGCATAACCCTGGTACATTGGGTTTTATCAAAAACCCCAAGCTGTGGAAACTTATTTCGTATTGATATACGAACCATCTGCCACAATTTAATTTTTACAAAATGTAGAAATATCCAAAAAAAATACCAGCAGCAATATTAGGTAACCAAATCAGATGAAGTGCTGGATTAAGAAATACAGTTTTGTGTCAGTACACTCTATATCTTGGAAAAAAAAGGATTCTAGACCCAGCCAGATTTAAACGGGACTTTACATCCCTATATTTATGGTATCGCTCCAAATGTTTGTGTATGGTAACGGAATCCTAGATCATATGGTTTAGATCTTGGGGAATGACGAGTTTCAGACTCGCCGATTTTATAATATGCAAAATTTTATTGCCGTTCACAAAACGTACTTTGGGCACTCCATGGGGAACAAGCAAGATGAGACTTTTGACTGGAATTATGCGGAATAGCTGATAGAGAAATATCCTTGCCAGAAGCGTGCATACGACACATCTTGATTGTTGTTTTTATTTGACAGCGCAAGATAAAAGTAAAGAACTCTTGGTTTACGGAAGATAACGTGGCTAAGTTCAAAAATATCTTGAACTCTTGGTTTGCAGAGGATATTGTAGTTGAGTCAAAAAAAATCTTGAACTCTTGGTTTGCAGAAGATATCGTAGTTAAGTTCAAAAAAATCTTAGAATCTTGGTTTGCCGAAGATAATTTAATAAAGTTTTCAGAAGATATCATAAAGTTAAAAAAAACTTGATCGCTAGGTTTGCAGAAGATATTGTAGTTAAGTTCAAAAAAATCTTAAGATTTCCAGTTAAAAATTCGTCGTAAATATTTCCTTTATATGGCTTTGACAACACGTTATTGACTTACAGCCGACCTCCACTTGGTGTTTCCATCTGAGCTTTGGTCATCCCCTTTGTTTTCCATCAGCGGATTTCGCTTCGCACACCTTCTTCGCGGGAGTATCTTCGTCCATGCGAACGTAATGACCGAGCCAATGCAGACGTCGTGCCTTCATACGCTGTATGACATCTATGTCGTTGTAGAGCTCAGACGGCTTATGGTTCACTCGGATGTGATAGTCATGCCCAATCCAAAAGGCACCAAAGATTTTGCGAAGAATTTTATTTTGTGGTAAAAATATATGAGATAAAAAATAATGAATATTTCAGAATAATTTGTAGAAAAGAAAGAAAAAACTAAGGAATCTCATTTCGTACTAGATTAAACGTCTATTGATTTTTTATTTAAACTGAGATTAGCATTTTTCAATGGGCATTCATTAAAAAGGAATTTCAAACTTTAAACAATTTGAAAACTACTGAAAAAACTTGAAAAAAAATGTTTGAATAACATTAAATGTGAGACGTTGCAAGGCTATAAATTTTCATCCATCAGACAAAGAACAAGTATTAGTTTTATATTATACCTTCCTCGCTCTAATTAAATATATGTTCTTTTTATATTATTTAATTATAAGGTCAACAGAACTTGGGCGTACCTTAAATATTTTTTTAAACGTTTAACCACGGATTTTTTAAAATATAAAAGAGGCTAAAAAATCGATAATTCAATAATTTTAATTTCTCCAATTATACGAACTTGCAGCGGAACCAGTTCACTTATACATTTCATATGCGAGATAATTTGACGATTAAATTATTGAATTTCTTTTTAATTTTTAGTGAAACCTAAAACTGTTACAATTTACAATATGTATCTTTATCCTTCATTACTTACAAATGGTAGAGCAAATGTAGTATATACCGCTCTCAAAATGATGATACCCGCTCAACCATATGTAAAAGTGTGTGAAAAGATATTCTTACAGGGGTCTGTGTCTGTGAGGACGTGCCAGTCATGAAAACGAACAACTATTATAAGAGCCGTCATAACAACTAAGCGTGATACTGGCAATCCGAGTGTCATTCATGGCTGGCGTATGGGAGTCCTTCGCGCTAGGTACCCGTAAGTATTGTTATATAATGTGCACAGGAATACCCAAATGTTTTTATGACTATGACATAGATTAGAGACTGCTGCTGCTGCTGCTGCTGTAAGCTTGTCAGTGACGTGCAAGAATATGCTGCCAGCTGTGTTGTAGTAGGGCATGCATCCTTAGCGCTGGTCCTGATGGTCCTTATAGTTACGTATACTAATTATATTATTACCGCAATGGCATACATTTTTAATACACTCTTGCTGCTGCTGTAGGATGCTTCTCAGCTACAGACAAATTTCGATAATATTTGGCAAACCAACCAACCAACCATCCATCCCAAACAACTGCCCTGTGCACCTTTGCCATTTGTCAACTGTGACATTGTCACAAAGCTTCTTAAACTATTCCAATTTTCATTTCCTTATGACATCCTTAAGTATCATGCTTTTCATCTTTAAAGTTTCAACGTTCTGGTTTGAGTCTGCTCTGCTCCCGCTGGAACATTGACATCGTTGCCTTCTGCTTGTTTAGGCAATCTCCACGTTACCCCATGAGACAGTGCGCCGGCTGTTACCGCCTTTGCTCACCGTGCTCGTGCAGGGGCGAGACAAAGATGTCAAGCAGAGTTGCCACTTAAGGCGGCAATTCCGCCCGCAATTTCCAATATTAAAGTTCGCCTTTGAGCGCTGAGCGCTGTCTGAGTTCGTACAGAGTCCTGCCACAGCTCTATGTGGCTGCTTTGTACTTGTGCTGATATGGTAAGCTGTGTGATGTTCACAAATTGCTCCAAAGCTGTTTGTGCGTCCTAATGTAACGACACAGGCACGGCTCAGAGTGATGACCAAACCATTGATGCAGCATCAAGGTTGGCAGCATTTTCAAAACACACTCTGCTTTCAATATTGGAGCAGCTTGGGAATGATTGCGTTGCGGTTCTGTATCCTTTACGTTAGGCCAGCGCGTTAACACACTTTGGGAGTCCCAGCGCGTATATGGTCTCTGTTTACGGGAGAGAGAGAAAGAGAGACTTCAAAAGTTCTATCCCAATGGCATAGATGGGGCTTTGCGCTTTATTAAATTTTATAAATATGTTGTTGGACACTTTGCAGCGAACTTATGATGGATTTAAGTCGAGAAAATTGCGTCGCAAGTATCTTTTGGAAGTTCTGTTTTCTAAGCTTTGTATCGGGCTTTCTGTGGTTCAAGTGATACAAGACCCAATAGTGCTGCGCTTTTCGTCATGCGGAGTAGCCTTGAAATGAACTGTCGTACGATTAGGCTGAGAAATTAAAACAAAAGGACATAGTGAATATAGTAGGACTCTTGCAAGCAAATCTCTTTTAGTAAAAGATAACGTCGTACAGATACAAAAGGTAATTGTTCTCTTCGAACATCTTTCAATAGAGATTTCTATGCAGCAACTTGGAGTGACGGGTTACTCATATAATAACTGGAAGATGCAGTCTCAGAGACTCTCTGACCCTCTGGACGATTGGTGCAATACAAAGCTTTACTTTAAGTTTCAGATACTGTACAAAAACAGAGCTCTCAGTACAGTTTCGTCAAACCATTGCCTCATAGGCCTTTTTTCTGAGATGATGCACATTTCTCTTATAATTATAAAGTATCTAATATCTATGGTTGGATTTTGTTCAACTTCTTGGTAAAAGCTGTAGTAAATTGAGGTAAAGCCTAATTCTGCTGCACAAGAGAATGCACATTTATTACAATGATAGTACATTATCTAACATTTGCATGATTTCCATCGATTTCGTTAAAAATGCATTAGCAAACCATGAAAAATCTCAGTCCTCCTGCACGGCAGAATGCACATTTCATACAATAATAATAAAGTGTATAAAACCTTTTTTAGAATTTTCTGGAAATTTGTAGAAAACGCTCCAATACATTCTAAGAGAGCCCTTTTTCAAAAATTAACCTAAAAATGAAAGACTTCAAAGTGCTCCAGCAAGAAAGATGACTAAACCCATCTGTTGAGTGTTCTACGACTAACATTCATCCACCCATAGCCATTACTTATAGTCTCTTCCTACTGCGATTTCCCTGTTTAGCTCTGTTGCTCTTTCCAATTTAGTAATTATAATAGGATGCGGCCTCGGTAGCGTAGTGGTAGCGTCTTCGCCCCAAAGGGTTGTGATTCCATCCTGCAGCTCTGGGTGCAGTTGCCTAATACTGGCATATCTGCCAAAGAGACGCTTTTTTCCAATGTAAATCTAATATTAAAAAGACGCCGCCATACGTATTCAGCTGTCCCTGTTCTCTGAGAACAACTTTTTAAAGAGATATCTGGATGCCTTTGGAGCGTTGCCCAAAGTCAAGTAGCTGATGTGTAATTTTTTTGAATTTCATAAAAACGCACTAGTATATCCTGAGAAATCCTGATCGTACAGCCCGAGAGAATACTCGTTGGTCTTACAAATATAGTATGATTTCCTTGAACTTCTTGGAAATCGCTCTACTGAGAGAAACCTATTTTGAGTGTTAAGATATTATGGGAAAAACTCATCTGAAGCAACAAGACAATAGACTAGTCCACAACCATCATTTATATTCTTTTCTCATCATAATTTCTTTCTTCCTTCAATTAAGGAGCAACAAGTGGCGGCGAGATCTTATTTACCAAACTTAAACTCATCATTATCATTATCATAATCATCCCTGGAGTTTTAAAATTCCATTTTCAAATAGTCGGTATCCTTAGCAGCTTCGTTGCCACTTAGAACTATAGTTTTTTTCAAGTCGTCCTTTTTTTATTATTTTATTTCCTTTTTACTCAACGCGCTATTTATCTTCACTCATCTTCCAATTGGTCGATTGAGGCATGTTTCTTACAAAATCGGACGCCCACTTACATCTGCACTATTTGGGTGAAATCCGAAGTTTATTATTTAGTTCACGGAATGTACTTTATTGTCCTCCTACCAGCCATATTTGGAAGACTTTCGCTATAGGCAAGTCAGGATAAAATCTTTTTCGAGAAATTCTTAGATCATCTTGGAAATACAATGAGACACATATCTTTCTTAAAACCTTTCGAAATATGAATTCGTACGTGAATGTTCGTATCAGTAAGCGAAAATGGTAAAAGACACAATGAGAATATCTATCGATTATACGTCCAATCAGACATCCGTTAAAAAATCAAATTGTCACGATATAGATGGGTTGAAGATTGTGCGATAAATCCGGATCGCGACTGGAGAATTAGGCATCCAAGAAGATCGCGCTTGAATGGGAAAAGAAATGTGATATATGGAAGGCAAGCAACAACCGTTGGCGAATCAGAGAAGAATATGAAAAGTTTGAGTGCAAATCTAGGAATGTTTAAGACCTGATCTTGGCTGTGATAGCCACTCTTGATAAGAATACAAGCTCTAAGGCCAAACTCTCCGCTGGAAAGGAGATTCAAGTAACTCTGAGAAGTGAGAGTAACGCTAACAAAGAAACTTTGCCTTACGTGCTAATTACTTAATAATGCACTC
The DNA here is from genome assembly GCA_035046065.1 of Chymomyza procnemis. Lineage (NCBI taxonomy): Eukaryota > Metazoa > Arthropoda > Insecta > Diptera > Drosophilidae > Chymomyza > Chymomyza procnemis. The sequence goes on along the minus strand of JAWNOJ010000021.1, from coordinate 37,048,930 downwards.
CAACAAGGCCCAGAAATCAGAACTTTGCCAAAAAATAATGCGTTACCGCATACACCATTATCTAACTGGCTTAAATATAAAAAAGGGCCCCATAAGACCATCACCTCGACGTCCGCATGGACGATATATTTTTCCGGTAGAAATGTTTCTTAAAAAACGACACAAAAAAAAAAAACAAAAGGGTTAAATTGGCAACACTAGTAGCCATTAATTTTAGACGCTTTTCATTTGTTTAAAGGCCGCTGCTGCTGTAAAAAGTCAAGGTACGTCCAATATTCCATTGAAAGTACTCGCTCACTCACAAAGGAGACACCCACACACATACACACACACACACACACACACACAACCACAGCGTAACAAAATGGCGGCTGGGGAATGTTGCACGTTTAGCGCTTCACTTAATTAAGCGCCTCCTTGTCTGTTGTAAGTTGATAATTGAGGTTTGGCCCATTGTTGGTTGTTGTTTTGTGGCCTTTGTAGTGTTTGTTGTTTTAGCCTTGTTTGTTGCTGCTGTTGTTTTTGTAAGAGCAGCACAGCAGCTGCCGCCTGCGGCAACATCCACATTCAACTCATCTGGCTAAAGTTAATGCCCCAGAACCCAAATTAGAAACATCGCGAAATGTGGTACTTGGCATTGGTTCTTTTTTTCATTTTTGTGTTGTTGTTGGGTATCGAAATAGAGCGTAGCGTGGGTGGGTTATACGGTTCTTGAAATGAAAACTTTTTGGAGTAATCGTTAAGAGAGAATTTTTAAGTTACTTATAATCATTATAAGAATTATAAACAAGTTAATTGCTGCTGCCCTACTAATGACATTAGGAATATTTTAGTAAATTTTTAAGCCAAGGTTGGGCATGAGTAACTTTTGGTGCAACTATCGGGCGCGATACAAGCATGGGCCTCAGTCTAACTGATATATACAGGCTTTTGTCATGAAGACAAACATAAAGCTATAATAACTCCCTACTAAAAGTTCTAACTCGGAATCATAGATCATGTTGTGAAGATCAGGAATGCATCATAGCATACTTGACTTAAGCTCTTGTAGAAGTTCTAACATAGGCACTGTGGCATTACCATTATCTTGTTGCAGCAAGGATGCTTCATCTGCGATCAACTTTGAATACCAGTAGCTTCTAAACCCGTAGATTCTCTGAAAAAGACTTACTGATTCTGATTAGTTACGATGAAAAATCTAAGTTCGCTGCAAAAATAGCAGCAATCGAAGAATATTTATTTTCTAAACCCTAAATCCTGAACGAAGTGGTTAAGCACAAAAATATGCTACATTTGTGATCACACTTTTCAACTTTGCAGCCAAAAGTTAAACTCGTAAGTCCAAAACGAAAATGCTCTTTGGTTCTCGTGCATCACGACAGAATTAGAATTTGATGCAACAATAGAAAGTCGAAAAAAATTTATATTTAATACTTAAAAAAAAATTTAATTGCTTATCGAACGCTTCATCTTTGATTACATATCTACAATTTTAAAAGCCAATAACTTCTTAAACAATAGGTGCTCAAAAACATATTTAGTGATCTAAGGAAATTTATTTTTAAAACCACAAATCCCAAGGGAATTATAGAGAAGTAACTTCATCTGCTATTACTTTTTCTCAACTTGGAATGACAATAGCTTTCAAACTCGAAGATCTAAAGCAAAAGTGCTTGCTCGTTCTTATTAGTCACGACGAAATCTGAATTCGATGCAAGAACAGCACCTATCAAGCAAAAATTGTATTGAAAACTTTAAATGGCCACAAATCCTAAGCGTAGAAACTAAAAGCAAAAAAAAAAAAACTTAATCTCTGATTAATATTTTTAAACTTTCAATGGCTGTAGCTTCTAGGTTCCAATTTAAGAACAAAAATATAATCAATCGAGGGAAATTTATTTTCAAAATTTAAACGACTTTCGATGGTAGTAAGCTTCATCTGTGATCACTTTTATTTAACTTTGAATGCCAATAGCTGCTTAACTCGAAGGCTGCCGGAAATATACGTACTGATTCATATCAATCGGAATAAAAAATAAATAAAACCCGAATGAAGGGATTAAGAGCGACAATAAACATCATCTGTGATCATATTTTGAATGCCAAAAGCTTCTAAACTCGTATGCCGAAAGTAAAACTGCTTATTGATTCTCGTTAGTCGCAATAAAATCCTAATTGGATAGTAGAATAGAATCGATCCACGAAAAATGCATAAGTCCTTAGAGCGAAAATATATAACAAAGTGTCTTGAAAGGAAATACTGAAATAAACGATTTTTAATCCAAGTTTAAAGATCCGCTTAAGAATGTTCTTTATGATTCAGATATAAAAAACTTAAGGGAATGTAAATGATATTGTGCGCCTCGGTGGCGTATTCGCTTTTAAACAGGAATTAGACCTTGGGTAATTATTAAATATTTATAAATAAATGAATCTCCATGGGGCGATGACCATAGTTGGGGCTAATAAATTTTTTTGAATAACAACATCGAGGAAAATAAATTATGATATTTAAAGATTATTGAAAAGAAAACACAATAACCTTTAAGAATTTATTTAAGTATTTGTTGCATCATGTTGACTCTATCTTTTGTAGGTGCGCAATACAGTTCAAGGATTTCGCTTCATATCATAAAATTTGGACGTTAGCCAGAATAAAAAGTCTATTTCTAGATGCGGATTCAACAATCCCGAAATATATCTACATAGAAACATGTTCTTAACTTATTTTAATACCAAAATTTTGGCAAGTAAATAATATTTTTCTGATAATCTCAGAATATGATGTTCAGCACTCAGCAAAAGGCAAACTTATCAAGTAGAATTAGCGAGCTCGCTGTTTGAATTGAAGATATCTGGGAATGCCTGTGTGTTGAACTCAGATTTGATATAGCTTTTGAGAACAGCTTATTTATCGGATAGGTGCCTTCGACTTGCCAGAGAGAGTTTTATAAGGATTACTTGCCGATTTTCTGCTTTTGAAGTTATACCGTGATTGAATATAGTTTCAGATATGCAACTTTGGTAGAAGCTAATCGCTGCTTAATAGCAGCAAATTAGTTGAGGAATATGAAAGGGTTATTTTTGTTGTTGTTAGGGGAATTTTAACTGTTGAGCGTGACGATCTGGGGCATGCAGTATGGGAAAAGTTTCTACGTTTGTGCTTGTCGTCAAACTATACAAGGAAATAAATTGTAGCTCTGCAGCTTTTCCTTAAAAAAAATAACTATAAAGTTTATCCGAGATTACTTTTTTCTAGTATCTAATAGTTTCTAAATTCTAAAGTCAAAATGCTTACGGATTATCGTTCGAACTTTTACTATCTCAGCTCAATCGCACAACGAACTTTTAATATTAAAAATGTAAATTCATCAAAGTTTTGGGCATAAAAACTTCAACTCAAGCTTTTCCAAAAATCCATCTATTTGCTAAACTGTTTGTCAAAATGCTATCCCGACTGAAATATCAAAACTCTTTATAACTTTATTGGCTTAACACCACACCACACCGCCGTTGACATTTAATTCCCCGCACTTTTGGGACCATAAAAAGTTGAAACTTTTAACTTACAAAAAAAAAAAAAAAATTAAACAAATCGACTGCTCTCAAATCATTATTAACTATGAGGCTGACATTAAATTTAAATTCCTGGCATTTGGGCAACTCTGCAAATGCCCGCAAGTGGCAAGGATATTTACCCAAAAATACGAAAATTAAAACGCATAAAAAGGCAGCAAAGTTGCTAAAACTTAAGTGATGACGCCGTGAAGGCCGGCTTCTAGGTATGCTGTACTTTTAGCATTGTCATCTCGTCGCAATGGCCATCATGTTGCCAAGCACTGGATAACTAAGATTAATGAGCAGCTTCTTCTTGCGACGATGTGACAAGGACCAAATACAAAATACAATACAGTTGCCGGTTTAATGCCAATAAATAAGCGCGCGGCCCCTTTTCATTTTAATCTGATGATTTATACCCTTAAACGTTTTTTTACTATAGTCACAGGAGATGACACATTGTAAACCTTGTTGCTGATGAGCAACAAATTCCAAGCAGGACGAAACGGAAATGTCCCAAAAAAATATATAAAAATGGAAACCGCTGTCAAAATCATTCAAAGGCAATTGCACAGTGGGACAAATCAATATGTTTGCGGGCACTTTAAATAAATCTATCAAGCAGCTGCATTTCGCGCAGCTACGATGAGATCTGCTCCATTGTGCGCTGATTTTATGTATTTTTTTGTTGACGACTAATGAACTCTTCCGAGCTAAGCTCTAGAAGATAAAGGAATTTGGGCTTTCAATTGACAGATTGAGCACTTATTTAATTGCCAGCAAGTTCTTAAATCTTTGATGGATTTTTCAAGTAAACAAAAAAATATGCAACAGGCTCAAAGAATCCATGCTGACAGTTATGAAAAGCAATTGATTGGCTATTGAGTTGTAATTTTATGTGGAAAAAGGACATGCGCATTTGGCAAAATAAGAGAGTCATTATATTTTTGACACGGCGAACTAGAATGGATCCACTCAGCAGATTATTTTTTTAAATATTTTAACTATATGCTGCGATAGATCGATTAAAAATGCGATTTTCCTACTTAGTTTAGCGCTTGTGCCTTTGTCTGTAGAGATATCGTAAGAGCATGTATCATTATGATAGTTCTAAGTTCTTGGTTTTAGAATGACCAAATACTATCAGTTCATCACAGCACACAACTCATACCGCCGAACCAGATTCGTTCCAAGGCTTATTTAACTGCATCTGACTCTTTGCTGTTTGGGCATCATGCTCAATTCCTAATAGCGATATAATCGTTACTTTCGTTCGCAGACATCCATCTACATTTTTGTAACAAATCATTTGTGAATATCTGTTTGCATCATAAACTGTCGGTTGTCGATAGAAAATGTTAGTTTTGAGCCGAAGTCACGTTATTTGTGAAAACTGTTGCTTTTCTTTTAAAATTCCAAAAAAAATGCATCGATTTTTCTTGACCACACACGACCGAGGCTGCTCTTAGTGGACGTATCGCGAGTGTGTTCAACGCTTCAAGAATGTTGGTTTTGAGGTCAAAGATTGGCTTTGTGGTGCTAGGAAAAAATTTTTGAAGATGCAGAATTGCAAATATTACTTGATCAAGACGGGTTCCAAATGCAAGTAACTTTTTCCAAGTGTTGTCTCTGATCGATATTAATCGATAAAAATCGATACACAATAAAACTAGACATCCGTCTACTAAAGCATGAAAACGTTAATGAATAACTATTCTCCACACAAATTTATTGTGGGATGATTGGAAATGTCAGTTTTTGAGCGAAATTTGCGTCGATTGCATTGTTTTTCTTTTAAATTTCCAAAAAAGTGAGACCAGATAAAGCGCATCGATTGCTGTTGAGTACCTACGACAAGACTGCTCTGAATAGCTGAAGAATGGAGATTTTGAAATCGAAGAACTGCATGCTGGTGAGAGGAAAAAGGATTTCGAAGTTGCCGAATCACTAAATGAAGACGCAATGCAAGCGCAATTGGTAGAATCAATGCAATCGACTCAGCTAGCAATGTTAAGACGCCTCAAAGCTATAAAAATGATTCAACAGCAAGAACTATGGATGTCGTATGACTTGAAACCCAGAGCGTGTCGAACGGCGTGTCTTTGCTTGCGAACAGCTTGGCCAAAGACGAAATCATCAGGGACTTCATCAGTTCCACGTAACTGATAAGGAATTACGATAATCTAAAGCGAAGAAAGTGTTGGAAAAACCCAGACAGGCCTCCACATTCACAGCAAAACTGAATCTAGACGGTGCCAAAGTTATGCGCTGAATTTGGTGGAACCAGCTTGGTGTGATTTGGAATAAGCTGCTGAAGCCAAGTGAAACTATCACAGGGGGTCTATACCGAACGCAGTTGTTGCAACGTTGATTTAAAATGGAGAGTTTTGAGCCGAGCTTGCGTTATTTACGGAAAGTCTTAGTTTGCGTTTGCTATTCACTCAACGAATGCTCCTGAATGCTCCTCCTGCACTTACTTACGGCAAGCCTGCTCCGAAGGCTTCAAATGTAGATTTTGACGTACAAGAACGGCATGGTGGTAAAGGGGAAAAAGGTTTTGGCAGATGCAGATTTGAAAATTACTTACTTTACTGCTCCAAGAGTCATTCCAAACTCAAGAGAAATTGGCAGTGACTGAGCAGCAAGGATACTAAGTTGCGACTTGCAACCCAGAGATGTCAAACAGCGTTTCCTTGTTTCCAAGAGTTCGGCTAAAAGACAGTATCAGTAGTGATTTTTCATTATCAGTTTACTAGAAATGTAGAAATTGTTCACTACGATAAACCAAAACGAAGAAAGTCTGCGCAGAAACCCGGCCAAAGTCATTCTACACCAATGATCTATCACATTTCGCAAAAGTGGTAAAAAAAATCTTTAGAACGCTGAAAGCAAAATATTGTAGTACCCCAGAGTAGAGTATCCCAGAGTCGTGCTCTACCAACTGTAACATGCATTGTTCTTTTTTTTGTTATCAATTATGCAATGCAATGTTGATGCAGCTAAAATACTTTCTGTACGATTTGAGAGTTTACAACTTGCAAAAATATCCCTTTCGTTTTTAAATAAAATTTTACAAATAATATAATATATATGTGAAAAATTCCACTTTTCTTTTAAAGAAAATCAACAAAATGCTCACGTATGTGTAAGCACATCTTAAAATAAGATTTATTTTGTTGGCTTTACAGCCATTTTATCTATTAATTGGCTATATAAATCAATACCATGAAAAGGTCACATGGCGTATACGCAATGTTGTTAAGCCGAGATAGCAAAACACTTTGAAGCAGCCGCTTGAGCTGCAGAGTTTCCTTCTATTATTATTATTATCTTTTTTTTTATTTTTTTTAAAAACTAGCGTTAGTCATTTTTAACTAATTTATAACAAATTGGCTGCCAAAAAGGGTCTCGGATGTGTAAGCAAAGCAAACAAAAGAAAGCAAAAATAAAAACAGATTAATAATGCGGTGGCAAGCAAAACCCTAGCAGTAGCTAAGGGGCAAGAAGCAAACCCAGAGTAATCCACTTGAATACTCTACTTTTTTTTTGCGGGGTATTTCGTGAGGAGGCATAAGCGTGAGCGCGCCATAATTCATTTTCAGATAATTTGACTGGCACACGCGCGACTGGCTGATGAATGAACCGTATAGCATTCGGAAAGTTTTTTGGGCAAATTGACAAGAACCGGCTCTGGCACCTGGTTCGCTGTATGCTCTTCTGGTGGTGCCACCGCTACACTACCCTACTCGAGTTGGGTTGTAAATGTGCTTGTCCTTGTCTGCTGCTGCGTCTGGTTGCCGTCAGGAGTTTTACGCGTTGAACCGCGCACAGTTCGTACCGACAGCTGTCACTTAAATTCAGTTACTTAAAATTGCAGTGTACTACATGTAGCCCATCAAGGATTGGGTTGGGGCTTGGTGTAAGCATAGCGATAGGGAGAGGGTTGTGTACCTCATGATAAACGAGGTATTACAAAGGTGTGGGTGTGGGTGTGGATAGGTGTTGCGTATACGCAATACGCAGCGGTATTGGTAAAGAGTATGCGAAGTTTTAAAAGCTTTTCGTCTTCAATGAATGTTGCGTTCGATAATTTTTTGTAGCACTTTTTGTGGTTTGATTTTAAGTTTGATTTTTTTTATAAGCACAAAAATTGCATATTAAGAAAGTTTGAGATGAGAACAAGATGCCAAAATGGCTTTAGTTTGAAGTAAAAATTATTTGACTTTTAGAATTAAATATTAATGGGCTGACATGGTTTGAGCATACTTTTTGGTTGGCAACTGCTTGAAGCTCTGGTAGAGAGAGTAAAATAAATTTCGGTACTACATTTGTTTTTAGCTCAGAGCCTAGGTTTTCTTTACTACACGATGGTTTCCTTTTATATATGTGGAGATTAGAGCACACAAATAAATATTAATCAATGAAAAACGCTTGTTTTTCCAAATATTTCCAATTATGAACTACACAGGTTTGCATGCGTTTGAACCAATTGCCGAAGCACTTTTACCACTCGGATTGAGGTATCTCCACAAAATTCTGAACATTCTGCACGCATCAAGCGCTTCTTTGGGTGCCGAAAAACGTTGATCTCTCATTAGTTTTTGCGTATGGGAACAAAAAAAGTAAATCTGTGTCAAGTCGCGACTATATGGCGGCTGACTCATGAGAAGAGTTCCATCTTCGGCTGCTGGTTTTCCTGATTTCTTGTAAGACAACTGGCAAACAAATGGTTGTGTGTCACCCAGAATACAGTTGATGCATAAAGTTGGCTTGATGCTGAGTTTTCGGACACTGACAAAGGAAAATAAACCATCAAGGATATGCTAAGTTCGTACGTGGTGAAGTGAGCACCGAAGACGGTGAAAAAAGATTCCATCTTCGGCTGTTGGTTTTCCTGATTTCTTAGAAGACAACTGGCAAACAAATGGTTGTGTGTCATCCACTGGTACAGGGAAATAAACCATCAAGGATATGCTAAGTTCGTACGTGGTGAAATGAGCACCGAATACGGTGAATGCAGTGGTGTTACGGACGAAAACATTATCAAAAATCCACAAAATGATATTGAATGACCGTAAACTTAGTTTGAACAAAATAGCTAGGACTCTAAAGATACCAACTGAATGTGTACATCACATGATTTGGGTATGAGAAAGCTTTGTTCAAAGTGAGCGCACTTTTGACCAAAAACAACGATGAGTTAACACCCATACAATCGAGTGTTGTTTACTTTCAGGCTGACACGCGTAAATCTATAATTCATCAGCTGTCACGATGTCATAGACTTGTTTCGAAGCACCGCATTCGTATTTTATGAGCATTCCTTACGACGAGCCTATTTTTGAGCGGTTGACAAATTGTGTGGGGGAACCAACGCAAACAAATTTTTGTGACACTCCAAATGTTTTTTCAATATTGAATATATGCTGGTTCCACAAATGCCTAAGGTTGTCTCAATCTTACGATACACATGACGAACTTGCAATATTAGTTTGCGCAGAGCATCAATAGTTTTCGGAAAAATAACTGATTTTGGACGACCTGCGCGAAATTCGCTTCGCAGTGGACTACGACCTCGCTTGAGTTCGCCCTACCATCGATAAATACTGCTTCTTGATGGAGCTTCATTGCCAAAAATTGAATTAAGTTCATCCATGCATTGTTGTTGAGGTAATCCGCATCGAAAGTTATATCAAATAATCGCACGAAAATGTTCACGATTTGATTTCATTTTTTGGCCAAACATTCCGAGTACGTATAACCTCATAAATGCCAAACCTTACGATAGAACCATCAGTTGCCAGATTGCAATACTAGGGTTGCCCAATTCCGAAATATTGTATAAGGGGAACCCATGTATAAAACTTGAACGACGTCGAAAACCTTTTTAAATATTTCAGGGAAAACAAACACTTCTTGAATCAAAATAAAAATTACCGCAATTATGAAATTTTTATAATATTAGGTTAGTTCTTCAAATCGGTTCACTATGTCAAATATGTTCCCCATTGCAAATCGTTTCGAAATCACAATCTTTTCGCAAAATTCGTTTATTTAGTCTATTTGCATGCTGTTTTTATTTCAATTTTTATGTTGTGTCGATTATTTTTTACCAAAATCAAGTCACATACATATCGAGGAGTCTTGATTACATCAGAACCATTGATTAACTTGAAACTCAATCAAAATCAGTGCTGGCTACATTAAAAAACAATTAATTTTTCCAAGCAGCGTTTACAGCTCATCGCAGTAATTGCCCCCCCCCATCTTTAATATTATTATTATTATTATATTTATGCAGCCAAAGACCAGAAAAACATAATTAATGGCGAATAAATAATCTTACAAGAAATAAAGTTGCACATAATGATGATATATGAAAAATATGGGGCTCATATTAAAGCATCGTTTATACAATTTGTTCCCAATCTCCTTGGCTGAGTAGAGAGATATAAATTGTGCAACTCACACAAATTTATATGTTTGTAATTTCGGCGCAGGATTGCATGTTCGATATTAATGACATTACCATCCATAATTAATTAACGCAAATGCTATAAAAATCATTTCGTTTGTCATTGGCACATTATTAATACGGATTATTGTCGAGCGGAAAAGAGGAAGAAAGATATGTACATTTAATGGGAATTTTATGGATTATGTATATACTTAATCTATGATTCTAGTATATATAGGCATCTGGGTCGATATTTTAGATTTTTTTATTTTTTATGTATATTTTGCGCAATTAATGGCCCAATTTTATTTTGTTTAAATTTGATTATTTATAAATTAAGCGATAACCGTATGCTTAGAGTTTTTTCAAGAAATTAATTAATTATTTTTGTAGCTTAATTTTGTTGAATTTTAATTAGAAAATCAGTCCCAGAGTTAGCAAAAGTTGCAATATTATACATATTTATATATAAGATATTTAATTTTAACGATTTTTTTCTTTCTTTCTTTCTAATCTGCGATCCTATACAGGATGTAAGCGATCACATGAAATTTATTTAAAAACAAAATTACATTTTTTTTTTATTAATTAATTAATGTTTGCAACTAAGTTGAAGTATCTTCATCTTCAGCTCTTCTTATTCCAGTTTTTTTAGATAATTGTTTTATACGGATTTTTAAATATATATATAAAATAATATAAATAAAGTAAAATAAAATAAAATAATGTAAAACAAACTGAAATAAAAAAATATATAGAATTAAAGTAAATGGCATAAAATAAAATAAAAGTAAAAAAACAATACTTTTTTTTTTAAATTTATAAGTAAAATAAAACAAGAAATAAAATAAAATACAATACAATAAAATAAATCAGAATAAAATAAACTAAAATAAAATATAAATGGCATTAAATTCTAATAAGTCTTGTAAATTTATTTAAAATGAAATCAACCAGCATAAAGTAAGAAAAAAAATTAAAATCAAGTGAAGTAAAATAAATAAGGTTTAAAAAAAAACACAAAACTAAAGTAAAATATAATAAAATAAATAATAAAACATCAGATTGAATTCAAATTTGAATTATAAATTGAAAAATATCTAACAGCTACTATGCATTCTTAGGAAAAAACATTTTCCAACTGTGCAATAAATTATTTTATATTTTAAATATATTTGTACAACACATATTTTTGTTTAGAATTGTTAATTAAATTAGTAAACATCTTGATGAAAGATTATGGCATATTTTATGTTTTACAAAACATGCTTGAATCATTTTTTAAAAGCTTATGTTTTCAAAATAAAAATGAAAAAATTAAATCATATGTAAATGTTTCAACCGCCCAGCGATTTTTTTTTTTTATAACTGAGAAATTTAATGATGACTAATAAAATAAAACTTAAGAAACAATATGGACAACAAAATAAAATTAAAATCAAACTATGAATTGAAAAGTGATTTATAGCTTCTAGATGAATCTGGTCAATTTTTGCCAAAAATTTAAAAACAAAAAATGATTGATAACTGCAATCTTTGGAAAAATGTACCGAAAAATTATGTATATTTAGCGAAATATATTTGAATTATATTTTATACATTTTTTGATTTTAATTTTTAAATTTTTATTTAAGAAAAAATTTGTATAATTGTTTTGTTTTTTAATGTAATTTATGTACATAATTTTTTATATTTTCGCTATTCCTTATATGTTCTTTTATTCATATCTTTTTTTTAGACAAATTCTGTTACGTGATTCTTAGCATTTAGTTGACCTCTGGTAACGTTGATAATATAATTTGCCAATCGTGTAGTTTCTCTGTGACAGAGCACATTAAGCTCTCTTTTTTGTATTGGGAGGTATTGGTCATTTTCTGAATCTGTATCTACCCTAAATCGCACATCTATACGACTTCTTATACTCATTCTAGAGATACAAATTTGTTCCATTTCTATTTCTAAACGATTATCTGGAAACATCCAAAAGTCTTATGACGGCGTTTGTTTGATAACAGTTTTCCAACGATGAAAAGTTTGTTGGAGGAACAGAAGTCGATAGACGCTGTTCGTGAGCAGTAAAGTTGCTGTGTTGCTATCCCGCCTATGGGATATATCAAAATGTTTGTTGTGCACACATTTAAGGACAATTAATAAAAGAAAAGCGAACTACGATTCTTACTTGGAACTTACTTATTTTATACAAAGTTGGGAAGCTACACAAACAGCATAGAACTTATGGAGCATTACAGAGTGCAAGAATGAAGGTATTGTAGTTCTGTTGTACAGTAAACAATAGTTACTGTGAAGGACCGGGTCACCTGCTGAGCAGTCGATAATAGACAGAATTCACTGCACGCTACGACTTGCTAACTGGGTTCAAGGAAAACAACGATTGTCATGCATCTAACGGCTGAGCTTAGTCTGCATAGTAGCAGTTTGTTTACGACAAATTACACTAGCAAACTAGGGGGTCAGCTCCCTGCGCGCTTCTACTAGTTAACTGAATACTTAGACAATGGTGATTGTGATTGATTGTGTTCAGTAAATCGAGTCTGTTACAGCAGGTAAGCCGTAGCTTCACAGTGAGTATTATTTACTGGGCGACAGCAGTACAAGAGCTTAATCCCTGCATGCTTAATGCTCCATAACTTCTATGCTGTTTGTGCAGCCTGCTAATTTTGTTGTTGAATAAGTAACTTCCAAGTAAGCATCGTCGTACATGGTACTACATTTGAGACATAATATTTAATTTTATAATCGCAAAGCTACAATATTACAAGAGAATGAAACTATTATTATGACAAACGTAAGCAAGAGTCTCAACTCCTACTCCCACATGCTGCTAATATGATAAAATATTCCATCTTATTTGTTGCCAGCAAATTCCTTAAGCTACTGCTGCCACTCTTTATACAACTTGATTAACTTGACAAACCTTATTAGTTATGGTTATGAGCAGATAGACACATATATCCATCGAGGTGCTTTCAAGCACATCAAGTTACTAACTGCCCGAAGGTAAGCACATTTTATGGATATGCTCAGCTCAAGCTGTGTGTACGGAGTAAATTTCAATAGCTTAAATTTACGTAGACTTTTATTATTTTAGTCTTGTGCCAGCACATTTCCGACAGATGTGTGTGCGTGTGTGTCTATCTAATCGAATGTACATAAGAAAATTTACATATTCGTATAATCAAATGATATATCCAAAAACAGACAAACACTGCCAAACCCAAAGGCAACACTCATCCAGCTAAAGTCAAACAAAATGGCCAATAATTATAAGGAATCAGAGCACAGCTGCCATGTCACACTTAGACACACACTCAGACTTCTAGAAACACTCTGCCAAGTCAGAGGCTCCATTCTAATACTTGTAACCTAAAATCAATCCAAAATAGTTTGCACATTTGGTACAAGTGGCACTTAAGCTGAAGCACACAGCTCAGCAATTGTTGCCCTGCCTCGCCCAGAGTTAATGAGTTGTTTACTGGAACACGGAGCTATCCTCTGCTGTTGGTGACAGAAATGATAGCGCGTAGTGTCGTTACCCCAAAGCCCACTTACTTTGCGTTTCGTTGCCCGAAATCAATTTGTCGCCCATTCCCAAAAATGGCAATACTTTTCAACATATGAACGTGACAATGCATGGCACTATTTCTAATACTTTGATGCTTCAAGACAGTCAAGCAATCACGTACAATGTTAAACATTAATGCGAGGGTGGTTTGAATAGTTTGCTAAATAGTTGAGATGTTTAGTTGGCTGTAGGTGATGCGTTTGTTGCTAAGATGAACCAACGGAACTAAACTAAATTTAGAAACGCACGATAAAAGATAACTTGGTTGTTGGTTCGCGTTATAGAATCTATGATCAGACTTATCTGGGCATAGATGGAGTTGAGAGTACAGAACCTGTTTGTGCCTTGTGTATCCTTCCAAAGCTCATGGGTTTAACGGGTAAAGATAACTTGATGCTCACTTGGTGTGAAGCCAGCCAACGCGTTAGTAGCAATGGGTATTCTTGGTGAGACCCTTGCCAAAGTAGCCTGCAGAATCTAAAGATCCATCGTTGTTTTTTATCTTTTATACGCTTTCTTAGTTTAGAGGCCTTATCATACGCATAGGAATTGATAATCACAGGTTGATCCCAAGACTGATCGACATAGACGTTGTGCAACTCATTGATTTGCAACATTGTCACAATGTGACTTTGTTCTAGGAAGTCACTGCTAAAATGGCTTAGATACATTGTCACTTTTGCTCGATTCCAATATAGACGGATCTTGCAATGGAATTGTTCGTCTTTAAAAGCTTCTTTGGGTGAGGGCTCTCTACGCATTAGCGCCGTATTGTCCGTACCACTTTTTGGGGCATTGGACCTAGATGCATCAAAGCTTGCTTTAAATGTTTGTTTTTCACAAATTTGATCGTTTTCTAGTTGGATTGGGTTGGTTGACTTCCAACGAATAAAAGATTTCAAGAAGCCATTAAAGATTTTGTGAAGCTTATTACCAATGAGGTTTTTGCTCGTAAAGTATGTTGGTTGGGTACTGTTCATTTTTAAAAGCAACTTTTTGTTGGAGGAAGCATTTTCATCTCCTTGCTGTATGTAATTGCTTAACTTTTAGGGTCATATTGTGCAGCAGAGAGCATACAGGTAGCATCAGAGTTGTAGATTTTCAAAGTGAATAAATCCTCAACTCATTTTAGGCTCTGAACAGATACAAAAGAAGTGCAATCAAATATCATTTTTCATAAACTAGTGGAACTAGAGGCGCCTTTTAGGAGAAGTGCAAGTGATCAATAGACTGGTAGCACTTTTGGTCAATGAGTAGAAGAATATGAACAAAGATCTGTGTTTCAATCAAAGCTTAGTAACCTATACAAACGTATGAAGCGCTACTACGATGTTTTCAGTGGATCTCAATTCTGTTACCAAATAGAATTAGGTTGGTGGGGTCGAATGACTCTCCAGCTGCTGACGAAAAACTTGCTTTAACCGTTTTTCGATGTTCGCAGCAGAGCTCATATTGGTTGCAATATATAAGAAAGTCTTGTATCATACGTTATTCCGATTTGTTCAGCAAAACTCTTTTCTCTTATCAAATAGATTCCTCCAGAATCTTATCTTTCCAGATGATGCCAAAAAACATGTAGCTCAGTGACTTAAGTGATCACTAATGTTAGTTCCTATTGAGGGTTTTGATTTTGTTGCCTCAAGACCCTAATACTAACCATTGTAGTATCGAAAAAACGTAAAAAAATTTTTAACACCCAGATTTTATGATTGACTAGTTCTTACTAGCAAAAAATGTTGCCCATGCTTCAAAAATTTGCCGGTGCTTAAAACTATAGCTACTAAACCTTTTTCAGACCTAATATTCTCTCCTTTATATTTTTAATAACATAAATAAATTTTATTGAAGCTTCTGCTATTGCTTTTGCGATTCGGTCTACTTAGCTGATTCTAATAATTTCAGTATTTTTTTTCCCCATGAAAATACAGGGTTCTAGTCTTTGGATATTATAAGTACTATGTGCGTAGTTTTTTATATAAAAATTAGTATTTCTTCATAGTTGGCTGTAGAAACAGTATTGCCATGATAAAAGGGAACTAACAATTTTTGTTTATAGGGTGTATAGGTTTCATAGCTTTTCCGGCATTACTTTTATTAGAAGGCGATTTTGGCTTGCTTTGTACTAAGTTTACCTAGAAGGTTTTAAGAAATTGTAAGCGGTATTTTTTTTAATAATTAGGATAAAATTTTTCTTGATAAAATTTAAAATCAGGCTTACTATAAAAGCCAAATTTTTGGGTGCTGTATGTCAAATTGGATTTAAAAATTTGTAAATATTGTGCTGCATTTATTGTGATCTCTATAAAAAACCAAATCTGCGACTCCTCTGCTAAGTATGCATCCTCAAAAAACTAACATACAGCTTACGAAATTTTACCACTACTGTTTTTTTGTTACTTGTAATAACTTCTAAGCTTTAAAGCAGTAAAGATAATTATAGTCTATAGTAAAACCCTAGACAAAGATAGTGCCACAAACAGTTTGTTGATACATCGATGGTATCTCAAATGTGTTCACAAATATTTGAAGACTAAGTTTATAGAAAAAAGTGCATTTTCGCAGCAAACTGATTCAACTATTGTATGGTAGCCCCAAGAAATTGTATACCGATTTCGTTTAAACTTTGCAAAAATGTTACTTCTATTAACAAAAGTATATATATCTGCAATAAATTTAGTCAACATAGCTTTATCATTTCTCATAGCTACCATACAAAAGTTGAACCCACGCACATATTTTTACATGACGAAATAAGCACATTTTGGAGTACCTACACGCAGTTGAGCATTTTAGCACATTTCGAGAGCGCTGTGAACCAAAGAATAGCACTCACGCTTAATTACTGTTGAGCATGCCCTCGTCTCTATATGGCAATTATATATTTATAGCATAATATAAATACGAAAGTGTTGCTAAAACATATGTAAATAAGCCATCGATGCAGCACATCGCTTCAAATACAAGACGATCCAATTTAATAGGGTTCGACGGCGCCCAGACACAAGTAGTCTGCAATATTAACAGTTTCTTAATAATGGCATAAAGTGTGGCCATTTTGTAAGGGTGCGCACTCTCTCTTCCTTTTGAAGGGTTACCATATAGACCACCATATCATACATATTTGAACATGCTATAATATTCGCGCCAAAACTAAACGAGGATGAAATTTAAATTGCTATCGCTAAAGCTAACAAAAGCCAAATAACTATTTACTAAAACATACAGATGAAGGAGTATGCCATATGAGGGTGTGCCTCAATGGGTATCCCTCGGTGTGTGTGTGTATCTTTTAATGACCCAATATGCAAGCATAACCATAAAGTAGAAAAAAGTAAAGCTACCCATGTGGGCACCCAAATGCCCCCAAGTAGCAAAATGGCAAACAGAGAAAACAAACAAAAGCGAACAACTTTTAAAAATAGAAAACATACTCAATTTACAAATACATAGCTACAATGTATATATATATATGTATGTACTTGTATATATCGTGTATACTATATAGTGCATAAAATATATTATATAGCTATATATTTATGTAGAGATATACAGCGGGGCGTAGAGTGTAGCCAAGGCGGCAGTCCGCTAGCTGCTCGTCCTTTGCACTTGCCGCAAGTAATTACAATGAGTGTGGACCAGGCTGACCACACTGGCTTATGTTTTAGATACAAATGATAAGCCAATTGAAAGCAAAGTTTTGGGGAAATTGGAAAAGAGAAATATAACAGCCATAAGCGAGGGTTGTGCAGTAAGTTGGCTTGAGTAGTTACAACAAAGATGTAATATTAAAAGTTCAATGGAAGAAGCTGGAAGCTATGCTGTCATCGAGCAGCTGAGGGATAGCTGTATCTCTACCTCTATAACTCCCACTATGCTGCCGATGGAGTCTAAAAACGCTTACTAGTCGAAAAATAGGGAATACACCGCAAGATGCACTTAACCGAAGCCATCAATGTACCAGTCGACGGGGTAGAACAACAACGACTTGTAGTACTCTACCCAGCAAAACTGACAAATCGCTTAAAGAACAACAAACTCTATAAAATTTTCATAAATAAATTTATTCGCCTTGACTATGATCATTGCTACAAAGACGGAGCATAAAGACGTCTCTATTATTAAAAAAAACAGCAACCTACAGTTTGATGCCGAATCCGAACAACGGTAGCTTTAACTAATAGAGATTTTCCCGGGTAATTAGCGTCTATTTATTTGCTAGCTATGCTAGTGCTAGACAAATGCACCAGTGCTGCGGGATGGCATCGAACCACCGAACTTTCGATTTAGAAGCGAGTGCGCTGCCACTACGTTATCGAAGCCTCCAAAAAAGAGAGAATCCATTTGGTGAACAATTTCAGCGAAGCATCATAGTATGCACTAACTTGGAACCACCTACGTACCAGTAGGCGGGGTAGACCAACAACGACTTGAAGAACTTTACCGAGCAAAACTTACAAATCGCTTAAAAAACAAAGAAATACAACTCTATCTATATTCATAGTAGACAGACTCCCAATATAAGAACTAAGTGCCTGCAATTCTACAACAGCGCAGTCCACACATGCGTATATGTCAATGCGTGCTCTCTCACACGCATTTACTTCAATGTCGCTCTGGCGCTCATTTGCCGATACTTCAAAACAAATTGTGCTTTTGAACGAATTACAAGGAAATACTTGCTTGGATGAGACACACGCACATGTTTCAATATCATCTCTCTCACACGCATTTGCTTGATTCCCGCTCTCGCGCTCATTTACGTTCTAGTTGACTGCAAGTCTTATACAAAGCAATGTTTGCTTGCATAGGGTTTGCCAAACTTAGATATCAACCCAAAAATAACTTCATAAGCTTTATGGAGATTTAATGCTTTTAAAGAAGTGTTTGAATAAAAAAAGCGTTACTGTAGATAGTGTAGGATATCCACATTATTCAACTAACTGTCCTGCAACAAAACATGCTTCTATTGACTTCTCCTTATGGGTCTCATCTTCTCTTCTGTCGAGCGTAATGCTTAACATATCCAGTCTATTCCTTTTTTTGTAATTTGTTCTTTTGTCGCAATAACTTTTTTGCTGCTTCTATTACCCAAGAATTTACTTTCTCAAATCAGATCCATACAAAAAGTCTTAAATAAATGAATTCCCTTTGACTCTGGTCATCGCTAGGAGATAGCTCTATTAATAGCTGTTCGAAGGAACAGGCATCTACGGTTTACAACCGAATCCGAACGGCTTTGTAATAAGGGCTTAAGTCATAAAGATTTTCTAGGTAAATGCAACAGTTCTACAGAGTGGAATCGAACAACCAACCTTACTATTTAAAGGCAAGTGAGCTACCACTACGCTAACGAGGCGCACTCATCTGACATTCAAACCGTGGAAGCAAGCAGCCCATTCGCCTCACACAAAGTTCTGCACAATTCTCGAATTAACTTCGTAGTCTCAGAGAATAACTTATGAAATCGCAATCTTTCCTCCAACAGCACTGACTGGTTACCAAATATACAACTTCGACAACTTTTCTACTTTTGCTTTTCTTCAGCCAACCCTCGCATATCACGTCGCCTCAATTTAGTAGTAAAACTTTAATGGGCGTTTTTTTTCTAAATGCGACTTTATCCATATAATTTAATGTCATTGGTTATTTACTGCCGCCATCTTAACGTGTTGTTTTAATGTGAAGCATCCGAATAAATCCAAAGATCTAACTGATGGCGTTATGTAAAAAGCTTTGCCGTAAACCAATGCTTCAGTACTTTTGTGCACTTATTTGGAAAATGTTTTTCAAGCTGTTAGTATTGAAATTTTCTAAAATCTTTTCGCTATGTTTTTTGTATTATGTATTATGTGGAGCTCGGTAGCATAAGTGGGAGCACTCGCTACTAAATCGCAAAGTCAGTGGTTCGATTCCACCCAGCAGCACTGGTGCTCTTGCCTAGCAAACAGACGATATTACCCAATGAAAATCAGCCCATGCTTCGTCTTTGGAACGCTGATCATTGTCAAGGGGATTAATTAAAATAAAGGGTGTTTTTTTTAGAGATATAGAACTTTTTCGACTTGTTCCAACTTGTGTGGCCGTATATTGACAATAATACGTATCTGATCAGGCGCGAGTCTATTCGTGATGCCAAACCAAACTGAGAATACAACACTTGACACTGTTAAATCGGACGCCATCTAGAACAGCAATACCAACTTATAGTATTAAACCTCGAGAAAAAACACCCTTTATACGTATTATTCAATACTCAAGCCATGAATAGACCCGGCAACAGCAGCTATCGCTATCGAAATCGAAGAAATTTTATGCAATTCTAAAATCAATGTCGAAATCAAACTAAGAGACTAGTAAAGCCCTTAGGCCTTGTTTAATGGGGGGTTTGTATCAAAAATGCTTGAGATTGATTATTCAAACTCTGCGACTTTTTAGCAACGCGTTTCTTAGCCTAAAATTAAAACAAGTTAAAACGATATCGTTGATTAAATTAAAAGTAAATTGCTTAAATTTCTAAGCAAAAAGGCAAAGAAGCTACCAAGTACGCCTAGTCTACTTCAAGTTATGCTCCTAAGGCTGCGTTACAGCCATCCCTCCAACTGCTCACGACTTCATTTGGGACATAAAAACAACCAGATAAACAATCCAAAGTTGTTTATTTTGTATATAAAACCCACTTGGTTATCTGATAAACACTTTAATAATGAATGGCAATTATAAAGAGTTTCCAAAAATGCCAGACCCAACGCAGAGTTGGTAAATCATTTTTGTTGCTTTGCTGCTTTTAATGTCTGCCCTGATATAATAATAGGGTGAAAATTTTAACAAAATTCGGGATGTACAAGAAATGTGCAACAAATGTGTCACAAAGTCATCGTCGTCCAACGTACGAGTGAGTGTTGTTCGAGACAAAACTTGAAATGTTGAAAGACTTCTGCGACAAAGCAAAAATTTTAGCTTTCATTTAACTGCTCATATTCCAGCTGTGCATATAAAATGAGTCCTTACATGTCCCAGAGTGTCTCTACTATGTCGCTTGCCATCGACCGCACTCTCTCTCTCTCGGTCTGTCGCTGTCTCTGTATATGAGTAAGTCCTTTTGTTTTTCCGACAATTTCCTCAGTGCTATGTGTCTTTGGCATTTTATTGTTCTACAGAGTACGTGCGCTCATCTATTACAGCTGACACAGTCCTCCCTTAGTTCGCCGGCCATTTTATTTGAATAACAGCAACAACAACGACAACAATAACGCAACGTGATCCAAAAATTCCATTTGGTCATTTCGTTCATTTACTTCGAGTCAACTAGTCAGTCAACTCGGTGCGGCTTTGACTCTTGGCCACATCTTTATGTGCCTTCTGGGCGCCTAGACCAGCAGCACATTTTTCTATTAGTAACTCCAACAATGTCTCTTAGCTATTAGCCAGACGCATCCAACGCATCCAAAAACGTTGTAAGCAAATAAACACAACACTCCAACCATAGAGCTGGCTGGCTAGCCTACATGCCACTTATGACTCACGACCCTACCCAAAAAAAAGAAACTTTTAAAGGCAAAATACTCGAGGGATAATACACGAGAATTATTAATTTCGCCAGCAGGGCGGACTTAACGCGCACCCCTAATTGTGCCACAATGAAATTGACCTGCAGCACATGGCCGGCTCGAGGCCCCTAATTGCCTTGAAATACGCCTGGTCGAAACTCTGCGGCCGCTTTACAAGCTCTTAATGAGCTGCAGCAGTCTTGGCCACAAGCCGCACAAGCCATTGGCACAAACGTTGCCATTCCAACAAACTGTTTGCATTTCGAATTTGCAACTTGACTTGAAAGTTTTCCCGTAGTCAGTTGCATTTGCTGTTTAACCACAAGTAGTGGCTTTTGCGAGAAATCCCCCAGCGTACCGTACCCACTTTATAGCGCTCAATGCAGCGGTTTGAACCTTAATGTGCCTACCTCTTGACGGTATGCAGCATGCTAGCGCTGTGGTTCTTGCCGTTGCCATGGTAAATACAATTTTTTGCTTGGAATTTGGTTAGTTACAGGAAAGCAAAAACAATTATATTATTATTATATCAAAACACGGAACATGTTGCGGAAAACCGCAAGGAATAGAGCGCAGACGAGACGCGCTCTGGCGACTGAGATATTAGAGTAACTTATTGTTGCTCTATAGGAAATATATCATATAAATGAAGATTATATCGTCTCAGCCTGCAATAAAGAGATGAGTTAGACTCGTGCTAGAAATTACACCAACCCCAGAACAGAGACAGACGCGTCACAGTCGTGTTACTCAGATGCCACACGAAGAGAGTCTGACAAGATATAGTCACGGCACAGCAAGTAACACAATCACTACAATAACGATTCCCACGGCAGTCGTTCCTTCACACTGGTATCGACGCAGGCCCAAGCACTGCCAAACCCCCTCTGTTTCGGAAGTTCAAACTACACCTGGTGCACCGCAACAGCTATAACAATATCACGACAACAAGCACGAGACAGTCACGATCTATGCAGAGAACAGATCTCGATAGAAAACAGAACAGTAAAAACGATATGGTGGGGCAGGACACAGGCACATATAATCCAGGGAACACAACATTCGACACTAAGTCGGGATATACAGACACGACTTAAAGGCGTGACATGAGAAGTCACTGCCATTCACGACTTAAAACTAGCGACTGAGCTTCACACAGACTTGACAAAAAAGACGCTAGGAACAACATGTAGGACACGGCACAGTCGCTTCAGCGATACGATGCGGATCCCGAAAATTATAGCAGATATGATACAAATATAATGAAGAGCATGAGAATACCAAGTATTTTACAATTTCTAAAATTGCGATACAAAATACGATGGAGAGCAGAAAAAGTCTTAATGGAGAAAAGTAAAGATTTGTGAAAACAATACGAACATTATAAAAATCACGACGCATATATGAGAAAGAACACAAATAAGTATACGACACTAAGACTAAAGGTGTTGATACAAAACAGAATATAGAACAAGAGGTCGTGACGAGAAAAGTACGATAAATTTCAATAAAACAATTCGACGCAATGTCACGACGGATCGCTGCACAAAACAGGATGCGACAGCAACTTACAACATAGAATACGATTTAGAACTGAAGAGGTCGTTGTGATAAGAATACGGCATAGAGTCATGACACAACCCCTATAGAGAACACGGTTAAGTATACGACGCTGAACAGAACAAATGTCTCGAAACATAAGAGAATAACGAAGTGAAGCTTACATTAGTCTAAAACATGACACAAGATACGATGTAGAACAGAAGAGATCGTGAAGAAGAAAAGTACGCAAAGCTATGCAAAGAGTTACGACAGAATCACTGTACAAGACATAGGGCCTGCGACAGAACAGGATATCGACGCGATGTATGATGTAGAACAGAAAACGATGATCCATGCAGATTATCGAAAAGTATACAGAGTCCGGGCACAATCACTGTACACGGCATATACCCCGACCCCTAAAGGAATCGTCACGAAATCGACTACGACAGTAAATTACGAAACAGATTACGATGTATAGCAGAAGAGGTCATGATGGAGAAAAGCTGGGTAAAAATCAATGAAGAGAATACGACATAGAGTCACGACACAATCACGACATAGAATAGAACACGATTAAGTTTACGACACTGAACAGGACAAAGTTTCCGACACAAAACAGGATACTGATGCGACACTTAGATTACGGCACAGAATACGTTGAAGAACATAGGAGATCGGGAACGAAGAAAAGTACGATAAAGATTAATGGAAAGGGTACGATACCGAGTCACGACACAATCACTGTTTGGGACAAAACAGAATGTCGACGTGACACAAATTACTCTGAGAAATGAAATTACGACACAGAATTCGCTGTAGAAAAGAAGTGGTCGTGACGAAGCTAAGTACAATAAAGTTCAACGAATACTACACAGAGTGGCATCCTACACAAAAGAGGATTTCTGCACAAGAACGATGAAGATGATGGCCGTGAAAGCAATACGATACTAAGTCACGACACATTCACTGCACAAAATATTATCTAGGGAAAAAACACGACACAGATATGACAAAGAACACGATTAGTTGTATTAGAAAGAACAGAATAAAACAATCTCGAAAGTAACTTCAACAAAAAGCAACAACAAAGAATACGATATCAATCACGAGATAGAATTGAAAAACCATTTTTGCAAAAAAAAGACATAGATATGAACAAAGCAAGAATACACGAAACAGATTTCTACGCAGTCCTGATAAGTCGTGACACGAAGCTGAGTACAGATCAATGAATAACAGTACGACATTGAAGCACGACACAGAAGTAAGTCACGAAAGAGGACAAAAAGCACAAAATGCACGAAAACGAGACGAACAGAGGGTACAGCATGTAAGATATATATTATAATACTGCAAAAAGTCACGATAAAGTAAGTAGAAGAGAACTGGCTTCGAAAGATACCACTAAACAGAAGACAGCATAGTACAGTCAACATGATAAATCCAAAGTTCTATACAGATTACAATGAATGAGGATGAATGTATTTGTAATAAAAATTATGCTAAATAATAAGTTATTAGCAATCTTTTCATTTTGAAAGGTTTTACAGACGCTTAAAATTTTTAATTAAAATCATAATTCTGTTTTTTTTTCAGAAATATATTCAAATGTTCAAGGACTTGACTTCAGAACACTCTTAACTGAGGTAAGACTAACAAAAAATTCATTTAGTTGGTTAAGCATTAAGTTTGATATTACAGTAAAAGACAAAATTTCATGAAGAAATGAAAACAAGCGGCGAAAATTTATGTTTAAATGAGCAAAATTAAAAAAAAGGGAACTATACTTAAGACTTGTCTCTTCGCTGTTTTTGAAAGTTCCAAGTAGTTAAGATCTTTAGAAGTGACTAGCTATCGAAATAAAGGTTAATTTTTATGATTTTGCTTTTTTGTTTTTATATAAAAAGGGTGATTTTCATGAGCTCGTCTATGGGATTTTCATTTATATCTCTGTCTATAAACAAGAGGCACTGAAGCACACATCTATTCGAACTCTTTTCACTTAATTTAATTCGAAACTGTTTCTGGTTTAAATTTAACCCCATAAAATATGTTTCCCTGCAAACACATAAACCAAAATGTAATCAATTGCGCAAAATTTTCGAAACTAAAAGTCAATTCCTAGAATTTGTTTCAGGGGATTTCGAAGAACCTGCTGTCAAAAACGCTGGGAGAGAGGTTACAAAAAAAAAGAAACAAAGTTGTCATCCACACATGGTAAAAAGGCTACAGAGTATACAGACCGTATCATAGTAGGAATATTCCGACGAGTTTAATTAACTGTTTTGCATCAAAACAATGTTACCGCTTTGAAAAAAAATAGAGAAAAAATACAATTTCAAAAGCGGCATTGTTTTATTTTCACAGTCGCAGCCCCTGCGGCGTTACTGCTGTCCCAATTCGTGGGACTGGCGCTTTGGCGACTAGCCACAGATTTTTTTATTTTTTGTTTTTGTGAATGTAGTTAATCGATTTTTTACTCTTTACATGTTATTTAAGGATAATCACATCGCACATTTAAAATTGTGTCTACTAATGATGCCTGGCTGTGGCCTCAAAGTTTTTTGCTGATGCTGAAAAAAAAGGACACTTTTTTTTTTTTGGTCATTAACCAGCCATTAAGTGCACAAGCTTGGAAATCACTGATGTCCTGCAAATTTTGTCCTTACTTAAAAGACAAAACAATTGTGATGGCTTGCTGTATAGTTGGGCGCAATTGGGTGGAATGTCTTCTGTTGTCTATGGCATTTTGTAGATTGAATGAAAAGTTAGATGTTTGCTAATAAGCAGCAGGAAGCTTTCCCCTAATGCCTTGGCTTAACAATGTAAGATATGACACATTTCGAATGCCTTCTATTGTTAGGATCTATTTGCATTAAACGGATGACGTCTTTGGGAACAGGCGTGTTGGTAGTAGTATTCCTGGTCTTTTGGTAACACAGAAGTTCGTTGTTTTTTTTTGCCAAATCTGCAATAAATTGAATACACTGCTGACATATTCTTCCCAAGTAATACATACCCCAAGCATCAGCGTATTCAGCACAAGTCTGTCAGTCATTAGACAATTTTAGTATTCTAGACTAGCTGTTCTTAATCATTGCTTTCCGAGCAGGCTGTTTAAGTTTATTCTTCTGAATCAACATTTCTTGTATCTTCTTTTACTGCTAAGGGAAGGGTACCACCAGAAGATGCGTTAATGACTCTACAGCAGATGTCTGCTTTAGTTCATTCTTCTGTCAAAGCAACGATGAGTAATTTTTTCCCAAATTTTCCTTCTCTGGAGGGATACGGACAAAAGAAACGAAATAAAATAATGCATCATTCGTGATTTTTGTTTGTTTTTCTGGAGCAATTGTCTGTTTCAATTCTAGTTCAGCCTTTAAGCGAACTATTTGGTTGACAAGGTTTATTTTTGGAGAAGAGGCCTGTTTTAATTCTTCTTCAGCCTTTAAGCTGACTATTTGGTTGACAAGGTTTATTTTTGGAGAAGATGCCTGTTTCAATTCTTCTTCAGCCTTTAAGCTGACTATTTGGTTGACAAGGTTTATTTTTGGAGAAGATGCCTGTTTCAATTCTTCTTGAGCCTTTAAGCAGACTGTTTGGTTGATAAAGTTCATTTCTGTAGGTTATTTTTGGATAATGACTATTTTTGCTTCAATTCTTCTTCAGCCTTTAAGCAGACTGTATGGTTGAAAAGGTACATTATTTTCGCTTCCCAAAGTATCTATCGAATTGTATTAAAATCTCAAAAGAAGAATTCCTCAAAGAACACGTCTGCCATAAAATCTTCTGCAGCTTTTGAGCGTCTATTAAGCTTGACACACTATAATATTTGATATAACAAATGTGTGACT
This sequence comes from Chymomyza procnemis, assembly GCA_035046065.1. Classification (NCBI taxonomy): domain Eukaryota; kingdom Metazoa; phylum Arthropoda; class Insecta; order Diptera; family Drosophilidae; genus Chymomyza; species Chymomyza procnemis. Next base: position 37,022,386 of record JAWNOJ010000021.1, on the reverse strand, counting down.
AGTTCTTTATCGCAGACTTCTGCTTTTGCGTCGTATCCAGTCTTTGAGCTGACAATTAAGCTGTCTTGCTGAATCTTCTCTGACAATCCAATGGTTATAATTAATACATCTTTAGTTCTTTAAAAAAGTCTGCTTTGCTGTCTTGCTAAGTTTCCTTACTTCAATGTGCTTATTCTGCGCAGACTCTAACGAACTAATCAATATAACAATTAAGTCGCTTGTTCCTTAGAGCAGACAAGTGTCCTTGTGGCTTCTTCAATCTTCAAACCGACCGATTAAATGACTTGCATATACTTCCCAATGAAAATGTGTCTTCTGTAATCTTATTTTTAAAACTCTGACAAACTAATAGATATAATAAACATAGAAATAGTTCTTTAGAATAGACTTCTGCTTTCGTGTCTTCTTAAGCTTACTGTTGAGCTTATACTCCAATAAAAGTGACTCTCTTTCAAACTTCCAGATTTCTTATACGAAAAAAACTAACATTTCAATGTATATAATTAATATGTCTAGCTCTTCTGAAGATATGGCTGTAATATCTTTTTAAGTTTAGTGTTTAGCTTAAACGCTTTGATAAATCTTTTTCGTTTTTCTTTTCAATCTGCTGGGAAGACTCACAAACTCATTGATATAACAGATAAGTTACTAGTTGTTTAAAGCAGACGTCTGCTTTAGTATTTTCTCCAGTCTTTAAGTCAGCTCTAAAGATTACTAACATAATCCTCACGATTTAACTTCTTTTCTACAATCTATTTATTCTGTAAGACGATACTCTAAATATGCACAATGCCAATGTCTGTTTAAGCAATTTTTCCCATTTCGAAGACAACTACATAATTAATTAGTTAATTTTTCTTACTAAAACTATATCTTCCACAATTTATTTCATTTTGGTAAGTATCTGAAGAACTTATTCAAAATAAGTATGCGCTACCAGCTTTTCTGAGATGACGTCCGCCTCATTGTCTTCTTTAGTCATGCCCACGATAGGGTCTTTAATCAGCTTATTCACTCTAATTAAGTGTCTCTTCACACCAACTTGACGAAATATATAAAAGCCTAACTCTAACTCTTCAGAGAAGACGTCCGTTTCAGCATCTTTTCTAGTCTTTAAACTGACAAGTTAACTTCTTCAATTGCAACTGACTTTGTCAGCTTTAATACTTCAAATTCCTATCAGCTGCAGATTCAGAAATTGAATTTCGCAGAACCTTCAAAATACCAGGAGCTATATATTGCCATATTGCTACGTAAATTGTATTATAACCCAGGGTCACTGTCATATATATACATCCTTGATCGAGTAGTATAAAAATAAAACAATTCTGGCAGCAACAGGATTGATGGTAATTATTTCTGAACAAAGCCTTTTGAAGGCCTCTCACTCACTCGATTCAGTGTCATTCAAACGCTTGCATCAACAGAGTAAGTACACCCCACAGGATCCACACGTGTGTGAATGGGTCTCGGTGTGAATTACTGTCGATTGACGGCAAATTGAGCGATTGACAGGCACTGGTCAGCGGGTTTTCGATAGCAAACATGCCAGTGCACAGTGTCGCAGGATACTACGCCGATTACTGAACTTTGGTACTAATGGCTATTCTGTATATTTGTGTATCTACCAAGGGGAATCCAAATTGTTGGCGCCTTAGTTGGCCGTTTGCGTTCATAAGAAAACTAGTATTTTCTGGAATACAAGTTCCAGCAGTAAAGAACTGCTGGACCTACTCCCACTGCTTTTTTTTTTTAAGTTTTCACGTATTATTCTCCATCACCAGCAACTGTACATTTCTATTACTAAAATAGAAGCATGAAAGTCTTGGCACTTTGTATACGCATTGCTTAAGGATGCGTCTAGCTGCATGGTTGCTTCCAAAAGTTACGTTTAAATTGCCATCGTGTATTGCTCCCCACAAAGTAAGTTTATTTTGCTCGCCTACGCTCGTTTCGTAATTGAGATTGCTATTTTTAGTGTCATTGGCACCACGGTGCAGCGACAAAGCCGCTCTTGTGAATGCTGCTGCACTTGGCGTTTGCAAGGAAATCCACAAACGAGGCAAGAACCCACGCAGCAACTCGACGAGTGCCAATCATATGTACACCCACATGCATATATGCAGAGAGATATCAAAGTTTTGTGCAGCACACGCCTACTCACACCAAGATACAATGCCGCATACTCTAACAGGCTTACCCATCTAAATAGGTGCGGTTTCCTTTTATTTATAAATATTAATTTGAAGAATCTTACACGAAAATAGTTTGAAAATATTTCGAGATGCCGACAGAAATTTAAGGTGTTGCCATTTTGAGCAACTTTTTTCCGCGCAGCATTTATGCAACTATAGCGAGTCTATTTAATATTTCGTATGTTTTCCTTCGATAAGTTGTGGATAAAGGCATAGAGGTCATAAAGTTGCTTATAAGCATTCAGTTTTCTTAAGTTAAGGCTGATTTTAAGAATCTCGCTAAAAAGTACAATGTATTGTCTATGTTGTCTTTGCTCCGAAAGTGGAGCATTGTAATATCTCTATAAAAAACTGTTCAAAGAAAGAGAACAGGGAGCTACAGCCTGTTGCCGAATGCAAACGACGGTGTGTTCAAGTAATAGAGGCAACTGCATCAATGTCGCAGAATGAAATCGAACTACCCACCATCAGGCTTAGAGGCTAGCATGCTACCAAGATCCACAAGATTCCCAATTTCCTAAATAAATAAAGAGATTTCCAGTGCAGAAGTGTTTCAAGTGGCAAAAAAAAAACGAATTAGCTGATTACAATGGCCGATTTTCTGACAAGATGTGTCCCAATCTAACAGAGAAAACTTTTCAGTACAACGAGTTCAGCCGAAGTCGTCACAGCCCGTGTATGATGTATATTCAAGTTAGTGGGAAGATACTATAATAGGAATTGTGAGCAACAATAGGTAGCACTAGCTGCAAGCAACGATGGATCAATTCCTGGAGGGAAAAAAAATTATCGGAGATACTTCTAAGCCTCTGTTGTTGATTATTGACATAATCACATCTACTATGTCATAATATCGACTACCATTTTTCAATTTTGTCTATCCTGAGCTAAATATCTTAATTTATAATATTAATCGACTTCTTGGTTGCGCCCCCTGCGCCAATGGGTTTTCATGTAAAGGCGGAGTGTGCAAGAGCACCACCATTCGAAGTCAGCATACTACCTAGGTATTCAAACTCGTCTCTTAAAGCTAAGTTAAGTTTGATTATGGGAGTTTACATGCAGGGTTTTCGATTTACCACAATTTATCTTGAAGCCAGTTTTAAGAGAAATATCAGATAGGCAATTGATCATACTTTGCATCTCACTGAGGTTAATAGACATATTCTTGCTTTAACTTGGAATAAACCCCAGGAAAATAAATAAATAACTGAAGTAAAATGCGTACAAGCACGGTTCCAAGCTCTATTTCTTAAAATGCCTCAGTCAAGAACTCGCCTAAGCTGCTTACTATATGAAATTATTGCTTAATTTCTTCTTGATTGCTTTATGAGAGCATTGATGCCAAAGTGGGACACTCCGTGCACTATAGGCATTGCCAAAGATCAAAGAGATTCTCAGCGTTTATTTTGCTGTCAGATTTTTTCCAAAAATATGGGCATTGTAGCGTAAGCTGCTAAAAGTTGGAAAGCGTTCCAAAAGGGTGCACGGTGATGCGGTAAAAGATTCTTACACTTAAAAGTATAAGCCCGACAGTAAATTGAATGAATAATAACAATAAAAACAAGTCTTCTCTACCAGTGGTCTGGTATCTTCTTATATAAAAGAGAGAAAAACATATAAGGAAAATGGAAGCGTGGATGAAGTAGCAAGCCATGCATGGATGTGAATATATTTTTGAGTTCTCATAATTGGGTAAGCTTCGACTGGGTAGGTAGATCGTCATAGGGAAGAGTTCCCATGATGGCGAAGCGGTCTATTTGATAGATAGAGAATTGCAAGGTAATCTTACTAGATTGAAAAAAAGATGAGAGAGGGATGACGCTGTGAAAAAAACAGAATTGTCCTAGTCACTGAGCAGCTAGAAAGTGCTTGCCAATGTGCAGCAAGTTCAATTTTGAACTCATTGCAGCAGCTGCGTCCAAGAATTTCACTACAGAAGCGGCAACAACTCAGCCAGTTCGAAGTGGGTAAATGTTGCAACTGACTATACATTCGATGATTTAAACTTCTGCAAAAAGTAAAGAAATTAAAAAAATTAATTAATCGCAAAAGACTTTAGCAGGTTTAATGTTACATATTCGTCACAAGCTTCGGCTACTGATTATCTAGAATTAGAATTTGTCTTTAAGCGACCTACGCAGAATCTTCAATAAAACAAGACTTATAAATCTGTCGTGGCATATTGCTACTTGTCTTAAAACGTTGGGTCATTGCTATAGTAACCTTGATCCAGTGGCATAGAAATAAAACAATGCTGGCAGCAACACAATTGATGGTCATTATTTTTGAACAAAGCCTTTTGAAGGCCTCTCACTCACTCGATTCAGTGTCATTCAAACGCTTGCATCAATCGAGTAAGTATACGCCACGGCATCCACACGTGTGTGAATGGGTCTCGGTGTGAATTACTGTCGATTCACGACAAATTGAGCGATTGACAGGCACTGCTCGTAGGTAAATATTTCAAAGGTACAACATGTCTGATTGGCGTTCTATTTGGGGACGCACAATGCAAACTTAGTCATTTTTATGCTGCGCCACTGGTACAGATAATATGTTTGCAAAATTCAAAGATAAAAGCTGGATAAGATAAGTGAGAAATACAAATGCTTTACATGGAACTAGAAATATACGCAACAAGCCTTTATTGCACCTAGCAGATTAGTGCAATGAATGTATGTCAACAATGACATAACCTCAAATAACATTATCAAAGGCCATGTGGCAATGTGTCCTCTACGCTCTTGGGTTCCCATTCATTTGAGCGGCAGTGTAGCGACACAGCACATAAGAGACGCACCCATTTTGTACAAGGTAAATGACATACCATGCCATAATATATACATTAGACATATATATATGTGCATGTTAGCGTCAAGGCGCAGCCACATGGATCTGCGAAGGATGTCTGTTTAGGAACACGCTGTCTGTGATTGACAGATCATTGACAATAAAGTCGTTCAAGGTACTAGCTACTAGCACTACTCTATATATATATATTACAACTACGACCACCAGACAAACAATGCTCGAAACTTGTACGAGCCAAAGAGACATAAAACAAATGACTTGATGGTACCAACCAGCATAGTGTTGTGCTGCCCGCTTGGTACGGGGCGGGCTTCGAAAGTTTGAACATGAAATGACATGCCGATTAAATTAATGTTGTTGTTATTGCGAACAGGCGACGCTTGGCTCAGGATGGCTCAAAATGGCGCCTATGGCAGCTGTGGCAGTAACTATACTCCAACGACTATGATGTGCCCAACACGCCACCTTGAGGGAGGCAGGCAGGCAGGCAGGCAGGCAGGCATGTGGTAAGCGCGCGTGGCACAGCTAATAAACCATTGGCCATTTGGTCGGCCATTCTCATAACAAGCGCGTAAAGCGACAACAGCGCGTCAAAGACGCGTCAAAGTGCGTCAAAAACGCGTCAAACAAATGAAACGACAGAATTAAATGGCGCATCAGCAGCATCCATAAAAACTTCTACTTTAGCCTGAAGTCGCAATAAAAACCAAAGCGTTAACGCTCTCAAAAGCTGGAACCAACGCAATCTCGGCAATGGCAACAACTGTGACATTGTATTCATTAAAAGATGTTACCTTCTAATGCTGCGTTACCTACTACCACTCTACTGCTACTGCTCCCGCAAGCCCATCAATAGATGTACTACCAAGCAACCAACCCACTTATCTTTCAACTGTTTTGCCGCATACCATTCATACCCGGGTAACGTGGCTAGACGCCAGTTCAGCTGACAGCTCCATAGTTTCCATAGTGTTTCATTTAAGCCACTGACAAATGCATGCAATTTGCGTCGCTCTCAAAACGATTTTGCAACTATGCAATGCAAATTTGTATTCATTTCCGCTCAAAGCTCATTGTCGGTATGACGTGGTTGGATCATGGCCAGACTTTGTCTTTGATGCATGGGGCATACTTAAGTGGGGTGAAGTGAAATGTTTTTCCATAGCGCTCAACTGGTATCTTTAATTGGTTGAATTTTATGCATGCCTTTGTTATTTAAGCTTTCTTTAAGTGTGACCAGATGTGTGGAAGGCAAAGTGGAAAATAGGTCTAGAAAGATGTATGTAGTGGTTCCCCTCCCAGTTGCCTTGGAATCCATGGGTTGTCGCTGTTTTGAGGCGTTTACTTTTTTGCACAGGCTTCAGAGTTGGATGGAATACAAACTAGCTGTATTGTAGTTGGGTTTTTCGTTACGCTGTGGAAGTGCCATATCTCTGACTCTGTACAATACATCTGAATCCAAAAGTCGGTGGTTCTTTTCCGCTTCGCCAACACTGGCATAGCTTTTCGTCTAAGTAAATTTCTATTCGAATTCGTCTATAAACTGTAGATGTCCTGTTTTCTTCAAACAGCTATTAATAGAGATGTCTCCAAGCTTTAAGAGATATCTTTAAGCGAAATAAACTTATTTATGATTTTTATGTCTTTGTAGACTTTTTAGGTTCGCACGCACCAACTTCCCCAAAAGGCTTCATAAATGTGTTGGCCGTTTCCTGCGGCTCCCTATATACCTAAGTGTGGTAAAAGTTTTCTCCTGCTACCAAAGTGCACAGCCACAGCCGTATTTGCGTTCCACAAAATAGCTGCCCATTGGCACATTTAATTTTCCTACAATCATTTTAATTATTAAATTAAAAATTCATCTTTTTACATTAGTAGAGTAGCGTTCATCATTAAAGATTCCTTAAAGTACTTGGAGACTACAAGCTTTTCTCTTAGGTAGCGCTGTCTTAAAAAATATATATTGTATATATATATATATTATCTAGCCCCAGGACGTTGACACCTGCGCCGCCATTTTGTCTGATCCAGTAAACAGCTAGCATGCAATTGCTTCTGCTCTAAGTTAACAGGACGAAATGCCAGGAGCCAATAGGAAGCACGACAGTTTCCAGCGACTGAAGAGGCAACAGGGTAGAGCAGTGCCTGTACTAGGACTCCTACGCACATGACAACATGTGCATATAATAATAATAAATGACAATGACTCTTGTTCGTTTGCGTGCCAGTTACACTGCGAGAAAAAAAATGGGAATTAACTTTTTATACTGACAACGATAAGTGCCACATATGGCAGTGTGGGGGTAATGAGTCGAAAATAATTTCCTAATTTTTAAATTCCTCTGTTTTATTTACATAAAATATTGCTTCGATAAATTAACTTGAACTGAACGCAGCGTGCTTCTCAAATCGATTTTTTTGCTAGCGCCATCTACTCATGTCGCCTTGATTCTGCTAGCACAACCTAAAAGCTATTTAAAAATAGGGAATTTCCGACGTAAATATGCGATTTTTGCAGTTGCTGTGTGGCATGCAGCGTCATCTTATTGCAACCAAACATATTCTAGGCCTTTGTCGCGCATTTGGGGTAACATCTATACCTTTCGCCGTTGATAGTCTCACCAGGTCTGAAAGAGAATGGCCCAGTGATAGCCTGCGAGCAAATACCGGCCCCCAGTCACCTACTGATCATGCAAAGGTGTTTCGAGGATAATACGAGAGATATCAGTGCTTCAAAAGCAACAAGATGTAAAATAAGCCACAGCTATCATAGCAATTTTGTCGCAAAAATCCGGCTCAACTTCTTCAATTCGAATGACTTTTTTCGCTGAAGTTAAGTGATATGGCTTGTCTCTTTCCAATATTCTTTGAGATAATTGTACTTTATATGGAAACATTTTAAGATCTTGCTTTAAAATGTGCAATAAAGTTGTTCCACAAATGTTTAACTGCTGAGACTAGCGCCGGTAGCAAACATTATGATTTTCAGCAAAACTCTCCTTAACAGCTTCTATATTTCCCTTTGCGGGCATAATTATTGTGAGCTGTGATCAAAAAAATTTGAGACTAAATAAAGTATTGCATTGCTTTTGGCTGCAGTACAGCTACGATATTTTCGGCTATAGTACGCTGGGTTAGCACAACTGATTGATTTCTTACAATATAAAGCGACAGTATTTCGGCGCGTTCTTAAGATGTATAGCGATAAATGGTTAAAATTGTACTGGATCAAGCATTACTAAGCCGTCATGGGGAAGCAGATCGGTTGAAAATTGTTTAAGTCATTTGACTTTTCTATTGACCCATTTCAGATGGTGCACCCTCTATTTTCGCTATCTAGCGATCCCCAATAAAATAAATGATTATGGCGCTACAAGACTTTGTTTTTAGGAGTATCAAAACTACGGACAAACACGATTTTTTTCAAAGCTCGCGCGATTAATCGAATATTTTTATTGACGCTATCTAGAGTCCATAACATGCTTACGCCATCTAGCGGCCACATCAGCACCAGCACGAAATCAAATACATTCAAGGATAGATGCACTCACCTAGTTTTTTGCGCCGTGTAGCCTACCCCCTTCGTGGCCCGCTATCTGTGTGTGTGTGCGTGTGGGAGATGGAATCGCGACGCCTCTGTAAGCAGATACTTCTATTTAATCAAGTTGATTACATTGACCCTGAAGAGCTAAAAGTTCATCTGCTTCTAGTCAACCTTTTTTAGAGACTCTGTGTGTGTGTGTGTGTGTGTGTGTGTGTGTGTGTGTGTGTGTGTGTGTGTGTAGGGCAAACTTGTCTAAGGAGCAGAAGAGTGGGTGCCCGCCACGTGGCCAGCTGGGTTCAAAACGTCCAGCTTAGGAGCCATTACTTCCCGCACATATAATTATAATTGAAAAACGCTGCAACCGCAAGCTGGCCACATTCACTAGCAGTTCCAGCACTCCACCCGTTTAGACCCTTAAAAATGCCGCAGACTAGAAAGTATAGTTTTGTATACTTTGTAATTTAAGATTGTCCAAGTTTGTTTGGGATTTAATATGCGCCACGGACGTACGCAGTACTGTCCAAATACATGAACTATTTACAGTAAATACTTTAAAGATTTTATTTCGTTGTTAATTTAGCAAGCATTTTGTTTGAATAACGTTGAACGGACGCAGACAGTGACCTTCAAATTAGATCTTACCCACAATGAGGCTGGTTATCGGATTGATCACGACTTTTGCTCTTTTATTTAAGACTAAATTATGCTCAAAGCTGTAATCCTAGAAACTAGACTAGTTTTTTAGAAAATATAGTCGAACCCAAAACAGCCCAGCTCTAATGTAACAATTATTCCTTACGAGAGCCGCTGAATTCGGAATTTTTATAGTCACAAAGGCCTAAACGAACTGCTGAAGCATTTCAATGATTTACAAATATTGCAACAAGATGCTCAAATATTACGATGAATTCGTTCAGCATTTAAATTGATTCGGTAAATGCTTAAGAATGCTTAAAAGTTATGCAGTTTGTAGGGATTTAAATCTCTGCCCGCAGCAGAATCAGCAGCGCTCAAAAATATGTAACTGGCTGCATCAGAAACAGTTTTTTTAATAATAAATAGATGGCGCCACCACAATCAGCAGTTTCGCAAAAACAAGTAACTGGCGACGGCAGAACCAGCCATTTTTAAAGATCAATAAATGGAGCCACCAGAAATTTTAACGATAAGTAGATGGCAGCATCAGAAACAGTAATTTTTAAAGATCAATAAATGGCAACCATCAGGAACATATGGTTGACGATATCAATAGTCGTTTTCATAAATAAAACTTTGGAGGCATCAGAAACAGCCATTTTTAAATATAAGTAAAGTAGTAATGGAGCTACCAGGCAGAACCAGTTTTAAGAATAAGTAAATGGCTGCTACTGAAACAGCAATTTTTAAAGACGAGTAGATGACGCTATAAGAAACAGTCATTTTCAAACCTAATAGATGGCGCCACTATCATAGTGGGCTCCGGTAGCGTAGAGGTAGCGTACTAGCCATAAAATCGTAATGGCGGTCGATTCCATCCTGCAGCACTGGTACATTCTTTTAGCAGTGCCATAGCTAGCAAATAAATACAGGCTGTTTGCCTAGGATAATATCTTTATCAATTAAAGACGCCTACGTTTGGATTAGGTTGTAGGTCTCTTTTCTCTTTGAAGAACTATTATTAGAGATATCTCCATGCTCCGAATTTGCAGCGATGACCATAGTCAAGGGGAAGAAATAGTCATTTTCTAAAGATCAATAGATGACACCATCAGACACAGCTTTGTTTAGAAATAAGTAACTGGCCATACAAATAGCCGTTTTCATAAATGAATAACTGGAGGCAACAGAAATAAATTACTTAAATATAAGTAAATGGAACTACCAGTTACAGCCAATTTTAAGCACAAGTAGATGGCGCCACAAGAAACAGTCAATATTAAAGCTAAATAGATGACGATTTTTTTTGACAACTTCCATCGTTCAAAAATTTTCAATGGCATATATCAAGTTGTTTGGCTTCTACAACTGTCTAAAGTGCATCATCTCAGTTTATTTATTTTTGACTATGGAAATAAAGTGAATTTCGTGTGCACTACTCTTTGAAAGCCAAATCGGCCAAGGAAACGAAGGATAAACACTATATCAACTCTGTTCCATCGCATACGATTCTCGAAAAGTGGCTTCAAGAATTTTAGTTTGTTCATACGTTCCGGAATGGTAGCCCGAAACGAAAATCTTGTGCTTGGATATCGGAAAATGAAGTTGGATAAGCTGGCTGAGATGGTAACCGAATCATCTGAAAGGGTTTACAACATTTTGCATAACCATTTGTTTATGAGGAAGTTCTGCTCACAAATGAACAAGAACGAAAGAACAAGTTGATGTTTTGATGGACACTTTAGCCGAGTCTTTTCACCATTGATGAAACATAGTTCCATCACTATACGCCAGAGATCACTCAACAACCGAAACAATGGGTTTCAGCGGGTAATAGTGTATCGAAGAAGTTAAAAACGCAATATTCGGCTGGAAGTGTTATGGCGAACGTATTTTGGGACGCGCACCGAATTTTTCACAGTGACTACCTAGAGCATGGAACGACTATCAGAGCGTTCGGAGTGACGTCTTGGAACGATTCGACCAGTTGATGAAGCGTAAACGCCCCCATTTGCAGAAGAAAAAAATTCTTTTTCACCAACACAACGCGGCAGCTCATAAATTTGTGAAAACGATAACCAAATTGATCATATTCGGCAGATTTGGCTTCCTGCGATAACTACCTGATCCCAAACCTGAAAATATGGCTCTCTGGTAAGCGCTTGCACTCCAACGATAAAGTCATTCCTGAAACTGACGCCTATTCCGAGGAACTTTCAGTCAACTATTAAAGGAAGCTTCTCGAAATGATCGAGCATCGTCATAGTCGCTGTATCGAGCTAAAATAAGCTTTTTCAAATAATGCTGACGCCTATTCTGAGAACTTTTCGGTCGACTTCTACAAGTAGGGTATCGAAATAATCATATTGCCACTGTTGCGAGCTAAAAAAAGCTTATTAAAATTATTTTTCTCTTAGTTCAGCCTGGGACTTTTCAATCTGCTTTGCATAAATAGATGGCGCCATCAAAATAGGTAATTGAAGGTACCAGAAATAGGCATTTTGGCGCATACAGCTTCCCAACTGACCGCCTTTTTAAAATTCTTATGGGTAATCCATATAAATTTTGTATTTTACAAATTCGTCTTAAATTTGCTACAATAACGAAACTCCATGCATTTCTACATAATACTCGTACAAAATCACTTAAAAGATCCACAAATTTTAAATCTAACTTTCTTGTTACAATCTGCAGCTAATTGAATATCCCACCCATCTAGTGCTTTACCCTTAACTTCACCGCAGTTGTTTGTTTTCAACTTGGAAAATAAATTGCTCAAAGCTATAGTCTGACTTTAATCCATGCATTTTTTTTTTTTCATTTTTCTATGCAAATTATTTCTTAATTAAAAAAAATGCTCAATTTCTTTTACAATGTGTGGCTTTTTGTTTGCGTATTGACGCTAGATCCCCAAACAAAATGTGCCAATGTTTGTTTTGATTCTGTTGCAACCAAAGTCCCTTTATGAAATCTGCAACAGTTTTCCGCAGCAACCTCTGATGCCTTCAAGTATGGGAATAAGCTGTAGCGTCAAGTTAACCTAAATAAACTGAGCCATGCAGCTGCAGCTTGTTTTAGCCAAATTCCAAAGGGATCTTGCCGAAACCAACTCACAAACATTCACATAAAATACACAAATCCGACCACTAAAAAATTAAGCAACAATTGAAAAATAGCACGAAATGGCAACTAGTTTGCAACTGGTGCAGTTGTGTGCGTTGCTGTTTTATTAGTGGCTGCGGAATGTAATATAATAAATAATAAAATTATTTACAAAAAATTTGTTAAAGTATAATGATTTCAAGTAACAAAATTTACACAAAAGAAATATTTACCCTACTAACTTTTTTTTAAGTAAAAATACTTTTTCCTATGAAACAAAAAATATAATTATTATTTTTTTTTAACTTATTTATATTTTGTTTTTTTCTCATAATTAATAACAATTTCTCAAGCTAGTGAAAATATAATTATTTTTTATATAAAATAGTTTATTAATTAAAAAAAAAAATTTTTTTGAATAAAACAACATTATTTTTAAAGAAAAAAAGCTGTATGCGCAAATCATTTTATATACTAAAATTTCAGAGAAAAGTTATTTTATTTTTCAATATTTTTTATAAGTTAAAAAAATATGTATTCCAAAAATAAAAAAAAAAAATTAAACTATTATTAAAAACTAAAATTTAAGAAATTACTTAAAAATTCAAATTATATGTTTTATAGAAAATGTTAAATAACTAAAATAGAAATTAGAAAATAAATTATTTTTTTTATATGCAAATATTTCATTACCTAAGATTTATATATTTACGCTGTGAACGACAATAAATCTATTTCTACATCAAAAGCTGCATGTTAGTTTTCCAAAAAAATCTCAAAATAGCGTAAGTTAAAGTCGGGCGCTCAAGACTCTGGGATACCCTATATTACTTTTCTGCAAAATAATCAGTTATATGGCTAAAACCGACTCTTTTGTCCGATTCGCTCAATTTAAAATACTTATAGTTTTAGTGAAGCCGGGAAACACTGAAAAAAGAAGGAATTTGATTATATAGTTTAAAATTGAATTCACCAAAATTATTTGTAAATAAATCGCATTATTTTGATCGATTTGCCTTTATGTTATGATATTAGCCTTATGATATACTTAACCGATTTGTATCAAGTTCGATTTATTAATTAAGAACACTTAATTACTTCTATAATCTAAATTTTGTGTGAATAAATTAAAAAATTTTCGATTTTGTGCAAATACTGAATTTTAAAGATTTGCCCTAAGAGCTATGTGATATAGTAAACCGATCTTAATCAAAGTTGATAGAGTACTGGCAAACACTGAAAATTTTAGGAGTACTAAATTCATTCATAATTTATTAAAAAACATAAATTCAATTACAACAAACTTTGTGGAAAAAACGGATTTTTTACCGATTTATTTTAATAGAGCTGTATGGTATCGTCACCCGATTTGGAAAAACTTGGATTCCAAAACTTGGATATGGCCATATAGTTCAATGTATGATAAAGCCAACGCTTTTGATTAAATTCGAATCAGGCATTGGAAAGGCTGACGAACTTTTTTTAAACCGAATGTATGGGGATAAGTTAGGAAAGCGAAGTGGTAAGGAAAATTGAAAAACGTTAAATTAAAAAACAGAAGAAATACAACTGAGTTACTAGAAAAATTTCATTCTAAAAATAATTTGGGCTGTGTTAGCTACATAATATAGACAACCAGTTTCAAAGAAATTAGACTCAGTTATTGGAAAGACTAAAAAATAACAAACTGTATTTGGTAAAGTTTCGTTTCAAAGCAGTTCTACGAAATTGCTGCCGAAATCCAATAGTTCGCATAATTAATAAGCAAAATATTTATCGAGAACTCGTTGATAATTTTAAGTTGGTACAAAATATACCTTATGGGTGGTATATGATATAGTTAATTGATTTTTATGAAATTTACTAAAAAGTTCTGAAATTGCTTTGAAATATCTTTATAAACAACCTAACTATATATGCAAAACTTTTTGATTTTTTTGAGCTGATTTAAAATACCATATATAAGCTATGTAATCTTGTTAACCGATTTTGTTGTGTAAGTTCTAAAAATGTTTTTAATATTTCTACAAAAAACCGAATTGAAAACTAAAATTTTTTCCACATATTCCCGATACCTAAAAACTAAAATACACTTTCAAGTCCTCGGATACGTTTTTAAGTGAGGAATTGGTTCTTCTAGTTCTTGCCATTTTTGAAATCATATTTAGACAGACAATGGTATATCAAGTACTCGATGTTTGGAGATAAAAGCTCGGTTTGCTTTACCAAATTTGTGATCTTTAATATTTTTTTGAATATATTAAGACCAACTTCTCCACTCTCGGTTGACTATAGCATATAGGTGCCAGAGCAAATCGTTGAGAAATTAAAGATTTGTATTAAATTTATTGCATTTAGCTTATTTTTTAACTTGTTCTAACTAAATTCGGTTTATGCAAGACATTTAGTGATCTCAATAAATGCCATAGTGCATTGTCGGTAATTTTACCCGATTTTTCAAATACCTATAGGACATAGCCAACTGATTTTATATTATCAAATTTACTAATAAGTTCAGAATGTGGTTATAATATCTTTAGAAACGCAGAATTATTCATGAAACTTTTTTCGGGTTGGCTCAAAATACTGATATGATGAGTTAACCGATTTTGATCAAATTTACTAGTAAATTCCAAATTTGGTTTTAATGTCTTATCATTATACATCCGAAAGTTTTTAAGTTTTTGTTTTTTTTTTATATTTTTTGAGCTGGTTTGCAATACTACTACGGAAGCTAAATGATATAGTTAATCGATTTTGATCAGATTTACTTGTGAGTTTGGAATTTGGTTTTAATGTTATATATACACTGAATATTTCTTCCAAAACTTTTTGATATTTTTGGAGGTGGTTCAAAATGCTGGTTTCGAATTATTTATTAAAAGCTTTTCGGTTTTTCGTATAAAGTGGTGGAAGCAGCTATATATCTAAAAATTAAAACAAACTTACATATCCTGGGATACCAAATTTATTTCGGACAAGTTGGTTGCTACAGTTTTACCATCTTTGAGATCTAGGGGTTCATATAGACGAAATTTGTAATATCAGGTCATTCGTATCACAGTTTAGCTAACTTAGAGCTGACTCCGACTTTGCTACTATGTATCACATATATTATATTTTTGCACAAACTTCATATGCCCTTTATACCATTTGGTATAGAGTATCAACATTTGTCATTTTCAGAATAGACTTTAAAAGACTTTTTTTTTGTATTCAGCAGGGAATAGAGCAACATTTTTATGCATTTTTTTTTACAAAAGGCTCACATAAATCGGCATTAAAACTTTGTGGTTGACATTTATATTTATATTTAATTAAAAAATGAAATTTTATTTCGTTTACATTTCTGTACCTACATATAAATATATTAATATAACTATAAAGTTTTACAAATAATCAGAGCAGAGAAACCAAACCTAAGTTATTGCGTCAATTAATGGTTTCAATTACTCAGATTGACTCGGCTTAGCAGCAAACGTCTTAAATTGTTAGAATGCATTCATTCTCTTTAGTAAAAACATGGAAAAACACAAAAGATTGCTGAAAAATATTTACAAAATTTTAAATTCCACAAAAGGCAGGAATTTCTTGTGTTTTTTTTTCCTGTTTTTATTTTTTCAGTCAGATTGAAATTCTGACCAACAAATCAACAAACACATGTTGGCTGGCATGCTACATGCTATATATTCATTTGTATGTGTTTTATAGTAAATATTAAATAAAATTGTTGGCAGGACTGACCAAGTAGGACATGAAAGCCATTAGTAGAAGGACCACTACAAGCAACAACCGTAGCTAAAGGCTGTGACAAAGGCAAACACTCTGACAAACGCCTACACCCATGGCCAACTTTATAGATGCACACACGCACACCCGCACTCATACGCACATAAACATGTGTCTATGGCCGGAGAAAGCTTTGATGGCGATTTGGGTTAGTGTTGGTAACGAGGGTGGATTGTAAAGCAATTGAAATAGTGAAGATTAATTACATTTTCTACTAAAATAGAATAAATAATTGTCTTAGCATATAAAGGGTGTTTTTTTTAGAGTTATAGAACTTTAATTTGTAATAAAACAGCGATGGATTGATTATTCGAGTGACATGAATTTTATTTATCCAAAAGATAATCTTGTAGCGTTACAATTTAAATATGATTTCTGACATATGAACGTCACGGCTGGCTTGAATGTAGTTCAATCTGATATTGCAATTCCGACTTCGAATTTTTCCAACATTTCTGGCTGTAAATCGGCAATAACACAGCGATTGTTGTCTTTCAAATGGTTAAGCGTTTGTGGCTTATCCACATAGATCAATGACTTTACATAACCCCACAGAAAGTAATCTTTCACAGGTCCAATTTAATTTATAAATAAAAAATTAATATTTATTTAAATTAATATTAATATTTAAATAAATACCTAAAATTATTGTGCTATTTGTATCGAGGCGAAAGTATTATTTGTTAACTACTAGAAATCCAGCTGTACTCTGAATTATTATTTCTTATTTATAGAAAAAGTCTATATATTATTTATAGTCAGTCTAAACAGAAAAATATTAATCTTAACCAGCAATTCCAACAAATATTACTTGATAATTTTTTTTTCTTATATCTATAAAAAAAAAATACAATTTTTAACAAAAAATGATTACTTTCTTACTCTAATTTTTAGGTAAAACGAAAGTTATGCTATTTTTATTTCATATCAAACACAATAATTTCATTTAAGCAATAATATTGGAAGTACAAACTATGTTTATTTTTTAGTTTCAAAAAGTAAGTTTATTTTATTGAACAAAAGTAAAAACAAATAAAATTTAAAGCATATTCCATCAAAAATGATTGCTTTGCACCATCTCTCAAGTAATTCTCGAATATCATTTTTAAAAACTGAGTCCTCTCTGACCATGTTCAACCATACAGCTATTTTTCGAATTCTTCATTTTTCTTTCACCAACCAATGACCCGAAGCGAGTGGGACAAGTCATCCAATTTTCGAAACTATAACTCCCAATTGTACTTTTGCATCCGTTGCCAAAGACAGTAGTCGGAAGGTGTAAAATCTTGAATATTCGGCGGGTAAGCTTAAACCTGCCATTTCCGCACCAATGACTCAAAAATAACTTCTTGCATAAGGCGAGTAGGAAAAGTCCTTCTATTTTTGCATCAATAACCCAAAAAATTCTTTACGTCCGCCGAAAAATACAATATTCGGAAAGTACAAGATCTTGAACATACCGCGGATTTGGCAAAACCTCCCATTTTTGAGTCAAAGATGCATAGGTATAGTTTTGCATTCGCCGAAAATGTTGCTTGTCCCCACTGAGAATGTGCAGTGAATTCAGTAAGTGGGGTAAGTCCTACGATTTTCGATTCAATGACCCAAAAATATCTTTTCTCATCCGCCGAAAAATCAGCTGTACTAAGCGAGAAGGTGCAGTGAATAGGGTAATTAATCACCCAAAAATCCCTCTTAACATTCACAAAAAAAGCCAGTTGTGCAAAGAAGCAAGGCATAGGGACTACAACGAATGGAGTAGGTTCACCCCTTTTTTGAACCAATGACTCAAAGCCAATTTATACGTCGAAAAAGCCAATAATGGGATAAAACAAGGTCTTGAGAACACGGCTGGTAGGTTAAGACCTTTCATTGTCAAACCAATGACTCCCAAAATTCCTTTGCCTGCGACTAAAATTACAGTAGTCGAAAGGATAGAGTAATACTTTGCATTCCCTTCGAACCGTTTCTGACCATTTGTTAATCAACGTATGCCTGAAATGCATTAGTTACAGTTGGTAAAGTGCCCCATCAATATTATCACCTGGTTTTTGTATAAAATAGACCCTTCCCTCAAAAACCCATCATATACAGAGCAGAGGATTTGAATCGTGGATGTTATACTTACTTACTAGGGCGTCGATGTAGGCAATGTTGGAAAACGTTCACCAGTCTTGTATTTTTTCTTTCTTAAACTATCCCAGTATGTCCACTTTAACTTCCAATTACGACGCAACAGAGAGCTCCCTTTCTTTCATATCAGAGAGCAATTCCAAAATAAAAAGTTGCATTTTCGAAGTTACTCGGATTTGACATGTATGCTACGCAACTTGATTGCGTTTGAAAAAAATGCTGAGTTTTTAAAAAACGAAAATTTCGCACAATTCCAGAAATTTGATAAGAAGTAAAGAACAATGTTATAGTCAGAAGTAGGCGTGGAAGTAGGATAATGTACTACAATTATTCTCGAGAGATGCCCAACCTCTTATATGAAATTTGTAATCGCTTTAGGTTTCGGACATAACTTGCAGTTGCTATCATTTTTTTAAAAACAAATCACACTCATCTGTACACCCCATATTTCATACTAACTACGAAATCCGAAATTGATTTTGGTGAGAGACCGAAAATCCTACAATGTCAAACCTTTCTTAGGCATTTTTGCTTCAATGATTATTTTGCTCTAAGATTTTGCCTTGATTCTGATACTTTTCAAAATGACATTATAAGAAATGTTTGTTGCATTCGTTTTGAGCAGAATCTGGTGACAGTCCTTAAGCAACGCATCCAGCTGATATTTTTTAAAAAAATAATGCAATTTATGCAAAATTGTAAGAAATATGACTTTTCTTTCAATTATCTCTGTATTAGCTTCTTGGTTGTCATCTTGCCGTCTTCAATTGCGTAATTATGCTTGCCAAACATCCCCTTTTCGATTTTGTTAACTGAAAGGATCCACTTAGGCGTTCCTTGTTGTTGTCCATTACTTCTTGTTAGCTTTGGTTGCTCAGTTACCTTAGCAAGGCACTGCAAGCGCTGTGTACGCTAGTTGTGGGATAATGATTTCGCCTTGTGGGCCCATCATTAACTTGCTCCATCAACTATGCCAAGGATGACCCATTTCTTGGAAACTTTCAACAGTTGCCTGTTGACAGAGGACACCGAAGGCACGCAAACAAAAGAAACTTCTATTTAGCCTGCCCTCGTGCCTTCCACCACATTTCAGTTCAGTTTTAAATATACAAATGTATACTCGGAGCTATTTTATTATTCACTCGAGGAAAAGAACGCGCCCATGTACTACAGACACATACAATATCCTTCACATATACATACAACCAAGCACATACACACACACACACATACGCATTTACATTACATTTTTTTTTCTGGTAAGAGCCATACATTTTGTTGGCTGGCCAGCATTTGGTCGACATTTTGGCCATCCCAAAAAGGCAGTTTAGTGTTATATGCCGTTTACGAGGCAGTAAAAAAATATGTCAGAGGAGCGCAGGATAAGAACCAAAAAAAAGAAAAAAAAAAGAAACCAAACCGAACAAACAAACGTTGACATACAAATTATGGGACGGTATGTCACAGCTTAAATACGCTTACCATGCTTGCGATTTTCGAATGAATTCGAAAATAATTCAGTTTCAACATGTTGCCAAGTTTCAGTTTCAATGAAATTTCAGGTTTAATATTGCTTCCCTTGATTTTTTTTTACCCAATTTAGTGCTTTCATGTAGAAAATTAGTTCCATTTAATGGTAACATTGAATCATTGCAAAGTACTACCTGTTCTTATTAACAACTTCCTTTCTTTCCTTATATCAGCATGCGGATTCAAAAACTGGTGATCTTTAAAAATTGCCAATTCGAACGAAAGTGCTTCTTAGCTAGATAGTGTGTCGTCTATCAGAATAGATGAAAATGAGATGGGACAACGTCTGTAGCGTTTGAAGGGATCTCCAGTTTCATGCTTTCTGGTTTTTGACTACTTTTGCGATATGTAGTCGGGCATTGTCATGCTGGAGACTGGCTTTGTCATGTCATTGCCATTTTTCATATTTTATTCATATGAATGCTTGTGCTAGTTAACTAGATCGTTGTGAGAAGATAATGACGAGTCGGATACGATCTTCCATTTCAGCTTTTGAAGTATTTTTTGACCACTGTTGCAATATGGGGTGGAGTATTGTCATGCTAGAGAATGACTTTGTTATGTCTTTCCTTATATCAAGGCCCTTTTTCTTTTACTGCTCGGTTCAGCCGCATCAATCGATCCTTCGATCTATTTGGCATTCTCCTTATATAAGAAACGCCAATATGACTTGAATGCATTTTATCTTCGTTTGAAAGTTTTACCGTGGGCATCGATCCCCAACGATAGTTTTGCTTGGCTTTAGCAGCTCATAATATATCATATCCGTTTCCAACAAATGAAGTGCATGAGGTTGGCGCCATAAATATTGGGTATCTCTCTGAACGTGAAGGCGTGTCCGTGCTTTCCCCAAAACTTTCTGCTCTTCGGATTTTCGTAATAGACCTATTTTTGATTGCCGGTTCCGATGTCAAGAAGAAATCCCTTATGATTTGGCTTTTGGAGAAGCTGTTCGTAAAAACAGAAACACCGTTAGACATCTCTAGATTTCAATTCATGCGGCACCCAGTGTCCTTGCTTCAAAAAAAAAACGTGGCTTTGAGTCGTTTCGACATGGCTGAGTGAGTCACTTACATTGTCACTGCCAACTCCTCTTGTGTTTGGAAGGCATCCAAATCAAGTAATGCTATTAATACTGCATCTTCAAAAAAAACCTTTCCCTTCTTCAGCATGCCATTCTACGACATCAAATCATCTTCATTCTTGCGGCGATAAAACCACTTGCGATACATTTCTTCACTCTTAGTAGCCTCTCCGCTCCTGAATACGTACAATCGCTCAGCTTCAGCCACACTTTTCTTTGAATTTTAAGTGAAAATTAACATATTTCGAAAACGACGCGAAGTCGGCTCAAAAACTTAAAAATTTTCAAACTCCAATTAAATTTTAATGAAAACGGATATCCACAAATGTTCCGATATATCATATCATATCATATCATATCATATCATACAGAAACCTATAGCAAAACTGCGAACATGTTACAAGTTTCCTGCTAAAATCTAAGTACTCTGTGCTGTTTACCATACGTAAGAGTATTAAGCAAATATTAAATGGACTGGCACTTTGGTGGGGGAGTGCCCCCAAGTGTTGCAGAGAGACGACAAAGAGAAAGAGCAAGCAATGGACGCGAATTCGAAAAGAGATTTTACGCTTTAACTGTTTATACAACGGCACACTCACTTACAGTTAGACAGACAGTTAGAGGCAAGTGCAAACAAATAAACATAAGAAAAATGAAAGGAATGGTGAAAAGGAGCAAAGGATAAATGGAAGAATTGAAGAAGAACGGAAGAGGCATCTCGACGCGTGTAACAGTTTTTAACAAGTGGATTGCATTGTGTCTGGCTCATACGGAATTCCATATACTCTACTATCTGAGACTAGAAATAAATTACCAGAATAGTGAGCAGCATTGAACCAGACATCATAGGTGGGCAACAAGTGCTAGAGATTTGGATAACTTTTGCAAATAGACTTATGAATCAAAACCAAAAAGTATATTAATTTCTTTTAAATAAAATCAGTTGGCTGGGTATAGCACAGCCATGAAGTTCTCGCAAGGGATCATCTTTAGAATCCAAAAGTTTCATCAACTTCACCAACTGGCATCATGGAGTTTCTAATATAAGGAGAATGCCAAACAGATCGAAGGATATGCAGAGAGTTTTTGCGAACTTGCCCAATTTTGAGAGTGTCATCTCTCCAAGACGAAAGACACTAAAGTTTACCAAAACCAAACCACTACTTAAACAAATTCTATTGTTTAAATCAGAAATATTTTGAATAATTCTGCATCAACTAAATTATAGAGTAAACTCTGGATAGACTCACTGATAATTGGTATTTCCTAAATTGAAAAAAGGCTTTTAGCTTTTTTAATGTTAGAAGGGGGGCTCTACTAAACAGCTACGGGAAATCAAAGAGCGGCGATTTAAGTGAAATTAAAAATAAATTTAAAAAAAGCTTGTTTAAAAAATTGTATTAGTTTTAAGGAATTATTTGAGATGTAAAAAGATAAATAATTTTTATTCTTAGTTTTAAAGCACATTCAAATTTTCTAACTCACTACGTCTCGGGGCCGAGTATCCTTACCTCAGTAACTTTAACTCGGTTTGGGCGAGAGGAGCAGGTAGCACTAAAATGCCGGTTAGTTTTCTTCTGAGTGTTTGAAACATTTTCGCTTTGCACAACTATGATACGATAGTCGGGAATACTACGGCGAATTCCCCAAAATGGAAGGAAGAAAAGTTTATGTATCTTATCACAAGTAAAAGGTCAACAAAGTATAATACCCTAGAATATGCTGCGGCTTATTTTTTTTGGGTAAATTTTTTAATTTATAAGACGCATGAAGCAGTCTAAGAAAAAGAAATAATTGTACTTAAATTGTAATAAAATAATTAATTTCTAATATATTCATAAGCTGAATACTATTCGGAAGTTATTTTTGAAAGAACTTTGGGTTTTCAAGTCTAGTAAAATAACGTATACTCTGTGTTGGATTGAAGAAATCAAAAGACCGTTAACTACATATGAGATAATGAAAATAACGTATACGCACAGTTGTTTGCGGTACAATGATAGAGTTTATTGGTAGATTATTATAAATAATGTGTACATTACCAGTCTACAGAGCAGTCTAAAATCTACGTAAACGTTATACGTAGAATATGATGTCTATTCGAAGTAAGATTATATAAAAGATATAGTTGAGAGCGATAGGATTGTTAAAGAGTTTAAAAATGCTGTATATATTAATCGTTTCTCGAAATATTTAGAACAATGCAATGAAAACTTTTTGCGTATACGTAATATAGATAATGTAGACGCTGTGTATACAAATAAAGAGTAGATATGCTCCATACAAAAATTATACTGCAAGAATTGAGAATCTGTACAGTTTTTCTCTTTGGTTATCCAAAAGATATCTTATAAATTGTATTCTCTAAGACTATGACTCAGCTCTCCGAAGACAGACCATAAAATTATCTCTATTATTTCAAATTCAAATAGAGCAGGGACCTATAGCTTATAACCGATTTCATATGGCGGAGTCTAATAGATTTGATTCACTAAGGTAAATAGCGTCGTTTTTGCTTCGTATGCCTAGGCTGAAGCTGCAGTGACTCGAACCAGCGTCCTTCGTTAGTTTAGAGTGGAGATGCTGACATGAACATATCTCTATTAATAGTTTTTCGAAGCGTACAGTCAACTACAATTTAGGAGAGAATACGAGCGACTGTCATTAATTAATAGAAATTTCCTTAACAAAGACCGCAGTTTTGCTAACTATGCCAGTGCTAGCCAAATGCACTATTGCTCGAATCACCAGCCTTGGCTTTAGAGGCGAGTGTGGTAACACAAAGTTTCCGCTTTGATGTTCGTCACCAAGCTACGGCGTCTGTTTGAGCAACTTGAGGATTCCTTTGAATCGCTTACCTAGATATATTGTTCTTAATTTGCTGTATTATGAGCCTAAGACAGGTGCATACGCGCCATATCTTACGACAGCTTGTTTGAAACAGTAAGCTACTAAGTTCCACATATATAAAAATATAAAATATTTGGAGCTTTGTTCGATATGCAATTAGGCTGCAATAAAGAAAAACATTTTCTGAGAGTTTATCAGAATATAAATACTAAGCAAATTTTGCTTAACCGCTGTCAACGAAAAGTGTTTGCAATAAATTCACAGTTGATAAATAAATGCAGAATACGCTCACTTTGAGAATTATTTTATTCCTAAAAAAAGTGAATTGGCGCTTAACTTTAAGCCAGATCATTGGTTCAAAGATATTTTTGGCCACAAATTTGACATTATCTCGATTTTCGCAACTAGGTCCGGCGACATTGCTTATGATTTCTTAAAAAAACCACCAATATATACTTTAAGACAAAATTATAGAGCATACCAAAAAACAAAATCTTGACATTGTCGTGGAAAGATCAGCGTAGGCACTTGACCTTGTTTATCTGTAAAAATCGTCTGACCAATAAGCTATCCAGATAAAGAGACAGCTCGTGTGCGGCAGTAAGGGAAAACCCAAAGCACCCACTGCCTTCGCGCCGTTCAATTTAACCCATTTCAAGTGAAATCTTGTCAATTTAGGCCATTCTGCGTGTGACCCCCAGCGACAGGCGAAATGCCAATGTAAATCTTAGCCATGAGTTAAATTCGAGGCGAAAAAATAAAAATGCAGAGAGAAATGGCAAAAAGATGTTGGTAGAGATGGGTGTAGACCGGGCTGGGAGACAGTAAACAATGTTGAATATTTGCACAGGAAACGGAAGCTGTCTCTTATAGCCGCCATCGGCTGTGTCTAAATTTGTATATGTGTGTGTGTGTGTGTGTGTGTGTGGGTAGGGAAGCGGAGGCGGCGGCTGGTGTGCCTTTGTGTGTCTATTTCCAAGCGGAAATTATTTGCGTTCTTGTTTTCTTGCATACATTTTAACCAATGCCAAAGCCTAGCCTAGCCTAGCTCTAGGCGCAGCAAGGCGACGGCTTCTGCTTGCCTCATCTCACTCTCTCTCTCTCTCCCTGCGTCTCTCTCTCACTCCCACTCGCTTTTCATACAGTTGTCCCGACACACAGGAGTCCAAAAGGTCACAAAGCACTTTAACAAATGGCGGTGCGTCCATTTTGTTGTCGCTTTTTGCAGCTGCCGTTCATTTTGCGCGCAACTGAAAGTTTTTAATTTATAATTTTTTATTTGACTTTATTTCGTATATACATACATATATACATATTGTACAAACATATATACATGTACATATATTTATACAGCTTTTTTTCCTGTTTTTGTGTGAAAATTTTATAGGTTGTTGTTATTGTTATTGTCGAGTATTTATGCAGCTGTTCAGCTAATCGAAAAATATGTTTATTTCATTTAGTTATTTACTCTCTGCGAAAACGCAGGAATGCAGGCGGCAGCTATGTATAAAGTAAATATTTAAAATCTCATCTCTGCGCGAGGGTTGGAAACAACTTTTTTGTTGTATGTGTTAGCCGAGAGTTTTTCACACACACATCTTAGGCTTCAGTTATGAGATAGCAAACATTATAATGTGATTTCGTCAGTTGAGATTTTCTGAGACTTAGCAAGTAGAACTTTAATCCTGCCACCGTCTGCTGTTATGTACACCTTTCAAACCATACATGGTGCCCCTTTGTATTTCAATGCAGTTGCGTTATTTGAGCTTAATTATATTGAGCATGTAACATATGTATAAAATTTGAAAGGAATTTGGTTGCTACACACAATAATTTTTCGATCAGCCCTCGCACACATGCACTTTGCAATTTCTATTGACAAACTATAAATATTTATTGACTTGTAATTAGAATGCCTTAGTCTTGCGCATTTGTAAGAAAGTAAAACGTGGTTTTAGAGGTTTTCTCAAAAGTAAAGCGTTTTCATGTGTGATAATTAAGTTATTAACGGGAATAAACTAAATATATTTACCAAAGATTGATTCGAGCTTAAACAATTTGCACACAAGTGTCGAAAATTGTCGCTGTAACTGCAATTTAAACTATTTAAGTTGCGATTGGAGAAACTTTTTCCTTAATTCAATTAAAAATGTTTTATTGCGACTGTTTTTTCATTTAAGTTTTTAAATTAACGTGATTTTCTCTGTAGAATATTGGGTCTGAAAATTTGGCTCGGCCATTTTGCAATAAGTGACTCTAGGGGTAATTGCTATAATCGATATAAATTGATTCAATATGATTTACAATTATCGAAGATATACATCTACGTTATTATGTTACAACAGAACATTTGTAGAGATCTTTTTTTGCATCACAAGTTCATTGTTGATTGAAAATGTCACTTTTTGAGCCGAATTCGCGGAAAGTGTAGCTTTTTTTTAGAAATCCAAGAAAAGTGCGGATGAAGCTCATCGATTGCTTTTGAATACATACGGTGAGGCTGCTCTTAATGAAAGAACGTATCACGGTTGGTTTTAACGCTCCAATAATGATGATTTTAACTTCAAAGACCGGAATGTTTTTCGAAGATTTTCAAGACGCCTTCCAATCGCTAGTGGAATTAGTAGACACATTGCCAACGACTCAGCAAAAGTTATCAAAACGGCTCAAAGAGATTCGTCATTATTCGTAACGTCATCCAAAAACGATATTGGTTCTTGGAATTACCATTTACTCTATATTACTCTTACATACGACAAACCAGCTCTTCAAGAATGGTAATTTTGATGTGAGAATTGGACGCATTACTTGACCAAGACGCATTCCAAACGTAAGAGAAATTGATGAATCAATGCAAGCGACTCAGTCAGCCGTGTCAAAACGACATTGGAATCATTTAGAAGTAAATACACTAGGTGCCGCATGACTTGAAACCAAGAGCTGTCGAACAACGTTTCTTTGCTTGCATCTCCAATAGCAAAACCGTAAGAGATTTCTTCATCGCATTGTGAAGCACAGAAAATTTTGGGGAAATCCCGGACATACCTCTACGTCCACAGCACAATCCAATATTCTGGACGCAAAAGGCATGCTTTGCTTTTGATGGGAGACCAGCTAAATGTGATATATAATAAGCTGCTTAAGCCAAGTGAAATTATCACAAGGAATCGGTACCGAACGCAGTCGATACATTTTTGACTGAAAATGTTAGTTTTTGAGCCGAATTCGCAAAGTAAATTGTAGTTGAAACTCATCGATCGCTCTTGATTGCTTTGAAAGCTTCAATAAGCGTGATTTTGACGCCGAAAAGTTAGAAGGGAAAAATTTTTTTGAAGATGCAGAATTGAAAACCTTGACCAAGGCGCGTTCCTAACGCAAGAGAAATTGGCAGAATCAATGCAACTGATTCAGTAAGAACACAAGGTTTCGACTTGAAAGCAAAAGATGTCGAACGGCGTTTCTTTATTTGCGAACAGCTTCGCCAAAGAGAAAATCTTCAAAAAATCCATCATCGCCACATAATTGGAAACAAAAAATGTGTATATTATGATAACCCGAAGCGCAGAAAATCTTGGGAAAAGTTTGGACATGCCTCCACGTTCGAGGCGAAAGCCTACATTCGTGGCGCCAACCTCATGCTCTACATTTTGTGGGAGAGCGGCTGGGTATGATCTAAAAAGCTGCTAAAGTCAGGGGACCGATACCGAACGCAGTTAATACTTTAGAGTCGAGAAAGACACGGCCACAATACTATGAAGGATATTACAAAATCATTCTCTAGCATGACAATGCTCAAACCCATGTCGCAAAAAAAACTAGGAAATGCTGAAGAACTTACCCCACACGCTAGACACTCCAGACGTTGACTGTTCTGGCAAACATTTTTTTCGATTAATGGCACAGGATCTAACTAAACAGTTCTTGCGTTCAATTGAAGCAGTCAAAAATTGGAGTCGGACTTTTGCAGAATCCACCTGCTGCCAGAAAGATAGAAAGAAGTAGTAGATAGCAACGACAAATAGCATCTTGTTACAACAAAGCCTCAAATTAAACAGAAAATTGTAGGAAGTAAAGCCATACACCCAATACAACAACTTTCGTTCTACATTATGTTTAAATACTCAAAATATTGTTTATACTTTTAAGTACAGTTTATCGTTAATTGTTCTTTTTTAACTTTAATTTTATTCAAGAGTACAGCTGGCATTATATAGTACGTTGCGCGTTGTACCTGCCAAACATTTTGCGCAACATTGCGTATACGTAATGTCATCCAACATATTGCACAACATTGCGTATACGTAATTTTTTAAGCGGAAATATTTTTTTTATGATTAATTTAAAATGTTTATCAGTCAATAATTTATGTAAATATCAACAATGCCCAACTTTTGCCTTATAAACTCTCCCATAAGTTAACACTTTGTATTATTTGAACAATTTAAGTTCTTTATGCGTTTTTGTTGAAAATTAGTAATTCCTTCGGATTTAGTTTTTTTATTTTTCGTGTAACTAACAAGCTTTAAATCAAATATATGTCAACGAGCATTTATGAAACTAATTGACTTTAACAACACTGGCGCCAACTTTTTGCTTTGGTTTTTGGCTCCAAGCCACCCGAGAAAGAATTAATTAAAAAACTTAATCTCCTTTGACGCGCACTTCCATATATTGCTGCTGCTGCTGGTGTTGCTGGTGTTGCTCTTCCTGCCAGCCGGTTGCCAGCTCCTGACTATATTGCTACCAGGCAATTTTCAACTGTTGCCGACATTGTGGTTGCCAGTGGTTGCTAGTGGCTTCTGGCGGCTCCTGGTGGTTGAAAGGCGGTTCGTTTGTTGGTTGTTGTCTTGGCTTTTGTTGTTGCCATTTTCTTTGGGTGGAGCAGATTGCTCTTGTTGTATTTGCCACTTGTTCATTTTAATACATGTTTATTTGTTGCTGTATTTGTGTCTGTCTAGGATACAAACATATATGATGAGGGTGTGGAAGTAGATGAAGTCCCATTTGTGTACAGCCAAAATTGTAAAATATTGCAGAACGATAGACAAAGCAGCTGTTCCTTTGGTTTTTGGCTTTTATAGGGTTTGTTGCGTTGAACTGACTTCAATTTGTTTATAATTTTGTTTAAATAAAATATGGTAACAAGTTTTTCAATAATTTTCAAACTTTACTTGCAAAAACCAAAAAAAAAAAATTAAAAGTTTTCAAGTATGTTAATATTTTCCAAAAAGAATTCCAATATTTTTACAATGGCGTTATTAATCTCTACAAGGTGTCCCCTTTATATTTTGGGATTAGGGAACAAAAATAAATATTAATCACTGAAAATCGCTTCATTGTTTTTCGAAATGTTGCCGATTAAGTTCTATACACTTTTGCAGACGTTTGAACCAATTGTCGTAGCACTTTTGCCACTCTCATTGAGGTATCTCCAAAATATACATTTCGGAAGGCATCAACTGCTACTTCAGGTACCGAGCGGAAGAGCTGAAGGATAATGCTGAATATCGTGTATTTGTGTTAAAAATTTGTAGGAATGTTTTTGCAGCAACTCAAAATAAACCGAAAAATTATGAATTCATTGTTGAGCGGGGGTGTTAGTTGAAATTTTCCGGTTTTGTTGATAAATAAAACACTTAATTTTCAGGGCAACATGCAAGCATTTTTGTTCAAAGTATTGACCATTCGATACTACGCATTTGTTTTGAGGCGAAGAATCTGACAAGCCATTTTACGACTTCTACAAAGTTGGTGAAGCGCTGCTCTGCAAGTAAGTATCCTTTTGATGCAAAATGGTCAAATTCAGACTGATCGCGATCTGGAAAGTACCACGAGTGGGATAATATTAACCAAATCATTTTTTTCACCATATCTTTCACCAATTTAGACATATGGGGCGGCGCGTTGACATGTTGCAAGATAACTTTGTCCCTGTCTTTGGGCAACTTGTGGCCGTTTTTCTAGAAAAGCATTATTTAAATTGATGATTTCTTGTCGGTAGGGATTCTTATAAGTCAATTCATCTGGCTTTATTAACTCGTAGTACAACACACCAGAACTCGTCCCTCCGAAAACAAAGCATTATCTTACGGTCAAGGCGATTTGGCCAGCCTCACCAGGCGATAGCCATCCATTTTTTCGGATTTTCGAAATTTATCCATTTTTTGCCGCTAGTGATAATTAGATGCTGACCAGATTTTCTCTCATACCGTTGAAGCAGCATTTCACAAATAGTTCTTCGATTTGCCATTTGCCTATTGTAAAAAATTTAAGATTAAGATTCGTATCCTTTAGGACTATTAGTATAATCGTAGTTTTGCGTGAGTGGTAGCGTACTCGCCTCTAAATCGGTAGGTACGTGGTTCGACTGAGCCGTGGTTTGGCTAGCAAATAGACGCTATTTACCTAGAAAAATCAACCTATACTCCAAAGGCCAAAGAGACATTGTGGCATCGTGGCGTGTACGTAATTTTCAAAATAGAAATAAATAAATTGAGAAACAAGATATACGCACAAATCACACCTCTCTCAATGGCAAATTGAAAAAGTTATAATTTGCACTATATCATAATGCAGTCAGCTGCAATTTGAAACTTTAACATAATTATAATATGCATGAATGTAATCAATTCTATAGCAACAATTTATGCACGCATAATATACACACATGTATACACATCCAGTTGATTTGACAATCTTAATATGGGATAATATTTAATATTAAATACTTAACACAATCGAAAAACAACATAAAAAAGCCACCATATCAAATGTCATGTGAGAGCTTTGCACTTAACAATGTTACATTTTTAGTAACTAAAATAAATATTTCGAAAGCGGAAACTTTTAATTTATTCATATGCAAATGAATCGAGTAAAAAAACATCAAAAAACAATCAGTTCTGTTCAGGAGGAAACTCAGCCAGCCTCAAGTACTGAAAATGTGCATGTAAAATTCAATGGGAAATAATGAACCGCTTTGTGTTGTGGGGTATGCCAGAGACAGAGAGAGAGATACAGATCTTACCATCTATTATGTATTAAATATTTCATTAGTAAATCTCTTTGAATTCGACAAAAACTCTTATCGTTGCCGAGGCAGGCAATGGCTTTCACACTAATTGTGGCAAGTTTATTACAAGACGTTTTAAAATCACTTTGCTTTGAGTTAATTAATTACTAATAATTAATTTCCAGCAGATGTGCTGTTTATGATCGGGTTTGTGGTTTTATTTTCCATTTGTTTGTTTTTTTTTTTTTTTTTTTATTTTTGCTTGACTTTTGCAACACAGTCATGCGCGGCACTTTGTAGTTGCTTTTATTGTTTGCCATAAAAACGCAATTAGATTAACAACACATGCACACAAACAGACACACAGATACATACACGAACGCACACTCACACAGATACACACACGTACGCATACGCGTGCACTTACATCGCAGAGTCATACAATGTGACACATAGATTTATATACACTCTACAAGGTCAGGCTGAAAAGTATTCGCCATTTTCCCATGGGTACAGCTAGCGGTAAATGTTGATCGATATTAATCGACTGAAAACGATATACAATAATCGTAGACTTTCGTCTACAATAATCCTAGTCATGCATCGACTTGATTGCATCAGAACATCTGTGGATAACTGTTTGTTGATTGAAAATTACAATTTTTGAGTTGGATTCGCGTCATTTGTTGAAAATGTTGCCTTTCTTTTACAATTCAAAGAAAGTGAAGCTAGAACCCACCGATTGTTCTTGAACATATGCGGCGAGGCTGCTTTTAGTAAAGGACAATCAACGCTTCAATAATGGTGATGCTGACGTCGAAGACCCACTTGGTAATGGAAGGAGCAGGCTTTTCGTCGATGCAGAATTGACCGCGACACTTTTCAAGTAGCGCAAGGAAACAGCTTTTCCAAGGTACTGCATTCCAATCATGACTTGACCAAAACGCATTCCAAACGCAGCAGCATTTGGCTGATCCATTACAAGTGACTCAATCAGCCGTTTTAAAACGCCTCAAAACTATGTGCATGATGTAGAAGCCAGGGCACTGGGTTCCATATGACTTGAAAAAGAAAGATGTCGCAGGGCGTCTCCTTACTTTTACACATTTGCTCCAAGGGCGAAATCGTAAGGGAGTTTTTTATTGCATTTTAACTGACGCCGCAAATAGCTCCATTGCGATAATACAAAAGTGAAGAACGACTTGGGGAGAGCCCAGACATGTCCCCACGTGCACAGCAAAACCCAACATCTATGGTGCCAAAGTCATGCACTGCATTTGCTCCAACCAGCTGGGTGTGACATATTTTGAGCTGCTGAAGCCAAGTAAAACTATCAGAGGGGATCGATACCGATTGCAGTTGATGCGTTTGAACCAATGACTGAAAGATGAATGTCCACAATACAAGGATAGACATGAGAAAGTCCTTTTCCAGCATGATAATGCTATCATGTGACAAAAGTTGTCCAAAAATACTTAGAGACGCTAAAATTGCAGATTTCACCTCTCCCATCATAGATGTGAGAATGGCAGGTGCGACAAAGGCACCGCCACAGACACTCAGGCTAAATAGCCATCCGAGCATCTCCAAACCTTGTGCTATCTGACAAGTACCTGTTTCGATCGATGAAACACAATAACACTTGGATTAACTCGAAAGATGAACAGTTTTTGCTATTCGGAATTTGCATGCGACGAAAGTCGTGAAAAATAGAATTGAGGAAACAGGTACTAGTCAGATAGGACAACGTCTGGAGAGTATGATGGGATGGCTATTTAGCCTGAGTGTCTGAGGCGTTGCCTTTGTCACCTCTGCCATCTTACCATTATTTTACAATAAAGCCTCAAATGAAACATAAAAAAAGCGGAAGCAAAGTGGGACACTTTATTATTGAGATAGAATAAGTAAGAGTCTAAAAAAAGAGAGAATGAAGTCAAATGCAAAGCTGCAGAATAAACGGATTCCTTCACGAATTCTGAGCAAATCTTAAAGTTAATCTCTTTATTTTATATTTTCGGAAAATAAGAAGAAAAAATAAACATGCCACTTTGCGTCACTTTAAAGGCAAATCGTGAACATCTATATCTATTTATTAAGCCAACAGCGGACTATTAAGGTTGGATTTTTTGCTTGGAATTTAAAAACTTCATTTTGCTATAAAAATAAAACAAATAGTATAGGCCCAAATTTTTTTAATGTTTATGTTAAAAAAATATATATTGTTAATGGGGGGAGATTAGCACTGCGACATCTAGATCTATTGTGCCTAAAAGACAATATTTTGAAAAATATAGATCTTAAGTGAGTCGACGAAACGAACGGTTATTTAATATTTCAAAGAATTGATTTAATTATTATGTTTGTTTATTATTTAATGTAAATAATAAACGCAGCTAAGCATCAAATAGTCTATTGGCTCTCTTCAATATATCTCGGTGTCTCAAAGAAGACAATAAGTCAATATTTGTTTTAACAGAGCCCAATAAAAACTTATCTAGAGAATCAGTTTGAAAGCGTCGTACGGTAGGTTGATCAGAAAAACATTTCCGTTTTTTGCTGTCTTTGGACCAATTTATAAAGCACAGCAAACGGGATTGTTAGTTCTTCCAAAGTTTCTGAAGGCTTAATCAGCGGAAATTTTACCGTACATATTTTCTTGGATATGCCAGAAATTGAGAAAATGTGCAATTACAATAACCTTGTACATACAGTGCATGAATTTTTATTAAATAATTCAATAATTTGTAAGCGCAGTTCGCCTTCATGTCAATAAATTGTAAACAAAGTTAAAAATTATTGTCATTTAAAACTGTTTGACCAAAAGTGAAGTTGCTCAAAAGCACACCCTTTATATGAAATAATTTTGAATAAATGAACAACTCGGCTGATAGAAGCCAATAAAACTCACATGATTATTTGATTTTTTCGATTGTCATACGGCAGATAGTGGCATTTCGTGAGAACTCTTTCTGTCTTTCTGTAGGGCTCAACATACACAATTTCGGCTGCTAGACCAAATCCGCAGCATGCACTTACCTTTCAAACGACATTATCGGGATGTTCAAAAAGCTGACTTTGCCATCAAGTTTGGCAACATCGGTTACATATTTTTTCTATTTATCAAGTACAGAAGATTTGAATTTTAAAAAGTTAAATTATTAAACGTTCATATTTCAAACACCTGATGGACCACCCTTTACAATGAAAAAATATCAAAGCATAATTCAAAATGATTTGAAATTGTCAAAATTAGTAGTGAAAAATAGTAAATAAATAATAAAAAATAACAAAATAGTACAAAATAACATAAAATTATAATATATATAATAATGCGAAATTATAATTAAAAAATTTTCAAATAACCTTAAACCAAATGCTTCCGAAATGGAAAACCGCAAAAAAGTAATCCTTTTAAACTGAAATACCAAATGTAAGATGTTGCACTCTGATATTTCAATTACAAAAAAAAATCAAAATAAGTTGCAAATGAGTTGAAGCTGTTAATTTTTAACTTACATTACCGACTAACTTACAGACACTAGATAGACCACCCTATGCTGTTGAAAAACAGAAGAAGAAAAGTTAAAATGTTTCAAAATTGATGAATTGAACGGCTGCGTTTTGCAATACAAAATAATAAATAAATAAAATGTTAATCTTTATTTATTATTACATAAGTTACTATAATATATTTATTATTATTTTATTAATTTTATTATAAAAATATTTTATATGATTTTGAGCCGAATGCTTATGATAACGAAAAGGCAATAAAATGAGCTTAAAACAGAAATTCCAAATATAAGATATCAATTTGATATTTTATACTTTACAGTAACTTTACAGCCAACTCTCGCATATTTCAGCATATTTACATTTTTTCATGTATGCATATGGAGCGTACAAGTCATACAAGCGGCAATGTTGAAGGCAAAAGTCTGAGCGCCATTTTAATATGCTAAAAATGGCGGATAATATATGGCGGCTGTGCATGTGTACGGAGGGGGGTACGTTGGGTACGGGTCATATACAGACGTACGTACGGGTCATATGCATGCATATACAAGATGCGTATGTGTGAGCCTATGGGAATGCCAGCGTATAATTGAAATAATTAAAATAATCAACGGCCTCACATTATTTATAATGCTGTGCGTGTGTGTGTTGGTGTATCTGTGTGGGTGTTACGGTGTGTGTGTGTGTGTTTGTCCAAGTGTGTGTGTTTTGTTATAGTCATAAGGTTTATTTTTTTTGTATCCAACGACTATTTCAGATTTCCATGATTGACAGCCTGAGCTGAACTAACCTTCTCTGTGTAGCGTAGCATGCTGCGTTCTGTTCGCTAGCCAGATGATATATGTATATCATATATATATGTTTGCGACGGCGACCAAAAAAAAGCTACAGTGGTTAGGAATCATATTTGGGATATAAGAAATTATTTTGCGAATGTTCCAAGTGTCAGCGACCGCAATTAAAAAGACATCCACTGCATCATTGTGATGACAATTTTGTGAAAGAAATAAAGAACATTTTGCACAAGAATATAGCCGTTGCAGCTTGTAAGCTTAAGCTGGCCACAATTGCCTTAGTTGTCTTGGTAACTAAGCCATATTTAGCTTTGGATAGACGACTTGACCCTTAACCAACCCGTTGTGAAACCTCATTACCTTAGTTGGCCATCACAACCTGTTGTCGGATTACGTCCGATCTCACTAGATCTAGCCACTCGCCTCTACTTTGCGTACGTGTCTCTACTTGATCACTTCAAGCGAAGATGGGTGCTGCTTCCCCTTGGCCTTTCCATCTAAACTTTGATCGTGCCCTTTGCCTTTCTTCGTTGGCATTCACATATAAAGCCTTCTTTGCTGCAGCGTGCGTCTGCATTCATATGAACGATATGGCCGAGCCTGCGTTGTGTCAAAATACGTTGGAGCATATTTATGTCGTTGTAGAGCTCATGATTAACTCGGTTATAAAACTTGCTCCTCATTCGTAAACGACCGAAGATTTTGGGAAGAATTTTTCACTCTTGAAACCACACGAATCTATAAAAACTTCACTACTATCTGAGTACAATAATGGATTTAAGTTGTTTAGGAAATGACATACCAGCAGCTTTGTCTTACGTCTATAAAAAGCTTGACGAGTGCAGAAAAAGTGGTCCTCTTCTGCTATCTCATCTTTGAAAATTTTGGAACAGTTTCTTACTACTCATATGCACTTCAACGAACCCGTGTCCGGTGAACGCGCTACCGACTGCGAAACATTGTGTTTAACAATTAGCTAAATGAAATACATTTCTACTATCGATTTTGACAATACAGACATGATCGGTTTTACATTTTATGAACTCGCAAGTTTCAGAATAAGAGAGGTTCAAAGGCTGACGAAGGAAATCAGTTTTAGGCATAATCTTATGCATATTCTTAAAAAGGAAAATGCTCTGTTTGAGCATGCGCTCATGGAATTTTTCAATAAAATATTTTGGATGAACAGATTTCGATATAAAAAAATAAAATAAATTTACTCCCCTTGACAATTGTTTGTAATCGCAGCAAGGTGTATGTCCTTGTTTTCTTTGAATATAGTATATCAATAGTATATCAATAGAGATATACCCAAACTCCGCCCTTAAAACGATGACAGCGCGTTCATCGAGAACAAATTGATATTTTTTTTCAATTCTTAGGCTAAAATTTTTAATTCTTAAGCTCTGACATCCTATGAAGTACTGCGCGAAACAGCGAGTAAGATATAATTTAAAATTAAGAAATATTTTTGTAGTTTTAATTAAAAATCTCTTGAGTGAAATAGAAATTCCCTGTTTACTAACAGAGCTATTTGAAGGTCTTAGATAGAGCAGCTGATAGCACTGAATATCCATAAAGCATAGGTATTCTTTATGGTTTGAAACAAAAGGTTAGACCGAGCAGTTTGAGAAAAAAATCTTCCGAGGCTCTAATATAAATAAGATGAAATGTGTTCAGCACTTATCGAAAGAAAGAATCCAAAAGATTGAGAAAAATATCTTCCGACAGGCTCTAACATGAATGAGAGAAAATGTCTTCAGCAGTTATCGAAAGAAAAAAACCATTTACTAATTTAATATCACTTAACAACTTAATTTATTTTGATTACTTCATAAGAAACTACTTCAACTCATTATGGAAGGCAACATTTAGGGCAGATGTAGCATTGGTAGATAAAAACTTTCTTGGCTACGCAACATCAGAGAATAGACTGGAATAAAATCAGCTGAAGATCTGGTTCATCTAACTACCAACAGAGAGGAGTACTTCAACTTAGTTGCAAACATTAATTAATTTAAAGAAAAAAATTTGTAATTGTAATTTTAATTTCTAATAGATTCCATATGATAGCTTACATTCGGGTGTAGGATCGCAATTTAGAAAGAAAGACAATTGCCCGTGAGAAATTCCAACTCAATTTGTTGGAAACAATTCAATAATCTCTGGTTTTCACTTTTATAAAGTTGAACCACTGCCTGTTAAAATTTGTACATGCTATCTATTTTTTTGGGGTGAAGTTGGCACTCGAGATGAAAAATTATCAGAAAAGCCCACTCAATCTAAATATATTTAAGAAGAAGTTGCTGTTTTGTAGAATTCGAATGCATGCTGAAAGGAGCTGCGCAGCCTGTTGTCTGAGATTTTCAATTACTGACTTGACTGCTTATGTTTTTTTTTAGCTTCGTACAATATGTTAGATTACTTTTTTTCTAATTTTGAAGAATCTGCTTTTCTGTAAAGAAATTTCTATTTCTACAAAGCTAAAGCGCGTCTAACACTCAGAAGAAAACTTTTCCAAGAAGTGCTACTTAGCTTCACTTACCCATCTTGCATTTCTATCAGATTTTGATTTTTTCAGCAGAAAAAGTTTATCTTCGCATGAAAGTGCGCTATGACGCATTTTTACCTTTGACAAAGTGCTGCATAAAAGTTCAATGTCGACCACTGTGCAGTTGCTGAGCTGAAAACAAATTTTTCAGCCAGGCAGTTTTTCGGTCTCTTGCCAAACACAATGACCATTGCTATAATTTACATTGTGCAATGTGAGCTGCATGTGCATCTTCTTACCTTACCCACCATCGCTTCCCCACTCATCAACTGTGCCATATCCTAACTAGTCCTGTAGCTGCTCATTGTAATATATGAAATTTGCCTACGCAGCACACACACAAGGTCGGGGATTTTATAGATTTAAAAAAAAAAAAAGCGAAAGAGTTCGAAAAAAAGTTGCAGTTTCGCAAAAGCGGGTTTTGCTGCATCCACCCCATGTTACATCATTAGTAAGTACTTAATTCCGCACACGCAATTCGGAGCTGGCATATTTGTATTTCGCATTTTGGAGCAACATGCTCAGTTCAGTGTATTTTCATTTTCGAAATGCAACAACTTGCCTCTGACAAAACAATTTGAATTTTTATTGAGGCGCTTCATGCAACTGGCCTCATTAAAGGCTGCAAAATAGCAACAAAAATCTTAAATTTTAAATTAAACTTAAAATGTGAGGCAACAAATTGTTGGCTTAGGCTAGGCATGCATGATGCGACCATCATGTATTTGGGTTATAGTGCTCTCTATATGCGACAACCATGCGTATACGTAATCTAATATGAGCAGCGCTGGCATCCATGCAAATTACTTGAACGTTGGCTGACAGTCAGCCCATCGATGGTTCGAGCTGGCCTTGTTTTCTCCTTTGCGGTTGACTAAAATTCAAAAAAAAAAAAAAAAAAATACAAACTAGAATTGGTTGCTTTCTATGTTGTACAATTTCGTTGCATACATGACTGGAATTAGCTGCTTTTGTATTGGAAAATGTGCTTACTATGTTTTAGAATTTCGATTTATTGCCGGAAATTGCGAAAAGATGGAAACAGATTCGAGACAAAGTTAGTGGAACAGTGTATGCTAAAAATAAGTTACATGTAAGCAGTTGAAATTGAACGAAGATGTGTCTGCGATATGTAGAGAGAGTATTGTGAGCAATATTTGCGGTTTGGTAATGCGGCTAAAATGATGCAACAGGGTTTTATTTAATTATCAAAAGTAAATTGAAATAAAATGCACTCAGAATGCGTATTTCGATTAAACTTTTTTTTTTTTGAAATAAAGTTTGAGTTATGCCATTCTATGGTGAGTATATAGCATCATACAAATGACAAGCTAGGGCCTGCTCGCAGACCTTGATCCGAAACAGATGATTTTCTATGAATTTGCGGCGGTATTTCGGCCATAATGTTCACGAATGTTGTCCTCCAAATGTACAAGAGTTTGTGCATTGTCGGCGTAGATTTGCTCGATCTTTGACGTAGCCCCATAAAATTAGAGTCCCAAGGGTTTAAATCACAGAATTTCGTTGGCCAATTGACGTCAACAATACGCGAAATTATGCGTTCTTCAAATAATGTTTGCAATATTGCCACATTCGGTCGTGTTCTATGAGTTGCGGCGCCATCCTGCGGGATCCACATGTCATACCTATCTAGGTGTTTGACAAGCCCAATTGCTGGGAACGTCGTGGAATTGTAGCATTCGGGTCTTCGTCAACTCTTGCAGCAACAGCAGCCATATATGCGTCCGTATGGGCATTACGATGGCGCACAGAGCCCTCAAAATCGGCTAAGGCGTTAGTTCGTTTGAATTTTTGCACTAGCTGTCCCAATTTCTTGTTGGATTGGTAATCCATGCCTGCCAAAATATTTTCGTAGTGCTCGAAAAACATTCACTGGTTTTTAACCATTTTTGTAGTATAATTTCGTAAAGTGAATAGGTTGTGCGACGCTAAAACGATTTATATTGCAAAATGGCAAACATTCAACTAACGATATGATGCTTGGGTTGAAAGATATATAAAACAGCTGGCAACCGCAGAGTCTTTGCAATCGAAAGCCCGTAATGGAATATAGATCAGAGAGATGAATCCACTGCCAGTCCGGTTCATACACTTTGTACAAAAGCAGCAAAAGCACTGACAAATGCACGAAGTCAGATGCTGATACACTGAAAACTGCAAAACAATTAATCTTAGAAATGATAGCGACAGAAGAGATTTATATTTTTAAGGAATATTTATAAACTAGTACATCATCTTTATTTTAAACAACTGTTCTCCCATACTTCAATTATTAATCGATTTAATGTGCGTTTATTTCTGGCAGCTTCTATTGACTTATGATTCTCTGCTTTGGCTTACACTGCGCATACCTTATTTTTTATACCCTTCTTATGAAAAGTTAAAATTCTACACAAAAATCAGCCATAGCTGCTTATAGTTAAGGGGTAATACGCACTTTTTTTAATAACTTAGCATTCTTAAATTGTTTAATTATCGCTTGTCATCATAATATATTTTCAATTTTATCTTCGAAAACTTATTTTGTTCGAATTTTGGGTAAGTCTTTTGCTCAAAATTTAATCATTCTATAATATGAAAATTGTACAAAGTGAAAATGTATTCCATACTCAGCAGCAAACTGAATTTCGAATTTGTTTGGAAGTGCCATAAGACTAAGAAGAAAATGTTGTCTTATCTTAATAAGTCTCAAACAATGCCTAAGAAATAGTTACAACTTTTCAACCTGCCGATTTTTAAAGGAATAGTTTTAGCTTTGCTTCAACATATTTATAAATTTGTTCATCATAATTTATTTTAAGCAGCTGTTTTCTTATGCTTGAATTATTTCGCGATACAATGTACATTAATTTCATTGAGCTTCTGTTCAATTATGATTCAATGCATGGGCTTATCTTGCGAATACGTTATTTCTTATACCCTTTCCTGTATGGTTCAAAGGGTATATTGGCTTTGTGTAAGTCAACAATGTGTGTAACGCTTAGAAGAAAATGTCAGACACAGCTCAAAGTTAACTAAATTATAATCAGGTTGAATAACGAAGTTGATATAGCCAAGTCCCTCTCTTCGTCTGTATGATCGCGCAGATCTTAGGACTGGTAGGAACTGGAGTAAGCGACTCCAAATGCAAAACCCGGGTTGCTACTTTATTTTTGTTTTTTTTTTTCTTATATCGTGTGAGTTAAAAATTTCATGGAGTTGTTTTGCACTAACTCAAAATAAACCCAAAAATTTTGGATAAATAATGCTGTATTTGTTGTATAATAATATTATAATCATATTCGGCATATAATAGTTTTTTGATGTTTGCTAAAATTTCGTACAAATGGAAGTTTATATTATAGAGCTTGAATAGGGTAAATCTGTCAAAACTAAGCACTTGGCGCAAAAAGCGTAAATAAATTTATTTTGTTTGTTTTCAACTTTCGCACTCAAAGCATTTTGTGGATTTTAGACCAAATCGATTGACGATGTCTTTCTTCTGATAACATTTGTTTCTGAAGTTTTCCCATCCAAGTTTTTCTTAAGCAAAATATTTCATAAAATAATAAAGTTAATAAAAGACTTGTAGTATTTCAAATCACTGCTTTGATCAAATCAAAATCGGTTTATATAGTTCCAAAATATCGTACTTTAATTGTTTTTTTAGGTATTATAAGTTGTTGCTTGCCCAAAAATAAACCAATTGGAGTTTTATTCCCAAAGCAGCCAACTTCACAGTTCGGCAATTTATTTGCGAATGATATTTATACAAATTTCAGGTTGCAATTTTGGTTCACCACCTCAGTGTGGATTTTAGGGAATCCAGAGATTAGAGTACACAATATTAATAGCAAACTTACAGTATTTATAATAAGTTTTTAAACATTAAAGTAACTTAAAGTGATCTTGCCAAAGAGTAATTCTTGAGCTGTTGGGCAATAGCCAAACTGGGTCAAAACAACCTACGAGAGTTATTTTCAAATTGTAACTCAGACACCTAACAAGCCACCTACCTAAGCCTTATTACTAATTAAGTTGCAGAAACGTAGTGCAGGGTATACCTCAGTCGTAGGTGCCGCGGTTTTACGCTAATTATTTACTAATTCCCAACGTTGGCTTACAGTGCGTATGAGTAATTTTCTTTGAAATAATTTTATATTGTCATACAATATGTTTGATTACCTTATTTTCGAGTCTTATTAACGAGTCGTATTTTTAAGCACAGCTTAAGCTTATGTTGCGATTCAATAATTTTCTAAGAATCAAAATATTTTATGATTCAATGCTGCAGCTAAGCTTATTTTCTCGCACAATTTTAAATGCAGAGTCAACGTGGCGTATACTTGATTTATTTTTAAGCTTGATTTGTTTAATTGAAAGATTGAGCTTATGCGCTGTGAGTGCGTAAGGTTCCTCAAGCTCGAATTATTTTCTAATTTAAAGCTTCAGCTTACCTCGTGCACTTAATGCAAGGATTTTCTATTTATAATTGACAACGGCAAAAATTGGTTTGGATTTAGGCAAGTCAGTTTGACTTTCATCACAGTTGGTTGAAAATCACAGAAAAAACTGTGTTTAGATGCGTTTTGTAGCAAAATAGATCGAAATTAGAAATGAATTTGAATATTTTGTGTAAACAGAGGTAGTCATGATCTTTTTAGAGCTGCAGCGATTTATTTGCAAAGATTTTCATGCCAACTTTGAGTTCCAAATAAACAAAAATTAACACTGAAGTACTTCGTATAACTGCTGAGGTACGGACTTAAAATGATATGATTTTCAATATTTGGCTCATCTTACTGAGCTGAGATTACTGAAGGTAGTCAAAAAAACACAATGAAAAATATAAAATTCAAGTTGAAGATGCAGGGTATGTTTGCTATTTCTGAAGTAGAGTCTAGAAACGCAGAATGTGTGCGTCATAGCTGGCTGAATCACTTGCACTGTGTCTGCCAATTACTCTTGCACTTGGAACACATCTTGGTCAATGCTTCCAATTCTATATATTCAAAAAGCTCTTCCCTTCTACTACTTGGAATGCGTTTTGTTCAATTAATGCTCTCAATTCTGTATCTTCCAAAATCCTTGTCCCTTCTACTACCATGCCGATATTCCAAGGCAATATCACTATTCTTGTAGCAAATGTCGTACAAATCACTTGCGGCACGTTCTTTTACCAGGATCAGCCTCGCCCTATGGGTTCTAGAGCAAACGTTGAGTTTCAGCCGCACTTTTCTTTGCATTTCAAGAGAGGAGCAACACTTTCCGCAACTAAAGCGAATTCGGCTTAAAAACTGAAATTTAGAAACAAAAATGACTTTGTGATGCAAGCATCTATAAATATGCTGATGCAATAATTTGATTTATTTTTTATTTATTTATTACCAATTTAGCGCGCAAAATATAATATAATACCAATTCGCATCTCTAGACGGGTGGTAGAAGTTTTTACAGACACGCAATGTCTCACATCTGGGATTGGCTAGGAACTTGAATGTACAAAAAAAGTTTCCGTTTAACGAAAAAGCCAGTAGATGAGCATTGACCAAATTGGGGTTTCATAGTTCGTTTCA
The DNA here is from genome assembly GCA_035046065.1 of Chymomyza procnemis. Taxonomy (NCBI): domain Eukaryota; kingdom Metazoa; phylum Arthropoda; class Insecta; order Diptera; family Drosophilidae; genus Chymomyza; species Chymomyza procnemis. The sequence goes on along the minus strand of JAWNOJ010000021.1, from coordinate 36,979,260 downwards.
ATCAGTTAAGATAACTTTTAAAAAATATTTTATATCTTTCACCAATAGATTACACCAACTTCTGCTTAAATTTGTTAAAAAATTATCTTACTTTTGCAGAAGTGCATATGCAAGCCTGCCGATTTAGCAAAATTATTTGAAGCTTCGAACATTTTTGTCCCTATAATTATTTACAGCTTAAACGATTTGTCCAAAGTGTCTTTCTCGTTTTGCTGTGTTTGGGCACACTGAACCAAAAAGGGTTTAATCTTTTATAGACAATCATTTGTACATTTCTCTTCCAACAGCTTTTGCGTATTTTCACTCTTTATTTGTCAGACTAATAAAGTTATTGCTGTGAGTCTGTCGTGCTGGAAAAATCACGGCCCATTTGTTCCATGACATGCCAGATGCCAATTTAGTGACAGCCTCAATTCCTGACGCACTGACGCATTTCGGGTCGTTCTCTTTTGTGTGTGTGTGTATGTTGTTGTTGTGCTTTCTTCTGCTCTTCAAATAAATCGCCCACTTTGCATAGAACATGGCGGTGTTGCATAGATACAAGGTATCTGCACAAAAGATTGACAAGTAGCAGCAGTAGGAGAACTTTTTTTGGGGTACAGGGGGTTTGACTTGTTTGAGCCAGCTCAATTATGCGTCAGCATTTGTCATACTTTGTCTCTCGCATGTATCTGGATGTGTCTGGATGTATCTGCTGTAGTTTGCGCCGTCTGCAGCTGTCTGGGAGTGCGTCACATAATGATATGTTAATTGACAGTTTAAGCCAACTGTCGGCGCTTTCGGGATATACATTGTGTCCGTACATCGTTGTGTCTGTGGAAGAGTCAAAATGGCTATAAAATAATAACAATATATATATATATACATATATATATGCAATAGCCACTTTATATATCTGCTTATGTATGGATTTATGTATACCGTATACGTGGCTTTGGATGATTAGTATGTATGACAAGTCGTACGTACCCTGCTGCTGCTGCATGTTGTTTGCTCTTATAGATGATTTTATGTTAATTATATTGACAAGAACAAACAAGCCAATTACAAGCAGTTCAACTGTAAGACCCTTGAAGAGAAAAAAAAGAACCAACATATAACGAAATAGCATAACTGCAAGTATAAATAAATAAATTTATTTTTATATGTTTGTGAGGGAGGGAGAGAGAAAAAAATAATGTACGCCCCGTAACACATTTAACGCGGTATGCAAATTAAATGAAGCTTATTCGGGACCCCTTGGTCAAGGCCCCCGATCCCATGACCAAACAATCAAATGATATAAAATTAATTTTGCATAATTTGTGTGTGGCAACACTGGCGCAGACAACACGCACACTTCCCCAGTCACAATGGACCAAAAAGTCGAAAAAGTTTATTTTTTTTTTGCCTCAAAATGCACTCAACTGTAAAGTTCATCCCAATAATCAGGCAAAAAGAGAGTAGCTTGCCATTGTAATTTTCACTTTGAATTCACTCCAAAGCGGTATTGGTCTATAATTTATAGCAACTTTGTAATATTTTTTTGGAAACGTATTCATTGCAGAATTTTTTGTAAAAGCGCTTTGGCAGATCTGTCAGCGATTTCAAAAGCTAAAAACTTGACAGCTAACTGAAATGCCAAGAGAGCTGGTTGGTCGTAAAACTATTCCAAAATAATCTCATAGTCAAATTTTCATACCCACAAATACTGATATCGCTTTACCCAATTCAAAACCAATTTCCCAAAGCATTCTATAAGTTTATCGATTTTGAGAGTTATCTACAATTTAGGTAGTTGCTCTTGGAATTCCATAATTTTATTTTTGTTTGAAATACATCTATGAGATTATGCATCCATTCCATCTTTTATTTCTCAATTTATATATTATATTTATGATATATCTCTTCTCGCAACTCATATATTTATGTTATGTCTCATCTCTCAACTCATATCACTCATTTCACATCTTTACTATTCAGTCTCTAATTTCTCTTCTCCGATTTCCAATCTATAATCATTTACAACTTTCTATAACTATCTCTCTAATCTTACCTTCTCGCTTATACCTCATAATCTCTCTAAACAATTCTTATCTCTTATATCTCCTTATATCCTCAACTTATTGTATTAGAATCTTATCTTTTTTGTCTCATCATCTCATTAATCGCTCTCTATCTCATCTCTCATCTTTTACATCTTGTCTGGTATGTCTTATCACGCAACTTGCAGCCCATATCTCTTATCTCGCATCTTTCATATTTCAACTTTATTCTTTAATTTCTCTTCTCTTTTGTCCTATCATTTATCACTTGCATCTTCCTCTGTAACATAACCTTAGCTCTTATATCTTGTCATCTCTCTAATCTAAGCTCATCATCACATATCTTTTATTTCTCATTTCACATCATATATATTACTCATTTGCATACATCTATCTCTCTAATCTAACCTTATCTTATCATGCCTCTTATTTAATCCTCTCTGAGATACAATATTAAATAATATGCAATAAGATAAAAGACTAACCATTCCTCTAATTTAATACTATCTCTTAGATCTTATCATCTCATCACAACTTGTATCTTTCACCTCACTTGTTATATTGACTATGTTAATTATTTCAAGTCGTATATGATGTCTCCAAGCTCTATCTTTTAATCTTACTTCATCCCTTATATCTTATCATCTCTCTAATTAAATACAATTTTTTTGCATCTTATAATTTAATCTTATCCATTAGATCTCATCATCTCATATTTGTGATATATCTGATCTCGCATATGATATCTCTCATCTCTATCTCTCTCAACTTACCTTACATCATATATGGTATCATCTCTTTAATCTTACATTTTTTTTCTTAAATCTCATCATCTCTCTAATTTAATCTTATTTTTAATGTCTCATCATTTCATATATCGCAGCTTGTATCTTTCACCTGACTTGATATATTGACTATGTGAATTGTCTCAAGTCGCATCTGATGTCTCCAATCTTTATGTTTTAATCTAACTTCATCCCTTATATCTTATCATCTCTCTAATTAAATATCATTTCTTGTCTCTTTAAATTTAATCTTATCCATTAGATCTCATCATCTCATATTTCACAACAATTATGTTTCATCAACATCTTATATTCACTTTGTGATATATCTGATCTCGCATATGATATCTCTCATCTCTATGTCTCTCAACTTACCTTACATCATATATAGTATCACCTGTTTAATCTAACATTTTTTTTTCTTAAATCTCATCATCTCTCCAATTTAATCTTATTTTTAATGTCTCATCATCTCATATTTTGTATGTTTTATCTTTCATCTAACATCTTATATTGACTATCTATTATCTCGCTTTTGATATCTCTCATCTAACATCTTGCCTATTTCAACTTTCATCTTTCATTTCTCTTCTCTTTGGTGACATCTATAAAAGTGAAGCATCTCTGGTGTGTGGAGGTCGATTTATAATCCCGTTTAGAAAAGCAGGTTGTATTGTAATAATTTATATCTCAGCGAAGCATTCACTTTGAACAGTCAATTTTGCCTTGAAAAACTAATTTCTGTCCAAAGAGCTTTTCTTTTGCTTCATTCTGCAACAGTTCTACTGAATTTTCTTTTCATCATCTTTCATCCTGTTATCAATAAGCTGTCAAGTATTTCAACAAGTCTCTCTAAGCTTTAGATACTTAAAAAATAATTCCCAATAGTTTTTAAGTCAATACCGCGCTGTAAAGCTCAAAATCGCCTTATGTAGCGCTTAAAAATAAAAAGTTTTGTCTTACTTTGGTGCATTTTGTGCCACTGTACCGCGTAATAGCATTAATTTCCATTTAGTTGAGCGGAAAACCAAAAACAGAAAAAGCCAACAATTAAGCCACTGGTCGGACGGTCAGTCCGACTGACTAGGTGTCTGTTGCAGTCCCCGTATACACAGGATACAGCAGGACTCCGTATATTGTGCACAAGTAAAAGTTGATGTACGTCTATATTACATAAAGCTCTATGTTAGCCGATATAAAAATATTTATTGCATGGCTTAAATGAATTGCGTTTTCTTCTCGCTTTTTTTTTGCAGGATCATTACTCACGGATAAAACAAAATAAAAAGGAAACAAGTCACACAATAAATAAATAAAAACAATACGAGTATTAAATTAGGGAAGAGAAGAGCCAAACTGTAGCAGACTTGGCCACCAAAGTGCATATATGTAAGGACTTTGCATGCCAGCACCGGCGTCGTGGCTGTGCGCCGCCTCAAGCAGCATGAAACGGATGACAAGGATAACACTTTGGCGCCTGTTGAAAAGCGAGTAGCCAAAAAGAAGGAGAAACTTTATCAAATTTCCCGTAAAGAGCACAAAACTCACAAAACTTCTCGAACGCCCACGCGTCTGGCGACCCAAAGAAGACGAAGCAAGCAGCAGAAGAGTGTTGTAATCCAAGTAAAGGTAGCTATTTTTAGGGAGCAGTTGGGGAGGCAGCAGCAACGCACAAGGGCACAAAACTTGCGTGCCTGAGCCATGGCGGGCGGATGGTGCAGACGCCTGTGCCAGGTGCTAATGTTGGCCACGTTAATTAGTTTGGCCTGGAGCAGCCAGGCGTATGATTGTGCCGATTGGTTAAATGCAACTGAATGCGCCAACCTGCTACACAATGGCCAGAGCCAAGGCCAAAACATTAATGGCAGCTTTATGGTCGGCTCGTCAACGGGCTCCTATGGCTATGGCAATAGCAATAATGATCTCAATGTTTCAATGCTGGCCGACAATCTGCTTGAGATGGAATTTGAACGGGATGCGGATAATTGGCCATTGGAGCGCCTTGTCTCTACCATAGTGCCCGTATTTTTTGGTATTATTGGTTTTGCTGGACTACTGGGCAATGCGCTCGTCATACTCGGTAAGTACCCAAACATGTGTGTGTGTGTGTGTGTCTTTGCTGTCACTGTGTGTGTTTGTGCGTGTCCATGTGTGACTTTTACGAGTTTTGGCAGCCGGCAGGGGATTGTATTGCATTTGGGCCAATTGTAGCTTAAGCCGTATTAGTGATGACCTTGACGCAGCTCGTAAAAGCCGCGCGCACAAAAATATTACCAATTCCATGCCAAAAGAAAAAATAAATAAATAAATAAACCCACCATAGCCATTGCTTGACCAGTCCAATCCCCGGCACCCTACCCGCCCATTAAATGTATACCCGCCAGCTCTAGCAAATTATGCGTAATAGCTGTAAACGTTGGCTGCCAAGCGCACATTAAACGGTTTATTAGGGCCAACTAAAATTGGCCAAAATAAATAATAAAAGGCTTGCTGGCCAGCACTAAGATTGGACCAACATCAGCAACACCACCAACAGCAACCATTAAGTTGCCCAAGAATGTGCCTAATTGATGATTTAACAACATTTACATGGCCAATAAGTCATGGGGCCCTATGTTTGGCTAATACTTACATCTTTGTGCAATTTGTTGGTACCATAAGAGCCATCAATGTTGGTCAACTCTCAGTTGGAAACGGCACTTGGTTAAAGGTTTTTCTCACACATTGAGCTGAGCAAGTAATGGATATAGCGGGGAGGTTTTGAAGTAATATTTACGAAAAAAACAGCGCACAAAAAATGTTTTTCTAAAAACGCATAAGATTACTGAAATAATTTTATATCTATACCACTTATTGGACTATTAATTTTGGTTATGAAATACTTTGTGAAGCAACTAAAGCCAATGTTCAACAGTAACAAGTCTCCCTTTAGGGTACTCACACTTGATTTGTGCAACTTTGCAACACCAAAAGTGACAGTGCTGAGCTTTACCACGTCAATGCAGAATTGTGAAATAAAATTAAGCAAAAATAAACGATGTTGAAAGTTTTCATACAGCACTGGTTTTGATGTAGCAAAGCTTCATACTCTCCAGCTACAAACTGTTTTGTTTATTCAGAATGCAAAAACTAGCACCTTTGAAGCATCGAAGCAGTCTTTGCTCGAAACAGATTGACTTTAATTGACCACAAGCACTCAATGTGCTTCAACTGCACTTTGCTTGCCATTAAAACAGAAAATCTAAATTAACCGCAAAAGTCACTTAACTAACATAAATGGCACATTTTCTTCAGGTAAACGCTGAATTGTCACAATTGGATGCTGCTGCATACTGATTATTGTCCACAGTTGTCAATCTAAGCAAAGAACTGGGCTTGTGTCGCTTACATTATCGACCACAAGTTGCAAGTGTCACCACCAAACTAGTATCTACTGCTAATATTTTAAAATAAATTATATGCTTTCAATGCAAAAATAGCTGTCTGCGAATATTTTTTTCTTAAGTTGTAAAAACTGCTCACAACAAATATGAGTAGATGGCGCCAGCAATAAATGCGCTTTTATTCAAAACCAAATGGGTTGCTGCGCTTTTCATTATTGATTTTATGCTTGAATATTATAATCCTTCACACATATACCACGCAACCTTTAAGACACACACACTTATGAAGACATATATCTGCTTAATGTTGTTTATCTCGTACATCCTTAACCCCAATATATATGTATATATATATCTAGTATACATAATAAAGTGAAATTCCAATCACAATATATTGATGCAGCAAGCGCAAAGTTTTCATATTGAATGCAAAATATTTGCGCTCTAATTTGCCATATACAAGTTCAATTACATATGCATTCATATGAGTGCAGCAGATATATATATATATATATATATCTGGTCTATATGGCATGGCAAATTCCATACAAATCGAATCCCAACAACAACAACAACAAGCAGCCAGCCAAAGCAACCCTGAAAGCTGCCAATTTATTGCAGTGCATTCGTTTTTATAAAATTGCAACATCTATTCAGTGAAATCCTGCTCCCCCACCAGACATACCCCACGACAATGAATGAGAGATTTCTTGCAACAACGCGTTTTGCAAATAAGATTAAAAAATGCTCCTACCAAGTCTTGAAGGCGTTGCTTTGCCGGTATAATTGCAGCTTCAAGCATTTAAGGTTGACATTTAGGGATTTCGTTGCCAGTTTTCCTACTCCCAAGCTATGCCAAGCTTTATTAAATAAAACCGGCAAGTGGAAAGAAGAAGCTGGGGTTTTTTTTTTGCGTATGTTGCTGCAAATCAAATTGTCAGCCATACCAGCACCGTGCCACATGTGCGCACACCGCCCGCAAACCGCCAGCCAGCCCAACCGACAAACTATGCAAAAGGCTTGTGGCATGTGGAACAACTACCATGAGCTCTGACACGTACGTAGTACGCCAGTGTTGACCAGGATTTAAAATTTTGCTGCATTTTTTTTTTTTGTGCTCTTGTATTCTTTTAATTCGATAAATAAATTAATAACAATGGAAAATTCTGTTAAGAATTGTATTTGTTTAAGTTTTTGTTAGATGTTGCAGAGTTGTCATTGATATAAGCCCGGGCACAAATTGTGTCCTGGCAAACAAAAAGGCTGACTTGTTTACCACGCATAAACATAAAATCAAATAATATTTTCTCTATATAAATATATATGAAATTTTATGTTTTTGCAATTCTTTTGCATATTTAAATTGTTTTTATTTTTTTGTTTTTTTTTTTTGTGGCAAAATATTTCTATTTGTTTGCTGCGTGTTTTGGGGGAATTTCAAGTGTTCCCCCCCAAAAAAAAAATGTCAAAGCAAATACTGATAATTGGAATTCTATTATAATATTATTTTATATTTAATAGCTTTGACTCTGGCACATGATATTGCAAAAAAAATAATAAAAAAATTTATTATAAAAAAGTTGCTTTATTTATTTGACGTTTTCTTGTTTGAAAGAAATCTTTTTTTTAGGAGCTAAAATTTTGGATCCACACAAATTTCTTCTATAAGAACTTCATATTTTACTTATAAATAAAAAATATAATTTTTCATAATTTAAAAATTTTCATAAAAAATCTCAGCTTCAGCTTAAATGAACTTTCTATTTTAAGTTCGGTAAGCTGCTTAAAAATTCAAAATATAATTATTAAAAAATATACATAAATAATTCTTATTTGTAGAAAGAAAGTAATAAACTTATTTAAACAAAATTTTTGTTTCCTTCTTATTCCGCTTGGGAACTTAGTACCCCTACTAGAACCCTCCAACGAACCCCGTTTTGTGCCGTCTGTTTAGCTCTGTCCCATATACTATTCGACTGGGCCAATTCTTGAAGAATGGTTCTTCTTCATGTTTCCTTGGGTCTTCCGATCCGTCCGCTGCCTTGGGGCTTCCAGTCCAGTGCCATCCTAACAATACTGCTTGGATTTCTTCTGAAAGTTTGCCCTATTCACGTCCATTTCTTCTTACTTATTTGGGGGGTCACCTGCGACACGAGATAGCTCCGCATTCGATACTCTGTTTGGCCAGAATATTCCACATATAATCCTCAAGCATTTGTTGCTGAAGATTTGCAGTTTCTGTGTAATCTTTTTGATGTCTCATATAGCAGTATGGACTTTACACACGCATTGTAGGTCCTTTGTTCGTCTGCTTATTTGTTTGTTGCTCCAGATGCGTTATCGGGTAACAAAATCCCACAATTTTATCTATTTTAAGCTCTCTTCCTTGTTTGAAAAAAGACTAAAGCTACAAAATAAAATAATTATTCTATAAATTTATTTTTTATAAAATCTCTATTTTGCTTATAAAGAAAATATATTTTTTATTTTATTTGACAAGTTTCATAAAAATATATATTTCTATAAGTTTTACAAAAGCTTTGAAAAAAACTCAAAACATTAATCTTACAAAAATATTTTAAATTAAATTTTATCTATAAAAAAAATAACGAACTTATTTAAGCAAAAAAATATTTTTTTATATTTCTGCCACAAAAAAACAAAACTTTATCTTTTATTTTAATTTTTATTTATTTGTTTGAAAAAAAAGTCAAACTATAAAATAAAAAAAAAGAATTTTTAAAAATTTATACCATAACAACTGCATTTATTACTTATGAAAAAAATTTGTTTTATTATATATATATTATATATATATATATTTTTAAGTAATTTAACTTTTTGAAAAATCAAAAAAAAAATTATTAAAAAAAAATATTAAATAAATTTTTTGTAGTAAAATAATGTATTTGTGCCAGAAAATTCAAAAATTTTATTTCTTATTTTATTTTTTTATCAAATAGAAAGTAACAAACTTATTTAAGCAAAAGAATTATTATATTATATTTCTGCCACAAAAAAACAAAACTTTATCTTTTATTTTAATTTTTATTTAGTTGTTTGAAAAAAAGTCAAACTATAAAATAAAAAAAAAAGAATTTTTAAAAATTTGTACCATAACAACTGCATTTATTACTTATGATAAATTTTTTTTATTATATATTATATATATATTATATATATTATTATTATATATATATTTTTTATATATATTTTTTTAAGTAATTTAACTTTTTGAAAAATCAAAAAAAAATTATTAAAAAAAAAAATATTAAATAAATTTTTTGTAGTAAAATACATTATATATGTATTTGTGCCAGAAAATACAAAATTTTTATTTTTTATTTTATTTTTTTTTTTACTTTGAAAAAAAGTAAAACTATAAAAAAAGTAACTCAATTTATATAATTTTGCGCTAAAACTTAATTTATTACTTATAGATAAAATATTTATTTATTCTTTAACAAATTTCATAAAAACTCTCAGCAACAGCTTAAATTTAAAAAAATACAATATATTACTATTAAAAAAATATATTTAATTAAATTTTATCACTAAAACGGCAGTAATAAGCTCATTTCAATAAAAAATTAATATTATTGCAAAAAAATTTAGCTTATATTTTATTTTTTGTTTCTTTGTTTGAAAAAATATAAAACAAAACTATAAAGTAAAAAAAAAATTTTTTTTTCATAAAAACTTAATTTATTACTTACATAGACATATTTTTTATTATTGAACAAATTATATAAAAACTCTCAGCTCTAGCTTAAATTTACTTTTCAGTTCCGTAAGCTCATAAATAATGCAAGATATTACTATTTTATATAATTTATGTGCAAATCGAATAACTTATTTATATTTACCTCACACAAACGTTTCATAATACTTTCTTAAATAATTAAATTTTGCTTGTTATTTATCTGGCGTGACGTTACACAATGTTGACGCTGCCAATAAAAAAATACCAAAATATTGAAAAGAATAACTTAAATCTTTTCAGTTTTCAACGAATAAGTTAATCACGAAATCTTTTATTTTTTTAAGAAAAACTGCTGCTTTCTTGTCATCAAGCTAATATTAAATTTTTTCCCATGTCTTAAGTTTACTTTTGTATTTGTTTATTTTTTTTTTGCTTTTTTTTGACTGCTTCTTGATTAAATTAGTTTATTGAAGCTTGATTCTTTCGAGACCCGCAATTTTTATATCTCACTAACGCTTGTCAGACCAACGCCTGCCATATGTCATATGACATAAATTACAATTAAGCCAGAAAATATTTTATGTCACTTTTGTGCAAATTTCCTGGGGGGATTTAATACAGAAACACAAAAAAAAGAAAATCGTATATATCCCACTACAAGTCGACTAGTGCTGTCGTCTGTGCCCCCCTGTTCCGTTGCATCGGCTGAACATTTTTGATATTTTGATTGTTGGCTCAACTGCGGTTTCCCGTACCCGCTGATCCCCATATTTGTTGCCATTTCTTGTTGTTCCAGTCGTGGTTGTTGCCGGCATCGTCATCTCATTGTAAATTCACACAAATTGCTGTTGACAGTTGTCAGCTCAGTCGCATTTGTCGCTGTTTGTAGTTATCATAATCAGGATTCTTTTTTCGTTTTTTTTTCGGTATTTCCGAATGTGAATTGACAAACAATATTTCGATATTTTTGTTTTTGTTGGAATTTTTCGATTTGTAGTATGGGATTTGGTGTTTCAAGTCCCAGCAGCACTTTTTGCCCAACTTCATAGTATATGTAAATTGTATTTGGTTTTCATCTTTATTGCTGTCTATTATTTATCGGCATAGTAACGCTGTTATTAGATTGAATGAGTAATATTTAGCGCGATTTGTGTTTAAAAACCGGAAAGTATTTAATTGTCAGAGTTTGAACAGATTGAAAATGGATTTGTTTCAGATAAGTAAGTTGCGGCAGTTGTGGGTTGAATGAAAAGTTATTGGTTGTAGTTTGACTTTTTTTAATGCTGGCGCCATCTAGTGCACTTAGTTTGCACTTAGCGTTGGTAAAAATATAAGATAGATTTGTGCGTGTTTCTTAAACTGCTCAAAATTTAGTTATTGAAATCTTTTTAGATGATGAATTCCAGCAAATTCGAGGAAACTTTTCGACTGAGCATGGAACCGCTTCAGAGCAAACCACTGTTGTGTGGATAATATTTATACTATGCGAGTTATTATTGAACCGTATTTGAAACACAATACTGAGCTTTTGCTGTATTTATGAGAAGAATGAGAAGGCTTTTGACTCGGTTAGGAAAGAGTTCATCGGGAAGAGTTTAGATAGACAAGCTGTTTCGATGAAGATTGTCGATATTATACGGAACAGCTACGCAGCCAGTACTTGTTAAGTTTTGCACAATGGGAAACTAAGCGACTTTTTTGAGACCAAAATCTGGTGTCAAGCAAAGCTGCGTGCTATCTTCATTTCTGTTCATAGTTGTGCTGGATTGGGTACTGCAGATTTTTGATTATGGGAATCGTGGCATTACATAGAGAAGGATCTCTTGCATTCCAAACAACATTTATAGTCAAAATTGTATCAGCTTCAAAAGCTGGCCTAAAGATCAACATGCGTAAGACCGAGTCATTACGTCTCGTGTCAGAGGCCAAGAAATTGTTGATGTCAGCAATTTCACCTAACTAGGTAGTGTCTTATCTACGAACGGTGAAGCCGGAAAAGATATGATTACCCATAAGCAAAAAGCGAGATTCTCCTTTGCTAAGATGCGTACTGTATGGCGATCCATATCGATTCTTAAAAATCAAATATGCATCCTTTAATCGGTTTCAAATCGTATCGATGTCTGGCTCTATTTCTGTGTATATTTTATTTTAAAATTGGCTTATTTATAAGGTAAGGATTTTTTAAGGCTTTTAAAGGTTTTATTATTTATTACATTTATTACGTCAGCAATCAACATGAAATTCAGGCTACGTTGTGAGGTTAATCTATATCGCAAACATTATGCGTTTCTTTCCTCTAATTCAGTATGAGAATACATCTTCAACCTGAATATTAGAATAAAAAATCGTAAAATTTTCAGTCCATATTTCAGCAGTTATTCGAAGTACTTCTGTGTGCATTTTTCCTTTTTGGGAAATCAAAGTTGGCATGAGAATCTTTGCAAATAAAATGCTGCAACTCTTAAAAGATCAAGAATATTCAAATTCATTTCTAATTTCGATCTATTGTGCTGCACAACGCAGCTAAACGCAGTTTTTCTTTCTATAATTCTGCTATTTTCAACCAACTATGATAGAAGACAAACTATCTTGCCTAAATCAGAACCAAATTTTGCCATATATTCGCTGTCAATTATAAATAGAAAATCCTTACATTAAGTACACACGGTAAGCTGAAGCTTTCAATTATAAAATAATTCGAACTTGAGAAACCTAACGCATTCACAGTGTATAAGCTTAATATTTCAATTAAACAAATCAAGCTTAAAAATAAATCAAGTATACGCAACGTTGACTCTGCATTTAAAATTGTGCGAGAAAATAAGCTTAGCTGCAGCATTGAATCATAAAATATTTTGATTCTTAGAAAATTCCTAGAAAAGTATTAAAATAAAATATATAATTTAAATGGCTCAAACATTAAATGCAATCTATCGCTATCAATACCAGAGATGCGCTGACAATCTTAAGTGTCAGATGCAGAGCTTAGAATGGTGAGTAGATGGCGCCAGCGATAACAACATTTTTATTTTCAATTTCTTGTCAAATTATACTGCAAAAAAATAAAGGGTGTTTTTTATAGGTAAAGAATTTTAAATTGCAATAAATCAACGTTGGCTTATTTGATTGACATGATTTTTATTTATTCGTAAGATAATCTTGTGGCATTACATTTAAAATACGATTTCTGGCAATCTGCATGTCCAAATTTCGATGACTTTTGATGCGAAAGTTGTCTTCCAAATGGTTAAGAATTTGTGGCTTATCCACATAGACCAATGACTTTCCATAGCGTCACAGAAAATAGTCTAGCGGTAATATCAGCAATATTATAATGAAGTTGAATTGGCGCTCCTATATGGAGCATAGGTCGGACACAAACTACTTCTAGCGCATTCCATCTTGGGCGACACTACTCAATTTATTCTACGACGCTCCTAGGTCTGCGGATTCCATTGCAAGACTCTGAGAGTGTGGCCAATTCAGGTCCAAAAAAAAACAACTTTTTGATAAGAAGTTCTTTTTATATTTTCAAAATTTTTTAAAATTAAAAAACGTAACATTAATTCTTAGGTGTAACAGTCTTCAAAGTACTTGCTTTGAAGTGAGATTTGAAATTTTTTTACAGAAATGCAATTTTGGGGTACAAATCTTTTGGTCATTGAAATATCTAACTACTGCTGGTAATATTCGCTAGATTACAATCACAATTTATGGTAATTGGCGCGCTAATAAAAATGGCTAGATGGCGCCAGCTGTGACAAGAGTTTTTTTTGTCACATTAGGACAAGTACAAAAAAGTATGATATTTTTTAAAATTTAAACAACAATAAAAAGATGAAAATGCGATTTTAATCAGGTGTGAGATTTACTTAATTAAGCGGAAAATTCTGAAAGCGTAAAGCTTTATGCTGGACCAAACAATGACAACACTCATAGTCGATAGACTCGGGCGCCATTTCTTATGACGGCATCTAAATATTGAATAACAAGTAAAAAAATCAGAATAGTTTTGAAAACAACATCAGCAAGTGGCCGCCTTTATTGGCCACAGCAAAAAATGCCCTCTTTGCGGCGTTTTCCAAAACCTTTTCGAGCAACTCGTTTGGTATAGCAATGATTTCGGCAAGAATACTTTACTTGAGCGTAAGCGTTGCCTTTCCAATAACCTCTCAAAACGCTGGCCGGGGGGGATCAAATACGGAGATCTACATGGCCATTCAATATCGCCTCTTTCTGACATCAGACGTTCAGGGAATTTTCGTTGTGGAAACTCGGTTGTTGGATTCGCAGCGTGACAGGTCGCACCATCTTGTTGAAACCACTAATCTTCAAGAACTTTTTCGCGCATTTGTGGGCAGACATAGTGAGCCAACATCCAACGATATCGGTATCCAACGACTGTTTGATTCTCTTTGAAAAAATTAAGGCTCATTGATAGTTTTGGCCTAAACGCCGGCCCACACATTTTTGATCATGCAATGTCGTTTCATGCATCGTGTGGATTCTGCGTTCTCCAAATATGGCAATTTTGCTTATTCGAAATGGGCTTCGCCGATCATTAAAATTCGCTTCCAAAAATCAGCTTCAGTTTCAACTATGCGGGGAACTGTTTGAGCGTATTCCAAACGACGTAATTGGTCTGTGGGCAATATGCTTTGACTCTATTGCTTTTGATATGGAAACAAATGCAAATCATCTTTAAAAATGCGCCATAGAGTGGTTCCACTGTTGCCGAGACGCTGAGCGCGGTGAGGAAACGAAATTTTGGGATTCTGGGCAACATTCTCTCTAGGCGCTTCAATAAGTTCAATGGAACGCCTTGGTCGTTGATGAACGAGTTGTTCACGATCTTCCAACGTGCCGCGACACTTGACAACTTGACACCAAAGGACAAATATTGTTGTTCTCACACGTTGCCTGTCTGCCTGGATATTTTCGACGGTACAACTGAACGACTGTTTTGAATACAATTCGGCACTATTTCGGTGAGTTCTTTAGATGTGAAGCGATATATGCTTGAAATTGTACTGAATTGACGTTTGCAAAACATGTGAAGTCAAGTGAAGCGGTTGTCAAATATGTAAGTTGTCAATATTGAAATACCGACATCAGAAATGGCGCACCCTGTACATAAAATAAAGCCTACCAAAAGTTGTATGCTTTTCGCAAATGTTAAACAATTAACAATTAACAAAGTAAAAACAAGTGTAGTTTATTCTTAAAGAATGCATGTAACAGCACTAATTGAAGACGCCAACTAAGAACAAAGCTACCAAGCAGCTCCTTAAAATATTACAAAGTAAAAGAGCAAAAAAAAAAAAACCCCGTCGCTTAGTAACAAAGGCTACAGGATGCACTTTCCCAAAAAAAAGGAAAAAAAAAAATACCTGAAAAAATAATAAATATATCAACACCAAGCTTGTCACTTATATGGAAAGGTTTTAGTCCAAAGGCGTGTATCCAACGTATTGTATCATTCGATCTAGCACAAGGACTTCAAGCACTTGGGCTAAGGCAGTGGAAATGCTCAAAAGACTGGCTGGTTGCCACTTGACTTTACAAGTGCCACTACATAAAATGACTGGTTCTTGGGGTTCTTGTTTCTAAGTTCTTGATTCTAGGAATATTTGTATTAAACTGTGTGTGTGTGTGTGCGTGTGTGTGGTTGTGTGGGCGTGGTTAAGGGGCTGCTTAGGTGTTGCAGTGCTGACTGCTTTATCAGAGGCAAATCTCAACTAGAAGCTCATTTTGCATGCAATTTCGTAACCTTGGCTCAAGCAGACTTTGTGCCAGCTGACACGCTCTCGCGCTACCCCTCTCTCTTTCAGCCAAGCACTGCCTCTGTCGCGTTTTGCACGTGGCTACATGTATGTGGCATGGTTTGGTGTTGCATGAGCTAAGGTGTGCGTGTATGTGTGTGTGCAAGTGTTACGTGTCGCTATGTGTCACCTTGCCGCTACATCACCAAGCATTGTCGTCCATAGTTGGCAAGATGTCCGCCTCCTTAGTAGCAAATAAGCCTTCAGCATGTATTTTCAATAAAGAAAAGAGAAATAAAAACCTAAGCGATTGCTAAAAATAAGTTGAAAAACCAGCAGATGAAATTGAACGAAGACGTCACACGTCAATGGCTGACAACTTTTAGAGGCATCTACCGAGAGTATTGTGCACATTATTGTTCGCTTTAATAATGCGGCCAAGATGATGCAACAAAAGTGTGGTAGGCCAGAGAGATGACACATTGCCAGCGCATTTCGTGCATTTTGTGTAAAGGCAGCAAAAACGCTCACAGCTGCACCCAATCAGATGATGATGATACACTGAAAGCTGCGAAACAATTGATCTTAGAAATGAAAGCGACAGAAGAGATTTTATATATTTTTAAGGAATATTTATAAACTGGTACATCATATTTATTTTAAACAACTGTTTTCCCATACTTGAATTATTAATGGATTTAATGTGCGTTTATTTCTGGCAGCTTCTATTGACTTATGATTCTCGGTTTTGGCTTACACTGCGCATACGTTATTTTTTATACCCTTCTTCGGTCTTATGAAAAGTTAAAATTCTACACAAAAATCAGCCATAGCTGCATATAGTTAAGGGGTAATAGGTACTTTTTTTTAATAACTTAGCATTCTTAAATTGTTTACTTATCGCTTGTGATAAGTCAACATAATATATTTTCAATTTTATCTTCTTTAACTTATTTTGTTCGAATTTTGGGTAAGTCTTTTGCTCAAAATTTAAACATTCTATAATATGAAAATTGTACAAAGTGAACTCAGCAGCAAACTGAATTTCGAATTTGTTTGGAAGTGCCATTCGACTAAGAAGAAAATGTTGTCTTATCTTAATAAGTCTCAAACAATGCCTTCGAAATAGTAACAACTTTTCAACCAGCCATTTTTGAAAGAAATAAGTTTTACCTTTGCTTCAACATATTTTCGAAAATTTGTTCATCATAATTTATTTTAAACAACTGTTTTCTTATACTTGAATTATTTCGGAAAACAATGTACATAAATTTCTTTGAGCTTCTGTTCACTTATGATTCAATGCCTGGGCTTACCTTGCGAATACGTTATTTCTTATACCCTCTACTGTATGATGCAAAGTGTATATTAGGTTTATGTAAGCCAAAAATGTTTGTAACGCTTAGAGAAAATGTCGCATTCGCCACAAAGTTAACTAAAGTGTAGTCATCCATTTGCCTGATTATCCTAATGATGATGTCTTGGTGTTGCTTTTCAAGCCAGTTTTTATTGTTTCAAATTAGTTGATGGTAATAACTTTATTTCAGATAACTTCCTCAAGTATGAAAACTAAAATAAGTTCCGAAGCATAATTCCGTTTATATTTAACGTCAAAAAATACATTAATAAAATCCAAGCTTAATTACGCATTTCGCACCCTTTCACAACAAACATATCCTGTGTTATCCCTTAAAAAAAGTAACCTCAAAGTAATGTTGGGTCATGCCGAAATCCTTTCAATTTAAAATGCTGCTATGCTCTTGCAATGTAGCCCCAAGAAAAACACTAATACAATGTTTCCGTAGCCTAATTAAGTCATGTTTTGTAGATTAACAAGCTCTTTCTTTCTGCTTCTCCGGAACTCGCAGAATTTTGATATCCTACTAAATGACATATGTTGCGGAATGTTTTCGGCAAAATAATCGTTTACCAAAAAGTTTTAATGAGCAAATTATTGAGCACGAAATCCCATTTACAACTTTGCATCACTTTTCGTATCGTCATATCTGTGGAATCTTTTATGAAAGACACTCCTTAAGTATTTCCGTTGAGACACCAGCAATGTGATATTAATGGACTTGGAAGCTTTTGAAACACTTTATTGTCAATGCAGGGTGTCACATGCCATAAAAAGGAGAGAAAGCATTTTTCCAATATGAGGATACTGTGTGCATATAATACAATATAATATGTATATCCCATACAATGTTGTTGTTCTGTGTGCCATTGGGTGTGTTTGTATGTGATCTTAACCATCAGATACTTGAGCTGCAGTGTCAAATGCAGGATGCAAAGCACGTATATGCAATTCACACATGCAGCGATGGGACATGCCGACGGTGGCATACTCTATCAATGGACTGTTGTGTGAACAAGGGACGGCTTTCATTATGAAAGAGTTAAGAATCATCTTTATTATAATTTGCGATATCTCATACTGTAGACTAGGTGCCTGCAACTTAATCGCATAATAACGTCAAAGGCAAAACTCAGAAAAAGCATTCAAATTTTTCTGACTTTTGCTTAATCTAGAGACATTGGCAAAACATTCCAAAATTAGTTCAATCTACCAATTTTCGTAACAAAATGTACTGCCAGCAGCAATCTATCAAATGCTTATTTACTTTATTATCGACATCCTTCATAGACTTTTCTACGTTATCCTTATGCACAAAGTATAGGGTATAAAAAAAAAATATAAACGAAATTGAGGATGTCGTAGTTTCTTGGTGAGTCAAATTGCATTTCAGCTGACCATTGTATCTGTTTTATCTAAGCCGAACGACTTTTGTGGAATAAATATAAAAAATAACAAATTGCATAATCTTGAGATAGTAAAACGTTGTGAATACAAATTTAGCATGCTTGGATATTATATCGAATCTCTTGTTTTTATGTACTCTCTCAATGGTGTCGTTGATGGAGTTTGTGCGTACAAACTTAGACCTCTTGATTTTGTTCAACTTTACGCGCCTTAGGGCCTATCAGGGCCTCCCTATATAAGTTCATCTTTCTCTTAAGAAAAGCAAAATGAAATTTACGAGCGGAAACCTCTTCAGCTTAATGCGCCTTGGCATTCCTTCAGTACCTCTCTGACATAACTATGACATTGGGATATATTATATATGCTCGATAATTCGCCGAAAATTTTTATATCTTTCAACTTTTTAAAGAAAGAGAAAAATTATATATACGTGCTGCAATTTCTTGTTTTTACTTAACTAAATGTGCTTTGGCTCCTCTAAGGTACTCTATGACTTCAAGCCTACAGAAAACCTTTATGAAAATCAGTAAAATTATTGCTAGCTAGATGATTCGCTGAAAGTTCGATATTTTTCAAAGATATATTTCATAAAGCAAAGAGATGAATCCTCTTGTTTTTATTTAGCTTAAAACGACTTGAGGACCTACAAAAACCTGACATGACATTAAGATCTATCTAAATTTAAATCTAAAATCTGAATTTATTATATATAAATACTTTTGACTTTTCGAAACGTAAAAACGAAAATGGAATATACGAACTGAAACAACTATTTTTTACTCAGCTTAATGCGCCTTGGGATCCCTTGTAAAGATCTTTATGAAAATCAGCAGAACTACTGAGAGCTCGATGATTTGCCGCAATTTTCAAAAAGTTTGATTTTTTTACTTTCTTAATCGAAAGAGCAAAATGGAATATTTTCGCTGAAATTTCATTACCTTAATGCATTGGATTCCCTCAGGGCCTCTTCTTTCTAAAAGAATAAAAGAAAACTAAAAAATTGTATTTTTATTTGACTTAACCCGCCTTGAAATCTGACTTCTTTATGAAAATCAGCAAAAATACTTTATAAACTCAATGACTCGCTGACATTTGTAGTGTTCAATATTTCCGTCTTTCTTTAGGGAAAAACAAAATTATAAATTCTGCAAATGTGTCTGGTATAGAGAAGCTATGTGTCAAAATTCATGTAGCTTTTTCCTGACGAAAAGCATAGAAGGAACCCGATGAGCTGTAATAAAAGCTGGAAACCAACCGAGTTTGACAGATATTATTTATTTTATCCAAATTTTCCCGCATATCAAAATTAAAATGACCCCACATTAAATACAGTTTTTGTTCATATTTTTTATATTGAAAAATTATATTTTTATCAATAGAAAAAGTAGCCCAAAAACTTATACGACGATCAGCAGAACAAATGGAAGTTCCATGCTATTTATGCAGCCAATGTGCCACCTGAATCGGGATAATAGAAAAGTCGAATAACTTTAAGAATTTTCAATGTATCTCAAAAATTTTATTTATTATCAAGATCAGTTTTTTACTATTTGTTTAAGCTCTTTCCCAAAAAAAAACAAATATCGACCAAATGATCACCTTTATAACAAATACAAAAGCGAGCTCTTGTTTTTGGCGTTTTCCATTACATTTTCGAGCATCGCGGGCGATATAGCTGTCATTTCAGCCCGAATGTTGTCTTTTAGCTCTTTTAGCTCTCTCAGTGCTCATCGGCTTGTTGGCTTTAACTTTGTTCTTCAAAAATCCCCACAAAAAGCAATGTGGCGGTGGCAAATCTGAAGATCCTGGCGTTAAGTCAATATCATCGATTTTGGACACAAAACGTTCCGAGAATTTCCGACGTAAATATTCGATTGTTGCAGTTGCTGATGATGGTATGTAGCACCACCTTGTTGGGACCAAACATTTGCCAGGCCTGTTTCACGCATTTTGGGAAATTCAACTGAGAGTTTATTTTCAATGTAAAGCGCTGTCAAATCTGGAGATCCAATACGTCCAATTTTCGACGCAAAAAGTCGTTGCAGTTGCTGTATGGCAAGTAGCGTCATCTTGTCTAAACTAAAAATTTTTCAGTCCTCTGTCACGCATTTGGTGAAGCCGTACCGTTGATAGTCTCACGGGTCTGACAAAGAACGGCTGAATAAAGGTTTGCGAGCAAACACCAGCCCAGTCACCTTCTGATCGTGCAAAGATGTTTCGTGGTTAGTATGATGGTTCTTGGTGCCTCAGAAGCGACAATTTTGTTCGTTGACGGCACCACAGAGTGTGAAATGAGCTTCATGTGTCATTAGAAACTATATCCCAAAAATCCGACACAACTTCATCGTTTCGAATGACTTTTTTTCGCATAAGTCAAGCGATGTCTGCTGTCAGTTTCTAATAATGTTTGAAATATAGTAATTTATATGGAATCATTTTAAAATCTTTTTTCAAAATGCAACTTGAGGTGGTTCCACAAATGTTTAACTGCTGAAATCGGGGCCGGTGCGAAACGTTAGGACTTTTAGCAGTACTCTACTGAACAGCTTCGATATTTCTATGTGAACGACAATTTTAAAACAAAAAAAAATATAATAAACTAATCCGTATTTCCTGAAAGCTGAATTTAAGTTAGGCACTTGGGCTTACAATGTAAAGCTTGGAAAAAGAAAGTAACACAAAAGTTTAAACATTTCTTAACAGTGTAATGCTGCTGCAGTAAATTGAAGAATTTTTGTTCCTGAAAAAATCAAGATTATATTTCATTTTTTATTACAGTTTAAGTAAGTTCTGAGCATTAAATTTTGTCTAACAATTCTGCGCACTCTATAGTACATCGTGCGTAGCTCGACTCTCTACATAGAGTATATATATGTATATATATGTATAAAAACACTCAATAACTAAAGAAATAAAACATTTAAGCAACATATGGTTTGTGTATAGAAGCTGTATGTGTGTGTGTGTGCGTGTGTGTATAGTGTTGTGGGTGGGTGTGCGTGTGTGTACATTGGGTAAATATACACATATACGCACATATGTTGTCCTCTATAAGTACATACACAGGCGTGCACATTTTTATTATCCTTTGTTCATAGTGATAAAATTTACCAAAATTGAGTTGCCGCCTAAAAATACACAGAGCAGTCACAGGGACAACAGAGCCCAAGTGAGCAAGCAAAGCAGGTATATATATGCGACTACTTGCTCGCACACTGGAGCACGTTGGAGCACACTTCACCTTTTACTTAACCTCCTTTTACGCTCTGCCACCCCTTTTATTTGTTTTTTTTTTTTTTTTTTGTTCGTTTTTTGCTCATTGTGTACTTTGCCTCTCGTACATTCGTCATGCACATGTCCTTTTATGAGGACATGTAAAATTTTATTGTCTTACTTTTCAATGCAATGTCTGTTTGACTCGCACACACAAGCACCCACACTGCTCACACCCTTCCCGCACACACTCAGCCAGATATGACAGCAATACCCAAACACACAGCAATGCATTTAACTCTACAAAGAATTCCAATTCCAGAACTAAATCGTTCTGTGCCGCAAAACTAGTTTGATTTGCAGCTTTAACTCATTAGTTCGACACAAACACTTTAAGCAAAATTTATTATCTTTTAATTTTCTATTTTTAAGGGAATTTAGCAAAGAGGGAACAAATAATATTTAAATTTTAACTGCAGTTTATTATGAAAAGCTGGCCTACGTTGCGTATACATTATTTTTAAATTACATTGCGTATACGCACTTTTTTCTTAACTCGAATACTTTTTTAATATCCTTGCACATATACGATTTTTAAGCTCGAATTATTTATTAAACGTAATGAAAAGCCGTGGCTTACTTTGCGTATACGTCATATCCTTCTGCTGCGGATTTTTAAATTAAAAGTTGTGGCTTACATTGCGTTTGCTTTATTTTTTAATACTTGTGTGATTTTTTTTTAATGTCAAGCTTGGGCTGATTAAAACTGAATTAAACTGCAATTATCTTGTGATTTCAAGCTTTGGTTAACTTGGCGTATACGTTATTTTTGGCGAGACTTTAATTAATAGAGATTTGCCGAAGTAAAAAAGTATTGGGCATATAAATTTTTTCTTGCAATTTGCGGCATTTTTTTGGTTCGAAACTTTGGCATACGCTGCGTATACATAATTTTCTAGACATTTCAATTATCTGAGGTTTCGCAGCTTTATGAACTACTTTAAACTTCAATAGTTTTATGTTTGAAAGTTTTATGTAATTGTTATTTGCTTTAAAATTGTGTAAATTTCAATACGAAACTTTAGCTTTTGTTTACATTGCGTAAACATTATTTTTTAAACATAATTAAACTTAAACTCCATGACTTTGACTAACATTGCGTATGCGTAATTTTAATTAAATTGCAATATTAAAAATTCAATTCAAAGCATTGACTTTTAAGTTGGCAACAAAATTATGCCAATAATTGGTTTTAATTAATGCAAGTTATATTAAAAGCTAATTTAGTTTGTTTAAAACAATATTAAAAATGCGTTTTGGCTGAATATTTGATGGGAATAACTGCAGGGAAAAGTGATTTGTAGTTGTGATGCACTTATTTTCGAAAAATTCTAAGGCGACTGTAGTTATATGCTTTTATATTAAGAGATTGAGCAACCCTAGTGTTGCAATCTGGCAACTGATAGCTCCATCGTAAGCTTTGGCATGTTTGAGCGGTATTTGTGTTGTTTCCACAAACTTAAATGATTTATTTCGTCCACAAAATGGAATCAAATCGTGAACATTTTTTACAACTTTCGACGTGGATTACCTCAACAATAGTGCATGGATGAACTCAATGCAATTTATGGCAATGAAGCTTTCTGATGTTTATCGATGGTAGGACAAACTCAAGTGAGGACGTAGTTCACTCCACGACGAATTTCATGGTGGTCGTCCAAATTAGTTGTTGTTCCGGAAACCATAGATGCTGTGCGCAAGCAAATATTGCAAGATTATCAGGTGACCTATCGTGAGATTGAGACAACCTAAGGCATTTTTGGTACCAGCATACATTCAATATTTTTTTTCTTGTTATTCCGCTTGGGAACTTAGGACCTCTACTAGAACTCTTGTTCAGCTTTTCTTCCTCGAACTGTGCTAATATAGTTGGTTCTTAAAGGGTTTTAACGTTCCATTGTCCAATTCGTGTCCTTTTTTAATGAATGCCTATAGTCGTCATCGAGTTTGGGTAGGCGTTTCTTGTATTGGTTTCTATAATCGGTTGGGTTGTCGATCAAAATAGTGATTGGTCAGATGTGACTTACTTATGTGACTTATTAGTGTAACACAACCATTTGTTTGTCAGTTGTCTTTCAAGAAAGCGGGAAAACCAACCGCCGAAGACGAAACACAATACACCACGACAATTCGGCTCAAACAACTGAATTTTGGAGCACTCAAAACATCGATATGATAAGTCATCCGCCTTATCGTCTTAACTTGGCAACTAATGACTTCTTTTTATTCTTAAAAAGTTAAAGGGGAGTTCAAAGTTTTTCGATAACTGAAGAAGCGGTTGATGAAACGCATATTTTGGAGATACCTCAATCAAAGTGGCAAGAGTGGGGAATGGGGAATATTTTGGAAGACAATAAAGCGATTTTCAATGATTAATAATATATTTTCCTTCTCTAATGCCGAAATATAAAAGGCAATCCTTGCATAGACTGGAATAAAGCTGCATTTCTGGCTACTGACATACTGACAAAAGCACATACAGCTTTAACTCTTTTATAAAATATTCTGTTCCAGCTTAATAAGTACAAAAAAATATATAGCATACTTTTCAGCTTAAATCAACTTAAGTTGCCTTAGTTGTATATAGCTGTAGCTGTTGCTTTTACTGCAGCATTCCATACTTCACAGAGAAGAGTATATTAAATACTTTTTAAAGCCACTGGAATGATTGATTGATTGACGGATTGGTGGCAGCTTTCAACTTATCCATTGATTATACCTTCAAAATTGGTCTCGTTACTGTAACAATTTATCAAATCTATAGATAAGTTCATTGGCTTTTTGTTTGCCAAGTTTATTTCGCTCTACAGCTTGCTTAGGGATTATGCTGCGCATTCGAAGTGAATGAATCATATATTATTATCATTGATAAAGTTTTACTTTTGAGCGCAAAGTGCCACAAAAGGCAGACAAAATATTTATGAATGAATGAATCTATTTTTATGCATTTTATAGATTTTTGTACTTGCCTTGTATATTTCGTTGAGTATATTTCATGTTTTAAGTAAATTTGATTTAATTTACTGTAAGTACTTGGAATTTTTAATACAAATAAAGTTGAAAAGCTTTTTTTTATATATTATATGCTGTCTTAGTTTGTAAATAATAAAACACAAAAACTCTTTTGCAAGCATTTGAGACAACATTTTATAATGAAAATATTCAAATTGCTTTTAAACTTCACTTACGCTTAATTCAAAAGACAATTTTATACATTATTAAAATATTCTAATTTTAAATTCAAATCATTAGTTGAATGAATATACACGAACGCCTTCAAAGGCAAAAAGACAAAAAGAAAAAAAAAACAAACAAACAAAATGTCATATCTCAATTGTCACTTAATTGGCTCAATTCAGTAAGCGAAAATATCCACATACTGGGAAAATGAGAAAGCTTAAAGCTTAGCATCAAGTATGCGCACTGTAAGCCAACTCGAAGTGAACAACAATAAAAACGAAAGACAAATAACAGAAACAACAACAAGCAGGCAAGTGGATGCTGAAGGAGCAGCCAGAGAAATAAGCCTTAGGACACACATTATACGCACGCACTCCAAATGCATCAATAATGTGGCTAATGTAGGGTATTAAACCGACATTAAAGTTCTATAAAGAACAATTTATAAGACGAGACTGCTGCGAATATGTATTTGTTTATGAGCGGATATGCTTGTATTGTGCACATCGAAATACACTGAGAGAAATTAGCCGAAAAGTGGATGGTAGTGAAGCACAATGATGATCCACAGAACGTTAAAAAAAAACTACACATCAAAATGACTCATGTGACGTTGTCTGAGCTTAAGATTTAAATCTGTAATAGACTTAATTGAGAGATAATGACAGAAAATGATAGTTAATGAGAGATGATAACAGATGATGACAGTTGATTGTCAGATGTTGACAGATGAAAAAAGATATCAATGATATTATAATATCGTATGTAATCGTTACATATCTTGTCCAGCTGGCATATAGCGAAAATAGCAGATGGTGTTTTGATAATGTTTAAAAATGCAATATAGGCTACAAATGAAGATGATAACAAATAAAATAGGCCAAAGATAGTAACACTAATGATGACTAAAGTGCAGTAAAAAGTATTCCAAAAGTATTCCATTCCAACGAATACAAACAAAACCAAACAAATAAGATGATAATGATATTCTATTTATATGCCACAATCGTTACATATAATCTCTTCTAAAGCTGGCAAAGACTGATAATTGCAGATGATGGTTGATATTGTTTAAAAATGCGATATAACATCTAATTGAAGATGATGATACGTAAAATTTGTGGAAGAAAGTGACATGACAGATGATGACTGATAGCACTATTGGTGGTTTTAGATGACAGATGAAAACTGTCGACAAAATGGTCAGATAATAAATACTACTAACTGGTTAGGACTGATGATGATTCATATAGACAGTTAAGATGATAAAATTTCTAATATAAAATGACAGATTATGACAAATAATAAAAGACGACGACACCTGATGATAGATGATAACAGATCTCAACAGATTATGACTGATAAGCAATGATAATTTGTGTTTTAGATAATATAATATTGGCATCTTGTCAAGCTGGCGTGGACAGAAAATGGCAGATGATTGCAAATAATGTATGAAAATGCAATAAAAATTGTAATAACAGATGATGTCAAGTAAGATTGATAAAAGATAGTGACACTTGTTGATTGAAGATGTCTTGATTTAAGATGACAGTTGAAAACATGCGATACTTAGGTCAGATAAGTACAACTACTGATGAAAATGATTGATGTCAGGAGATAAAATGATGAAATTTCCGATGTTACATGATGGCAGATTATGAAAAATAACAACAGAAAATGACAACTGATGATAGGTGATAACAGACGTCAACAGATTATGACTGATGAGCAATGATGATGATTTTATAATTATAAACGATAATAGTTCTATATTATATTTTGTCAAGCTGGACTTGAGTAGACTACAAATGATAGATGATGGCTAAAAATGTTTAAAAATGCAATAATTGAAGATGAAAACCAGTAAAATTGGACAAAGAGAGTGACTCATGTTGACTGGTGATGATATAAGAGCACTGACGATGATTTAAGCAGACAGATGAAAACAAGCTACAAAATCGTCTGATAATGACCTCTACTAGCTGCTTAGGGCTGATGGGGACAGCTAAGATAATAAAATTCTTGATATAACATGATGACTAATTATAAAAAATAATAACAGTTGCAGATCTGTTAACAGATGTCAAGCGATTATGACTAAGCAATGATGATGATATATTATTTTAAGTGATGCGAGATTATAGCAGATTATTACAAAGAATGGTACATAGATATTGAGGATGACATTGGATGACAGCAGATTACTAATAGTGATTAAAATTAATATGAGAAGACATATAACATTTGTTGAAATTTAAGGTTAAAAGTATAGCCAGAGATTGACAATGTTGGAAGATAACCGATAATTGAGGATGCCAAAAAAATGTGCTGAGATGTTATCACACGTTGCCACATAAATGGGAAATGATGCAAAACATATACAAATTTTGTCTCAAAATGATTAATGACAACTGATAAGGGCAATGGTTGACTGATGATGATTTATGATGACTGATGATATAACATAAGTAGATAAGCTTAACAAGAAAATCAGTTGAAAACTTTTAACAAATTTTAACAAACAATGATAAATTATAAAACAAAAATACAGATGATGATGCAAGACATAATATGAAGATGGATGATACAAGATGTAGTCAGGTGATTATGATAACTGTTGCTTTGTAATGGCGAAAGCTGTATAAAGGAATTAGATGATGATGATATAATGATAAGCCTAAATTACAGAGTACATAAAAATAAATGACAATATGATAACTGTTGAGATCAGTTGATGAGTGTTAAAAGTTATGATGATAACTTAGGATTGATGCTGCCATCATGATGATGATATCAAATAATGTCACATAAAGACAGATAACGAATGATGACAGATAATATAATCAGATGATGTATAGATGTATAGATGACTGCCGATGACAGATGATGTGTGATGTAGAGATGACTGCCGAGAGTTTATGATGACTTATGGTATTAAATAAGAACATCAGTTTTGCAATAAAATCAGATAAAAAATTGTGAAAAAAGATTTTGACGTATAGTGATAAATGATTAATGATAATGATGATAACTTGTATCAGCAGACTTCGATGAAGAATTGATATTAGAAATTTTCAGATGCTGACATAAAATTTAAAAAGTGTTGATAAAAAATGAAGGTCAGAGACGATGATAACTGTTACTATTTAATGATAAATGCTGTATCAAGAAATTAACAGATGATAACTTATAATGAAAAGTGGCAGAGAGATCAATGTAAATTATGGCAATTGCAAAGACTGATCAAAACTGATTGAAACTGATTGTGATGGATATGAGCAAAGCCGTCTTTTTTGCTTTTATAAGAGGCATAGAGTTACATAAATTGGATTACAGCTCATACAAACTATTTTCATTAATCATAGAGATAAAGGACAGGTAGATGACAATAAAAAAAATAACTACAAAAATATATATTATATTAGCCAATTCATGTACTTCAGCACCTACAGCCTTTATAAGGCAAACTAAATCATTTATAAAAACTGAATTCAATGAATATAAAAATTGCTTCAACATTATTAGTTTTCAACAATAAAAACTCCTAGCCAAGCTTAAAAAAAAAACTCTTCTCTTCTTTATGTTCTACATTTTCGCATAAAGAACAATTTCTGCAAGAAAATTCCAACTTAGACTGCATTTCAATGGAATAACAGAGGAATCTTATAGCAATAATAGTCTTAAAATGACTTATTTTTCCAAGTGCTTTTCGTTTTTGTTTTCTTTTTTTTTTACTTATTTTTTGATCTGTTTTTGTGGCCGCTGCTGTGCTGTCTTGTGCTGCCACTATGGCCGCCATTTTATTTGTTTCGACATCCTGTGCTAAATATATTTCGAACAACAATAAAGGAAATTGATTTGTGACAAAGCAAAAGTCAAACAGTAGAACGAACTCATTCCATTGCGTTTTCCTTTGTAAAAATTGTTGACTTCTAGCAACTACAGGACTTGCTTGAGTTTGTCCTTTTTTTTTGCTTTGACTGGATTTGTTTTTGCGTGTCGTTGTGTGTGTCGTGAGTATTTGCTTTTTTATTACTTGTATATGTACAGAGCCTTATCGAGCGTGTGTGTGTGTGTGTGGTGCATGTAATTTAACATTTCACACAGTCATGCCCTTGCATTGGTCCTGCCACAGCAGCTTATGAATTGTTTTACAACAACAAAAAAATAAAGTATTTATCGTATACAATTCGAAAGGACCACATTCTGAAGTATATGAAGAGAAAAAATATTTTAGAAGGTATAAAGTTTCAAAAGAAGTTTGAGTTAAGATATCTAAACAATAAATTTTTCACCAAATAATATACATTTTTTCCAAATAAAATATATACAAAATAAAATTTAAGTTTTAAAGTTTTAGTTTTGTTAAAGCAAATAGCTCAAAACTAAAACAAATTTTTTAATTAAAAAAAAGCAGCAAACATTAAAAATAAAATTTGAATATGAAGTTACATAAAGATAAAATAAAATAATTTAAAATATAATAAAATTAATTAAAACAAAATGAAATTATAAATGTGCAATTACAATAACAAGAATTAAAATAAAACTTAAAATATCACAACAAAAAAGTAACTAAAAATAAATAAAAAAAAATTATTAAGTAAAATTTCATAATGAAAAAAAAATAGTATATTAAATAAAAAAATAATAATCTACAATATTAACAAAAAAATGAAAAATAAATGACTTTGAGCAACAATTTAAAAAAATTAAAATTGGAAATAAAAATAATTTCAGAAAAAAAGGACTGCATTAAGCTTCAACACATACATTTTTGTTTATTTTTTTGCAGACTTAATTGTTATCCTGAACTTTACCAAATTCTCCAGTCTCCTTTTTTGTCAGCAAATTTGAGCTTAAGCTTTTTTTTAAACTTTATTCTTCAGTACATAAAACTTTTTATTTAGAGTTAACATTTTCCTTACAAATATTTAAGCTGCAAAATTGTTATAATTTTATTCTTCAGTACACAAAACTGTGTTTTCTTCCATTTTTTTTTTAATTTTAAATTTTTACCAAGTCAGAAACTTTCTTTGAAATAACTCCAAAAAATACCCAGTCCCCGGTAATACTGCAAAAGTTTGAAAGAAATGGTCACAAATGTATCAACTGCGGGCTTGTCTGCTATTCCTAAGGAATCTCACCGTTCTCAGCATGTTCTGATTCAAAGCTAACCAACTTTTGATACATATCAACCACTCCGCTCTACGTGCAACACCCCCTCCCCCATTCGCAAGCCAACGGCTTTACTTGTTCTGCGCAATGGAGCCTTCGTTGGACATCCTTTTGTATAACAAAGCACATAAATTGTTGGCTAATTGCAAGAGGCTCCTTTGGCTGCTGCTGCTGCGGCTGGTGGTGGGGCTGCTCAAGAAACCCGTGCAACTGTGCGACGCTAAAACCTGGGTGGCATGATCATGGAAGGGGTCGCGCGCACATGCAACAAAAGGCCAAACAATAGAATGTGGCAAGAAGCTGTTATTGTGGGATTTGTTGGTATGAGCAAAAAACTAGGTCTGTGAGACTAAAGGTCGCCTTGGAGGTTATTTTTGCTTTGTTGAGCGTAATTGGTAAAGAAAACAAGAGCGACACTAACACAATCAACCACACACACACACGCGCGCACACACACACACACACACACACATGTAGAATAAGAATAGAAAATGGCGACAGCGAGATTTGCATATGGCTGCCAAGGAAGAGCAACAGCAGCAGCAGCAACAGCAGCAGCAGCAACAGCAGCTTCTCGCACAAGGACATTGAAAATAAGGCTTCATTTCAATCTATGCATAATTTGACTTTATTATTTTGTTATTTTAAAAGATTTTTTATTGTTGCCAAAAAAGCAGCTTAATCTCATGTAGAGCCTAAGGGAGATTTGCTCTTTTTTCCTCAATTTCCATAATGCGAAACATTTAACTGGAAGATTCGGGCAGCTGAGCGTAGCTGATGAAACAGCAGAATTTTGATGCAGCGCAGATGATCTAAATCAAAATTTGATATTGGAAAATTGTATGCCTAAGAAAGATTTTCTGTGTTCCTGAAAATTCAATAATGCGAGACATTGAGTTTGTAGATGCGGGTTTGTAGATTTGTGAAGTCAAGCGCAGATGATGGAGCAGCATAATTTTGATGCAGCGCAGATGATCTTACTAAAAATTTGACATGAATTTTTTGTTATCTTGTAATCTTCTTTGCAACATGCTCAACATTAATTTGTATTGAAAAAAATTTTGAAAATAATTTGCAGCGCTCTATTCTTCCATCATCTTTTATAAGCATTCACAAGTAAAGTGAATATTTCAGAATAAGCTTCCAACTCGTACAAATGATTTATTTTATGTTGATACGAAAAGACACGCCTTTAGCAATATTGTATATTGAGATATAGAAAGTATAGAAAATACAGGGAGTTATATCACATCACTTACTCTGAAATTAAAATAATTGTTTCGAAAATATAAGTCCTATTTAAGTAATAACTTAAATGAGTAAAATAACTTAACTGATAATTCCGAAAATATAAAATTATATAACAGTACAAATTCCGAAATTAAATAAGTCAACTAATTCCAAAATGTGAAATCAACTTAATATGTTGGCGCAAATGCACATGAATTAAGCATTTACTTATATACAGGAAACTCCGAAAATATCGCATATTGTAACTTATAGCATTTTTAACTCTGAACTTAAATAATTTGCTTTGATTGTATGTATCCTACTTCTAAAATATAGTTTATTATATTGGCGCATAATGACAAAATCCTGGACAACAAGTAGCTCCGAAAATAAAGCTTACGTTACTAACTCCGATATTAAGCTATTGACAGTACGCATCCAATTCCCGGTTATATAACTATCGACACACAATAACAAATATTTAGAAATTATAAACAATATTTTATAAATTCAACTGATAACTCCGAAAATATCGCCTAATAAATCTTAACACACTTAACAATGCTTTCGCAGAATAAAAAAGCCTTCAAAATTAACATTCTACATTAAGCATTTCAGTTCTGTAACTCCGAAAATATCGCATATTATAATTTGGAGCGTTACTAACACCGACATTAAACTATTTGTGTTGTCCGTGCGGTTCCAATTCCCAACACTTCAATTTGCGTACTAAACACTATTTTATAGATTTAACCGAAAATATCGCCAAATAAATCTTAACTTACTTCGAAATGTTTGATTTCGCAGTAAGATGCTGAAATCGTCTTACTATGTTTTTGCAGTATAAAAAAATCCTTCGACATCCTTGACATTCTAGATTAAGAATTTTCATATTGCGATACAGAAAACTCCGAAAATAACGCATATTATAATTAAGAGCGTTACTTACAGCGACATTAAATTATTTGTGTTATCACAAAGAAGGAAGAGTCTGAATCCGAGGATGAAGACATGGGCTTCGGTCTGTTCGACTAAGCGGCCACCCAACAACACAGCTTCAACTTTTATACATTTTCCAATTCCCAAAACATAAATTTGCGAACTAAACATTATTTTATAGATTTAACAGATAGCTCCGAAAATATCGCCAAACATGTCTTAACTTACTCCGAAATGAAGTTATTTGTTTGCGCAGTAAGGTGACGCCCACCACAAAAACTTGCAGATTAAACAATATTATACTGAGATATAGCTCTGCAAATTTCGTTACAAGATCCAAGAATTAATAAGTATTACAACGAAATCGTAAAAAATAATGCATATCTTATATGAAATAGCAATATTTAATTCCCACGTTTTTTTATTATTTTTTTGTGAAAATAAGTTAATTTAATCAGAACTTCAGTTGTATTAAAAATTCTTCAAATTATTAAACTGCCGGCATGAAATGCAAACAAAATTCTACGGCCCAGCAAGTAATGAACTTTCTCGATAACTTTCGCAATGCACAACTGTACCGGCTGTGGTATTTGTGTGTTCCTTAATGAACTACTATGCCGAATAATTGTGAATTTCTGCAAAACCACTTATTTGCTCTCTTTCTCTCTCTCTCTCTTTCTCTCTCTCTCGCGCGTCATCTCTATCATTCCAGTGGTTGTTGTGAATCAACAAATGCGCTCTACAACCAATCTATTGATTATTAACCTGGCCGTCTCGGACATACTCTTTGTCATCTTTTGTGTACCGTTCACCGCCGCCGACTATGTGCTGCCGGAGTGGCCATTTGGTAATTTATGGTGCAAATTTGTGCAGTACATGATTGTGGTCACATGCCATTGCAGGTGAGTTAAGAGCCCGTCAAGCCACACCCACCGGCACCACTAAGACTTCTAGCACGAAACCAAAAGCTCAACCATTTTCATTTGTTTTTGCCTTACAGCGTTTACACTTTGGTACTAATGTCCTTCGATCGATTCTTGGCCGTGGTGCATCCTGTGACTAGCATGTCTCTGCGCACTGAGCGCAATGCCACACTGTAAGTTAATTGCATCAATTTGTTAACAAAGTTGCGGCTGTGTGGAGAGGATACCTCGGATGCGGATGCGTATATAAATTGTAGCTACATCAAATTTAAACCAGCGAAGCACACCCTCAACTTCTGACCGGATGTTATTAAATTTAAACGGAAACAAAAAAAATAAAAACACTTTTTAATCTTTTATAAGCAAATGCGGTTTAAAGTTCCATGTTGGGGGATTTCGATAAGTTATATGCAATTAAATTTAAGTTAGGGCTCAAATGCAGATTTGAGGCTTAAGTACGTTTTATGCTTATCGGATAAATTGATTAATAGCTGATAATCTTCTGCATTTGGTTATCTCAACCGCAAATTAATTTCACTTATAAAAAACTGCAATTAATTGCTTATTTTGAAGCGTACAACAAATTTTTTTTTATTATTACATTTTATTTCCTGACGGTATAAGCAATTTAAGCTCGTTATCCTCTAAAAACGTCAGCAAAATCGCTTTCACATTTCAAAAATACGTTTAAAATTTCGCGCGCTTTTTAAAATCTCTATACCATAATTTAAGCCCATTATTTTTTATTGTTAATCGCTTACTGAAATTCAAAAATTTTATAAAAAACGTTTACTTTTTCGAGAGGTATGTATTATCTCTACACAATACCACTTATCCGTGTCCACTTCCATATAATCAAAATCTTTGAAAATTGTCGGCGAAATCGCTTATCGAAGTTCGAAAACTTCTTAAAACTCGTTTATTTTTCTCGAGAAACTCTATGCCATAATTTAAGATTATGAATCTATTAAGATCGTCAAGAAAAAAATGCTTATCGCATATAAAAAACTACTTGAAATCCTTTTTTTACTGGAGTTACATATAATCTCAATACCATAATATTAGCCTGTTATCTTTTAAAATCACCAAAATCATCTATCGAATTTCAAAAAATCGTAAAAAACGTTTGTTTTTTTGCGAGCTTCATATAATCTTTATACCATAATTTAAGCTCATAAGCCCTTAACATTTGCACTAAAATCGTTTCAAAAATTTCTTAAAATCCTTTTTTTTCTCGAGCTCGTAACTTTCAGAATCGTCACAAAAAACTCGCCTATCGAATTTCCAAAATTACTTAAAATGCATATATTTTGGTACAAGCTTGCAAAAAATATACTTATTTTAAGATATTTTTTAAATTCGATAAGCGATTTTCCGGGCGGATTCGGAAGATTACAAGTTTAAACTATGATATAGAGATTATTAAAAGCTCACGAAAAAATAAACGTATTTGAAAAAATTTTGAAGGATAACGAGCTTTCATTATAGTATTGACACTGAAGAAACTGACTTGACAAAAAAAAATTTTTTTAAGAAATTTTCGAAATTGAATTAACGAATTTTCCGACAATTTCAAAAGATTAAGATCTGAATTTATGGTATGAAGCTTATATAATGCTCGCGAAAAAAAATATTTCAAGCGATTTTTGAAATTCGATTAGCGATTTTGCTGACGATTTCAGAGGACAACGAACTTTAATTGTAGTATGGAGATTATACATATCTCGGGACTAAACGAGATATTTATTACAATATATATACATACCATAATTTAAGATTGTTATTTTTAAAATCATCAGCAAAATCGCTTATCGAATTTTGAAATTTTCATAAAATACGTTTATTTTTTCGCAAGCGTTATACAATCTCTATACCAAAACTTAAATTCGTTATCCTTATTTCCTAAAACGCATTTATTTTTTTGTTACCTTTTGAAATCAGCAGCAAAATCGTTTATCGAATTTCAAAAATTTCTCGAGATATATACAATCTCTAGAGTTCCGTCGCTTTTCAACGCATTGTACCACCAACACAGCCGTTAGCTTAAATTTTTCAGAAATATCCGTGTCCACTTCCATGCTTGCTTTACACATTTCTAAAATACGGAGTTCTTTTTTCTTTTTTTTTTGCATTATCCCTAGAGCCATCATGTGCGCCTGGATATTGATTGTCACCACGGCCATACCGGTGGCATTGGCACACTCTGTACGCATTTATCAGTACCATGGTCGTGCTGGTACCGCCTGTGTATTCTCCACCGAAGAGGAGGTCTGGAGCTTGGTGGGATTTCAGGTAAGTCAGCCAAAGGCATACTGCAAATTGATTGCCTGATTGTGGCAGCTAATGAGTTTGTATCTGTGAAGTCTGTTGTTCCAATGAGTGTGTGTGTGTGGGTGTGGGTCGGTGTGCTGATTATTAAAATGGCATTATTCGTGCTTCGATGCTTGCTACAATTGGCAAAGAAGCCAGACTTCTTGTCAATAGCGCTCAGCGACAAAGTCGCGACTCACATTATCCACCATACTTTGTCTATCCAATCGTTATAATCATCAACATCATTATCAACATAGTGTTTCTTAGACCCGTCAATTTGCACAGACAAACGTGCTTATTGTTGTGGCCAACACTTTACTGCGCACAGTGGTGCAAAATGCATTTTCTTTGTGAAAAATGTTTGAGTACAGAAGATATTGCTTAATTTTTTAATTGACTAATTGAGCATTTCTACCGATTAAGATAAGATTCAAAATTGCAAATATGCCATATATTTTCTTTCACTTTAATAGTTCACTTGATTTCTTTCTAAAAATGTTTAGATTCTTTATTGATCTGGATCTTAAACTTTTAAAAACTGAAGCCAAATGACCAAAATAAGTCAGATTCGACAATTTCGAGCTTTAACATAATTTTTCCAGCAAAAAATGAAGTTCTACAGAAATATTTGTGCGATTTACGATATTATTTGTTAAATTAAAATTTTACTTTAGAAAATTAAAGCAAAATAAAAAACATATTTGAGTTTTTAAATGATATTCCCAAAGCTTTATGAAACATTGGATCTAAAATTCTATATAAAACTATACGAAACTTGTCAACTGTGGCAGATTGAAAAATGAACTAAGAAGGATACAAAATTTTTAAGCAAGAATCACAATTTTCAGCCACTGTACAGTGTGACCGAATGTGACTCAGATTGCAATAAATGTTGGGAATGAAGCTACTCTCTTATGCCATATTCTCCACATATACCGCTTATTATTGCAGTAAACTTATATTTTCCAGTGCTTGAAAGCAGCTTGCAATATTTTAGCTACTTAACACACTCACTCAACGATGACGATGACGATGATGATGAAGGTAATAATAATGATGTTGAGACGCCCAAGGCAGTCAGGCAATGCACTGTGGGTGCAAATATATATATAGAAGCGGGTTGTATATAAATGCGATGAGAAACAGCCTTTCGGGTTATACAATGAGATACCGTCAAATGGGAATATTAGGGCAGAGCAAACAAATAAAATCAGTTAAGCCAGCAAACTGCATATTGTGAATACTCTCTGCGTGGATACAAGCTGGGGTTTCAGTAGGTCTCTAGTTCTTGAAATCGTTAAAACGATATACAGCTGTGTGCTCAATAGAGCTAAAATCAGTATGTCGCAGACTTAAAGTTAGTAAATTATTATTTATTAATTTGAAAAATTAAAAAACATTGTCTAATCACAGTTTACTTTGGTAAACGTCTGCCAATTGTGCCTATTTCTTGCTACTGCACGGTGTTCGCTCATTGATTTATAGGTTTCTGCCGCCACTGTCCTGCGTGGGGGATTTCTTCGGCATATTTGCGTAGAGTATGACCGAATCATCGGACAATTTCCATAGTGTTTTGTTCGTTATAAAGGGTGTTTTTTTTATGAGGTATACAACTTTAAATTGCAATAAAATAGCTATGGATTATTCGAATGACATGAATTTTATTTATGCGAAAGATAATCTTGTGGCATGACATTTTAAATATGATAATAACACAGTGAATGTTGTCCTCCAAATTTTTAAGCGTTTGCGACAATGACTTTACATAGCCCCACAGAAAGTAGTCTAGCGTTGTTAAATCTTGGACACCAATTCACAGGCGGAAAACGTGAAATTAGGCGTGGTCACCAAACGTGTTTTTCAATAAATCGATTGTGGTACGCGTAGTGTGACATGTTGCGCCGTCTTGTTGGAACCACAGCTGCTGGACTTCATGGATGTACAACTCTGGAATGAAAAAGTTAGCAATCATGGCACTATACGGTCGACCAATGACTGTAAGGTTCTGGCCATCAACGTTTTTGAAGAAGTACGAACCAAGCATTCCACCAGCCACAAAGTGCAGCTTTTCTGGATGTAACGTTGGTTCGACTTGCACTTGACTTAGCTTCACTCCAAATGCTGCAGTTTTGTTTGTTGACATAGCCATTCAACCAAGTGCGCTTTATCGCTAAACAAAAATTTTTGGAAAAGTCAACGAGAATTGGATGTCCAGTTTTGATTACAGTCGAGCAAGCCGTAGCGCTCATATGCCAGAGATAATATTTAAAATGTAATGCCACAAAATTGTCTTTCGGATAAATATAATTCATATCTATCCATTGTTGTTATATTACAAATTAAAGTTGTATACCTCTAAAAAAAACATCCTTTAGTTCTGCGCCAGTAGATGCGTAGTTTTTAGTTTCTGCTAGAATGGGCAGGCCGGTTCTCACAGCCATATAAGATGCAGGAATTAAAAATGTAAATTTTAGTCTTCTGATGCACCTAACTCAATCTCCTGAAGTTTTTCATTTGCCCAAACGCAGCTTTGGCTTTTTGGATTCTTCTTTCAATTTCCACCACAGTTTCTCCATTCTTCGTAAATTGGCTGCCGAGGTACTCGAACCGATCTACTTTTACAATATAATTGCCCACAATGTGCAATTGAGTATTATTATTCGCATTTATTCTCATAATCTTGGTTTTAGCGCCGTCTTCTCTAGATACGCTGACAAACCTATTAAGTTGATTCTGCTTATCACTACACCAATTCTTTAAAAGAGCTGCATCATCGGCTTAGTCAAGATCGCTTAGTTTGCTATATAATTTCCAATTAATTCCCAGATTCGCAGACCTGATCTAGTACGTTGATGAACAGCAACGGTGAGAGAAGTTAGTAAATAATAAGTAGAATTTAAAGAGAGTTCGCGTTCTCGCAAATCAACCTTCAGCACCTAAAACTCCACATAATATTGCTTTTAGTTCTAGAACTCATATAACTTACTTATGATGAATTTGTTTTATAATATTTTCAATGTACATTTTGAAATGTTACATTTGCTTGAAATATAATAATTGACCTCAAATAGTTCTGCAAAACGAAAATTAAATTCCGATCAATAAATGGTATTGTGCGGTTACGGCCTAGAACTTGTGGTACCCAGACCCATTCTTCATTTCGTCTCTGATTAAAAGTATGTCCAAACAGTTTGTTTGAGGCGGCAGACATTTGGACAGCTTGACAGCTGCACAGATGGATAAACGCCCCGACATGTTAACTGCCACAGAAAGAGGCAATGCCAACACATTGCCTCTGCCTGCTTCGCCTTCGACTTCTTCCCATCCATCTCCTCCTTCTCCTCCTCCTCCTCCTCAACCAACTTGGCTGCAAGCAAGAAGTTATCCAATACCATGGCATAATTGCATAGCTGGCAATGAAATTGTATGCGTTAGGATTTTAATGAGTTTGTGGATATGTCAACCACAACTTAATACTGCGCTGAAACTTTGGAAAATTGCATCGGAAAGCTTTTATATAAAACGTTGTTAGAACTCTTATAATTTATATAGTATATGCTATGGGTAGGTAGGTATATATAGATACGGCTTTGCAATGCCAACTGCATTGGCAGTTTTTGGCAATAAATTCGAAGCCAAATGTATCTTCATTATTGTCAGTCTGGCTAGTTGCAAAGTTCTTGGGAAACAGCACAGCCACCTACGCCCAGGCAACTGGATTCAATGGCACCCCGGCTATGCTTGCTGCTGCTCATCCCAAGTGGAGACAATAGCAGCTTCTATAACCGTCAGCTGCAGATTCGAACGACAGAAACAAAAAATAATAATAATATGAGAAGCTGTCAAAGCTTTGGTAGACCGTGGAATACACTGTAAATAAAAAGTGGATGATATGTTTTTTGTAGTTATTCTGAAAAATCTTTGAAAAATAATACAAAGTCCAACGATTTTTTTTTGTGCTTTAAGAAATCAATTGTGTGTATGGGACTTCCTTTGCTTTATAGAAAATTGTGTTCTATGGATGCACAATATTTTGACAAATACAGGGTGCGCCATCTGGAACGCGTTACTAGAAAACTGGAATAATTTTTAGTATATTCAATATATTTGAAAAATTGTTGCTTTATTACCAAGTTTACATTTCTACAATTTCCCAAAAACAACATCTACCAAATGACACCCTTTATTATACAAAAGATTATAATCAAGGAAAAAGCAAAATTATTCTAAATCTAAATTATACAAAAGCGGGCTCATTTTTATGCGGTTACCAACATATTCACAAGCATCTCAGGAAATAGAACTAACATTTCAGCGCGAATGTTGTCTTTTAGCACTTCTATGGTCTTCGGTTTGCTGGCATAAACTTTGCTCTTGAAAAATTCCCACAAATATAAATCTGGCGGTGTCAAATCTGGAGATCTTGGTGGCCTGTCAATAACAACGTATTTAGACACAACACGTTCTGGGAATTTCGGACGTAAATATTCGATTGTTGTTATCGTTGTAGCTATTTCGGTGCACCAGGTATAGTTTGGGATTCCGAAACAGAGGGAGTTTGGCAGTCCTTGGGCAGGCCAGGGCCTGTGTCGATTCCGGTGCGTATGACCGATTGCCGTGGGAATCGAATATTCGATTGTTGCAGTTGATGATGTATGATGGTATATAGCACCATCTTGTTGGAACGAAAAATTTTCCAGGCCTTGTTGCAGGTGTTGTTGCATTTGGGGTAACACAAAGTGCGCCAACATCCATCTATACTGTTGGCCATTGATAGTCTCACCAAGTCTGAAAAAGAATGTCCCAATGATAATCTTGCAAAGATATTTCGGGAATAATATGAGGGTTATCAGTGTTCCTCCACAAGCGACAATTTTGATTATTGACAACGCCAGAGAGTGTGAAATGAGCCTTATTTGTCTTTGATTCTAGTGACTTTTTTCTCATAAGTCAAAGAGATGGCTTGTCTGTTTCTAATAAACTTTTAGATAATTGCACTTTATATTGAGACATTTTGAGGTGTATAGCGATACATGGTTAAAATTGTACTGGATCAACTATACTAAATGGTAATGGTGAAACCGAACGGTTGAAAATTGTCAAAGTTATTTGACTTTTCTATAGACCCGATTCAGAGGGCTATCTATAATATGTTGTCCACATTTTTAGAATTAACTTTTTTTTTTAAGGTAATACTTTCTTAAATGCTTTTATTTTTGATTACTACTTTTCTAAAGTTCTTTTATCTTATTATATTTTCACTCAAAATAAAAAATCGTATAATTCGATAACTTCATTATAACTCAGTTGACTCGCTAACCTTTTCAACTTTCCATATTAATTCCACTAGAGCTTCAATTCGTCGATTACAAATGTTTTTAGCTCACAAAGTAGAAATCTTTGTATAGAACTATCACAGCTACCGATGCGAATCGATGCGAAATTTCCATAACCCAGCACCAGCACAGCATGTTCGTTATTGCAAGAGATCTATTGTTCCATAGATATAGCAGATATCCCATGGTAAAAATAGAAGCGAATTTCGCTGAGTTTTTGTGACAGATATTTTCATACCAAGTTTTTGATATTTATTTAAAGAAACTTCTTCTTGTCATTGAAAACAATTCCACAATTTACAAAAAATTTTGATTAAATAAATAACAACTTAAATTTCTGCAAATTAAAGAAATAAAAATTTTGCTTTCACAAATCCTTGCGATGAATTTTATTCCGAAATCTCTAACACATGTAGAACCTTCACAATTGGCTTTCAGTTATTTTGATCCCTTGAAGTGTATATTATTTCAGTGGAAACTTTTCCCGCACATCTGCATTTTTGCGTCTAGCTTTTGCTGCACCATAGTACTCGCACTTTCTTTTAATTAAAGGTTTTGATTTGATTCCAACTTCATTTGCATCTTCGCTGGGAATCAGCATTCCCTGAGCGTACCGCTAGAGAACAGCTGGTCCTTGAGATCTAACTTTTACTTACAAAAACTCTAGTGCCTGCCACCAAATACTTGCAACCACGCCTATTGCTTTCTATTGCAAGTGTTGCACAAGTCTATAGCATCCTTGCTGCAGGGTACGAACAATGCCAACAGTGTTGTCAACAGCACAGGAGACGACAAGAGCAGCAGCAACAGCAACAACAACACCAACAACAACAACAATTACCCAACACTGGCAACGATTCTAGAAGTGGCAACAACAGCAATGTGGCGTGTCAAAGTAATTTCATGGCGGAAGGATGTTACACAGGAACCCGCAGTTGTGGCAATGAATAAGGTTGCTGCTCAGTGCGTTCTCACAGCTACCCTCTGCCACTTCCCACACTCGCATAAGCCACAGTCCTCGCCAAGCAACTGAGGACTCCTGCGACTAACTGTCTATCTATCTGTCTGTCTATGTGCCTGTTTTTCTGTCTGTCCTCATGGCTGTCCCTATGTCTGCCTGCTTGTCTGGTCTGTCTATTTATCACTGTGTGCTTCCCATGCTTGCTCGCCTGCTTGCCTTCTGCTAATGTAGAACTTGTATAGTTCCGACGATGAGCAAGCAGCATCAGGACACACATAGAACATGACATGTGCAGATTAATACACTGTTAGAAATTACTGGGAGGAGTGCCCTATATACGGACAGATGATGTACAATTGTGAATTACATTTTTTTTGTTTCTTCATTGGAAGAGTACTCTGTGATTTGGTGTTTTCGGTATATTACCAAAATATTGCCGGAATATTTGGTCAAATGGAATGTGCTCAAGGACTTGCATCATTTTGTTTGTGATTTGCGCAAATGTGTATGTAAGTCTTTTGTTGGATAATGCTTACCAAGAAGGGCATTTGCCATACTATATTTGCTTCTCTAACTATAAATGGCTTTCAATTTGTTGAAATGAAATTGTTTATTTATTGCATTTTCTCTTTTCCTGGAGAGTCTAACAATAACTGCACAAATCTTAATCTAAGTTACTTAATAATAACAAAATAATTGCAATTTGAATTCACATGAATGCCCAAACAAAGATAGCTTTAATTTATAAATAATGGCAAGTGTTATGAATCATATAGCCGCGAAACCTTGAGGTTTGATCTCAAGACAAAGATTCTTCAGACTATTTGTTGCATCTCGTGGAACATGCGGTTGAGCAGAAATAAGTTGTTCTACAGCAAATATTATAAATGATATCAAAAGTAGATCTTTTGATTCAGACTCTTCAGGCATATTGGTATCTGGAAATTTGTACTAAACAGAAATCAGTTATCCTTGTGCAAAAGCAGTAAATCATCAATCAACCAGATCATTTGACTTAGACACTTCTGACATTGGCATCGCATGGAACATTGAGATAAAAGAACTATAAATCATATCGAATACTTCAAAACCCTTATGGCAAATCTTTTTACTCAGACTCTTCAGATTCTTTGGCACCTTGTAAGCCGTTGGGTTAAGCGGAAATCTGTTGTCCTAGAGCAAATTTTATAAAACATATCAATTGCCTCGAAACCTTAAGGCTAGATCTTTTGAGTCAGACTCTTTAGGTTTGTTGGCATTTTGTGGTCATTGGGTGCATCAGAAGTCAGTTATCCTTGAGCAAATTCTAGTAATCATATTCATTGCCTCGGAAACTTTATGGTAGTTCTTTTGAATCAGACACTTTTCACTCATTGCACATTGGACTATGCAGCAGCCACTTATGCTAAACCGAAATTGGTACCGCATTTTAGTTAATTTTCAAGACAACTTTCTCAAATACCTAAACTAATTCCCCACAAAAAAAATGTATTTTAAGAAATTACAAATTTCCCTTTTCGGTAAATACAATCCTACTACTTAGTACTAAAAAGTGCACCAAATCGAATTGTTTTCATTACAAAATAGATTGGGAAAATAATATTCTTCCAATTTTAAAAATTCCTAATCAAGAACTCACGCATTATAAAGTCTATTGCGCCAAATAATCAAGTAGCTCCAGAGTTCTATAAATACTTTTAAACTATATACTTAGGCTATCATTACAAGGCCCCACTTTAAAAACTATTTCAACTTAACACAGTTTCTTCAACGATTCATAACTCAGATGATTTTTATCTCCCTTTCAAAAAAAAAAACCCCTTTTGATGCCCCGAATTATGTGATGAACCTTATTTTTTCATCTCACAGATTACTATTTCTCGCCCTTTCAACTAAAAAAAAAATGGCCTTTTGAAGCAAAATTTTTTTTTGAATTTTTTTCGGTTCCCATTTTGGTTGTATTATAAGGTATCGTCGGTCAAAGCTTTCCTTCTTTGTATACAAGGCTCAACTTTTGCTTAAGCCCTTTCTAAGCAAAACATGTCTCGAATTTTAAACGGTTCATATCATTATTTAATATATAGCAGTCGACGGTCAAAGTTTTTCTCATTGTATACACAGATCTTATACTACCTACTACGTGACAACGAGCTGCGCGCCGACTTTTAACGTAAAAGAAACTTACGGCATCACCTGATTATAACACCATAGTCGTCATATGTGGCCCAACATATTATTCCAAACTCCAGAGAT
Organism: Chymomyza procnemis; assembly: GCA_035046065.1. NCBI lineage: Eukaryota > Metazoa > Arthropoda > Insecta > Diptera > Drosophilidae > Chymomyza > Chymomyza procnemis. The sequence goes on along the minus strand of JAWNOJ010000021.1, from coordinate 36,935,247 downwards.
CTAAAACACGAAAAAAGACATGAATCCTATTGTACGAGGCTTTCTTTTGCAGGAAAATTTTCAAGTTTCTTCAACAATCAACTAGGAAAAGCAAACAAGATATTACTTTTTTTATTAATACTATTGGGGGAGACTTATACCGCGTCCTGTATGTCTATTCTGCCCTCTTCTACAATCTTAGAGATTATTTCGTTGTGTAATGGTAACTCTAAAGTTTAGTTAGTGCGCCTATCATTTTAAGCCCATCATGGGGGGGGTTTGTCTTTCTATAACTCAGAAAGTAGAAGCCCTAGGCAATAAATAAGCCTAATTCGTAGAAAATATTTATTGCATACCTTACGGGGTTACACCTGTGGGCCTCGATAAAGTAGTGGTAGCGCCTTCTCCTCTAAGTCGAAAGGTTGGGAGTTAGCAAATAAATAAATGCTATTTACCAGGGAACATCTATATTAATTAAAGATATCAACAGCTAAAATCTGTAGGTCCCCGTTCTCTTCAAACAGCTATTTATAGAGATATCTCCACAATCCGCCTTTGGGGCGATGACCATAATCAAGGTAAACAAATTTGCTTAAAAAACTTATGTGGTTAGACTTTTGATTCTTATGGCCAAACAGGAAGTGATAGAGATGCCGTAAAATATGTTTTTGAATATAAGTCTCGAAGTACAGGGTGATTTTTTAGCAGCTGTCCCTTTTTACGTAAATGTTAAACAAGATCTGTTTGGTTTGTTATATTTATTCTGTCATCGCTCTAATGGCGGAAAATTTTGATATCGCTATTAATAGATTATTGCAGATATCAGAAACCCCTGCAATAGACAAATCCAGTATCTTTAATTAGCAGAGATTTACTTGGGCAAATAGAGTATTGCGTAGCGCTGTCAGTCTGAGGCAAATATACAAGACTACTGGAGAATCGCATCTGCTAACTTCGGTATTTACGGCGAAAACGCTTATATTTTTTCATTTGCGAACTTTAAATGTTTGTAAACCGAAAGCTATATGTCATGTTGATGCCGTTTTATTTCCTGCCTCTGTTGACATATCAGACGAAATTAATTTTTCCACCAGAAAAAGTGAATTAAAAAACCCAAAAAATGAAACCCTTACGGCCAAAATGATATCGGATTTATTCAAACCTGATACTTTCAACCAAATACACTGCATACCATGCACGAATTGAGATGTAACTTTCATATCCAATATCCATTCTTAATAAACTGAACTGCAACTATTAAAGCACAGTCCTTGAGCATACAAACACGAACTAAAAAAAATGAAAATAGACCTCTGTGGTGACCAAATCTTGCTGCAAACTGCCATGTACTGTGCCACTGCTCCGATGCATGCAAAACTTTCTGCGTTATTGCTGATTTTTTATTTTTTTTTTTTTGCGCCTGAAGCTGAGTTTCCTCCAAAGTATCTGCTGTGGTTATTAAAGTTTCTGCATATGCAGAGCAGGTACGACTCTCTGGTTTGACCTTACCAAACTGCTAACAGCTATGGGACCAAACAGTAGGTCACCAATACGTGGCTTTAGTTTGGTTGCCCATTGCACTGATTCCGGCACGACATATGCTTCCGCCTGGTCGGATAGCCTGCTGCGTACTCTGCTCCAAATATGCGTGTATTGGATGGGAGTTCAGTCATGTGATTTGTTTGTGAATTACTTGAAAAGTCCGTGCCATTGGTACAGCTCAATGGTAACCAAAATGTTTTCAAAGCTTTGAAACGCAATGTTGCTATGTGCAGGAACACGTCGAGCCATCATGCTTGAATAAATGTGCAGGAGGCCCGGTTATTAGAGTGGAACGCAATGGGCGGCGCTAGGACGAGCGGTATGCCGATTTTTCCCGTAGTGTGTGAGTATGCCAGATATTGAAACCAAGCATAATTATGGCATACCTGGTGGGGTTACACTTTTGGGTTTTGTTTTTACTAAGCCAGAGGTAGTTGAGATGCCGCAAAAAGTGTTTTTGAATAAGAATCTCAATGGTAAAGGGTGATATTTTAGCAATTTTTTTTTGCTTATGCTGTTTTTAACAACTGCGGCTCTTTACGTTCATTCTGTCAGTGTTTAACACGTTCAGTTTGGTCAATAATTTAAACATAAATCGACTTACAAACGAACAGCGCATAGTTCGATTGTGAACATACATGCTGCGTAGGGTAACATTTCTCGTGAAGCTTTCTGGTAAGCTCAGTTCCGGTAGTGAAAGAATATGGGAACCAAATTTTACGTATTTCAACCATAAGCAATGTAAGATCTACAAACCACAAAAGTAGCTGTTTGGTGTGCACTATGAACTTGTTACTGTCTTCTAGAACGCTATTGTGAATGACTGCCACTACGGTATAAAGCTGACAAACATTTCAAAGAACTGCATAGCATGTGGGTTCAAAAGAGTGGCGCCATAGCCACATACACTAAGACTCGAGTGCGGTATGTAGTTTTTTTGTGTTAAGCATACTTCAACGAGCCGCCTAGATTATGATATTTTTGTAGACTTGTTTTTATTGAGCCCTGTATTACATATTAAGCAATAATTCCGCAACGAATAATACTCTAGAAGCCAATATTAAAAAATCTAATTTTACGATACCGTGATATATTCGGGAGAATATTATATTTACATAAATTTTCTCAAGAATTCAGGAAAACCAACCTCACTCGTCATCCCAACAATGCAAGCTCAAACAACTGCATTTTTGAGCACTCAAAACATCGATTTGATAAATCATCCGCCATATATATAGTGCTGACTTGGCACCGAATGACTTCTTTTCATTACTGTAGCTAAAATCCTATAAGAGTTCAACGTTTTTCAACACCTGCAGACGCGGTTAATGCATTCAGAATGCATGTTTTCGAGATACCTCAATTAGAGTGGCAAAGGTGTATAGATCTTAATGGGGTATATTTTTGTGCACTAATCCCGAAATATAAAAGCCAACCCTCTCCAGGCTTTATCTTTTGAGCGATGACAGCGTCGTTAAAGGCAATACAATTAAATTTATATCAATTGATCGCTCTTTTGTTTTAAATCAAAATTTTTTTATATTTTCGATTTCCTGTATTTCAATTAATTCAGCAAAACCCTTAAAAAAAGCACTGCTTATTTAAAGGCATCTAACAAACAAATTTGTTACATTAAAATTATTATTTTTATTCCTAAGCAGACAAGATCTTTAGCAACATAAATTTATATTGATTGCTCTATGCACTCAAAAAAAGATTGCATACTATTTGCTGAATTTTTTTTTAACTACAATAGATTAGCAAGCGCTGAAAATGTCACCTTTTTATTTATGATTTGTAGGATATTCAGCTTTTTGTTCTTAAGCATATGAGTGCACGATTTTTGAGCAACATAAGTTCATAATTTTTATTCTATCAGCTAATTCTTTTTCCACAACTTTAGCGAGTTCTTAAAAAATCACCTTTTATTTATAAGACTTCTAGCGATATCATTTGTAATATTTTTTTTTTACTTTATTTTACTTTTATTAATTTTTTAAAAATTCTACTTAAAGATTTTGATTGAGAAATTTGAAAAATTATTTCTTTTAATTTTGTAATCAAAGCTATCTTTAGCGTCCAAAGTTTACCCCCTTAAACGCGAACTAGTTCACAAAACTCGCTCCCCTCTGGTCCACTCGAATGAAAACACATTGCACTTGAACCATAATGCCAAAAACCAACAGCAGCCATTTCTTGGAAGCTTAATTGTTAAAAAAAAAAAAAAAAATTGTTAAACTTTTAATGAGCTGCAGAGATTTGAAGCTTATGCAGGTAACTAGGAGCTCATATGTTGCATATGCTTGTGCTGGCAGTGATTTCGAATTCACTAAAATGCTGTGAATTTGCTGACACTTATTTCAGTTGTGAAAACTCTTATTGCCACCAGCAACAACCCAGTTGTTTTCGTTTTTGTCTTAAGTTTGAATTCATTTGCTGCAAGCATTTTGTGAATTTAAATTACCTGCTGTCATAAACAGTTGCCACTTTTTTCGCATTCGCATAACAAAATGTTATCCTCTTGAAGTTAAGAACATTTTCGGAAACAAAAATTTAATTGTTAATAAAGTTTTAGTCAGCTAAAAGTGTGTAGATAAAACTTATTTGAACATAGTGAATCCATTGCAATAAAATTTTACTACACTAATGGATGGTAGTAACAACCCACATGGCATGGCATGGTAGGCGTATGTCTACATGATGTCCTTAAAAACAGGACACGCAAAAGTAAGGCCTGAGAAAGAAAATCGAAATATTTGTTTTGTACAGTAAATAAAAGTTGTCCGGCTGACAGTGCCAATAAATTTTATGCCATATCATAAAGAGCTATAAACTGAAGTGCGTTCATATCATTTATACGTATCCTTGCGCATATATATCTGTATATATCCCGACACATAAGTATGTATATATATGTATGCTTTTATGTAGACATATTCTAGGTCTTAGCTCGTTCATATTTGTTTTAAGCACAAGTTCCGCCTGGGATGCGACATAAAAGTAAAAAGACGCGTCGCGTCGCGCATTACATCGCAACTACGCTTTGGTTGTCACTGGACTGCCCCTGCCCAGGATAACGCCCACTTGGTAAAATTATTTCGCTTACGCCTCCCGAAACTTAAGTTTATGAGCTTTTTAAAACTCAATAACACATAATGTTTGTAAATGTTACAAAGAACTTTCGACCCTCGCAAGAAAGATTCGTGCGCAACAACATTGTGCAGGCGGTGGGTCTAGCATTACAACCTATAACGACTTTGATATACACTACAAATTGCTTTATACCAAAACTGTAGCTAAATTGCTTAAGTCGATTGAACATCTATAAAACTATTACGAGAGAAAATCGGGTTTTTAGGTACATACCAAATAACCCAAACTTGGAGTTTGCATTGTGTTTATAAAGCTATCATTCCCAATTCCAAATTTTCAGTAGAGTTTTTTACTAGAACTTAGAAGTTACAGTCTTTAAATTTCGAGTGAATAATAATGATTATAAAAAAAAATGCTAATAATTAAAATAAGTTTTTTTTCTTGAACTAAGAACTTGCATTCGTTAAAAGTATTTTTTTCAAATTCAATTTATTAACTTAAAATATAATAATATACATAATTCAAACAAGTTATTTTTACCTTAACTTAGCAGTTATAAGCTATAAGTCTAATTTTTAACTCAATAAATGCAGATAATTAAAATTAGACTTTTGTTCTTGAACTTAGCAGTTGAAATCTTTAAAGAGACATCCATAAAATTAGAATTTTCTTCTTAAAATCAATTAAAAAATGCGGATAGTTCAAAAAAGTTTTTTTACTCCAACTGAGAAGTGGATTCTGAAATTACAAATTTTTTGCTTAAAATATATTAAAAAATGCAGCTAAATTAAAAAATGCTTAAATTAAGTACTTTAAAAAAAAAAAAAGAAAAATCCTTAAAAGCAAATTACCTAAATACAAAGATGCAAAGATACCTTTCTCCATTTTAGGATTTTCGTTCTCGCACTCAAAACAAGTTGGGATTGCTTGATTACGATTTTCTTAGGATTATTTCCTTTTCTTTCGTTCATTAAGTCTCCTACATTTCTTTGATAAAATCTGGTTCAATAATTTTTCATTAAGTTGCAACATACATCAATTGAAAAAACGAAAAAGAATTCTAAGCATTATCATCTGGCTAAAGACAGTTTCTAAGGTTCTATGGTTACATATTGTTCAAGATGGATGCTACATCAAGTCTTCAACGATTTCTTAATACAAACAGATTCAAAAAATTTGCATAAAATTGCCAGATTTATCTTTTGGAGAAAAAAACAAAACTATCATCTGTCTAGGCACACAATAAACCCAAAGGGGGTGGCAGTGCTGAAGAGCGTAGAATCACCCTCGTTCATACATTAGATCATCTGCCCAATGACAGCAGCTGGATGCTATAACAGTTCTCCTAAAAACTGGTTCGAAGAATGTGCATAAAGCTTTAAGAATTATTTATTTAGAAAAGAAAAATAATTATAATGAAACTTCTAGGCATTATCATCCGGCTCAGGACAGCTCTTCTATGATTCCAAAATGTTTAAGTTGGCTGGTCTTCTAAACGTACACACTACAGATCTCTGCCTTTCTAAGAACCAACTAAGCAAGATGAGCGCATTTCCAAAAAATCTATGTACGTTCTGTAAGCTAAAGAAACCCAATCAAGGAAAGTGCATCCCATTTGGCAAACACAGAATCCTAATTTGCAATATGACCACACAAAATTAATCCATTAATCCAGTCGCAAAGCTAAATTGGAGCACAACACATTCTCGGGGACGTTTACGCAATGAAGCTTGCTTAAGCATTATTTGCTATAAACAGCACATTTGTTGACGTATAATAATTAAATTTTCAAGTACAAATTTACGCTCATAGAAAAAAAACACAAAGTTTGCAAATCCGGAAATAAAGTTTGGAATGAATAAAAGCAGATGTTTGGGAACCCACCAAAAATATAATGCCAAAGAGCTTTAATAACAGTTCGCTTGATTCGCTACTTTACCCTAAGAAAGTTAAGCAATTACTTTACTTTACTTAAGTTGGGCAATACGATCCGATTTTGGATTATAGCCGACTTGACTAGCTCTCGCTAGGCGCACTTGCTTTACTTTTGCTTTCTGCTCTTACATACTCCAAGCGAAGACAGGTCCGCGACCACTAGCTTTTTTCAATCTGAATCTAGATCATGTCGTTCGTTTTCCTTCAGCGGAAATCTTCTATTCTGGACCGTCTATGGTTCATGCGCATACGATAGTCGTCCCTACTTCGAAAGGCACCGAATGCTATACGTTTAAGCTTCATATTTATATCTAAGATTCTCATATTCTCGACGAAATACAACAAGAAAAGAACTTTTTTTTAGAAGCCTTTTAGTTCCGGAAAACTTACTAGAAAGATTACGTAAGTTAATTCTCATTTTGTCGACGAAATAGAAGAAAAGGACTTTTTAAATAAAAAAGTCTTATATTTCCGGAAAACCTACTAGAGTAACCTAAGTTAACTCTCATATTGTCCACGAAATACAACAAGAAAAGAACTTTTTTTTAGAAGTCTTATATTTCCGGAAAACTTACTAGAAAGATTACGTAAGTTGATTCTCATTTTTTCGACGAAATAGAAGAAAAGGACTTTTTAAATAAAAAAAGTCTTATATTTCCGGAAAACCTACTAGAGTAACCAGAGTTAACTCTCATATTGTCCACGAAATACAACAAGAAAATAAGTTTTTTTTAGAAGTCTTATATTTTCGGAAAACTTACTAGAAAGATTACGTAAGTTAATTCTCTTTTTGTCAACCAAATAGAAGAAAAGAACTTTTTGTTGAAAAGTCTTATATTTCCGGAAAATCTACTAAAAAGATTGCCTAAGTTAGTTTTATGGCATTCTTTGAAAATGAGCTTGCATATTCCGAAACTCCAAAAGCACCCCAGATAAGTGCCCAAGTAAAAATGTTTAGGTAATTTATTTGCCTCGAATATGCGGTCATCGCTTCTAAGACGAAGCATGGGTATATTTTGCTTAATAGCTGTTCGAAGAGTAAGAGTAAGAACCTACAGTTCATAGCCGAATCGGAAGGGCTTTGTCTTTAATTAATGTAAATTTACTTGGCGTATATTTGCTAACTACGTCAGTGCTAGGCAAATGCACGTGTACTGCAGGTTGGAGTCGAACGTTAATCGAGGTCTTTAGAGGCGAGTACGCTACCGTGCTTCAGGCATAAGAAGGTAAACTTAGATAGTTTAATAGCATTGTTTGAAAATAGACTTCTGAAACTCCAAAAGCACCCTAAGCAAATGACCAAGTAGCGTCCCAATTATGTCTATACAAATAAAACGCAATCCCACCAGATCATTCCAGAAATTCATGGATAGCAAAGTTTTAGCCAGCACACACCTTGGACTACGGGTCAAATAGTGTCTGTATTATGTTGGGTTAGGCTGGCATACGCACAACCAGCTTTACCTGGAAACAAATGTAATCTCATATCTGGGTACAGATCAACGCCAACAACTGTACTGGCGGCCACTGTTATATCTGATTGAGTGCATATGTCACATCAACTCAACACTCTCTAGCAGAGATGCAAGCCGTAGCAAACAAACGCTCATCATCTCTGATTTCTCAAGGAGACAAACAGAAGGTCAAACAGCAGGTGGCGCCACTTGAACATGACATCTATTATGGCTACAGGTAGAATACATCAAACCCCAGGCCATGCGATTGTGCAGCATTTCTTGGAAAATCCCAGCGGTCGCTGCGAAAACAGTTGTCATGTGCTGTCCAATGCCGAATTGTCTCTGCGTACGGACTGAGTGTCAAGCCGCCCGATGAAGCTTCACGCAAACGACACTTTTCCAGCTTCCAGCTTCCACTTTCTTTTTGTTTTTGTAATTAGGCAACACAACAATGTATGACCCAATAGAGCTGCTGGGTAATCCCATTGCTGCGTATACGCAATTCTTGAAGCCATTGGTTTCTGCGTAATCTCGTGCTGGCCTACCCTGCGCAATATTCAATGCTCTTGCTTTGACAGACTTCTGCAGAAACCATGAGGATGACGCTGTACACACAACACATACAACAAAGGTTAAAAAGCTTCTGCACCTTCAGGTGCGGCCTTATGCTTATCCGGACTCCCGGACTGTTTGGCGCAAGTGTCAGGGCGTATTATGTCAGATTCGCAATATTTGTGCGCTCCAAGGATTGGTTGTTGTTGTTGTTGTTATTGTTGGCGGCGCTGCGTTTGTCATCGATAACAAACGACATGTTCATTGGCCATGGCGTGTAATCCAGCCAAAGTGATTTCAATTCCGGTGCTGTCTGTCATTTTGCTTTATGAATGAAAGGAATGACCGTACGCCCAAGGGCGTGGTCGCTGCGGGCTGGCAATCAAGTGCTCTGCATTGCAATCGATTACATATTAACAGTCGATATTTCACGTTTTTGTTTTTTTTTCGTAATATTTTTTGCGCTTTTCATGTTGATATTACGTTTTCCGTTTCATTACACCTGGCATTGTTCCATACGTGTAGGATACGGAATGTACTTATTGTATTCTGTAGCAGCAAGCTGCAGCAGCCACTACTCCCAAAAGCTTGAGGTTTACGTTGTTCTTTTTGTTGTTTATGCAGCGACAGCTGCGATTTCATTTCGGTTCGAATCCACTTCCAAATGAGCAGCAGCCTGCAAATATTTCGCTTGCTTTTGGTGGAAATCTGGCAAATCGGGTTTTCCCACAATTTTCATTTCATTGAGTGTGTTTTATTGTTTTTATACACTAACCACACGGGCGTAGAGAGTTTGTTAGCTAAGCGCAAGTAAATATTTGTACTTTGGTCAAGAATTGCAAATAGGTTTGATTTAGAGTTCAGCATGCTGGTATTTAATTTTTTTTTTCAGTGCATCGAAAAGGATTTGCATTTTGCATAGTTATAGGGGAAATTTGGAATACAGGAGGTAGCTGCGTACTTCTAACTTTCAAAATTGTTTACTTTAAAATTAAATAATTAAATTTAATCCCCTCGGCCATGATCATCGCTACAAAGGCGGAGTGTGGAGATATCTCTATTAATAGCTGTTCGAGGAGAACAGGAACCTAGCGTATATAGCTAAGTCCGAGCGGCACTTTCTTAAATTAATAGTGATTTTCCTAGGTAAACTGGGTCTATTTATTTGCTAGCCATGTCAGTGCTAGACAAATGTACCAGAATCGTACCACCGTACTTCCTATTTAGAGGCGAGTGCACTACCATGGCTTCCAACTTTGTTTGCTTTATTAGGTGTTAATTCTTCTATGAATCAGAAGCCAACAAACTGTGGCACAATGCCACCCACAACTGGGAGGTGTCGGAAACGCACCAATGAACTCTGCCTACTAGACAGAATTCGATGCTCTACAGCGACTAGAGTGCTTACGGGGCATTTGCTTATAGGCGCGCACGCAGCCAGACTCCATGCTCCATACAATGACTTCTGTAGGAGCTGTCGAGACGAGGAAGAGGAGGAAACGGTCACCCACCTCCTCTGTACATGCCCAGCTCTTTGTAAGGCTAGGAAACAAAACCTCGGCGCTTACTTTTTCGCGGATCTAACAGATCTTGCTAGTAAAAGGCCCAGGCACATAGTGCGGTTGCAGACCAGAAGTGATTGGGAGAGAAGCCTTGCGGCATCACAATAAGTGTGCCAAGGGGATATTCCCTTTGGCAACCGCTCTAACCTAACCTAACCTAGGTGTTAATTCCGTATCCTTGGATCTTCCCTTTGTGTTTCACTTATGCTTCTGCTGAGTTGTGGGTATGCGAACTCAGCGTTAGTCTGCTGGAAATCCAAGCTTGAATTAGTGTATCACTGAGAGCCATTTGAAAAAGTGGTACTCTTATATATGGACATGTTGGGCTATGAATTTTTCTAACCCATCGCCTACGGTCTCTAAACCCTGCATGCACTGAGCTATGGAAGATCTTAAAGGTGTATAAGTTGTGCATCATTGGTAAGGTTGACTGCATGTGTCTAGGGGCTTCTTATGAGATTACCGTATTGCTAGTTTTTCTCCGGTAATCTTACTTTATTACAGTTGGCCATTACAACCAGTTACCGAGTTACAACCTACTTTCTTTTCCGGTCTTCTTACTTTCCTTACTTGGGTTGGCCATTGCAACCAGTTCTAGGGTTACAGCCGACCTAACTAGCTCTCGCCATTTGCCACTGCTTTGCGCGCGACTTTTCCAATTCAACACTCAAAGGGAAGCAAGATCCTGCTACACTTGATCTTTCTTGGACCGTAAAAGCATATTTTATTGGAATGCTATAGTCATACCCTCTACCCGAAGATTTTGGGATGCTTTTGTTCTCAAACATACCAGCTTTTTACGAATCGCTAAAATATTTCGTTTCTGGGCGTCGTATCTACGTGTGGTGCCAAGGTCAAGTCGAAATCATATAACAACAGACATCCAACAAGAGGAATCCAATGGAGGCCATTTAAAATAGTATTAATCTTTGTTCATGAGACTCCTAGGCAAAAACACTGCCTTATACTGCTCTGATCACATGTGTAGCATTATCTAAAAGAACCTTACTAGAGCTAGAGAATTATTATTACTTTTTACGTAAGATTTTCACTGAAAGGTAGCTTTATTGTGCCCAAACTATAGAATATCTGATTAGATATTTTCACAGGTATACGGGAGATTTTAACCGGAAGGCCTATTGTGCCTATAGCTTGAGCATTACGATATCATATATTTTCACAAATTTACCTGTGAAATCAAATATTTTAGGTTTATTTAAATAATAAACGTAGGTATACATGATATAAAGATAAGTCCCTGATGTATTCAAGCGCAGCTGCATCTGTCCGCGACACAATCCATATCCAGACATCACAGCAGCATAAATTTCAAACAAATATTTTATGAAATTTTAAAACCAATCCACAAACTGCTCTAAGTTAACGAATATACAAGAAAATATTGCAGATAGTAGAATTTTTTAGTTGTAAAATTACATTTTCTAGTTCCAAGTTTCTAGTGGAGAATGTCTGAAGAAAATACCGAAGTCGAAATCAATAGCGGCTGAAAGAAAACAAGATCGTTACCTCTCCAACGCATGCTTATGTATTTAATAAAATATGAAAACAATTAAAGTCAAACATTATTCGCGGAAAGAGCATATAATATTCGTTCTTAGCCTAGCACAACATATACTTTTGTATGCTGTTAAATATTGCACTTTTTGTGATATTATCGTTTGAATTCTTTACTTGACCGTGCAACACTGCACAACATAAGTCAGGCAAAAGTAAATATTGAAAATAAATTTTTAAATTAATTTATAAAAAATTTATTAAGTTATATTATTTTGAGTTTTATGAAAAAAGAATATTAGTTGAACATAATTCCTGAGCTAGTGTTCAAAACAATTCTTTTTAGTACCCAATTATTTAATATTATTATTAGGGGGTTTCCCCCATGAATCAGAATCATATGGAAATTTTGAACGAAAATATATGAAATATGATGAATAATTAATAATATTAAATTTTTTTCGCGATTTTCTCAAAAAGTTGTCTGGAAAGTTTTAATCAACTTTCAAACGTCATACGAAACTTAAAGCGTAAGCCTAGACGCATGATATGAACTGCTATAATGCGAAAATTTTGAAAAAATTTTCTTGATAAACTAGGGCCCACTGCTCATGCGCCAATCCCCATTCTTTCACAGCAGCTTCACCTACAATCCTTATTGGACTTGATTCTTGCAAATTTACATTTTGGACATTGAAAGAGGAAAAAGTCAATGCATGCTTATAAGATCGCATATTTTTCCCAAAACGTTCATTTATTTCTTATATATTTTTTTTAATATTTCTGAATATTTATCTTGAGGCGGCAGTACAAGTTTTCTTTGTTAACAATAGTAATGTCTTGATTGCGACATTTTATTTTTTGTAAGTAAAAACGTTATAATATCGCCTCTCTTTCTTCATCCCCTCTGTTCTACTTTGTTTGCTGCTTCATACAATCCACACATTAACTTTTGCTTTTTCACACTTCCTCTTTTTGTCAATTTTTCTTCCTTCAAGTGTCTAACTCTATCATTTTTTCGAAACTTGACTTCTGTCTAAGTTTTCCACGCCAGCATTTTCTTTTATGTTTTCCAGTTTTACAATTGACATTTGCTCTCGATTTTTAACTTTTGGTATTTTTCGAAACTAATCAAAAAATGGCTTAGCGCAAGACGCGTTGATATTTCATCATCATATTTATCATTCTATTTTTTATTACAAGCAATTTATTTTTATAGAAAAACAAAAAAGCTAAACAACAAATGGCTCAACTTAAGTCGAACTATATAAAAAATTCATAACTTTCAGACGTACATTTTCCTATGTTCACAAATAGTTTCCATCTTGCACAAATTTCCTTAAAAAAATGTTTCGAAGCAGAAAATTGTTCCAATACTTTAATGCGCTGCTAGCATTGGGAAACGAAAATATGCATAGATGGCGCCAGTAAAAAATTCGTCTTACAGAGCACGCAAAACCAAATTCATTCATCGTTCAGTTTTGCTTTCTTCTTTTTATGTAAAACAAATTTCTTCGCTTAAAGTGCAAGTTCCTAATGCATTCCCTGCCCTCGAAGTAAATTTTTCATTTTTTATTTCTGCGCCAAAAAAATATCATGTTGTCTAGTGTAAAACCTTTGTACATGTATGCATTATTTTCACGCAATTGTTTATGCTTGAATTGTGGCTAGAACGAATACGGCAGCGGCGGCGGCAATCGGGTCAGCCAAGAAGGTCATCATGGTGGGGATTTTGTGAAGTGGGTTTTCTCTCGGCAAACCGACTTTTGGATGCGCCTGGCTAACTCTGACATGTTTATGGTTGGCGGCAGTGGTAGCACCGAAACGTTCCGCGTCATCGATTTAAACGTTCGAGTGGAAATCAATAAACCAAAATAAAAACAATCAAATAAACGAAACACAAACAAAAACAAAAAAAAACGAACCAAAAAAAAATGGTATCAAAACATAAATGCGTCAAAATAACCGATAAAAGGCTTATGCGAAGCTTACACAGCCACTTGAAGGGCAAAAAAAAAAGACCAACCGATTTTCGAGCGAAACTTGAAGTGGATTACATTTTTTATTCACTTTTTTTATCAAAAAAAGCGAGCCAATTCAGGTCATAAATTCGTTGCGTTGCGATATAATAATTATATTTTATTATTATTTGATTCATTCAAAGTATTCGTTTATCGCTATTATATAAAATAGTTTTTTTGAATTCGGTCACGTTTCATATGTACGTTATACTTGAAATGGATAGAAAAAAGTTAAATATTATTGAAAAAGAACGAAAAAGTTCGAATTCGCAAACAGGCAAGCATGCAAAAAATTCAAAATCGAGAGATATTGTCAATTAGGCAAAAGAAAAAGATAAAAGAAAAAACGAAAGAATTAGACGCTTGAAGGAAGAATAAATTGACAAGAAGAGGAAATGTGCTTTGGCTACGTACAAAAGAGTTAAATCCAAAAAGCAGAAGTTAATGTAAGGATTGTATGAAGCAGGAAAAAAGTAGTATATTTAGTATAGTAGAGGAGATGAAGAAAGAGTCTCCATATTGTAACGTTCTTACTTTCGAAAATTAAATGTTGCGTTCACAACATTCGTGTTGTCATCAAGGTACTGCCGCCTCAAAATAAATATTCAGAGATATTTAAAAAAATGTTGTTGGAAAATGAAGAGATAATTAAACGCTTTAGGGAAAATATGCGAGTTTATAAGCATGCGTTGGCTTTTGTCTCTTTCAATGCCCAAAATGTAGATTTGAAAGGTTCAGCTGAATATTCGATAAGGATTGTAGGAAATCATGAAGCTCTCGTAGCAGGGATAGGGGTATATATATATATATATATATATATATATATATATATACATACATACATATATATATATATATATATATATATAATAGTAAATATAAAACCTTGATTCCCACAATTTGAAGAGTGCTGCGACCACTACATTACTCCATATACTTTCGATATCACGAAAATCATTCGCGAGGCTTCGCTTCGCCCGCTAACCCCCTACCCGTGCTACGAGAGCTTCATAATTTCCTACAATCCTTATCGAATATATATATATATATATCGTCGGCATGTAAACATTAAAAAAACAAAATAAAAACAACCTATTTCGGAATATTTGGTATTATTATTCAATATGATCCTTTGCAATTTATACAGACTAGTTTTGGAACACAACATCAGCTAAAACATATAAAAAAATGTTAAAAAAAATTAAATTAAAAAATAAAAACTTTTCATATAAATATATTTCTTATTTTTCTATTATTTTATTTCATATATATATATATATATATATTTGATCAAGAATAGTTCTGATGAATAATGTCGAGGATATGTCTATAGAAAACGCTTCTTTTACTGTTTCGCTTACGCTTTCTAAGCGCTCTCGCCTTTTTGATGATGATATTGTTTTCAAGAAACTCGCTACAGACGTTCTAGATTATTTTGAAAGTAAGGGTAAAGATATTTATTTATTATATGGGTACAACTAAGTTCAGCTGAACTTAAGATTAAACAAGTAAGAAATTTAAAAATTAAGGAATAATAAATGATAGCGAGGTAAATATGTAATAAAATTTCCAGCCAGGTTAAAGAGAATACCTCTGCTAAGGTGGATAATTACCTGTTGGATAGAACAAAATAGTGCATATAATATATTTTCTCTCACCAAGAAGATACTTTAGTATGTCACCTATTTTATACAGAGTACAGATATTAATATTATATGCCAACTAATATTCTCAAATAGTCACAAATGTGTTCAACAATTGCATATATTGACATTGTCCCTAGCTATTTTAAAGTCTGTCATAAAGCATATATGATTTTGATTCGACTAAACATTTCCCGTATATCAAAAATAACATTCTTCCGTTTAACTTAAATCAAAATTGAATACACATTTGTGATTGGGAATGAGAAAATTTTCACGTCTTCTCTCTACGGCACAGCTGTTTGTTAATATAAATTTAGTTATTTCTTGACTAAAACATTTTAATAATATTACAACTAAATAAAATACAAATTAAAATAGCTTTAGGTCAGTCCCTCTTGTTCACGTCTGCCACATGTAAACACATATTATATTTCATATAGCAGATAACCTAAGCTTGACCCAATTACAACACCTCGAATACATATAGTATGCCTTCGTATTCATATATCAAATAATATAGATTAAATAAGATCAAGTTTTGTGTGTTTGCACATGGACAGTTGCCTCTAAATGCTTCCTAATTGTATTCATTAAGTTCTACACTTGTTCCATTTGGTGTCCTAATGTAATTAAATGAATACCGAAATTTGTGTCAAACACATTCGATAGATGAACGGCCCGGACCGGACCGACCGGACCGGCGGCGAGCTCGAGGGCTACACTGTATACAACTTGACAAAGATTGACTTGGATTGACTTTTGTGTAGAAGTTTTATTGTTATATTGAAACTGCTCAGGTCATTGTAACAACTTGATTTTCTTCATCTATATGAAAATATATCTATGTGTGCGTGTGTGCATGTCCTTGCTTGTTCAAGAAGCTAACAAACATTTTTTGACATATGTATTTGCAGGTTTCATTCTTCTTGTCGTCGTACGTGGCTCCATTGACGTTGATTTGTTTTCTATATATGGGCATGCTGGCGCGTTTGTGGAAGAGCGCACCTGGTTGTAAACCATCGGCCGAGTCACGGTAAGTAAATGGCATAAATATTATCCATACGCCACATGTTCGCACAACAAAAAAAACCAAGCCAAAAATACAAGCAAAAATACATCAAAAATAAAGTCAGACGAATAAACAATTGAAGTTATTTTGTATGACGACGTTGGCATACACTTCATATATTTTTGAGGAATTTTGGTGAGGATTTCATGTCGATTTGAAGATGTTTTCATAGCAAATCTAAAAGGCACACAAGCTTAACCCTGCTGAGTATCGGGGGTTGTGTAAATTAAGCATTTGGCTTTTAGAAATAAAATGAAAGTTCAAGTTACTTTCTGAGCATGATATCGCGTAACTGATCACCATTGGCCTTGAGCAGAAAATGTTTGTTTTTTTCGGCGTTTTCCATTGTTTTGGCCAACTTATCGTTCGATATGCCTGCAATTTCGCATCGTATGTTGTCTTCAAGTGGAGTTACGAACCTTGGCTTAGCGTATACCCTTGCTTTCGAATATTCTCCAAAGAAGGCTGCTGGTGTTAGATCGGATGATCTATGTGGTTAGTCAAAATCAACATTTGTCGATAGGACTCGTCCGGCGAGCAGTGGTCGCAATAATTACATTGTTTGACGTGCAGTATGGCTTGTGCGTCTTTGCAACACAAACCATTTTCTTGAAAAAATAGTCATCACAAAATCTGTTATCATTGCCTAATAACGCTCCCCATTAATAGTTGTCGTTTTTCCATCAAAGTCTTCGAAAAAATAGGGCATATCCGCACACACATCACACCAAACAGCCACTTGAAAATCGTATAGAGCTGTCATTCTATTAATTAAAGATTTTCAGTGGCATACCACCGATAATTGTTATTATATTCGTGAAATGTGCTGCCTCTGACTTATTGATTTTCTACCAAAAGTCGAAGTTATTCTCAACCGTTTCAATGGTCCATTTGGCATAATTGCGATCACGATCCCTGGGCTTAGTTTGTGTGATATTTTGATTTTGTACGCAAACATCTTCAAATCGACACGAATTATGCAATGAGAAGTGATGTGAGCGATGCCCAACTTCTGAGAACGATGATAACGTGATGTTTGCGGTAGCTCCTCAATACTGGATCTTATGGCCTTAATATTTTGGTCGAAACGTCTTGTTCGTTGTCTGAATGCATGGCTTGCATTTCCAAGATAACCAGAATTCACAAATTTTACGCCCAAATGTCTTATAGTGTCATTACGAACTAAACGAACGTTTACTTTCTAGAATTGAGAAGTTATTTCGAATGTAAAGCTGAGCTATTTTAGCGCGTTCATTTGCTGTAAACTGTTCCATGGTATCCATGATGCTTCTAACGTGTTATGACATTATTCGATCTGTAACTCCCGTCAAAAGTTATGCAGTTGCGCGTTGCTTGCACTTTAAATGGCCTACCCTGTACGATGTTCCAAAATTTCGAAATCAAGTTCGATGCATACCCCATGCAGCGGTAGCGGAGTGGTAGCGTACTTCCCTCGAAACCCTAAAGTCGGTGGTTCCACTGCACACTGCAGCACTGGTGGATTTTTCTAGCAGAGCTAGCAAATAACAAGACTCTATTTACCTAGGGAAATCTCTATTAATTAATGAAAGTGCCCTTCGGATTCGGCCATTAATAGAAGTATCTCCATGGTCCACCTTTGGAGTTATGACCATAGTCAAGGACAATAAATTTATATTTTAAATTGGTTTCCTTTCAATCTCAAAAATTCACTAAAAAATTGAGGTTTTTCACAAAATGTGTGTTATATTATTCTTGTCTGACAATATTTCCAGCCACACAAATAACAACTTCCTTATAAAAGCGAATTGTGTACTGTGAGTCCTTTGCGAAATCAAAGCAGGGAACTCAACCATTTCGGCTTCTTCTACAAAGCAGCTTTGTTAAAAAAGCCATAGTCCCTTAACAAGTGGCATATACTCTTTACAAAGTATTGAAAAAAAATGGCAGGCAATGACCGTATGTGTACCATGTGCCCCATGTGGCATGATGAATGTTCGTTTTTTGTTTTATTTAAAGCCCAAACTCCGTCAAAGACGTATGCGGCCTGCTCATAAATATTTAAGTGCTGGGTTTTTCTTTTTTCAGGCATCATTTGCTTTGGCCAAAATAAAAATAAAAAAAACCGCCAAAACTGCCAATTTTAAATGGTCGAAAAAACAAAAGGTTTTCGAAAGAATTGCCAAAGATTGTCGACTCACTGTGCTAATAATAATAAATATATTGCTTGTTTGAATCAATAACGGAGTGTAATAAATATTTTTTTTTGAGGAATGCATTAAGATAGATATTTGTCAATTGCAGAGTGACGCCATTTTGAATTTATCGAGGTTAATATAATCTTTAAGACAATTTATCGCCATTCTATCTACTCTAACATTCTATTAAAATTTATCAGCGTTAGTTCAACTTTTCGAATGTCCTTTCTGCCCCATGTCTGAGTCTAACTGATTTTTGACGATTAGCTTAATATTTTTAAACTTCCCCCATTGATGACTTCTTTGGCGTCTTGCTTAAATTGTCGTATATCCTTTGTGTATCCTTTAAGCTTTAAAGAGGCAACTACAAAATCGCTGCGTTCTCTCGCACCATTTGCTGCAACCTGTGGGTTTCTCAGAATTTCGTATTGTCGGCGGTCCCTCTTCTGCTCATTATGCCAACAAGTTTCGTATTCCCTCTGCTGCACAGCCGCCATCTTTATTATATTTTGTTTTATAAATTTTTTTTTTTTTTTTGCTTTAACAAAAATAAATACACTTTGTCTTGTCTATATGTATGAGTATATCATCATTGTGTTAATGCATTTGCTTATGATATGCAAGGATACGATAGTGGGACGAAAGCACGTGCGTGGCTGCGTGGGTTGACTGAAAGGTCATTGGCATTGCCAAGCAGGTACAATTTTTTTCGACAAAATTTTTCAAAAAAAAAGCATGTGTATATTGTTGTTCATAATACAAAAGAAAAATATAAGTTCCAAGAAACTTATTCAAAGAAATAAGGATGTCTGTTTTTGGCAGCAGAGATGTCTGCATAAAATTTGTCAAGAATATCTCACAGAACAGTAGGAAGCTATAAGGTAGCAGATGTCTGAACAAAACTGGTCTTACTAAGATACAAAATATAAATTTCAGCAGTTTTGGAAAAACAGAAGACGAAGATAAGTCAATTTTTCTTTCAAAACATTTTGCAATTTCCTTAGCAAATTTAAAGGATACCAACCTTCTATTGAGATATAAACGTGATAAACCTCTATGGCGAGAAACCACCCAACTTCTGTAGCAAATTTTAAGAATACCAAGAAAAAAAAGATTGCGCATAAGACACAAAAAGGATCGTTCACTGCATAATTAGATCTACAAAATGGAAATTTAACCATTAAATTTGTTGGATGAAAAATGGCAAATTGCAGCAATGGCAAAATCCAGGATAGGAATGCCTGCCAAAGCCAGCTGGAATTGTGCATTCACACTCCAATAGAAGCAAAAGCTTCCAACTGCTTCCAAAAAGCGGTTAGCAAGGGTGAAGATGATTTTTGATTAAGAAACGCAGTTTAAACCTTCATGTCTTCTAAGCTTTGGGTGAAAATGTTTTTTTACCATGTCTCCATGTCTTTAAGATAATTCCAGCTTTTTGCAAAGCTTTCATGAAGATCTCAATTACAATGAAATACTTAATAAACTCACAAATATAAGTAAAATAAATCACGCTTAATAGTAAAACTCAAAATTCCCAACAAACTGCCTCATAATAACTTATCAAGCTACCCATGCAGAAAATCTTAAAAAAACAATAAAGAAAAGGTTTCACGGCTACGCTGAATTTTTTTTGCAGCCTGCGCTTGTCTTTACTATTTAAATATTTATTAAAAAGCGGAAACCTTGTAAACTTTTTCCCAGCTAGCGTGGGTGGCTGCCTTAAAAACTAAAGCTGCCTCACTCTTCGGAGCAGCAGAATTGCGCTTTTTCCGCAACATTTACTTCGTAAAAGCAAAGTATTACAATTCGTTTTGCTTCAGTCCCAAATATGTTTTAGTGCTGACCACTTACCACAAAAATGTTGCCATTTGCATGTAAATCTTGCACTTGATGATTTCCAACAATCGTTTGTCACACCAAGAATTGTTTTAGAATAGATTCATCAAGCAGAAAATGCGCCATTTAACGTTTTCCATTTTCAACTTTTCTCAGTGCATCCTCATCTCTCTCTTGTTTTTTTACTGCGTTCATTTAATCAACTTAGTGTAGAAAGCAACTTAGACTAAGATCTCATTCAATGCTTAAACACGCCCCATTAGAGCCTTAAAGACCGAGAGGGCAAAATTAAGTAAAAGTGTAGAAAAAGAAACACACACAGACAAGGATAAATACAAAAAGAAGCACCAAGCAAAAAATTACCCCGAACGTTCTTCGATAAGGCATAAACGTCAGACGAAAAGCAAAGTCGTACAGTCAGCAGGAAGTCAACAAAATGAAAACAAAATGATGTAAATGAAAATGAAAAAAGAAAACGAAAAAGATGGCGACGCGAACAAACAAACAAAAAAGTAAGAAAGGCACAAAACTGCCAAATAAACATACCTTTTTATTAAATTTTCCCCTTAAAGATGATTTTTTTCGGTTTGGTTTTGGTTTTGGTTGAGCTTGCGCTTTTCTTTTGCTGTCTTTGCTGCCTTTGGCTGTCTTTTAAAGTTGCCCACGCGGCGTATGTGTGATATTTGGTTACAAAGCCACCAAAGCAAACAAACGCAATGAAATTAGGCCAAAACTCAGAATATTTGTATACACTATTTTTTTGTAAGAGAAATGTGTTTGTATTGTGAAATAAATATTTTATTATTTATTTGACGGGGCGTTGTAGGGCAGCGTTAGAATAAAGTATGACCATCTAGTTTAGTTCGGGTTCGGCGAACCATACAACCCCGTTGCTGGGTTAAACTCGAACTCGGTTGCTTTCGCCAGGTGCCCCTGCTATGTGTGCGTCTTTTCCAGTTTTTTACTCCTAGGTAAGCTCCACTTGATGTTTCCAACTGAGTCTTGGTCATTGTGGTCAACTTGGCGATATGATTCATCGATGGTTTTCCAGTTCTATTCATCTTAGCTTCACTTAACCACTATTATGACATGTTATCGGGTTACAGACGATGTCACTATCTCTATATATCTCAATATGCTCCATCTTTTTAGCGAAGACTCTGTAGTTAAGGGGAATAGTATACACTTTTTATATTGGATATACAGTAAATAGCAGGAAGATGAAAAGTAGATACTAGATAAATAATAGATAAATCAAATATAGATGGATGATAGTTAGGTGATACATACATGATAGATACATAGATAAATTGACATATTGATATATAGATAGATAGATAGATAGATAGATAGATAGATAGATAGATAGATAGATAGATAGATAGATAGATAGATAGATAGATAGATGATAGACAGATAGATAGATGATAGATATATATATATATACATGATAAATAGATACGTGATAGATAGATGATAGATATATATATATACATGATAAATAGATACGTGATAGATAGATGATAGATACATAGTAGGATAGATTGTTAATATATATATAATATTTATGTGATAAATAAATTATAAAAATATAATATATAGACCACACATGCATGCCAGATAGATAGATTATTCATATATGCTAGATAGATTATATATAGATTATAGATCTATATAAAAGATTTCTTCTAAATGGTATGGTAGATTGATAATAGATTTATAATTGAATGTTATAATGATGATATACTGTAAGTAGATTCTAAATAAATGCTGATAAATGTGTAGAAGATAAGAGAAATATGGCTAATATACAATAGATAAGTTTTAAATGGATGAAAGATATATGATTTTACGATGACAGACTTTTTTAAATATTAATATATATAGCTTTATACTCCTAATAAGATATAAAAGTATCATGAAAGTAGTAAAAAACATGCAAGTAGGTAAAACAAAAATTAATCTATTAAAAAAATATACATACTTCCTAGGGGTATATAAAGCAAAATTTGGAAAAAGTATTTTTAATTACGACTCATTCCTACTTTTAAGCAAAGTTAATCGCTATCAGTTTCAACGCGTCACCTTTTTTTACGCAATTATATCAGATATTATATCATCACTGGAGAAAATTATTTTGTTAGATTCGGCTTCTAAAATTGTTGCACAGCTTGTAATAATAGATTTAAGAGATCATTTTTTAAACTTTTGCCTTACTTCTGCAATACGACCCTCTTCCACTTGGTCTTTCAATCTGAATCTAAGTTAGCCCGAATTTTACATAAAAACCTTATGTTTGGACGAAGCCCATTTCTACTTTGGTAATCATGCTTTCATGAAACACTGTTGCATTTAGGATACAGAAAGCGCGAACTAGCGCGAATTAATATCTTATAATATATTCGAACAAATTGAAGTTAACGGCTTGGAATACATGCCGTACACCTAACCGTATTAAACAACTTGAACAAACTGTTTTCGAAAATCGTAAAACTTTAGAAACTATAAAGTTGTTAAACAGTTAACGTTCCACCTTAGTTTTGTGAAAAATCTTATATTTGAACGATGCTCATTTGTACATTGTCAATCGTGTTCTCAAGCAAAACTTTCCCAGTTGCAAAATCGATGCAATGAATTAGCCTGCAGCTTTTTGGCGAATTGAAGCTGTTGAACCAGTTATCTTGGCAAAATGCTTAAAGTTATAGACAACCATTCATTCCATTCAAAAACAATTTAGAACCTCTAGTGAGAGATTTAAGCTACTCTACTAAAATACAAAATCTGCTTTCTCGTAAAGTCACCTCATTTGACCAAAAATATAACTCATAAATAGATGCTCTCTAAAAACAGTTTTAACATTAAACAATTTTAAGCCGTTTCTTTTATCACAAAATGCAATTTAAGTTTTTAAATGCTCCAGCCATTACTGCTCTTTAATAATAAAATTTTAAAATTAAATTTCATTCAATTACGAAAAAAAAAGTTACTCAAAAGTTCTGCAAAACACTGCAAATTACTGATAATTTTGTTGAAAAGAGAAAAGTTTCGAGCAGAGCTTAAAATTAATCGATTTTTAATCGCTTCCTGGCAACTACTAGCTACAGTTACACTTGAGCTCGTGATGCCCCGCATATATGAAGCAGATATCAAATTTATGCAATTTTTTTCTCTTTTTCTTAAATCAAAGCACAAAATTACCTACTTACCCCCCTGCTACTGGGGGGTACTTGTTGGTACTTTCATGCATACAAGGTGTATGTCATGTCGTATGCATTACGCATACGCCCCATAGCCAGGCAATCATTTGGGATGCTACACACACATTCACCATGTATGTAAATGTATTTGTGCACACATACATATGCATTAAAAATAAAAAAATAAAAAACTAGAAGAAAAAAAAACAGTGTACCAGGGGCGGCAAGGCAAAGACTTACTTGCAATGAAAAAGTTCATAAATCAAACATGGCACATACAGAGCTGTCGTGTTAGTTGCTCGAGGATGCAAAGTAGCATGTGCGGGCCTGGTTTTTGGGCCTGCTGCTAAACAGTATGGGGTTGGCTGCCATTAGTTTGTTTCTACTGCAGGGGGGAGTGGTTACAAGGTGACTCTGCTTACTTGCACTTACTGAAGTGCAATCTAAAGTGTTTTGTGCATAATTTATTATGGAACACACATTTATTTATTCAGACACAGTCTTTGTAATCGTGTATAAAATATGCTCATAAGTATTTTGTATTTTGTACATATTTTTCTTCTCTTTTTCATGTTTATTATTACGGATGATGATTCTGGGAACTCTCTGGTACTCTCTGGTACTGCAACGCCTTGGATGATGTGTTGCATGCAGCAAGGGCAAGCGACGTGTGACACGTATGGTTGTTGTTGTGGTCCTGGCTTTTGCTATCTGCTGGCTACCCATACATGTAAGTGCAAATATTAACATCAAAATAAATGCTTCAAAGGATTTAAGAATGCAAGCGCTCTTATCCTTAAGCTAATCGTATTAAATAAATTGTGGTTTGATTTAAAGATAAGAGCAACTTGTAAGGTAAATTGATATAAAGATAAGCGAAAACAAACAGTTAAGCTGAAAAGTAAGACTGTAGATAACAGCTAAAAGTTTAAAGATAAGTTGAAAGATAAGACGCTAGTTAACAGATAATGGTAAATAGTTAAAGTATAACAAAAAATTAATGCATAGATATGTTATTTTCTCTTACCTATCAGCAAACAAAGCGAGAGAATAGTGAGAGATTTCACTATTGTTTAAAAAACTAAAAGAAAAAGTATTTTTTATTTGTAAACGTTTGACTATGGTCAAGATAACGCGCTTAAGGTTAAGCTCAAAATCATAAAGAAATCAAAGTTATTGCGCTTAGCTGCTGAAAATAAGACATCTACATGTAAATTGCCTGCATATTGAGGATGTCAACGTATTCTCTAACCTCGGCAGCCAGATCGTTAGAGATGATGGTTCGCAAGCTGATATTACGGACAGAATACAAAAAAACCTTCTTCTCGTTAGACAGAATATGGCAAGCCTCACCATGAGAACCCAGTAAAACTGTTTGCCAGAAACAGGCGTCGATGAAAAGAGTTTGTTGATGCCTATGTTCATTTTGAATGTTTTATGTATAAATAAAGAATATGATGCTGATGGTGATATATATAAATAAATAAAGGATATGATGATGATGGTCAACGTTCCAAAGACGAAATATGGAGACATATATGTGCATATATAAATAAAGGATATGATAATGATGATGATGGTCAACGCTCCAAAGGCGAAACATGAAGATATCTCTATTGCAAACTGTTCAAAGAGAACAGGCAACAATACTTTAAAGGCGCATTCGAGCGGCAGTGTCTTCATTTAACAGAGATTATCCTAGGCAAATAGCTGATAGGATCATTTAGGGAGGGTTACTTTTATAAGGTGAACTCCACCAGAATAGGTACTTGACAGTCTGATGCATCCTAGCCAAATTAGGACGAAGAGCAAAAATAAAAAATTGTTTTTGTGCAGAGTCAGTCAATTGCTGATAGTGTTGGTATGGAAGGCTCCAGACGCAGCAGCAGTATGCCAGAATTGAGTAGAAAACTCAAAAATGGAGCAATTTGGTTGTAGAAGGGTCAGTCAATTCTTTGGAACGACGCTTAATAAATGACTTTAAAAAACAAGTTAATTTCTGTAAAGAAACTCAAAGAAGAAAGAGTGCTCTTGACTATGGTCATCGCCATCAAAGGCGGGGCATGCAGATATCTCTGTTGAAAGTTGTTCGAAGATAACAGTGACCTACAGTTTATAACCGCCGTTCGGATTTTAATTAATAAATATTTTTGTAGGTAAAAAGCGTCTATTTGTTTGCTAGCTTTGCCAGTGCTGGGAAAATACATTAGTGCTGCAGGGTGAAATCGACCACTGCGCTAACGAGCTCCACTAATAATATTAAAACAACAACAGCTAACATAAAAATGAAAAAATATTAGATAACAGCCAATTAAGAGCGGATAATAATAAATAAATCTCATAAAAGTTGCAAAAAATATAAAACGTATATAAGATAAGACAGACATGACAGCAGCCAACAGAGAATGCATAAAAATCTGTTAAAAAATTAATATTACATTTTAAAGCGAAGCGAGCAGATAATAAAGCTCATAAAATATTAAATACAATACACAACATACAGATTTTAGACAAAATCATGAAACGCATTGCAGGCAAGAGATAACGAATTAATAATATCAGATAACAGAAAACAAGCATAGCATAGTAAGTAATAAAAGGCAAAAAATATATATAAAATAGATAATATAAAATGAAGCTGGATTTTAAACGTCTACACAGTGTAGACAGATGATGAAGAGAAAGAGCGTAAAATTCTAAAATTATAGAAAAGAGTATTCGAAAACTGATATCGTGAGCTTAGAAACAAAAAATGCAGTTAACAGATAAGAGATAACTGACAGTAGCCAGCAGATAAAGGCTAATAACTAGCAGATATCAGATGAAAAATAAAGTTAATAAATAAAAGATTGCAAACGAAGGATAGCATATATAGAATGCGGCCAATTAGAATGTAAAGTATGCAACATTGAGTTTACGGATGAATTACTGAAACTACAACTAAACGATACATACAACAAATAAAACAAAACTGGATACAGATAATAGAAATAATATAAGAGCAATAAGAAGAGAATAAGAGCATAAAAGTAACAAAATTGGTTAACTAACGAAAAGAAAGAAGAGTGAGTTTTAAATAGTAGTAAGAATATAATGAGTTTTCTGTATTCAAGATGTTGAAATATCCACCATCGAGGTGGATTTGATTTTTAAGCAAGAAGAATATTTTTCGACTGAATTCGGCTTCAAAGGACGAACTTTTTTTAAGTAGAAGCTTGCTCTTAAATCGTCTAATAGTCGATAGTTCAAAAAAAAACAGATACTAGATGGACCACCCTGTTTATGAAACAAGCTACTTTTAGAACTGACAACACATGTGATGCTGGTGAAAATAGCTGTGATGCTGTGCCTTAGCCAGGGACCACAAGCCTTGAGCTAGTAAAAACTAGATTCAGAAACCGTTTGCATCTTCATTACACAAAAGGGAAAAATATTTAAAAAGCGCATGCCGTCAGAGATGATATATATCTACTTTAGATGACCATTACAACGCGTTATCGGATAACTAGGCGACCTTCTCTAGTTACTTATTTTCAGGAGAGATAGTTTCTCCTCCTTCTTGCCTCGGATTTCCCATTGAAAGCCCGTCTTGGTTATACAAAAGATATGGCCGAGCCAGCGCAGACGCTGTATCGTAATACACTGGATGACGTCAATGGTGTTGTAGCTCACGATTCATTTGGAAGCCAAAGTTGTGCCTAATCTGATAGGGAACCGAAGATTTTGAGAAGTATTTTCTCTCGAACACAGCCTTGTCAAAGAAAGTTCATTCTACTTCTTATGTGTAGAATATTAATTTATAATATACCCTACAGCAAGATCAATCCATCAAAAATATTTCAGTCTAAAAACTAATAGGTAGCAAAACGAATTCTAAAGGACTTTTATAAAATGGAAACTTACACGCCTTTTCCAGTTAGTCTCTCCAAGAGACGACAGGTGCATCGGAGTTAAGTTTTTCCTTCACACCTTCTTTGATGAAGTTCGAGTTGGCTGAGCCAGTGAACACTGTGCGATAGTTCTCCCTAATCCAAAGTGATCCGATGATTTTAAGAATCATACATCTCTTGCAGGGGGCAAGCGCATTGCATCCTTCCGTGATACAACCCATACCTCAGGATGAGCGTCTTGTATAGCGTTAGTTGCTGCAGTGACGTCTCTGCTGCACATCTCTTCCTTAAACTGCTAACAAATAATATTCCAGATGACTAAGTCTTGATAATTACGAGTTATACTTCAAGTCAACTCAATTAAAAAAATTAACAAATCTCAATTACCAACAGATGTTGGCACTTGTATCCAGCTGATGAGTATTTAGTAACGCAATCAATGCGCCATCTATCAATAAGTATTGACATTTCTAGCAAACTTCTTAGCAGATGATGTTGAGATGATGCAAACAGCTGCCCATTGCAATAAATGAAGAGAAGATGATGTTTGATGATGATGATGATGTTGACGATGTTGATGATGATGGTGCTGATGTCTTTCATTTACTTTATGAGCTTCAATATGGAGCAGATAAATAGAGGAGACGGCTAACTGAAATGACCCAGAGACAGAGCACACTAATAAGACGTCACTGGGGGCAATCATTAGCTTTTCAAGGCACAGTGCACTTCAGATTTACACGGACTAGGAATGTAATAGTCAAAGATCCGTACTCATTGAAACCCTTGAGCTGCGTAAAGTTAGAATATTGAATTGCTTTAAGGAATGTAGCACTAAGTAGCTTGGACCTGTTAGAATGTGCCATAACGCTGACGAGGGTAGGCTGAAAAGTATCGTACTTAGGATAATCAGGCATTTTAGAAATTGCTGTCATACCTGTGTGCAGCATTAAACGCCAAGACAAAAATATGGTGCTTAGAGGTAGTGTTCTGTGGTGCGTTAGAAAAGTAATTCTTCGCAACTCTGTCACAAAATACATCAATTTTTGGGGAGCAACTTTTGCCAAATTATTGTAGCTTGGGAAAGTTTTGAGAAAAGGTGGATTTCTGTCGCAAAAGAGTTTAGTATAAATATGAAGAATTTTTATATAAATTCATCAGCGGTGTTACTGGAATCAAAGTCTTCTGCTTCATTTCGTCATAAATTTCGATACTTCTTTACCGATTTTGTGATGGAATTAAAGTATAGATTTTTGTAGCACTTGTTGATCAAAGTGGTCTCCATTACAATCTCATAGATAGTTTGCCTCAAGTTGTTGAGTCTCGAAGAAGCATGCCTGATCCGTCTATTTCATGCCTTCCCATAAAAAAATAGATATTTGTTCAAAATTTGTTTTGGGAAAATTAAAAGTTTAATATATATATCTATGAGAAAATATCGTTTACTCAGAAAAAAATACTTAGAGGAGGCACATAAAAATTTATTTCTTAACAATTTGGCTTTTATAAGAAACTTCTTTAAGTCCACTTAAAATCTTCTCTTCTTACAGGTCATCTTGGTTTTGAAAGCGCTCAACCTATATACTGGCTCGCATGTTACGGTTATCATTCAGATTATATCGCATGTTTTGGCCTATACCAACTCCTGCATTAATCCCATACTCTATGCATTTTTATCGGATAACTTTCGTAAAGCTTTTCGCAAGGTAAATATCAAACTTTTAACACATCTTTCTTATTTTTTATACAGTTTGAAATATTAATTATGATTCTGTGGTATCCTCAAAATTTCTACGTTTTTCAATTAAAATGATAGACTAAAACCGACAATACAGTTCATAGATTTGTTACAGCACCGTCCTAGACTAAGTCTACACATTTAGACAAATTGTTGTTTTTGGAAAAACAAGTCGTTTTTTTACTATTCGAGGAACGTATTTTGAAATTTCCAATAATTTCGAAAACGTTTCTCTAAAAATTTTTGCTTTTTAGACTTGGAGTATGTGTGACTTACATTATTTGTTAGTTTTACTGAAAAATCATTATATTTTATAAAATTTTGAGTTAAATAAAGAAAAAAGATAAAGAAAAAGTTCACTCCCCTTGACTTTGCAGTCATCGCGCCTGAGGCTTAGAATACGAATATCTTTATTCATATCAGTTCGAACAGAGATCTATAGTTTAAAGATGAATCCGAACAGCAATGTCTCATTCCTAACTAATTCCTGACGGATCGCCTCAACAATGCCATAGAGTCTTTAACACCATCAATTTAGCTTTTCAGAAAAAGAAATACTGCTTAGAAGTTTTCCTCGATATACAACAGGCAATTTATAAGGTCTGGTACATTGGACTACTGTACAAACTAAAGAAACACCTACCTGTGCCATTTTATTTTTTGCTTAAGTCTCAAACGTGAAAGTAACAAAAGTAACACATAAGCCGCATCAGAAAACAGTGCTGCCAATAGTTGAGTTCCTAAAAAAAATCACCCTTTATATTAACACATAGCCTATACAAATTTCTAACAAAAAGCAATTTTAGCTACACACAAAAAATTGCAATTCATTATAATTATAATTATTTTGCAAAACTTTTAATTATCATTCTGTTCTCTTTTTTTCTTTATAGGTTGTCTGGTGCGGCAGCCCCCCACCCATTGTGACCAATCAGCAAATGACAAAGACAACACGTACGGCAACCGGAAATGGCACCTCCAACATCGATATGCTCTAAAGTGAGTATTAAATTATAGAAAGGGTGTTTATTTGTCGAGGTATAGAATTTTGAGTGTGCATTACTGTTCAAGATGGCGAGTCAAACAATCATGAAGCATAGATTCTTCGGCCGAAAACGAGCTTGCCATTGTTCCTTATTTTCATAAGCGAATTTTGTTTAGCGATGAAGCGCACTTCTAGTGGAATGGCCACGGAAAACTACCGCATTCGTAGTGAGGATTATTCCTCAAGTGTATGTCTAAACATCATTACCTCCAAAAAACCTAACTATTTGGTGCGCTTTATGGGCTGGTACTTCTTCAAAAACGATGATGGCCAGAAGTTTAGAGTCAATGGTGATCGGTATACAGCCATGGTGACTCTTTCATTTCTAAATTGAACAACCATGATGTCCAGCAGCTGTGGTTCTAACAAAACAGCACAAGTTGTCACACTACACGTGCCACAATCGATTTATTGAAAGACACGTTTGATAACCCCGTCAAATTTCACGTTTTGGACCTGTGAATTGGTCTACAATGTGATGTGATTTAACATCTCTGGACTACTTTCTGTAGAGCTATGTGAAGTCCTTGGTCTATGCGGATAAGCCGCAAACGCTTAAACATTTGGAGGACAACATTCGCTGTGTGATTACCGATATACGTCCACAAATGTTGGAAAAAGTCGAAATCGAAAATTGAACTACATCCAAGCCAGCCGTGGTGGTCATATTTCGGAAATCATTTTTAAGATGTCATGCCACAAGATTATCTGTCGCATAAATATATAATTCATATCAATCGAATAATACAACGTTGTTTTATTGCAATTTAAAGTTCTATACCTCTAAAAAAAACACCCTTTATAATAAATTAAAATATATATAGACAAATGCTATAAATATATCTTTAATTTGCAGTTTGCAGCTGATGTCCTTCTACACACACACACATACACACACACACACACACACACACACACAAGACACACACGGAGACACACACACACACACAGATAAACAATACAAAACTAATATTTACACATAAATTATACTTAATTATATAAATTATATGTATTGTATCTACGAAATTGTTTAGAGAATACAGAAACCATTGAAATGTCAGTTTAACACAAAAAGCCATTTAGCTATTTGAAGTTTAATTGAAACTTGAAATAAAATAAAATAAAATATAGAGTATTAAATGCATGCATTACATGAATCAGTGTATAACTTAAAGGGTATAAATATTTAAGACGAGTCACTTTTGAAATTATTTTCAAAATATGAGAGAGTTTAGTATTTAGCTTGTTATTTTTGATATGTGCAGTTCTTGAGGTTAAAGCAATTAGAAATTAATAAATTATTATTTTCTTCCTATTGATTTAATCTAATTTAAAACCCAAAATGCAATAGATATTCCTCATAAAAATTCAAAAATTAAAAAAAAAAAAATAAATATTAAATAAAATTTTCTTTGTACAAATTA
Organism: Chymomyza procnemis; assembly: GCA_035046065.1. Taxonomy (NCBI): domain Eukaryota; kingdom Metazoa; phylum Arthropoda; class Insecta; order Diptera; family Drosophilidae; genus Chymomyza; species Chymomyza procnemis. The sequence continues at coordinate 36,903,569 of JAWNOJ010000021.1, read as the reverse complement.
ATACTCATTTTATTTACAATTAATAACAAAATTTTTTCTGTGCAATTCTTGAACAAATCGTTTAAAAACTTACATTTAATTTTTAATGGACAATTTATTATTTACTTAAGATTTGGAACTTCTTATTAAAGTCGGAAAAATGTATTATTGTTTATTTCTCATAAAGAAATTTGTGGTTATGAAATAAATATTCCTACCATGCAATTCTAAAATAATTAACAGCTTCTTGCGCTTAACTTTTAATTAAATTTTGTTGTTGACTTAATATTAATTTTGTCTATTTCATTTTTAGTTATGCCAGAATTTTTTATTTAGCTGTTTATTTTTTATTTGTTTATTTTGAACTTTAAGCATTTAAAAATTATAAATTATCAATTGCCTAATCTTGATTTTATGCCAATAAAGCTCGAATAATTTAATTTAATAAAATAAAAAATACCATATAACAGAAGTATACATAAATAATTAATAAATAAATTGATTTGAACAAAATTCTTAGCATTATGAAATCTATTTTATGTATCGCTGTGCTCTTTTAGCTTAAAATTTATCCAAATGGTTTATCCGGCTTAGTAAGTCGATTTTTTTTATTTTTTTTATATTTTAAAACCGCATACATCGAATATTTTATATATTTTGACAACGAATATTTTGCTATGAAAGGAATTTAAGCGAATCGATGAGATAGTTAGGCAATTTATGCCGAAATTCATTTTTTAATATGATTTAATTATATAAAATTCAAGCTTAAATTAAATATTTATTGGCGATTATTACAATTTATCGACTGAGTCAAGGAAAATAAAATTTCACCCAAACTAAGCTTACATATAATTTCGAAATAAATATTTTATTACCAAAAAACTGCAGCGAAAGCGTCTAAAATGCAAAGTTTTGCAAAAGGTAGATGGCGCCAGCAAAATATTGGTTTTTTTTCTCAAATAATCAAATTCTGTGTAAATTTAATTTCAAAAATAATAATAGGCAAAATTTAAATTTATTTTACTAAAAAATAAATAAAAAATAATCATTTGTTTTATGTATAAAAAATAATGCTAAAAATTAACGAGCTAAATATTGAAAAATTTTGAAAGTTTTAACTTAAAAGTGACTCGCTTAACATTTATTCATGCTAACATAATAATAGCTGTTGCTTGCTATATTTATGTGTATAAACATTTATCTGGTACAACCATTTAAAAAAAAATAAGTGTATTTTTTTTATAGATGTCATTGAAATGTTAATTACTAAAAGAAAGGTAAAAATATAAATATATTTTTTAAATTTAAGCCAAAACTATAAATGAAAAATGTGATACAGTCGAGGCGTTGCCCAGCAGCAGAAAATCCTATGCCGGGTTTTATTTCCGCAAAAAAATAAAAAAAACTAAATGGAATCAGAGGCTTTCACGAATGCCGTCTTCTAAGAATTGGTTTCACTTGGCATTGGCATGGATAATATGTTTGGGGTCCAAAAACGAGTTTGTTTCCTTGAAACGAAAATAAAACGAAACGAAATTATTTGAGATGACCTAGTAAAGTCGGGTTCCGTCGGGTCTGTTCAAGGTATTATAAAGGCGAGTCTGAAGCAGAAGATAAACTGCTTTGAACGATACAATTTTAAAAGGTTAAACTAGTTAGCGTGACGTCACGCGTTCATTTACAGTTCAAACTAAATGGACGCCATTAGCACTTGATTAAAAAAAAGTAAAAATAAAACAGAAACTTACATGAAAGTTAAAAATATTTCACAGCAACTAACTCTATTTAAAGTAAATATAAAAAATAAGAATTTTGAGAAAGTTTTTGCAAAAACTGCACAGACTTCTGTTGCTTTTCTGTCCAGTTTGTATTTTTATGAATTTTTTAATTCAATTTTTATTTATTTTAAAAGAGTCTAAAAACAATTAAGTAGGAAATTATGCTAGACTATTTAAAAAAAAATTAATTTCTTTAAAAAAAAATCACAAAAGTCTCCGGAAATATTTAAATTACTTCAAAACGCAAGCCATTTCTTTTGTCTTGGAAATCAAGCTGATAGTTTTGTTTACTTTTTGTTAAATTTTAAAAGCACTAAAAAACTTAAAAAACCATATATCTTAAATTAAAAATTGTTTATTTTTTAAATTTAAGCAGTGCGAAAATATATACAAAAAAAATACCAATTGGTTTGTAAGCAAAATGAAAATTCAATTTTCAGCAAAAATAAATTAGCGTTTAACTAAAAGAAAAAACTTAATTAATAAGCATTAATTAAAAAAAAATACAGAATTTTTTGAAACTATAAAAAACATATTGCATGAACATAAAAAATAAAGTAAACGCAATTCATAAAAAAAATATACAAAAATTTAAGTGTTTTTAAAAATTGAATGGATTTTCTAAAACAGCATAATTGTTGCTTAAAATATTAAAATAAAAATAAAATATATATGTATCTACTTCAAAAAAAAACTTTTATTATAAATGTGCGAGTATGTTTCTACTCAACTAGCAAATATATATTGCATTATATAGATGGATTATATTGTTGTAAATGGTCTCATAAATAAAAAGTTACTATATAGACATGTATTGAATGCATAATGTTGAACTAAGTGTTTATAAATAAGTTTACAAATCGTTAAAATATTTCAAAAATAAATGTTAAAGTCGACAACTATTATAAGATCATTTTTTTTAAATAAGCTATAGTATATAGATATACAAGGTTTTCAATATTAAAGTAGAACTTGATTTGCCGAATTTTTATTTATATTTTAAAATTTGAAATTATTTAAGTTCATCTAAAACTCTGCTGGCAAACCAAATTTTCCAAATTTTTAAGTCCATACATTTTTTTTATTTCTTTGAGGCTAAAAAAGTCTTAATTATTTAAGTATTTCCGATAAACCAATAATTTAAAAATTAATATTTTATTTTTAAGAGCCTAAAAAGTTTGAAAAATATTTTTATGTGAACAAGAGTTTTCTATGACAAACCTAAAATTTAATATTCCTCCTTCTGTGTCAAATTTTGGCATACTGTCTTCTATATATTAGATTTTTTTTATGCAATCTTTATTAGAATCCAGAGAACGATTAAAATATATTTCCATCTTCAAAAGTATTCATTATATTTCATAAAGTTCAAACAAGTAGATTTGAAATTCACAAGCCAGTTGGAATTTCCAAGTATTATATCTTCTTGAATCACTGCAAATTTTAATGTTTACGTATTTGAGAGCAGCTTTCCAAACATAAAGTCATAAAATGCCATATTGAAGACTTTCAAACCGGATAGCGGATTTTATGTAAATATTTCGTGTTCCACGGCAAGTATGCCTTTTGCAGGGCGATGTCCCACGAGTAACTTACTTAAAATTGCACTATGGATATGAGCCTCAACATAATATCATTAAAGAATCTAGAAGTGGTTCTGCTTGCCCAACTCGCGGCTCTATTGGGCTCTACTTCTGAGCGGCCAAGTCAAGCCGTTTCGAGCAAAACAAAGTTAGTAATCATCGAACAATAGCGTTTTTTCACTCACAAACAGCAAGTCCCGCTGATGTCACCGGCCATAACTCTCAAAAAATAGTAAAATTTACTGTTTAAATTTATTAATTTTATTTTTTTAATTATAAAAATCATTCAAACAATTTTCTCCAAAAAATAGGCATCACGAAATCTGTTATTATTGCACAAGAACTCCCGCCATTGAAATTTATCCTTGCTCCATTATCGTTCTCGACAAAATTGGAACCCACCACACCAAACAGACACTTTAAGTTCGTATAGAGACAGATCTTCAATTAAATGAGGGCTTTCAGTGGCATATACCACCGACAATTTTGATTAGGTACACTTCGGTTTTACGTAAAATTTGCTTCATCTGACATGATGAGTTTTTTTCCCACAAGTCGATCAGTTTTTCAGCCGTTTGGCATAATTGACACGAAGCGTATAATCAGCTAGGTTTAGTTTGTTTTCCATTTGGATTTCTTACGGAAACATCTTCAAATCGACACGAATTATGCGACAAACAGTGGTTCGAGCGATGCTCAATTCCTGAGAACGAAGATAACTCGTTGTTGCGGCTACTCCTCAACATTGGCTCGTACGGCCTCAATATTTTGGGCGAAACGTTCTGTTCGCTGTCTGGATGTATTGCTAGCATTACCAACATTACCAGAATTGATAAATTTTGTGTATAAACTTCTTATAGTGCTATCACCGGGTGCACTTTTAACTTAAGTTTTTTTGCACGAAACGCACGTTTGGCTATCACAATTCACAACAGAAGTTATTTTAAATGAACGGGCAAAGCATTTCTTTCGTGTAAACTGTTCTATTGTAAAATCTATCTTGAAATGACGCTTCCTACTATCTGTAACTTCCATCGCAATTTCTACAATTGAGCGTTCCTTTACCTACCGTAGTTCTTTCATTGCTACTGGTTTTCACTCCGAGTGCGACAATTTTGACAAAAAAATACAATAATTGCATTTTAAACTTTAAAAGAGTAACACAAAAAATAGTCACACAAAAAATTAGTTTCAAAAAAGTCACCCTTTATTTACTATGTCATATAGGTAAACGTTTCTGCTTTAAAATATAAAATTGTACAACGCTTTTCGCGTCGCATGCACAACCAATAATAAACTGAACAATTTCATATACCATAAACGGTCTATTCAATTCAACTCCTTGTCTATCTAAACTCATCTTGATTCGCAATATCGAGCATCTTTGACCAAGTACGTACTATAAAAACCCAACTTGGAATGCTGGAATCCTAATTTAAACTCCAAAGCACTTTACAAAAATAAATGCAGTTTAGAAGATAAGGTCTTTTTGAAGAAATATTTGGGCGTCATACTTTATAGAGAGCAGTTCCTTAAAGCAATTTTATTTAAAATTTTAAAATTTCCCAACTCTTCCGTAAAATGTTGTGACTTAGGAAACTTTTTACAAAAATAATTGCAGTTTAGAAGATAAAGACTTTTTGAAGGAATACTTGTTCCTGATACAAACATATTCAGAACTCATCAGATTTGGCCGGCAGGCCCCTAGGAGAGGTGACCTCACGTAGATCACAGTGATCCTAAGAGCAACAGAACTCATTATTTAGTACAAAAAATTTCAAGTTGAGACATAGACTTAAAATTTATTTTAAAGCCCACTATGCGACTTTAAGGAATAATAGTTCTTAGAATTATACGAAAAACTTTCATAATAACGGCTAAAACCAGTGTGACCAGATCGACATTATATAATAAGTTGCTAAAAAATCACCCTTTATATATGCAAATATATAATATAATATTTTAAAATTTCCCAACTCTTCCGTAAAATGTTGTGACTTAGGAAACTTTTTACAAAAATTATTCCAGTTTAGAAGATAAAGACTTTTTGAAGGAATACTTGTTCTTGATACAATCATATTTAGAACTCATCAGATTTGGTCGGCAGGCCCCTAGGAGAGGTGACCTCACGTAGATCACAGTGATCCTAAGAGCAACAGAACTCATTATTAAGTACAAAAAATTTCAAGTTGAGACATAGATTTAAAATTTATTTTAAAGCCCATTATGCGACTTTAAGGAATAATAGTTCTTAAAATTTTACTTAACTTTCATAATAACAACTACAGCCAGTGTGACCACATCAGCCGCTTGCTCTCACTTAATATTCGCATAAAAATTCATATTCTTTAGCCTTCGAATAGTTTTATTTTATTTCATTTCATTTCACTTTTTTTTTTCTTTCTTTTGGTACAAAAAATGTTTGCATTTTATTAAATTTCTCAAGAAATTGAAATAAAAAGTAATTTGTATGTAAATCAAGTGAACTTTAATGTTGAAAATTGTTATTAAAATAAAGTATACTATGTATGTTTGCGTGTGTGCGTTCGGTGTGTGCTTGTGTGAGAAAACGAACTTGTCTGAATTTTAATTAAATAAAAAATAATAATATATATATATATATATATATATACACGCATATATGTGTAGTTTTGTAATTTTATTGTAGTTTGTAGGTTATTATAGTTTTGAATGTACCCTACTGCATTCCTAGCACAGTTGTGGAATTGAACAAACTTTTGGAATTTTACGCATAGAAAAAATTTTCAAAGTTTTGAAACTAAAAAATATAAAAAAACTAAATTAAATGTAAAATAAAACAAAACTTAATAAAAAAAAAATACATAGCACAACGCTGCTTATGTATTAAATTAAAAAAAGGCAAATTTAAAGTTAAATAATAAATATAAAATTTACTATTTTTTTTTTGTATAATGAATAAGTCAGACGTTGCGAATTTTGTCGTTTTGTAAGCGAAAAATTAAGAACAAAATTTTTTAAAAATTTTATAAAATTACAAAAAACAGTAAATTAAACGAAATATGTGTGTGTACCTCTTTTTGTTGGGAAATAAATTAAAATTGTTATTCAAATGTGCTATGTGTGTTTATCTAGCTAATTAAGCTTATAAAATATATTTACGAATATAAATTTGTAGAGCAACAGCTAGTCGTTGCGTGCGCTAAGTCAAACTATAAATGTAACAGAAATTGCTATATATTAAATACAAATTATATATATATATATATATATATATATAGATGTATGTATGTATATTTTCATTGTAATAAAAATGAAAATGAAATTTATTTCATTGTAACTGATTTAACGAAATACCATGAACAAAAAGATTGTATGATTTCATCCATATAACTACAATACATTCGATTATTGTGTTAATAAAGAAAAAAATATTACCATATAAAATGTTTATCGTTGTGTTTTATATTTTATTTGTTATCCGAAACAATGACACAGCTTTCTTTCTTTTTCTAATAATTAATTATATTGTGCATAATGCTGTGAGTTCAAACGTTCTTGAGTTACTCTGGCGACTGAAAAGATTTGCCAGAAATCCAAGTTTGATTAGCAGTTACAAAAAAAAAAATTGATATTAAAAACCATCGATAAATCGAGTTATTTTATGGTTATCAGCAGAAAAGTATGGTTAACAACAAACATGACGAAAGGTTAGTCGCAAAGATTACAGGATTCGGTTAGCCGCTTGTCTAAGACGCCCAGATACTTAGCTTCTTGTGCGATTTCTAGCACTTTGCCATTTTGCCAAACGTTAGGTGGCACTCTTCTTCTCAAAGTGTAGTAAACTTGGATGTACTTCGTTTCGTTCGGCATAATATTCCATTTCCGAGCTGCTCGAAAAGATTATGCAAAACGCCGCAAAATGGAGATTATTTTGCTGTGTCCACTTGATTGATGTTCTGTTCAAAAATTAGTCTGGATAAAATATCTCATATTCAGAAATTGATTGTTTTTTTCTTGTTATTCAATGTTTACGTGCCGACATAAGAAATGGAGCACCCTATAGGAATATAGAGTCATTTGAAAGTCAGTTTGAAAAAAAAAGTTGCAAACAAGTCAGCTATTTCAGTATTGTTTGTGGAAGGTATTTTTTTTGTACTATAGCGATGCAGCTAATAGTGAAGATTAGCGTTTAGAATTATCGTAAGAATTAAATTGCTTGGGATCTCTTTGCTAGCTCTGCCAGGTCGTTTTTTTCCAAAAATCAATTTTGTTACAAATGTCGTAAGCCAATGAACTCGTATTGCATAAAATAAAATCCTTTTAAAATAAATTATTAAAGAACTCTGCTGCTTTTAATTTGCACTTTTTCTTTTCTAATAATTCGTAACTATTTTTAGGCGCTAACCTCATAAAGGGCACCTTAAAATATCTACAATTATGAAGAATACTTGTCAATTTTTGGAGCATTTTTTATATCTGCTAAAAGCTGAAGAAGCGTAAAAGTTTAAAAGGAATTTTAGAAGAGATTGAATATAATGATGATTATCGTAACTATTGACATCGTCTGAATAAAATATGAACAGAATAAAGCAATTATGAAATTAATTAAAGTAAAAAAGCGAGAAAGTAAACGTTGACCAAGACGAGGATGCATTGGAACGGTAGTAGTGCTTGGATAGGGGAAATGGTAGATTGAATAAACCGTTCGTGTAAAAGGAAACGACAAGGGATATTTTCGTTAGGAATGAAGAAGCGAAGCGTCTTCACCCATACGAACGGCAAAGCCGAGCAAACGCAGACGTTATGACATAATACGCTAGGCGACATCTATGTTGTTGTAGAGGTTGTTCGGATGCGATAGTCGTTCCCATTCCCAGTCCTAAAGTCCTAAAGAGACCGAAGATTTTGCGCAGAGTCTTGTTTCCGAACACAGCTGCAATCGTCCGCGACACAGCCCATACTTTTGCATCAAATGAGTGCACCGGGAGGACGTTTTGTCGGTCTAGACAAACAACTGCTAACTTGGACTACAAATTCCTTTTGGCCACTATAATTCTACGCCTTTTTTCCCAGGCTGGTAATATTGTTTATGTTTACGGCGGTGACAAGGTACATAAATTCCTTGACAACTTCCGTCCACTGTAACATGGGAATCTAGGTCACTTTGTCTTGTTATTTTCCTTATAAATAAATCTTAATTCTCCGAACAAATACTGTTAGCTGAGCCAATCCCAACGATTCCGGGACTTATCACTTTCAATGAAATTAATTCGGAAACAGAATTTATGTTCTTGATAAACTTCGACGAAAATCTAGTCGTTCAGAGATCTGAAGTAACAGGCGCACAGAAAGCAGCAGCAGCTCACTTAAATTCCGTAACTAAAAGTATGCTAAATTTTTTTGGTAAAAAATAAAAATGCGGGAAATTTTCCAAAAAAGTGAGGCATACTTTTAGTGAAGATTTTTTGCAAAAAATGTATACGAGCTGCCTACTAGCATTTCTGTTCGCCTGGTAACTCGAACCCCAACTGCTGAACATTTGCGTAAAATTCGAGCGAGTTTGAAAAAAACTAGTTTTTTTTTAAAGTTAAAACGTTTTTTTGTTTTATAATTGATTAAATATTTTTAAATTAAGATAAATAGTAGTAATATTATACAATAATTTCTTCAACGACCTCTCGGTTCTATTTACTTATATTAAGTTATTTAATATATTTATTTCGTCTTAAAATTCAGATTGAAAGATTAATATGTTCACAAAATTTTGAGATTTATATTTTTATAGTAAATAAATTAAGGAAATCTTGGTATTAGATGCCTTCAATCTTCATAACCAACAAAATTAGTTGTTTTCGAAGATAACGTTCTAGTAGCCGTTACGTTGATGGAAAATTTTCTATAAATTATCGGTTGTTCTTCTGAATTTGTGATAGAAGGTTGAGCATGAGCTTCATCAAAGGAGCTTCTTCAAAATTTTGGAGAAAATAGTTAAAAGAGTGTTAAGCCTGTGGTACTCCAATTCTGTCTATGGCTAAATTGGTTTCGAGATGTCTATGCCCTACATTTCCATTGGGTTGAAAAATAGACAAGTCTTAGGTATTGGCCCATTATTGTTTTCAGATTACCGATTAAATATAGTGGGACGAGTTTCAAGCTTGAAACATCACAAAATATTTGATTTTTCTTAAATTAATTTTATTTTTAAATAAATAAAAATAATAAAATGTTCAAATCGTTGAAATTGAGAGCAGCAAACTTTTATTTTCAAATCGCATACGAAAAATTTTGTTAACGATTTAAAAGAAAATATTTACTTAAAGTATTTAGTTTCGTAGACTGATTATGTCTAAAAGGCAGCTGGAGTTAGGACTTAGATAAAATATAGATAGAATTTCAGCCTTTAGGCAAATTTTTTTTCAAATTTCTGAATGAACTGAATTGGTGGTAGAACCATTTCTTGTCATAGAACATTTAACGAATTCAGTTTTCTCGTGAATTAATGGTTCGGTCGACATAGTTAGCAAATGGATGCCAATCTGTTTTAATTAAAGATATTGCTGCTGGGATTCGGCTGTAGCCTGTATGGTCTCTTTGAGCAGCTATTAATAGAGATATCTCCATGTATTACCGTTGAAGCGATGATAGTTATGTAGCATTTCTCACCGTTTGAAATTTTTTACTTCTTATTTTTATAATTTTGTAGACAAACCCAATGATGCTGCCTACGGCCCAAGTTGCAGGGTATAAAATTAGCGTTGCATTGGGTTCAGGTTCCAGACTGAACGAAAGTTCGTCGTAAAGTTTATAATTTGTGAAAAACTTATGACAACTTTAAAATGAACAAATGGGCCAGTTGCGGTTAAATTTCGGATACAAGATATTTTAATAGCAGCAATGGGGTAATGTGCAGGAAAAAAGGATAACTTTAATAAGGATGTATATTTTTACTGCAGACGGTAAATGTAGCTGCATTGGACAAGGGTTTGGTTGGTAATGACTGCATCTGCATGGCATTTTAGAGGGTAAGGTTTGGAAAAGTACTTTAAGATTAATAAACAAAGCAGCGATTTAAGAAGATATAATACTTAGGAGTTTTAAAAAGCTTATATTTGCTTGGCATCCTGTACAAAAAAAACCTTTGAGAGCTACTCAAATAATATGTTCTTGGGAAAACTGCTTTAGGATTGATAAATAATTTAAATTTCTGTGAATTCTCAATTCTTAAATCTTAATCTTCGAAGAATGTAGAAAAGCAAGGGATGCATTTTAAGAGGTAAAATTAAGTAAATTAAATGGTTGGTTGAGTAAACTTGGTTACAATAAATAAGAGCGAAAGATGCTCTAAGTGTTTAAATCTTACAGATCAATTAAAATGTATTTTAAAGAGAATCCCCGGATATTCTTGCATTAAGCACGTGGGGATAGTTAGTTCCCAGAAATTTTTTTCGTAGGCCTACTGAATGAAGCACAGATGTATATGAAAGCGAGATTATAAATTCTTGTGCTTATCTTTTAATCTTTATCGGTAATATCTACCCAACGTGAATCTACCTACCGCTAAAAGAGAACTAGTCAGATGCAGGCATACCGTTCTTCCAAAGTGCTTGGGTTTTTGGCGTTCAACCTTATCGCATACACTTCAAGGACAGTTGACGTGGATGCTTCAATATGTAGAGCATTTTACGTCAATTTTTTAAGTTAAAATCGGTGGCCTTTTTTGCAATGGAGGAAATTGCCCCACAAATATTGAGTGCAAGATTTCAGCGTTGTTTGCAACCTAAACGTGGCCATTGTCTACAAAAAATCTTAAAAATTTGCGAAACATAATTGTGTAGCAACATTATAACTATTTATCCTAATTTAAAAATATTTAAACAATTCTCAAAAAATAGACGTAAGTTTCTTTGACAAAAAATGTAGCAAACTTTTAGTTACCGAATTTAAGTGAGCTGCTGCTGCTGCTTTCTGAGCGCCTGTTACTTCAGATCTCTAAACGACTAGATTTTCGTCGAAGTTTATCAAGAACATAAATTCTGTTTCCGAATTAATTGCATTGAAAGTGATAAGTCCCGGAATCGTTGGGATGGGCTCAGCTAACAATATTTGTTCGGAGAATTAAGATTTATTTATAAGGAAAATGGCAAGACAAAGTGACCTAAATTCCCAAGTTACAATGGACGGTTATACTTTTGAAGTTGTCAAGGAATTTATGTACCTTGTCACCGCCGTAAACATCAACAATATTACGATCCTGGAAATTAGGCGTAGAATTATACTCGCCAAAAAGAATTTGTAGTCCAAGTTAGCAGTTGTTTGTCTCCCGATGCACTCATTTGATGCAAAAGTGTGGTTTGTGTCGCGGACGATTATGGGTCAAGACGCTGCAGCGAAGTAGATATTCGATGTGAAAGCTTCCGCTTTTTCATTCCTAACGATAATACTTTTATCATTTCCATCTGAATTTATATGAGTAAAGCAAGCATCCTCGCCTAAGGCTTACTATCGTTCTTATTATTCCTCCATTTGATCAATGTTTAACTTCTCGCTATTTTCTTTAATTAATTTTAATATTGTCTTGTACTGTTTACATTTTATTCAGACGATATCAATAGTTACGAGAATCATCATTATATTCAACCTCGTCTATTATGCATTTTTAATTTTTATGCTTGTCATGTCAGCTTTTAACAGATATAAAAAATGCTCCACAAGTAGTTCTCTTCATAATTTTGGATATTTCAAGGTGCCCCTTATGAGGTTAGCGCTTAAAAGTAGTTAAGAATTATAAGAAAAAAAGTACAAATTAAAAGCAGCAGTTGTTAAACAATTTATTTTAAAAGGATTTTGTATTTTATGTTATGCAAAACGACATTTGTAATAAAAATTATTTTTTTGACAGACTGGAACTAAAGCAACGATATAGTAGAGCCATCCGATATTGCTTCAAGTTAAGTAAGGATCAATAGAGCTGGTAGCACGTAACGACGTTTGCAAATACCATGACCAATTTCTATCTATTTTTCGCCTCGTGGGGGTCTCAGAAGCGTAGCGGTATCACACTCGCCTCTAACTCGAAAGGTTGGACGTCGTTCGATTCCACCCTGCAGCACTGCTGGCTTTTGTCTAGCGGTGATATACGCCGATATTTTCGTCAAGCGCATCAAGAACAAAAATTCTGTTTCCGAATTGGATGGAATGTCCGTGGTGCATGCGAATTGAACACGCAGAATCGTTGGGATGAACTCGGCTAATAATTCTCGTTTGGGTAGGAAAATTAAGATTTATTTATAAGCAAAATGGCAAGACAGAGTGGCCTGTCTGCCTAGGTTCCCATGGCAATACTTTTGAAGAATTTGTCAAGGAATTTATATACCTTTGGCATCGCCGAAGAATTACACTGGCCAAAAGGAATTTATGGTCTAATTAGATGTGTGTCCTGACCGACATAACTAACACTGCTTTTCTTTTTAATAATGTAATGTTTTGTTGTCATTTTATTCCGACGATATCAACACAAATTGCGCCAATTAGGCTAGTTACGAGGATCAGCCTTATATTTAACGTTTTCTCAAATTTCTTTTACATTTTTATGCTCTTATATTATTATGGCTAAGGCCGTGACACCATTAAAGTATTTCCAAAAATTAACGATAACTAATTCAGTCTTCTTATACTTGCACTTTATAAGCTCAGTGGTTTAAAGCAGTTATGAATTTTAAGCAAGAGCAAATGAAAAATTGCCAGCAGCATTGTTGTACAACTTTTTGGAAAGCATTGTATATTATGCAACACTAAATCAACAAAATTTACTTTTTTAATGAATTGGCAAAAGAGCAACGATATAATAGAGTCATCAAATATTGCCTTATCTTAAAGTAATCTAAAAAAAAACCGAAATTGATAACCAAATATTGAAAAACAAATGTATTAAAACAAATTTTTTGAAAATGCATTATATTTTTAAACTATTTAATATGCTTAACTCAATCGATTTTAATCGAATTTTACGCAGAGCTTTGTAGTACCAAAATACTTTTCTCCACCGAATTGGATGAAAACATGGAAATAAAAGTGATAAAAGGAAAAATTACTCCCAACTCCCTTAAATCATGGGTGACTAGACGCATCGTGTCTTGGCTTTCGGCTATCCTTCACAGTAAATTCGCCAAATGCTGTTTGAGAAGTATTTAAGCATTTAACCATTTTAAGACATAAAAATAAAGTTTTTGTGAAAAATAAAATAATAAATATCAAAGTTTGCCAATTGACTCTGATTCGGACACAATTAAAATAAATTATTATATCTATTAACCTTGATTATCTTATCAACTCCAAATGCGAAGTACTTGAATATCTCTATTAATAGCTGTTCGAGGAGAATAGAGATCTATAGTATATAGCCATAATTCGTATGTTGTTGTCTTTGCTTAATAGAGATTTAGTTGGACAAATAGAGTTTATTCGGTAGCCATGTCAGTGCTAGGCATTTGCAACAGTGCTTCACAGGGTGATATTGAACCACCGCCCTTGATTTTTAGTGGGAAATACGCAACCAACCACACTAAAGATTTTACAAGTTTTTCAGTCTAACAAGAAAACAAATTTTCAAGCTCATAAAAAACCACCATTTACATGAAATTATAAATACGATAACATGTTTGCATAAAAAATGCTGGAATTCTTAAAAATTAAAAATAATAGAACTTATTTCGTATTGATTTGGTGCAGGCTTATCATATGTCCCCCAACTGACGCCTTGAACATTTACCATTTTTATAAACTTTCTTCAATTCACTCAATTTTTGCGTTTTATCGCTTAGAGATTCACTCCAACAAGTTTCACTTGAAAAAAATTCATAATTTTACAAAGTTCAAAAAAAAGTAATTATTTTCATATGCTGCGCTTGCCAGAAACTTTTCCATATGGTCCAGCCCTATAGAGTTCCCCCTAAAATAATAGAATTTTAATATTACAAGTACGAGCAAACCGCAAAATAGTAAGCAGAAATATAAATTTAATATAGATTTTGTACTTAGACGGTTTCCACAATTTCCGCAACCAAAGCCCGAATACCACGAGGACCAACTAAAGCGAAAACTGAAACTAAAATATAAAGCGCCCACAAGTCCTGCAAACTGTTGCATAGTTGGAGCTGCGCAGATTCGAAAAAAAAATCTCAAAGGACCGCAGGGTGAGAAATAAAATTGAAACATGTGTAAACAGCGCCATTATTTAGCTAAGAAGTTGACTTTAGGTGGGCGCACTCTGTATGTCCTGGGACCCACTTGCACGTGTGCTCCGATAAAGAGGTGAGAGAGCGCAAAGCGAACAATGGGATAAAATCAGGCGAAACGTATTCAAAAAGGAAATATAGTGAAATATTTCGTAGGAAATAGCTGGGTGAGTAATTTTACCCAATTTGTTTTTTAAAATACAATAATAATTTAAGCACTTGGGATTATATAAAACTTAAAAAAAAATGTTATAAGTATTTCAAAAATTGCCGAAAAGCATGGGATTTATATAAACTTACAAAAAATCCATTTATTTGCTCTGATATAACCAGAAAGCTCCAAGTGTAGTTTTGCCCGATATTACTAGTATAAGGATGTAACCTTCTTGGTCCCAAAAGCTAATCTTGAATTGTACGTTTTTTTTTTACTGGCGCCATCTACTGCTCGGTTTAGTTACAGAAAATGTTCCAGTAATTTGACATTTGTTTAATTTTTTTAGAAATAAATCAGTGTTCCCTCTATTATATAAAAAAATTGTTACGGTCGGTCACGCTTTATCTATAAGTTATACTTAAAATATAATGGGTAGCAAGCAGTTGAATATTTCTGAAGAAGAAACAAAAGTTCCTAGCCAAAACTAATCTTAGGTTTTCAAAAGCTGACATTACCCCTGTATTCAAAGAGCTTCACTTGGAATTTACTTGTCTTCATTTGATTTTTTATTTCATAAATGAAAATATAACCGGAATTCTAATTCTAAGCTTTTGATTCCGACGTGTTCTTGATTTCGAATCACCGCTAACGATTTCATATGTCGCGACGTTATATCTTAAGATCATCCCGATTTTCTTGCCTTTTGTTGACTGAAGCGAGCACAAAAAATAAATCAGTCATAATTCCAAGGCAGCAGTTCAAGAAATCGTGACAAGACCTATAAAAATGCAACCGTAATTCTGTTTTCGCTCTAAATAATTTGAGCTAAGCGACCGGAAATAGTAACAGCTTCATGGAGGATATTCCGAAGGTCGTGACGACATTCCTTTAGTGGCAGATTTTATGAAATATCTACAGAGTCAAGCGCACTTTAAAAAAAGAATATACCATTATCTCTTATATTACTTATTAAAACTTTACAGAGGCAAGCGGAATTTTACAAAAATATACCATTTCCTACTTATATTCTTTAAAAATTTTGAACAGGTCACCGAACTCTAAAAAAAATGACACAATTCCTTGTGTGTAAACTTGCAAAGCAGCAATTCGGCAACTTTATCTAAAAATCTTTATAAAAAAAATACCTTTTCCCTGCTTATATTCTTTAAAAACTTTGCAGAGATAAACAAATTCTAAAAAAAATTATATATTTCTTGCGTAGGAACTTTCAAAGGACAAATTCGGCAACTTTATAAAATATCTACAGAAGCAAGCGGAATCTTAAAAAAATATACCATTCCCTCCTTACATTCTTTAAAAACTTTGCAGAGGTAAACGAACTCTAAAAAAATGTATAAAATTCCTTGCCTATATAACGGCTATATGAGTTTGAGTCTGCTTAAGTTTCTTTGTAGTGTGTGGGAACTTTCAAAGGACAAATTTGGCAACTTTATGAAATATCTACAGAAGCAACAGAAATCTACAAAAAATACCTTTTCCCTGCTTATGTTCCTTAAAAGCTTTGCAGAGGTAAACGAACTCTAAAAAAATTATACAATTCCTTGCGTGGGAACTTTCAAAGGACAAATTCGGCAAATTTATGAAATATCTACAGAAGCAAGCGAAATCTTAAAAAAATACCTTTTTCCTGCTTATATGCTCTAAAAACTCTATAGAGGCAAACGAACTCTATACAATTTTTACGATTCCTTGCCCATATGGTATATTTCATTTGGGTGCGTTGAAACTTTGAAGGGATTCCCTTACATAAGTCGAGAAGTATTTTTATTAAATAAAACTTTAAGCAAAATTGGCATTCAATGTTCATGGCGTTTTTCGCGTGTTTTTTGTGAAAATTTCGATCTTGAACATGCCGTCTCTTACATTCTACAATCATCGCTGAGCCTCTTTAAGCCAGATTTTATTTTTCAAAAACAATTAGTAGATGCTTACTTTTTAAATTTCACAACCATAAACGCCAAAAATTGCTCGATAAATAAAAATTAATAATTTTTTATCGAACAAAACTCTTCTGCCTAACTGCACAATAATTCCCATTGTCAGCATTCTATTTTTGTTCCAAAACCCGTGCAAATATTATACAATTTATGCGCGTTCCTAAATGAACAATACAAAAACAAAACTTTGTAGCTACCAACAGCTTCACCTTCCCGCTGGCGGCGTCCTACCCTTCCAATCTAAGTAACTCTTTGCTATGCGTCTGAAAGGATAACAAAAACAACAAAAAAAACTGGAAAAAAAACTAAACCAACATACATTGAAAATGTAAAAGACTCGTTCACAATAGAGACGCCAGCGGTGCGAGGAACGCAGCGAATATTGTGGGCTGACTGCGAAATGGATTTTTACGATACAAACAAACATAACTTGTGCATTTTTATGGTATTTTGTTTTGATTCCAACGCTCAGCAACAGGTAAGAGTGGTACACATGGTCCATAGAGATCCCGGCCATGGTTTACCTCTCTAATTGGGCGTTGAAGTTCAAATAAACAAGACAATAAGTGGCCAGCCGAACTGACCAAACGTAGACTATCCTACCCTGCCGCCAGCAAAGCCACCGACACATAGTGTACACTCAGCGGGCTGTGTATGTGGGTTTTCATTAGAGTGAAGGGACTGGGATGGACTGAGTGGGTTGGGCTGCTGGATGACGGTGTGTGTTTGGCTGGCAGGTCGGGTCAGCTCATTACTTCAAATATAGAAAGCGGCCATTTAATTAGGTAGTCGCCTGTTTTTCGAACCGGAAACCCGGCGCGGTTATATTTCAAATGGCCAAGCGCAGCGGCCAATGCGTTCAGTTGCAAGTTATATCTCGAGGAGTTCACTTCAGCGGAAAATTTGGGCCAGTTAGCCGGGAATCATGTCTGTAGCACCGAGTTTGACGTTGCGTGGAACGGTTATATTGCTGGCGCTGCAGTTGCTGCAAATGCCACAGGCCCTGCAGCACTCCGAGGAGGGTCTCGAACTGCTCTTTCGCGAGCGGTAAGCTTGAACAGAAAATATGTGTTTTTTTTGAGAAATTTTACAAACAATTAGTAAAGTTTATAATTTTATTTTCGAAAAGTAAAGTTTTCTTTGTGTAAAGTCAAGAGCGCTGCTGGGCCATTTCAAAAAGCATAAACAATTATTAAAAATAAAAAGTATAAAGTATTATGATCGTTTTGAAAAATTAAGTTTTTCAATAAATCTAAAATACTTAGAAAACACAAAAACAAATCAATTTTTAGACGATCATAAAAGTAATTTTTAAGCTTCAAAATAGTAAAAAAATAAGAGAGTCTGTTTTTATATATAGAGTTTTTTAACTTTTTATTATGATAACATTTTTTTATTTTTCTGCCTACAATTGCTTAATTTTAAATTTTTTTAAGTTTTTCAAAAAAATACTTTATAAGTCGTATAGTTGGAATTGAAATTCTGAACTTAAATAATATTTTTTTTTTAATTTGGCGTTTAAATTACATATTTTATATTTTAATAAAAAAAAAACATAAAATTCCTTAATAAAATACATATTTTATGTTTTAATAAGAAAAAAACTACTTAAAAAATTTTACAATTAAGCAGAAATAACTGCAACTGATTGTAGTGCCTAGATCCACAAGATTTTGTCGATTTTAAAACTTTATTCATTATTTTTGCAAAAAAGTTTAAAATAAAAATATTTAAATATTTTTTATATATTTGTCTGAATTTTATTGCAAAAATATCTTACACATAAAACAGATAAGAATTGTTATTATATATTTTTTATTTTCAAAGTTAATTGCTACAAGTTAATTTTTTTTAAGCATATCATAATATTTTCAAATAAATTTAAAAAGAGAGAGATTTAATAATTAAAAAAAAAAATAATATCTTGTTTAAATTTTTTCACACTTCTTTTTATTCTTTTTTACGCAATATTACTATATTAATTTATTTTTTCATTTAATTCGACTTTATTTAGTGGTTGCCTTTTTTTTAAACATATCATAATATTTTCAAATAAATTTTGGAAGAGTCTTGAGATCTAATAATTTAAAAAAAAAATAAAATCTATTTCAATTTTTGCCCACTTCTGTAGAAAAGCATTTTTATCAATTTTTTATTCTATTTTATTTTCTTTTATAATTTAATTCAACTTTATTTAGAACTATTTTACTTACAAAACCTTCAAAACTATATGTCTCTTTTTGTATGATGAATCAAATTTTTCTCAAATATATTTTTTTGAATTTATAAATTAGTTTTTGACGAAAATGTAAGAAACCAGATAGCAAAATATGGGTACGCTTTAGCTTTAGCTTTTATGTATCATTAAAGGCTTTTTAGTGGAAAGATAATTTTGGGTAGATCGGTATGATGTCAAGTCAAGTCTTAAACTTATACCCACAGGGTTATATTTAAGAAGCAATTCTTTAAAATATTTTTACTTATGACATTCCAATACATAGATTATGTAAAAGCCTAATCTTTGCTGATTGTACTGCCTTATACTGCTGTGGAAATGAGTAAACCTCTACAACTACTTCTTAGATATTTTCAAAAGTCGATAATTAATTCAAATATTATTAAAAAGTCTTATCATCTTTCAAACTCAGATTTCATGATAGCCAAACTATCAATACGATGTGCAAGTTATATAAAATATCTGGATATACATTTTGGATAGCAAATTACTATTCCATATCCAAATCAGCAAGATCTTAGACAAAATTTAAAATGGTATATCTATCCATCTATATCAAGGTGTATCGATATTCTTTTATTAAACGTAGATCTCATTTATCGATTGATGACAAATTTAAAATTTTTACAACAATATTTTTACCAGCAATATTATATGGGTCGAAAGTTTGAGATGATTGTGCTGCATGTCATAGGAACAAGTTACAAAGAGCGATTCCCAAGGCAGTCGTTCCTTCACAACGGAATCGACGCAGATCCTGGCCTGCCCAAGAACTGCCAATTGCCCTCTGATTCTGCAGCCCAAACTATACCTGGTGCGCCGAAACAGCTACTAGTACAACAAAGAGTGCAGCAATAAATATTAAAAATTATTTTGAAATTACGCTTTTATTTTTCAACTATTGATCTTCACGAAAAGACCAATAGTTGTTTGATTAGTGAAAAAAATAGACAGACTAGCTTTAAAGTTACTAGGGTTTGCTTTTAGGGTTTTTTTATTAATTTTTTTTCCGAAACCAATAAGAAATAAGCAAATAACTGATTTTTCGAAATGAAAACGGAAATTTTAAATTAAAAACTCTAAATACAAAAAAATTATGCCCACATTGTGACTCACATTTAAATTCTCATGCAGCTCTCAATCGGATTGGGAGAACGTTTGGCATAGAGAGACGCATTCCCGCTGCCGCGATAAGCTGGTGCGGCAACTGTACTGGGCCTGCGAAAAGGATATCTATAGGTTGACACGGCGCAACCGTAAGCGTACGGATGAAACTTGGTCCAAACATATGCCAACAGGCACCATACCACAACATACCCCCACTGTTTTGGGCATAAACTATAACCGTAAGTCCAAACCGGAGGCCATAACTATACGAGTAACTCTCTGTTAACCAATCTCAGCCAATTCCGCCGCAGCCGCCGCCTCCACCTGGTTGCATGTTAATTATGCAAATATGTTGCTCCGCACACGGCGCGCCGATGCGCCATCCATAACCAACGAGTGCTGCACCATCACGGGCTGCACCTGGGAGGAGTATGCCGAATACTGCCCATCCAATAAGCGGCGCAACCACTACTAAAGTCGCTTGGCTTCGCCCCCTTTGCTCCGCATGTAACTATGTATTCCATGTACTCTGTATTAGTTCTTGTTCCTTTACCTATATGAAAAGCTCTAGTCTGAAAATAAAATTTTATGCTAATCCAAAACAAGTAGCAAGTGGAAATTTCTTGATGTTTGTTCGTGGTACTGGGAGGGGGGGAGTTGAGTTACCTTGGATTATATTAAAGTTAAAGTTGTGGCAACTGAATAAAAAAATGAGAAACATGAAATTTGAGAAACAAAATGTAAATAAATTTTATAAAGCAAATTGGATCGTATGAAGCAACTCGAAGAACTTAAAGCGTTTTGGATAAGTTCAGTTAAAGTGCATAGGTAGTGTTCTCTTAGTGGTCTTGAGATTTAATATTCAAAAAAAAAAATGAAATCATGTTTTATAAATTAACCAGCGTCAAAGAGAGACAATTAGGTGCGATATTTTAAAGGATTGCTTTAAGGATTTTCCAAGCGAAAGAAAAATGAAAAAAAGAAAATCTTCTTAAATAAATAAAACAACGTCAAAGAGTTGAATCGTTTTGAGCTTCTCCGCTAAAATAAAGATATTTTAAGGGTTTGCTTTTTCGTTTTTCTAAGCGAAAGAAAAATGAATTCATCTATATAAAGCTTGTTGCGAAAAAAACTTAGTTAATCGTTTAAAATCTAAATATATATATGAGGTTTGCCTTTGACAATTCGGTATGAGAGTACAAAAATAAATATTAATCATTGAAAATCGCTTGTTTTTTCAAATATTTCCCATTATGAACTGCACACTTTGGCAAGCGTTTGAACCAATTGCCGTAGCACTTTTGGCACTCTGATTGAGGTTTTTCCAAAATATGCATTCTTCAGATGTCGAAAAACACTGACCTCTCATTTGCATTCTAATTTTTACCTACAGGAATAAAAAGAAGTCATTCGTTGCCAAATCAGCACTATATGGCGGATGACTCATCAAATCGATGTTTTGAGTGCACAAAAATACAGTTGTTTGACTCGAATTGTCGTGGTGAAGTGTGATCCGTCTTCGGCGGTTAGTTTTCCAGATTTCTTGGAAGACAACTGGAAAACAAATGGTTGGGTACTCAGAATTTACCTTTCTGTATTGTTCTAGTGGTACAATTGGGCATTGTCCAGTTTTTCCGAAAAACAGGCGATCATTTGCTTGAAAGTGCTTCGTGCTCAATCAACTTGCATCTTGCTCTTCTTGAGACACCCATACAGTTGAGTGCTGTTTGCCTTCGGACTCTTAAGCGTAAATCCTTGATTCATAGCCTACCACGATGTCATAGACGTATTTTCGAAGCACCGCTATCGTATTTTTTGAGCATTACTTTCGACCAACCGACACTAGCCTTTAATTGAGCTCTTGACAAATTGTGTGAAAAAATGCCAAACCTTATGATAGAGCCATTGGTTGCCAGATTGCGAGAATAGAGTTACAAAATCCCAACATACAAAAGGCAACCCTCGTCCTCGTTGGAAATTGCGGAAACCGTCTAAGTACAAAATCTATATTAAATTTATATTTCTGCTTACTATTTTGCGGTTTGCTCGTACTTGTAATATTAAAATTCTATTATTTTAGGGGGAACTCTATAGGGCTGGACCAAATGGAAAAGTTTCTGGCAAGCGCAGCATATGAAAATAATTACTTTTTTTTAAACTTTGTAAAATTATGAATTTTTTTCAAGTGAAACTTGTTGGAGTGAATCTCTAAGCGATAAAACGCAAAAATTGAGTGAATTGAAGAAAGTTTATAAAAATGGTAAATGTTCAGGGCGTCAGTTGGGGGACATATGACAAGCCTGCACCAAATCAATACGAAATAAGTTCTATTATTTTTAATTTTTAAGAATTCCAGCATTTTTTATGCAAACATGTTATCTTATTTATTATTTCAAAAAAATTGTGGTTTTTTATGAGCTTGAAAATTTGTTTCCTGTTAGACTGAAAAACTTGTAAAATCTTTAGTGTGGTTGGTTGCGTATTTCCCACTAAAAATCAAGGGCGGTGGTTCAATACCACCCTGTGAAGCACTGTTGCAAATGCCTAGCACTGACATAGCTACCGAATAAACTCTATTTGTCCAACTAAATCTCTATTAAGCAAAGACAACACCATACGAATTATGGCTATATACTATAGATCTCTATTCTCCTCGAACAGCTATTAATAGAGATATTCAAGTACTTCGTATTTGGAGTGATGATAACATAGTCAATGTTATTAGATATAAAAATGAATTTTAATTGTGTCCGACTCAGAGTCAATTGTTGAACTTTGATATTTATTATTTTATTTTTCACAAAAACTTTATTTTGATGTCTTAAAAGGCTTAAATACTTTTTGAGAACTCAAAAATTGTAAAATACTCCTCCGCCGCATTTACTGTGAAGGATAGCCGAAAACCAAGACACGATACGTCTGGTCACCCATGATTTAAGGGAGTTGGAATTAATTTTTTTTTTCCTTTTATTACTTTTATTTCCATGTTTTCATCCAATTCGGTGGAGAAAAGTATTTTGCTACTACAAAGCTCTGCGTAAAATTCGATCAAAATCGATTGAGTAAATCA
Source organism: Chymomyza procnemis (assembly GCA_035046065.1). Lineage (NCBI taxonomy): Eukaryota > Metazoa > Arthropoda > Insecta > Diptera > Drosophilidae > Chymomyza > Chymomyza procnemis. Next base: position 36,880,485 of record JAWNOJ010000021.1, on the reverse strand, counting down.
TATTAAATAGTTTACAATAATATTGAATTTTCAAACAATTTGTTTTAATTCAATTGTTTTTCAAGATATTGTTATCAAATTCGTATTATTCTTAAACTATCTATCATATCGTTTCTCTAGCACCAATCCATCAAAAATATCAATTTTGTTAGAAATATCGGTAGCCAATGATATCGTATTGTATAATATAAAATCCTTTTAAAATAAATTATTTAATAACTCTGCTGATTTTACACTTTCTCTTTTCTTATAATTCGTAACTATTTTTAGGCGCTAACCTCATAAGGGGCACCTTAAAACATCCAAAATTATGAAGAATACTTGTCAATTTTTGGAGCGTTTTTTATAGATATTGAAGGCTAAAGAAACGTAAAAATTAAAAAATAATTTTATAAGAGATTGAATATAATGATGATTCTCGTAACTATTGATATCGTCTGAATAAAATGTGAATAGAACAAAACAATAATGAAATTAATTAAATCGAGGATCCAAATCGAGGATCCATTGGAACGATAGTAGGGCGTGGATAGGGGAAGTGGTAGATTGAATAGACCATTCGTGTAAGAGGAGACGACAAGGGGTATTTTCGTTAGGAATGAAAAAGCGTCTTCACCCATACCAACGGCAAGGCCGAGCCAACGCAGACGTTATGACATAAATACGCTAGGCGACATCTATGTTGTTGTAGAGGTTATTCGGATGCGATAGTCGTTTCCATTTCCAGTCCTAAAGACCGAAGATTTTGCGCAGAGTCTTGTTCCCGAACATAGCTGCAACCGGCCGCGACACAGCCCACACTTCTGCACCAATTAAGTGTACCGGGAGACAAACAACTGCTAACTTGGACTACAAATTTCTTTTGGCCAGTGTAATTCTACGCCTATTTTCCAGGATAGTAATATTGTTGATGGTTACGGCGGTTCCAAGGTACATAAATTCCTTGACAACTTCCGTCCACTGTAACATGGGAATTTAGGTTACTTTGTCTTGCCATTTTCCTTATAAATAAATCTTAATTATGCGAACAAATATTGTTAGCTGAGCCCATCCCAACGATTCCGGGACTTTTCACTTTCAATGAAATTAATTCGGAAACAGAATTTATGTTCTTGATAAACTTCGACGAAAATCTGGTCGTTCAGAGATCTGAAGTAACAGGCGCACAGAAAGCAGCAGCAGCTCACTTAAATTCCGTAACTGAAAGTATGCTACATTTTTTTTGGGAAAAAATAAAAATGCGAAAAATTTTGCAAAAAACTGAGGCATACTTTTAGTGAAGATTTTTTGCAAAAAATGAATTCGAGCTGCCTACTAGCATTTCTGTTCGCCTGGTAACTCGAACCCCAACTGATGAACATTTGCGTAAAATTCAAGCGAGTTTGAAAGAAACTAGTTTTTTTTTTAAAGTTAAAACGTTTGTTGTTTTATAATTGATTAAATATTTTTAAATTAAGATAAATAGTAGTAATATTATACAATAATTTCTTCAACGACCTCTCGGTTCTATTTACTTATATTAAGTTATTTAATATATTTATTTCGTCTTATAATTCAGATTGAAAGATTAATATGTTCACAAAATTTTGAGATTTATATTTTTATAGTAAATAAAATAAGAAAATGTTGGTATCAGATGCCTTCAATCTTCATAGCCACCAAAATTGGTTGTTTTCGAGGATAACGTTCTAATAGCTGTTACGTTGATGGAAAATGTTCCATAAATTATCGGTTGTTCTTCTGAATTTGTGGTAGAAGGTTGACATTTCGTTTTAATGTAAAGCTTTTAGATGGTAATATCCTCCAGGTAGATTGAAGTTTAGCCTCCAAAAGGCCAACCAGGAACACAGCTGCTAAATACAATACTTTCTGTTCTTGAAAGAATCAATAATGCTGATGACTACTTTGTAGGCTGATTTGGTGGCCTTCTCTAAATTCATTCTAGTAATTGGGAATTATATTTTTCTCTTCTAGGTTGAGCAGGAGCATGAGCATGAGCTTCGTCAAAGTAGCTTCTTAAAAATTTTGGAGAGAATAGTTAAGCCTGTGGTACTCCAGTTGTGTCTATTCTAAATTGGTTTCGAGATGTCTATAGCTTTAGGGCATTTCCATTGGGTTGAAAAATAGCCAAGTCTTAGGTATTGACCCATTATTGTTTTCAGATTATCGATGCAATTCAATGGGACGAGTTTCAAGCTTGAAACATCACAAAATATTTGATTTTTCTTAAATTAATTTTATTTTTAAATAAATAAACTTTTATTTTCAAATCGCATCCGAAAAATTTTGTTAATGATTTAAAAGAAATTATTTACTTAAAGTATTTAGTTTCCTAGATAGGATATAGATAGAATTCCAGCCTTTAGGCCAAATTTTTTTCAAATTTCTAAATGAACTGAATTGATGGTAAAACCATTTCTTGTCATAGAACATTTACCGAATTCAGTTTTCTCGTGAATTAATGGTTCGGTCGATCGCAAGCTACAGTACTGCTGCGTTTGCCTAGCACTGACATAGTTAGCAAATGGACGCCAATCTGTATTAATTAAAGCCTGTATGCTCTCTTTGAGCAGCTATTAATAGAGATATCTCCATGTTTCACCTTTGGAGTGAAGCCCGCATAGTCAAGGCGCATCAATATAAACAACAAAGGTAATGATTGCAGTCTTCGATCTGAATGTTTCGTTAATTTTGATCAAGAACTCTGCTCAAGAGTTTCAGCAAGATCCAACTCTTGCGAAAAATCAATCAATTTGAATTATGCTTTTGGAAATGTACAAATCTTACTTGAGTTATTTATCGAACATTGAGGAATTGAATAGCTTGAAGCTCCTTGAAATGAATAATTTTACGAAGCTCTATAAATTATTATCAGAAAACATGACTTTGTTTTGATATAGATTTCAGCGATCTGAATATGTTCTTTTGGTATAAATCTTTTGATGATGAATTCATAGTGACAACTAGTTCCTACTGGAAATCTAGATCGTAATAATTAAACAATCCTTATTTATCTTAAAAATCTGCAAACTTGCCGTCTCTGAATTTTGAATTTTGCAAGTTTTCATCAAACGTTGTTTTAGAAATATGTTGAAAATCTTTCAATCCAATATTATTTCAGACATTGTACTTTGAAATTGCTGTAACCAGGCCATAGGACTCCTTGAAATCGCAAGCTATTGGATTGGATTATAGTGAAATAAGAAAGGTTGGTACTGCTTGAAACGAGGAAACTGTAGCAACCTCGTAGCGCATCATATAAAATTAATTACAATTTATCATTAAAAAATTAATTTCTGTCATACATTTCCAGTTAGCTTTCTTTAAAAAAGTTCAATGAAATTCCTACAAACTTTCCGTGCTTAAATATTAAATATAAATACATCAAACTCCTTTCATTAAATGTCCTCAACGTAGAAACATTTATGATATTTATACAATCAAAATAAAGCAAATATTTCATTAAAACTAACTCCTAGAAATCCCCAGCTTGCTTTGGACATGTTTGGACTGGCATGTGCCTTTCACATAATTTGCTCATCCTTAGATATTATTTAAAGTTAAATATTGACTTATTTGTTTGGTCAACTTTTGCCAAAAACTTGTTGGAAAGTGCTTGGGGGTGGTCGTACATTCTGCATACACTTTTCTGAAAGAAATTTATTATTTACAACGAATTCCTAGTGATATCGCGCATTGTTAGATTTGAACATGAAGTTTGCTTTAATTTGAAAAAAATTAACAAAAGTTCTAATTGCAGATTTCGACTGAGACTTGACTGTACTTTTTTGTTTTTTAAAAAGTTAGGAAAAAATTTTAAAGAATGGTTTAACTTAAAGTCGTGCGACTTTGGGATGCCCTATTTAACTTTTCTGCTAAAAGAATCAATTATAAAGCTCAAAACTCAAAGCTCCCTCTCAACAAATTAGAATGCAATATTATAGCATCGAAGAGTTTCCTATAATACTCAAGTCGAAAGATCATACGGTATTTACGTAAAAGTTAAACAGATTATGGAATCGGTAGTAGTTTCATAATCTCATTTGGAGAACATTTTTTTTTTTTTAAGGGGAAATCTAATTCATGTCATTTCCAAAAACATCTCCACCCCTAGACGAACGCGCGGATCCATGTACATTTTTTGGTTTTTCACAAAATTAATTATAATTAGTCTATTTCGATGTTGTGGTTCATTTCGGTACAGAAAAGTATTTTGATACTACTAAGCTCGATCCACATCGGTTGATTCAATCATATTAAGTAGTTAAAAAAATTATAAATTTTAAAACACCTTTTTATAGTTTCTTTGTTTTTCAAGATATCGTTATCAAATTCGGTATTTAAAAGCGTTTTTTTTATTATCTATTATATCGTATCTCTCTAGCGTCAATCCATCAAAAATATCAATTTTGTTACAAATGTCGGAAGCCAATGATCTCATATGGCATAATACAAAATCTTTTCAAAAAAATTATTCAAGAACTCTCCTGCTCTTAATTTATACTTTTTTCCTTATAATTATTAACTATCTTTAAGCGCTTTTCTCATAAGAGGCAGCTTAAAGTATCCGACATTATGAAAAATTCTAACTTTCTTCTCGTTTATTTTGGCGAAAGTTTTAGAGTTCTATACATTTGCAGTAGTGAATATAATATTGATCCTCGTAACTAAACTAATTGGCGAAATGCAATAATGTCTTCTTAATAAAATAAGAATGGTATCAAAACAATATTGACATTAATTAGACAGTAATATTTGGAGATCGGTCTCAATCTTCCCGTGGTGTGCCCTGTTCTTCACTAATAAGGCAATGGCGAGCGAGTGCTGAGCGTTATATCTGAACCCCTCCAGCAGTGTTACAGAAGAAAGACTATCGTACAAACAGAAAGTTCGGGCAAGTTCAGAGGCCTGATCTCAATTCACGCGAAAACAGCAGACCTGTTACCGAACTAGAACACTCGGATTAAATCTACTATTCGCCTGAAAAACCTTACGATTTGTGAGCTTAGCCTCGCATACAATGTCAAACGAAAAATGATAAAAGTGGGACAATGTAATGTTACCCAACACAAAAATTTGGAAGAAGTGTTCTAGAGGTAGAGACAGACCAAAAAGGTTGCGTTCCAAGGTCAATAGAATCTAAAGATTGGGATTCAAAATCATATTAAAGAAGTGAGTTTTTCTAGTTCATACAAAGTTAACATCATCTACAGGAGTGAGTGAAGAAGATCATTTGAGGAAGATCTTTTAGAAATAAGTTAAAGCGTAGAAAGTCTAAATTGCTACCTTGTTGTAAACCTGACGTGATTTTAGTCTCCTTAGATTTGCAGTCTTTAAAAATTACCTCTTGGAATCAATTTGATGGATGAAGGATGATATGCAATTTAAAAGGCGAGGACAATGATTTATGGAGGCAAAGGATTTAATAGAATCTGTATAGATAACAACGGTTTGCCTTTTTGCCGCAAAACCCTTAATAAGAAAGGAAAGTTCGAAATGGTAGAAGTGCATCGATGTTTTATAGACCCATGTTGAGTGTCTGATAACAAAGACTGTAACACTAGTATTACAATTGTGAAGGAACAGTCTTTTCAAAGATTTTGGAAATCGAAGAGAGTCCACGAAAGTTCTCACTTTTAGTATTGCAAACTTTTTTATGAATAGGAATTGAAGAAATGATAATGGTATACAGGGGGAATGGGCATAGTATTCTCAAATACAGCTGGAGAAAATGGCAAAGTTTAACTGCTCTATATTATGATCCTAATCCTGAGATCATCTTTGGCTATAACCGCAGTAGCAATGCAGAATTCCGAGTCCCATTAACTGCTTAAAGTCAAATATAGCATTGGCCATAAAATCAAATTTCGAAGATTTCGAAGCTGTCAGATAGCATAACTTCATGGATCTTCATGGCTGACTTCGATGATTAAATTTTTTGGTATCTTCTGCTTGATATGAAAGATACGATTTTTACAAAGTTTTTTCAGCTTTCGTGGAGCGACGACTGTGACTCAAGTCACTTTAGAAAGTTTTCTAGCGAAGAACCCAATTTGAAAGCTCCACCAACGTCCCGATTCTTTGGCCCACAAGAGTTGGTAAATCCCAACTTGCATATAGTTTCAAAACAAATTCGAAAATTTTTATGCGTCTTAATCGGCTTTTACTTTAAATGCAAAACTTTGTTCAAATATTTTCAAAATTAATGCTCTTAAAAATTTATGACTTCCCAGAGAAACCGCACAAAACTTCGAAGGATTCAAATAATTTATTTAATTTCTATAAATATTACAAACTTTTCTAAGAATATTTGTTCCAACTTACATAATTGTTTATATGTATTTGAAAAAAACAAGAAATTTTTAATAAAAAATAATTTATATAAAATATGTTAATTTTTTTTAATTTTAACAATAATTTTACAAAAAAAAATAACAAAGTAACGTAAATAAATTCAAAATAGTTTTATAGAAAGTTTATGTGACAACTTTAATTTTAACAATAAATTAACAATAATTTGGCTCAGCATATAAGTTAAAAAAAAAATAATTGCCAATATTAAAATGAAATTATTATTTTTTATTTAAGCTTAATACGAACATTTTTATTTAAATTTAATATTTTAATAATATTTTAAAAATTTTCTAATTATCAAAATAGAAAATTGAAAGTTTAATAACAAAGCGTTAATATAAAAAATTTGATTTTATCTAAAATTAACCAAAATTTAAAATTTTTTTTTTAAATTATAAAATTTTAAATTATATAAAAAAACATATATTTTTAATTTAACAAAAAATATTGTTCAATTTAAAAAAAGAAAACAGCAATTAATTAACTTAATTTAAGTTTAAATAGTGATTTTTTTATAAATGAACAATAATTTATTTATTTAATTTAATAATAGTTTCCAATAATTAGTTTCCAAAAAAGTTATTAAGTTAATTTAAAAAATTCAGCTAAATGTCAGTATTTTAATTAATAAAAAGCTATAAACAAAAGAGCAAATGTAAATAAAGCGTAAATTTAAAAAAATAGCAAATTCGATTTTAAAATCACTTTAAATTATATGCATTTTTTTTAATTTAATATTAATTTAGCTAAACGTCAGCATTTAACTTTATTAATTTAAATTAACAATAATTATTATAATTATTAAATTTAAACACTTTAATGACAATTATTAGTTTAAAAAAGTTATTAAACTAAATACCAGCATTTCAATTAAAAAATCACAATTAATTATTTTAATTTAAATTATAACAATAATGTTTTTTAATGTACAATTATTAAGCGTTATGCCAATTATTAGTTAAAAAAAAGTTTTTCAGCAAATCTTTTTTTATAATTTTCACAATAATTGAAGTTAATTAAAAAGTAAATTAGTCAAATACCAAATTTAAATTATAAATACAATTTTTTTATAATTTAACAATAATTCAGCTATATGGCAACATTTTAATTTAAAAAAAAATTAACAAAATAGTAAATTAAAATTCCCCTAACTTAGTAACAAAATTGTAAGTTAATATAGATTTGATTTGAATAAATTTTAAATATTATTACAAAGTTTCTATATAAAAATAGATTTTTTTTAAATAAATTAACAACTTTTTATTTTGTATGCCTTATTTTTCATTTTTAAAAGAAAGCTTACTTCATTTTTTTCTAAGTTTTGTTGCCAAACACAGACAAATTATCAGAGATTTCCGATTTTACAAATTTAATGACAATAGATATTTTTTTGATTTACTTTTCCCGACTTATTTTTTTTTAATATATTATGAGAAGTTATTCTACGTAGAGCTTACTCTAGAACTCTTTATAGACGAGTAATTTCTAGTTTTAGTGTTCATTAAATGTGCCCCAGATTTTTTCTTATACTATTAAAATTTTGTAACAACGCATATCCGAAAATTAACGAACTATTCTCTATTTTCTCGAACTTCAGCACTTATAGCGGTAAATAGATATATTTAAAAAAAAAGGAAAAAAAATACTTTTTTTAAGGCAAAAAATCTACTCATAAACAAAGTCTCTAGTATTCAATTTAACAAGAACCCTATCAAGTTGGTATCTTATCAGATTCTTTAGAATATTTTGGTTGATTTGATTTTTTCTACGTTAAGACATTTTTTAGCCGTTTTTTCATAATCTTAAATTGTATTTCTAAAATTTTAAGATCTTGTCATCTTGAATATCTATACACGTTTTCCAAGGTACCCTTCGAATTTCCGAAGATCTGTTTTCGTTGAACAGCTCTTTATATAGATATGCCCATGCTCCGCCCTTGGAACGATGATCATAGTCAAGATCTTGTCATCTTGAATGTCTATACAACTTTTCCAAGGTACCCTTCGAATTTCCGAAAATCTGTTTTCTATTAGTAGAGATATCCCCATGCTCCGCCTTTGGAACGATGATCATACTCAAGGGGAATTATTTTCTTTTATTTAACAAAATCTCATAATTGGTTTAGGAAATATGATTTTTGCAATGTTTTTGTAGCTTCTGTGCCACTACAATATTAAATAATATCATTGACAAAAAGTTTCTATACTTCTAGCAGATTAGATGCTAGCTTAAGGCCACAAATAAAATCATCATCTTACGGCTATTAAAGGATCTAACTGGATAAGTTTCTGAAAAGTGTTTACTGTTAAGTTGTCACCGGACTTAACGATTTTTTTCACTAAGATTTGTATTCCTAAAATTTAACCTGTTCAGCGATTATAAACTTTAAGCAAATCGCAATGCAATACAATATTATTTCAACGAATCACTTTCAATAAACTTAGAAAACAAAGAATACAAAAAAAAGGTCTCTATAGCTAGATGTTTGCTTTCGTTTGAGCATAAGTTGAAAAATAAAAACTTTACCCAACCCGGCCCGGACATAGAGTAACTTTTAAATAATTCCGCTTGGAAAGAGTGTTTTTTGTAAAATATTTCACAAAATCAATCAATATTACCCTAAAACAACTCATATTTCAACATTGATGAAACTATATAGCTTTGGATAACATTAACTTTTCGAAATACGAAACTTAGCTTTTCAGCTGACCCGCGTTTGTTCTAAAACTGGACGATCGAAATAAAATGGTATGTATATAAAATATGAAACTTTTTAGAAACACTCAAATTTAACAAGAATTTTCAGGGATTTTTTAGATAATTCTTCTTAAGACAATTCTGCTTAATTTTTGTTTCCACATTAAACATATTTTGCAAGATCTACTAATATTGCCCCAAAGTACCACATATTTTAATAATATTCATAGAGACCTCTGGCTTAGGGTTACATTGAGATATAAGAAATTTTATATTACAGCCGAAACTCGTTTGTCGTACAAATAAATTAACAAAATAAAAAGCGACATACAATATGCAAGTTCTATAAATACTATCTTTCCAATTTAACAAGAATTTAGATTTAAAAGTTACGTGCTACCAATTTCATCAATCTGCAATTCCGATTGCATGGGGAATACACACAGAAAATCATTTGAATTTGAGTTTTCGGAATTGGAAACATATCTGTATGTTTTTTTTTTTGTATCAAATTTACAAGCTCTTAAAAAATCACCCGTTACATGAGATATATGTTTGCAAAATATTGTATTATCAGTTATTATTATTATAATTCTGTTGGGGAAAAGTTCTTTTTGAAATATAGTAGAAACATTCTGTACTTGAAAGCCACTTTGATAAAATTCCAATATGTGTGTAAAGTCTCCCAAAAAGTTACTGAAAACAAAGAACTCTACGTAAGATGAAAGAAACGACGAAGAAGTATAGAAAGTATGCATACGTTCGAAACACGGATTCTCTGCAATTTCTAGGGATTCCGCTTGCAAATATTTTCTTATAAAGGTAATAAAACGAAACGATCGTTCTTATCAAAGTATTAAAACGAAACTGAAACGATCGGTTCCTATCGACACAAATTAAGATTATTGGGAGTGCTACAGAAATCTATTTATTTTCAAGTTTTTCACATAAAGAAACTAATTGCCACAGGCATTATTCATAATAGATTCCAAATCTCTTACGAAATTGCTTAAGATTTGGTTCTTCAAAAAAACCTATTATTTAACGCAAAAGTTGACTTTCTTTGGAAAACTAATGCAATTTGTAAAAGAGTTGTATTTTTACATTTTGATTATTCCACTTTATTAATTCATGATTTTTATATTTAACCACACTTTCAAGAAATTGTCGGATTCCCAGTAATTTATAGGGATTCCACTCGATTTCGTTTGATGTTTATCGGAAATATATTGTTACAAAAGCATTAAAACGAAACTAAGACGAACTATCGCTCTATCGATTCGAAATTAAGATTATTTGAGCTCGTTCTATTTCTTTTCAATTTGTTCAAAAAGAAATTGATTGCGAGAGACATTCTTCATATAATTTCCAATATCTTTTGCGAAATTGCTTGATATCTGTAGTAAATCGGTAATAAAACGTAAATTTAAACGTAAGAGTGATCTTTATTTGCAAAGCTTATGTAATTTCTGCAGAAGTTGTATCTGATTGACTTTTATTTGTACAACATTTTCAAGACATGATGGGAACACTATTTCCAGCTATTTATACGGTTTCCGCTTGACTCTCTTTGGTGCATATGGATTACAAATATTTTGTTACAAAAACATTAAAAGCAAACTGAAACGATCGTTTGTTCTATCGATTCAAATTAAGATTATTTGGATTATGGGAGAAATAGAAATCTATTTCTTCTCAATTTTTTGATTGCGACAGACATTCTTCATATAACTTCCAAAATCTTTTACGAAATTGCTTGAGATCTGGAGTAAATTGGTAATAAAACGTGAAACAGATGTTTTCTTAGAAAGCTTCTACAATTTCGGCATGATTTATATTTTTATGACTTGATCATGTTATTGTTTGAATTCACAATTTTTATTTTTACAAAATGGTCGGATTTTTAGTAATTTATACAGTTTTCGTTTGATTCAGTTTGGTGTGTGAGGAAAACGAATATTTTGTAACAAAAGCTTAAAACTTAAGTTTTTCTAAAAAAAAATAAAAATTCTAAATTGAAATAATTAGTTAAATAAACTTGAATGATCTTACTTGCTTTGATTAAAACTTAAAATTTTCTAAATTTAATTGATATTCTGACACTGATTAAAATGCATTATTTTTTAAATTAAATAGAATCTTCTCCCATTGATTAAAATTTAACATTTTTAAAATTAACTTAAATATGTTTAAGTCAATTTAAACTTAAAAATTTGCATATTAACTGATAAATAATTATACATAAAATTCATTGCAATTCAACTTTTTCTAACTTGAATAAAATATTAATATTAATTATTTAAAATTATAAAAGTTACAAACTAAATATTAAAAGTAATTGAGTATGAAACAAAATAAAATATTGAGTATGATAAGCTTTCTAGTCTAGTAACTTAAGAGTTGCTTCGTAGAACTGGGCTTAGCGTTAAAACGTAACTGCTAAAAGTTTTATTATAAACTAATAATATTATCGATTGATTACTAATAATTAACTAAAGAAATAAAATAATCAAAAAGTATTCACTGTGAATTTTCATATTATTCTAAAATGTTGGTGCTAAAATAAAGCAAATATGGTTTTGTTAGAGAAAAATACAACAATAATAGAGGGCGCCAGCTGTAAAATAAATATAGATGGCGCCAGTAAAAATTGGTTTTTTACATAAAATAAAAACGAAACGATTTGAAATTGTTTAAAATACTAAAAACAGCTTATTTTATTGGTTTACAATTTCGAAATTAATGTTAGATTTTTGCAATAAAACAAAAGCGAATCAGTTTGAAATTATTTGTGCCGAAGATACAGACAGATTGTTTTGGGATGCTACCAGATCTTGGTTTACAACGAAGATTAGTTTTTCTCGAAACGAACCACTTTGAAATTGTTTAAAAGTGAAGGATCGACATGCTGCTGCAAGTAAAATCTATTAGTTTACAATTCTGAAAATTAATTTTAGATTTCAGACGCATCTAAAAACAAGCTAATGTTTGCCATTAAACAAAAAGGAATCAGTTGGAAAGTGTTTGTGTCGAAGATCTGTCTATTTTGGGAAGCTACAATAAGGTATTTGTTTAAAATTCCTTATAAGTTTTCCGCAAAAACGAAGCTTCAAATTGTTAAAATATGGAGAATAAGCTTATTCTGGGTGGCAACTATTTGTTCATAGTGACGAATGGTTTATCGGAAAACTTAAAATCAAATCCATTTAAAATTGTTTTCATGTCAAAAAATAGCTTTTTCTTAGTTGATGCAGAAATCTATTGACTTCCAGTTCCGAAAATTAATTCGCCAATCCTAAAATGAAACTATATGAAAAAAGATTATTTCGGGATGCTACAAAAATCTATTTCTTTACAAATCCGAAAATTGTTTTTTTGCAAAGCGTAAAAATGAATTCGTTTTAAATTGTTTGTCTCAAAAAACAAATTATTCTGGAATACTGTAGAAATCTATTTGTAAACCAATCCGTTTCATATAGCTTTCATGCCCAAAAATAGTTTATTCTGGTATGATCCAGAAATATATTGACTTCCAATTCCGAAAATTAGTTTTTCGCAATACCCAAACATAAATCCATTTGAGTTTGTTTGTTTTGAAAATCAGATTATACCGGGACTGAAATCTATTTGTTAACAAAATAAGTTTTTTTCGCAAAACTCATTCGTTTACAATTGCTTAAATGTTCGAAAACAGCTTATTCTGGGGTGCTACAGAAAGCTATTTGTTTTAATCCCAAAAATTAGTATTGCCCAAAAACTCAAAAATGAGTCCGTTTGAAACTGTTTGCCTCAAAAAATAGATAATTCCGGGATGCCACCAAAATCTATTGGTTTTCCGTAACACTTAAAAATTAATTCGTTTGAAATTGTTTCAAAATCGAAAAAAAGCTTATTCTGGGATAATACGGAAATCTATTGACTTACAATTCCCAATATTATTTTTATTACTAAAATCTATTGGTTTTCCGTAAAACTTTTAAATCAAATCGTTTGAAATTGTTTTAAACTCGAAAAACAAATAATGCTGGGATGCTATAGTAAGCTATTTGTTTGCCTTTCCGCAGATAATTTTGCCGCAAAACCAATTCGTTTACAATTATTTAAATATAATATAATAAGCGTATAATAGAATGCTATGGAAATCAACTTGTTTATAATTCCGCAAACAAATTTTACAATTGTTGAAATGTTGAAAAATGGAACATTCTTGAATGCTATAGAAAGGTATTGCATTTTCAGAGATAAATTTTAGGCAAAACCAATTCGTTTACAATTGCTTAAATCTCAAAAAGCAGCTTATTTCGGGAATGCTGCAGAAATCTTTATGTTTATATTAACGAAAATAGCTTTGCCGCAAAACTTAAATAAAAATTCGTTGAAATCGTTTAAAACTCGAGATACGAATAATTTGCCAGAAAAAGCGATTTGTTTACAATTCTGTTACAAAGTTATATTAAAAAGAAGATACTGTAGCAACCCAGAATAATTTGAATTTAAGACTTTCTTAATTTAAGCTTTTATCTACATTTTAACTCAGTTTTCGTACAATCATAGACTGTATTACAAAAGAAATAAGTTTAAATTAATAGAATTAGCTTAGGGAACATTTTAAACAAACTTTTAGTAACAATATCAAGAAAACTGCTTTTTTTACAATATATTCGTATCTTTTTGGAAGTTACAACATATGGAGCTGGTTCTTCAATTCTTAAGTTTACTAAAAATTACTACATAAAAATAATTTTCAAATTTGTCAATTCACAAAATGCTAAACTACACTAGAAGCATGCACTCTGGCTCTATAGGTGTTATAAGCGGGGATACATGAATAAAGCTGAGCCCTAAACCTAATGGAATCGCATTAAAACTGACACGAAGACGTATTACATGGTAAGTGAGCTGAGCTATACGCGCCCAAAACTTTCAACTTATTTACTACAATTCTTAATTTAAGCATAAATTTGCTAAAATTTCAAGTTCCTAATGTTGCTTAACAACTAGCTTGGTTCTATGGACAGACAAACGATAAGTACTTGGTCTCAACGATTGGCATGCTTCACTTCTGTCGAATTTCAAAACGTTTTGAAATCGTTAAAAACTTTCGTGTTCTGCGCTTGTGGGCAAAGTGCTTATCGGTTCATCCTCAACTATAACTATAACTTATGAGCTATGATGTGCTGCATATATTGCACAATTCTACAATTTAATCTGACATTTTCGTCTCAAGATCTGTTAATCAACTTTAACATACAAAAAAAAATTAAAAAAAATAATAAAAGCAAGACACATGGAACCACAACTGAGCTCAGTTGCCGACTGCTTTTTCTGCACTTTCCTCATCCATGAGCTGACGCTGTCGTTTGGAGACATTCGAAGTTTCGTTTAAATAATGCGAGTCCAGCATATCGTTGAGCATCATTTGACGGGTAGTTTTCACTGCTCCAGTTGGCGATGGACTGCTGCCAGATGCTCCGCTTCCAGCAGCAGACTTTCTGTTTATGGCTGCCTCCGCTTTGAGTGTGGCCGCCAAAAGCAATTCATCCTCATTGTCGCTGGCCATGCCAAATGTCAGATATTCATCTACTGATTCCGTATCAGAATCCAGCAAATCCACAACGCTTTGCTCTTGCTTATCGGCGGACGTCAATGATGATTCTGCTGACTTATTGGCGCGATCTCTGCCAGCGGATTTCTAAGCAAAATAAATAGAAAACAAAAATGAGTTTATCTATTTTTAGGAATTTTTGGAACTGCATGCTGCGGAAATCTATAACTTTTTCGTCTTTAAGATTTCTATAACATTTCAGTTGCCTTAGAAAGTTCTAGCGAGTGAGGAAACTTAAATAATTTTGGAAAAGTCCAGAAAGTAGCAGCTGCTTGATGTCGTTAGTAACTTGGCTGAAGTTAAAACTATTTGCAAACAGAGTGTTCCCAATATTATTACCTAAGCAAACTAAGAAAATATAGAGCTGGAAAATAATGTTTCCCAGTTAACAAACTTCTAATTCCATCTACAAAGTCATGAAATCCGTAAAAAAAAAATGAGTTAAGAGTGGAAATATAGTTTTTGCAGTAAGCTCCTGAACATGAAGAGTGTAGCATGATTTGAATGATGATAGATTAATTATAGAGCAAATGGTTCTACGAACATTTAATGAGCCTAAGCCAAGGCAGAGAAAAAAAACGCCCTCAATCCATAACTTCCAAAGCTATGGCACCTTTCGCTTATGGGTAGCGCTCACAGGCTGTGGGCCTACTGGTAACATCTAATTGAGCTACTGGAATTGATAGCTTAATGGGAAGGATCTTAGGAACATGGAGGTCGTCCAAGGTTTGCGTGGGAGCGGTCATGTTCTCCGCATGGACAAAGACACTACAGCGAAAAAGGTTTGCGATGCGAGCTAACCGACAAAGGAGGACGAAGGTGATAACCAAAACTCCAATAGGGAGAGAGACCTCGGTAGGCTAGAGAGAAAGAGAATTTATACAGACCATATATGCCTCAGGAAGCTACAGAAGTTGACAGAGAGAAATCATTACGATAAAATACAAAAAAGTACAAGAGTTAAGAGGGAGAATTTATACAGACACTCTGTGCCACGAAGATACTACGGCAGATTAGAGAGAGAATTAAAATAAGCGCCATGATCCTTGGGAAACTACAGAAATTGAGAGGGAGGCGCTATGTACAGGAGTTAAGAGTGAATTGATACAGTACAGTGAAAGAATTTCGGCGCTATGAACCACAGAGACTTCTCTTTAGAGAGAGAATACAAAGAGCGAGAATTTATACAGAGCCCTTGTCGCACAGGCAGCTAACAAAGAGCAGGCGCTAAATCACACAAAGAACTGCAGCAGTTCGGAGGAATTTATATAAGTTTTATCTGCCTCGGAGTAAGTACGGTAGATTAGAGGAAGAATTCATACATATCAGGGATTTACAGGAATGAAGAGCAAGAATTCAGTGAGAGCATTCATAAAGAAGCTGTTTCATACAAACAATTACAGAAGTCGAGAAAATTATTCTATACAGACACTATTTTCCACAGAGAATCTAAAGCAGATTACATAGAGAATCCATTAAGACGCTAGCATCCTCATGCAAGAGCAGAAGTTAAAAGATAGCATACGTTCTTCCACAAAAAACTACAACAGTTCAGTAGAAGGAGTAAGGCTCCATGTATCACAGGGCCTTCCAGTAATTTAGCGAGAGAATTCATAGAGAATTACATAGAGCATCCATTAAGACGCTAGCATCCTCATGCAAGAGCAGAAGTTAAAAGATAGCATACGTTCTTCCACAAAAAACTACAACAGTTCAGTAGAAGGAGTCAGGCTCCATGTATCACAGGGCCTTCCAGTAATTAAGCGAGAGAATCCATAGAGAATTGCATAGAGAATCCATTAAGACGCTAGCATCCTCATGCAAGAGCAGAAGTTAAGAGATAGCACACATTCTTCCACAAAAAACTACAACAGTTCAATAGAAGAAGTCAGGATCCATGTTTCACAGGGCCTTCCAGTAATTTAGCGAGAGAATTCATAGAGAACTCTCGTGTCACACGGAAGTATATCAGTTAAAATAAACAACTCATAGGGGTGCCCTGTGTCTTGGGACTCTACAACAATTAAAAAGAGATCATTTAAGTAGAAAATGGAAGATAATAGGCATAGAATCGCTAGGGTACAGGGTTTCAAACAGACGCTTTGTGCTCCTGTCTTTTACAATGAAAGACACAGTCTCTTGGAATTGGCTAACAGTCCCTGGAAATGCTTGAGCTCTTAATAGAGACACCCACGGATAATGGAGCGTATGTTGGTCAGGTCGGGTGAAGCATTTTTATGCCCCACAGGAAACTGAAGGAATTTAGAAAAGATCTTAGACAGAGCCGCGGCCTGGAAAGTGTTTATCTTATGCAGCGAATTCTCTGCAGTTATAGCTATTTTCCTTTCTTCTGGCTGCTTGGAATACAAATACATCAGACAGTTCTCCTAAAGCGCTTCGGGCACAAGCCACAAGGTATTCCAGCAAAAAAGACAAGCTTAATGTCTAAAAACTAAGACTACAAATATTGAAGCAAGCAAAACTAGGGATCATTGGGTTTACATGGAAAACGCCTAAAAGCTGTTGCCGCAAGCTACAAAGCAAGATTGAGTTCGTAACTGGAGTTCGTTTCTGGCAGCAGCAACTTCCAAATCTTGCCATCAATCAAACACTGCAGCCTGTACATCCGTTCCTACTTATAGCAGCTCCTTTTCTTTTTTTGGTGCCGTTTAGAGTGCAACTTGAACAGAATATACCTCCAAATGACAATCTAAAACCTGCTAAGCTAAGCAGCGCATTATTTGTAGTAACTCCTACTGCTACGTCCACTTGTGCTTCACCAGTGCCAGCTGTGCGGACATTATATACGAATTAATAAATATATAAATCTCGACTTAAGTTAGTTAGCAGCACTTACCGCACGCTTCTCGATTTCCTCGCGTATAAACTGATATATTGTCTGCTCGCCGTATTTATAACGCAGCAGGATGGCATAGAGCGTTCTCACCGAGATGCAGTGACTCTTGAAGAGCTCGTACATCTCGTAAAAATCATTGCGCAGCTGCTCATTGCCAAACGTAAAGTAAACCAAGGGACGATGATGCGCAGCGCATACCATCAGCTGTATCAGGCTTTTTAGCTCAATATCACCGCCAAAGGCACCACAGCCCCAGTTGCCGGTGGCCACACCTGGCGGCGTTGTGGCCAGCGTATGCTTAAAGCCCACATATGCTTTGTTCAACTCACGCAATATAAGCTCATCCTGAAATTGATGCTGATGCTGCACAAAACGCAGGGCATCGATGGCCACAATGGCGGTGCGACGTCGCCGTGAGGCATCCCAGGCGGTACTATCCTCATGATTGCCGCTCCAGGCAAAGCTATCCGCATAGCCGGTATAATTGCTATAACGTTCGGCGCCAATCATAAGCAGCGCCTCATTTGGACGCAGACATTCGGTGACCAGCTTGCTGGCCAGCAGCTCAGGGCAAATGACAAAACGTATTTCCTCCTGCACGCAGCCGGCGCCCAAAACGCCACCGCCCAAATATTTGTTGGCAAAATCCACCTGCAGCAGTCCATCGCCATCATCCTCTATGGTGCCGGTGTCACTTATATGCAGCGGTATATGCGACAAGGCCATGCTCATATAACTCCAATCTGGCAGTTCCTCAGGTTTTATGCTGCGACGTATGAACGTAACACAGCCATTGGGCACATTGCTGGCATCACGCTCCGTGGGGCAGACGCGTCGAAAATAATGCAATATGCATTTGAGCTTCTCGAAGACAGCGGGTCCCTTGCTTTGATAGAGTCTGTTCGGGGGCAGCACGAGTTAGTATTTAAGTTGCGGGTGTTGCGGGTAGCGCGGCCAACTCACCTAATAAAGTTAATCTCCGGAAATGTGCTGTACTCCGACTTGCGCTTCAGCGTATTGCGTCGCGGAAATGTGCAAAGAAACGCATTGGCCAGCAGACAGGAAATCTGCTGTTGCGTCATGGTTATGGCATGATTTTGATTCTGCTTAAGCAGCGGTATGGGCGCCATAACCAGCTGTGGCAGCGACAATGCCAAACGCACAATGCGCGGCAGCAAATCCTCAAAGAACACTTTCGACTCACTCGCATCCAGTTCGTCATTGAAAAAGGCATGCAGCGTATTAAAATGCCAATGACCAACATATTTGGAATTGTATTTTAGTATAGCCGCCTGCAGCTGTTGGCTGCTGTCGATGGGATGCAGCAGCGCCTGCTCAATTATGTGCCAGCGTGACTCCACGCGTGAGCTGCCATCATCGTCGGACACGGGATATTTGCTCTCGGCTGCACAGGGCAAACGCACATGATGCGCATCCCAGCAGTTGGCTGACTTATACGGCAGCGGTGGCTGCGTTGCGTCAACCATAATGGGATACTTGTGCAGCACGGCGTGCGTTTTGCTGGGCTGCACGGCGGCAGCATTTTCCAGCACTGCAGCGCCGCCTTTAAGCAAATCAAAGTTTAATTTGTGCAAAATGCAATTGATTTGTTGGAAACTTGCCATTTTTGCTGCTGATTTTGTGTGCTGCAATCTCCGCGCCGCACTTGCCGGCAACTGGGCAGTCGCTGCTGCTGCTGCCACAGTCTGCATTCATTTTCTGGCACTTGTAGCGCAGACTTGGGCGTGTTAAGCCGCTGCAGCGTTTAGCCAAAGCTAAAAGCGCAATAATTACTTTTTTTTACAAAAAAAAAAGCAAAAAGCGCAAAATTTTACAACAAAAAAATAAATAAAACACGCGCAGCAGTGTGTACAAAGCGTAGTAATGGCAAAATTCAATGGGTGTGCACACACTGTTTGATAAAGGCGCGCGCGCAACGTTTTTTGTGAGTGACAAATGTGTAGCAAGAAGCAGCAGCAGTAGAGCTGGCACAATAGCGATGTTTGGCGATGCTTGGCGATGTGTCACGCTGTAGTGAACAAACGATGTTTTGTCAAAAACTTAAAATTAAAGTAATTTCAAATTATTTCTAAATTATTTTATATCAAGTGCTTAGTTAATTTATAAATTTTGTTAAAATTCAACAAAAAAATATGTAAAAAATATGATAGCACATGATTTTTTGATAAAAACGCACAACATCGAGTTGAAGATTGTACATCGCTTTGAAGTTTTTTGAAGGAAATTGCTATATAGAAGCTGCCGGATTGTTATCTACGAACAAATAAAGATGTAAAAATACAAAAACTAAACAACGATTGTTGGCAAAAGAAATTTTTACTTCTTGACAAAAACTACGAAAGTTCTGCCTGAAAATAATTAAGATTTATTTATTTCAATTTATTTCCAACAATCGCAATAACGCCCGCGATGCTTGTGAATATGAAGGAAAACGCCAAAAAAAATAGTCCGCATTTGTATTTGTAATTTGCTTGATGTTGTTTTTGGGAAATAACATTTAATAATTTATTTTCCTCCATACGATTATTTTTTTGTTTGCATGCGAATTTAAGTATATTCTTGCAAAGTTGAAGCGGTATTCACCTTGACAGATGACTCACATGGCGTGGACACATCGTAGCAAAAAGAACACACCTCAAACTAAAAGCCAGTAATCTACATTGGGTTCTTAGTGTAGTGTAATGTAGAGTTTCTTGCTCTAATATTCCGCCTTAAAACCGATCTGGAATTATGGTTTCCAATTATGGGCGAAACGTCAGTAAAAGCAATGTGGAAGTCATCCAAAGTGCTCAATCGTAGATTCTGAGAAACAGCACTGGCGCACCGTGGTACGTTCGGATTTATTCATATTACCGCTCAGAGATGTAATAGGCCAAGATATGGAAAAATATCGCAGCAAATTAACCCTGGCGAGGGACTTAACTTCGCTATCTAGCCGAAGTCGGCTGCATCGTATTGACATGCCAACCCCATGTTAAATTAAGGGACCCCATAAACTCCCATCAGTCAGTAAAGTCAATTTTTAAGATTTGTAAACTTAAACTTAGCTAGGATTGTCTCAAATTGTGAGCAAAAAAAAAAAAGGATTGAGACTCTAAAGCAGGTCCCAAGTGGAGTACTCTCTAGCCCCGTCTAGTACCCGTTGCGCCATCAACACATCTCCCAAAATTAACGACAGCGAAATCAGTTTTCTGCGCTACATTATTGCAGCGGTTAAAAGCAGTTATGAATTATAAGCAAGAAAAAAGCGTAAATCAAAATCAGCAGTGCTGTTGATCAAGTATTTTATATTATGCAATACGAGACCAACAAAATTGTTATTTTTTCGATGGATTGACGCTAAAGCAACGATATAATACAGTCATCCGATTAAAATAATCTAAAAAACCCGAATTTAATAACGATATCTTGAAAAATAAATGAATTAAAACAAATTGTTTGAAAATGCAACATTTTTTTGAACTATTTACGATTTAGTCAAACGATTTTGAGCGAATTTAAATGGTAATGGTTATCGTACCTAATGGTATCACAACATCGAAATAAACTGAGTAAACGGAGTTTTATGAAAAAAGAAATGTATACCGATTCACGTTTCCGCCTTGGGGTGTAGTTTTTCACTGCGTTCACGGGTCTTCGCATTTTTTAGCAGAATCTTTTTTTAAATAAGATTTAAAAACTTTGAGAAAGTTTGTGTTAATTTCGATTTGAAAATGACTTCCAAGTTCGCTGTATACTGTCAAAGATTATTTTTTAATTCATATTCGACCAGATGTAGGGGAGCAGCAGTTTGCACCATGACGGGAGCAGGCAAAGACTCCCTTAGAATCTTTGAAAGCAAAATGCTGCGAAAAACGTTTGGGCCAAAGATAAATGAACGCGGTGACTACATTCCTTGGAACCATGACGAACTGTTGATTAAACCATGGCGAAGTCATGCATCCCAGAATCCCAGCGCCTAGGATGGATAGGTCATGTCCTACGATGGACCAGAACAGAGCAAAAAAGCTTGTATTGGCATACACACCACTTTCTACACGAAACAGAGATGGACCAAGAAAGCGCCTAATTGACAATATTGACGATGATATGCTGAAGATGAAAGTAGGGAGCAGAGAAGAATGGAGAAGAATTGTTGAGAAAGCCAAAAACCCATCCCGCGTTGTAGAGCTGAATGATGATCATGAGGTTTGTAGCACCAATATACTTTTCTGTACCGAATTAGATCACAACATCGAAAAAAACTAAATAAAACAAATTATATGACAAAACGTAATATGTACACGGTACGAAGTTTATGCATCAGTATCTTTATTTAGGGCGTAAACCTTTTTTTATAGGAAAACCGCGTAAAGCGCATCCAACTATAAATTAACTATTTGAAATAATTACAGAACACAATGTTATAAATATAAAATAATCATTTAAGTAATCGAAAAACATGCAAATAGTTAAAACAAAAAAATAGATATACTTCATTAAATATAAAAGAAAATTCGGAAGAATTACCTATAATTACGGCTCATTAGCTCAAAGCTATCAGTGTCTTTCTTTCCGATATTGTCTCATCAGCGCATAAAATCATCTCATTAGTTTCTGCTTCAAGAGAACTAAATTTATTAATTTATAAAAAAAATAAATAATAACTCGTCATATTATTAAATTTAATTTAAGTATTTTCAACTCTCTGCCAAAAACAATTGAAACTATTTACCACTTTTGCCGCTGCATTTCCTACTAACGCTTTAATTTCAAATTACCCGCACACATCGATAATAGCCAAGAAAACACGAAAATATCGACTAAACGAACAACTATCGATAGCACACGTTGCCGCGCACCCCAACACCCAACTCGTCATTCATAAGTTGCGTGTTTCTCAAATTTGTACGAATTGCTTCGATTTTTTTTCTGTTTTTTTTTCCCCCCCAATACAAGCCACGACAGCACAGCGCTGCAGCAGCACTCGAACGTAATTAATTATAAAAAATTAAACAAATTATTACTTAAATAATTTAAGTAAATTGTTTGAAAACGCGCCGTCACGTCTGCCGTCTGCCGCAGTTTATCGTTGCAGTTGCCACACGCACACACACCCACACACACACATGCAGCATTGCGTTGTGTGGGTGTTTTGGCGCTTTGTTTGCATTTGTGTGCGTGTGTGTGCAACTGTGTGCGTGCGTGTGTGTGTATCTGTGTGTTAATTTGTTTTGCATTTTGCGGTTTATTTTTAGGCAAAAACAACAACAACGGCGGCACATTTAAAGCAAAAAAAAAACAAAATCAAATTAGGCGCAAAAACAGTGCAAAAAAAAAAACAAACTTTAATTAAGCAAAAAACAAAGCCAAACACAACAACAACAACAGCAGCAGCCACAGCAGGTTGGTATGCATTGCATTTTAATTAACTTTTTTGTTATTGAAGTTTAATTTAATCATAAAAAAACCAAAGAAAAACAAAATAAAAACAAAAAACTTCTAAGCCGCTGCTGACGTCAGTCAAATGCCGCCCGCATGGTTGTTGTTTTTGTTATTGCTGTGTGCCTTTGGTTTGTTTCGCTCTCTTACAGCAGCTTTTCCAATTGGAAGCGCTCTCTTTGATTAAACAACAACAACAAACACTTGCTGTTGCTTCACGCGCATTGTGGGTTTGTTAAGAGAAATGTACATGCTCTTTGTTGCACAGCAACTTTGCTTAAATGCTGCTCTTAAGCGCAGCTTAGCATCGCTGCAAAAAGTCTATGTAGGGTATTCACGCTTTGTCTTGGTAATTTTGCAAAATTGTGCAATTTTATTAAAACAAATACAAGCAACGAATGTAGTTTTCATCGTTATAGTAATTATTAAGCAGTTCTGCTGGAAGCATTAGGGATTTACAAGCCATAGGCACTCGAAATGAAGAACAAGTAATCTCAAAACCATTTTTGTGCAAACTACTTTATTTTGAACTTATGGCCGTTAAAGTTTTAAAAATAAATTTCTTTTTGTTAGTTATATTGTGGCATCGAATGCAGTTTTCGTCGTAACAAGTATCAATAAGCAGTTTTGCTGGGAACTTTCGTGTTTAGAAGCCATTGGTACTCGAAAAAAACGTAGTTTTAAATGAAGTGAATTTTTTCAAAAAAGTTTAAAATTCCTGTTAATTCTTTGTATTTTTGCAACTTATGCAGATAGCGTCATGAGTAACGTGACTAAATAAACTTTTTTGCTGAAAGTTCCAAGGGTTTTGAAGCCATTGACGTTCCAAATTAAGAAATCCCAAATGTAGCTTATTTTTGCTCTAGTCCCTTCGTTTGGGATTAATGTTAGTTTCAAATTTGCAAAATGAACTTCGTTCGATTGGCTTCATTTTTGCATTGAATTCAGATATAACAATAAACATTTTTGCTGGAAATCTCAGGGCTACTCAAGTTGTTTGCAATTACAGTTCGTCGTCTGCTTGGAGAATGCATGCTTGCAATCTAATAGCCATTTTGAAAACTACAATTTAAAACCTTATTTTCCAAATAAAATGCAAATTTAAACTGACAACAGAAAATTCCATTTCAAAAAAAAATATATTTAGTTGCTTACAATTTACTTTGGTGCTTGGAAACACCAAAGGACTGTTGCGTGCCGATTTTGGTACTAATATCAGCCAAAACTTGCTGATTTTTTTATTGATATCATATATGCCCGATATCACTTGCATGCCATCGAATAACTAGTTTTTCTACGTAAAATTCGACTTACCATCGCAGACATCTAGGCATTCATATAGACGTACAGTCGGTCAGTTGGACAATTTTGAGGAGTTTTATGATATGATATGATATCATATCATATCATATCATATCATATCATATCATATCATATCATATCATATCATATCATATCATATCATATCATATCATATCATATCATATCATATCATATCATATCATATCATATCATATCATATCATATCATATCATATCATATCATATCATATCATATCATATCATATCATATCATATCATATCATATCATATCATATCATATCATATCATATCATATCATATCATATCATATCATATCATATCATATCATATCATATCATATCATATCATATCATATCATATCATATCATATCATATCATATCATATCATATCATATCATATCATATCATATCATATCATATCATATCATATCATATCATATCATATCATATCATATCATATCATATCATATCATATCATATCATATCATATCATATCATATCATATCATATCATATCATATCATATCATATCATATCATATCATATCATATCATATCATATCATATCATATCATATATCATATCATATCATATTATATCATATCATATCATATCATATCATATCATATCATATATCATATCATATATCATATCATATCATATCATATCATATCATATCATATCATATCATATCATATCATATCATATCATATCATATCATATCATATCATATCATATCATATCATATCATATCATATCATATCATATCATATCATATCATATCATATCATATCATATCATATCATATCATATCATATCATATCATATCATATCATATCATATCATATCATATCATATCATATCATATCATATCATATCATATATCATATATGCATATTCCAAATATATTATGACTAAATTCGCAACTCTGCCGTTTCTCAACTGTTTCTCAAGACTGTACCAAGGCTCTCGACCAATCGATACGAGTCTTTATTTGAGCTCTTGACAAATTGTGTGGGGGTATCCAACGTGAACAAATTTTTTTGCTGGTTCCACAAATGCCTAAGATTATCTCAATCTCACGACAGGTCACATGACAATCTTGCAATATTAGTTTGCGCACAGCATCTATGGTTTCCGGAACAACAACTGAATTTGAACGACCTCCACGAAGTTCGTATTGCAGTGCATTACGACCTCGCTTGAGTTCGCCTTACCATCGATTGACACTGTTCCAAAAATTGCATTAGATTCTTTCATGCACTTTTGGTAGTTAATCCACAACGAAAGTTATAAAAAATAATCACCCGAAAATGTTGATGATTTAAGTCCATTTTTGGCCGAGATAGACCCTTGAAGTTTGTGCAAACAACACAAAACCTTTGGAGTACGTATTACCTCCAAAAAAGCAAACCTTACGATAAAGTTGTCAATTGCCAGATTGCAACGCAATAAAGTTGCCCAACTCCGAAATATAAAAGGCAACACTCGTATGGTCTTCGAGATCTAGATGTTCTTACGAATGTATAAGCGAACATGGCTCAATCGTTACGCATTTTGACATTATATACATTGCCAAAATCAAGTAGACTCAGCGACAGGGTATACAAATACCGGTAGAGGCTTTGAAAAATGATGCATATCGCCTTTATTTATTACTCAACCACGTCATGCCATACAAAGTGTCTGCATAATATTTGCGCTGACTGTAGTTGCCTGCATATAGCACTTTACACATACTTGCATACATATACATACATATGTATACATAGCGATGATGATGTACATACAGCGCTACATATTTTTTATATATTGTATTTGTTCATAAAGTTCAACAGACTTTTATCGCTTGTCTAATCATTCGCATTAGGAACATAGCGTTCCCATTTCTAGTATTCGCCGACGACTTATTTATTACTCTTTTTTCTAAGTAAATTAAATTTGTATGTGTGTGTATGCCTCCTCCCCTTTATTTTGCACACACACACCGCCTCCCCCTTAGCAGCCAGCGCCGCTTGCAGCCAGCAATGCTATCATGGAGCGTGTGCGGCGCGCATCGTAAACAAATAAAAAAAAAAAACAAAAATAAATAAAATAAAATATATAACAAAACAAAAAAAAAACGCAGGCGTCCAAACAAAAATAAAATAGATTCGTGGCGTTAGCAGACGACGCACAGTGGTACCAACAGCCGCAAAAACTGGCCAAAAATTGTAAAATCTTTATTTTTTTTTTTATTTTTATGATTAGTTGTTGCTCATTTGATAAAGCGCCGCCTCAGCACAAAGTATCGTATTGCAGATCTTTCACGAGAGCGCAAAGTCGAAGTTTGTTGTTTACCTGTGTTTTCGGGTGTTTTGCGATTGCGAGTGAAAACTGGCAACATACACATCAGCTAAGTTTAGCATGCTTGTTGGTATTTTTCAAAATGAGTTTAACATATTTTCACGCAGACTGTTGCCATTTTAAACACAAAACCTATTCACGTAATTGCAGAGCTGCAAAAAAGCGACTATGTCCTATCACCAACAACGCATTATACAATCGTTTGTTAGTGTGTCTACTAAGTTTATGCCTAAAAAGAATTCCCCCTTGTTTGTGTACCAAAAATCACGCATACGACATGTATACAAAACTTGATTAGTTCATCAATAATGTTGAAAATGTTTTCTAATTAGGCCTCTCGAATCATGCGTATTTAATAGAAATATTGTAAAATTTTAAAATGAAGTCCTGACATAGCGAGTGCATGCGTGCAGCTGTATGATTGGTATACTATGCCAACATCTGTGCATATTTTTTTAAAAAAAAAAAGATCTATTGCACAACCGTTCGAAGTTGCTTAGGAACCTCGAAATCTAGTTATTTTAAAATCTAGCGAAAATTTTGCATGAAAATCTAATCGCATGTAAATAAGGAAAGACGTTTTTAAGAGTTTCCTGGCATCGACGAATACAGTGATATGCGGTCCAAAAAAAAAAAAGCAATCCACTTTTTGCAAAAGTTTTGGAACTGCTGGATCTGCTTAGAACCCCGATGACTGATTGTAGTGCAGTCAAAGTTATTTTACAAATAAAAAACACAAGTTAAAGTAATAAAAATTCTATTCTATTCTAAACTTTGCACAACTTTATTTTTTGCAAGATAAAAGTTAATTTTTGTCAAATTAAGCGCCATTTTGGTATCAGATTAGCATTTCTTGACCCCAAAAACACTGTACAAGTGCTTTTCGAGCATTTCTAAACGTAAAACAATTTTTCGCCCGCTTTTTAGGCGCTTGGTACCACTGTGCGCAGTGCCAAATAAAAAC
Source organism: Chymomyza procnemis (assembly GCA_035046065.1). Lineage (NCBI taxonomy): Eukaryota > Metazoa > Arthropoda > Insecta > Diptera > Drosophilidae > Chymomyza > Chymomyza procnemis. The sequence goes on along the minus strand of JAWNOJ010000021.1, from coordinate 36,852,900 downwards.
AAAAAATGAATAAAAAAAAACAGCAACAAATTATCTTGAAAATATTAAATTTTTTCCAACAATTAGATTTGTTTGTTTGTTTGCGTAGGTCCACACACACACACGCACACGCACACCTATCTACGTCTGTCTCTCCGTGTGCGTGTGCGTGTGTGTGTGTGTGTATTTAGCCTTCAAATTAACGTTGGCATTGAATTTGCCTTGACCATAACCTAGAAATACATTTGGCAGAGAACAAATCATAATAACGCCGCGCCTTTAGATCTCTCACACTCTCTCACTCTCTATCTGACGCTATCTATCTGTGTGTGTGTGTGTGTGGGAAAGAGAATATTTGTGCATGTCAGCTGATTGTTAACGGTGCTTTGATCGGCTGGGGGTGGCGCTTTCCAAAAGTGGGAAAGTGGGCGCACTGCGACTTCCAATACAAGAGTCAGCTGCTGCCGCTGCCGCTGACGACAACAACAACAAATTACATCCCAAGTTGTTTATGAAAAAAGTTATGGCGTTAGTACAAGTAGAGTATGTACGACTTTCGCATACACTACAACACTTTACTTATCAAATGTTGGACCAACAAGCGTTTTAGTTTTCCTTAAATTGAAAAAATAATTTAATTTTAAACTAATTGATAATGTTTATTTCAGTTTTCGGCGAATTAAATTATGGCCGAAGTTAGTTTGAAAGGCCGAGTTGTTCCTGCTGGACGCTTTGGATTTCTAAATTATTAAAAATATTTTTTAAACTAATTGCGGCAACTTAAACTTGAGTTTGAAAGGCCAATGTTCGCTGGGCGGCAGTTGAGTTGACTCACACCGCGTACGTAGTCAGAACCGGAATTGAATCAGAACTATATAATATAGAAAAATCATTTTTGAAAACTTTATATTACCACATAAACGCAATTCTAAAAAAAAGAAACCGCATGCCAAACAAAACTTTGTTTTCCAAATTTGAGAAAATCATGTAAAACATATTCTCCACAATTCATACTACTAGTGGGCATACCTAAAATAGAAGGCATACAATATTTTCATATCGATAAAAGTTTTCGCCACGGTAGCAGAGTGGTAGCTTTTTAGACTTTGTTTCCCAATTTGAGAACATTTTATGAACCCCACAACTCATACTATATATCTCCTAACAGAAAAGATTTCTTAAACGAGATAGTTTCACTTGACTTTTTGAACATTAAGTCGGAATTGTAAAAGAAAAAAATTATGGGGCCATTTCACAAAACTTAGTTCCAAAATGTTTGCATAATTGGAAAATGCGTGCAAATAGGGCCAGCAGCTTGGTAGGTTGTAATATCTTTATGAATTATGTATGCCAAAACAAAATACAAATACAATTTTTGGGACAAAAAACAAAGGAGCTATGTGATATAGCCAACTGATTCTGATTGAAACTGACACAGTTATTGCTGCTATAACTCGATTTTTGTTAGAATAAGCAGAAAGACAAAGAAAGCACTAGAAATTTAGTGTGAGAATCTAATAATGGACCGATTTGCACTATGATATATATGATACAGTAAATCGATTTAAATCAAACTTCGTACAGTACCAAAAAAACGTCAAAAAGTTACAAAACAGCGAGTTTGGTCATGATATATTCGAAAACAATGGGCCTTGGTAGAGTGAGTGGTAGCGAACTCGACTCTAAATGGCAAAGTCGGTGGTTCGGGACTACACAGCCAGCACTGGTGCATTTGCCTAGCAGTAATATGGCTAGCAAATACGCGCTATTTACCAAAGAAAATCACCCTAAGCTCCATCTTTGGAGCGATCAAGGAGAATTATTATATTCAAAAACAAATGAATAAATAAATAGCAAATTTTGTGAATAGAAAAAAAAATATTTTTATCGATTTACGCTGTTTAAAGTTATTTGAATATTTGTTTCGTTCGAATTTGAAGCAGTGACGATGAAGATTAAAATATTTTTTTTTTAATAAAATTTAGTACAATATTTTTTCGTAGTTCATTCGAATACAATTTTGTGCAATAGGCAAAATATCCAAACGATTTGAACGTATATGATATAATCAATCAATTTTGACGCGTTGATAGAAAATACCAACATATTTCTATTATCTGAACTAAGTTAAGTCTAAAAACAAAGGTGAACATTTGCATTTTGGAACCGATTTGGAATCAGGAATAACAAAAAACCTTTTTAAGGGCTCCTCAATTTATAATATATGCAAAAACTAGTGAAATATAACAAATTCTGTGAGCACAACTATATTGTGTGCGACTTGCTCAATGGGTACTGTATGACATAATTATTGGATTGTATTGGACTTCGTAGTACTGATTGAAAAGACTATGCCAATATTGATTTGGATAACTTGAAAAAACAAAAACTATAATCAAAACCAAATAAAATTTGAACGAGTAGCCTGCCAAAGTGCAAATCGGTCAAAATAGAGCTATCTGTAAAAAAAAAATTATAGTATCTAGAATAGGTCTGTTTTGCTCGATTTGCACTTTGGGAGGTATTTGATATAGTCAACCGCTTTTGTTTAAATTCAACAAAGAAATACTTACTTTATAGCCCGAATCTAGTTACGATTACTTGAAATAAAAACGAGATTTTAAAGCAATGAGAAGTTATGTCTGAATTTTGATAAAAATGTAAGTTCGTAAGTTAAATAATAGACGCAAGTGACAGTCAGATAAGCCACATAAGCCGTGTCGGCTATTTCAAATCGTTTTAAACTGCTGCAAAACTTTTTATAAGTGCTTGCTGGAACTGCGTATTTTTTACCCTAGTTGCACAATTTTTTATTATTCGCATTCCGAATCGTCACTTCGTCGCGGAATACTATTTTTCCAAAGATAAAACTTGACTTACGATTAGCATAAAATTTTAATTTAAAAGATTTTGTTTATAAACCACTTCATGGTTTAATTCAACGCTAACGACAGTAACACAATTCACTTAAATCGTGTCAGCTATAAAAAACAGTTTTGCCAAAACAGAAGCTACCAAAAAACCACCCTTTATAAAACTATTTTCATATAATTTACAATACATCTAAAATTTTGATGTAAAAATTTTGCAGAAAAAAGTTTAAGCTCAATTCCAATGATTATTTTGCTCTGATTCGAATCATGCATGATAATCATTATTATCATGATTAAGACGATAAATATCGCAGATAACATAAACAATATAATTAAGAAGCAAAAGTTTTTATGACGTCAGTGGCAAGAGTACACAGAACCACAGAACTGAACGTCATCTAGAAATCGTACTTTTTTGTGGTCCAATGAAAGTCTACAAAAATATTTACACACTTAGCAGCCAGGACAATATCTATATTTAAAAATGTAATCTTATATCTGACGTAAAATGTAGAACTTTGAGAAGAAAATCTCAAGATATAGCTATTAAGCAAATAAAAGCTTTAGGTATATAATATATAACTGTCGGCTGTTATTTATCTTTAAAATACTGTTGTAGATTTTCTACTTAAAGCTACAAAAGTTAAATGAAATTCTTTAAAGAAATCAACTCAAATTATCTACGAAATCTACATCGAAAACGAAACGAAAAAAAACACTTTTGCACTAATTTTTCTAAATCTTTTCAAAAGCATAAATAGGCTAAACCGTCTTGTTTCGAATTCCGATTAAGCGTTATCTTTGTACTCTACAAATAAATTCTTAAGTAAAACTTTTAGTTATAAGCTTTTTTTTGACCAGAAAGAGTATTAAAAATACAGCTTTGTCTGGCATAAATTTTACAATTTTTCTTTTTTTTTTTTTTTTGTTTCATTTTACTTTTCTCTTATGACATAAAGAAGAAAAAGAAAACAAAAAAAAACAGGGAAGAAGAGCATGGTTGGGATGGTACATAGAGAGCAAAGCTAAGAGAGCGCCGCCAAACAGAAAATAGAATGCGAAATGTTAGTAAACTTTTTCAAGGTCACTTCAAGTATGAACTAATCTAAAACGCATACAGCGCTGCTATCGTTGACGTCGACGGCGACGTCAATGCTGCTGTTCTTTCGTTGATTACCCCCCAACAGCAAAATAAAAATAAAAAATAAAAAAAAACACCCAACAATATAATAGTCAGTTTATAGAACTAACCCGAACTGCAAACATTTCCATCTTAATTAATTAATATTTGAATACGTTGCGAAATCTATAGATATGCGGAAAATGGGATGAAAACTAATGAAGCTAAAACGTTGCGAAATCGAAATCGTCAAGTTTAGTCGTGTTTGGCAATAGGTTTGCTTGGATTTTAAAAGTTTTTGAAAAGTGACTGGTTGAACTGGCATCCTCAAGGCACAGCTCTGGAAAAAGTTACGATTTTATTTGCTTCTTTTCGCAGTTAAATTCTCAACTGGCAGAAATGACTAACTAAAGGTCTCATTGATTTTCGCATTCGTTTTCAAGCAACGATTTCCGCATAATACAAACTGCATTTTCATAAAATATTCATTTATCCGATAGGCTTTTTGCTTTATTAAAAATTAATATTATTTTTACTTAGAAAAATATCTGTTATCATAAGTCGAGGGTTATGAAATTCAAAATTCGTTCTTCTCTTAGAAGACGGGCATACTTTTTGGGTAATCTAAATTACCAATCAACCGTTTCGTGCATTACTAAGAAGCTAGAGTACTACTACTAGAGTACTATTTCTGTCATAACAAATTAAATTTAGCAAATTTGTGAAATAATTCATTTGTTTTTACCGCGATATTGATTAAATTCGACGCAGTGAAGGGAGTAGAATATATTTTATACCGAATTCACAATATTCGGTAAACATATAAAGTATAAATAGCATTTCCAAAAAAATGCAATTTTTGATCGATTTGATTTATAATCGCAAGTTTGCTAGGATAAGTAGAAAAAATAACAATGAGTTTAATGCAAAAAGCAAACATTTTAAACAACTTACCCCATGGGAGCTATATAATATATCCAACCGATGTTTAGCGAATGCGATGTAGTAAATGTCTATATTACAAGTCTTAAGAGTAGGAAATTTGGTCTTAGTTTATTTTATAATAAATAAAATAATTTTTGTGAAAAATTGATTTATAAGAGCTTCATGATATAACCAATTGATTTTTATTTTATTTTTTACCGACTTGACGTATAAATAGCATTTCCAAAAAAATGCACTTTTTGACCGATTTGATTTGTAGGAGTTACGTGCGAAGGCAATGCAAAAAAACTTTTATTAACCGAATAAGGTGGGAATTACTTGAAATACAAATGAAATACCAAAAATGTGCTGCAAAAATCGAATTTTGAACGATTTACCCCAATAGAGCTATATGATATAGTCTAACATTTTTGAGCAAATTGGACGCGTTAATCGAGAAGATAAATAAATATATAAATCGAAATATTCGTATAAATAGCTGTTCGAAACGAACAGGGATCTATAGTTTATTGCCGAATCCGAATTTTTGATTAAGAGATTTACTGAGGCATATAGCATTTATTTCTTTGCTAGTTATGCAGATATAGATAAAAATACTCTTGTGTACGGCAATTACTTGGGATAACTTTAAAATCAAACGAAATGCAATGGATTTTGTATTAAAAAAACTTTTTCAGATCGATTTGTCTTATGGTAGTATATGATAAGTAGCCCGATTTTGACAATACGCAGTCCCTTGAAATACTTAAATTTAGATATCTCTAAAAGCAAAATCGAATTTGCCCTATAGAAGCTATATGACTTAGTTAAACGATTTTGATAAAATAAAAAAAATAATAACAATAAAAAAACTCTGCAATACATTTTAGAAACAAATTATTTTTTCATTAAAATCAAACATAAAATACTTTCGGCACGCTGAACTTACTATATTTTAACAAAAAAAATTACTCACGTAAAACTTTTTGATTTGTTTAAAATTGTTGCACTCAACTAAACTTGCATACCCTGGAAAAAAAATCAATCTTCTAGAAAACTTGGTTGCTCTAAGAAGGCAGCGCTTGCACAAACTTTCAACAATGATTAAATCTGCATGTTGAACTAAATTAAGTTAAGAATGAAAGTAGAACAATTTTTTCACTGTCGCTACCTTTAGTAATTATTCCTTTCAACAACGATTTAACTTGCAATATACAAGAAAGGCAAGAGAGCGTTTTTATTACTGTCGCTACCTGTAACAATTATACCACAAAATGCATAAGTTAAAAAAAATTGTTAAACAAAATAACATAAATTGACATAAATGCAGTCGCTACCTTTAGTAATTATACCTTTCAACAACCAGAGCGTTTTTATTACTGTTGCTACCTGTAACAATTATACCACAAAATGCATAAGTTAACAAAATTTGTTAGACAAAGTAACATAAATTGACATAAATGGAAACTTGTCATTCCTACACTCATTTCATGCATAAAAGCAGTGTATGCATTATTCGTCTTAAATTGCACTTTCGAAGACTGTGAGAGTATCTGCATTTAGGCATAAATTGTTTGCATTTGCATTATTTACTTTGCATTTGCTTTTTGTGCTTATTTTTGTCTTTGTTGTGAGCGAACGAACTTAAATCAAAAGCAAGAGAGCAAACACCAAAGAGAGACAAAGAGACAGAGAGCGTGGAAGAGAGCGCTACTTGCAATGCATTTTATGCACCACCAAAGAGAGAGAGAGAGAGAGAGAGCGAGAATGCAACGCAGCGTGATGGCTGCTGCTGCTGCTGCTGCATCTAAAAATAGCCCCATGCCCACGGTATGCCAGAGTATACTTAATATTAAGTATTCCCTGCCTGTCTGCGGGTATCCTGCTCTCGCAGCTACCAGCTCACTCCGCTCCGCTCAGCGATTGCATTGGTTGCCTTGTCTTGCAGCAGCGGCATGCGGCGTGTGCACTTTAACCACGTGTTGCTAGGCGGGTCGCTCAACTCAGACCACAGAGCACCCACCTCAACCTGTCTGTCCTATCCAAAATAAACCATGAAAAAAAATTGAGTGAGCTGCAATGCAAAAAAAAAAAAAAAACTTGAATTTGAATTATTTTTCTAGATATAAATTTTCATTACCTTCGCTCCACCAGATACTCTTCAGCTGGTGAGTGTGTGTGTGTGATGAGTGTGTGTGGTTCTGCGTGTGTCTGCGTGTCCGATGTTGCTTTTGGCTCGAAACTCAAAGAACGAGGAAAAAAAGCCCATTTGCGTGCGCGACCTTGAAAAGTATCTATATATATTTGTATATATATATTATATGCAAAGGTATACGAACGTCTTATGTTCTACGCTTCTCATGAGCAGCCACAAAGAATCAGATCCATTGCGTCTTTGGGGGAGACAAAAAAACGGAAATTTTGTGGAAAATTTTATTCACAATAAAAATAAACAACAATTGGGGAATAAACAACATCTTCAAGTACTTATGATTTGCGGATAACAATAATACAAGTCCCATTTATTACCAAGTGACTGGGGAAAGAAAAACCCAAAATTTAAGAGTCAAATCAATTTTATGGGGATGCGATTTTGCGTACTTGGAAAAACGCATTTTCGCGGATGGCAACTACTCATTTATATAGCATACTGCAAGTGCCATCAATCGCATTGTCAGACAACGACTCTAAAATAAAATCTAGAGAATGGTCTCAGATACGTCACCCCTAACCTAACAACATGACTATGCAGAACGAACTGTGTGTTTTCTGGACTCAAAAAGTACTAAGCAAAACCAAATCTACTGGCGATTCAGCGACTGCTGAACAAATCCGAAGAACGCAGCTAGGCACACAAATCCCAGCACTTAGGAGCCTATACCTGCTAAACTAAAGTTGTTATTGATATTTCTGTGAAAATACTTGTGTAAAAACAGTGCCACACAATGGATGACCCTCTAATTTTACTTGAATAATAAGAGAAACCTGCATGGTTTAATTATTAAAGGTAGCGACAGTAGCTTGCGTTTGGTAGAAAAAAAAGGGAATGAAAAATGTTGCACATGCGTGCGGACAAAAAGACTTGTTTCTGTTATTACTAGTAAGATATTTTTAAATAGTTGAGGGGAATCATCATTTAGCCTGAGGGCAGGAAAAAATACAGCCACATATACATGTCACACTGAAGCAATGATAAATGATAACCCTTTCAATTTCAAATGCAAAATCAATTTTAAAAAATTTAATTATTGTACAAAAAAAGAACAAAACTTAATTTTAAGAAACACTAAAGATTGCAAAATTCAAAACTTCTTGTAAACAACCGACATACACAAAATGACACGAGACCAAATCGAAGAAGTTTTTTTTACGAATTTTTACTATTTGGTAAAATTATCTTTATTTTGTTGGCAGCAACAATATTTGTTAAAAAAAATCCCTATAAAATATTAAAAGAAAAAATCGTCTTTAAGCGCAAACGTGAGTTTCGTTTGAGAAACAGCTACAGAACTCTAGCTAGACAGTTAGAGTCTTTGCGGACTAAAATTTATTTTGAATTAATACCATTGACAGCAAAATTTTTGGATAAACGAATTCCTACAAGATAGAAAAAAAATTATTATCTTAAAAAGTGCTAAATCGTTTAAGCGAACCTTGATTGTATTGTAGACTCAAAACAACTCATAACCAGCCATTGTACATAAAATAATCCTACGAATTTCTGCTATTTTGCCAGTTTGTTTTTTATCCATTGACAGTAGAGATTTTGGAAAATTTAATTCCCATAAAATATTAAAAAAAAGGCTGCTTTTGAAGAATGCTTATATTGATAAAGAGATGTTGAAGTAAGTAAGAGAATCTTGTTTCTCTGCACAAGTCATAACCAGTCGTGAAGAAACCAAATCAAAGCATTTTTTCTATATCTTCAATTTTTTCAAGCCGTTCCGAATTTCAATGCCCATGAGACGTGAAATGGGCACTTATATAAGTGTCATTTCTTCTCAAAAAATCATCATTCCCTACACTTTCTAAAGAAATAAAATAGCGAAAAGGCCTCAAAACAACAATTGCAAGCTTAAATCGAGGAATTTTTTTAAAAAATTGTTTACTATATTGCCAATTTGTTTTAATTCCATTGGCAGCAAAGATTTTGCATAAAAGAATTGCCATAAAATCTAAAATAAGAACCATGGGAATTGTTTTATCCGAAATTTGCAATATCAGTGGAATTAAAGAAAAATGAATTACAGTTTGCACAGTTTCGAATTGATCAACTGCAGTTCTAATAATTTGATTATGTTAGAAACTGTGCAAACTGTAATTCATTTTGCTTTAATTCCATTGATATCAGAAATTTTGCGTTAGAGAATTACCAGAAAAATATTAGAAAGAAATGTGATCCCAAAGTATGAAGAAATAGTGAAGCGAGTGAGCAAAACTTGATGCTATTGTAGTCTCAAAGCAAACAGCCGTGCTGCTTCAAAATTTTGAAACCAAATCGTATAGTTTCGTAGGAATTTTTTTAATACTATAATGCCGATTTCTTTTAAATTCATTGTCAACAATAAAATTGAATGAAAGTATTGCGATAATATTTAAAAAAAAGTTCGTACTAAAGAATGAAAATGGGTTCCGCTTGAGAAATAGATGCAGCACTCTCTTAAGAATTAGTTAGAGTTACTGCGAACAGCAATGTGTTGTGATTTAGTTTCATTATTAGCAAAAATTTCGTAGAAAATAATTTTAATAATAAAAAAAATCGAAATTGTCATCCCTATGAATCCCAATGAATGAACGCTTGATAAAGAGATGCAAAACTCTGGCAAGACAGTTGGAGATTCTGCGAACTAAAATGTGTTTGCCCAAGTTTTTCCGCTCGGATTGACTTTGTACAAAAGTTCTCCCGCTGTATTCGAGGCATATTTTGTCTCATTTTAAATTATAATTAAAACATTTTGTGTTTTTTTTTTTTTTTTATTTTGCTTGATTTGGCAGCTCAGCAAGAGGCCAAGTGTTTTTCGCCCACGTTTAAATATTTAAACAGAAAGTTATCAACAAAAAACAACAACGTTTGAAATAAAAACAAAAACAAAACGAAAAACAAAAAACAAAACAATTGCAGTAACAAATTTGCAAACAAATGAAATGAAAGAAGAAGAAGCGAGTGGAGAAATCGCGATGCTCGGCACGTTTTCAAAATATAAAGCAAATAATTTTTATTTTTTTTAAGTATTTTATATATTACATACGACATTATATACATATATATATATGGCCATATGCATATTTTATATATATATAAATTATACATATATATATATATTTACCGTATTAATAACTGTATGTGTGCATAAACAGCAAGCACAACAAGTGCCGTTAAAGAAGGCCTTAACCTCAATATAAGCATTTAGAGGGTGCGCTTTTTGGTGTTACATGCTGGTGGTTGACTCAACAGAAATGGGAAAACTGCAAGTGCTACAGATTCTTCTTTCTGTCTTAATAAATTGGTGAATTTTCAATCAGTTTACTTTTTAAAAATAGTCTCTTCATTTTACGCGTTCTGCTATGATTTTTCGGGGAGTTTTTATTTATTTATTATTAATTGAGGAGTACAACTAGGTCTAGTTGAGCTTAAAATTAAACTATTTAAAAATGTTTAGATTAATGAGGAAAATATAATATAAAACTAAAACGTATTCCTAGTCTGGTAGGTGCATTTTTTATAGATACGCAACATCGGGAACTTGGATTTACAAGGTAAAAAAAAGTTGGAAAACAGAAAGTAACATAAAAGTTTAAAGATTTGCTAACAAAGCAGCCAAAAGCTCAGTATTGAAGAAGTTGGGTTTTCATAGTTCGTAATTGATCAAAGCTGCTAATTTTGGCGAATCAAGCTGAGTTAAGATTGACAAAGAGATAAACTGTAAGATAGACAAAGAGATAAACTGTATAGACCGTTTATAGAATTGAAAATCGTAGAAATTATTATAGTGCGCCTAAAACGAGCAGTTGCATGGCGTTAAGCTGTTCTGCAGTATTCAGGCTTGATCTGTCAAACAGCTCCACAAGTATAAGTCTGGCATATGTTGGCCTTGAGCTTTACCGGAACATCAAAATTTATTGGCGTATACGTTTTCTGCTAAATAGTCCCATGAATGAAAGTCTGGCGGTCTTTTAGCTTTAAGTTGTTCCGAAAAATCAAAATCTATCAACATATAGAGTATCTTTCAGATACGCATTTTGGACTTACGAGGAATCAAGATTTATAAGCGAACATCTATTTTCTCAAACAGCTTCACAAGCAAAGGTCTGACACAGTTAAGTCCGCTCAAAGAGTTTGTTAGTTGTCACTGCAGTTTTTCGATATCCGTAAACATTTTCTAAGTTATATTGTAATGTATGAACAAGCAAGAAAAGCTTATTTCAGAATATTTTCCTAAAAAAAGATCTTCTCAAACTATGACCAAAAACCAATGCAACAATAGAAGAAGCAGCATCTAATGAGCTGATAGTATCCAGATTTGAGTCAGATATTACACAATTTCGTAAAAAAAGACAATTCGATGAAACTGTTACCGCTTAAAAATAGCAATGAGCAATAGGTAATTCTTGCAAATCCTCTTTCATATATAATGAACTATGTGTATCTTTTTAATGGAATAAATTATTGGTTCTACTATTTGTATGTTTTTCGATTACGTAAATTACTTTTTTAGCTTATTAACATTATAAAGCTGTATATTATGTTCAGATAATATTTTAAAAAGCTTATTGATAGTCGGATTGGCTTTACGCTGTTTTTCCTTAAGAAAATATGATTCGATTTAGGCGGTTTGGTCAGGAACGTCTCTAGCCGAAGTACAGGATCTGTTTCTTCGAACAGATAATGTCTATTTTGCAAGCTATGCGCAGCACTGACGTAGGCACCAAAAATACGCTATTTGTCCATGCAATTCTGTATTTTTTTTATTGACACTATCCTTCGGAATCGGATGAGTCCTGGTACTCGACGAACAACTATTTATAGAGATATCTTCATACTAAGGCTGCAATGGCGTTGGGTAATACATATTTTATGCCCGAGAACGCTATCCATTGTAGCAACGCGAAAACTAACATACTGTTGATTCTTTCCGAGCATTTTCGGCAGCAGTTATCAAATTTGTCAAGAACTGGCAACTTTACAAAAATATTTTTGCAATTCTTCTGATTTACGCTTAAATTTTGACTTGCTTATCGACAATTATCAAGTCATACGTAACTTACTTGTGGGTACCACAAAAAAGAGCACCCTGTATTTGCAGAAAAAACCGCAATCATAATAATAAAAACAAAATAAATTGTTGGCCCGTTTGCTTTGTTAATTTTACTTTTTTTTTATTATAAAATTGAATAATGGTGCTACAAAGTATTATACTTTATGCATTTTATTCCAAGGGATTAAATACTTTTAATCTATGAAATCGCAAGAAGAATTGTATGTATGTATGTATCTCGACCAAAACTACGTTCCCAAACAGAGGGATAGGTAAACGAAAAACTTTTAAAGAGCAATCCTGAAGAAACAGCAAGTTCTGGATGAAGAACACACAGTTAAAAAGCCAGCTTATTAAAGAAGCTGTAAAAATCAAAGCTACAAAAATCATAGAAGTCAGTGTTAAATTGGCATTACGTGATGCAACATCCATTGAATGCCGCAAGCTGGGAATACCCGCTGCGAGAGTCCTTGAAAAACTTAGCGCCTTCACGGCATTGCTCCCTCTTTTAGAAGAAACCGCATTTAAGTATTGCTGAGAGTCTAAACTCTAACAAATGTACATCTGAGCTGAATTAAAGATTTCGTAGCTTTTAATATTAATGTTTCAGATACGCTAAAAATTATAGGCCAACCAATGCTGCACCAGGGTTACCAAGTAACTCTAAGTTACATTTCCAAAATTGCAATACTACAATGTCTGGCATTTTTTCTTCAGTCGCAAAAGTTTGATAGGAGGTCATTGGTATTTGTAATCCAGAAACCCTAATTACTTTCCAACAAAATAAGCACGAACTCGAGGAATATCATTTAGCTTGACTTTCTTTTCCGCAGACCTCTTACTGTTCTGTTGATCCAAGCGGAGAAACCCTAGAGCCTTTGTAGATGTCGATTGTTAGATGTTGTTAGATTCTAATCTTCTAATCGAATCTTAAAGAGGAACTTTATTGTACAACTAAGCAGCTTTCTAGACTACGTAGGATCTAAAGAACTGCCGATTTCAACTGTCATTGCCTCAAACCAAGATAGTTCTCTGGAAGCCATCTAAGTTGTCGTTACGGCATCTATAGATATCTTCGCGATATACTTGGAAATCCTTAACTCATTCGGGAAAAACTTTGTTGCTTTTCAAAGCTCTGGGAAAGAAGTTTCAGACGTCGATACAACATCTTTGACAACGCACTCAAGCCGGAACTGTAATAGTTTTGCCGAAGACGGCTACATCTATAGATATCTATAGATATGACGACATCTATAGATATGACGACATCTATAGATATCTTCGCGATTTACTTGGCAATCCTTAACTCCAGCAGGAAAAACTTTATCCCTTTTCAAAGCTTCGGGAAAGAAGTTTCAGACGTCGCACTCAAGCCGGAACTATAATAGTTTTTCCGAAGACATCTAAGAGTCGTGATGACATCTATAGAGAGGCAGACGAACTCGATTTATATTGTCAACTCAGGCTGTACGGCAGAAACAAACGAACAAATCGTTTAAGAAATATCTAAGCATTTGAAATGAACTCCCTGTATGCGATTTAGACATCTTTCTCTTTTCCGACGTACGCACAGCCAAAAGAACTACCAAAACTTCTTAAAAATGACTGTCATTGACTTCCAGACTTTTTAATCTTTCATGAGCTTCACCTTAGCCCCATGTAAGATGTAAATGCCATTCGAAACTCAGAAAATGAGAGCGCCTTAAGCAGCACTTCATTGGACAACTTAACAGTTTTCTGGAATGATTGCAATTTTTAACTCTTATTAACTTTAGGTTGTCGTGTCGGCATCTCTAAAGATTTTTCCGATTTTCGCATCGACTTAAGCGAGAAGAATCTAATGCAATCGCCAAAGTTCCAAGCAGCTAGTTTAAGAACTCGTGACGACCGACATATTTGCGAAGCCATCTGTTCGTTTTCAAAAACTGAAGCTAGAAATTAGGAAAGTATCAGAGACGCGAAAGACGGCTAGGAATTGTAACAAAGTTTTCCCAGTCTTTGCTTAAATTACAACTATATTATTTTTGATTTTCCTTAAGTTTTAGAGGAGTGCGTGGAAATTTTCAAGGAACCAATATGTCGGCAAGTCGTAGTTTATTGCGATTTCGAGTGTTTTTGTTGCAAACGAATTTTATATAATAAATAGAAATATAGAAATATTAAAAAACACGAAACCGGATTGAGCGTTGAATGTCATTTTGCTGGAATCGAATTACTGAAAAATTTTTTTTGAATGTTTTGGTGGTACGAACTTTACTTGCTCCTACTAGGATCTGGTTACAAATGGTCAAGGTATAGTCGTCTGTGTTCAAATTTTATGTTTTGCTAAAAACTAACCACTTTTCGAGTCATCCCAGAGTGACATCTATAATATTAGCAATTTCTAGAGATAGGAACAGGTCCTATGTTATAATATCAATTTTGAAATAATTTTTGGAATTCCAGCTATCTTACGACATTCGACATTTTGAAAAATATTTCTTTCAACTTTTGAGTTGCCCAGGACGCTCACTCCAAGCAAAGACTCTCCAAGAGGCTCGCCAATGTCAACTTGCTCCACGCTTTAGTTTCTGAGAGCCGCTTGTGAGCGCCTTAAAAACCCCCAACTGCAAGTTGAGCATTAAAATTCAAGAGAGAGCACACGCCACAGCTCACAAAGTCAAAGAGAGAATGTTTCTCTAGAATGAACTAGGGAACACGTACACAGGTGCGTGCTTTTTATTGCAATTATTTTCTTTTGTTGTTGTTATTGTTATTGTTGCCTGAAGTCATTGTACGACCTTTACATGCCATTTGCTTATTGTAATTGTCATGAATTACGACGAATCACCCCTTACCCCACCTCAGGACTGCACAAAGCGGGCACAAGTTGCAGCTCAACTATTTTTAGATATTTTTTTTGCATTATTTGCGAGAGGTACAGACGCACATGTATCCTTATACACGCGTCGACCTTCACTATCCAAAAAAAAAAAAAAAAAAAAAAAACGAGAAAGGAATATATAAGCAAATCCGACGATAAGCCGAATGCCGTATTTGGTATATATTATATATATCTTTTATAATCGCACGGGGCGTATGCCTACTCTGGTCGGACTTATTACTCAGCTGAGCCGCTTATCAGCATGACGAACCGAAACAGAAAACTGGAAACAATGGTCTGACAACTAACTACAGAAGGTGACGCAAAGACCGCCGCACGGTAGTCTGAGATTCACATAGTATTAGGTGTCTGTGCATATAACTCATGTGGGTTACGAAATGCTGGCGCACCCAAAGTTTTCAAACTATATGGATAGTTGTAGTTACACTTAATCAGCTATGAATCATATTAACTCGACAAAACGTAATAATTTTTTATATGTCGTAAGATAAAACTCAGGTCAAAGAAGTAGTGGCATGATATGGACACTACAGGTAAGCTCTTGAACTGCAATCGACAGAAAGAGCTAAGCAGACGGAAACATTGTTTTTCTAAAAGTAACAGAGGGTATACCCTGAACAACTTTTTATGGGTATATATGTATATAACTTTGTGTCCGTAGGTCGCCTATAAAAGCGCAGCTCACTGGTTCAATTTCCCACAGAGAACTTAAATCTCTTCAAACTTATTCAATGCGATGATATGACATTGCTGCCTTACTGCTACGTTGTGAAAAGTACCCCAAGTCGGATCATGACGATAGCTGCATTAGCAGCTTTTGGAAGAGGATCTAGAATTCGTAGAATCGGAATGGCATAATAAAGATTTACTTGAACTAGGTAATTGCACCAGACGGTGTTAGAGTTGACAGTGACAATTGCTACTAATTTTAAACTAAATATATCATTACTTAATATTATTTAAGCGCTATTATGCGTCGGACTAACGCCCTGTCGTATATTAAAGTAGAATAACTGACATATACTCGGTTCCAAGAATGGAGGAAGGATAAGAAGATCTGTCTAAAATCTCTCTTGCTCTTAAACGCATCTAAAATTTTATTTGAAAAAATTGATCTCCAAATATCAAAAAATATTAAAGAAAAATTACTTCAAAATAAATAAAGTGCATTTTGCATTTTATTTCGGCTGATTCGGTTTGATTTCACAAGCAAAAATGCAGACGAAATTAAATCACTGAAATTGAAAACATGAATCTTTCGGTTTCTCATGCGAAAATTTTTACATTTTAACGATTTTTCAAGCTCTGTTGCCGAATTTATAATTTCACTTTATGCTCAAGCTGCCCCAAAGCGGTTTTATTTCACAGGCCATAAAATGATCGAACTTGATTCGCATATATCATGCGAATAGGTGAAATTGGCTGCAAGAAGCTTGCGGTTTCGAACGGCAACCGCATGAAATATGTGAAGCAGACAGAGTTTAAACAATCTAGAAATACCGCAGAATATTTAAATAATTTATTTAAAATAAATTTCGTGTGCTTTATTTTGGCGTATCAATTTAATTCCACATATTATATTACAAAACAATCGAAATTAAATCACATAAAACAGGTGGATTGGAATTCTGCGCTTGCGAACCTAATTCGCATAAGATATGTGAATTCGAAAATGTTAGTACGTCTGCAAAATTGACATCTTAAACAGATTTGCGTAAATTTTACATTTTAATGATTTGTCATGCTCAGTTGCCGGATTTATTTCATAAAATGCATGCGAATTGCTGAAATTGGCAGCAAGAAACGTGGAAACCGCATGAAATATGTGAAGTCGAAAGTTCGATTAATGCAATCTAGAAATTTCAAAGAATATTTAAAAAATCATTTCAAATAAACAAAATGCATTTTCAACTTTATTTTGGCGAAACGATTTAATTCCAAATGTCACAAAGCAGTCGAACTTAAACCATATAAAACTTGCGATTTGGTGAAACTGTAAGCGAGAAGCTTTTGGTGTCGAACGCAATGGGCGCAAAGTATGTGGATTTGCAAATGGATGCAAGACTGATAAATACGATTTAGAAATATCAAAGAATCTTACACAAAATTACTTACAAAAATGAAGTGTTTTTTTTAACTTTATTTTGGCGAATCGATTTAAACAAAGAATCGATT
The DNA here is from genome assembly GCA_035046065.1 of Chymomyza procnemis. Classification (NCBI taxonomy): domain Eukaryota; kingdom Metazoa; phylum Arthropoda; class Insecta; order Diptera; family Drosophilidae; genus Chymomyza; species Chymomyza procnemis. The sequence continues at coordinate 36,835,689 of JAWNOJ010000021.1, read as the reverse complement.
TAGACAAAACAATCGAAATTAAATCACAAAATCACGTGCGTATTCTGTGATTTCGATTGTAATTCGCACAAAATATGTGAATTCGAAGATGGAGGACCATTTGGAAATTAACATTTTAAGTAACTTAGCTACTGGCTACATTTGAGTGATTTTTGTTGCCGAAATTTATAATTTCACTTTATTCTCAAGCTGCCCCACAGCGATTTTATTTATAACTATCGAAATCTAATCGCATAAAACAGGCGGATTGGTGAAATTGGGAGCACGAAACCAGCTGTTTCTAATGTCAGCCGCACAAAATATGTGAATTCGAAATTGGAGGACCGTTTGGAAATTGACATTTTAAGCAACTTAACATTTGAGTGATTTCTGTTGCCGAAATTTATAATTTCACAAAATATGTGAATTCGAAGATGGAAGCAACATGGCTGAATATTGGCAATTTTAGGCTAATACCTTTAAGCGATTTCCCCAACACCGTTGCCCAATTTCCAATTTCACTTTATTCGCAAACTGCCTATGTTTCAATGTCAAAATACTTTACCCAGCTAGTTTCTATCTCTTGATATTGAATGAAACCAATTAATTTTATGTAATACAAAATATTTTTTATTGATTGATTGCAATTCATTGGCACGCACATAGATACCTATATATATATATATATATATATATATATATATCCTATATATATTTATATCATGACAACTCACAGTTTCAAACTTTTAAATTGCTTTCCAACGTTGAAACAAAAAGCAATAAATTCTTAAATAATTTCAGCTGTTTTATGCGCAAACAAAAAGTTTCGCAGTTTTACGAGTTACTTAAATATCTTGCAGATTTTCAACATTTGTCAGCTTGTTAAATTTAAATAATTTTCTTGAAATTATGCAAAAAAAAAAAAGCGAAAAAGCAAGAAAACAAACACAAAAGTTTAAGAAAAAACCAATTTTCAATGTCAACATTGTCATAATTCTTCTAAAGACGTTTCTTTTATTCTTATGCCAAGATTTTATAATGATTAATGGCAGCAGCAGCGGTAGGATACGAGGTATACGTAATTATATATTTTTTTTTGCTTAATTTTAATTTTATTTTCTTGGCACTTTCTTGTTTGTAATGTTTGCGTTTTCTTTTGATTTTTCGTTTGAGGCAAATAGCATGAAAATTGCGATTTTGTGCGCGCTGGGGCATTTTTTTGGTTTTTTTTGGGGTTTACAAAATTGCAACGAATTGAAAATTTTGTTGAAAATTAAACGCTGTCGTTGAGAAATATTTAAAAAAAAAATTTCCAAAATTTGGCTGGGATCCAACAAACATGTTGGATATTTTAATCGCGCGTAGATTTGCAGAAAATTGCAGCTGGAAAACGATCGATGTTTCCGGTTCTAGTAAATATGTGTTTAGGGCAAAAAATAGAGAGATTTCGTCTCTTCTATGACTGAATTCTGCGCTTCTTAATTCTTTTGCTTTCGTTATTCTCTGTTCGCTAAGGTTATTTCAAAAAATGGCATCCATATGATGCTTGATGAAGTTTCAGCCTCGTAACCACACAACAAAACCAGATAGATGGACATCTTCCTAAGAACTCCAACTAACAGCACTAAGGTTATTGGGTTCAGATGCCTCAGAGAGTGAGAGAGAGAGAACCGTAGACAAAACGATAGGACGGCCACAAAAATAAGGAGAACTAACACTTAAGTCTTACAGATTAAACTGCACCACGCGAAAACCGCTTCTGCGCTGATCTTAAGATCGACACTCGGCAACAAACTGCGCATAGTGCTGGTCCAAGCAGACTGTCGTCTGTGGTGATCACTAGATCTACAGTCAGAATGTCAGATGCAAATTTAAAAATTGCAACATTTTTTTTCCAGCAGCAAAATTACTTTTTTTGTGCAACGATAGAGTGTCAAAGTTGCAATAAAAATGCTTTTGAAGTTTCAAAAATTTGTACTCCAACAGAGTTCATGTACTCTAGTTTTCCATAGTTTTCCCCAATGTCTCGCTATTATTTCGATATTTTGTTTTTGGCAAAGTTGTAGCTCATTCCAAAATAAACAAAATAGTATTTTAATTCAAGTAACTAACTTAAGTAGTTTCCAAGTTACGATGCTTTTTTCACTTAATTCTCAAGTTCTTACGTATACGTAATATTTAGTTTATTTTAAAATTAATGAATTCTCTTTTATTCCATGCGATGTCGAGTATTTGGCTTCACTACTCTTGCACTCCTGCACTGTCACGTACATAAATGTAATACATAGGAACAAGCCATACACTTATGTACTCACACTCACTTATGTGCATCCTATGTACATCCCTAATGTACACAACTTACATACTCTACAGCCGCTTACCTTTGCTTTCAGTATAAATTTCATATACACATTGCACATTGCTCGATTTTATTGTTTTTATATGCCAACCGCTGTACATAAGAGCCGCACATGGCGTTGTGTTGTACATAACACACACACACACACACACACTCAGACACACACACATACATAGACACATGCATAAACTTATATCTGACATCAGCGACAACAATAACAAAGCAACGTGCGCGAATAAAGCAAACAAGTCCAAAAAAGAAAAATAAGAAAAAAACAAAGACAAAAAATAAAAGCAAACCAGTAAACACGTCAGCTTGACTGAAGAGCGCGAGAGAGTGCAAGAGCATAAGCGCGCTTAGCTCAAGGCAGAGCAGGGTCGAACTAAGCAGGTAAAGCCGTCACCCCAGTGGCTCTCAAACGAATGAATTATTTAAATATTCGCATTTATTTGACATGCTTACTTTACGTTAGCGTTTGAAAAGCTTTCGTGCAGATTTGTGCCAGGGAAACACAGCTGTGCAGCGCGTAGCCCAAAACAATGGTAGAATCAACATGGTAGCACATGTAAGTTACTTAAGTTTGTACATTTTGAGTGAGTGAACTAAGAGACTCAACTAAGGCAACTACTCTGGCACGCCTAAAGTAAAAGCGAAATTATATACAAAATGAAAGTGCTTCTTGTATGTATGTGTGTGGGCCTACGCCCTTCAGCACTGCAATCCCCATAAGTCTATTGTGCTTCTAGTGCTTCTCGTTGTTGAGCGAACGCTTGCGTTTGCGTTTAGGTATTGACTTAGTATCGGTCTAAGTTAAAGCAACAAAAGCAAGTTATTTTATTAAAATGATTAATTTATTTTAATTTTTTATTTCTTAGTCGTTGTACTGCTTACCCCGGCAGGCCCCCAGGGCAAGAGCTTACAAAGATCAGTGTGATCCTTAGTGGCAACGGAATTTGTCGGCTGTCAGTTGTGCTCATGGAAATGAAATTCAAACATTCTGTAAAAAAAAACTGAAGCAGCTTACCAGCGCACAATTTCAAATGAAGCTAAAAAAAAGCAAAAGTTAAGCTTTCTTTCTTGTCTACAAGACGGGTCTCCGCTCTACAGCAAGAGGTTAATATTATGTATTAAAATAGTGTCTACAAGATGCTCGATTTGGCAAATCAAGATGAGTTAAGATAGAGAAAGATCGTACATAAGAGAAGGATTGATAAAGTTTACTATAGTTAGAACGGAAATCATACAGATTATTGCAGTTAGAGCTGAGCTAATATATTGAAAGAACGTTCGTAAGAGAACAAATCATAATGGTTCTTATGGTTAGAACGGAAATCATAAAGATTGTTGTAGTTACAGCTGAGTTAATATAGAGAAACAGCTGAATTGAATAGATCGTTCGTAAGAGAGGAAATCATAAAGTTTACTATAGTTAGAGCATAAGGCGCGAAAAGTATCTAGCAAATGCTTGGCTTAATCTTCAACAGTGTTCGCGGCGATGCTAAGGTATGCGAATGCCTTGACAACTTCAAAAGTATAGCCGTCCGCTATAAGAAGGCAGCCTAGGCGCCGTGCATCGCTGTTTGTAGGCAGCAGATACTTTATGCTGCCCTCGTTAAAAGCAAAACCCAGTTTCGCTGATTTTTTTTCAATTGCGAATAAAACGCCCAATTATATCAATATTATTTTTACATTTACAATTTACATTTTGTTGTTTTCTTTTATTGGTTTTATTGATGTATAATAAAATTCTGTCATCAAAGAAATACTCTTTTTTTTAACAGCTTAGCAAGCTACAAACTTTTAATATAAATGATAATAATAAGTGACTTCGGTTCCACTAAGGATCACACTTAACCTAACACATTTAGAATTCAGTCTATATCACTTTATCTCATGACAATATTACATTTTTTTTGCTGTCACACACATATGCCAGTTAGTTTTTCTTGCTTTCCTACTGTCGCTACCTTTCTTAATTATACCACGCTGGCAAGCTTTCTCGTCCAACCTAAAATTAAGCATTGCATGTTGAGAGACAAACTCATTAAGTTGACGTCTTACCTGGTTATTATACCATAGCACAATCGAGCATTTATGTGAAGAGAGCGACTCTTTGCTATGAGAGCGCACATTTTAAGAGCATGCAGTTTGTTATTTTTTTATATGATGTAAATATGTCTGTATATTATTATTATTTTTTTTTTATGTTTTGGCATAAAAAACCGGCTGTGTCTGGTAGAGTAGTTTTCCGAGTAGCCGCAAAAAAAAGAAACACAAACAAGAGCATCAACAGCAACAATTCTTGCGGCGCTCTTTCTGCCTCTCTCACAACTTTGCGTAGCTAAATAAAAAAAATAACAAAAAAAAAAAGAAAACAATTAATTGAAAAAGTAAAGAATATACAAAAACAAAAATATTGACACGTGAGCGTTGAGAAAAACAAGTTTGCGCCGCACAATAACAACAAAAAATTGTATGTGCCTCTACAGTGCGTCACAAAAGTCTTACCTTAGTTGGTCATTACAATACATTATCGGGTTACAATCTACCTACGGTTTTTTGTTTATTGGATTTAGTTCTTACTTTTTGAGGCGGGTCCAAAAGCCGGCAGTTAAGTGTTTAGCGTGCAGACGACTCATTAGTTTGCTATTTGCAGCCAGGTGGCGCCACCAGGCAGTGAGGGCTCTGGCTGCCGCCGCCAGCTTGACAACAATCAGAAGCAGCCAGGTATATCAGGTATTACTTTACTTTTAATTTAAACAAACTGAAGTGAAATTTAAATATATTTACCTATGCTCAACAGCGACTCTCAGCGTTCTTTATGTCAAATTTTGTTTACAATTCAAATTGTACACAAAAAAAAAACTGCTGATGTCTTGGAAGTTTCTGCATCGCTTCAAGGATTGCTTCTTACTGGTACAAAAAAAAAATCAACATTTTGTAGACAGCTGTGCTGGCAGGTCTCAGCGATTTAGGCAAAGATATTCCAAACATAAGCTTAAATTAAAAGACGAACAAACATCTGTTGATTTAAAAAGGGAGCACTGAAATATCTACAAAAGCTTGCTGAAATTATTGGCGCAGACAAATCCGTATTTTTTGGAAGAAAATACCTCAGAGCAGCTTTTCTAGCAAAAGATAACATAATCAGCAAGAGATCATGCAGAATTAGGTGGAGATGACTTGGTAGCTATAAATCAAACAGATTTCAATGAATTAATGCAAGATGAAGAATTAAATGCAGAAGACTTAATGGAAACGTTTAAAAAATGTGTTGAAAATAGTCGGGACTATGGGGTTGAAAAAAATTGTGTAAGCGGAACTTGTGCTAGTTAGAAAACTAGTATAACATTTTTAAGCAGTAGTTATTATTATAGAAAGTGTTCTTAAATTTCAGCGATATCTTAGTGAACTCAGTTGATGAGTTGTAGCCATACCATGACAAATCTAATTTTCAGATCTAACTCAGAATTGAGACGTTATGTCCATCTTGCCATACAGCAGCTGATGGGTAGAAATGTCGTAGTTTCTACTACTCGACGCCTCTGAACCCAAACAAAATAGAGACTTTAGTTCTAAAAAGCGCAGAATTTTAAAAGAAAATTCATTCGGTAGATCGGTAAGACTAATAGAAGTTCCATCAAAAATAAAAATTTCGTTACAAATATCGTAAGCCTATCATCTCGTATTGCAATTTATTTAACTCTGCTGCTTTTAATTTATACTTTTTTTCCTTATAATTCTCAACTATTTTAAAGCGTTTAGCGCATAAGTATCCGAAATTATAAAAGAATACCAACTTCATTATCATTAATTTTGCTGGCTTCTTCAATGTTCTTTACAATGTAGGATAATAATCGATAAAATAATGTTGCTCCGAACTAATATAATTCGCGATATTTACAAAGTTATTGTATCAATAAAATGACATTGGTATTAAAAGAATATATACATTAACTAGACAGGATTAACTATATAGGAAGTTCGGGCAAGTTCAAAGGCCTGATTCAAATATTTACGCGAAAATAGCGAACTAGAATGCTCGGGTTTAATTTACTATTCGTCTGAAAAACATTACGATTTGTCAGCTCAGCCTCGCATAACTGAAGGCGTACAGTGGCAAATGAAAAAGTATAAGAGTTGTTATAGAGATAAGAATGTTACCCTACGCAAAAATTTCAAAGAAATCGCCCACGCAGTACTTGAATGGAATTAGCAATTAGCATTATATTAAACTAGCAAATTTTGGTATAAACGTACAAAACTATAAATTTTGAGATATTTACATAAAGTGTGATGTATGAAGGAATTTTATAATCGGAATTTAATATGGCAGGCACAGGCATGGTGCATCCTTCTATTTCTTCGAGCGAAGGCGCCATAATATTAGAACAGCAACAGCAGAGATGCCAGCCCCAATAAGTGTTTTATTTGTCGATATAAGATTTTTTAAAGAATCCCAAGATTGACTCTTTATTATATGGTTGATTGCAATAAAAAAGTCCTTTGGTGTCTCCTTATTGACAATTACCATTGCATTGTTAGGATTGCTGCATTGTATTTTGGGACCACCAAGCATCGAAGACAAGATGTCCAATTTGCCAAGAATATGCGATAGAATCATATTTAATGCAGGCACGCACAGATGGACTCTAAAATTAACGATAGACTTTATATCTTTCCATGGTAGAATGTGTGCAAAGGTAATACTTACTCTAATATTTTATTTTATTCAAATGTGAATTCTTTGCTGCTTACAGTATGAGATTTTTTTATATACTAAAGAATCTGTATTTTCGGAAGTAAAGTTAGTTTCAAAGAGTAGTTGATGAAATAATTTTGTAATACATTGTTTGAAAACTGAGTGGATGTAGCTGGCCATGAAAGTAAATTACTTGTCGAAAATTGCTTGAGTATTCTTTGGATTATGTCAAGACCTAACGAACATAACTTAAGTATAGCTACCAAATCTTAAATATAATTCATATAATTGTAATGTGTGTCCCTTTAACAACCCTTAAAGCACTAAATCTCTTTATATTTCTATCTTCCGCCCAAGAATACTGCTGATGCTTTTGGAGTCCTGAAATTCCACCTTTATTACGACAGAAATGAGTCTGTAGAAAAGTGCTTGCGCCTCTTCGCAATTGCTAGGCTTGAGTTGGGATTCATCTATCCAACTATTTGCTTTTTCCGATAGACTTCGCTTTATGTAGATAACCACCCTTTATAAAGGGTGTTTTTTTAAGAGTTATAGAACTTTAACGTTGGATTATTTGATTGACATGCATTTTAATTATCCGAACGATAATCTTATGGCAATACATTTTAAATATGATTTCTGGCATATGACCACGCCACGCCTGGCTCCGATGTAGTTGAATCTAAACGTCCAATTTTTGATTTCGACTTTTTCTAACATTTGTGGCCGTATGTCGGCAATAAAACGGCGAATGGATAAGTGTTTGCGGTTTATCCGCATAGACCAATGACAAAAATTAGTCCAGCGGTATTAAATCACAAGATCTTGTTGGCTCAAAATGTGAAATTAGACGCGGTCACCAATCATGTCTGTCAATAAATCGATTGTGGCACGAGCTGTGTGACATATTGCGCTGTTTTGTTGGAACCACAACTGCTGGACATCATAGTTGTTCCATTCAGAAATGAAAAAGTTAGTAATCATGCCTCTATATCGTTCAGCCTTGACTCTAACGTTCTGGCCATCATCGTTTTTGAAGAAGTACGGACCACCAGTTTATAAAGCGCACCAAACAGTCAGTTTTTCCGAATGTAATGGTGTTTCGACATACACTTGAGGATTAGTTTCACTCCAAATGCGTAAGTTTGGTTTGTGGACGTAGCCATTCAACCAGAGAGTGCGATTCATCGCTTAACAAAATTCGCTTGTGAAAATCGGAGAAAAACGGTAATCTCGTTTTAGGAGATTACTTTTTGATGATCGTTTGCCTTCAATTCTTGCACGAGTTGGATTTTGTAAGCACGCAAATCAAGATTCTTCCGCAAAATCTTACATAAAGTGAATAGACACAAATCCAATTCTTGTACTCGATGGCGGATGGACTCTTTCCGGTCTTCCTCAATGCTACGCTCTACAGCAGCAATAGCTTCTTCTGTACGCATCGTACGGCGTCTCTGAGGATGTGTGTTATCTATAAGAGAAAATGTGTTGCGAAAACGTTTCATGGTAAATTGAATTAACTGCTCTAGTGTACGATTTTGTCGACTATAAAATGAACGTAGTACGCGATACGTATTTCGCACAAAACCATTATTTTCGAAATGAAATTCCACTATTTGCAAGCGTTGTTCAGGCGTGAGTCTATTCATAAGAGATTGTCAAATCAAACTGAAAAAAAATCACTTAAAGAGCTGTGAAATAGATCGCCATCTTGAATAGTAATGCCAACATAAAGTTCTATACCTCCAAAAAAAAACACCCTTTACTTGACCTACTGTGCCAAAACTTATCAAATGCCTGTTGTAGATCTGGGAAAACCCCAAGCTAAATTGATGTTGTTAAAGACTCATTGTTTAGGGGTTCCAATTTGCCAAACTCAAAATGTTGGTCAGGAATTTACCAAAACTTTAATTAAGTAAATGAAATTTTCTCAAATGCGCAGCTTCTTGCCTAGTCATAGCTCTCAAGTGACTGCATACTTTCAGTTGCTACTGTGCATTAGTTTGAAATCAGCTTTTGTTTTGCACTCTTGTGCATATGTGTGTGTGTGTGTAGTGTATGTGTGTTTGCGTGTGTGCGTGAGTGTGTGTACTTACACACGCTCACAGTTAACGCTTCCGTTTGAGCAGCGACGCTTTGCTGCATTTGCTTTGCTGGCTGCTTGTGATGACGACAACCCCTATTGCTGCTATTCACACGCACAGCCAGACATACATCATACATACATACATATACATCAGCTGGGCCTAATTAATATACATACATATATTTTTTATATCAAAAAAAAAAACAAAAAAAAAAAACAAACAACAAATACGATAAATAAGTTGCGTCGCGTTTTTGTTATTGTATTTTCAGCCTTGCAACTTGTACAGCGCGCTTGCTTGTCGCGTGATTAACGCCAAAGGCGTTGTTGTGTTTCTCGCTTGCTCTCAGCGCTCTACGCTCTTTACTTCAGTTGTGTTTGCTGCTCTCTCTTAAGAAATTGCAGCACGCATCATAATTGCTCGCTGCAGCGTATATTGGCGCTCAGCGTTTGCCCGTGACTGCGTGTGTGTGTGGGTGTTCTCATGCATACGTGTATTTTAATTAATTGGCGCTCTCTTTGGGCTCTCTCTTTTGGCGCGCATTGCAGCATGGGTATTATTGTAGGTCATAAATGCATCAGATGACTTCATTCATGTGTTTGTGTGATGTGCGCGTGAGTGTGTGTTTGTTGAAATGCGGGCGTGCGTGTGTGTGTGTGTGTGTGCGTTCTGCCCTTTTTATGCATTTGTATTGGTGAGAACGTACGTATCTTTAAGCTACGTTTACAAAAGTATCTTTTGCTTGATGGCAGAGCGAATAGCAAGTAAAAGAAAAAACACGAAATTAAACAGTTATTTGTATACACTGAAAAAAAAAGTTTCCGCTTTAAGTGCGTTGTGAATCGTGATCGCTAAGTACTTTGAACTTGGTTGCAGTTGTATATTTTTGATTTGCATGCTGTCTCTTGGATATTTTTTGTCAAATGCAAAATGCTATTTCTGCTCCTTTTCAATATCTGTTGATTTCATGTTTGCGTCTATGCTGATGCCCAAGTACTTTGAACATGTTTGCAGTTTAATATAAGATGGTTTGGATATCTCTTGTATTTATTATCGGCATGCTCTCTTATAATAAATTATTAAAAACTAAGCCTTTTTAAAAATAGTTATCAGCTTGCGCTATTGTTAGCTAAAAACCTTAACTCGTTAAACGATTTGGGCATTTCGTTGTGCAAGTAGTCTTCGGATGCCGATTGTCAATGGGATTCCATTCGCGAGCTGCACGTGCTATATTTCTGTTATCTCTTCTGGGCGTGTGTCCGATCCATCTAAATATTTTCTGTTGTTCCCTTGCTAGGTAATCTCTATATAACCTCGCATTAAATGTAGTTCTGGGCCAGCACACTACAACAATGCGCCTCAGGCAGCGTTTGACGAAACTCTGGCGTTTTCTTAAGATATTATTTGTCTCTTGCATATTTTTCTTAAGTAGCATAGTTCTATTGGGTGCAGTTTGCTAACTACTTCATTAATTATGAACAAATTAATATTTTTAATATTTATTTGAAATACTATTTTCTTCAACTGAAGCAAAAGTTTATTATTATTGACTGCAATACATATAGCTTTATTTTCTTAACTTAAAAAGAAATGACATAGTGAAACCACCATCAAAGAATAACATATTCTTGGTTAACTTTTGGAGCAAACTCACTCATACAAAGATTACGCTATTTCACTACTACCAATATCTCTTCTTGCTCAAAATCAACTGTAATTTAGTTATTCAAGTGTCTATACCTTTCATAATTATACCATGTGCAACACAACTCACAGACACTATCTCTCACACATACATACAAAGGCAGCGCACATGCAACTAAAAACAAAAGTACAGCAAGAGCGTAAGCTGTCTTTATGTTTTTGTTTTTGTTTTGTATCTTAACGCTTTAGCTTTTAATGCGAATTCGCAGCTATGCGTTCGCTCTTAGTGCAATCTCTTCGTTGCTTTTGCGCTGCTTTTTTTTGCTTATTTATTTTGTTTGCCATTAGCATTGCCATGCCTTGCTTTGTTTTGTGCTTTGCTTTTATTTCTTTGTATTTGCTGCTTTTTCCACATCTTTGTGCAAAAATAGTTGCATTTTTTTGTATTTTTCGCTTTACAAGTTTCATTCGTAAAATGAGCTACGTAGCGAACGGGCGAATTATTAAAAAGCAAGATTAGCTGTTGAAAAAATCAAAAATAATTTAAATTATTGTAAATAATATTTTTGTAAATGCAAAGCAGATTGTTCTTAAAGTGTTAAATAAATATAAAAAATAATAATTGTGTTTTAAAGAAAATAATTTTTTTTTTGTTTGAAGTGCAATGCAGCAAGTTTAGATACATAGATTTGTGTGTGTGTGTGTGTGTTTTTTTTTTGGGTAAGTGCATTAGGAGCTTAAGAGCGCAGCGTTAAATAAAGAGCGCACAAGTGTTGCGACTCTTAATAATTCAAAATGTGTCAATTGTTTTTGTATTGAAATTTTTTTTTTTTTGAGTTTGTTTTTTTTTGTGTGCCTTTTTTGTTTGCTTTTGTTTTGTATTTGCGCTTTGCTTTGCACTTGCTGCGCTTTGTTGTTGCTGCACGCACAGCCAATAGGCAACAACAAACAGTTGACGCCGTCTGCGTTTTGTGCAGCTGGCAAAAAGGAAGCAGGAAACGTAAAGCTGGCACGCATGCACAAACACGCACACACAGCCAAACAACGTCTGCAACAAATTGTTACTTAAAAACTGAAAAAGAGTCAAAGAAAGCCAGAAAGACAGAGAGTGAGAGAGAGCGAGTGGCGGCAGAGCGAGCACGCCACCCACACATGTACATGCGACGTATACGCAACGACTGGCCAAATGTGCAATTAGTAACTGCATGTGTGTGTGTGTGTGTATGTGAGTATCTGTGTGTGCTTAAGCGTGCAAGTGTGCGTGCAAAAAATCTCAGCACTTTCTCATGGAGCCATTTCTAAGAAATAAGAGTAATCTTATGACCTTTTTTATCATTGCTCTCTTTGTACTTTATTTTAGTTTACTTTTATGAGTTAGATGGATGCTGCTAGCCAAACATTTACAGTCAGCGTGACAATTATATGCACACTTTGCTTGAAAGTGTGTGTGTGTGTGTGTCTGGACAATGAGGCACTTAAGTGCAAATTTTAGGGCATGCTTTCAGACATTTTGGTGTTGACTAGAAAAATTTGAATTCATTTACTGTGCTTCCCCTATTTCTAGGTTCATTTCTTTACAAGTTAGTAGCAGTAAGATTAAGTTATTTTGTGAAATTCAAAGTTACGCTACCATATATATGTATATATATATAAAAGTTCACCGAAACACACCCCATTCTGGTAGATTGCTTTCGAAAAAAAAACGTGTAAAAAAGACACTGATCGTATGCAAAAATAGATGATCTCTAAAACATATTAAATTGAGAAAAAACAGAAAATAAGTAGCTCTACTTACAAGTCGATTGTGTGCATGGTAGAAGACGAACGTCTTTTATCATTTTATAAAACCTTAAAGCTTGCTGTTTGATATTGCTTCCGTCTACGGGAATTTGTTTTTCTGCATTGTGCTTAAGTCATATTATGAGTGGTTTTTCCATTTTTTCCCTAAAATTTGTGTTATGCATGTACCTTGCAAAAATTAAATTTGACAAAAAATATTTAAGCACAAAAAATTTTAAATCGTTTTAAATGCAATAAAATCGTGTAAAACGGATTAGGTGTACTGGCAAAAAGTACCAAGTTGCTGGCGACTATTATACCTGAGTAGGGCGTCATTTCCCAGCATCTCGTAGGCTGCTCTGAGATAATTTTTCTCCTTATTTTCTCTTTACTTTGCTCTGCTAATTTACTAACTATTTTTCGCTGGTAATTTACCAACTACTTCTCTGTGTTAATTTAGACCCACATGGGACCAACTGGTGGTGCCACGCGCACAGCAATAGCTAGTTAGGTCGACTGTAACCCGATTACGGTTTGTGATGGCCAATGAAAGTAAAGTAACATGGCATAGTGCCTAAATGGCAAGTCGAGTGGGTGGAACCGACAAAAGAGTCGGTGTTGCTGTGTATTGTCCAGCAGTTTGAGGGCCTGTTAACTTTTGTCAGCGTCTGTTTCGTCCAGATTTCTATTGCTGACTTTGGCTATTTGCTGTACAACTGTAGGCATATTCAGATCCGAATTGAGTAAGGATAAGTTGAAAAATGTAATAATTCCAAAGATTTGCCCTATCGGTGCTATATGAGATGGTTATCTTTTGCCCCATTGAAGCTATATAATATAGTACATCGAACTGGAACCAATTGCACATAGTGCTTGGGACATAATATAACTACTGAGCCTCTAGCTCTAGCTGTAGCTTTAGCTGTAGCTCTAGCTCTAGCTCTAGCTCTAGCTCTAGCTCTAGCTCTAGCTCTAGCTCTAGCTCTAGCTCTAACTCTAACTCTAACTCTAGCTCTAGCTCTATCTCTAGCTCTAATTTATTCATTTAATTTTTATGCGACGTTGCAAAACACCCCGATATGAGCTATATCACATGTCACAAAAATCAAAAAACTAATTTTTTTTTCTGAAGAGTTGGTTGCTCTAGCGCTTACCATCCTGAAGATCGAGGCGTTCATACAGACGCACTTGTGTATCTGAACTGCAGTAGCCGCGCTTATTATATTTTATATAGCTTTGGATGATCTCCGACTTCTTTATGGAGATCATTCACACATTTTTGATTTGCACAAACTTAATATGCACTTTTTACTCTGTGTTATAGAGTATAACAACAATAACTGCTTCAAAATATACTCTATATTCTGCGGGGACCAGAAAAACACTTCTAAGCATCTACGAAAATCCTTAGCCATTGCTTTAGTCTTAGAGACAAGATCAAGAGAAAATACATTTCTAATTTTGAGACCCGATGACTTTTTAGCATTATTCTTGTTTTTTTTTTAACATCGCAAATATATATATTACAACATCTTATGTGGCCGTCGGTAGCGTAGTGGTACCATCCACGCCTCTTAAACCGCAAGTCTGTAGTTTCATTCCAGCCAGCAGCATAGGTGCATTTTGTCTAGCTCTGGCATGGCATATCAAAGTGACCTTAAATGCCTAATCAAGTCTCAAAAAGCACCGCCCTTCGGATTTCTCAATAAACTGTAGTTCCAGGTTCTCTGCAAAAAGCTATTAATATAGATATATCCATACTCCGCCTTTGGACCCTGTAATCCGTCAATAGTTAAGATATCCCTCTTATCTATCTATATTCCTCTTATCTCTGTATTTTGTATTACATTTTATCCACTTGTTTGAAGTAGCAAAGAAGAAGCAATATTTCATAGAACAAAGCTTCCTGATACTCTATTTTCATACTTAATTTCTTGAGTTTTTTAGATAATCGTAAAAAACTGTAGCATTAAATGTAATTTCTTCTAAAAAACTCAATTATACTGTTTTAAAATCTGAACATTCATTATCAGAATATCCAACAATTTCGTAACTTTAATTCAATCTTAAAACTATATCCAAATTGCCAGCACCAAAAACTTCTGCTTAGTAATTTAATGCCATAAAGATTACAAACTACTCAAACCCTCAAAACCCTACGATCTTGTAAACAAATTGTACATGCATTGCACAGACAAACCTATAAAATATTTCGTATATGCAAAATCTTTTATCAACGTGATATGTCCGTCCAAAGGCCCCGTCTTTTTTCTCCACTTACATGCTCGTAAACTGCTTGATTTGATGTTTTTATTGTTGGACAAAACCTTGACTTGTTTTTCATTTTTTTTTTCGCTGTCTTTATTGGCCCTTCTTCGCTCTCTCTCTCTTTTACTCTCTTATCCGTTTTGTTCTGCGCACTTCTTGTCTTGGGTGCCACCTTGAGGGCCAACTACATGTAATTTGGCACGTTCTACCAGTTTCTGAAATCTTTCTTTGCTTTTTTTCCAAGTAGGTTTCTGTGTTTCCCAGTTAAGATTGTACAGGTAGAAGCTTGGGTTACCGCCCTTATAGCTACTTACTGGTCTAGCTACATTTTTATTTTCAGTATTTCTTTTGATAGATGCAATTTGTAGTGCTTACGATATAGCGTTGTTCTATGGCTGCTCTTAGGAACTTCGGCTGAGATAATAAACTTTGGATAGTACATTGAGTTTGAAAAAAGCGGATTTTTTACATAATTCTGAAACGTTTTATGTTTTTCTTGATTTTCAAGTAAATCTTTTGAAGAAATAAATAATAACTAGAGAAGAAGTAGATGGGATTTTTCCCAAGCAACTGAGGTCTAAAAAAGTAATCAGAGATTAAGGGAACAGAAGAATTTTTGTTCTCTATGAATCCAAATTTATTGTATGTGGATATAGCTTGAACACTTTTGCTAGGGAGCATGCACTCAGCAGATGCAGAAAAAATTGTATAGTTGTTGGATTTTTGTATTTTTGGTTCTGCGTTTAACGATAGATACAAGATTGGAAAATTTCAATCGATTTTGATAAAATTCGAAACACACTTGAAGCAAGTAAAATAAGTATTTGAGACGAGTTTCAATACCCTACGCTCAATGTAACTAGAATTCTTTTGCTAGGGATCGTATTCGAAAATAAAAGAAGAATGTAATACAGTTCAGGCGGTACCCAACAGTAGAATACTCTGTATCTTGTAAGAACAAGAATTAGATAGTTGAATTTCATTTGGTTTAGGCGTATAACGATAGGCATACCGAAGGGATTAGAAAATTTCAACCGATTTTTATTAAAATCGAAACACACTTGAAGCAAATTTAAACGTGTTTGGGGTGAATTTTATTAATAGGCGTGTTAGGCATATAGCGATAGACACACCGAAGAGATTGGAAAATTTCAACCGATTTTTATTAAAATCGAAACAGACTTGAAGCAAATTTAAACGTGTTTGGGACGAGTTTCAGTACCCTACGCTTAGCGTATCTAGAATAATTTTGCTAGGAAACGTTTATCCTTATGCGATCAGCTGCAGCTGATTTGGACTCGATTGAAATAATGCAGCATTAGAATTCTCTGTAATTTTCTTTTTGATAAAAATGCCGCTTGCCGATCTTGTAGTATAAAAAAGATCTAGTTGCATTTTATTTGATCAAAAGTATAGCCATGGATATACCTAAAAGTTGGGTAAATTTTAAACGATTTTTATTAAAATCGAAACATACCTGAAGCAAGTTAAAAATGTATTTGGGACGAGTTTCAATACCCTACACTTAGTATTTTTAGAACACTTTTGCTAGGGATCGTTTATGATCTCCTTAAACTGAGGAGATGCAGATACGAATAAATGGAATGTAATACCGTTGAGGCGGTAACTGACAGTAGAATACCCTGTAGCTTTCATTTTGAATAAAAGTGCCGGTTGCCGAACTGTTAAGAAGAAAAATTACCTATTTAGACTTTTCTTTTGGTTCAGCGTATACCATATAGATATGTATATCTGAAAGAACGCTACATTTTAGCCGATTTTGACGAAAATCGACACACTCGGAGCAACTTAAAATGCATCTGAAACGAGTTTGAATACCCTACGCTCAGTGTTTTATGAGTAGAATCTAAACAAAGGCCTATACCAAGCGTATTCTTAAGAAATTCATTTTGTTATGGATTCCGTGCAATTCAAGCTCAAAGTGGGGACATGCATTATCGCAAGACAACCAACCCACAGCTAGATATTAAATCCCCGACAAATCGACGACTTATTTTTGGATACACTTATTGCATTTTGTACGCTTTGTGTACATATTTGTATAATGCATGATTGATAAGTACTGTGTGTACCCTATACCATATACATATACACTTATGTACTTTATATATAACGTCCACTATGTACTGCCCTATGTATTGTACTATATAAAAGATTGATCGACTGGCGCTGTAAGATTGCCACACAATGAAACCCCGTCTCTGCAGTTCTGATTATGGCAGGGCTTTGCTTAAGGTTTTGTTGTTGAAACTAATGCGGGCAATATGGTCAGTGCAGTGGGGAGTGTCTCCAGAGAAAGAGAGAAAAAGAAAGCGCATGAGAAATAGAGAACGAGAATGAAGGCAGCACAAATTTTATATGCGATTTGAAGAGCGCATTGCAATCACTAACACAATGAGAGTACGTGTTGGTGCATATTTACTTTATAATTTAAACGCTTCATGGAATACAGTGAATTGTGAGATTCACCGAGGAATGGGTATATGGGTTTGGTTTTGGGTTTTGGCAAGTTGTAGAGGCATTTTAGAGCAGCAGCTGGCAAAGCTTAGTTCGAAGGGAATGTGTTTTAAACAAAAGATTTTCTGTTTTCAAGTTTTTTTATATTGCTCTTGGTCTTGGGAAAATTTTGGTAAGCTAGCTATAGGGAAAAGGTAAAAGAATTAAGAGCTATTTACTGACAGACTTGAAAAAAATCTCAGCTCAAAAACTTCTACTGATATTTGCAAAAACAAACAGCAGCCAACTATAATCAAACTTTACATAATCTATGTCGAAACGACGTGGGACTCAGCCAGAAGGAGGATAAATTTTAGCCCATAGATGATGGCGCGCCAGGAAAGACCGATGTTGTATGTAAAGTTTGCAGCTAAATTCTTTTACTGGTGCTCAATATTCGAGAGTAGATTTATTAATTGAAGCCGCGTTTTATCGAAATTTGGTGATTTGCGTTTGTTTTGGTTGCATAATCTTTTTTTATTATGCAATTCTTTATTAGATCTTCTCTTTTTCTTAAGATACCAACAATATTCAAATCTTAATCTTGGTCACTAAATTATTGTATTTCGTTTTCGCATCCGTGCCCTCACAGATTTAACGCTGGGCGGTTGGATCGCTGCATCGCAGTCGATTTTGGCTGCATAATCTGTTACTCTAGCTTACAAATGAAATCTCGAATGTGATTTCAGCATTTCCAGGGGTTATAATATATATTATATTTCCTGATTTTGAGGTCTGTATGGAGCTCTGTAGATACTAAGCTGCACCGGTCATTGTTCTCAGCATCTTGGACTGTGCACGCTGGACAATGTCTAGGTTGCTTTTGGAGGCATTACTCCATATTACGGCGCTATAAGTTCAGATAGGCTTTAAAACAGAGTTATGCAGGAGGGCTTTGTACTGGAGAGTGAGCATAATGTAGATTCCAGATTTTAAACAGCTCATTGGCATATACATTCGGATATATTTGCGATGATAAAACGTGGAAATACATAGACTTGAATCAACGAAAGTTATTTTCTAAGAAAAAATGCGCAAGATATAGTAAAGTTTGGTATCCGAGTTCTAGATGTTGGTACAAACTGTCGGATCAGGTTCATTTTCGACGCAAGTTGTACAGATGCAAGACTCTGCCAGCATTAATGCTCAAAGTCAAGTGCTAGGGAACGAAGAAAGATAGCGCCATAAATCAACGAATTTTTCCTTTTAAGAAATATTGCGCATTTGTTGGTTTAGTTTGGTCTTTTTTCGTCTCATAGTTGCAAGTTGTCATCACGCAACACTCTGCTAGCGTTTTAGATCAAAATCTTTATCCATAGAACGGGAAAAGATATTGATATCAACGACGGTCAAGTACAAGGCGCACGTCTCCGAAATAATTATAGGAAAATACAGGAAAAGCAGAGTCTAGGTATACGTCTGTTAGGCTATAATATCAGCATATAGTAAGTATCCATTTGCAGAGCAGATATACAATCGCATATCAAACCTGGGCCTCAAAGCTTTTCAACAAACTCACTTAGGTGCCAGATCACAAGGATATCAACGATAAATGTAGTGCAAATATTTATGGATATAACTCTTTGAGGAGTAGGAGAGTCTAGGTATAGTTCTACCCTATTGTAAATATTGTTAAATTTGCGCAAATCTCACATCAATGGGGAATTTCCTACAAAAATATGTCTTATGCAGATTCTAGAGAGTTATAGAGAATAAATTCCGCGATTTATCTAGTTTTCCAAAATACGTTCCAATGCTCTTTCAGAGTATCAAGCATTTGCTGTCTGACAACAAGTTTTCCATGCTGCTTTTTTGCCATTCATTCGCTTCGCACTCTCGGCCCGGGGAATTGGCTCCCCCCCAAACGACAGCACCCGTCCGTGCCAGACAACTACAACTAGTGTCTGGTCCGATATTTAACATTGAAAACGTACATTGACATAAATGCAATCAGTAGAACATACAATTCACAATCATATGCAAAATGCATCATCATCATCATCATCATCATCATCATCATCATCGTCATCGGCATCATTGTCATCATTATGATAAAAGCTTTTATCATCAGCATCATTATTATTATGCGCAAACAACAAATAACATTGAACTAAAGGTCTAGTGCATAAGTTACTATATATATAGATGGGTACGCACTGGAATCTTTTGTGAAAGATTTAAGGAGGAGATACTTTTGGGGTGGGTCTGTGTATGCTGCCGAGTCAAGTTGTAAACTTGTAAACGCAGGCGTCTCCCAGGGCTAAATTAATTCTGAATTATTCATTCTTTGCTCGTGATATTCCTCTGTAGAAACTCTACGTAAGACGTTTAACTTTGCAGATGACACTGCCTTATACTGCTCTGAGCACAACTATAACAATATCGAGAAGAATCTTATTGTTGGAAAAGTTTTGCTCCGGGAGCTGTAGGTTTATTGTGCCCCGGCTATAGAATACCTTATCAGATATTTTTACAAGTTAAAATTAAATGAAATATTAATAAGACGAATATGGTTTATTTTACGTAAAAAAGTAAGCCTTCCTTCCAAACATAAATATTCAGATAAAAGAATCAACTCATTGGGCGATAAATATCAAATGTCTTTGAATAAGAATATGTTATTTAATTTCCAGATTAGCAGAACTAACGATAAAATCAAGAAATGTACTTACTCTACTTAAGTTGGCCATTACAATTCGTTATGGGGCTACGGCCCAGCTCACCAGCTGTTGCCAGGGGCTCCTGCCTCTTCTTCGGTTGCTTACTTCAAGGTTTAAGGTCCTACTCCACTCGGTCTTTCCATCTAAGTCGTAATCTTCTCTCTCCTTCCTCCTCCTTTGTCAGCTTTCGCATCGAACATCTACTTCTGTAGCGTCTTCATCCCTACGAACGACATGGCCGCGCTAACGCGGAAGTTGTAGCGTTGCGTCGTTGTAGAGCTCCCAAAGGAACCCAAGCTCTAGCGGTATAAGATATAATAAGGCAAGATCCTTTCTCTAAGCTGCCAATTATTTGCAAGTCTAGGTTGTCACCTCCTTCATCTTTCTGCGTCGGCTTTCGCTGGATGACAACGATGTCGTTGTAAAGCTCATACAGTTCCTCGTTTACTTGGATACGAAAAAAAGAAAGACCTTGTGAAAAGTTTTGCTATTGAACCCCGTGCACAGCTGCATCCTTTCGCGAAACAACCCATGCTCCGGCGCCATATAATAGCACGGGCAGCAGGAACGTCTTGTAGAGTGTTAGTTTTGTCAATTGAGAGAGATCTCTGCTACACAGTGTGCTATTTCGCTTAATCTTCAGGTTGATGTTGTGGTTGGTGTTCACGGCGTTGCCAAGGTATGTGAATACCTTGTCAATTTCAAGAGTATAGCTGTCCGCTACAACAAGGGAACCCAGGCACCATGTATTCCTGTTGCCCTCGTCAACCCTAAGATACACTTTCACTGACTCTCTTTCAATTAAGGAAAACGCAGCGGTTACATCTCGCTTACAACACCCCATGATATCGCTATCATCGGCGTATGCAAAGAGTTGTACACTTTTGTAGAAAATAGTTTCAGCACGTTGTACACCGTTCTGCCGCAGTATTCCTACCATTATGAAATTGATGAGGTCGCACCATGATGGGTCCCTTGTCTAAAATCTCGAAGAAGTTCTTTCCTATCTTGACAGAACTAATTGTGCTGCTTAATGTCATACGGCAAACTCGAATCAAGAATACCGAACTCAGGTAGTATGGCATACAGGCGTTCCCGTATCTGTTTATCGAGTGCAGCTTAACAATTGACCAAGAGATGATACATATCTGTTCGCTTTCGTGGGTCTTTTCCAGGATATGGCGCAGTTTGAAGGCCTGTTGGAATTACCAGATCTGAAGCCGCACTTATAAGTTCCAATTCTTTTATAGAGCACGCGCCATAAGATCCTATATCCTATAAGACTTGGGAATTAGATGAATTCCTCGCTAATTTGCGCATATCGTGGTGTTCCTCAGCACAGCACAAAGTAGACTTGAGTTTCAAGTACGGGCATGCTAGGCACACTTCGCAGAGAAGCTGGTGCATCTATCAGCTCGCCAAATCTGCAGGCAATGCATCAGCACCGGTTGCTTTATTGTTCCTAAGTCGCATCATCGCAACTCTGACTTCATTTTGGCTAGTTGCAGTGACAACCACATTGTCGTCGATTGTTTGTCTCGGTCCATTTTCTCCAATTACAAGATTTCTGACAACGTCAACTGCTAGCAGTTTGTAGAAATGATCTCTACGTAATCCCAGTGTGCACTGCGTTTCTGCAATCAGATTTGCAGTTTTCATCTCGGCAGTAAAAGGTGCTGGGCTTGTAACCTTGAGTCAAACGGTTGACTTGTTGCTAGATTTTTCGAGCGTACTTTCTGCTACTAAACACCCCGAGTTTCTCTCGGAGAAACATAGTTCTCTAATAAATGTATTGGCATACAGCTTCAATCTTTCACAAAGAACGCGGGTTGCCAACTTATATAGAAGGCCAATTAGAGCTTCCTGGTAGTTTTTAGTCTAAAAAACTATTTTATTTGAAATAATAAATAAAATAAGAGCTTTTGTTGTAATATTGAGTTTAATATATGGGAACTTTTTTTCTCAAAATGTTTGCTTTAAGGGATAAAATTTTTCTTTTAAATTCAAGTTCTTCTTAAAGGAAAGTATTTCTCGTATGTGTTTTTTTCAACTTGGAGACGTAACTAAAAAGACTGCATCTCAGGCACTACGGGAACTATAGTTTTCAATGAAGATGCTGCTGATTACTACAGTGTCAGAGTGTAGAGTTGTTGTGTCTTAAGAATGTCCTGCAGAGGGTTGTCATATATTTTTTTTATCTTTTTTTTTTTGCTAATTTTAAAAGGAAATGAAACTTATATGAACTACGTACAGACGGCAGTGTGTGTGTAGCACTTACATATTTTTTTTTTGCATTTGTTGGGTTTTACTTTCTCGTCAGGGAATTTCGGTTTTACATTTCAACGCAGCGAATTACTCATGCGCCGCATCCCTCCCCCTTTAAAATGTAAACTGATATCCCGAAACGGCTTCATTTGTCTGCATTTATTTTCGAGTTTAATTTTTTTGCAGCTAAAACTTTGGCTTAAATTGTAGTTAAACTTAAATAAACGAATACTTTAAAAACTTGAAAAATATATAATTTTTAATATTGAATTAAATAAGCGAATAAAATGTTTTATATCTTATCTTTGCAGTAACGACGAAAGCTACAGAGTTACGCTGAACTTGCAGGCAAGTACGAAATAACTTTTTAAACTTATTATAATTAAGTTTCAATATTTCAAATTTAAAAAAAAGTAAATTTGATATGTTATCTGTATAAACTATAACTATCTATATCTAATAAGTTTTGAAGCCAGCCATAGATTTCCTATTGAGGCGAAAGCACAAATGCCTTTATTTTTACGGAAATCACAAAAGTATTGGCTTCTACTGCGAAATATGTGATAAGTTTAAGTTTTTGGAATTATACTGCTGTTTTGAGATTTTACGATTTTACAAAAGTATTGGCTTCTAGTGTGAAATTAGTAGGTGATGTTTAGCTTTTTTTTAATAATAAGCGTGTTTTTTTTTTATTTACGAAATTATTTCTAACAAATTAATTGTATAAAAATGTTATTTGCTGTACTATTATCTTTCGTACTACTTACCCGATTTTATTTTGTTATGCACACATTGAGCGCTGCGATGAAGTCAAACTTCATCGGTTTGACTGTAAACCAGGAAACTTAACTGCAGTGAAACGGGAAAGATATCGACATGATTCGACAAACATTATCCTTTGCGGAGAAATACGCATCAGCTGGTGTAGTTTGGTAACTCTAGTTTGTATGGTCTTCGATATCTAGCTGTTCAAACGCACAAAGAGGTCTGAATCGCATAACGCTGCCAAGTTTCAGTTCAAAATCTTTAAAATTTCGATTGCAAACCATGAAACTCTACACCAGAGGAACCCGTAAAAATATCGACATGATTTCACAAAGATTATCCTTTGCGAAAAAGTAAGCATCAGCTGTTATAGTTTCATCACTCTAGCTCGATTAGTCTTCGAGATTTAGGTGTTCATACGGACAAAGAGGACTCAATTGCCAGCTGAGGTAAGGTACATTTTGTTACGAAGTACTTGGGCTTTGCCACTCCTACTACTTGGTACTTAGATGCCTTCCACAAATCCAGTATAGATATCTGTTGAAATTGATTTGTTTTGGAGCCGATAAAAATGTTTTATTTTGCCGCCTTAGACTGCATGCAGATCGTTTAAATTTGGAGAACTGCAGCTTTTTTTAAAGAAAGAAAATGTTTCAACTAGTATTCACTTAAATGTTTGTACTGCAATCCCAACAAAATGACCAAAAAACAAGTAAAATAATCTCACAACTTTTACCAAACTTTGTTAATTGTGCAAATATTTTTATTGGTATCAGAATGCGTTTTAAACGTTACACAATATTCTGATGATGATTCTTTTAAATTTCAACAACAAAGTTTTTATTGGTAGGTTTTTTTTTTTTTTGTGGAACAAAATTGAATTTTTGAAACGGGAAACTTTTTCAAAATTACGCTTGCTTGAAAAAATTCCATCCCTAAAATCGGTTAAATAGTTTTCGCATACGCTGGTTGTATCTAAAAGTTTATTACATTCGTTGTAATGTCCTACAGAAATGCTGAACTGGTTTCGATTGTTAAAATTTCAGTTGTTCGAATCGGTATTTACAACGACGTCGTCACTATGATTATATTTTTGGTCTTACAAGGATTGGTCGTTTGTACTGTGCTTGTAAGCAAACTCAACTGGATTCGTACGATCATCCTTCAAAGGCTGCTTGTTGCCTTCATCATTGTCACAATTGTTAGAAGCATCATAATTCTCTTCATTCCGCTTGGCACGCTTAGCATTGTCATATGCACTCTGCTCATTGCCTAACTCAACTTGATTCGTACGAGCATCCTCCAAAGGCTGCTTATTGCCCTCATCTTCATCTTGGTGAAAATTGTTAGGAGCATCAAAATTTTCCCGTTCATGGCTCAACTCAACTTGATTCATACGATTTTCATCCAAAGGCTGCTCATCTTTACCTTCACTTTCGTCAGAATTTTTAGATGCATCACTATTTTCTTCATCCCGTTCATTGCTCAACTCAACTTGATTCATACGATTTTCATCCAAAGGCTGCTCATCTTTACCTTCACTTTCGTCAGAATTTTTAGCTGCATCACTATTTTCTTTATCCCGTTCATTGCTCAGCTCAACTTGATTCATAAGATTATCCTCCAAAGGCTGCTTATTGCCATCATCTTCATCTTGGTGAAAATTGTTAGGAGCATCAAAATTTTCCCGTTCATGGCTCAACTCAACTTGATTCATACGATTTTCATCCAAAGGCTGCTCATCTTTACCTTCACTTTCGTCAGAATTTTTAGCTGAATCACTATTTTCTTTATCCCGTTCATTGCTCAACTCAACTTGATTCATACGATTTTCATCCAAAGGCTGCTCATCTTTACCTTCACTTTCGTCAGAATTTTTAGATGCATCACTATTTTCTTCATCCCGTTCATTGCTCAACTCAACTTGATTCATACGATTGTCCTCCAAAGGCTGCTTATTGCCATCATCTTCATCTTGGTGAAAATTGTTAGGAGCATCAAAATTTTCCCGTTCATGGCTCAACTCAACTTGATCCATACGATTTTCATCCAAAGGCTGCTCATCTTTATCTTCACTTTCGTCAGAATTTTTAGATGCATCACTATTTTCTTTATCCCGTTCATTGCTCAACTCAACTTGATTCATACGATTTTCATCCAAAGGCTGCTCATCTTTACCTTCACTTTCGTCAGAATTTTTAGATGCATCACTATTTTCTTCATCCCGTTCATTGCTCAACTCAACTTGAATCATACGATTATCCTCCAAAGGCTGCTCATCTTTATCTTCACTCTCGACATAATTGTAAGAAGCACCACCAGTTTCTTCATCCCGTTCATTGCCCAACTCAACTTGAATCATATGATCATACTCCAAAGGCTGCTCATCTTCACCTTCACTTTCGTCAGAATTTTTAGCTGCATCACCATTGTCTTCATCCCGTTCATTGCTCAACTCAACTTGATTCATACGATTATCCTCCAAAGGCTGCTCATCTTTATCTTCACTTTCGTCATAATTGTAAGATGCACCACCAGTTTCTTCATCCCGTTCATTGCTCAACTCAGCTTGACTCATACGATTATCCTCCAAAGGCGGCTCATCTTCACCTTCACTTTCGTCAGAATTTTTAGCTGCATCACTATTTTCTTCATCCCGTTCATTGCTCAACTCAGCTTGATTCATACGATTATCCTCCAAAGGCTGCTCATCTTTATCTTCACTCTCGTCATAATTGTAAGAAGCATCACCAGTTTCTTCATCCCGTTCATTGCTCAACTCAACTTGATTCATACGATTTTCATCCAAAGGCTGCTCATCTTCACCTTCACGTTCGTCATAATTGTAAGAAGCATCACCATTGTCTTCATCCCGTTCATTGCTCAACTCAACTGGATTCATACGATTTTCATCCAAAGGCTGCTCATCTTCACCTTCACTTTCGTCAGAATTTTTAGCTGCATCACCATTGTCTTCATCCCGTTCATTGCTCAACTCAACTTGATTCATACGATTATCCTCCAAAGGCTGCTCATCTTTATCTTCACTTTCGTCATAATTGTAAGATGCACCACCAGTTTCTTCATCCCGTTCATTGCTCAACTCAGCTTGACTCATACGATTATCCTCCAAAGGCGGCTCATCTTCACCTTCACTTTCGTCAGAATTTTTAGCTGCATCACTATTTTCTTCATCCCGTTCATTGCTCAACTCAGCTTGATTCATACGATTATCCTCCAAAGGCTGCTCATCTTTATCTTCACTCTCGTCATAATTGTAAGAAGCATCACCAGTTTCTTCATCCCGTTCATTGCTCAACTCAACTTGATTCATACGATTTTCATCCAAAGGCTGCTCATCTTCACCTTCACGTTCGTCATAATTGTAAGAAGCATCACCATTGTCTTCATCCCGTTCATTGCTCAACTCAACTTGATTCATACGATTATCCTCCAAAGGCTGCTCATCTTTATCTTCACTCTCGTCATAATTGTAAGAAGCATCACCAGTTTCTTCATCCCGTTCATTGCTCAACTCAACTGGATTCATACGATTTTCATCCAAAGGCTGCTCATCTTCACCTTCACTTTCGTCAGAATTTTTAGCTGCATCACTATTTTCTTCATCCCGTTCATTGCTCAACTCAACTTGATTCATACGATTTTCATCCAAAGGCTGCTCATCTTTACCTTCACTTTCGTCAGAATTTTTAGATGCATCACTATTTTCTTCATCCCGTTCATTGCTCAGCTCAACTTGATTCATAAGATTATCCTCCAAAGGCTGCTTATTGCCATCATCTTCATCTTGGTGAAAATTGTTAGGAGCATCAAAATTTTCCCGTTCATGGCTCAACTCAACTTGATCCATACGATTTTCATCCAAAGGCTGCTCATCTTTACCTTCACTTTCGTCAGAATTTTTAGCTGCATCACTATTTTCTTCATCCCGTTCATTGCTCAACTCAACTTGATTCATACGATTTTCATCCAAAGGCTGCTCATCTTTACCTTCACTTTCGTCAGAATTTTTAGCTGCATCAATATTTTCTTCATCCCGTTCATTGCCCAACTCAACTTGAATCATACGATTATCCTCCAAAGGCTGCTCATCTTCACCTTCACTTTCGTCATAATTGTAAGACGCACCACCAGTTTCTTCATCCCGTTCATTGCTCAACTCAACTTGATTCATACGATTATCCTCCAAAGGCTGCTCATATTCACCTTCACGTTCATCATAATTGTAAGATGCACCACCAGTTTCTTCATCCCGTTCATTGCTCAACTCAACTTGATTGATACAATTATCCTCCAAAGGCTGCTCATCTTTATCTTCACTTTCGTCATAATTGTAAGATGCACCACCAGTTTCTTCATCCCGTTCATTGCTCAACTCAACTTGACTCATACGATTATCCTCCAAAGGCTGCTCATATTCACCTTCACGTTCATCATAATTGTAAGAAGCATCACCATTGTCTTCATCCCGTTCATTGCTCAACTCAAATTGATTCATACGATTATCCTCCAAAAACTGCTTATTGTCATCATCTTTATCCTTGTCCAAATTGTCAGGAGCATCAGCATTTGCTTTATGTCGCTTGGCATGCCTGCCATGACGACCCGACTTTTTGTGATGACGTTTGTGCTTTTTAGATCGATGCTTCCTCTCTGCTTGCTCTTCCTCCACATCAGCTGTTTCCATTACATTCGACGTAGCAATTGTTTTAGACTCATTTGAAGAAATATTATTATTTTCATCCGTCGGCTTAACCAAATGAGCTCGCTTCGATTTGTCGCGACATGCACTCATGCACTCTTCCTTGTTAACTGTTTGAGAAAGGGTTTAGGTACAAAATGACATATGGCTACACTTAAGGAAACTTACGAGTTTCAGCAGCTGCTAAACGGTTTTCCGCATGTCTGGCTGCATAGGCGTCATCAAGCCAACTATTCAATTGGGATAAGCTTATATCATTCACAGCAAACAGACATTCTTGAATCATGCTTGCACCTGAACTTCCAAATTTTTGCAAAAAATCGGCATATGGGTCTCTGCTATCATCGCTGTCACGATCACTTGGAGCCGTGTCAATCAAATTGGCCGCAGCACTTGATTGATTATTGTCGGAGTGCGCATCGTCAACACAACCTGCAGGTGAACTCATAACGTTGACATTTTCATCGGAAGCTGCTGTGTTCATAAGCTTGTCCGACGCACTTGCATGAATCTGCTCAAAGTAAACAAACTTTAATTTCAACATGCATGGATGGTAAACTCAAAACTTAATACACAATCGATGTCAAAACGCCTACACTTGCGTACTACTTACATTGTCATCAGTAACTGCTGTTGTAATATCGTCGTAAATTGTTGCTTCCGGCGAAGGCACGCTGTCCTCAGTCTGTATGCGTTCATTTGCAGCTCTCAACAACAAGGGATTTCTTATGCCAATTCCTGCACAATAGATATACAATTTTTTCATTATAATTTGCATTTCATCTGGCAGCTGTATGTCTTTTTCGTCAATTTGCACTGCTAGTTGCATATACAGCAGGCACACTTCTTTGCAAGTCATCTCCATTAGCATTTCATCATTTTTATGCGACATCATTTTTTCCATCTCATAGCAGTACTCAATTAATGTTTTTATTTCCGGCTCTGTGTTTAGCACAGCTTTTGCACATTTTTCCAAGTCAGCAAAGCCCGCACACAACATCCCGATTAGTTTTACAAAAACTTTAAGCTGAGCAACGCGCGCATCGCACGGATTATTGCCATCACCAGGCAGTTGTATTAGATCTGTGATTTCTTGTTGTAATTCCTCGTAAACATTTATGTCTAAGGCCATGGTACTGCTTGCTGTTTGTGCTGCAAACGTCTGCAAATGTCTGCAAACGTCGGGAAGCTCAATGCGCTGAAAATAAACTTTGTTGGCAAATTTTTTCAACTATTTAAAATATCTTTACTTACAATTTATAGCTGCAGTTAAAAATAATTTAATATAATTTGTCAGTTTGCTAAATTGAAGCTATGCTTTGCAGCAGTGTGCGCGTATCGCAGCGAATGTCAGTGAAAGCAAATTATTTAGATATGGCAACGCCGTAAATGTGGTTGCCAATTGACAGCTGCATGTTGTCAACTGTGAATGGCAATGCGTCATGCCGGCGTTGTTTATACATCTTGCAGCATTTTAAAGTAATTTTTTTATAAATTGTTATAAATTAATTTATGCTTACTTACAGTAGTAGCAGTTAACTTAAAACTGCTTGGAAATTAATTAAGGTTTTTGCAAAAAATGCATTTACAACTAAAATATTGAAAATAATACAGTGTAAGTGTTTGTGTCATGTAAAAACTTTTTACACGTTTTTTTCATGTAACACGTGTTCGAAAAAATTGAAAATTCTTTTTTACGTTAATTAATTTTAAACAACAAATTCCTTAATGTCAAGATCTTGAAAAGGTCAGGACATTTAAAAACCGGAATGACGGCTAAGCTGTTGAAAGTTTGGTTTACTAAGTGTTTTGTTTCTGAAGTTCAGAAATATATGACACAAAAGGGTTTAGCATTCAAAATACTTTTGCTTGTCGATAATACACCGAGTCATTCAGTGCTGGTACCTTCGAATATTCTCTGATTCAGCCCAGTGCTGGTGCCTCTGAATATGCTCTGATTCAGCCCACTGCTAGTACCTTCGAATATTCTCTGATTCAGCCACTCGATCTGGATATATTTGAAGCATTTAAAATGCTAAAGATTTAAAAAACAACGACATACACTAAGATATATTTCAGATTCAGTGAAAGAAAAAGCTTTGAATGTTATGACAGCATGTCCACCAAGGATCGCACTGACCTGTATGAGATGCACTGCCTCTCTGGCGGCCAGCCGGCTTAACCTATAAAAGCACGCAAAAAGTTTAATATTTTGGATAGTTTCTTTTGCCATCCAACAGTTGCAGCAATCAATCTTAAATGCTTGTTGATAGAACAATTTATCAGCTTTCGTGCAAAGTGGAACTTCAGTGCTGCAAAGATGAGAAATTTGTTTTGAGATTATGAGATTTTTAAAAAATATAGCTAGCGATGGATTTGACAACATACACACAGCTAACATCTATGAATTAAAGCAAGTAATTCCTATTGATGTTGAGGACTTAAAATGATGACAATCAGTAAGAATAAAGTTAACGATATCGAACACGAGAGTGACGAAAACGCGGCAATTTGTGAAGGGTTTGAAATTCGCTACAAGTTTGAAACAACATTTTCTTGCTCATGTGGCTGAGCGTGTGCAACAATTCCAACGTAAACTTACATCTTTTGTTGCCGAAATATCAAGAATTATATATCGTTCAAAACTAGAGCAGCCGATAAACCAATTACTTATGACACGTTTTGTAACAAGAGGCGGCTAAGAATATAAGATAATTCTGTTTTAGAAGAAAACCCCCACAGTTGCAGTAGATGTATCTTTCGACGACAGTCAGACGATTTTTATCAAGTAGCGTTGAATAGCTGTACTCTTATTTGCAAATTTTTAAATTGTTTGCTTGTAATAAATATAATTTGTTTTTTTTTTCTAACAAAATATTTACAAATTTGTTCATTCTACACGGTTTTTTAAGTTTAGGGAATAATAGATGGCCAAATTTACATATGAATCATGTACTTTTTACATGGATTTCTCAGCAACGCAGCTTCTTCTTGTTGTTTGGCCATTACAACCCGTTTTCGGGTTACAGCCGACCTTACTATTGCCAGTTGGTCATTCCAAGTGAAGCTAGATCCTATTCCAGTTGGTCTTTCCATCTGAACGCACCTACCGCGTAAAAGACGATTAAGTAAAAAATTTATAAAAAAAAACTAAAAACCGAAAAAACTGAGTGTATTGTTTATGTTTTTGGTAATAACTTTAATGTTAGTCTGTCTATTTTTTTCACTAATCAAACAAATTTCGGCCTTTTCGTGAAGATCAATAGTTAAAAAATATTTTTATATTTTATTATATTTATTTATATTTTTATATAAGTGTAGTTTCAAAATAATTTTTAATATTTTATGCTGCGCTCTTTGTTGTTGTTCTAGCTTTTTCGCTGTACCAGCTATAGTTTGGGCTGCCGAATTAGAGGGGGTTTGACAGTTCTTGGGCAGGCCGGGGTCTGCGTCGATTCCGGTGTGAAGTACCGACTGCCTTGGGAATCGCTCTTTGTAACTTGTTCCTATGACATGCAGCACAATCATTCCAAACTTTCGTCCCATATAATGTAGATGGTAAAAATATTGTTTTAAAAATTGTTCATTTGTTCGCAATCGATAAATGAGATCTACGTTTAAGAAAAGCTTATAGGTACACCTTGATATAGGTGGATAGATATAGCTTATTTAAATTTGTCTAAGATCTTGCTGATTTGGATATGGAATAGTAATTTGCTATACAAAATGTATATCCAGATATTTTATATAACTTGCACATTGTATTGATAGTTTGGCTATCAAGAAATCTGAGCTTGCAAGATGATATGACTTTTTAATAATATTTGAATTCATTTTAGACTTTTGAAAATATCTAAGAAGTAGTTGTAGTAGCTTCTTCGAGGTTTACTCATTTCCATCATCATCAGCAAAGATTAGCGTCATACATGATCTATGTATTGGAATGGCATAGCTAAAAATATGAGTAATGGATTTAGAAAATCAGCACCCTGAGGTTATAAGTTTACAACTTGACTTGGCAGCAAAAATATCTTATCGCTAAGAAGTTTTTAATGATTCCCAAAAGATAGGAGGGCGTAACAATATTTTGTAACTTTATGCCAAAAAGTATCCAATGCCGTGGGTATATCTCAAGTTACAGGATCATGCTTAACGTTATTCTTTAGCTTTTTGAGCGCATGGATACAGCTGCGATGAGAGCTCTACATCCATATTGTGTAGAGGCAAGAACATGACTTTGTCAGGAATTGATTTTAAAATACGCTACAAAATTTTTGAAAATCCACACAAAAGACTAATTGGACGATAATTTTCCGTAGAGTCGAGTGGTTTACGAATTGTATCTAAAATTTGCTGAAATCGCTTGCTCGCACCAACCAAGCTGGACGCGTATACATTTTGTAATAAAGTACGTTTCGCAAAGAAAAGTTAGTAAAATTTTGCAAAATCCGACTATATTTTCTTAAAACTCTTTGGTTTAAGTTGAAAAAGGCAGAAAATTATATAATGAAAGCATGGGTTTCGCATATTTCAGGGAAATTGAACTTTTGTTTAAATGTTTTTTGTGTGATTGCAATAAATTTGGGTTTACAGACTCTACAAAGCTTTAGTTTCATATAAACTAACAAAAAAATCCAAAAAGTGTTTGTACAAAACGCTTTTATTACCTAAACTTATGTACGGAACAGCAACCTGGCCCATGAAAGAGATATATGAGCCAAAAATTGTTAGTTTTGAAAAATACTTCGCCATATACTTGTTGTTACTATTGCCTTCGATGGAACAGCGATTGCGTTGAAGAACTTGGTGAACCAGCAAGCAGCAAAAGGATGCAGCTCAAGCAACTGCAGTGTGCAAAGAATGAACCACACACCCGAGACAATGTGGAGCAAACTGCTGAGCGTCTGGAGAACGCAGGCCAAGATTCAACAAGCAACGTCGTGCCACTAATGAGGATTGAAAATAAATTAATGAAAAATTAAATACTTTACACTAAATTAAGCAACAATTTCCAAATTTCACTTCTTACCTGTTTTTTGACAATTTAAATGCGTCATGCCGTCGCGTCAGTCAAGGGACTTGCAAACTCATCACAATAGACAGACTGCAGCTGTCAAATGACTATTGTGACACAACACTAATGGCATTGCCATATCAATAATTTTATTGTCAACATCCGGTGAAAAACGCACGTCTTGACCACACACGAAAAACTGCGTGGCGAAAAAAAAGCTGCAACGTTTTAAGCAATCCGTTTAGTTTTTCGCATATTTTAACAATAAATTGGCGTTAAATTGTGTAAATTAACGAAGAATAAGTTTATTTGCAAAAAAAAAAGAAAAAATATGTCTTCCAACGATCAAGCGAATGCTGCGCTAGCCGCGTTCTTTGCTGCACTTGACGAAATCGATTTCTCTTGTTTGGATAATAAGAATAGTAATACTCCAGAGCATAAGACCGATTTGCCGCCGACGGAGTGTAGTGCTACGAAAATTGAGACTCAGCCAGTGGAGCGCATGTATTCCATAACGGCCAGTCAGTATGCATACTATGCACAGCAACAGCAGGACTTTTGCAAAGTGACCAGGATGTACTTAGATCAAAGTAGAAAGAAACATAAACTTGAGCAAGATTTTCAAGCACTCAGCGAGCTCAATGTGCAGCTGAAAACCTCCTTGACACAAAAGGACTTTGTGGCCTCACAACTCTTAGACAAGGAGAGAGAATTACAATGGACACGCGAGGAGTTGGCGCAATTTTGCATACAGCTTGGCGGTTATCTGCACGAAAACGGCATAAGATTGCCGCGTAAGCTGACACTGAAGCTGCGCAATATCGGTGAGTTTTGTATGAGACGTAACATTGCCGGTTATCCTTACCCAAGAAGGCCCAAACAGACGCGCAAGGAAATGCCCACGCCTAAGGAGCTGCCAAAGCCAAAGCATTTTGCTGAAATAGGCATACAATGCCGCATTAAAAATCCCAAGCAGCAAAGTGTGCTGAGCAACTGCAGCAATTTGCCTCAAACGCGTTGTGATGGGCATACTTACCCATTAGGTGCGCCGAACTATTTCACTCAGCCCACGTGCAGCACTGCAGCACGTTTGCATCAGACACCTGGGGCAAGCTCAATGCAAGGGGAGAAGTCAACGCAAACGCAAACTACGCAAACCCAAAATCGTCCGACACAGACTGAAGACGCATTTTTGTCCAATAACAGAAAGCGCACGGCAACGGCTTATGCAGAGATTGGCATTCAATGTCGCATAAAAAAGCACAAGAAGCACAGGAAGCACAAGCAGCACAAGCAAGAGTTGCCCAATATGAGCAACTGCAGCAATTCGCAGCAAGCGCCTGAGGATAGCGGCTTTGGCGCCTTACCGCAGGATAATGCTTCAGCTGCGCCGAACTATGATGTGCAAACGCTGTCTACTGATGCCATTACAATAACAGACGAACATGTTTCAACAACGTCGGACTACTGTAGGGACACGCAGCCTTATGATTTTGATGCGGCAGTCTCGGAGCACGGTTCTTCAAGTGCGCCGAACTATTACTGGAAAGTTCAGCAATGGCTAAAGACACTCGTGACTAGCTGCAACAACACGGCAGTTCCAGTAGAAGCGCCATCACACATTTGCAAGAGCAAGAAGTCCAAGCGTGTGCAAAAGACACACGTGGATGTCGGCACTTGTACAAGTTTGTATCATGTGGCTCAGTTCATCGACTACATACCGAATAAACATACAAATGAGCTGGACTATTATACGCTTGCACAGTCCGCCGATTACAATGCACGTCATAGTTATGCAAGCACGCCGCTCAGCCGCCAGAAGTTGTCCAAAGATGGTCAAAAGACACTCGTCGATGCGTCCACTTGTACGCGTTTGCAGCAATTGCAGGATAATATCGGCTACGTGGACACCGACGTGCTTGTCACTTGGCATTGTGGTAAAAATTTGAATACAACCCAAAGGCATGCGACTACCGTCAATATTGTGGATTGTGGCTTAAGACATGTAACGTTGATGTCCAATACCGATTTACTTAAATTGCTGGCAAAGCTCAATGTTACCAAGCCGCAGGCAAAGGACTCACCAGCAGCATCTAACGAAACACGTAAGTTTGCAGGCAATTTATCATAAGTTATGTGAAACTAAAACTATTTCTCGAATAGCTTGTCACTCAAATGCGTTGGATGCAGTTTACATGGAAGATAATACGAAAGAGGAGCAAAATAGCAAGCAGTAGCAATGGTTTGCCTACGTCTGCTTCGTTAAGAGAAATACAGCAATTCAACAAACCAGCTTGGAGTACAAAATCCGTAGTACCTGTCAGGATACGGAAAAAAATCCAATACCAAGCAGCGACAGCAATACACCCCAATACCCCATGAACACAAACCAGTTTTTAACCGCACAAATTTACACCAGTCCCAAATTTACTACACAATTTCCGGCAAACCAAATAGTTCAAATAGAAAGAACTCTTCGCTATAAGCAATTTTTCTTGCAAATCTACAAATTTATAAACACAATAAGACAACTCTCATTATGACAATAATCGCTTGTATGCACTGAGTCTACGATAATTCGCAACGTTTGTGCTGAAGACGCAATCAACTAACTTCAAGATCTGGAGAAGATTTTAGCCGTAGTACTACCCCTAAACTGCTTATGTTCAACACAAACTGTTGCTGATAACTGAAGAGCACATCATCATGGTACAATGCAATGGTTGACTCCGATGGATGATACACACAGCAGCGCGTGCACGCAAGAGAGTAACTTCAAAGTCTTGGGCCTCCAACTATCAAACTTTGCAGGCAAAAAAAAAATCCCCCTAAAAAATGTAATACTTATAAAATAATATTCAATATACTCAATGATTCCAATGCAGCGATGATTCCTATTAAACAGCTTCTGATGAAGCACTATCCAAAACTCATTCACTGCAGGGACAGCAGATTTCAGCGAAATTGTCTAACTTGTATTCTAGAGATTTCTAGATCTGCAGCCCATAAGCTAAGACCACAGCTTTGGATCAGCTGATGTCAAAATAATTCTGCATTTAATTCTAAAACAAAAACGCAGCAATAATCCTTGCACAATTTTGCAATTGTTCACTTTCAACTTGTTGACTCTCTTTAGCTTTCTCTTAATGTTACTCTTAACATGTTTTGCGGCGGCAACAAATTGTTGCATGGCAAACATACGTATGTCTGTGTGTGTGGATGTATGAAGAGCTTTTTTCATGATTTTGCGCTCTTGAGGCATCACGTTGTTTGGGTTGTTTTGATTTTTTGTTTTAACATCTATTCGTTGCTTGTTGTTGTTTTGCTCGTTTGCTTTTGTTGTCATTATTACAGTTTAGCTTCCGTGCTTACATATGCTATGGTTGTACATCTGTATGTATGTATGTATGTATGGATGTACATGATGTGTGGATGTACATATGAATGTGTGGATGTACATAGTTAAGATGTACGTTGTGTGCCTGTGCATGCTATGTATCTCTTTGCATACTATGTGTGTATGTATATATGCATTGATGTACATACATACCTCTTGATGTACAGACTGTTTATGTATTTACATAGTGTGTGCATACATGTGTATATATTTATTGAGTATTTTTTTGTTTAATTTGAGGTTTTACTCTAAACAAAATAGTAGCATTCGATGTTAACATTCAATCTATTCGATCTAGTACTCCCGCTCATCTTTCTGGCAGCATGTGTATTCCGCAACGGAAATCTACTCATTTTTCGAGATGAACCAAGTAGCAAAACAATTTTTGGCTTCATCATATGAACGGATCACTAAGGATCATACTGAACTATGTGAGGTATCGGTAGTTAGTTGGAATCATGTCTGCAGAGCATGGCGGGTTGGGTAAGATTCTCCATTTCAGAGTTTTTAGGTACTTTTCGACATGAGATCGAACATTGTCATGCTGTATGTAGCCCGACTTTGTCATATCTCTCCTTATATTGTGGCAGTTTTTCTTTGAGTTCTCGTTTCAACTGTGTTCGGTGCTGATTCCCTGCAATAGTTTCATTTGGCTTCAGCAGCTCATAATATATCACAGCTAGCTGGACGCCCAACAAATGCAGAGCCTGATTTTGGCGGCATTGTGACTGCGATGAATGACCCCGATTATGCTGCTTAAAGCACCACGCAAACGAAGTTAACCACGGGAGCACGTTCATCTCAAGACGCAAAAGTATAACTTGAAAGACTAGGGGCCTTCACTTATCAAAAAACTACTAATGTCGAACACCGCCATGAGAACGTTGTTATTGCCGTTGAAGCTAGCGAAGATTCTAGCGGTAGAACTGCATTTGCCTGCTTATAATACCTAGCTGGCCTACCAACAAACGCAGGGCATGACTTTGGCGCAATGAAAATTGCGTATCGCTCTGAACATGGAGGCATGTCTGCGCTATTACTAAGACTTTCTGCGCTTTGGATTATCGTAATGCATGTTGCTATGAAGAAATCTCTTTTTTTTTGCTTTGCTGAAGCTGTGCAAAAACGCTGTTCTACTTCTCTCGATTTCAAGTCATACGACACCCAAATTCTTCACGCCTTGCGACAACTCTCGGTGTCAAGTCATGCGGCAGCCAGTCTCCTTGCTACTGAAATATACATATCCAAGGCTTTGAGGCGAGTCACTTGTAATAAATCTGCCAATTCTTCTTGCTTTAGGCACGCATACTGCTCAAGCTAGGCTTCCAATTCTGCATCTGCGAATAACTTGTCCCTTGCAGCAGCAGCCTGCTCTATGACTTCTACACAACCATCAATCTTAAAATGTTGTAACCCACTTGAGATATGTTCCTTCGATAGGAACAGTCTCACTTGACAGATACAAAAGCTATCGCTAAGCTACAGCCGAACTTTTGCTTGAATTGTTTAGGAAACGTAATACTTTCTACAAATATCGAGTTTTCGGCCCTAAAACTTAACGTTTTTCCACCACAAAACGCAAACTTATTTTCCAAACAGCTTATCCACAAATGTTCTGATGCAAAAGTGTAGAACGATATCTGCGATTCTTGTATATCGTTTTCTATCGATTTATATCGATCAACACTTATGGCTAGGGACACCTATTGGGAAACATGTCGAAGGCAAAGTTGTGCATCTGCTTGCTTTTGCACTTCCTTTGCACACATTTTCGTCTCTCTAACGGTTCGTTAGCCGCTCTCTCACTCCCTCGGCGTGCAGCATTTGTTGTTTTGTTTTACTCATTCAACAAAATTTGCGACGCATTTTCCGTCTGCGACTATGCCACATGTCATTTGTCGTCATCAACACCATCATCATCATCATCATCATCACCATCATCATTATACCATTTGCGCGCTCTCTTGCCAATAAATTTGGTTTGTTTTTGTTGCTCACCCGGTTGCTGCGTGCAACATATGCGCTTGTTACTCTCTCGTTCGCTCTCTCTCTCTCTCTTGGGCAAACCTCGCTCTTGCCACCATCTCTCTTATGCAGCCAACAAAAACAATGACATGCCAAAAGCCATTAACAAATTGTTTGTCTGCTTTAGCTGCCTCTGCTGCGCCTTCTCTCTCTCTCTCTCTCTCTCTCAAT
This sequence comes from Chymomyza procnemis, assembly GCA_035046065.1. NCBI lineage: Eukaryota > Metazoa > Arthropoda > Insecta > Diptera > Drosophilidae > Chymomyza > Chymomyza procnemis. The sequence continues at coordinate 36,797,334 of JAWNOJ010000021.1, read as the reverse complement.
CTATCTCTTTGCTTATGCTTTTCCTTGCCCCTCATGCACTGCTTATTATCAAATTGTTTGGGGCTGCCACTTTCTTGTATTTTCCATTTGCCACAACGTAATAAACTCCAATTAGAGCGTCTTATCATATTACAACGCACTCCCCTGCCCCCTTGCATTAGACGGGAATTTGGCGTCTTGTGCCGCTGGCTGCTGGCAGCAGAGACACACACACACACACACACACACACCGCAGCGCAAGTTTTGAGCTCTTTTGCTGTTGTTGCCTGTTTCTTGCCAGTTTTATTTTATTTCCGTTTGCAACATGGCAAATTCGTATGTATGCTCATTGTCGTGCACTTTGAACTTTTACCTTGGCGCTGACTTCCAAGTTCCAGTTCCAGTAGTAGCCTCAAGTCAATCTTATATTATTTTAATGAGATGTAATATCGGCTGCAAGCAAGTGACGCACAACGACTGGCATATACACTTAGTTACTTAACTACACTTTAGTTGGCCATTACAACCCTCACCAGAGGCACAGTTGCTCACTGCTGGGGCATAAAGTTCCCCACCCACTAGGTCTTTTCATCTTAATCTAGAAGGTCTCCTTTATCGTTATTCGCATCGACCATCTTCTTTGTTGCAGTTTCTTCATTCTTACTTTAAATGGCCATTACAACCCGGGTATCGGTTTGCAGTCGACCTAAACAACTCTCATCAAGCGCCCCTGCTTTGCGCGCGCCTTCGCCAATTGCTCTCTCCAAGGGAAGATAGATCGTCCACCACTTGGTCTATCCATCTGAATCTAGTTCGTTCGCTTCAACTTGCTTTGACGGCTTTCGCAGTGAACCCCTTCTTCGCTGGAGCGTCTACGTTCGTATCAACAACATGGCCAAGCCAACGCAGACGATTACTCGTTGTACAGCTCATACAGTTCACTCTTCATTCGGGGGAGTACTTTCATTTGGTCAAACGAATTAACTGATGCTTCTACAATCAAACTGCTGTATGTTTCATTCGTACTTCCAATTCTGAAAGTTTACTCCCGCGTTTGAAGTCCTCAATACCAACACTATCAGGCATTTATTCAGTCGGTATCAACACAATTTTTAATTTTTGCTCTTCGTGGCTTAAATTGGAATCCTTTTACTTGACTGCCTCGTTAGCTTTGTGGTAGCGTACGTACCTGCAAGCCTATAGGTCGGTGGTTCGGGCAGTAGCATAGCTAGCACAAAGACGTTATCTACCTAGGAAAATCTCTGTTTATTAAAAACACCGCCGTTCGGATTTGGCTATACACTGTAGGTCTCTGTTCTCATGACCATAGTCAAGGGGAATAAATCTATTTTTATTTATACAACCTAACTGCTCTATGTTTCACTTGTCCGTCCAATTTGGGAATATTGTTCCTGCGTTTGGAGCCCTCAATAGCAGCACTTTTAATAATTGGCTTAGTCTGTATAACAATAATTTTTAATCGTGGCTTCAATTTAAATTCCTGATATACTATTTTTGTAGACTTCGTCCTAAAAAATTGCCTTCCCTATATGATTGTAGAATATTTGTTATTTTCCCAAAAGCTCTTACTCGTGCTCATTGACTTCAGGCTGAGTAACCCGTAATTTTCGACCTCTAGCACTACTAGTTTGTAGATCTTATTAGGATCCTTTTCGATCCTTTTCGTACTTACACGCTAACCATAATAGCTTCTACTATTTTGTCTGTTCCATACGGTCTATTCAATCCAACTCTTTCGCTATCTTAACTTTTCTTGATTCGCTTAATCGAGCATCTTTGATCCACCCATGAACTATATATCTTTCCCCCATTCGGTCATCCCTTCTTTCGAATTGTCTATTCAATCCAACCCTTTCGCTATCTTAACTTTTCTTGATTCGCTTAATCGAGCATCTTTGATCCACCCATGAACTATGTATCTTTCCCCCCCCCCCCCCCCCCCACTCGGTCATCTTTTCTTACGAACTGTCTGGTCAGTCCAACTTTATCGCTATCTTAGGAGGGAGTAGAAGCGCATCACAGCGAGATATAGCGATAAGAATAGGCCGCTATGGGCAGAGTATTCAAAATTGTAAAACTTGACCTACAAATTGTTTTTGTACTCTTACATAGAGTACATAGGTGATCGTCAGTGAGCGGCAGCGGAGGCAAAAAAGATGTAAATGCAAGAAGACCCAAAAAGTACAATGAACCTTCTCGCGTTGAACTTTGCAGCCGTCGCCAAAACACTCTCAAAGTCATTTGCTTACACACACACGCATACGCACGCACATGCGTGCTCACACACACATGGGCACACACTCACATATGAGCAAAGGCGAGCAACTGCGTCGCAACATTGTTGTAAGCGGCACTTACATCTGCTGCAAATGTAATGAAATAACAACAAACAGCAAGCGGCAGCGGCAGCAGCAACAAGAGGCAACGCACAAAATAATGCAGCGAAATATTGATTGGGGGCCATGGGCGACTAGTGAATGCACTGTAAAGTAAAACTATATTTTTTTTGATGTGGGCAATCGCTCATATTAGGTGTACAACTTTGACATCGCCGTCTTACAATAGATGTCTCTGGGGCGAACTGCTGATGGGAATTTATAGATTGTAAAGCATATGCAAAACTCGCAGATATTCCTGGACTTTATTTTGTGCATAGCTTTTTGCATTATAAATTGTTGGTTGTTCATTGAAAATGTCCATTTTTGAGTCGATTTCGCATTTACTCTTTTAGTATTCAAAGCGGCAAGATTGTTCTTAAAGAAAGAATGTGTCAACGCTTCAAGAATGTCGATTTTGAAGTCGATGATTTTACGGCAAGACTTTTCTTAAAGAAAGAACGTGCCGCGAGTGGTTGCAACATTTTAACAATGGTATTTTTGACATCGCAGATAGTCATTGTGTTAAGAGTTGGTTTTCGAAGATGCAGTATGGGAAGTATTACTTGACCAAATCATGTTCCAAATGCTAGCGAAATTGGCAGACTCATTGCAAGACACACAGCCGGCTGTGTCAAAATAGAAGCAAGCACACTGCTGAGACCAGCTACGTGTAATATATTATAAGTGAAACTATTACATGGAATCATTACCAAACACAGTTGGTGCGTTTGAGCCGCGAACTAAAAGAAAAACGGCCACAAAATAAGGTCAGACATGAGAAAGTCATGCTTCGGCATCTCCATTACTTTGAAGATACAGGATTTGGCTATGAACTGTAGATTCCTGTACTCTCCGAGCAGCGCTATAAGCTCCGACTTTGGGAGCGATGAAATTTAATATAAATTCTTCTTAACTGCAGCGCGTTGTAGTTTTCAGCCAGCTGATGTACGCGTAAGGGCATGTAGAGTATGAGAAAAACAACAACAACAACAAATACATTGTTGCTGCTGCTGGGCTGTTTGAAAAGCTTTGCCGGGGCGACTGCGGCTGCGACGTTGACGTTGACGTCGCTGCGACGAGCCCATGCATATCAAAACAAGTTCCGTTCCACGCAAATGCCAGCACGTTTCGAAACGGGCGACGTCGCCGTTGACGCATCATAACAATAACAAAGCGAAGCCAGCAACAATGAAACACGAACATCAACAACAACAAAAACAAATGAAACAGTGCATAAAAAGCAGCACAAAGCAGAAGAAAAAGACGCAAAAGACGAAAAAGAAGCAGCAGCAGCAGCGAAAAACTTAAAACGGACGACGTGGATGACGACGACGCTTTAAAGCGGCAGCAGCAGCAGTGGCAGTGGCAGCAGAGGTAGTGGCAGCATTTGTACCGATATAAAAGACGAATAAGAAGTAGAAGACGCAGCAAAAGAGAAGAAACAATGACGTTGTTTGCGGCAAAACATTGAAGAAGCCGTTGCAGCAGCAGCAGCAGCAGCACAGCAAGTAACGTCGCTACTGCTCGCAATTAGGGTGGCACTTAATTTGCAACGCGCTGTCGTCGCACGATACATGCGCTTGCAAGAAGTCTATGAACCGCAATTTGTTTATTTGTAGTAATTATGAATTGTTTTTTTTTTTTGTTTTGTTTTTAGTATTACTGAATGGAATTTAATATCATTTTTTTGTTCACGGTTTTCTTACAAAATATTTAACAAAATTACGTTCTACACCGTGTTTTAAGGTTGTGGAGCAGATGCCCAAGTTTATATATGAGTCATACAATTTTTTGCATGGTTTGCTTGGGAACGCACCTACCATGTAAAAAAATTTTTAATTGTATATGAAATTATAGATTTAAAAAAAAATTTATAAAAAAAGCCATAAAAGAAAAAAAAACTAACGACTTAAAACTAAGAAAGTGTATTGTTTATGTTTTTAGTGTTAACTTTATTGCAGCCTGTTTATTTTTTTCACCAATCAATCAAATTTCAGCCTTTTCGTGAAGATCAATAGTTGAAAAATAAAAGCGTAGATTAAAAATACTTTTTATTATTTTATGCTGCGCTCTTTGTTGTTGTTGTAACTGTTTCGGTGCATCAGGTATAGTTTGGGCTTTCGAATCAGAGGGCGTTTGGCAGTTCTTGAGCAGGCCAAGGCCTGCGTCGATTCCGGTGTGAACGACTGACTGCCATGGGAATTGCTCTTTGTAGCTTGTTCCTATGGCATGCAGCACCATCATCCCAAACTTTCGACCCATATAATAAAGCTGGTAAAAATATTGTTTTAAAAATTATTCATTTGTTTGCAATCGATAAATGAGATCTACGTTTAATAAAAGCTTAGAGGGTTCGTATAGCTTGTTTAATTTTGTCTATGGTCTTGCTGATGCGCATATTAAATAGTTTTCACACTGAAATTAAATTGTTTTGTTAACCTTTCAATGTAGATATAAAGTTTGTTTAACTACATAAAATTTTTTTTAATTATATTTATTTGTTTATATGTTGTTTTTATCAATATGTAAACAAAAAATTACAAAATTATGTACACTTTACGAGAAAAACAACTAAATCGAAGTTTGCATAGATTTACCACTATCAAGTGTTTTAAAAAGGTACTTAAGCTGTCTTAGACTTAAAGTTTATAACAAATAGTAATAATTTAAGTTGATATACTGTAAGAGTGGCACAAGATTCTAGCGCAATTTGATCTTGCAAAGCTCATTATAATAATTATTCAATTTGATCCTTTGTAATTTATTTAGACAAGTTTTTGAACGCCATATCAATCAAGTGGCCGCCAGCAAACTAAAATATGCTTTTTTTTGCGGCGTTTTCCATTACCGTTGCGAGCATCTCGCTTGGTACAGCAATGATTACGGCACGAATATTTTCCTTGAGCTCTTCAATGGTCTGTGGCTCGCTGGCATACACTTTACTTTTCAAAAAACCCAATCTTCAAAACCTTTTTCGCGTATTTGTGCGCAGACATAGTGAGCTAACATCCAACGATATCGATTTCCATCGACCGTTTGCTTCTCTTGGGAAAAAATAATGACCCAATGATGGTTTTGGCGCAAAAGCCGGCCCAAACAGTTACTTTTTGGTCATGCAATGGTGTTTCATGGATCGCGTGTGGATGCTGCGCTCTCCAAATACTGTGCCGTGGTCAAAAAAAACTTGACACCAAAGGACGAATAGTTTTGTTATCACACGGTGCCTATTTGCCATGATATTTTCGAGGGTATGCATATATAAGTTAGGATAACTCAACGACTGTTTTTAATGTATAAAGTAACTATTTTGGCGCGTTCTTTAGATGCGAAGCGTTACATGGTTGAAATTGTACTGACTTGACGTTTCCAAAACATGTAAAGTCAAACCAATCGGTTGCCAAACATTTAAGTTGCTCAATATTGAAGTACTAACATAAGAATTGGCGCAACCTGTACAAAGCAGGAGTCTGTTGGGTCTAGATGTACGTATGCATGTCAATGTATGTATACGTGTATGTAATTGTGTATGTATGTAAGTATGTAAATAAATATGTAATTTAATGTTCATTAGGCGCTTGTCGCAAATTTATTAAAACAATAAGAAACTCGTTTCATATATCAATTTTGGCCCAACACTGCTGTTAAGTGCCACCCTATTATTCTCGAAAATATAATTCCCGTTTTTGCTGCTGCTGCTGCCGCTGCCACCGCTGGCTGCGTGTGTTTGCAGTTGTTGTTGTTGTTATGTCTCTTCCTGTTTTGCTATGCACAAAAACATACAAGCTCTCTTACGCACACACAGATCCAACGCGCGTCACGTGCGCTCCGCACAACAAAACACACTCTCTTTTTGCACACACACACACACACACACTCTCTCGCGCGCGCTGCATGCAGTGCGTACGCTCCACGCTCCCATGCGCCAAAGCGCTTAAATTTTCAGGGTTGCTACAGCAGCGTGCGCGCTCTCTTTTGCAAGTTACTTCTTACACAGACATGCACACGTACCTCTCAATTACGTTGCTTTTGTTGTTTTGCAAATGCTGCGCGGCGCGACGATAGCGAGAGCAGCGCACCAGCTGTCAGCAGCAGCCGCCAGCCGCCAGCCAAAGTTACAGCCAGCGACAGCGACAGCGTTTACTTTGCTTGTGTCATTGCATTGTGCGGGTAGCGCAGAGAAACCGAAAAGAGAAAAAAAAGAAAACAAAATAAAATTAACAACAAAGTGTGGCAGCAACGAATATAATTATACAAATTTTATATTATTAAAAACAATCGGGGAAAAAAAACTACAACAAACAGCACAAAAAACATATTTTGCGCTTATTGGCTGCTGCTCACCGCACCACTTCGTACCCGCTCTGCAACGCGTTGTTTGTTTGTTTAAAAAAGTGAGTCTGTGTGCAACAATAACAATTACATATACTTATATACATTGTATGTACTTAGGCTTATGTGTGTGTGTGTGTTGTACATAATGTACTTGAGTGTCGTGTATATAAGCTGCGTGCCTGCCTAACGGTAAATACACTTTAGTTCAAAGTGCAGCAGCGGTGGCAGACGTGTGTGTTGTGTATGTGTTTGTTGTTGCCTTTTGTTTGTTTTTTTTTTTGTGTAAAAAAATAGCAAAAAAAACTAGAGTTTAGTTTTAAATAATTTGAACAACAACAACAACGATGGCAGCAGCAGCAGCAACAAAAAGTTGACGAGCAGCAGCAGAGAGCAGCCACGGCGGCTTTGGCGTTGTAGCTTTGTTTTTGTGTAAATAGTTGTTGCTGCTGTGGTTGTTGTTGTGGTTGTTGTGGTTGTGGGCTAACGTGTCTACATACATACATACATATGCACAACTGTATGTACTGATGTACAAAAACTATGCTCATAAATACAACAATAAACACGCAGACAGACATACATACATACATACAGCTGTGCATGTTCATGCATGCCAACTTTACATAAATACTCACGCGTGCTCTGCGCCTACACACACACACACACAGAGTCGTCTATGCATGCATACACTGCTTGCAAAAAGTCTTGTCACCGGCGCTTGTTATTTTTTGTTGCGTTTTTGCATACATAATTAATTTATTTGGGATTTTTACATGTGTCTGCGTGTGTGTGTGTGTGTGTTTGTGTATTTGCAGGCGCACGTTTGAGTTGTAAAAAATAAATTATTTTGTTTTTTATTTTTTGAATGAATTTTTATGTAGCTGTTTGTATGTACAATGCATCAGCTGGCAAACGCCCAGTTGATGCTTTTTTAGCACAAAACAAGAAATCTTGTAAATATTAAGCAAATATTTTAAAGAAATATTAAGCTAAAATACAGTTTGTCAAGAAAGTGTTTACAGATTGAAAAAATATTTGTATTTTTTCACTTTCAATGTAAATATTGCGAGCCTTTGGTTTAAATTCATGCAATTTGTATGCATTTCTATTTGTTTATACAGTTTGCCAAGAAAGTGTTTACACATTAAAAAGCATTTTTATTTTTTGTAAATATTGTAAGCCTTTTGTTTAAATTCATGCAATTTTTTGTATGCATATATATTTGTTAAAATGTTTTTATTAATATTAAAAAAAATATTAATAACAAAAATGCGTACACTTAATCAGAAAACAACAAAATCTTATTTATCATAGGTTTGCTACTGTCAATAAAGTGTTTGCACAAAATACTTAAGCTAACTTAGACTTAAAGTTTATAATAAATAATGTTTAATTTGAGGTAAATTTAATATTTTGTATGCCCTGCCTTAGCATTAACATATTGAAATCGTTGTTCCGTTGAAAATACATAGTATATGCTTTTCAAGGTCATATTGCGCTGGAATCTTCTGCCACTCTTTCAGTATAGCAGCTTGCAGTGGTGCTCGGTTGTTTGGTCACCTTTTTGCCACTTTTATCGTTCACTTGAAGCAAATGTTCTATAGGGTTCAGATGAGCTTACCGCAGTTGTAAAGTAGCCAGTTCGTTCAATTAAGCGCATTGTGCTTTGGCTCGATTTTGTGATATTATTCAAAAACGGGCTTATTGTTGTTATAAAAGCCACATTTTTATGGTGCCGGTTGTCAAATCGGAATGAACAAATTTCTTAATATTTTGCCGCATTCAGTGTGTTCTGTATAAATGTCAAATCGCCAACTGCTTGGCTAGATATGCATACATACAGTTTGTCAAGAAACTGCTTTCACACTGAAAGTAAATTATATTTTTTGACTTTCAATGTAAATTTAAAGGCCTTTTGTTAAGCTTTATGATTTTTTTTTGTTATTTATATGCATTTGTTTATTTATTTTCTATCAATAGTTAAAAAAAGTTACATTTTCTTTAAACACTTTGTTGTATTGACAAAGATTTTTTAATTTTTGAAATTCTCTATGAGTTACGTTTTTAACTCTTTATGCATTTAAATTGCAATCAGCATTTCTTTTTAAAAGCTTCTTTATGGTATATATAGGCGGTATAACAATAGTTTACTTATAAGATTCTCGAAATATTCCATTCCATATTATGTTGTATTGTCAAAAATTTTAATATTTTTTTACTTGCAGTCTAATACGACTTTGTCTTTGTCATTTTGTACTATCAATAAACTGAAAGCGACGAATAAGAATATTGTTTCTATACAGCGCATTAAAAAACAACAAAGAAAAGCTTACTTTTTGCACTTAAAGCATAACTTAATATAGAGATAATAGTTAGGATTTAAAACAAACAAAAAATGCACAAAAATAGACTGCAGAAGCAACCATTTTTTTTTCTAAATTATTGCTTCTCTATTTGTTGGCATGCGATTTAGATGTAAAAATTTCATATTTTTAATGCCTTTTTATATAGCTGACGTTTAAAAGAAATCAATTTGTAACTTATCTGGAATATTTTAGCTTTCTTTTACAATTTATTTGACTTAAACATATACATATAGATGTGTGTAAGCACTTTAACTCTCTACAGGCTAGTACGCGGCATATTTCTATTTTATATATTTCTTGGCTAAATTAAATATAAAAGCAATACTTGCATTTATACTAATTAAAACAAAATTAAAATATTTATGTGAGAATATTAAACAAATTCGGTTATAGCTCTCTTCATAAATCTGATTATACATTTGACATATTTTTGTCATCTTGTCAACTTCAAAAAATAAAAAGATTTCTTTCTTTTATTTAATATTAGTTTTACGATCATTAGGTACTTGCGCCCTCGACTAGCCCAAAAGTTACTGTCAGCTAAGTGAAATTTACATAATTTCGCCTGCACCGTCATACAATTTGTACTACTTGTCGGTAGCGATGTTACCTCAATCATTCCAATTGTTGCTATCTTACACATAAATCTAATTTTAGAAATTACACTTATTTTTTCAAAAGACCTTGCAGGTTTTGTTTTAATCATTAAAGTTGAATCACAGTTGATTACGCCAAGTTTATGCTTACTTTGTGTGTTGATAAGGAATCTAAGCCATATTATGCAGTTTTGTAAAGTTTCTTACTTTCTGCTAAACTTACAGGGTAAAAAATGAAATTTAATTAGAAGATTGAGCTAAGAAATTGGAGATAAATTGCATTCATTATTTAAATATTTTTAATATTGGCAAATATTTTTGCAGTTTCTGTGCAAAAATTGACTGCAGAAGCAGCAGTTAACACTATAAGTGGCTTTATTTATAAGTAATAATAAGTAATATTAGATAAACAAAATTTTTGGGTACAGCTTTTTTAATTGAAACCACTAAGGATCACTCTGATTTATGTAAGATCTTCTAACCTTTATAATTGAATTTTATTATCATAATAAATAAATGCCTTAAATTCATGCAATTCCAGTTTCTAGAAATTGTCTTTAAATATTTTTTGGTATTGGCAAGATTTTTTTTATTTAAGTAATGGCACTCCGTATGGTACGATTTTAACCTCTGTCTCTATGTACAATCGATGTTGGAAAATAAACAAGTTCTATTTAAACATCACAAGCAGAAAAAGATAATGTGTACTTTTCTTCGCAATCTTGTGAAGTTTTTTGTATTAAATTGAATTCCGATCAGCAAGACTCCCAGATATAAAATTAACACGATCGCAAAGTGTAAAAGTTAATTTTTAAAAGTTAAAAAATAGACTGAAGACGCAAACATTTACACTTTATTTCAAGTCAAGCTTTCAAAAAGCGCATAAAAAAGTCAAGAAATTGTAGTCTATTTGAGGTCCTCCTACCTCTTCCTAAGTCAAAATTGAATTTTTTTTTGGAGTGCAGCAGTAACTTTTCTGCATTATTTTACAACGAAAAAAGTGAACTGTGCGTGGACTGATTGTGAGGCACTGTGTATACAACTTAGGTGCAAGCTTGCTGTGCGGTTCGCTTGGGCTACGTGTTCTCACACACATACTCACACGCACACAAACACACACTTGAAAACGAAAAAGAAGAGGAAGCAGATAAAAGCAGAAAGAAAAAAACGCCAAGCTCGTCATGCTTTGTGGCGGCCGTGGCTTTTGCTGTGCGCTCTTTAAACAATTTACACTCTTGCACGCGCTCTTAAGTGTGTGATGTCGCTCGCTCTCTCTCTCTCTCGCGTGCTCTCTTTGTCGATAACCAGCCAGCAGCTTGTCAACGTCGTTGCTATCGTCGATTTTATTTGACGTTGTTTGTCCGTGCCGTGTGCGCGTAGTCGTTGGAACGCTCGCAATCGCAGTCAACGTCGTTTTAAAATAAGTTTAAACATTTTTTTGCTAAACAAATTTTTTTTTTCCCCACCAACTATATTGTGTACGTGTGCTTGTACGCGCATAGCCATGGGCATTTAGTAACCAACAAAAACAAAAAAAAATAAACAACAAAAAATGCTATAAAGCGCAAAAAAGTGCATTTGTGTTGAAAAAAAAAAAACAAAAAATTTATTAAATGCAAAAGAGCTGCTAGACTAGGTAAGCTGCGCAGCTTAAATTATTCAACTTGTGTTGACTTTTTTTTTTTAATTTTTTTTTGCTGTATAATTATTTTGTTTTTGTTAAAAGAGCGTGGCGCAGCGCTGCCTGCACGCATTAACTGCGTTTTTGTGTGTAAGTGAGAGAGTGTGAGCAGTGCTGGCATGAGCTTTTTGCGCTTGCCACAAAATGCGTGCGTGACTGCTTGTATTTGTATCTGTGTGTGTGCGCGCGTGTGTGTGTCTATATATATAATATTTTCATAAATAATATGTTGTAGCCACATGTGCTGTGATTTGCGGCAATAATAATATAAAAAAAAAAGACAGACGTACAAAAGTTGCAGCTGAAATTGTGTCATAAACATAGCCGCGGTGGCAGCGCTGTTTGAACATGTGCGCTCTCTCACTCTCGCGCTTTTGCTTTGCGCTGCGCTGCGCTGCTTATAAAGCTTACTCATGCACACACATAGTTTTTGCAGCGACTGCGACGCAGCAGCGCTAGCATGAGTAAACCAAAACAAGAGTTCGCTGCACGAAATAAAAGCATATGAATAAAGTGGTAGTAGAAGTAGAAGAAGAAAAACGTACATAGTACGTGTCACTGTGTGTGTGTGTGTGTGTTGTGAAAAAATAAAATAAAATTATTAACCCTCACAGCGACACACACATGTGTGCCGTATACCCTAAAATACATTTATAACTTGGTCATTCGACTATAACAAGCAGTTGGCTTTCTAAATTGTCATTGAGAAAAAAACAAACAAACAAACAAACGAAAATTTTACAAAAATCCTTGAAGTGCATAATGTGTTGAAGGGAATTTTGAATTTTCTACGAAAATGTTTAAAATATGAGATATCTTTTTGAAACTCGGCAGCCGTTTTTTCCAGCACATGCAAAAAGTCTATGCTTCGAATGCGTATCATACAATGCAGTTAGTTTGAAATTTTAAACGAAAAACTGCTTGCAATTCCATGGCTTTTATGCAAAACGGCATCACATGTGAATTTTTCGAACTAGAAAAGAACTAGTTCCATGTCTGAGAAAACATTTCAGAAAGTTAATTGGTATCAAATATATTTCCGTTTGTTACATATAAGAACTCAAATGATAATAATATTTTCATATAAATGCAGAGATGGGTAGCTGAACACTTTGCAACTGCTTGCAAGCAGTGTAGAACAAGCAGTTCTCACATAACATGCGTCTGCGTTTCGTTTCGTTTATGTCGTAAAATCAAGTTTGTGAAAGTTATATCAGATAATGGCTATTTCGTTTACAACAATGATCTATGTGAGGTGCCCCAGGTACCCCTAACCTAACCTAATGTTTTTTTTTGAAATGCTAATGCAGCCTTAAACACTAAGGATCAATCTGATCTATGTGAGGCCCCTTCGGGGGCCGGCCGGACTAACCTAATAAAGCCTTAAGTTATACCGAAGCGATTATGTCTGTCAAATGTAAAGCTCTAAGAGTGCGGGCTGTGTGCTATGGCATATGATATGATATATCTATGAAACTTGGGGAAACCTCCAGATAAAGCCACGAAACATGCTTTCAAATAGTTAGGTTATGTTTATGTTAGAACTTCAAGTTTTGTAAAATTAATAAAAGTGATATCAGCTAAAGTCTTGGAAACTATTTCATATGACCACCAATTTTCTTGAAATATTTTTGTAAACTTCAAATTCGCAACAAATGTCAATGCTTATGAAGCTTTCAGTTAGAATTCACTATTTTCACTTGTAAAATGTAGTGGGTTGTGCTTAAGACGCCCCTAGAGTGCTATATGTCAATGAAAGACCCTAGTGGCTCCAATTGGATGCTGTTAAAGCAACGAACTTCAAGAAATTGAAAAGACGTTTTGCAGTTAATAAATGCCAGCTAGATCCCGCCCAACGCCCAAATAGATCGTAGGGAGTTTATATGTTGTAGTGCGGCATAATACAGGGTGCGTCTTGTGAATCGGCTTAATCGACAAGTTGACTAACTTTAGAAATTTGTAATATTTCCCAATTGTTTTTTATTGTCAGGATGCATTTTTTACAATTTAAGCTATGTTCCAAAGTCAAACTCGACCAAATGAATTCCTTTATTACAAATACAATAGAGGACTGTTTTTTTTTGCGTTTTTCAGCAAGCATTTTCCGGATTTTTTTCCAATTTGCCGAATTGCATATGAAACTTTAAATACTTTCGGAGTAGCGAAATCGGTTATAATATAAAGAAATGAAATACATATAGTAAATGGAAAACAAATATGAAAAATAAACGGGGTTGCTTAGGTGAGAACCTATATAGCCAAACGATTTTGATGCGATGCGCCCGCCCTATGGGTGCTGTGGGTCGGTGTGAGTCAGAGTTTCCATATTTGCTGCCAGCTGCCTTTTGAAGAACTCTTTGGAATTTTGGTTTTTCGATAGTCAATGAAATTTTAGAAATATAAATGGAAGTCATGTGTCTCGTTAGAGTAGCGGTAGCGTACTCAACTCTGAATTCTGCTGGTGCATTTGTCTAGCACTGGCAAACCTAGCAAACCAATAGATGCTATTTATTTAGAAAAATCTCTTTTTCGACTTTAAACAATAGGTACCCGATAGGTTTGCTTCGAACAGCTATTTATTAATTTATTATTAATTTAGTGGTCGAGTTTAGAAAGTTAAGAAATAGTAAATAATAACGTGCAAAGTAACAGAGTTGTAAGTTGAAATTTGCCCGTTTTATCGATAAATAAGAATTTCCCTGAATTTTCAGGGAAACATGCTAACTTTTTGTATTGAGTAAATTATGATTGCCATCCCAGGAAGACCTTTTTGCTTTTGAGGCGAAGAATCCAACAAGACATTTTTCGACTTCTTCAATTTCATTCTTGAGTTCTTCATTTTGAGTGTTTGCGCCCATTGTAGTAGCGTTTAGTTTGGGTCTTCATCCAAAAGCGTCTGCAATTCTTTGTCGTTGTTGAACTTTTTCGCTGCACTCGGTTGTTCATGGTTCACCAAATCAAAATCTTCACTATTGAATTGATGAAACCATGTCGCAGATCTTCTATCTACTGGCGCATGTTCCCCAAATGTTTCGATGGAGATTTAGCTGCTTTTTTTTGGTTGGTGAAATAGGAAAAGCACTGAATTCCGCAATTACAATTTACTTGGCACAAAATGCGATATGTTTTCTGTGGTAAACAACCACGACATTATTATATCGACGAAATGTGACGTTTGTACTTTCCAACTTACCAACTCAAAGGAATTTATACTGACTGCCAGCGACAACTATCATGCAAACCGGCAAATTTTAAACTTACATTCCTGGTACAATTCTAATGCGTATTCCTAGCCTGTTGGAGGAATTGTTTTTATTGTTTTAAAAAGATATTTAAGATATTTTCTTTAGAATTTAAAATAAAATAGTTCTGGCTGGAGCCGTGTGTCGCTAGGGGGGTTAAATACAGCTGGTTGGGAATGGAACATGAAAAAAAAAACAACTGGAACACGCAATGTGACGCAAGGGAATGCTTGGAATTGGGCCTGACACCATACAAACGCAATGTCCTTTTTGCCTTTGCGCTTTGATTTATGCAAGCATACGCGCACACACACACAAACACGCACACACACATGTGTGTAAAGCACACACACACACACATAGGCCAGTCTATTGGCTGCTGCTATTTTTAAAATGCGAAAAACAAGCAAAAAAAAGCAGCCAAACATAAAAAGCGAAACACAAAAACAACAAAAAAAAAACTCGCCCCATCATCACTCTTCATTTCAAAATAAGCAACAAATAAATATAAATAAAGACAACAACAACAATAATTTATATAAAAAGCAACAAAAGCAGCAGCAGCAACAACAACAAAAAATGTATGAAAAATGCAAATAAAATGCGTTGAAAATTTTGTCGCGATTTTTGTTGTTGTTTCGCGAGCATTTTTCGAAATAAACTTTTGACGTTCAACATTTTTGTATTTATTTTTGTTTTTTTTTTTTTAAAGGAAAACAAAAATAGAAAATACCTTTCCTGCGCGTTTTTTGTTTGTGTCAAACAAATTTAAAGCAAAGGATATATTTCTTTTTTGTTCATTTACTTTGAGCCTACTTTGTTGCAGAAGAGAGCCAGCAGTTAGTTAAAGAGAAAGTCTTTTTAAGAGAGAGATTTGTAAATTTGAAAGCAAATTTTTAATTGTTTGGTATATTGCATATTGTAAGGTGACTCAATACGCTTTATGTCTCTTCTCTGTCGTGCCAGTGCTGTGGGTGAGCGAAAAACTATATGTTAAGCTGTGGCGCCAGCTAGCGTTCAGTTTGCAAAGCTTAGGATGTTGCGATTTTGAAAACTTTGAAATTTTGTTCTAAGACTGTTGGAAATCCAATACAAATGAAGTTATCGTACTTTGAACTTTTTTGAATTAAAAGATTTTTGTAGATTACCGAGAAAATGAGTTGTAATTACTTTTGAATTATTTCGCGTTTAAATGAACTAAAAATGTGCCAAGTGTAGGTGGGACTTTTGGTCTAAGGCATTACGATGGGAAATTCTGTAATTTTAAATTAATTCGATTTAAATGAACAGAAAAATTAACACTATTGGTTTGCGATATTTTTGAGGATATGGAATAATTTTTTTTGGTACACCAAAATGAAACGTCTATTGTCGTAAAGCAGAAGAATAATATGGAACTGATAAAAAGCAGACAGAAAATTCGTAACTGATAAGGAGTAAATTCTATAAATCTGCCAATATAATGACCAGTTCGGTTTTGTTATTATAATGAGAATTTTAGTAATGTAATTTATGAACGAGTGTGGTTCTACGCCCTACGGCACAGGGTCTATTGTTTCCCTATTCTATTCAAACTCTGGCAATAGTTTTAAATAAAATATTACTTGGAAAATGTTTCAAAAAGTATCATATTATTTTAGAAAGCTTACCAAACTTGCTTATTTTTTTGAAGTGTAGCATTATCGGACTTGGTGGAATTAGAGGAATTTAAGTTTAAAAACTTTAAAGCTGAGTATTCATAGAAAAAAGTTGAGTTTATAAGCAAAGATGTTTTCGTAATCTTGACGTTCAACTAGAGCTCTTTTAAAAAATACTGCATTTTGCAAAAGATGAAATTGAATAAACTCTAATGCCATATTGGTCATACCTCGAAATAAATACTGTTTCTGGCATTACTGAGAGAATCATGCTAGTTACCTAAGAAAATATCGCTATAAATTAAAGCCCCCACCAGATCTAGATCTCTTCGAACAGTTATTCATAGAATAGCTGCATGATCCGAGCGATGGAGCGATGTAGGAATAAAATTTATTTTTATAAAACTTTACTTACTGCGTACTGTCTGCTTAAAAGAAAAAACTTTGGTATGGGTTCCAATCGTTATATAATCCACAAAATAATGTCATTGTATTACTAGGGACAGTTAGCTCTTTGGTTTATGTTAACTTTAGTTGACCATGGCAAGCCGTTATCGGTTAAGAGCGGTTACACCCGCTTCAGTTAGTTACTTCAAGGAAAGATAGTTCAAGGAAATATAGTTCCTGCTCCACTTTGTCACATCTAGGTCTGGGACCTCATTTTGATCTGCTTTCGTCGGCTTTCGCATCGTACACTTACTTTGCTGGAGATACTTCATACTTATACTTACTTTGGGTGACCATTACAATGCATTATCGGGTTACATTCGAACTCGCCAGACGATCTTGTCTTTGCAGTTGGTTGGTTACTTCAAGGAACGAGTAGCTGCTACTCTACTTGGTCTTCGCAACTGAGTTGAGAACGTCGTTTGCCGTTACTGTGTTCCGCCTAGAAAACTTGGGGAAAATAAGAACATGGGTTTAGCTTTTCCTGCTTCGTCGGCCGAACCATCGCAGACGTTGTACCACAAGACGCTGAACCACAACTACGTCATCGTAAAGCCCATGTTACTTCCTTCTCTATCCAAAAACAACCGAAGACTTTGCAAATAATTGCAATTGCAATTTTGACGATTTCGTAAACCCCAACAAAGTTCACTTGCATACTTAGAGCAACTTGGTAGCAAAATAGCGCAGTTCCTTGGTTTTTACGAAATCGCTACAGTTTTCGAACCTATGCAATTTTCGGTACAATATCTTTGCCCCCTTTGCCAGTGACCAACCACAATTGCAGCTAAATGATGTCGCATTAGAGTCACAATCGTCACTGGTAGCGGCGCAGCGGGCTAAAGTCATCAAACTCAAGTGTTTTTTTGAAAGATTAGCAAAAGGCACAACCCCCCTGAGTCGGGCCAGCAGTTGTGCATCGGAAGAAATTTTGACATTTTCACACGATGCTCGATATACGAAAAAGTGGTTGGAATTTTAAAGCAAAAACATAATAAGAGACGAGGCGGCTCTATGACAATGGGTCATAAAATATTTAAAATATGACTACCGGTCGGTCGCTTGGGTCGGTCAAAGATATTTGTATAAAATGGGGTGTTTTTTTTTGTTCTTCTCTTGTTGTTGCTGTAGTTATTGAGACGCGATGGCGCGGCGGGCTAAGGTAGTAGTAGTTGTTGTTGTTTTTGTTTTCGACACGGGTTGATTGCCATTGTGTTATTGGAGAAAGAGTATTTTGCTGGCATGGAACGTGGTTAAGTGTAGAATAAGTCACGATCCGAAAAATTGTAACCACGGGTTAAAGGTGCTGCACGGGTACACGTAGCTACTACGACGTACGTAGGCAATTAGGGTATTATGAAAAGCAATTTGCATTTTAATATTTAATTTTCAAAACCCACGCGCTGTGCTGCCGCCTCTCTTAGCTCTCACACACATACACACACACTCTCGCTCGCGCTCTTACTGCGGCTTGCCTTATATTAAGCTTCATTTTCACCTTTTTGCCAATTGAAAATGTCAACTGTTTTTTTTTCTTTTTTACGTTTTGACGCACCCTGAAACCCAAACCCTGCAAAAACAGCAACAACACCAACTACCCCAAGCGGCGTCAGCAACCCCAAAATAGGTAAAAAAAAAAATATATAAGGAAAAGTACGAAAGCAGCAGGATAAAATAACTCAAAAGCCAACTCACCCACGCAGACAGTCTGAGCTGTTTCTTGTTCGTCTCTTTTGTGACGTTCTTTATTTACACTTTGTGTGTGTGTGTGCGGGTGTCTGTCCATGTATGTGTTAACTCATTTAATGTCAAGGCAAAGTTGCCGACGTGTTTGGCTCCATGCGGCGACCACATACCGCCGCCAAGGACTGCAACGCCCACGCTTTAAGAGCATGACCAAAGCTTGCAATCGAGCGAGCTTTCTCTTAATTTTTCATGCTTACTAACGCAGCGCGCTCTTCTGCATTTTCATGCTTCATGCAAAGAGAGGCGTGGACTAAGACTTTTGTATAAACACGCGCCTGCTCAGCTCCATTGCCGGAATATTGTTTTGCCTTTTTAAATAATAATATTTAGCCGGCTGTTTGTGTGTGTGCGGCAGCAGCAGCTTTATGAGATAATAGCAGCAAGCATTCTCTTTTGGCTCAAAGTTTGCTATATGCAAGCATCCTTTGGAGTAAAATTCCAAACAAATTGCGCATACACTACTTTGCGGTAAAAAGCCAAGGAATAATTGCTCCACAAATATGCAAATTATGCATAAATTAGTTAATTAAATTCGTTTGCCGTCCTTTGTTAGTTTCAGGACTTTATATATAATTAACTAATTACATTGGAAAAACGGCAGCGGGCTTACAATACGACTTTGGCATACGCTGTATTACTTGTCTGTCCAAACCAAAAAAAGTTTTCGTTATTTTTTGAGTATATGACACGATTTGAAAAATATGAAAGTTTCGAGCGTAATATTTGTGCAAGAATCATAAACAATTTAAAAATATCTAAACCAAGAAAAGATTTTTTTTTTGGATTACACAATTTGAAACATAAAAACATCTTAAAGAGCTGAGAATTTGTTCATAATATATTGAAAAACAAATAAGTTGAAAAAAACTCTTTTTTTAAACCGATTGGCCCAAGGATTCCTTTATAATTAACCGATTTGTATGAAACTTGGTACAGTATTAATAATATATTCAAAAAAAATTTAAAAACAAAAAAATTTGTGAAAAAACTCTTTTAACTGATTGGCCCAATGAGAGCTTTATAACTAACCGATTTGTATGAAACTTGGTACAGTATTCATAATATATTAAAAAAAAAAAATAAATACAAGATTTGTGAAGAAACTTTTAACCGATTGGCCCAATGAGAGCTTCATAATTAACCGATTTGTATGAAATTTGGCACAGTAGCGGGAAGCGCTTAAAACCTAGAGAATTTATATTATATTTTCTAAAAAATAACATGCAATCCAATAAATTTTGTGAAAAATCCGATTGAAGACTTGAAAAAAATCCTAATCTATAAAGCATCAGTTGTACAAAAATAACTAAACCAAGAAACATCAACTTTTTTGCAGGATTTAGACAATTTCAAATACAAAAAACCTTTATAATATATTCAAAAACAATAAATATATATATTTAGCTTCCCTGAAAGCGCTGATCAAACTTTAGCCAACTTTTGGAAACTATGACCTGGTTGTGCTCTTGGTAGAGTATAGTATTCAAACAAATAATGAGAGTAGTTCCGTAGAAAAAAATATTTAAAGTACAGAGAACCTGGCCGTCGTGGGTACATAAATTATATTTTTATTAGTTAATAATTGTTCTGAGCTAATTCTTAAAATTAGATTTCATTAAATAGAAAAGAAAAAAATGTGTGCAGGCAACATATGTAAAAATATTATAATATTTTGTAAGCGAAAATTTAATTACCTCTGTAAATCCCAAAAAATTAATGGCACAATGTGTTAGCTCACAATAATCAGAGCTAAGTGCATTATACATATAGAAACTTTATAGCGAGTTTAATTATTTTCAGCTGGCTCTTCTGAAACTTTTTAAACAAAAATATTTTTCATGTGCAAGTAGCAGTATTACGGAACTTATGGTACGTGACCGTACTCTAGTATCGCCAAACCATAGCCTTTTAATTAGTCGGATTTTTCCAGATTTTTGTAATTGTATGGCCAATAGTAATTGCAAGTTACTTTTTGTGTACTTAGTAATAATATAATTTTGATTTTTTTTTGGGAAAAATGGTTCAACTTTGGAGCTATGAGAGCTTGGTTACCTTATAGAAGAAATATATATATTTTATACCTACATTTTATTGCTGCCCAGCATTATTATCAATTTCCTCTACATTTTTCTTATATTATATATCGGGTTTGGGTTAGCCTAGTGTTGGAAACGGAATCTGGACCAACATACTTTCAATATTGCATGAACATTTGACTGTCAAAGAAATTGTTTCGCTTTGGGTGCCCCATACAGAAAAAAGGGCTCGTGTCGCAAGAAATGCACAAAAAATACGAACGCGGTGCTTCGAAACACGTCTATGACATCATGACAGGTGATGAATCATGGATATACGCCTATGAGCCCGAAAGTAGGTAGCAGTCGACTGTATGGCTGTTTCGAGAAGAGCGCAAGCCAACAAAAGTTATTTGCGCACAAAGCGCTTCCATGCAAATGTTCGCTTGGTTTTTCGAAAAAAAAAAAAAAAACTGAAAAAACTGTCGTAAATGTTCCATTAAAAAACAAAACAATTCTGAGTTGTTTGCCAGTTGTCTTTCAAGCAATCGGGAAAACCAACTCTAAACCACGACAATTCGGCTCAAACAACTGCATTTTTGTGCACTCAAAACATCGATTTGATGAGTCATCCGCCATATAGTACTGACTTCCCACCGAATGACTTCTTTTTATTCCTGCACGTAAAAAATATAATGAGAGGTCAATGTTTTTCGACATCTGAAGAAGCGCTTGATGCGTGCAGAATGCATATTTTGCAGATAACTCAATGAAAGTGGCAAAAGTGCTACGAAAATTGGTTCAAACGCTTGCAAAAGTGTGCAGTTCATAATGGCAAATATTTGAAAAAACAAGCGATTTTTAATGATTAATATTTATTTTTGTACTCTAATACCGAAATTTAAACCCTTGTACCCCTGTAGTCAGTAGACAAAGTTTGAGAAATAATAATCTGCTGTAGCATGTAAGCACCATGACAAAATACATTTGATTTGGTAATATATATATTCTGTCTGCTTCTTATGGTTATGCAATAATTAAATTAAAACTTTTCCCCTGTATAACTGACGATATTTCAGTCGTCTGGTAAAAAAAATGCATTACTTACATTTGTGGATGTTTATATCGACGAAGCTTAATTTTTATTGCTGAAGTAGATATACTGCCTATAGAGCTTATTACTTTAGTTTACTTGGCCATTACAAGTCGTTATTGGCTGACAGTCGATCCAAATAACTCTCGCTTGGGTGCGTTAGTCGTCTTCTGCAATCCGTAAGGAACCAAAAATTTCGCGACGAATTCGTGTCTTGAGCACTCCATTTTGTACATTTTAGTAAATTCACAAATGGGCACAAATCTTTCATATAATAAGCGTTGACTTGTTGTTGATTTTTCAACAATAAAAATGCATGACTATAGAAATCTACAATTCTTCATAAAAATCAACGCATAATACGTTTTTTAGTGAGGCGCTACCTGACATTATTTTACCATGCGTTGATTTAGTACAATAAACGGAGTTGAACAAAGAGAAGATAGCGTTTGTGCATAAACATAAATGTTTAAATTGTGCTACTTTTTTTTTTTTGTAACAAGTAAAGTGCATACAGTCGGCCATAAGCTGCACTTGCCATGTTACCTGATATTTTTCAATACGTAAAGAGCGTACAATTGTCGGTCATATCGCCGCTTTTTTATGCTTTAAACATAAAGCGCGCATTGTATTTTTCAAGCTTATATTAAACAAAAGTTTTTACTTTTCTCTTTGCAGCCTAAGAAAAAAAATTAAACAAACTCGAAGAAAAACAAAAACTTGCTTCTTGCGGCTAAAACAGCACACAAAAGAGAGGCAGCAAAAATAGAAAGAGCGCATTAACAACAACAACAACAGCAGCAGCAGCAGCAGCATAAACAAAAGCAACAATTACAAGGCGGGAACAACAGAGAGCACGCATCATCATCCTAGCAACAACAACAATTCAAATTGTAAACGTGTCCAATTCAAACGAGCACAGCGCGTGCGTGGGTGCGTGTAAGCCAGCGTGAGTGAGAGCGGCAGAGAGAGAGAGAGAAGAACGCAAAGAGCGCGCGCTTAAGAGACTGTCTGCTGTGGAAGCAAAGCGCGCGTGTGTTTGTGTGAGTGGGTGTGTGCCTGAGTGTGTGTGTGCGTGCGTGCAAAGTCGACTTGTTACAAGTCGCGGCGGCTATGTCGACAGCAGAGCGCAACATCACACAGCTCATCAAAGCTGCTGATTTTATTGATCAACAAGAGAAGCTGAAGGACTCGCCGCAATCAGGCCTAGGATACGCAGCATCCACTGTACGTAACCCGCCTTACAGCAATGACCTGGGCATCATCAACAACAACAACAACAACAGCGCCACTCAACATAATCGCAACAATGCAACAGCAGCAGCAGCAGCAACAACAACACCCGCCATCATTGCCAACGGTCACGGTCATAACTGCACTATCCCCTCCGCCTACACGAATGGCAGCATCGGCGCAGGCGGCGGCAGCAGCGGCAGCTTAAGTAACGGCAGCAGCAGCGGCAGCAGCAGCAGTCAATTGGCGCTCTCGCATGAGTTCAATGGTGGCCATTTGATTGGTGACATTTACCTGGCGGCAGGTCGCAATGGTGGTGAAGGTCGCAGCCTCTCGGGTAAGTTACGCACGCAGACAGGTAGAGTTTTTTTTTTTTGGAAGGGCATCATTGTATCTGTCTGTATCATGCATTATACGATTTTTTTTTCTCGCGAAATTCATGCCAAAAACTCTTATGTCGAATTATAATATTTTATTATCAAAACAAAATAAACTCAGCTGGGACGACGTGACGACGTTGAAGCAAGCAGAGCTATCGTGGCTTTTCGCAGCGTTTTATTCGTTTTTGTGGTTTCCGTAGATGAACGAAAGTTACACGCAAATCTATATATCGAATTTATCGTATTATTTGCACGCGTTTTCAAAATATCGCAAAGCAACAGGATTTGTACATCATATACAAACGTCGTGTTGTGCGTAGAAATCGGTTTGTGTTTGCCATAGTTGGAAATTAAAATTCGAATATAGTTTCGATCGAACTTATTGTATGACTAGTTGGTTCCTCATTAAGTTTGTGTTTTCGGAAGTCCTAAAAGAAGCAGAATTTTTGCCGTATATTCACACGCTTTGTCAGCTCACTAAGGTGTGTTGTTCGTACAAATATACGATAAGATTTTACAGGGATTGTTTTCGAGCATTGCAAATATCGAAGTTATTGAAGTACTAGTTGGTTGCTTATGAAGTTTGCGTTTTTAAAATTTGTGTTTTTCTCTTTTTTTAAATGAAAGTAAGTTAAAGATCATAAATAGTGCTAAATTTAGTTTTAAAATTTGACTCGAATTTATCGAATAACTGGCAGGTTTTTGTAACGAATTTGCGTTTTCGAAATTTGTGAAATTGAACCACATTTGGCGAACATATATCGAATTACAGGCTGTTTTTGTATCAAATTTGCGTTTTTGTAGTTTTTGTAGTTTCTGTAAGGAAAAGCATTTGTGGCACGTCGCGAAAATCATCGATAGTTTTAAACTTGCTTTGAACTGTGGCCATATATCGAGTTTATCGAATTACAGGCTGTTTTTGTATCAAATTTGCGTTTTTGTAGTTTCTCTAAGGAAAAGCATTTGTGCTGCATACGCTGCCCACCTACTGGTGTTGGTGGAACAGAATCACCTGATCTAATCTGACTATTAGCTGTGGTTTGGAATTTTTTATCTAGTTCTACAGATAATAGATCGCCTATTTGCAGAGTTTGTACAAATTGCGAAAAAATTACTACAAATATAATAGCTGTTTCACTGGAAACACAAAATGCATAATACTCTACAGTCGCAATATTTTTGCATAGATAAACTTACATTTCGTTTAGAAATATTAAAAATTTCAAACGAAAATGGGCGCATATGCTGCGATATTACCAATTTTTTCGATAAGTGTTGCTAATATTGCGGCCAGCACTGTATGATTTTCGTACGATTTTTGTACTTGTTGCTTTTGTTGTTGTTGTCGTTTTTCTCATTTCAAGTCTGATTATTTGTTACATAAATTCTCTCTGTATCGTCTGGTTGTGAGGCTTATCTCAGCTCTTGGCAGCTTATTGCATATGCACATGGATACATATATGTATATGTATGCACATAGTGTGTATATATATGTACATAGTACGCTTTTATGTATAAACAATAAGTGTAATTACCAACAGACAGGCGGACGGACAGACAGCGAGAGCGCAGCAATTGAAAGGCATTAAACGAAGCGCAACCATTTGTAGCAATGTGGCAACATATGTACATACACACACAAATACATAAAACAAGCAGAAAAAATAAAAACAAATTAGTCATACTATATTTTACCAACTTACGCATACAAGCATATGTACATACATACCTATAAATATATAAACAAAGAGACAAACATATATAACACAACGCGCACATGCATAAATAGCTATGTATGTGTATGTAGCATTTGTTGTTTACCAGAAACACAAAACAACAACAACAACAACAACAATAGGAGGTGGCCCACGTGAGTGGCAAAACATGGCATGAGCACAGCGCATAAGCATTAAGAGAGTCAATGTAAGAGAGCATTGTTTTTGCAAACAACAAGTAGAAGAGCGTGCATGCAAAGCAAACAAACGCAAAATGTGCGCGCTTACTGCTGTGCGTAGCTGCGACGCTGCTGGCTGTGTGTGCGTGCGTGTATATGTTTACGTGTGTACGTGTGTGTGTGCGCAAGTGAGAGCTGCGACGACAGCAAAAGCAAAAACAAAACAACAACGAAAACAAGGAAAGCCCGTCGCTCGTCGCTGCTGCAAAGTGTAAAACAAAGTCAATGAACTTTGTACGAATTTTTGTTGTTGCTCTTGCTGTTGTTGTTTTATTATGTTGCTGTTTTTATTAATTTTTCACACTTAAAATTTATGTTGTTTTAGGTAACATTATTGTTCATACATACATACACAACAGTGCATAGGTATGCGTGTGTGTTTGTGTACGTGTATAGGAATACGATATGCGACCCACTTTTTTTTTTTTTTATATTTGGACAGTTGTTACTGTAAACCGTCTCTCTTTATATGCCATTTGAGCCTACAATTGTTTATATTTTCTTAACGTTTTTTTTTGTTTATTATTTGAAAGCCACAAACTGTTGCAACTTGTTGTTGCGCGTGCCAACAGTGCAGCAAAAAAGTTTTGGTACAGTGTGCTACAGCCATAATGGCAGGCTATCTTTTGCGGCCATAAAATGCTTACAAAGAAATTCTTGAATTTTGCATGAAATTGTTTAATAAATTAAACATTTTAATTACTATATGTTGGCAGTTAGTTGCAATATGCGCAATTTTATACAATAATATGTTGTCATTTTAAAGTTTTATTTCGTATCTCTCATGGAAGTTCTTTCGTTCAGATAGTCGATTTTCATAAGCCTCCCTGACAGCGAATTTTTCAACAAAAATATTGTACGCCATGGTGGGATGCAGAAGAGAATAATATATATATATATAGACCTATTAGGGCAAATCGGAAATGAACCATTTTTTTTGTCTAGAATTGGTTGTTTTGTTGCCAAATTTCAGCATTCCGCAGTTTATAAGCGCTTCCAAGCAGTTTATCAATTATAAAAAAAATCGGTAGACTATAACTTGTTGCACATATAGGGTGCCAAAATCCGTCTTATTGCATGTGACATTATATAGGGTATAGTAAAATCCATTACTTTTGCATGAAATTGAAGAAACTAATTACCATAGTTAGAATGATCCGATTTATCGTTTTGTTCCATAATCTGTTGTAAAGTTTAAGTTTATTTCTAATGCTTCTCTCATAGAAGCCCTGGTTCCTTTTGGGGAAAAAAATGGAGACAGTCACAAGTCTCTTTGGCAACAGCAAAATTGTTCGCCAAGGACAGCAACAGATGGTAATCACTTGGTGAATGCATAAGAACCTCCTGACCAAGCAGTCGCAGCTGCTGGCGAATCACTATCGATGTGTGCGGCCTGACGTTCTCCTGTTGGAACGGAATTCTTCTACTTATACTACGGCCAAAGCCGGCCGCTTCTGGGAGTTTGCTGCCTTCAGACGGTCTAATTTTTTAAAGTACAGTTACGAGTTAAGTGTTTGTTTCGTATGGGAGCAGCACATTATAGATAATTTTCTGGCAATCCACACAACAAACCCTTGTTGACCGTCAATCGTAGCTTAGTTCACCCACGACCTTTTTCGCTTGACATTGTCTGAAAGTGATCCACTCTTCTTCGCCAGTCACCAACCGTTTCAGAAATATGTCGATTTTTATTGCAATTCGCAAATGGATATTCGATCCGTCAGGTTTTTTTTTGCGTTAACTCGTGTAACACCCATACATCGTGTTGCTTTGCCTATCCAGCCTTATTCAAATGGTTCCAAACGGTTCCAAACGGTTTTTTGTGATATCTGTAGCTCTTGGCTTATTTTCGTATCCAGCCTTATTCAAATGGGTGCAAACGGTTCCAAACATTTGTCAAATCTATAGCTCTTGGGAAAACGCAACGGCGTTTATAGCCTCGACAATGTCCAAGATTTTATCGACAATTTCCATCGACAATTCGACATCGAAATAAGCGGAACAAAACTTGCTGTTATAGTATCCGGACAGTATCAGGACTATTCCATTTTCAGCCCCTGGCTTGCGTTTTCGTTGATATCGCAGAAAAACGGAAGAGTCTAGCGTATTTTCTCAATTTGCTAGTATCCCAGTTTGACGCACAAACAAAAACTATATCAAACAATCGGAAAACTTTTAGAAATGTTTTCAGTAGGAAACGCCATGCTTCTAGCGCCATCTTTCGGATTCCGAGCGTACTTAAAAAAACGCGAGATATATATTGCCATCTTTTGGAAAACTAATGGAATACTTACTACGCCCAATAAAAATTCTTTTGACGTGTCCGACATTTATGCATATAAGGTATTTTCAAAGAACACAGATTCCCATTCGTTTATCAAAGCCAGACAGTTTTGGTAAAATAATCTACAATAGCGCAGCGATTCGGGAATTGCAAATAAAAAATAAAGTTTTTCTCGTTTGGTTTTGTCTGGTAAAAACAATTCGCAGAAAAGTGCACAATGTGAGAGCCAACTGCTGAGGCCGCAAACATTCTCCAAACGAATTTACTTTATGCTCAAACAGTTTCCGGCACTGGGCATACCAAGCTCTATATATTTGACATAAGTACTTTCCCTTCGGTTTGTGTACGAAATACAATCCATAGAAAAGAGTAAAATGAAAGTACTAACTCGAGCTGGCAGTGTGTTTTTCAAACGGATCCGGCACACCAAACAGAATATGTTAATTACTTCTGGAAACCTATGATTCTATACTTTCGTAGACCCAAGACCCTTTACCTGCTGCAGTAATAGGTTATTTCAGCGTTACGGCTGTTTGCGAGAAATTCAAGATTGACAGAATAATTAGGTCCAAAAGAACAATTAGTGTCATGTTTTCTGCTGCTGTAAAGAGTATTGTTTCGTTGTTAGTAGCAAGTTTATTGCTTTTGTGCAGTAATTCACAACTAGCTCAAGCAGGCTTGTAGTTAAGACAAATAGTTTCTGGCAGCAAACGTATACAACTTGCAGGATTTTTCATTAGATATTCCATATTTCCCAAAATATACTATGGCTGAATTTCCTTCTACAATAAGTTGAATACATGTTACTTAGGAAGTGTAAAAAAAGTGAACCAATTAATTATATATATAAAATGCATTTAAGAATCGAAGGAATGTTTACGATTTTGCTAAGATATGAAGTATATGGGAAAACTTAACAATTATAATGCATGAAATGTTGTAATTTCTATAAATAATTACAACTTATTGAGCTGTAGAATGAAAAAATTCCAACTATTTTAATAATATTTGTGTTCACTTTTAACATTTAGGGTAGAACCAGCTCTTCCAAAGCCATATATATATTAGAACTTGAGTAGGGTGTTTGTGGAGCTGCTTACGGCGTTAAATGAGGCCACTTTCTGCATATTCTGATCATTATTGTGCTGGAAATTGATATATGTGGTATTAAAACTCAATTCCTTTGCTAACAGCACAAAATATTTGAGTCCTAAATCTTTACGCACAAGAACAGTTTCAAAATCAACTTGAAATCTGAAGTTAATACTGCAATTTATAGATCGAAAAGAGTTTGATAATATTTGTTAGAGCGGCTAGCGCCTTAATCAATTTGTGAAACCCAAGATCCTATATTTTTGTAGTTTCCTGCTGCAATAAAAGTTTATTAAAGATTTTAGCTTTGGAGAAATTCCAGATTGGCAGAATATTGGATTCCAAAATAACTTTAACCAGAGTTATACAATTTACCTTCTATTAATGTCATATTATCTGCTGTTGTAGGGTATTGTTGCGTTTTTAGTAGGTTAGCTTGGGTTGGTTTAGGTTAAGCTGGTAGGCCCCCAGGGGTGACTTCACATAGATCGGTACTATCCTTAGTCGAACCCGAGTTTGTCGGCGGTGAGTCGTGGTCATGGCTGCGTTAGTCGTCCAATATATGCCTAGAAATCTAGCTCTTGTGGTACAGAGGGCAGGGCAGTTGTATAGAAGGTGTTCCAGAGTTGCTTTGACTCCTGGTTCCCTGCACTTCCTGCATGCATCGTCGTCAGTGATGCCCAGCATTTTGGCATAGACTGCGATCAAGCAGTGGCCCGTTAGTTAAGCCCAGCAAAAGCCTGCAGTCTTTTCTAGCAAGTTGCAGGATGTGCTTGGCTAGTTTCGGGTCGGTTTTTCCGCACATGCTACGGGCTGTTGTGCAGTTCGTCGTGTTGTGCCACCTTCTTTCGGAAGCGACTCCAGCGCTCGCTTCCGATTTGGTGTTTAGAGTACTTAGAGGTGTCGCTACGTCTTCAGCCCTCGTTCCTGTCGATTCAGTAGCAATTATATTGCATTTGGGCAATAATTCACAACTAGTTCAAGCAGGCTTGTAGTTAAGACAAATCATTTCTGGCAGCAAACGTATACAACTTGCAGGAGTTTTCATTAGATATTCCATTTTTCCCAAAATATACTATGGCTGAATTTCCTTCTACAATAAGCTGAATACATATTACTTAGGAAAGTGTAAAAAAAGTGAACCAATTAATTATTTATATAAAATGCATTTAAGAATCGAAGGAATGTTAACGATTTTGCAAAGATATGAAGTATATGGGAAAACTTAACAATTGTATTGGACGAAATGTTTTCATTTTCATGAAATAAATAAAAGTTATTCAGCTGCAGAGTGAGAATTCAAAATATTTGAAAAATTGTTGTGTTCACTTTTTCATTTAGTCTAGAATGTGTTCTTCCACGTTCATAATAGAACAACTTTCTTAAATAATTCTAGTATTTTTCTGAATTGTTTTTGGTATGTTCTGCTCTAATATGGCATTTAAATATTGATTGGAAGCAATACTTTTTTTCGGAGCTGTTTTTACAAGAAATTACCCTACATGCTTTATAGAACCTTAGTTAAGTAGGGGATTTCATATGCTAATAGATGATATATAAAAGGTGAGGCTATCTTTATAATATTTGCATCTCTTTCGACTCTGACCAGATCTGTCAATAGATAAACGATACGAATTGTTAAATGTCAACTAAAAATTAACAATTCTGTAAATAAATCCGTTATACGAAATAGACGAGCCTATTTTTTTTCGATTTTTTTTTCCCCCCCTTGTTATTCCGCTGGGAAACTTAGGGCCTCAGCTAGAGCCTTCCAACGAACCTTCTTTTGTGCCGTCTGTTAAGCTCTGTCTTATGTAATGTTTGGCAACTTGGAGGATGAATCTTCTCTAGGTTGCTTTGAGTCTTCCGATTTCAGTCCAGTGCTATCCTGACAATTCTGTTTGGATTTCTTCTGAGAGCATGCCGTATCAACGTCCATTTCTTCTTCCTTATTTGGAGATGCACATATATTAACCATATAATATTTGGATCTCTTTCGACTCTGACAAGATCTGACAATAGATTAACGATACGGAATTCTGATATATGAAATGGTTGACTATATTCAAATATATATATAATGTTTGAAATAAAGGCAGGTCTGACCAGACCCGTTGCTCTCACTTAGGATTAGTTGAACTCAGCTTACTCATAAAACTTTCTTAAACGAAATATTTAGCACTATCCACTTGCTTCGAAATCGTAATACTTTCATTAATTACTAAGAAATAATTAATATGCTACGGAAACTGCTAGAAACAGTCTTCTCTGAGTTGTATGTTCTACGCTACTTAACCTACTTAGTTCTTCTCGTAAAAATGTTCCGTGCCGATTTTGTTTTTTTATTTATTCACTTGTTGTACGTCCCGGAAAAATGCGAACAACAAGTGTAGATGTTTGATATGTTGGGTGCGTGCGTGCCTGTGTGCCTGCGTCTGTTTGTATCCGGATATTATTAGGGGGTGGTGTGCCCAGGTTCAAGCAGATGTTCGCCCAACGCTGCTGAGCTATTTTTGGCCGCCTTATAGAAGGAGAGTGAATTGTTGCATGAAACTGTCTGCTTGGCTGTCTGGCAAGCAGTAAATTATAAATCCTTTCAGAGAATTTCTTAATTTGAAGTTCAATGTAATTTATGAAAAACATTAAAAATTTTAAAGCTAAGCAGAAGTACGTAAAGATATGAGGATTACGATGAAAAATACAAATTTGAACTATGTTTGTTTTTAAGTGCTTATTGCTTAGATAGAAACCATCTTCTATCTATACGGAAGTTTCTGTTGTACAGTCTGCTGAAACATATTCCGTATATTTTCCAAATCAGAACTTTTTTCTTATGGCCAGGAAATAAAGCTATAGACCAAATCTCACCAAATCTTGAAACAGCTTGCTGTGTTGGACATTATTTGTATGTATCTTCTGACTTAATGCGAAGCACATACCTCAAGCCGAACTCAAAGCTAAGTAAGTCTTCTTTTAACTTCCTGCTTGCTTCTTCTTTCTTCTATGTATTAGAACATTTTTTGAAAAATTTTCCTGTTGGCGGAAAATGTATTTTACGAAACGCCCCAAACCGCAAACGAATTAAGATTTTCGCTTGGTATACTTTCGTTATCAGAAAATAAACCAAAAAGGAAATTTTTCGTTTTTGGGCTTTTTGCTTTCTTAAGGAATAAGTGAAGTTCGGCAAAATTTCTCTCATAAGGGATGACAGAAAAGTCATTCTCAAAATGGCGTTGAACCGCTTAGGAATAAAGTTTTTGATTTTTTTTTTCGTACTTTGAAGAAAAGTACTCACAACTCTTTTGTTCTAGCTCGCTTTGACAACTTATAGAGGAAATATCAGAGACACAGTCGCTCGTATACCAAGTAATTACGTAATTCTTCCATGCAAGCCAGACAAAATTTGAGTTTCTTCGGCAGTTTATTGCTGATTAGCTTTCATCTGAAGGATTTTATCAAGATTTCTTCTCTCTTGCGCCGCAGGAAATTCAGTCCTATTTAGAAAAGAAAATTCCGAACAAGAGTTTAGTTTTGAAATAGAAGAAATGCCAAGCATAGACAATGACAAAAGACGTCTATCATTCGTTTTTAAGCGACTATTCATTATTCATGATTAAGCATTTTAAGATGACACTCCGGATTTGGTAATGCCAACATATTCATAATAAATACTCCATTTGCATTAAAAGATGGACTATAGTTTAACCAATAAAATACAAATGTTGGTCTGAGAAACAAGAGATCTTGAGTTCAACGCTCGGTGCAAATTAAGAATTTCTGATAGTAGAAAAATGTTCATATAGGTACGACGCAGGAAAACTATGCTCGTAAGTTGGAAAAGGCGCAAAGGGTTTGTAATTTTTTTGATACAAATCATTTTTTTTTTTTTTGGAATTTTTTTTGGGAAATTTTATTTACTTGTGACAGCGCGACGCTGCAAATTTTCCTCAATAATAATGATAATACGACTAAAAGAAAAATTCCGAAACTTTTTGTTGATTGGGTAATTTGATTTTCTGTAAAAGTCTAAAGCTATATTTCACTTAAAGGTTAGGGAAAGGGGAACTTTAAACACATTTGAAGGTAAGGTTTTTTTTGTGAGCTCTCAGAGGCCCTTCCGTAGTACTTCAACTGGGTACCGTCCAATCTCTTTTCAAAGCAGACACGTGATGTCAGCAATTTATCGTAACTCTACATAAGAAGCAGAGCGTGTGGAGAGAGTTTAAATAATAATTATCTCAAAAAACGATAATAATAGTCAAGTTGTATAGAGAAGCAGAAGAGAGTTATCAAAGAGAAAGTGTTGTTTAAAGAGAGTACCGTGTGACAGCAGAACGTGTAACAGCAGCACGTGTATCCAATGTACTTTTGAATACCCTTTGGGGTTTGAACAATAATATTACAAACTTTGATAAAAAAATGCTTATTTGTCGTAAATAATGCGAAGAATGCAAAGTTTCTTAGTAGAAGAATTGATTGAACTAGGAGACATCGCACTAGCTTGTGCAAGATCTAAGAATTTTAAAAATTTTATGAAAAGCAAAGGGAATTTTAATGTTGCATTAGCTTTCTTTCTTCTAGGATGATCATCATAAAAGTTTATATTATAAGAAGGTATGGCTTTTGTACTGAAAGAAATTCTAGCTTCAAGCGTGTTATTTCGTTTCGAGTTGAGCCGAATAATTTCTTTAAAAGATTTCTTTATGGAAAGCGTTTCTTAGTTGTATTATCGATATTTTTAGCTCAAAGAGTTTCACTGCCACTCTATTGCAATTTTAAGTGGAAAGTATTTCCATATTATTCAAAATTTGAACTGCAATCTTCTGTGATGCACAATATTTTCACAAATAGTATTTTGTTTGGAATAAAAATTATGCTCAAGAAAGTAAAGTTTTTAAAAGTTGTAAATTTGAAGGGAATTATATTCCGCTTTGGCGGAAATGTTAGTTGGCGTTACGGATGAAGCGTGGAATTTTACAAAACGTTTGTCTCTTCATTTGAACTCGAGTTATTCTGAAAAATCTTTGTAAAATAATATTATGGTAAGCGATTTTTTTTTATCGAAATTGTAAGTTGGCGTGTGCTATGGGATGCACAATATTATGCACAAATATAAGGTGCGCCAACTTCATCGGGTCAATAGGGAAAAAGCTATTTTGGAAAAAGTTTATCTGTTTCTAAAAATATTTCATACAATTGTATGGAAATATTTTAAGATCTTTCTTCGAAATGCGCTTGTAGGTGTTTGTTGAGCTTGTTTGGGAACTGTTCAAAAAAAATTTGAGGTCAAACAATATAACGTGTCGCCGCTTTTGGGTGTAGTACGTGCATGATATTTTCGGCGCGTTCTCAAATTGTATAACGATAGTTGGTAAAAATTCTAATGGATTGTAATGGTGAAGTCGATCGGTTGAAAATTCTCAAAGTTGTGCGAATTTTCTATTGACGCGATGATGCAGATGATGCAGCCTGTGGAATTTTGATAGCAATTATGCTGAAAAAGTAAAGTGGGCCTATACCCTGCGGCATTACGACCCCCATGGGTCTATTTTGCGCCCTTTTAATGGTTTCAGAAATTGAGTTAGAGCAGTCTGTGGGATGTACATTAGGTGCTTCTCCCTGAGAATGTATTGCATGTAGAGAATAGTGCTGCGCAGTTAGTGATAAGATGCAACATTGTTTCGGCATTCTCCTCACAGAATCTACAAAGTCCTGTCCTCACAAAGTGATCTGAAAATTGTAATTTTTAAAGGGCATCCCTTTTTGGCTTATACATTTTCCAGAACAATCAGCTGCTGTTGTTGTTCCAAAATATTTAGGAAATTTTTTTTTTTCGAAGCGGTTCTTTCACGTCCAAACAAAGTTGTCATCTGATGTGTTGTGCGCTCTTCAGTTATTGGGAAAAAGTTGAATGCAAAAATATGGAAAGCAATTCTTTGCGCTGTTTTAACCAAAGTCTCGCTAAGTTTCGGTATTTTGTTAAACTTTTTCGGAACTCAAAAAATATTAAGGGTACACACACAACTCATCCGGAGCGTTGTAATATTATTAATGTTGTTGTTGTTGTCGTCGTCGTTCAGTTGTTGTAACAAACAATTGTATTATCTTGTAAACATTTACCAATTTGTTGCTATTGCTTTGTACAGATGTTATTAACCCCGCCACAAAGTACATGTATCACATTGTGTATCGCCAATTAAATATTTGCATTTTAGTTAATATTATTATTATTATTAGTATTAGTAGTATTATTGCTAAATTTACTTACGTATATTGTATTTGTTTTTCTCGTAATTGCTTTACTTAATTAATCACATAATTATATCAACTTTATTGCATTGTATTTTATTTACTAATTATTTCATTTCATTTAACTTGTAGTTCCATAAATGGGTAACAGGTAACACTGCTGGATGCGGGGCTTAAACGCTTAAATCTTAGCTCACAAACTGACACACACACACACACACACACTAAATCCATAAACTCAGCTGCTTGATTAGTGATTTGAAATCACTGTGGTGTTTTTGGTGAAATCATAATTTTATACCAAACCAAAAACGCCATGGGAGCAGACATCGAAAATGGTTTCTCAAGCGTTATAAAAAAAAACCCCCAAAAATCACAGTTCACAGTACACAGAAGATCATCATAGAATTCGCCAAGTGCGTCTGAACATCGTTTGGCATATTTAGTAGCCAATCCAACAATTTATTGTGGCGAAAAAAAAAAAAAAACTATAGCCCCTAGATGGTCATCCAGACTGGCCCTGGGTCTAAACAGTAACTGGGTTTGGGGGCGTTATGTAAGTAATTCAGCGCAGTCGCAGAACAGCTGCTGGATAATTGCTATATCCTTCACATGTTCGCAACTGCAAAAGCAATTCTAGCGGAGAACATGCATTCTCTCGCAGACAAGTTCCGTTACGTCGTTAAAATTTCTCTGGTCTATTTTTTGAGAAAATTTTTAATGCAGAAAATTTTCAATATAGAATTTTCTTGTGCTTAGATGTTCTTGTAGCTGGCGCCATCTATTGTGAATTGCACATAAAACAGCTGTGCATGCTTACCATTAAAAAATATAGGGAATTATCTCTCAAAGATTTTGTAAAATACTTTTTGTCAATTGATAATTTTTTAATAATTTTTTAATAATTTTTTTTATAAAATTTATGCTTTAAATATATTTTTATTTATTTTGATAGTAAGACTAAGCTGCAGTTGCAAAAACTATAAACCGTACCAGAATTTTTAAACTTGTTGCTGTCCTCAGAACTTGAATTGTATTTATTGTCGGTTTATAGGGTTATCCATTATGTGCTTGGCTTTTTGAAACATAATAATAACTTATGACAGAGTTGTTATCTAAATGTTGTATTTATTGCAGATGCGTTATAGAGCAATTTCTAAAAATTTACTACAAAATACTTGACTACTGTACAACAATCGAAAGCTAACTTAATAATGAAAAGTTACGTTTATGGAATAGTAATAATTATCATGTAACTACTAAGATACTCTATTTCGTACTCTAAAAGTCATAGTACTGCTTTGAAAATTAAAAAAAAAGGATTGCTTGAAAATTATTTCACAAAACTGCCCAAAATATACGGAGTAGCGTATTTCTGCATATGGCATGCCACATGCATATGGATATTAAGGTACCAAAAGCTTTGCTTGGAATTAAATACTACAATAAATTTCTAATAAACACAAAATGGATAACCCTCGTATTTCAAAAATGGTTTTGTCAACGTTTTATTCTGCCAGTACCATCTGCTGTATATTATAAAGGGTGATTTTTTGTGAATTAATATTAACTCGTTACAAAATCAAACATTCAATTTAAAACAAACTGAAAAATGCATTAATCTTGTTTAAAGGCAATAATAAAGGGTGATTTTTTAAGAGCTCAACAAACAAATCTTTAAGTCAACATAATATAAAGTATGACTATTTGCTTTAACAATATCATAAAATTCAGAATAATTCATAAAATTTTGAATTAAGTCAGAGTAAAGGGTAATTTTTTTTTCTTTTATCGAAAAAGGCATAAAATCTTAAGTGCATAGTATATATGCAAACAAACTTTATTTAAGTCTTAAGTTTCAGCCTATAATTTCATATTATCAAATCTAAAAAATGTTGGCGACTGCTCAGTGTTACATTTTTGGACATATCGAACTGCAGCCTTAACATAGTTGCTCTTGGAGTGAAATCAACTGCTGATCGAAATCAATCTCTCAATTGGGCCCTTGTTTTTTTTTTTTTTAAATTATTTCATTTAACACTTGTTTCCAGTGCGTTAAGCATTTTGGCTTTCTCGATGTGCAGAAAATTGCACAAAATTACAAAATATAATAACCCCCGCTCTTAAATGAGCTACTGTTTCACCGGCTGTGTGATATAAGGCATCAGCTCAGCCAAGTCGCAACGGTTGCAGTCACAATAACGTAGTCCAATGTTGCTGTCGTTACAAAATCGTGAATGTCGGAATGCATTGGTATTTTTTCGCAACAATTCTATTTGCTTAATAGTACAAATGCAGCTATATTACTTATTCATTCAATGCAAATGTTTATTCAATCAATTCAAAAACGCACGACTAAACTTTATAGCCAGCGTACGGGAGCACTAGTCATTCACAATAACGTTACGGCCTTGTTCGTTTTCTGTATATAAGTACGGCTCCGGTGCAATGTAGTTGTCGTTCCATAATGCGCACTAAATCAATCGGAATGCGCAAATTCTTATTCACGCTAAAGTTTTGTGGGTAACAGTAGTCATTCACAATAAGTTTTTGGCCAACGCAGTTGAAGCATATTGAAGTACGTTCCAATGTTGCTGTCGTTCTGTGATCAATGCAAATGCGCATGTTTAAACTTTATAGCTAGCGTACGGCCGCACTAGTCATTCACAATAAAGGTATGGCCTTGGGGCTTTTTACTGTATAAGTACGGACGGTACAATATTGCTGTCTTGCCATAAATCCGCGTGCATGTCGTGACAGTTCTCGCAAGAATTCTAGACTATGAGATATAGATAGAAACTTGTGAGAAATAAGCAGTTGATGCATAGAGTCCGAAATTGAATTATAGAAAAAAATCACCCTTTATTTGTATGCGCGCATAATGGGTTTTATTGCTGGCGCCAATCATTTGCACTTTCTTAAATAAATAAAATATACGAATAGTTTTTATTGGTACGGTCGTAGTTTCCCAAGAATCTTTTGCAGTTAAGATTTATTTGAAAAAGTTGGGATTTTTTTTATTTTTTGCTTTATAAACCAACGAGCAGTTTGTATGGAATAAAACGCATGATGTAACATTTTTTGTTTTAATCTTTTTTTCAAAAATACTTAATACTTTTTTTGTTTAGTTTTATTTCATAAATCATTTGCTTTTAATTTAGTTTTTTTTATTATATTTATTTTTGATTTGCTTTTAATGCTTTTTACTTTAATATTGAATTACACGCAAAGTATCGATACTTGTGCACGCTTATTTGAGTAGTTTGTTGCTTTTCGTGTATCCTTTTTCGTATTGTCCTTATGATTTTTCTTTTTGTCGGTATTTATTTGGTATTTTTATTTTATTATTTTCGTATTTTTTGCCTCTTTTTTTCTTTGAATATTACAGAGGGTGAATATTTCTCCTCCGACTCCTCTCCCAAACAACTACAACTACATCCACAACCACAACAACAACTAATACCAACAACAGCAGCTGCAGCAGTTGCAACAACAACAACAGCAACAACAACACCAACAACAAGCCGCACTAAAATTGCAACAAAAACTACCAAAAATTGTATTCTTAAGCGCCTCGGCCGCGCCAAATATAACATTTCTCTACCAGATGCCGGCTTATGCGTTATGCGTATCCATGGCGATGATAAGCCGCAAGCGCATGCAGCATTGCTTGCTAACAGCTCTACTCATTCAATCTTATCCATGTCCCATGTCCCGTCGTCGGCATTGGCAACGGCAACGGCAAGGGTGTCGCCCACATCAACGACATGTCCAACAATAGCAGGCGCAATCTTGTCCAACTCCACATTTAAATTTTTGCGTCAGCAGCAGCAGCAGCAGCCGCAGCAGCAGTCGTCCCCTATAACCTTGACCCCGCCGCCGATGCCACCTCGAAAACTTACTGAAAATCAGTCGCGTATACGTTCCCACTCATTTTCGTCCCATAAAATTACAGCACAACATCATCATCAGCAGCAGCAGCAGTCGGGCATGATCATTGATGATATGAGCTATGTGGGCACAGGACGTGGTTCTGGTAATTCTCCTCCAACCCGCAGCAACAATTATACGCATTTGTTGGCAACGCAGCAGCATCAGGGTACACGTAACAACAGCCCTGTGGGATCTCAGTTGACCACAGCGCATGTGGGCAGCGGACGTAGGCGCACCATTAGCTCCAATAGCAATGGGTAAGTTTGTGTCATATATTGCTCAATTGCCGAATTAATGGATAACCTTTTTGCTATTCTCTCCCCCCCCCCCCCCCCCCCCACACACACACTAAAGTGCTGGCACACGCGAAGTGCACAATAAGCTGGAGAAGAATCGACGTGCACAACTGAAAGGGTGCTATGACGATCTGAAGGGTGTGCTGGAGCTTAAGGAGAAGACCTCCAATTTGGCAATACTCGTGGAGGCAAATAAATGTGTAACGGTAAGTAGGAGTTGGCAGAAGTCATGGGTGGATTCACGAGAGTGCATACTTCACTGGTTGTTAAAAGGCATTGAAGAGAGTCTCGGATTCGGCTATAAGCTGTAGGTGTCTTTTTTTTTTTTCCTTTTTTTTTCAATAGAGATCTCCGCATCTCAAGAGGCTACCACTACGTTACGAGGGCTACTTAGTCAAGGGAAATGAAATACGCGCCAGCTCCCATAGTGGGGGAACTCTTACATGGCGAAAAACATGGAATATGGCTCGTAGTTGGTTCGTTGGGTCACCAGATTCGTGAACCTTCTATCAATATGTTATAGTTAGCCAGTTCTTTCATGTTGCCAACTTCGTCTTTCAGTTTTGGCATCTTGGCTTGTTGTTGCTATTCTTCGCAGCCAAAATTCCAGTGCGCCAGCTTCCACAGAGGGGGAACTCTGGCGCCCTTACATTGCGAAAAACATGGAATATGGCTCGTAGTTGGTTCGTTGGGTCACCAGATTCGTGAACCGACTATCAATATGTTATAGTTAGCCAGTTCTTCCATGTTGCCAACTTCGTCTTGCAGTTTTGGCATCTTGGTTTGTTGCTATTCTTCGCAGCCAAAATTCCAACGCGTCAGCTCCCACAGAGGGGGAGCGCTTAAATGGCGAAAAACATGGAATATGGCTCGTAGTTGGTTCGTTGGGTCACCAGATTCGTGAACCGACTATCAATATGTTATAGTTAGCCAGTTCTTCCATGTTGCCAACTTCGTCTTGCAGTTTTGGCATCTTGGTTTGTTGCTATTCTTCGCAGCCAAAATTCCAATGCGCCAGCTTCCACAGAGGGGGAGTTCTGGAACATGTTTCGTAGTTGGCCAACGACTAGGCAACCACTCATATGCCTTTTTAAGCGCTTTCTCTTGTTGTGCAAAAAGAGATTTACCTCTCGTATTAGGCCCTGACTAGCTGACTAACTGATTCCAACAGAGTATTATCTGCCATTGCCACAATATCACGTGAAAGTCGAAAGTAGAAATTATCTATAGTCGCGCAGACAGCTGCAGGCACTTTTTGTTGAAGGTTTCTTGCCAAATTTTTCCAACGGAGAATTGCTCTTTGGCTTAAGTTGGACCCCCAAGTTTTTGCTAATACGGCTAAAACTCTATCAATACATTTTGCGTTTTACTCTTTTTTTTTTTGTTTATAGAATCTGATAAATAAGATGCGCCATCAAGAGAACATCATTAAGCGTGAGAACAGGAAAAAAAATAAGCTACAGATGCGTATTTCAATACAAAAACGTGGTGACACAGATCAGAGCATTCCAGTTAACGATAAAGGTAAGTTTTGGCGTTGCTGTAAGTCTTTGTAATAGTTTTAACCAAATTATATGCGACTTACAGATGTCAATGAACCTGTGTGTCTGGCCAGCACATCAGCCACTGCAGCCGGCCGTGGAGCCATTCAGTTCGATGGCACCACATCACCCGTGTGCACCGCCGGTGTAAGTAATCACAAAAGCAACCAAAATGACTACGACAACTGCAAGAACGAAAGCAACAACAACCACTACCACAACAACAACAACAACAAGAGCTCTAACAAATTGGTCAGCACTACTAAAATCCAAAAGCTTATGCATAATATAACCGCGCCCACGTCCACATGCACCACATCCAAAACCAATTCCTCGAAGACAGCATCAAGCGCCATACATTTCTATAGAGTGGCAGCAAAAATTGGCCTATAAAAAGCAAAAAAAAGAAAAAAAATTAAATATAAAAATATATAAAATTTATAAAAAAAAGAAAAAAGAAAAAAAATGCAAGCTGGCTGCTCTATCTCTTTTTCACTAACATGCTATCTCACTTTCACACAACACACATACATAGAGACACGTACAATTTGTAGAGATAAATTGAGCCGAGAAAAAGAGACTTAGAATACTGATAAATAGTTAATTAGGTAAAGAACTTATTTGTAATATTATTTAGTGCTTTAAGTTTTTTTTTCTTTCTTAAAAAAAGAAGACGAATTACCATAA
The DNA here is from genome assembly GCA_035046065.1 of Chymomyza procnemis. NCBI lineage: Eukaryota > Metazoa > Arthropoda > Insecta > Diptera > Drosophilidae > Chymomyza > Chymomyza procnemis. The sequence goes on along the minus strand of JAWNOJ010000021.1, from coordinate 36,756,152 downwards.
TTAAGCGAAAAATTGTTGGTAGCGCAGTAGAAGAGAAAACATTGCATAAGCACAACATAAAGTTTAAGAGAATTTCGTTGGAAAATAGAGAGAGAGACAGCAGAGAGAGGAGTTGGCATAAAACTTAAAATATTTAATTAAGAAATTTACCAAGTATTTACAAGTTAGTAGCTGAGTGTGTATTACGCTAGTATTAGTTGTGCTCTTAAGTAAACAATTTCGACAAGTTAGTTGTCGCTTAAGCAAACATTTTCGACTAGTTGTCGCTTAAGCAACAAAACACAAAACACATAAGTTTTGGCTGCACTAAATAAACAATAACATTTAAAAAAAAAAACAAAACCAATCAATTAACCTTTACAATTAACCTTTACGACTGTCTCTCGTCATTCTCTTTATTTTGCTAATGCATAAAATGCAGCAACAGACCGCTGTGCCAACGGCCATATCACCTGTGATAAATAAAACTAGCTCCAGCAGCAAGCAGCAGCAGCAGCAGCAGCACCACCACAACAACAACAACCACAATACCGGCAGCAGCAATACTTGCGGCACAACAATCAATGCAAATGCTGCAGGCAGCTATGTACATGCCACATTTATTAATAATAACGCTGGCATTTCCTTGTTAAATACAAATGCCATGGCTCTGGTAAAGAACAACATGCTGGCCCAGCAGCAGCAGCAGCAGCAGCATATAAGCCCAGCTGTCAGTCCCAGCAGCCAGACAGGTATGATCTTGCCACATACACACACATACCTACTTGCCACCAATTTTAATTAACATTTAAACTAAACACATTTGCTTTTAGGCATTTCGCGCGTCTCGCCCACACCATCAACGCCATCGCCTTCCTCATCGTCTAGTGGCGTCTCATCGTCTGCTTCGTTCATTTCAACGGCCTTGTCCACATCATGCGGCAGCACATCATCGTCCGCATCGTCGCCGTCATCAGCCAGCTCCTCGCCGCCCATGCAGACACATTTGATAAGTGCTGCACGCAGTGCAAGCGCAGCCATTGCCATGCCAAATGAGCGTAAGTTTCATGCGGACAGCAAGACGGGTGCGGTAGCTGCAAACGCTGCTGCTGCCACAATTGTGGCAGCCTCTGCACCGGGTGCAGCTTCCTCAAATGGTATGCCATTTAAGCTGTAATGAATAATTTTTTTTTTTTATTTATTTTGTTTTTGTTTTTCATGAAAACTCTTCTTGTTGTTTGCTTTAGGTTTTCGGCAAGCGGAAAAGGATCGCAATTATAATTTTATAATACGCAGCGGCACAACGGCACAATAAAGTTTTAAGCTTGCGGCAGCCACATGTATGACAAACAACTTTAAATTGTATATAATAATAATAAAAATAATAATAGCAACAATAACAACTGAATTGTGTGCAACAGCTCCCACCTGATTTGAAGCAAGAACAACAATTACTTCAACGACTACAAGCAGAAGCAACATTATACAAACAACAGCAGACAACATTTTACAAACAGCAACAACAAAAAGCAACATTTTACTAAAAACAAAAAAAAAAATCAAACTACAAGAAGCAATATTTTATACAAAAACAACTACAAAGAGTAACATTTTACAAAAAAAACAACTAAAACAAGCAACATTTTACAAAAAAAAAACAAAGCAACTAATGGAAGCAACATTTTACAAGCAGCAAGAAAAAAGAAGAGTTGCAACCAACAACAACCACAAAAGAGTCGTGCAACCAAAATAAAAGCAAAAGAAAAAGATAAACAATTAAAAATAACAAAAGCAAAAGTAGAGTTACAACCAGCAACAGCAGTAGAAGAATTCAACAACAGCAGCAGCAGTAGAAGAATTCAACAACAGCAACAGCAGTAGAAGAATTCAACAGCAACAACGGCAGCAGTAGAAGAATTCAACAACAGCAGCAGCAGTGGAATAATTCAACAACAACAACAGCAGTAGAAGAACTCAACAACAACAACAGTAGAAGAATTCAACAACAGTAGAAGAATTCAACAACAACAAAAACAGTAGAAGAATTCAACAACAGCAGCAGCAGTAGAAGAATTCAACAACAACAGCAGTAGAAGAATTCAAAACCAAAAACAATAGTAGATAAATTCAACAACAACAACAACAATAGTAGAAGAATTCAACAACAGTAGAAGAATTCAACAACAACAACAACATTAAAAAAAGAGTATCAACAGCAAAAAAGAGTTGCACCTTACAACAACAACAATAGAAAAATAACAACAGCAATATATGAGTAACAACAACAACAGAAGAAAAGTTGTAACCAACAACAACAGAAGAAGAAGAATTGCAACCAACTACAGCAACAAAATAACAGTCGCAACTAACAAAAACAACAATAGGAAGATTTGCAACCAATAACAACAGAAAAAGAGCTGTAACTATCATAAAAAACTGAAGAAGAGTTGCAACCAACAATAATAAAAAGTAACAACAACAAAAGAAACAAAGTTGTAATCAACAACAACAACAAAAACAATAGAAGAGCAACAACAGCAAAAGAAGAAAACAATCGACAACCGCAAACAAAGAGTTACATCAATATCAACAACAATAGTAGAATTACAACCAAAAATAACAAAAGAAGAACAGTTGTAATCAACAACAACAATAGAAGAGTAACAAACAATCAACAACCGCAAGCGAAGAGTTACATCAATCACAACAACAACAACAATAGAGAAGTAACAACAAACCAACATGCAACACACAATGTTAACAACAAAATAATAATAATTATAATTACACACTTTATGCAACAATTTGTTGCTGCTGCACAAAAACTAAAAAAAAAAAACAAAAAAAATAAAATTTGTAAAAACAAATGAAATAAAAAATTATAAATAAAATTTAAAAAAAAGTAAATAAAAACAATTGCAATGTCGCCGTCATCAACTACAGCTACAAGACAACAAAAAACAAACAACACAACAACAACTCAACAGTTCCGCCCAACATTTAACATCGATTTTGAAAATCAACTAAAATTTAAACAAAAAGCAAAATGCATTATTTTTAAAAAGAAAGCAACTTTTATGCACAACAACAAGCAGCGCATCAGCAGGCAACAACAACAACAGTCAGAGAGCTACACACACAGACACAACTACATACACACACAAACACACACATGCGATATCTAGCTTTGCATATTGTATACTCTAAAAACTATTATATAAAAAAACAAAAACAAAATCAACTAACATTTAGCTTTTAAATGTTAAAAACAAAAAGAAAACAACATGCGCTGTTGTAACGGAAACCACCAATGGGTAACGCTTTATAAATCTACATAAAATATATACATACATCTATGTATACACGAAGTATATAACAAAGTGAAACAAGTTAAACATAATAATTATAATAATAATCATCATTTATAAAATATTTTATTGTAATATTACTAATACTTGAGGGTACACACATTGGAACCAAAACATAAACAACAAACACAGCAACAACAACTCTTTTTCTAATGCAAACACACACACACACACACACACCTACATATACAACTTTAAAAAGTCTAAAAATAAAAACAATATATATACAATTTTTTTTTTATAATATAAAAAATACATATTACCAACTAAATGCAACAGAAGCACAACAAAAAAACATAAAGTTAGATTTAGAGCACTATTTTTTTTTTTATTTAAATTCTAAATATTACTTCTAACGGCTGTAAAATTATTTTTTAATAATTTGTGTTTATTGTGAAAATGTAACGTTGCCAAATTTGTAAAAAAATTCATTTGTTTACTTTTTGTATTTCGAAGAAACAAGCTGAAAGCGTTTATGAAAACTATTTTGTAACTATTGAAAATTGTAAATCTTTTAAGAAAATTTTTGTTATCTTGCTAAATCTTCTAGTGCTGCTGTTTTTTTTGTAAAAAGAGTTACTTTTTTTTAAGCTTTAAGTTTGTAACATTTTTGAAAATTAACTAAAAACGCACTAAGAAAAATTTAAAAAAAATAAGTGCTTGATGTTAAAGCCGACTCGCCGACTCGACTACGAAGAAAAGACTTTATATAAACAACGCTGCGTCGCTGTACTTTACCAAAAAATTTCCGAAGGCTAAGAGATCTTTAAGCTGTTTAGAACTTCCAAGGCGCTCCAACTTGCGATTTAGTTGATCCCACAACGAAAGTCTTTCTATGTACTAGCTCAAAAATTGTTGTAATTTAAAAAATAGCCGTCTGCTAAGTTCTTCAAAATAATGGGTAGCGCTCAAGCTTGAGATTTAGTTGAGCAGTAAAATAATACCGAAAAATTTTCAAAATATTTAAAACAATTTCAATGTGCACAGTAGAGAGCTGCGAGACAAGCATGTATAGAGTTTGAAATTAAATTATGATGTGCGCTTAAGTGTTGCCTCAACGGAAGAGTCTTCTATTTAAGTTTTCTTATTTCAAAACTCATTGCATCTTTGTTTTTCGTTAAGCGATAGCTGTCTGCTAAGATCTAAAAACTGTGCAGAGCTGTGTGGAGCGATCCAACTTGCGATTGTTCAAGCTTAGCCATGTCTTACTAAGAAGAATTTTCAAAATATTAAGTGCTTCATGTTAAAGATGATCTGATTAGCTGCTGAAAAACAATGTACCAATATATGAAAACCACAGCAGACATTATTGTAGAATTTTGAAAAAATTATTAGCAATTTTCAATCTGTCTGAACAGTAGAGCTGCAGGACAGCGAATTTAACGACGAACAGAAGTCTCTCTTTATATAAGCGTCGCTGCGTGGCTATACTTTACAAAAACTTGTCTGACTGCCAAGAGATCTTTGAACTGATAAGAACTGCTAAGGCGATCAAAGTTAACCCAAGTCCACAACGAAAATCTTGCTATTTATTAGAAAACCCTTTGCAACGAGGTCTTTCACTTAGAGACAGCGTTTGCGAAGATCTTCAAAACAGATTGGAACTGCTAAAGCGCATAAACTTTCAATTTAGTTCAGCAATAGTAGCGCTGTAAATTTTTCAAAAAATAAAACAATTTTTATTGTTAAAGTTCAGAAACTTAAAGTATTTATTTTTCAGACTGCAAAGCATAGCATACATCATCTACATCGCTGTCGTATATTTTGGAAATAAGTTTTTATGTTCAAAGATGTTCAGGTTTCTAAAAAAAATGTACTAAAGGCATGAAACCACCATACGCAACAGCTACATCATTGTAGAACTTTCAAGAAGTAAGATTTTTTACTTGAAGATGATGAGCAGGTCTCTAAAACCAAAGCATACAACAATGTAGAATTTTCAAAAAAAAAAAAATCAGTTTTTATAGTTAAAGTTTTTCAAGTTCTTCCAAACACTGTACTCCAGCATGAAGAAGAAAAAGACAATAACTTAAGTTTTGAGCTCTGCCGCATGAACTTTGGGAAGCTTCTCTTTTTGGAGCTGCTTGAAGACATTACACAATTTAAGATTTGTTCTCCGAAAAAGCTTTCAAGACATTTTACCTAAAATTCTGTTGCAACTGTGCATCACATTGAAGATTTAATTGAAATTCAAAGTCCAGAATTTAAGTTTCTCATAATGAATTTTCTGTAGAGCTTAAACTTTTAACTGTTCCTAAGTTTGTCTCAAACAAAAAGGAAATGTATTTTAATTTAAATGCATTAACTTTCAAAGTATTAACTTTTTTGTAAATGGAATGGACTTTAAATTTAAAAGTAATTGTCTGTAGCTCTGAAAGAAATCTACTTAAATCGGCCAGAAACAGACATTTTGTTACCAAAGTTTTCAACTCCAAAATCGGCACTTCAATATATTACTGAACTGATTTGTCTAATATTTTCGCTGTTTTTAAAGTTCTAAGTTCATTTTATGTAAACATTGTACAATATATTCCAGTGCTATACTTGTCTCTTTTCTATTCATAAAAACACAACTATCTATTTGTTAAAAGTCGTGGAAAGACATCCATACATAACTTAGCGCGCTACTTGTCTAGATCATTTGAAACAAAAAACTATTGACTTTCGAATTTGTGCAGAACTGTATTTTTTCTTTTTTGACTAAATCTTAAGCTCTCTTTTAGCTATATCTTTTGGCATATCGATCGTTCTGACAAATCAAATCAAATTCGTTATATCGAATCATAATAGAGTTAAACTTTTTTCTGCAGATGCTTAGAAGCTTTTTGGTTGTATCTAAAAAATAAACTTGGATTTATATTTTAAATTAAAATCGTTATATTCCATGGCGGCAATGTATGTCTAGATGTTTCAGAACATTGCTTAGGACAATTTTTTGACATAAATAAACACTAAATTTTTGCAAAATCTTGCGCCTCCTCTTCGAATATGCTTCGATATATTTTACTGTCTATATTTTGTGCTATTCTTGAAAAGCCTAAAATTCTTCTTTTTAGTTGAAAAAAAAACTTAAAACTTTAAAAATAATATTTAGCGCAGCTCCGATATTGTTAAAGTAAAAAAAAATATTGTTATGTCAAAGAAACCCAGAAATTTTAAGATTTTAAATTTGTTCCCTTTTTTGAAAGTTCTACAAATTCACTGATTTTTCAAGCATATTATTTCTATAAAATATAGCATTGGTTTTATCAATTTTGGAAATTTAATTTATCAAAAAAAAGCGCAGCTTACAGAGTTTATACTAAAATATTGCGCTTAGGCCAAACAACAAAAATTAAAACTTTTTTTGCTTAAAATATGCCACAAGCTCACTGATTTTATTGTTTAAGTTTAAGATTTCGTGTTTCGTATATAACTTGTTTCAAAGTTTGTACAATTAGCTTAAAAGCAGCATTAAACAGCAGCATCAAAACTTATTAGAAAATTTTATTTAAAAAATGTTAATTTAAAAAATATTAACTTAAAAATTAAAAATCAGTTCAGCTGTAATTTTAATAAAAAAAATGCTTGTTAACGATACAAATGTAAACTCTGGAATTTTATGCAAAATAATTTGCGTGTGTCACCCTAACAATTGCTGGCTTGTAAGCACAAGCTATGAAGTTTTGTTTAAGCAATTGTTAGGGTGACTCACGCAAAACGCCAACGTGATATGTAACTTGCTAAAAACAAAAAAATGAGATTAAGTTCAGGTTTTTTTTTCTCAAATTTTTTTTTTTATTTTTAATTTATGAAATCAAATCTTTATATTATTTATTAAAATTCAATTTTTTTTATTTTTGTTTTAAATTAAAATAAACTAAAATTGATTTTTTTTTACTTTAAACAATATTTTTTCCCAATTATTTTATCTTTGTTCTTCTCTTGCAAATTCTCTCTTTGCAATTTTTTTTTTAATTAATTTTTAAAATTTTTTTTTTATAAGTTGGTTTTATTTATTTTTTTTAACTAATTATTTTTTTTTATAAAATGGTTTTATTTATTTTTGAATAAATTTTGCAATTTTTTTAACTATTTTTAAGCAAAATAAAAAAATAAAAAAAGTGATTAAAAAACAGAAAAAAAATATTAAAAAAACTGTTTTTTGTTTTTAAACCAGTTTGTTGCAATCTCTTGTACATTTTTTAGTTTTGAAATAAAAAGCATTTATTTATTTTTAAACAAATTAAAAAATTTTTTAATCGAAACCTTGTCAATTAATTTAATTTAAAAAAATTATTGAAAATTTGTCAAATTTGTTAAAAAAATTTAAAAAATGGTTTGAAAAAATTGAAAAATTAATTTAAATGGTTTAAAAACTGATTGAAAAAAATTTAAAAATTGCATAAACAAAAAAAATGTATGCAAAAAAAATTTATTTTAACTTTTTCAATAATCTTTTTTAAAAAATGGTTTTATTTATTTTTAATCGTATTTTAAAATTGTTTATTATTTTTTTGAATCACAATTAATGTTATTTAAAAATAAATTTGATTAGTCATTTTTAAAAATTGCATAAAAAAACAATAAATAAATGTGATTAACCTTTTCAATAATTTTGCTTTTATAGTATGGTTTTTTTTAATTGTAATCAAATTAAAAATTTTTCTAAAAATTTTGTTTTAAAACAATTTTAATATTTTTTTAATCAAAATCAATTTAATTTAAAAATACATTTGTTTAAAAAAATCTTACAAATTAATTAACGAAACAAAAGAAAATTTTTTTAAATAAACTAAAAAAAAATAAAACCATTTTTTTATCACATTTTTTTTTACTCACATATTTGTATATTTTTTTAATTTAATTTTTTTAAATAAATTTTTTTTTAATTATTTTTTTTTTTAAATTAATTTTTTTTAAATTAATTTTTTTAAATTATTTTTTTTTAATTAAATTTTATTTTCAATTCTTTCTTTTTTTTTCTCTCAATTTTCAAATATGCTCTATATAAAAAAACAACCCACACACACATATATATATATACTTATATATATATATATATATATATTTATGTAGTTTATGTACAAATCTGGTATATATATGTATGTATTATGCGTAATTTTTATGCATAGAGTAGTTGTTGTAGCTGCTGTGTGTCTATAATAGCCTTAATAGTTCTATAAGCAAACTGAAATATATTTAAAAAAGAATAACAAACAAAAAAATTATAAAGCAAAAGCACTTTATTTTGCAATCAAAACTTGATTTTGCTGCCGTACAGACGAGCTAGCTATAAATAAAAAGGAGTAAAAAACACTATGTGAATAGTTAATGCTTTACTTAAACATAAATTTCTCTAACAAAACATAAGTCCAAAGACAATACTTAGCCTTACACTTTCTAACAAGTTTTTTTTTGTATATCCCAAAAGGATATATGTGCCTATAAGATATTCAAATTTCTTTTGTACTTTTAAAAACTCTCTGCTAAGTTATTGATCTCATTTGTTCCCATATTTTTTTTTATAGTTTTCTGTATTTTTTTTTTTTTTTTTTTGATTGTTTAAATGCTTTTTGTAGCTTGTTGCTGTTGTGTCTTACTCTAACTCTCTCTTAAGCGCGCGCGCTCTCTGTCTAAAGAACAAGTGACTCTTTAAGTTTTAGCTTAAACTATATTATGTTTTGCACACACACATATATATATATATAATAATAAATAAATAAAATATATATTTTTATTTTAATAAAATTTAATAAAAATATCTGCAAACAATTGCAACAAATATATATATTATTTTTTTTTCTGAGTCTCTCGACATGCAGCTGAGCGTTGTGTGTTAAGAGATGCGCAAGAGCTCCATTTAAGCTTAAAATTAAGAGAACATGTAAACTAAAGAGCAAACTAAACAATTATTGTATATAAATTTAAAAATAAAATAAACATAGACTTAGCAACAACAGCAACAAAATTAAATATAGTGTGGCAAATAAAAAATATATATTATAATATATAAAAATATGTGGAAATTAACTTTAAAAAACAAAAATGCCTAAATTTTATGTATATTATGTTTATAATGCTTTATTTTTTGTTTTTGCAGTAATTGTCTTTTGAAAAAAAAAATACAAAAATAAACTTAACAAAATCAGCAACAAAATGCAAACAAAACTTATATAAAAATGTTTATATACAAGTTATATAGTAAAAAAAAAACAAAAAAAAAATACAACTAGCAAAGATAAAAAAAAAAACAAACTAAATGTTATATTTTGGAGCATTTTTTTCAATGTGTATGTGTTAGTGTATAAATCAAAGTATTAGTAAAAGATATCTCGTGAACAATAAAAATAAAAAAACAATATTTTGTAATAAATGAATTAAGAATGACAAAAATGTTGATAACAAAAACAAAACAAACAAAAAAAAAATGCCAGCAAAGCAAAAACCACAATTAGGCTGCAGCAGTAGCAAAGGGATCTATCTATCTACATATGCATCTATCTACAACTAAAGTTTATAAACTAAAAAAAAAACAAAAACAATACAAAAAATTAAAAAAAAAATACAAAAAAATCATAGTGAGAATTATAATAAATTTTTATCAGTTTATAATGCTGTCCATCAGCTGTAGTTATACATAAAACTAAAAGAGCAAAGCATAAAAACTTATATTTTGTAAATAATATTTAAAGAAAAGAAAAAAAATAAACACAATATATACAATAAACACATACCAATACAGTCTTAACTTTAAAAATGAAAAAAAAAACAACAACAAACACTAAAAATTTATATAAGAATGTGTAATTTTTTTTGTAAGCAACCTGAAGTATGCAAACAACAATTTTGATACACAAAAAACTGAGAAAACAAAACAAATTTATACAAAAAATTAAAAAAAAAAAATAAAATAAATCAAAACAAATATAAAAACAAAAACAAAACTTGATAAAAATATTTTAAAAGTAAACTTTAAGCTGTTAAAACAAAACACTAAACTTTGACAGTTTTAAATTTACTTCTAAATGTTCGAAAGCTTATATATCTTAAAAAAAAATATATATATATATATATATATAAAATAAAAACTACGGCATTGTCGTATTTAAAATGAGCTTGCCAAAATATTTAAAAAATAAATATTAAAAAATAAGTAAAGTTTATTTTCTTTTTTGTAGAAAAATTGGCTGGTTTAGCTGTGTTTTTTTTTAAACTAAGCGTAAAATTGTTTTTTAATTAAAAAAAAATTAACAGATTTTTTTAAGCATACAAAATATTGAACTTTTCAAAAAACTATGGCACATGTTTCTTTGCAAAGAAAAGTACAGCAATTTTTATTTATTGCGCAAAAGCGGTTTTAAAAAAATTGCCATATTTTTTTCTGAAAAATAAAACAAATATAAGGCCAACCAATTGCAATTCTTCACAAAATAGTCGAAAATACTGGGTCATTTTTATGGAAACCGAAAAGCATAACAATTTTTTTAAGAAACAGAACGGACAACTGCTTTCCGACTTCAGTTAACTCAAAAGTGTGATCAAATTTTTTTTCTGATGTCTTCTAAAAATCAAAAGAAAATAAAACAGCTTTAAAAAAATGAGAATTAGTAATCGCACAAGCTATATAAGATAGTCACTTTCTTGTGAATCAGTTTTTTGAGAGCATTAGGAATTCGGATATATATTGCAGCGGCAGAGTTAAAAGTTACCGAATTTGAAAATTCTGTATTTGAATATTTTTTTCTAAATAAAAAAATTATTTTATGAGTAAAAAAATAATATAAATAAAAAAATAATTTACTGAAATATTTTAGAACAATAAAAAAAATAACTTTATAAATATAAAAAAATAAAGTAATTTGAAATCGTGTAAATTCACTAAAAAATATAATTTAAAAAAATTAATTACTTTTTAAAAAATTATAATAATAATATAATAAATTCATAAGAAATTAATTTTGTAAATTAAATACAAGTACTTATTATAAAAATGATTAAATTTCAAATAAAAATCAATTTAAAACAAAATTATAAAAATATTTTCATTAAACATTTTATTGCAAAAATTTGAATAAAACGCAATTACAAAATAATTATTGAAAAAATATTTAAAAAGAAATAATTTAAAAGATAAAAAAAGATAAAAAAAAAGATGAAAAATTTTTTTTTAAAATAATTACAAAAAATTATTGAAACGAAGGTCATTAAAAATAAATGTTTGATGAAAATATTTTTACAATTTTTTTTTTTTGAAATTGATTTTTGTTCAAATTTTTGAAATAAAATATTTAATGAAAATATTTTTATAATTCTTTTTAAAATTGTTTTTATTCAAAACTTAATCATTTTTTAAATTTTTACGTGTATTTAATTTTAAAATTAATTTTCTTATAAATTCGTAAATTTTAAAATACCATTTTAAATCACGTTATTTTTTTTTTGTAATTTTATAAAATTAATAAATTTTTTTATTAAAATCTTTTATAAAGTTTTTAAAAATTGTATAAAAACCTTTTATAAAGTTTTTAAAAATTGTATAAAAACCTTAAATATTTTTCAATATTTCAACAATTAAAAAAATAAAACCAGTTCGACGGCACTTAAGTTTGATATTACTTTGTAGAAAAAACAATATAAATTAAAATAAAAATTGCACTCAAATTTTTGTTTGGCAAGCGCATTTTACAACAAAAAAAATTATAAAAACTAAAATACAAAAAAATGAATAAAAAGCAAAACATATATACATATAAAAAAATTATTTTCACATGAAACCTTTGCAATTAAAATGCAGCGCAGTTGAAAATCTATTTTCACTAAGCCGAAAACTAAAAAAAAAAAATAAAAATTATATTAAAAATAAATGTTTGTATGTATGTGTAAATGTTTTTCATGTAAATGCATAATGTAAGCTATTAGTTTATGTAAAACAATTTCATTTTTTAAGATCCCCAATTGATGACAATGCTTAAACACTGCAGCAAAAAAACAATTATAATTAATTTTAATAAATTCACATTAACTTTATACAAAAAAAAAAACAAACAAAATATTTTAAGCAAAACCACTAAATATAACTGCAACTTATTAAAGATTATTATATTCTGTTATTTATTATTTTTAACAGTCGTTGGCCAACTAATTTCGCAAGCAGTTTTAGCTTAAAAAATAAAAATTAAAAAATTATTTTAAGTGTTTTTTTTTATTACTATTTTAAGCAGCCACATAATGAGCGTATTTTACTTTAAAAAATTTATATATATCAATATTTTTTTTTGTGTAAATTATAGTTTGAAATTAAGACAATTTCAATATAGTTTTAATTTTTTTTTGCTAGTTGCACTAATTTAGTTAAAAACACATTTATAAAAACAATCGGGAGCATTGCAAATTATAATTGTATCAAACGTAAATTTAAGAAATACAAAAATATAAGCCTAAAAAAAACTGACTTAATGTAAAATTAAAAATCTATGATTAAAATTTATTTTAGTAAACAAACAGAAATAAAAAAAAAACATGGCATAAAAATATTATTTATACATTAAAAACTTAAAAAAACAACAAAAAAAATCATCAAAAGAAATTGAAGAAAAATATATATATATATAAAAAATTAAAAAATAATATCTATTTATAAAGCAACGACAAAGCAAAACCCAACAAAAGTAACATTTAGCTATAAATGTAATTTTAAATACTTAAAAAAAACAAAATGAAAAAAAAAATTAAGAGGAGAATTACACACCAATCCAAAAACAAAGCATAGATGAAATGGGTGTAATATATATATGTATACAAAAATAAAAGATGATATATAATTTAATTATTATGTAAATGTGTAAAAAAAATACAAAAAATGAAAAAAAATAAAAACGAGATTTCAAAAAAAGAAATAGCATTTCCCATTGCTTTGGGGCGGAATAGAGTACCGATTATTGCTTAGTTTTCGGAATATTATTATTAGCACTTATGAGCAGAGCTTTTTGAAGCTTTATCAATTTAAAAAAGTTAAGAAATCTTCAAGAGAGTTTTCAACATTCTTACAGTAAGTTCTAAAATTCGAGTTTTTCATTTTGTAGATTAAAATTTTTCGAAAATTTTCTGAAAACTTAATACAGCAATTAAGAGTTCGAAAATATTGAAACTGTTCCAGATCAACTAATGAATGCTTAAGGTAGCAATTGCCAGTGATGCTAAGAAGTATGTATACCTTCCCTAAGGAATACTTCTTAGTAATTTCTTCCTTAGGAGCTCGAAATGGATAGTCAAGGCTCTTGCATAGACCTCACACATCTAAGAGATTCCTCACCAAGGAATTCTCAATGGATAGTCGATGAGAGCAGAGTTTCGTGTAAAGACCTCACGCTTCTAAGGGATTTGTCACTCAGAAAATCTAAATGGATAGTCGATGAGAGCGGAGGCTCGTGTATGGACCTCACGCATCTAGGAAATTCTTTACTTAGGGATTCTGAATAGATGAACAATGAGAGAAGGGGCTCTTGTGTGGACTTAACGCTTCTAAGTTATTTCTCACTAAGGAATTCTCAATGGATAGTCGATGAGAGCAGAGGGTCTTTCATGACCCTCACACTTCTAAGGGATTTGTCACTAAGGAATTCTAAATGGATAGTCAATGAGAGCGGAGGCTCGTGTATGGACCTCACGCATCTAGAAAATTCTTTACTTAGGGATTCTGAATAAGAGAAGAGAAGAGGCTCTTGTGTGGACTTCACACTTCTCAGTAATTCCTCACTATGGAATTCTAAATGAATAGTTAACGAGAGCAGAGGCTCGTGAATAGACTTCACGCTTTTAAGTAATTCTTTACTTAGGATTCTGAATAGATGATCAGTGAGGAAAGAGGCTCATGTATACATTTCACGCTTTTAAGAAATTCCTCACTAAGGAATTGGAAATAGATACTCAATGAGAGTGAATAGACTTCACGTTTTTAAGAAATTCTTTGCTTGGGGATTCTGAATAGATATGCAATGTAAGGAGAGGCTCGTACAAAGAACTCACACTTCTAGGTAATTCTTTACTTGAGAATTCAAAAAAAAAAGTCTTCAAAAGCTTAGTTAGTACATACAGCGAAAACAATCAGGCTGAGTTACTCTGTATGCCAGGTCACGTTGGGATTAAGGGTAAAAACGCCAGAGAGAAAAGTACTAGGTTAGTCTATCTACCCGAACTTATGTACTTCAAATTGCTTATAGAGACGATTTGAAGAATGCATGAAACTGAAGAACAGTTTAAGAATTGTGACCGGAAGAGTTAGCAGCTTCCTCTAGGTAAAAGTATCAACTAAATAAAAATTCTGGAGCCTGTCCAAAGCTGATGCATAGAAGCAGCAAGATATATGTATATAAAATAGGACTAAAAACCACATTCTTCTACAAAACTTTATCGCTAGCAAAGGACTTTCAGATAATCTCTATGATAAAAGAAGCGGCACAAAAATAATAATTATGTAAAAACTCGCATTTTAATTATTAGAAATAAATAAAATAAAAAAAAAATCCTGTATACTTATTCAAACTTATTATATCTTATGGAAACTAGATCTCCTGTACTTTTTCAGCCTTATTGCTTTCACAGTTTTACATTTCGCAGTTTATCGTATGGACTTTCAACTGCCTGGCCTGGCTGGCAATCTGCCAAAATAAATTTTGAATTGAATTTTACTAAAAATTTCAACTGCTGGGAGTTGAGTTACCAGGCAATCAGAAATGCTAGCAGGTAGCTCGAATTTTTGCCAAAAAATCTTCACTAGGAGTATGCTATACATTTTTGCCCGAAAATGTCGATTTTATTATCTGCAAAAAGTGTAGCATACTTTTAGTTACCGATTTTAAGTGACCTACTGCTGATTTCTGTGCGCCTGTTACTTCAGATCTCTGGACAGACAGTTTTCAGTTGAATTTCGCCAAAAATGAGAATATGTGAGTGAGTGATTTTGATGAATGTAGTCACTTCTATGTGCAGTTACGAACTTTGGAAAGCCTATAAAAATGGGCATTTTATATCCGAGGCAGGAGAATATGTTGCTTGATATGCTTCAGCATGCCAGGATAATGGGATATATTACGATTATGCATCCTTAGAGCACAGTGTTTGTATAATTGTAAAAAAATATATAGGAAGCAATAATTTTTCTGAACTAGTTTTCCATTTATCACTTTTAGTTATTTTGTTTTTCCAAGTTATGGGATGAACCCGGGTTTTTAAAGACCTATTTCATTCCACACCATTTATGCGTTGCAGACTTAAAGCATAAATTCGATTACTGCATTAATTTGAAATTTGGCTTAATAAATATCAACATCATTGGATTAGCAAGGCGGAATTAGAAAAACAATACAGAGAATTTTGTCGAGAATTAGAAATATTTTTTTTTTTCTGCTTTTATTGCCGAAATCTTAACCAATGGTAGTAAACGCATCTATCTTTATTATTATAATAATGCAATTTCTTATTGAGTTAAATCATATCATAGTCCTAGTTCGTACTCGGTACTAAAATCAGCATCAAGAATTCCTGGCTGTAATAACACTCGGTTTTTAGGGTTGTCTCTAACCCTTTATTGGATCAGACATCTAGATTAAGTCCTTACGGGAGGAGTTTTATTTTATAAAATATTTTAAACTTTTTAATTCAACTCTTGTGAGTTCAGTTACCAGGCGAACTGAAATGCCAGCAGGCAACTTAACGAGATATTCCTTATTGGCACATTGTAGCCGTAATTGTGCCGCTGGCGGGAGATTGCGAGGGATTCATCCATCGATTCATGATAAATGTATTTTGCGAGAGCTAGTAGTCGTTCTCAGCGCTTATGCAGATGATCTGTTTTTTCAATGTGGAAGATAAGGTTAACGCTGCTGTGCAGCCCAGAAGTAAATAATGCTAGGGTAGCCGAAGTTGACGAAGCCATATCTATCTGCAAATGCCAGGAGGTGTTTTTGCGGTCCTACCAGCGGCTCATCATAGCGGGGTCGTATACCTACCTGTATTGACATTATTTACTGACGTCATGCGGGCACTGGAATTGGAACTTTTTCGTTTGATCGTCTAAGAGTGACTGTTTGTCCAAGGTGAGTGGCTGCTCAACCCAGAATTAACAGATATCAGTCGGACAGAGAAGGTGTGACAGCATTTGTCGATGTCGCAATTTTGTGGCGCCGGCAATTGGCAGGACCCGTGGCGAAATTGGTTACTCTTGAAGAGTTGCAACCACTCACGAGTGAAAGAGGAGCTCAGAGCATACGAACACTCCCTGCAAATATCGAATTCGGCTGAAAAACTTAAGTTTTCAATCAACATTGTATTTATAATGCAAATATTTAAACGAACATAAATGTTCTGATACAACAATGTAGACGTTTCATTTAAGACATTTCCGTATGGAAAAACGGTTAACAAATTTGTTTTTGATTAAAGATATATTTTTCCAAATAGTACGATTCCATAATTTTTCCAAGAATTGCCCCAAAAACGCTACAGTTTCCAAAGGGAAATACGCAAAAAACCAAAAGATTTTTTCAAAATCGTTTAATCCTAAAGAAATCATAACAAAGTCACTCAATCAAACGTGTGTATTCCGAAAGCAATGTTACGGATTTTAAAACGTAATCCCAAAGTCGTGCCGGCCTCACAATAACGTACGCCATATTTTTGTATTAAACCGTTTTTATTGCTAGGAAGTCAAATTCGTAATGTTTCAATAAAAATAAAGAATATATCGAAGATCATTGCGTGATTATTAATCGGCACATCGTATCGCATAAAATGTCTTACTGCCCATAAAAAATAAATAAAATTTCAAATTTTTCAACTAGTAGGCTTTGAACTAGTCCAAAAACTCGACGTGTTCAGGTGTCACATCTGGAATGTTAGTTTTAAAAATTATTTCAAACAGTGAACATTTAAAAACAAGTATAATATTTTCGGGTTTATATAAATATATTTTGAAAGTGAAGAGAAATAGAAAAAATAATCATACCCTTCTTTAAGAAGTTTAAATTCGCGTATTTCTATCCATGGGCTCATATTCTGCTGCAATCTCTGCGTCTATCAACCATCGGTTGTCATCGTAAAAATTTAGCGAAAATTTTGTGCAATTGGAAAATTGGAAGTTAATAATTTATAGCTTCATAGTATCATCAGCTTTCAAAAGCTGAAAGGAAAACACCTGGACCAATTGCAGTCCCAATATTGCCTATTACTACGATATCAAGATAAACCCGAACTACCAAAGAAATTTTTCCAGGACGCAACGGAGTTACTGCTGCCTTTGATATCAAACTATTGTAATGCCGTGTACAAGCTAATCGCGCCTAACCAGGCTGAGGTTGTTAATGAGCACGGTTCATCGAGACGATTTTATCATAGAAATATTACGTCTTAATAATACCGCCGTATATTTGGAGTTATGCTATTGACATTGGCGACGAATGGATGTATTATATTTGCGCCCAAGTAAAAAACGACTAAGCAAGATCTTGGATAAACCCCAAACGGCAAACTATCCGAGTTTTTACATCGATTTGAACAAGCATGTTGTCATGTCTGTGGACTTGGCTTCCCTACAAAACTCTATATGAAAGGCCAACTCTATGGGGTTTACTTCAATGTCTTAATGCTAATCTATTCGGACTTTCCTTTCACAAGACCACGCAACAAGAACGCATGGAATTAACAAAAAGTTGTCAATAAGTTTATGGTCATAAATATCGATTGGTGCATTCAATGGGAGTATCCTGACGATTGTATTTACTCTCTAAATCTTGCACACAAGTATATTCCGCTATGAAACGAGTGCAGACCGACTCATCTGTGCCATGGTTCGTAATACGGTAAGTAGAAACTAGATATGATACATCTGTCGTAAATTTATCGAAAACTTGGGCATACGAGTAGATGAGATTAAACGATGTGGAATATACGACAGATGTACCGACTCACCGGCAATGATAGAAGCCTCGCACGAGTTTCCAGTCCTGAGGCAGTCAACATCGATGTCCGGTGACCGATTTTCATGACAGAATAAGGTATTTGATAGATTGCCACCGGCAAAAATAATAGAATCGGCATAACTGTTTCTATCCTTCAGAATTTTGTCGAAGAGCATTTAATACCAAATGCAACGACTCATAGTGTGGTGGACTTTTCAAAACTATTAATCTCGGAAATTGTTAATTATTCTGGACCTATCCCCCATCCCATTGCATCCCGATTTGATTTGCAACTGAGCAGTTTGTGCTTGTTCGCATCCCAACGTCTGAAATAATGGAGACGCATAAACATGGTTCTTGGCACCATTTGGATATTACGAAAGCTTTCAAGATTTTGCTTTCAGGTTTTATAGTTGGACGTAGATATGGTACATCCATTCTTCGCCTGTATCGATTGCATTACTTCAATACTGGTTGTTCTATTACGAAGTACTATTTTCCATGATAATATCGCCCTTCTGAGTCCTGCTCAGGTACGTCCTTATACTGGTTAAGCGGTGGCGTCTTGTCCACTGCGTCACAGTCCGTTTGCCATCAATGGGAGCAGCTATTCCTGCGCCCCAGAAAAATTTCATTGGTCTTTCTATGCATCGTAAGTATTATTCATGGATCAATAAACAAAATGCACTATTTCATATTTTTATTTAAGGGATCACACGATGATAATTGACGAAATGATATTGCAGCACACATAGTCACCCAGATTACCAGCTGTACTATGAACTAGAGGGATTGAAGTAGAATATGAGCCTGTTGGCAGAAGGATGCGAAATCAAACGATAAACGCGGTTATTTCTGGACCTATGGCTTTGAAGAGTATGGGCAGCAATGAACGGATACATTGGTCGTTTATTCCCCGCTCTGTTAATGGTTCTAATTGTACAAAGTTTGCCAATAAAATTTAATCACAGTCCATAATTATTCCAACTTTTGATTTATGTGGGCGATTAGAGACAGGGTAAATCATTGCATCAATTGTCCGTTGATAAGCACACAATCCTTGTATGCGGGTTCTTAGTACTGGGGCGGCAAGCGATTCTAGACTGAATTTTCGAGCTTTGAAAAGTAATGGAATAACGACTATATTCCAGAACTAATGGAACAACCGAGAGTTCAAAGAAGTACCACTTTGTTTTAAGCCTTGAATAGTGCCGAAAATGAGGTCTAGAGGACCTCTAAATCTCACTCTGCACGGTAGTGAGATTTTTTGTTTTTCTGACCCCACTCTGCAAAAAAGTGGTCAAATAATACTAAAATGGGAGACGTGCCATATTCTCCAGACGTTGCCCCATCTGATGGATGGATGGCACACGAACTTGCAAACGAGCGCTTTCGTTCATATGAGAAAGTCCAAATCTATATTGATACTCGGACCACATATAAAGATGACTTAAGAAATTTTCCTAACCAATTACCTTTCCTAAAACAAAACAAAAGTTGGAAATTTGCGGTCATCGATTCAATTTTATTGGGAAACATTTTACGATTATTAGAGCAGTTCGTATAGAGTAAGAAATACATGGCCACTGTTGCCTTTCATTGCTGCAATAGATCCAGAAAAAAATCTTTTTGTTTTGATTTCGCGTCCTTCTGCCGACAGGCTCGCATTTTACTTCAATCCCTCTAGTTCCTGGTACAGCTGGTAATCTGGGTGACTATGTGTGCTGCAATATCATTTCGTCAATTATCATCGTGTGATCCCTTAAATAAAAATATGAAATAGTGCATTTTGTTTATTGATCCATGAATAATACTTACGATGCATAGAAAGACCAATGAAATTTTTCTGGGGCGCCGGAATAGCTGCTTCCATTGATGGCAAACAGATTGTAACGCAGTGGAAAAGACGCCACCGCTTAACCAGGATAAGGATGTACCTGAGCAGGACTCAGAAGGGCGATATTATCATGGAAAATAGTACTTCGTAATAGAACAACCAGTATTGAAGTAATGCAATTGATAAAGGCGAAGAATGGATGTACCATATCTACGTCCAACTATAAAACCTGAAAGCAAAATCTTGAAAGCTTTCGTAATATCCAAATGGTGCCAAGAACCATGTTTATGCGTCTCCAATATTTCAGACGTTGGGATGCAAACAAGCACAAGCTGCTCAGTTGCAAATCAAATCGGGATGCAATGGGATGGGGGATAGTTCCAGAATAATTAACAATTTCCGAGATTAATAGTTTGCATTGATGAGTCCACCACTCTATGAGTCGTTGCATTTGGTATTAAATGCTATTCGACAAAATTCTGAAAGATAGAAATAGTTTTGCCGATTCTATTATTTTTGCCGGTGGCAATCTATCAAATACCTTATTCTGTCATGAAAATCGGTCACCGGACATCAATGTTGACTGCCCCGGGACTGGAAACTCGTGCGAGGCTTCTATCATTGCCGGTAAGTCGGTACATCTGTCGTATATTCCACATCGTTTAATCTCATCTACGCGTATGCCCAAGTTTTCGATAAAATTTCGACAGATGTATCATATCTAGTTTCTACTTACCATATTACGAGCCACGGCACAGATGAGTCGGTCTGCACTCGTTTCATGGCGGAATATATTTGTGTGAAAGATTTAGAGAGTAAATGCAATTGTCAGGATACTCCCCATGAATGCACCAATCGATATTTATGACCATAAACCTATTGACAACCTTTAGTTAATTCCATGCGTTCTTGTTGCGTGGTCTTGTGGAAGGAAAGTCCGAATAGAATAGCATTAAGACATTGAAGTGAACCCCATAGAGTTGGCCTTTCATATAGAGTTTTGAAGGGAAGCCACGGACATGTCGAATCGATGTAAAAACACAGATAGTTTGTCGTTTGGGGTTTATCCAAGATCTTGCTTAGTCGTTTTTTACTTGGGCGCAAATATAATACATCCATTCGTCGCCAATGTCAATAGCATAACTCCAAATATACGGCGGTATTATTAAGACGTAATATTTCTATGATAAAATCGTCCCGATGAACCGTGCTCATTAACAACCTCAGCCTGGTTAGGCGCGATTAGCTTGTACACGGCATTACAATAGTTTGATATCAAAGGCAGCAGTAACTCCGTTGCGTCCTGGAAAAATTTCTTTGGTAGTTCCGGGTTTATCTTGACATCTTTATGATAGGTAATATTGGGCGGACGAGTGCCAAGTAATTCAATTTAATTTTATGTAAAATCTTTACACCTTCTGGCAAGGACACAGATTGTGACTGCAATTGGTTCTGTGGTTCTCTCTTTCTTTGCTTTTTTCTTGCTGTTTATTTGGCCAGGTGTTTTTCTCTCAGCTTTTGTTGCGATTAACTGCCCGATATACACTCGTCCAGGAAAAATACTATGAAGCTATAAATTATTAACTTCCAATTTTCAAATCCCACAAAATTTTCGCTAAATTTTACGATGACAACCGATGGTTGATAGACGCAGAGATTGCAGCAGAATATGAGCCCATGGATAGAAATACGCGAATTTTAACTTCTTAAAGATTGTTATGATTATTTTTTATTTTTCTCTTCACTTTCAAAATATATTTATATAAACCCGAAAATATTATACTTGTTTTTAGTTGTTCACTGTTTGAAATAATTTTTGAAACTAACATTCCAGATGCGACACCTGAACACGTCGAGTTTTTGGACTAGTTCAAAGCCTACTAGTTGAAAAATTTGAAATTTTATTTATTTTTTATGGGCAGCAAGACATTTCATGCGATACGATGTGCCGATTACTTATGAACAAAATCGGTAGACTAAAACTTGTTGCTCATATAGGGAGCTAAAAACCGCCTAGTTACATGTGACATTACATATATGTTGAAGCTATAAAGTCGGTAAACGACTTAATTGCAAAATATAATAGGGTGTTGTTAAATCCCTTAATTTTTCATGAAATTGGAGGAACTTATTACCTTGCAGTCACCAATCGCTTCAGAAATGGATAGATTTTGTTGCGATTTAGCAACGATTCGCAGATAGAAATTCTATACATGAGGTTTTTTTGCGTTAACTCGTTTGGCATCCATACATTGAGTTGCTTTTCGTATCCAACTCTATTCAAATGGTTGCAAACGGTTACAAACTGTTCCAAACGGTTTTTGTGCTCCCCTTACCTCTTGTATAATCGAAACATGAAGATCGCACACGACAATTTCTATGATTTTATCGACATTTTCGACAATTGGCCTGCCAGTGTATTTGGTGCATCTTTATCGTCGAAACTATCGATAGCAAATCGACGAAATCCAAATTGCGCACAATTCGCTGTTGCAGTATCAGATATTCCCATTTTCTGTCACCTGTCTTGCGTTTTCGTTCTTATCGCAGAAATACTCTAGAAACTAGCATATTTTGTCATTTCGCTAGTATCCAGTTTTGACGCACGCTCGAACAAAAACTAAATCAAACAATCGCAAAACTTCTAGAAAAGTTTTTTTTTCAGTAAGAAATGTCATCTTTCTAATGCCATCTTCCGGCATGCGTTTGGATCTATATAAATATTAGATATTTATATAGAAATATAAGGGATTTCTTGTTACTGCATAATATTGGCTGTAAGGTATTACTCACTCGTTGAGGCAGAATTTTTCTCTTGATATAGCATTTTGTTGCTTCAAGTCGCTTAGGCATACCACACGCCTTTGCCTACATACTATTTCGCTCGATTTTTGAAAATCCCGCACTCTTGTTAATCCCGCAAACGCAAACATATTAATTATTTTATTTTCACATGTTTATTTATTTATGTTTTTATCAAGCTAAACATATCATCATTAAATAATGATAATTTATTAATTAGAAAAAAAATGCTTTGCTATTGCTGATAGATATTATAATTTTCATGTGTGCGAATCGTAAGCAGAAAAAAGTGAAAAATTAAATTTTTTATTTTAAAAATAAAATGGGTATTATTTTTTACGTTACACTTGATGTACAAGGTATCTGATATCTGCTGCGGTTTATCTGGCCTTAATCGTACGCTCATATACAGGTATATATGTTTAATTAAATATAGTAGGTGTATATATACAATATATATATTGTATTTAAATTATAATTAAATATTATATGCATTTTCTTGTATGTATAATAAAGCAACATTCTTTTCATTTAAGCTAATAAAAAAAGAATTATAATTATAAAAAAATTAAGAGTTGTACGATACTTTTAATTGTTAACAAATTGTTTATATCCAAATGCACAATGGTCTAACGATAAGATAATAATAATGATAATAATAATAAAAAAAAATTACAAGTTCATTAATTTTAATGCATAACTTTTATACTTCTATACTTATATAAATATAAAATATATAGTTATATAGCATATGCGTAATACATAAAAAAAGCTTACGAGTATAAAAATGAAAATTGCACATAAAAAAATTGTTTTTGTTTTTATTTTTTTTTTTATAAAATTTTTTTATGTTCTTGGCAGCCCCAAGCGCACTGCTAAATAGTTTTTATTTTTAAATTTAGTTTACTTTTCTGCAGTTTTAGCTGTGCATTACAGTTTTTTGTTTTATTTTATTTATTTTTTTTATATATATTTTTGTTAAGTAGCAGCTAGTTGCAATATATTTTGTTTTACTAAACAGTATTTAGTTTTTATCTTCATTTTTTATTTTGCTCAGTTAAAAAATTACAAAAATTTGCATACAAATTGCCATTTTAATTCGTTATTTGTTTTAAATATTGTTATTTATTTATGCTGTGCAGTTTTTTTAAAACAATTATTTTTTTTTTATTTGTAAAGTAAGCATAAGTAGAATTGTATTTTTTTTTTAACCACATCTGCCACTTTTGCTATTGTTTTTGTCTTAAATTAAGCAGCAAAGTCTTAAAAATTAAGTATTTGTTTTTATTTTTTTAAACAATTTTTTAATGCAAACGTGGCGCGCTGCAGCTGTTTTTCTTTAGTTTTATTTTAATTTTTACAGTTTTTTTTTAGCTGTTGTTTACATTTAATATTTAAAAAAAAAACTAATTTAAAAAGCTTTTCGTTTTGCTGCACTTTATTGCAATTATTTTCAACTAGTTTTGCTTAGTATTTTTTATATGCTTGTTGTTGTTTATTTTTATTTTTTAAATTAACAAAACTGAAACTTGGCTTATTTTTCAATATTTATTTTGCTAAGCGTGCAAACTGTACTTGAAAAATTAACAAAAAAAAATAAATAAAATACAAAGCTGGCGCTATGGAAATTATTTTGTTTTTAATTTATTTTTTATTTTTATTAATTTTTTTTTGTCTAAGTAATTATATATATTACAGTAATCATAATTATAAATGTTTTGTTATTACAAAGTAACTATGGTGTAGTTGCGTTCGAATTTTTTTTGTTTTGATTTTTTTTTTTTTTCTTTAGCCTTTAAACGTAAGTATTTATTTTTTAATTTAAATTTAATTGTCGTTGAAATGTTTTAAATAATTTTGATAAGTTGTGTGTGTTTGTTTGTTTGTTTTTTTTTTTAATTATTATGCTGATCTTATGTAACGCACTGTTGTTTGCAAGTGTATATATCCGTGTGGCCTTTGCTGTTGTTGCAGTTGCTCTTGTTCTTCTTGTTGTTGTTGTTGTTATTATTATTGTTGTTGTTGTTGTATAGCTTACAACAATTGGCAGCAATGAGAATTGGGCTTCGGCGGCTGTTTGACGTCAGTCTGACGCTGTTTTTTACGTGAAGAAATATCCCTGATTAGATCATAAAATACCTAAACGTGGAAAGTTTGGAGGCAAAAAAAAAACAATTAGTTTAAATATTTCATTAAAATTGTTATTAAAAACAAAGTAGTAGTTAATTTTGATTGTAAGAATTTTTTAAAAGTGGCTAAGCCGTAAGTAAAAAAAAATAAAAATTTTATGTTTCATACACCAGAAATAAATATTTCTATTAATTTTGTAGAAAACCAAACCGAATCTATTGAAGCCAAATTAAATTCGAGGCATTGGATTACAACTAAAATTAAAATTTTTATTTTGTATTGTTAAAAAAAAAATTGCATGGAAATATTGTATGTAATATAAACAAGAGAGCGCAATACCTGCTGGGCTTTAGCATTATTATGATTCCCGTATAAGTTATTGTTTTTCGAGCTTAAAATATTTGCTTAGTCTGCGCATAAAGCTCTTTCTAATAGCATTTTAGCAAAATTTTATAAAACAACAGAAAAATATGTACAATATCAATTATATTGCAGCTAAAACAATGCCTCAACCTCAATGCGCTGCTGGCGCCATCTACAGCAGCAGCGCTGGCGCCATCTGGCGTTTATTTACAAACAACACTGAGCACGACTTACATAAACAGTTGCCGTAATACACTAATTGACAGATTACGCTAAAATTTGGCATCATAATTAAGAACAGTTGTATCAACTTTGGCGAATAAAACTACAATCGAAATTCGTTCAGCGCGTACCCTTTCCCGATATTTTGACAGAATGCATGTAGCAGTTTCCTTCAAACTTTTGCATTTTAGTGCGTGTAGTAAAAAAGAAATACATTAATTTTCCAAACAATGGATTTGTTTAGCTTGATATAAACATAAATAAATAAACATGTGAAAATAAAATAATTAATATGTTTGCGTTTGCGGGATTAACAAGAGTGCGGGATTTTCAAAAATCGAGCGAAATAGTATGTAGGCAAAGGCGTGTGGTATGCCTAAGCGACTAGAAGCAACGAAATGTTATGTCAAGTGAAAAGCCAATATTATGCAATAACAAGAAATCCCTTATATTTCTATATAAATATCTTATATGTATATAGATCCAAACGCATGTCGAAAGATGGCATTAGAAAGATGACATTTCTTACTGAAAAAAAAAACTTTTCTAGAAGTTTTGCGATTGTTTGATTTAGTTTTTGTTTGAACGTGCGTCAGAACTGGATACTAACGAAATGGGAAAATACGCAGGATTCCAGAGATTTTCTGCGATAAGGATCAAAATGCAAGACAGGTGCCAGAAAATGGGAATAGCATTTATGGTGCTGATACTGTAACAGCAAATTGTGGGCAATTTTGGTTTCGTCGATTTGCTTTCGGTGGTATCGATGATACAGATGCACCAAATACACTGGCAGTCCAATTGTCGAAAATGTCGATAAAATCATAGACATTGTGGTGTGCGATCTTCATGTTTCGATTGCACAAGAGGTAAAGGGAACACAAAAACCGTTTGTAACCGTTTGCAACCGTTTGAATAGGGTTGGATACGAAAAACAGCTCAATGTATGGATGCCAAACGAGTTAACGCAAAAAAAAACCTCATGCATCGAATTTCTATCTGCGAATCGTTGCTAAATCGCAACAAAATCTATCCATTTCTGAAGCGATTGGTGACTGTCGATGAAAAGTGTAACACTTACGACAACGTCAAGCGAAAACGTTTGTGGTTGAAACACGCTGAGCCGGCGGAAACGGTGGACAAGCCAATATTGACGGCCAGGTAGGTTTTGCTGTGTGAGAGCCGGTGGACACGGTGGCCAAGTGAGCATTAGACTTTGCTGTGTGTTTGATGGGATTGGCAGGGAACTATCTACTATGAGCTGCTTTCATACAGCAAAAACACTTAACTCGGAACTGTACTGTCAACAATTGGAACGTCTGAAGGCAGCAATCTCCTAGAAGCGGTCGGCATGGCCAATTGTAGAGGAGTTGTGTGCCATCAGAACAAAGCCAGGGCACACACATCGATAGTGAATCTTCAGAAGTTCCGGGAGCTTGGTTGGAAAGTTCTTCTGCATTCACCAAGTGATTACCATCTGTTGCTGCTGCTTGGCGAACAATTTTGCTGTTGAAGTGAATTCACTTCCAGAGAAGCTTGTGCAAATCGACTGTCTCATTAGGAACCAGGGCTACTATGTGAGATGCATTAGAATAACCTTTGGATGGCAACAGATTATCAAACGGCGCATATTTGAACTAAATCGGAGCATTCCAACTATGATAATTAGTTTCTTTAATTTCAGACAAAACTAATGGATTTCTTTTTACTACGAACTAAATTAATATAGAACAGCTGCAGCTTTTTCTTTGGTTTGTCGTAGAATTAACCATTTTTGACAATAATAAATTTGTTTCTGCAATTTCAATGCTAAAACCCAGTGATAATTGATAAAAAATATAAAATATTTGTGCAAAAATTGTTGATACACAAGAAAAAGAAAAAAGGTAAAATATAAAAGTAACAGAAGCATAGCAAAAACAAAAGAACAATAGTAAATATTTATAAGTTAAATAAAAAAAAAATAAGAATAAATAATGGTATGTGTCTGTTTATATAGTAATTGTGTGTGTTTAGGTGTATACGATTATATGTACAT
This sequence comes from Chymomyza procnemis, assembly GCA_035046065.1. Classification (NCBI taxonomy): domain Eukaryota; kingdom Metazoa; phylum Arthropoda; class Insecta; order Diptera; family Drosophilidae; genus Chymomyza; species Chymomyza procnemis. The sequence goes on along the minus strand of JAWNOJ010000021.1, from coordinate 36,728,477 downwards.
GTGATTTTTAAAACTATAAGTTTTAGCTAGAGTACGAAGAATTAAATAAAATACTACACTTTGAGATTCTCAAAAAGTACGAGGTATCAGCATATCACAAAAGACATAATTGCTAAGTTGTACTTTTCTAGGAAGTGCAGCAAACTTAAACGAAACTTCAGTTGAAATATAGCGAACTCTATACAAGACTTTTAGTGGGGAAACGTTATTTGGTTAAAAAATATTGAATAGCTGTTTTTTTTTTGGTAAAAAATTGGGTTTACTTTTGCATTAATTGCAGTTATACTCTTAAGTAGCAAGCATCTCTTTATATATTTGCTAGGGAACTACGGATTCTGCAGCTAAAATAACTGAAATAGGTGATCACAGTAAAGAGTACAGAGATATATGGCCATTTATCATTGAAAAAAAAACCTATTCTTTCATTGACTCAATTTTTGCAACAAAAACAGAATTTGTAGGGACTTATCGGAAGCTGTAAATATGTTTGTTGTGGGATTACAGGTTATGAAACTATGGGTATTCTAAAAAGGGACAAGAGTTGAAGAGTTTGTTTCCCTTTACGCAAGACTTATGAACTAAACTCACTTGAACTGGCTATAATTCCGCATCGAATACAGATTTCGATTTAACTTGCAAGAGCATGTAAATATTTTTGATATTATGTTATGGATTTTAAAAGAGCATTTTGGGCTTAGTAAAGTGATCACAAATAAAGCTTATAGCGATCTAAGGCATCTTGAAGAGTTTTTTTTGACTCTAAGCATCCTAACGTAGGATCTATGACCGTTAGATGTAGATGGCTATATTTTCGCATCAAAAACAGATTTCAAGACAACTTACAGCAATATATATATACATTTTTGATGTCGACCAAAGGCAGTTAGAAGTTATGGGCATATAGGTAAAAAAAAAGACATTACAAATGAAGCCAATATTCGCTCTAAGTCTGCTCGTTGAAGAAATCTTTACAAATTCAGACTTCATCAAGATTTATCTAAATCTTAGTCTAGTCCCCTAAGACCCTGTTTTTAGTAGTATTTACGCCCGGTTTAATTTATGAAACGAAACTACTTCGATTGACTATATTTTCACATGAAATACAGATTTCGAGAACTTTTAAAAAAATTTAATGGGGACCTATGGGCTCAGAAGGCCTTTTAAATTTTGAAAAAAAAGTGATCACAGTTGAAGCTTTTTTCGGCTCTAAGTCTGCGAGACCTATCGGTTTAGAAGACATTTTAAATTTGAAAAAAGCGATCACAGTTGAACCTTTTTTCGGCTCTAAGTCCTCGGGACCTATCGGTTTAGAAGACCTTATAAGTTTGCGAAAAAAGTGATCACAGTTGAAGCTTTTTTCGGCTCTAAGCCCCTATGGGCTTAGAAGGCCTTATAAGTTTGAAAAAAGTGATCACAGTTAAAGCTTTTTTCGGCTCTAAGTCTGCGAGACCTATGGGTTTAGAAGACCTTTTATATTTGAAAAAAAGTGATCACAGGTAAAGCTTTTTTCTCGGCTCTAAATCCTCGGGACCTATGGGCTTAGAAGGCCTTATAAGTTTGAAAAAAGCGATCACAGTTGAAGCTTTTTTCGGCTCTAAGTTCTCGGGACCTATCGGTTTAGAAGACCTTATAAGTTGGCGAAAAAAGTGATCACAGTTGAAGCTTTTTTCGGCTCTAAGCCCTGGGGACCTATGGGTTTAGAAGGCCTTATAAGTTTGAAAAAAGCGATCACCGTTGAAGCTTTTTTCGGCTCTAAGTCCATAAGTTTAGGATTAAAAGCTAATTTGATGAATTTTTTTCTTTTTTATCATTTGAAGCGACAACAAGGCTTTCTGATTTTATTTACTCATCACACGTAGCATTTTGTTAATGTCTGCATACTTTATAGCCTTTCTATGAGATATAGCGTTCTGATATATAGTTTGTAAAGCCGGAGATAACTTGAACACCGAACGAAAGGATAAACATGTTGAATTTGCAGAACTAGTCCCTCGATTGTTAATGGTAGCATAGTAGCTTACAAGTAATACCTGGCTATGGATCTATATTTATTTGGAACATCTGAAGAAGCCAAGTAGTACCTGGCTATGGATCTATATTTATTTGGAACATCTGAAGAAAGCTATTTTTTTTTAAGATTGATTTTATCGTTCAAGCTAAAGAAGAAAGATAAAAATCATTTAAAAAGTCTTGAACCCAATTTATTTTAATCTTGCCTTAAAAAGTTTTTAAGACTTTTATAATTAATTTGATTTTGTTTTTTAGATTTGTTGCATATCAAGCGCGACGTTTACCAAAGAAATGAACTGATTTCAAGATGAAATCCAACCCCAACAACAAGCACTCTATATATATTTTGCTTAAATAAAAAGATTGCTTTAAGTATTCTTTGGAATTATTAAATATAAATCACACGCGCAAGAGCTATACACAATATATTATCCACTGTTACGGGGTTTCTCAAAGTCGGTCGATCGCCTTCGATTTTAATAGACGTCATCTTCAATTTTTGTATTGTTATTTGTGTCGCGAAATTAGTAAAAGCAAATTAAAAACAATTTATAGCTATAAGATAAAAACAAAAAAAAAATAATAATTATATAGCATAATTAAGCGGCAAAAACTGAGCATTAAATATATAAATATTTATAGAAAAAATATAAGCATAGCATTGGGTTTAGTATTAGTTTTTATACTAAAATAGAGCAAGAGTTGTTCGATAGCAGGAATCCAAACAAATTAAAATAAAAGCAAAGAAAACTAAATTTGTTAATTAATTAATTTGCAATTTGAGCTAAGGAAGTATTAAGTAAGTAAGTAAGTGTATTTATTGTTTTGGTATGCACCTAATGCCTAAAGTAGGGTACACTTAAGCCTCCGTTTCTTGCATCTATCTTTAGCACGCCCGCTAGTCGCTTTTGAATCTTCGGTTTTTCTCGATCTTATTTCGCGCATCAAATCAAAAAATACCTGTGATAGGAATAAAATAGTATATATAGATAGCAAAAAACATATGTATATGCTTCGTTTTTTTTTTTTTTTTAATTATTTTTTGTTTTTTGTTTATTTATACGTAAATAGAAAATAGAGTCAGCTATAGGATGAGAAAAGTAACTGCGTAATTATGATGAAAGAAAAGATTTCTTCCCAAAAGAATAAACAGAAATAGAAAACTGCATTTGGAAAAGCTGAAAAATATGCTAAGAACTGCGGATTACATGTGTGTGGGTGGCTGTGTGTGTGTATGTGTGGGGTTGTGTATCTATGTGTTTAAAGGGTGTTTTTTTTCTATAGTTGCGTGATTCATATATTATATTGTGATTGGCAATTTTTCAAAGAACTTAATTTTCTTTTGACTTGAAATTTGTTCAAAATATATTTATATTTTTTGGCAATATTTTTATGTTTACAATGAAAAAATAAAAATAATAGTTATTTAGCAAATATCTTTAGAAATACTTCTAAAAAATCAAACAAATAATTATAACATAAAATATATTTACTAAAATAAATAACTATTAATAATAATTAATCATTGAAACATAGATTTTACAGTTATGCACATATTAAAAATGATATTTTAATTTGAAATTTAACAATAATTTCGGAAAGCACAAATGGTTTCTAATTGTAAATTTAGTTTGTAAACTAATAATATAATAGTAAATAGCTATTTCGAAAATTTGTTCAAGACCACTTTTTCTGCAATTTTAATGCTTTATTAAAAAATAGACACAAGCAGTTTATCTTTTTGCAAATATCTTAAAAAATATCTAAATAAAATAAAACAAGGTACTTAAAAATATAATTTCAAAAAAAAAATATATATATATATATATTTCAATTTTAAAAGAGAAGAACATTTTAATTTATAGTTTATCTCAATATGCAAAATTATTTTTTAAATCAAAATAAAAATAAACAATCAAATCATTCAAGACAATTTATTGAATAATCTATTTCTTTAAAAAAAATTTTAAAACGTTTTTTTGCAATATAAATATAAAAAATAATATATATAATATAATAAAAAGGAAAATGGAATTCTTTTTTTTGCAAATTCTTAACTTATATATATATCCACAAAGGATCATACGGATCTATGTGAGCATACATTTTTTAAGAATCCTGCATTAAAAAAAAAAAAAAATATATATATATATATATATATATATAATAAGCTCCAAGAAATATTCCACTTAATTTGCTTTAAAAATTCTGCATTTTTTACATTTAAAATATAAAAAATTATCAAGAATAAAAGAAAAATAATGCGCAATAAAAAATTTTAGTAATTACAAAAATTAAAAATTTGCGCGTGATTTTGCGCGTATTTTATAAAAATTAATTATAATTCAAAGCAAAATATGTACAACTTTTGATAGCTTCAGTAATATTATTGTTTTCATAAAACTGGCATTTCTTTTTTAAATCTGAACTAAAAATGCAATAAAACTATATAAATAACTAATAACAAATCATAAGAACATTTTTTGTAAAAAACATATGTATTTTTTTTAATTTCTTCAGTAATTTTCAAAGTTAGACTTTATAAATATACGTTTTAAGGCAAAAAAAAACTAGTATTAAATTACTTAAATTAAATTATGACTGCCAAATTTTTTGCTGTTTTTATATAATTGATAATTTTTAATGCATTTTAAGATAAACTGCTCATTTAATTAATTAATAATAATCAAATCCAAAGAAAATATTTTTAAACCATATAAATTTATTTTAATAAATTTAGGTTTTAAAAAATTTGAAGTATAAATTTAAAGAAATTTTTAAAACTATATAAAAAGTAAAAAAAAAAACTGCAAAGGTTTAAATTTAAAATAATAATATTAAAAAAATGGTGCTTTTATTTTGGAAATGTTAAAATATTAAAATTATTAAAAGTTAAATAGAATTTAATAAATAAACTTAGAAATTTTAAAAGTAAAATTATTAAATGCATTGTATTTTCTTTTGATTTTATTTATGTTTAAATATTTTTTAACTCGTCTTAATTCTAAAAATATTTTATTTAGAACGATATTGTATATAAGTTTTTTTTTAACTTTTAGTTTTGAATGGGATAGTTTCAACTTTTAATTAAAAAAAACAAATTATTTATGCATGTTGAGCTCTATTTTCGCAGACTATTTTTTATTTTTTTTAATTAGTTTAATTGTTCTAAAAATAAAATAGTTTGTTTTAAAAAAATATTGCCAAAATAATAATTATTGTGCAAAGTACAGTGCGTTTCTTTCTAAACATATAAAAAATAATTGCTGAAAAAGTGAGTGTGTTCGGTGTCTGTGTATTTTGGAGTGTATGGTATAGACGTAACTTATAGAGAATATATTTTTTAGAAATGCAAATTAGCAACAACAACAATAGCAGCAAAGAGCAACAACAAATACAAGCAAAGCTATATAAAATAATTGCAAATAAAATTAAAAAACATAATTAATTTAAAAAATCATTTGTAGATTTTAGAGCCTAAAAACAATAGTGAGCAATTATTTGTATAAACTGTCCAAAGTGAGTGGATCTGTGTGTGATCTGTTAAAAATTATTTATGTTTTTAATGTTTTAATGACACTGCACAACATAAATTAAAAATAAATGGCTTTCTTTACGTCAAATTATGGAATAAAAATGGAGTTTAAAATTATAAAAAAAATTAAAAAGGTGCAAAATTTTTTGCATTTCGATTTGTTTTGCTTTCACATTTGGTTGCCAATTTGCTTACTAGTAGACTTATATCATAAATTATTATTAAAAATAAATCTATTTCTATTATAAACTAGACAGAGTCGAACTTCATACTTTTCTATAACCTTTACTGGTTTACAAAATTGGAGTTTGGAGAATTTTGTTGTCCAAAAACAATAGTTTTGTTGCTTTTACAAATATTTGCATTGCTTCTTTGTAAAAAACTGGAGATGGGCAAGCAAGCATTTCTTTCTAAGCAGCGCAGTCAGCAAACACGAAATTGAGCGCGAGAGCGACAAATAAGTAAACGCTAGAGAGCGAGCGCCAGTTTGCCGACTGCGCTGTATCAGATTTGTGTGCCATAAGCTTGAGTCTCATATAAATTGACTTTTCAAGAACCTCTGGATGCATTTTTTTATATTTGACATCACCAGAGCAGCGTAGATCCCAGAAGTAGCTCTAAAAAAAATGATTATAATTCGCTATTATTTAGCAAGAATTAATCTTGTACTACGCCTTAAGCTCATTTTGTTTTTGTAATGCTGACGTGTGCTTGCCCCATGGTATAGTTATAAAAGGTAGCGACAGTAGATAAAATTGTCCAATGTCTCTTTTACACATTTTTATGTTCCGTATGCAAGTAAAATCGCTGTTCAAAGTTTGTGCAAGAGCGAACTGTCGAAATAACATCGCAATACGAATGCGTGAAGTACGCAGGCACACGAACATTTAAAATATATGGCAACAATTACTAAACATATTTTCAAATATTTTTGCTTTCATTCATAAAATACCATTCTATCTCCCTGCAATCAACGCTTATAATATTTTTTTTCACTTTACCAATCACATGCCACCTAGTTTGTTTCTGTTTCTTTCTTGCTGACGCTACTATTGTAACCTTTAATAATTATACCCTCGTCTACGCACAACTACTGAGCCTTAAAATTGTTATGCTTCAACATTTTTTTGCAACAAAGCACTGAAGAGGTTACCTGTATAGTTATTCATACTACCAAGCTACTGTCATTACCTTTAATAATTATACCAACGTCTACCCACAACTAATGAGCATTGACACTGCTATGCTTCAACATTTTTTTCTTAACAGCAAAAATAAGCACAAAAGAGCACTGAAGAGGTTAGCTGTATAGCTATTCATTTAACCAAGCTATTGTCGTTACCTTTAATAATTTAACCACGCACTCGTCTATACACAACCACTAAGCATAACATATTTACCTTTAAATCAAAACTAAGCGCAAGAGCGCACTTTCTTACCTGTATAGCTATTTATACTGCCTGTTTACTCTTTAATTTACTTGCTTACGCAAGCTACTGTCGTTACCTCTAATAATTATACCATGCACTTGTTTTTTACATTGTTAGACTTACATTTTTACGTTAACATCAAAAAGAGCGCAAGAAATCACTGAAGAGATTAACTGCAAAAGTTATGTGGAGCTCATTTGGCATAATTTATAGAAGAGTTTTTAAAGTCCTAAGACCTTTTGATAAAAGAAGCAACTGAAATCTTAACATTAGACAAAAGAATTCAAATGAGACGAACAAAACTGCATTATAAGCATAATAGAAGCACACAATTTCTTCAAGCTTTAAACATCGCTTAAGTTTAAAAAGCCCTCATGAGTCTACAGCCATGGCTTCTAGGTTTTACTCCAAAGAAAACAATCCTATCCTCTTTTTTTACAATTTAAAAAAGTATTCATTATCTACGGCGTTGTTGAAGTTCGACTGTCTGTCTAGTTATAATTATTTCAAATCTGCATTTAGCCACATACGTAGTTGTGGAAAAAATTCGCATCCAGTTCAGCTTTGATTCATACACTATCAAGAAGAGAGCGAGTATTTGCTCTACACTTACCTTATCGACATTCTCGCGGGTCTTGGCCGATGTCTCCACATAGGGTACCGACCATTGCTGCGCCCTCAGCTGGCACTCATTCAGCGGCACTTTGCGTTTGTCATTCAAATCGCATTTATTGCCCACCAGCAAGAACGGTATACTCTCATCATTTTTCACGCGTAAAATTTGTTCTCTGCGGAAGAAAAGAGAGTAAGCACATCAAGTTTCAGATAACTCAAGTCTACGGCTAATATTATTTTTGATAGTGTTAAAAGCCAAAAGCAGCTGACATAAACGTTTATCAAAATGAGTGAGTAACCGAATGAATCATCTTATCGTCAGTTCCTATGAATCAGTTTTATATAGATAACTTATAACGAGCGCATATTTCATGTATTTTGAGAATTAACTTGTTTCCGTCAATTAGGTTGCTCGTTTTGCTGACGAGCTAAACATTACTTTCAAGCGTAAATTGAACTTGTTCGTCAGACACACTGTCAGCCTTGATAAATTAAAGTTGAATCTTCAAAGCAACTTGACTTGAATATCTTAGATTATATGTTGACACAGTTGATTCTTCTTACTCTAAGATACGCACAGTTTTTTGTATATTAATATTTCTTTGGAGCAACATCCTCCTATAACCTTTATTTTAAATTCGAACTGACTTGACTTTCTGGCATAATATGAAAATATAGCACATTCATGATCATGCATAGATTCACAGAATTTAACTTGTTTGTGCATTAAGTTTCTTAACTCGGTCACACCTCCTAAGACCCTCAACTTATGCAGTAGTGCCTCTTATATTGCTTGCAATAATCTTTAATAACAAAAAACTTTCCACTTTCTACTCGCACTTGATTAGATAACCTCAAATCGCTATGTAGGGAATACCTCAAAATAAAAAAATAATCAGAATATATTAGATATCTAATTTATAGCCAGACGATTCCCTGCGCTAATCCCAAAGAACACTTCACTGCTACGGCGAAATCAGCATAAATCACTCTCAAGCCGTTTGCTTCTTAGATCTGTTGTTCCTTAGATCATAACGTCTGGTTTTACATTTTTTTTTTTAATAATTATAGGAACATTTCGAGAAAAAGCAGAAAATCATACGTGTAATATTTTGAAAGATAAAGGGAAGAGAATTCAAGTATATTGAAATTCCATTCCAAAGCAGCATAGAATATCATGAATATCTATGCGAGAGTCTCTCCTTTCCATGATACCGACTTGACTTTGCTAAGGCAAACATTTAAAGTACTTTAAAGGTCCAAACAACCATATAAACCATATAGAGTTCAGACAACAGTTCTGGTTTTACCATAAGCATGATTTTCTTTAAATCTGCCCAAAAATTTTCCGATGCGGACGAAATAAATATTAAAGTTACGTCAATATCATCTTTCAAAGAAAGTTTTAAAAATCTGAAAAGGAGAGCAATGAGAGAGGGTCAAAAACCTATGTAATTCGCAATGAAAATTAGCTTAGGTTAAGCCGGCAGTGCCTCACATAGATCAGTATGATACTTAGTGGAGCAATTAAAATTGACACATTTTATTTTTAACATAAGATTTTGGTAGAAAATACAATATGACGAAATCATCATTAAAAAGCTTATAAAGTTTCCGAAAAATTGGCGAAACTTCTTTGAAGAAAACTCCATTTTAACATGGATGAAAAATAAATTCTCTATAAAGTTACACCGATATTAAAAGTTCCAACGAAAAAAACATAGTAATTTTATGACTTGAGCTATGTTTCAAAACTAATAGTTGGTACAGAAGTCGACCAGAATTGGAATAGTTCGATGAGGTCGCTAAAAATACAGATGACTTAGAACTTTGATGTTGGATAATGCGAATAAAGAAGGCGTATGTTAGAACAGACTCCAAGATTCTCATTTTGGATAAACTAGATAAGGGTTAGGATAGTTGGATGGATTTGAACAAACTGCAGATAAGGTAGGCCTATGATATTGGATATAACAAATAAAAAAGGCGAATGTCGTTAATTAAAATACAGCTTATAGCTGGCAAAGCTGGTTGAGGTCAACTAAAATGCAGATGACTAAGTACTACGATGTTGGCTACTACGAATAACGAATGCGGATATTATAACAGAAGACCTGAACAAGGTCTTGCAAATGATAATACAGATAATAATACAATAATGTATAAGTGGAATAGTTGTATGTGCTCGACCAAAACTGCACATGGCTTAGGACTACTATGTTGAATATGGCAAATAAAGAAGACGGAAATTGTAACAGATCAGGGTCTCGCCAGAAATTATATTTGGCAAAGCTGGATGAGCTCGATTTAAATGCAGATGACTAAGAAACTACGAAGTTGGCTACTGCGAAAAATTATAATATATGGTATTTTTATGGAGTAGTGGGCGAAGTGCCCACAAATTGGGCAGAATTATAACTTTGACCTACATAAAACTAAGTCGGCAGTTTAGATCTATTCTAACTTAAATTGAAGTAATTGTAGTACTATATAGCATTTTATATTTCGTTGGTTTATTCGAAGCATGCCGATTGTAAGAACACTTTAAAGATTGCGCTTAGATCTAATGGCCTAGGACTACTATGTTGGATATGGCAAATAAAAACGGCGGATATTGTAACAGATCAGGGTCTTGCTCATGATAATGCAGATGACTAAGCAACTACGATGTTACGATGCTGTTGCGAATAAAGAACGCGGAAGACGAAGAACAGACGAAGAGTCCGTGGTCTTACTATAAAAACTATATGGAATAGTAAAAACCCAGCTGCAGAAATGGTTTTTGACAGGGAAAACATTTCATTGTAGGTACAGTCCCACACGAGACAAAAACTTAATTTGGCGCGATTAGAAGTATATTTTATATAGCTCATCCTTCAATTTGCAGTTCTCACACAGCTCAGAGCACAGAGGAACCCCTAAAGCTCAATGCTGCAATCTTAACTACTTTAACAGAGCTAGTTCTCAGGATACTGCACGGCATATCACCGAATTGCTAATGAAAGTGCTACTAAAACGTACGAATACGAATAACTCTACCTGCGTAAAACTCATAATAACCTAGTTCGTCAGGGAACTAGGTTATTACCAGCAAACTCGTGCCAAACCCGCTCGTTAAAAGTGTCCCATACCAAAATGCCTTCCATACACATCATTATCATAACAAAAAAAAAACCCCCAACAACAAACAAACGAGAACTAGAGCATCAAATGAAAAACCTGTTGAAACCTGTCTATAAAACGTTCCTGCACAGCAAAACTCCACCCAGCACCACTCCCTGCTTAAATTAGGATTGATTATGTCACGAACACACACGCACAAGTCCTCGAATACATTTCCCCAGACATTAATATTATTTTACACACTTTTTATTACTGTTTGTCTGGCGATTTATACATAACTATATCGATCTGTTATCTTGCAGTGCTCTGCCCTGACACTAGGCCCATTTCTACTTTATTTACTTTGTTGCCCTCCATTGTTCTTCCCGCCCCTAACAATCAAGCCAAGCACACTTCATGATGTCAGCATGGCGGCAACGGGCTTGACATGTCCATGTCAAGTGTTGCAAGACTACAGGGGTTGTAGCATGTAATTGGCGGTGTCAGTTGATGGGGAGTGCTAAAATCATCATCATCAACATCTTCATCATCATCATCAACATCTTCATCATCATCATCCAATGCAGCGTGTAAATGAAGTTTAAGCCCTGCAACAACTTTAGCTTATTCCAGAGTTGTGGGCGAAGTGCCCGCAAATTGCTGCTCTCAGCTCCCAAGGGCCAGAATGCTAAACTAATTCTATCTCGCTCAAAGTCGGCGGATTTGAGTCATAGTACTACTATATAGCAGTTCATAGCTAGCTAGTCCATCGAATTATCTTAAGGCTATCAAAAATTTTAAAGGCTTCTAGTAGATCTGATAAAATTAGGCCAATTCTCCAATAGGCCTACCGTAAGTCGCTCTTAAGATGTTTTCATTGATTTACCATAGCAAATCTTTGCTAAATGAATTACAGCTCTCATCTATGTCTTCCTATGATTTACCTAAATTCGTTCCGACGACATTTTATTGCAGCACAACGGAACATTTTAATGACCAGATATAGAGCTAATCTGCATCTGCCGTGAAAATCGTTTAAAGCGACCCCTATACTAGGCTATTTGTTACTTGATGCAGCTTCAAAGTCATATCTCGAAACGAACTATCATCGTCAAGTTTTGTGCAAGATTTCTCATTAATTAATTTCGATCGTTCATCTTTATTCGTCAACATTTCAGAATTGTCAAAACTTGCTACAAAAATAGCGATTCTGTTGTTGTTGGTTTGATCAAATTTTCTTTAGCAAAAAACCACGATTTTAGCTCGTTGGTCAACACACCCAAGTATCGTATATAAAGTAAGTATGATTCTATGTGTCATTTGATCTGCTAGAGTAATTGACTCATACTTCTTTGAAAATGAAGAAGATATCACTTAGTCTCCAAATGATTGAGGCCCTGATGAGATTCTTTATATGATATTATACGCCCCAAATAGTGGCAGAACCGACATATTTAGTTCAATACAATTTTGATGAACTTTAGTTCTTAATAAAATTAGATTGGAAAACGATTATTTTTGGAATCACAAAATGGATAACTCTGTATGTTTGCTTGACGATGACTACTGCTGATACAAAAACTTTTGTGAAAAAATAGCTGGCTTAGCTCTGCGAAAAAAATAAGCATAAAATGGAACTCTACCACAAAAAAAAAAAAAATCCCAATTGAATTAAAATCTTCGAAGTAATCTTGCTAAAAAGCTTTCCCATTAAATTTCTGGCTTATCCCTGCCATCCCGTCGATCAAACTAAAATGGTAGTATCGAAAAAAAAATTTTTAATTAGAATCTTTGAAGTTACCTTGCTAAGAGCTGTCCCGTTAAATGAAATAAGTAAAATAAAAAAAAATTTTCTGATTTCAAACTACATTTCTAACAGCTTTTCGGTCAAATAAAGTTCTGGGCTCATTCCAGCGATAGAAATAAAATGTAAATATGGTAAAAAGTTACTGAATTCAAACTACATATCAATGGACTAAACTTTATAACAGCTTTTGGGTAAAATGAGTTTCTGGGCTGTGAGTAGTTTCGAATTCAGGATGTGGGCTAGAAATGTTTTACGTATTTCCAACTGTTTTTGTTTTTACGGCCAAATCAAGCAATTTTTCAAACTTCCAAGGGGAGTGTGCGATTCGATGGCTGAAGACATAAAATTAGGGAACTTAAGGGGAATTCTCAGCAAATGCGGCCCATAATTTATTAATATATATTATACAATATATAACCAAGAATATATGCAAATCTTTCGCGTTTTTCTCGAAATTATGATTTTGAAGTTGGTGCGCACTGCAATATAGTTTCAAAATTTTTTTGCTTCCTTCGATGAATGCAGCAGAAAATGAGACAAATATTTGCATATTTCGATTTCAACTCCATTCCAACATACGCCATTTTTCGAAAACCCGTTTAAACCCCTCTATGTCGAATATTATGCTATTAACTAGAAGGATACTCTTTATATTTCTGATAATTCCTTGACGAGCTTGTGAACACAACAGAAAAATTCCTATTTGCATCATTGAAAAATTCACTAGATCTTAAGTATTTGATATTTTGTTATAAAAAAAACTACTATATCTTCTTCAAATATAGTTGTGTCGTTGATATGAAATATGTTGCTATTTTATTTTCGCAAATACAATTCTATAAATTCGACTTTTTTGAACAAGCCAGTTATTATAGTTATGCCCTCTGAAATTATTCCACCAAAAGCGCTAATTTTTACTGGCAAAGAGCTGGCTCAAATTGATTTTAGCAAATTGTATTCGATATTTGTAGCCTTGGTCGGTAGCACGCTATTTTATAGGCCTGTGCTCCGAAACATCTACTTTTTATTACTGAAAACTCCCAAGCAATTTTACGATATGATGTTCGAGAATGTGTAAAAAAATGGCCAAAAATGTAGCTAATTTTGTCGGATTATCTATTTTCAGTCTTGTTCGTTAGCAACCTATGCCTATGAACTGTACACCCGAAAATTTATATTTTACCACTACAAAAAAAAAACCCCCCAGCAAATTTTAAGATATCGATGCTGCTCGAAAAAGTGTTAAAAAATGCCGAAAATTAAACTAATTTTGTCATAAGATTTGGAAAAAAAAACGCTAGGAAATTTTAAGATATCGATGCTGCTCGAGAAAGTGGCGAAAATTAAACTAATTTTGTCATAAGATTTGAAAATAAGGCTTCGTCGGTAACGCCCTATACCATAGTGCTATGAACTGGGTTCCAAGGGATTTCAATTTTTTGTATTACTGAAAAACCCTCAAGCACTTTAAAAATATCGATGATTCGATTCGCAAAAGTCTTAAAAATTGCGAGAATCAAACCAATTTTATCATAACAACAAAAGACGAAAGATTTTAGCTATTTGATTATATATGTATTCATTGTCCTATAAACTGAGTTTTGGGAACATTTCTATTATATGCATTATTGGTTAAAATATTGATGTTGTTCGGAAAAGTTTTAACAATTTGTCGAGAACTGAGCAAATTTTGTCAATAGAGCCAAAGAGAGATGATTTAAGCAAATGACTGCTATGGGTTTTTATTTGTGCAGAAATTGGATTAGTCTTATCTCAAAATATGTATTCTATAATTAAGTCTTTCAATAAAACGTTTGTGAGATCAGCAAAGGCTAGTGCAGATACGCAAAACCTTATGTTGTACAATTGTAAAAATAATCTATTCAACGCTTTTGCATAAGATAAGACTTGCATGCGGCCCCCTCGTTAACTCTCTCTCTCGCTCTCTTGAGTCACGCCTATTATTAAATGAGTTTCGCTGGGGCTTAGGCATACGTGGAGCACACTAAACTCTCCCCCGCCCGCACCACACTACCTACTCTAATCAGCTTGTCTCGCCAGGCGAAAGTCAGTGAGCTTACAATTAATGATAAGATTCATGCAGTTGCATGAAGAGACAGCAGCATCTTCAGACACTTGTAATGAATAGAGGAGGAACGCAACACTGAAGTGGAAACAGTGTTGTATAGCGTTTGTTAAAATGCATGTGTTGAAAAGCTAAGCCAGTCAGCGAGTCAGTCAGTCAGCCGCCAGCCGTCTGAAGCATGTCAATTGCCGACATATAGCGGAAGGAGCTACACTTGGCGTTTTTTTTCACTTTTTTATACTAACCTGAATTCCTGCGTAGCTTGGAAGCTTTCATCGTCTGTGATTGAGAAGACACAGAGAAAACCTTCGCCACTGCGAAAATAATTATCTCTGATAGCGGCGTAATCCTCTTGGCCAGCTGTATCTAATATATCTATTTGTACTTCTTCGCCATCCAAAACAACCTGTAAAATGCGTACAACAAATGTTTACCAATTTTAGATCCGATTCGTGGCAATACTACATACCTTTTTTCTATAGCTATCGGCCTTGGTGGGCTCATAGTCCTCAACGAACTCATCGTACATGAACTGTAATGTTAAGGCTGATTTGCCAACGCCACCGCTGCCCACCATGATGACCTTGTGCAGCGCCGGTCCGGCTGTGGGTTTCTTACTCATTTTGAACGCAGGTAAAATGCTGCTCTCAACTCTTGGAATATCTCTAGTTGTGCTTTAACACTTTAGCCGCCACACGTTTAGCTCAAATGGTTTTATTTTTCCTTTTTCAAATTTGGTCTGTAAATGAGAAATCGATCAAGTTAGAAATTTGGTATACTTTGCTGTATGCAATGGGTACTAGTATGCTTTGTTTCGTATATTAAAAACTTAAAACTAGATTTCTGAAAAGTAGAACATAGCCTTCTTAGGCATGGTCGCATAAGCTGGTAATGTCACAAAGTGTTTGTCTCTTGAAAGACAATGCGTCTTATGAGGAAGATGGTCACAGTGACATTTTTTGCACTTGCTGTGTGCTGTGTATTTCTGCAGTCACTTCAAAAAATAAAATTGTGTATGAATTTTTTGTGCTACCTTTAAAATTATACCACGCGCTAAAAGTTAGTTTCAGCTATTGCAATACACGCATTTGGCATTTTGTAGCACTGGGGTTCACTTGTATGTTTGCAGACCCCGCTTTTAACTTATACAAAGTAATGAACTGCTTTCCATCTCAGAATCATGGTATAATTATTAAGGTAGCCACCACTTCGAAAGCATGTTACTTGAGCAATTTTAAAACTTAAAAGTGCTCTAGAATCGGCACAACAATCGCTGTTATGTTAATTAACAGCGCATCTTAGAATAAACAAAATGCTAAGAGCCATAACTGTTATGTCTCTACCTGTCTAATTATACCATGTCTCTGTTTTTTCATGCAGGTCATCAAATGTCTTTAATTTTTCAACGTTTGCTACTTCGCTTCAGCAGTGTTCATAATTGTTCATAAATATGAAAGGGCCAGTAATCATTTTTGTGAACTATGCAAGTCAGCAAACGCACCTTATATGGTTCAAGCATAACAATTTCAGCACCAATGTTGTTATTGTTATCGCAAGCTTTTTGGCAAAGTATCCGTCAATATGTCAATATGACCAACAACGATTTTAAATTGACCAAATGGCAATTGGCCAACAAACCGAAAAATAAAAATGCAGACAACAGAGGAAGTGATAATTTGCTACCAACGAAGAATTTATTCTCTTCACGTAGCAATAAACGCATATTTGGATTTCTCTATTAATTAAGTTAGAGCGTTACCTGAAGCTAAGCACTTCATACTTTGGGGTATATAAGTTTATTGTAAGCGCAAGTAGAAAAAAAAATGTGCTGTAGTACCGCACAGAATTGTCTAAAACAAAAGCAGCGCGACTGCCAAAGTCGATTTTGAGTTTTGGAATTGAATGCTTCTACTTATATCATATCATTAAAACATTAATCATTTTCAGTTTTTTCAAAACTATACCAAATAATTATTTTTATCGTCTTGCAAAATATACCAAATTCTTTTTACTTCTTTCGAAAATATTCCAATTTTTTTTTTACTTCTTTCGAAAATATTCCAATTTTTTTTTACTTCTTTCCAAAATATTCCAATTTTTTTCACTTCTTTCGAAAATATACCCAAACAAAATTTTGTAGGGTTTTTATATAGTAAAAAATCATCATGGAAACTAACCAATAAATTTAGTTAATAAAAATTTATCTGAAGGGCGTAGGCCCATCCTCTTTCATACATGCTCCAATTGGTTGCGATATTCTAAGGGAATCGATAAATAACTATTAATCCTAATGCGAGGTTTGAATAATAAAGAGTATCTGGTTTTTGTTTGCGTTCACTTAGCGTATCTTTTATTTGTCATCAATTTTTCACAAGTTTAATTATTTGATATTCGGAAAACCCCTAAAAAGGTTGTTTTTTTTTTTATTTAAGCAGAACACATGTGATTTGATTTAGTGAAAATAGCAAGCAAATAATAAGATCGCAAAAGAATTGGGTAGTGCTTATGAAAACTACATCATTCGTCACATAGAGATTATTTGGCTTTAATGGGTTGGTTTATTTTTAATGCTCTCAAGCAGAGCTGTACCAAAAAATATTGCGAACCCAAAAATAATTAAAGATGGTCATAAAATAGCAACTATATTGCAATAACATAGTTATTAAAGTTATGACATAATAGTAAAATTATTGCCTCATAAAAGACAATTATGATATCTTGTAGTCTTCTACATTCCCTCTAGCATACACTTTGGTATTGCCCGCTAACTATAGTTTCAAATAGCCTTATTTTGAAAATTAAAAAAATATATATATATATATATATATATATATACAATTTTGAATGGAACTTACAAAACTTATTTTTGACGACATTAAAGAAACTAAAGTTTGTATAAAATGCGACTGGAAGAATTTTCTTCAAACAAGGTTAAAAATAGTTAATATTATATTCAATCTATTTAAATAAGCTAAATCAGACCAATTTTGAGAATCCGCTGGCCTGTCACCAGTTCGAATAGAGAATAGTGGGCCTGCTAGCGATCAGCACCTTTAAAGGTATATAGCATTTAAGCATATAGATCTTGAAGAGACAATGGAGCTGGCTAGGAGACATGTTCAGGAGACAACCAAAGGACATCAGCTGAATCGCTATCGCGTGGAGGAATTCCCCGAAGAAAATTGGAACGGGACATAAGAAAAATAAACAACAACTGAAGTAAAATCAAAATATTGACGCCAGACAGAAGATAAACAATTGGCCCTATTGTGGCTCTTTGCCATTGCGAGGAACCATAGTAGTATTTATAATAAAGTAAATTATATATAAATTAAAATTAAAAAATTAAATCAGCTGCTTTCATACTTATTTTAAGAAAATTTAATTTATTGTAAAATATTAGTGACTTGTTATGGCTTTTTATAAAGATGAAATGAACAATGAGATGTGCAGCCGTGCTTCTGAAGCCAAATCTCTCGTTGGGGTGCTCCAGTGTTTGATGCCCCCAATTCCAATCGAATTTTTTCATATATTTTGTAACCGATTTGTTTTTTTTTTTGCATGTAAAACTGAAATCGAAGCTTGAATTGAAACTGTATCTTTGTTTGGCGCTGTCAATTCTACCAAAACCGAATTTTTCATCTGATCTTCATCTATCGTTTATTAGTTGAAATTATTATTAAAAACTTTTATTTAATAGACAAAATATTCCATATTATTATTAAATTACACGCGGGCTGTTATTAAAAACCTCTGAAGAGTTTCGAATATCTGAAATAACTGTGGCACAGCGCTTTGTAAAAAATAATGTACTGATTTCGTAGCTTTTATGTTGATTTGTATTGCAACCGAAATAAGGATTTATTTAAAAGCCGAAAGTATAGAAAATAGATTGTAAGTTTGAATGTGAAATATGAATCAAGTGCGATACCGGGAAGAAAATAAAAATACTTCACCTAGTGAAACCATTTTATTATCTAAATAAACGTAAAGGTAATGCAATGCATATAATAGGACAAGGCGGGTGGGGTCTACTTTGGGGGAAACGGCCAAAAGACATGATAAGGTGATTTCACAAGATGACAACGCTGCTCCCCTGTGAGATTACAAAATTTGCTGGAATGGTAGTTCTTAGCCCTTCCGCTGAATTCTTCAGACGCATGCAAAAAAGATACTTCGAAGATCAGCGGTTTGGAACTTTGGAAAAAAATCTAAAATGCCTCAATGAATAGAATGAGGCTAAAGAGGACTAATTTTTCGAAAATGGCTTTCGAAAGTGACTAGGAAAATGGAGCAATACTTTAAGTGTAAAGTATTTTTAAATTTGTTTTTAATAAATCATACCAGTTCTTTGTAATCCCAAAAATGTTGGGGAAAAAAAAATTTGAAGACCAATATGCAGGAATTTTTTGAAGGTATTGCAAACACTATACAAAAAGCTTAGTGTTCATTTTCTAGAAAATGATTCCCCAAGTTTAAGTGAAATAGTCTGAAAGCTAGCAACATCTTTCAATGCAAAAGAGTCAATTTTTTTTGGGAATTTTAGAAAACTACAGAAAATTTAGAAATAATTAACAGAACTACGCTTAAAAAACGTCAGCGAAAACTTTCGTAGAGAGCCAAAATATTTGCGATTATTTTCGCAAAAATAATAATTGTTTTTCGTCATAAAAAGAAATACGCTTGACTAAAGTGCATCCTAAAGTCGTACACGTACAACTTTAATGTTTCCCCATGTTTCCTGCTATTTTTTTCCCCCACATTTATTACATATTGCTTATGTAACAAACATCGCTAACTGTTTATTGTTTCCAGTTATTGTCGTTGCATAAAATGTTCGCAAATGAAGCATAGAAACACAAAAAAAAAAAAAAAACAAAAAGAAAAAAAGTTGACTGAACTTAGTACAGAAAGAAGCACTAAGGAAATACAACAAAAGATAACACCAATAGAAACCCAATGCAGACTTGGCCCCAAAGTGCCGCACAATTAGGCTTTTGTATTATTCTGACCCCAGAACATCCACCTATAGAAGATTTATTGCTATAGAAACAAACTTAATTGGAACACTTTAAAGACAAGAGTGCAGTTGGAAACTAAAGCAACTCTACTACATAAATCATTTCAAATCTGATATAAAAGTTTGTACAGGTTTATCGGTTTTGAAGATTTCTAAGAAAGAAATACTAAAGGTACAGATCGGTCTGCTTTTTTATCTTCAAAAAACGGTTTTTTTTACGGTTTTGCTGTCTGCATAAACTTCATGTATCTCTTGTAGCATCTATATGGTACAGGGTATAGCATTTGTAGCAATTATAGAGTTCAGGGAATACTCGTACATGGAATACCCTTTGTACCAACCATAGCATACAGGGTATACCCTTTGTACCAACCATAGCATACAGGGTATACCCTTTGTACCAACCATAGAGCACATCGGCGCACAGGATATACCCTTTGTACCAAATAGGTACAGTCAAATAGCTTTTTGACATTTATCATTGAATTTTATTTTAAATTTTAAAAAATTAGCTAAAAATATTAGCTCAAGTTTTTTGGGATTTATATTTCCGCACGAAAATCTGCATTTTTTCAACTGTTTATGTTTGTATTTACATTTCGTTATATTTCACAATTGGAATATTTGGATTTGGATACAATTTTGTTTATATTTTTATGTGTTATAATTCTATAGATTTTGGTTTGTTGTATATATATATATATCTTGAGCTATTGGGCGAAACAAAAAGTCTGAATGAACATTGTTTACATGTTGTACATGCAATACACATAGTTTATGGAAGCGATCAGTGACTCTTAAATATTTGGACAGAACTTTTCAAAGCAAATCTCTGAAATGAAGCGCAGCAGCTGAATTACGAAAATGCAACTAACTTCTAGCTCTCTAGCACTTTTATTAAGTTTTTAGTGTACATATAGGTTCAGTTCATTTTTGATTTAAGACTTAAGCTACAAGTTTCGGCCGATATTGGAAGCGTTTGCTAATTTCATTAGAACGAACTGACATCCGTCGACAATAAACGAAAAATGTTCGAAAATGTTCCGATTCATATAGAATAATAGGCATTTGCGGAGTTTTCTTCATAGAAAGCAAAGTATAGCTAAAGTCTTGGGAAAGTTTATAAAAGATCTGTTGCAACCGATAAGTTATGCAGAAAATGATTTCGACGCTTGAAAAGTAGTAATTTCTGCTTCTAAGATAAAGAACGACCTGAGCAAACCAAAAAGTTTACAAAGGAATAGGCGATTTTGCTGCAGCAAGGTCAAGGCGCGTCACACGCAAACTGCACTGGCAGAATTGTTTATAGTGTATCGGCAAACAATTTTCAATCGCTTAAAATAATTGGAATTTGTTCAAAAGAAATCAAATCGTGTGTGAGGGATATCCAAATTTTTTTACTTTGAAACTATTTCTTAGAATTCTTGGGGGTACTTATATCGGATTATGCCACGATAAAACCAACAAGTATTGTTGAACCCAAAGCAGTACCGTCACAGTTTAAAAGTCAGGCTCTGCATACGGTGGAAGTAGATAGATCACGTTTACTATGAGCTAGTAAAAGCGGGCGGAATCATTATTCGTGAATGTTATAGGCAACCAAGGCCTTTGAGTCGGTTTTTGCGTGAAAAACGTCCAGAAGAAACATGACAAGAATATACCAGATGATAACGGTCGGCCACATTTGGCTGTAAGGTTAAAAAATGGCCTAAAAACACCACACGTAGGCCTTACACCTCCCGATGTATTCCATAAGCATTGCTCCTTTCGATTACTGGCTTTTTTTAAGTAACTAAAAGGATTTTTGGTCTGGACCGTCATCAGAGAAGACTCATTTCTAGAAATAGTATTAAATAATTACCAGATAGATAATAGAAAATATAGATATTCGCTTTCGTCGGGTAATACTTTGAATTATGTATTTTCGACTTTCTATACTCTGCATAATACACTGTGCCCATGGCTGCTACAAAGTGTGTATACCCTATACCCTATGTTTGTTGCAAAGTGTATACCAGACAGAACAATGTAAACTATAAAAATAAAATCTTCTCATAATCTAAATTTCTTTGTTTTATGAAAAAGCAAACATTTGGCGCAGAATTTGTTTGGTACAACTGAATTTGAAACTAATTGTAAAATTTTGACATAGAATACGATTTGTTTTAAATTTGGGCATAAAGTGGATAATAAAAACTATCCACTATTTTTTGTACCTTTTATAACTGAAGAGAGGCTGAAGTGTTTTTAATGAATTTGATTTTGCTGCATTCGTTTGTAACACAAATACCTTATAATACTTTTAAAAATATCAAAAAATTCGGACGCAAACTTGTAAAAGTCGTAAAAAATAAAATCGTTCGCTAGCTAAAACTAAAGAGAATTCCTACATAAAAATTTCTCTTGTAATCTTTAGGCAGCGAGACAATATTGAAACTCAAATTTTAAGAAAATTTCGACTTTCGTCTTTCTTTCGATGTTCAAGTTTTCAGATTCGTTTTTAGTTCAATTAACACCATAAATATAATAATATCAAGAATTTCGGGCGTAATCGGTGAAAATCATCACAAATAACAAAATCATTTGCTAGCCAAAGCCAAAGAGTATTCTGAATATTAATAAATTTAAAACAAAATCTTTTGGCAACAAGAGTAACATCTTTGTTCCTATTTCTAAAGAATATCCATGTCTTGGCAAGGAAACTTAAAAATGAAATATGAAAAATTCGGCAAAATCTGTTAACAAGCAGACAATACTTAAAATCTGCTTTTTAGCAATTTGTTGTACTTAGAGCAAAAAATATTCTGAACCAAAAAAAAAATGAAGAACAAAATCTTAGAGCTTCGAAACGTTACGCAAATTTGGATTATGAAAATTTGTTCTATTTAGGCGATATGACGTTGAACAGCTGTAAAGTCGCAGTTTTGCAGCTTGTATTCTGAATCTAGAAAAGTTTTGCTTTAGTTTTCGCCCAAAGCTGTTTGTATAATTGTCGTTCTCAGTGTGTTACATCAATAACTCAGTTCCACCAACTTATATATAGTTTAACAGTTAGTTAAACTAACAACAAAAAGAAAAAAAAAACTGGCCAAAGCCCCAAGTGTTTTTCTTGGTTTAGTAAACTTGCTTGGGTGCCGCTACATATATGGGATATAATAATATATAGAAAAAAAAAGAACAGAGAAAAAAATTATGCTCCACGCACGCAATGCGCAATTAGTTGCGGCTAAAACTTGAAGAGTGGGGAAATGGTTGCACAGTTATGTAACTTGGTCTGCCCGCTGGTAAGATCTAAATTAACACAAGTTGAGTTGAAAGAGAGCAGCGCAAGAATAATTACGATTACAACAATTGAACATAATGACATTGCATTAGGCCAGTGGCTCTTAAACACGTTTTAACCAGGGAACGTCGCGTATATTCGTCGTCTTTATTCCCCATAAATATTATTATTGTTCCATTATTGACCAAATTCTTACATGTGGACTGAAAAGATTCATAAAGTATTGCAAGATTTACCAATGCATCAATGTGTGCTTTTTGCGCCGTCGGCCAGAACGTTATTGTGAATGGCCAGCGTTAGCTTAAAATTTTAACGAAAACTTTTTTTGGAATGGTACAGCTTAATATTACTTATATATGGTTACAACAAGATCGTGCCACATGCCACATATTACGCAAAACAATGGCTCTTGTAGGAGGCGAATTTAGTGCGCTGTTTATTAGACGTTTGAGGGGCTAACTTAAGACCCAATCTACAGCAAGTTTGCATTGATCAGCGCACTGAAAACCAATAAGAGTTTATTCGTGAGATACCGTCAGATAAGTCGTAGTTGCGAAATAGATAAAAGTTTGAAATATAAACAGTCGCAGTGGACGACCTAAGCTCAGATGGAAAGATTAAGTGTAGGAGAACCTAAATTCAGTTGGAGTGACAAATTGGAAAAAGTGCGCACAAAGCAGGGACGCCTGCCGAAAGTTCGTCAAAGAAATATAAGCAGCCGTGAGCTTAGCTTTGGGCATTAAATATTCTAATATCGATTATTCGAATAAAGTTCATATCTGAGTTTTTTTTTAGTTCTTAGAAGATTTAAGCAAGCTTTTGAAAATTACCATTTATATCAAAAATTTACATCCTTCATATTCGAAAATCTTCCTGATATATAATAAGAAATAGCATTCTCTTATAAAGTTGTTGTTGAGCAGTTTATTTTACTTTTGGGATCGGTATATTGGCCGCCCAAATCATATGATTTAAGTTCTTCTGGAACCAACTCTTGTCTATGGCAAGCCCGCAAAAATTGAAGCTCTTCAATATTGCAGAACTTATTCACATCTAGCGGATGTGAGACAACATCACAGCTCACAAGAGAGCTCACAGGAGCCAGTGAAAGAGATAAAGACTTCCAATAAGTGGGCAAGACCAAGTGGCTGTAACCACTGAGTATTCTTACCCAAAAAGCAGACAAGGTGATAAAAACACTTTGCTCCAAAACAAGGGAACCGAATTGGTAACAAAGTAAAACCAACTTCGGCTGATAGCTCTGAGGGACTATAGTTGACACATTGACACAGCCTCATCGTGCTCTATGTCTACTCAGTTTGCATATTCCTGTATTAAAGACATCCAGTTCGACTGTCTGCATAATCGTAATCGAATGGATATCGACCGATGTGTTGGTATTGAGTTTAGTGTAGGGATAGTTACGTGAAATTATCGTTACAAATTGAAAGAAGACAAAATTGCTTAAAATGTTTATCGTTGGAAGAATTAATATATCTAACAAGTCAATTAGAGTTTTGAAATATTTTTCGAAATTATATGTGATTTTTTAAAGTTGAATTAGCAAGCTCTTAAAAAATCGCCCTTTACTATTAGTTTAGATTTCTCTAAGGTCAAAGATCAAGTAAGATTCGAAGAGTAGGACACAATTCCAATTACTAGAGACGACAGCATTGAAAACAAACAAAAGTTTTACGTTAGTCTGCAGAATCTACCAAAGATGTCTAGAGAATTGAGCGTTTATTTCAAGCATATTTATAGAGACTTAAAGAACATTATAGTTTTTTTTTCCTTATGGATAATCACACTTCTTAGGATTTCGCACTATTAATGACGTCACAATTATTTCATAAAGTTCGCATGCCAAAATCTATTCATTAACCGAACATGGCAAGCAAATCAATTAGCCAAATTATTAAGTTGAAAATATTTTAAGAATGAAAACTTTTTTAAAGAAAAATCGCCTCAGATAAATATAAGAACTTAAAACTAATTGCACACACGTCTGTTTAAAATCAATTCAAAGCATATAAATTTTGGACTCGCCATGATAGTCGGACAAGCTGATTACACAAAGTAAAGAAACAATTGTTTTAGAAACTCTACAGAGAACACAAGAGTACTACCTATATAGTATAATAACGCATACAAAGTCAAAATTGTTGAGGGCGTTTATTTCTGACGTCAAAGCGTAAAACGTTTTATATTTTTTCAGTAAAATCGCTGAAATATTAATTTCCACACAAACAAACATAAGCAAAATAAGATTTGAAACAGTCGGGGCGTCGATTTCCAAAGTTGCTATACACTGAAAACATATTTTATTCGGTTCTGACAATAATATGTGCACGTTTTGAAACTAACTTTTAAATATTGTTAGTTATTTTTAAAGCAAAGCATTATCTTGAGGTTATCAAAAGTATCTGAAACAACTGAGTTAATGGTAAAGTTTTAAAAGTGATTCACGGTCAAAAAGCGTTTGTGAGCTGCTGGGTTTCTTTTCAAAAACGTGATTTTCCTTGCAGCCGTACTACTAGTTAGAAAAAAATTTTTTTTTGTTATCCAAAAACTTTATTATTTCAGTTTTGCATTTGCCAGCTTGCCTAGAAAAAGAACGTCTCAGAATCAGATTTTATTATGAAAACTCAAAGGAAACTATTTCTTTTTTAAATTTTCAAACAAACTAAGTAGTATGAAGTCCCGAAAAAATTTAAACAATTTACTATACTTTCTATGCTTAAAATTAAGTTTTTCCGAAAAAGAAAGTCTCTGAATAAAATTTTATAATAAGAGATTGATATTTTTTTTGAAATGGCCACACTTTTTTTTAATAACTACGCATTGTGTGAGAACCTTAAAGATTTTAAGTTTTAATAAAAAGATTAAGTATCCCAACATGTCCCAAAGAATTTTTGAATCAAATTTTTTTATGAAAACATGCTGACAGCACTTAAATTTTTGAAATGGCCAAATGAAAACATTAAAGATTTGAAATTTTAATTGAAAGATAAAGTATTCTAAGAATGTCCCATAAAAAGATTCTAAATAAAAGCTTATTGTGAAAACATGTTGGCAGTGCTCATATTTTTTTGCAGCAGAACTGCACCTTACAGGGAAATCTTAAGATCTTTAAGCTTTAGCTTTTGAAAAAATGAAGTTTTTTCAGCATATCTTTAAAATAAGGAAAATCTTAAGATCTTTAAGCTTTAGCTTTTGAAAAAATGAAGTTTTTTCAGCATATCTTTAAAATAAGATTCTTTTTTTTGAAATAGCCACACTTTTCTTAGAAGATTTATACATAGAATGTAAACCGTAATATCTTTAGTCCATAAACCATATTTGAAAGGAATATGAATTATTTTCAGTTAAATTTACTCTCTGAATACGATTTTATTATTAAATTTCGTTGACAGCGCTTTTTTTTTTAAATGGCTACAAATTTTTTTGAAGAATTAAGCATAGCATGAATTTCGTAAAATTTTCAGACCATAAGAAAAAGATACAGTACAGTTCATACTCAGATCATCAGATTTTTTTATGAAAACGGTATGGCAGCGATATTTTTTAAAATGAGTTTTCGAAGATGCAGAGACATTCATTGAAAATTCAAATGCCAACTCTTATTGTCGAAAAAGAACAAATTTCTTTTATTGCAAATTTCATTATTGTCCAAAAAACCCGATTTTGAATAAAAGAAAACATAAAGATTTGTTATCAGTAATAAACAAATCTTTTCTTAGAAGTATTCAAATGGTGTGGAACCCTTAGAATCTTGAGGCTAAAAACCGCAGTTTTGCAAAAGGCGAAGCATGTGTAGAAAACGCATATATTTGCTTCAGATACTATTATAAAAACATATTGGCCGCACTTGCGCAAAACAGGGTTCATTGGAAGGCCCTAAGTTCCCAAGCGGAATAATCAGGAAATAAATAAAAATTGGCCGCGCTTCATTGGCAATTGTTCAATTTTTTAGGAAAAATCTCGGAAGCATAAAATCTTTCGACTATTAGGACAGGACATTGGTTTAATTTTTCAATATGTCTGCAAATTTTTAAATATGGCCTTCAATATTTTGGGGTTTTGAAAAGTACAATTATTTATTGTGACTAGTAAGTTTAAGATGGAAACTGAGAAAATATAACTTGAAAAAGTAGCTTGAAAAAGTAGTGGATGTGTGTTTGTTGGGGTTACAAATCTTTAGCCCTTTCTTAAGGATAAAAAAAGCGACATAAAAGTTTATTGAAAGCTCTCAATGCATCATGTTGAATAACTCTAAATCTGCGCCTCTTTTCAAAAAAAATGTAATATATAAAATAAGTTTAAGATTCTTTAGGCCATAAATTCTAATTTAAAACGTACTTAGTTTTCAAAACAATTTCTTTGAAAAAAAAGATTAAAAGATAGACCTTGAAACGAATTTACTTAGTGTTTCTCTATTATAACAATAAATTTATATTATGTCTTAGGTTTTAAAACCATAATTTTTTAATACAAATAAAACTTTGAAATCTTGTCACTATTACTTTATTCTAATATTAAATCTCTTGTGCTGTAGTTTTTGAGCAATACTTTTAGATCTAGAGTTGATTGAAGTGTAAAGCAAACAGACTGATTGCAGCAGAATACAAAAATTTAAGATTCCATAGTAGTCTTTTTATGGCCTAATTATACAATTAACAGAAAACTTATAAAGCTTCAAAGTATTCGTTCACTTCCAAGGTAAGAGTATTGCAAAATATATTTAGTACAATAAAAGGGAATTTTTTTTATTTGTTTAGAACAGAGCCAATGTTGTAGTTGTTTTCTGATTTTTTCCCCAATTTTCTTGCCATTTTCTATTAAGCTGCTTTGATTTTTAATTTTTGGCTTCGATGGAAACAGCCACGCGAATATTGGGGTGATCTATCTATTATTTGTACAACTTTTGACTGCTTGCTGACACAATGTTTTAGTACATATACCATATACTATATACATGATTTTGGTCAAATTTCGTTATAACAATGCTCGCTGTTGTTAAAACTTTTCTATTGTTATGTTTATAATAAAAGCAAAAATAATTTTATTCCGTAATTAAACAACGTATGACAATGCTGCTGTGCGGCTTCTACACATTGTTTGGTACGTAGCCCTAGAAGATCTAAATATATGCATTTATGACTGTACCCGGAAAAAATGGGCGATTTTTTGTGAAGCAATTCATTTTGTTTTAGAAATTATTTGTTTTCTATTATATTTAAATGGAAGGCAATAGTTTTAGTTCGTTGGTATGGAAACGATCTGAGTAAAACTGCCTTCCAGACTCCCAACCGAGCGAGGTAGCACAAATCTCTTGCCAAATGCTAAAAATTAAATTTCTTTCAAATATTATATATTTCATCAACGTTACTGGCTTTTTAGAGTCACATATAGATATGCTGCCAGATAAGTTTACTTACGATCTAATGCCTCGATCTAAAAAGCACTGCATTTTCAAGAAACACAATTTTATTTCAAAGGTAATCGGACCCTACAATTGTGGTAAACAGCAGAGTTACGACTTTGTTATAAAAATGCCCCCATTTCTCCATTTGTTTCAATGCCAGCAAATTGTATAAGCTGCCGCCTCTTGGCACTTGAGGCATGCAACAATCGCACTGTACAAATCTACGACAATGCAAAGTGACGCAAATCTAATCATGATTTTGGCAGATTTCCCTGCACATCACATACATCTTTCCCACACATTTGTATTGGCCCCAAGTTAAAAAGATAAGAAACTTTTTCTAACTTGAAACAATGACTTTAAGTAAAAGAAAACCGCAGTGGTCTACATTAAAAGCTCGGGGGCCTTAATACTAAAAGCAAACGAAATCAACTAAATTTCAAGAAATACACTAGGAAATACCCTAAGCGTGCATACCAGTTGTAGTTTTACTTAACTGCATCTAAGTTTCTGCGTTGATTGAGTAATCAGTTTGTTGTCTAACAAGAAAATTTGGGCAGCTAGGTAATGCTGTCTATATTAGGGATTCTGAACATGCGAAGTAGTTGATTTTTTTTTCGAAAAAACCTTGAAACTGTGACTTTCGTGTCGTCATTTCGGCAAATATGCAAGCAATGAAGCAAATGTCAAGAGGGCAAAGAATATCGCATTGATCTTAATAGTACTTCGGATGCCCTATACCATAGCGTTACAATCTCAGCTCATATGCGCACTGAACCAAGCAAACTGCCTAGAACAAAGTCCAACACCTTTAAAATGCCATTTCTACCGACCAAAAGTTTCTGTGGTTTCAAAACATCTGCTTGGCTTACTGCTTTACTGGTAAAAGACGCATATATATGTTGAAATCCCGAGATTTCCTGCATTACTACGTCTTCCAAACCAACAAATATTATATATTCCCTTCAGCAGCGAAATCTCTCTAGAAGTAGTAAAACTCTAGAGAAATATCACCAAAATTTGGCCGCCATGGTCCATGTACAACATATTCTTGATGCACTTTTTAGAAAATTTTTCAACTTGCTGACGTTTTTCGACTTTAAAAATATGATTCTTGTGACATTGGAATATTAGTTTTACAGACTTTGCTCACAATCATTCCCAAGGATTTCAGTTTTGCTGATAATACCCTAAAATCTCTCATGTTATAGAGTATAAAACATACTGTAACTATGAAGTTAACTTAAGATTGCGAGGCGACAACAACAAAGTAGCGACAACATGGCGTGTGAAAAAGCAAAAACAATACTGTCAAGTTTTTCTATGTAATACAGGGGCACTACCCAAGTGTGAGTGACGTTCCTATGTACTACATATATACTAGATAGTATATGCAAGTTGTAACTACATTCCGTTCAACGCAATGCAACTCATTAGTTTTTGTTTTTTTTTTTTTTGTTTCCGACTTGGCACTAGTTTTCGATGTTATCCATGGGGCGGAAGAGTTACGGGACGAGCAGAGCAACGCGTCAACAAAGTAAATATCTAGACTGGAGAAATCTTGACATACGTTTTGTCAATCTTTACGGAAGTAACAAGAAATCACGCCCAGACGCGGTATACACTCGTCATAAAGGCCTATAATGTTTGGAACATGTCTGAAAACTTTTTAGAAAATATCTGCAAACATTTTAAGCAATTTAACCGAAATCGTTTTAATAAAAATTACTGAAAACAATATAAGCAATTTGTGGGAAAATTATTTTTATTAAACTTAAGCTTTGCCCTCGTTCTATGCTCTATAGAAAATAACAGATAATCATAAATAAGTGTATCCCTTAGTCAAAACAGAAATATTTCGTATTTATAGCAAAATATGAACAATACGAAATAACTCTACAATGGACCACTACGAGCCCTTCAATACCGTCCGGGGTAAAGTGCGACACTATTTCTAACATGATCTATAGGATAACGCTTAAATTGAAACGGCATGGGTAAAACATGGGTCTTTTGATTAAGAGCGAAATAGCTGTATATAAATGGCCAACATTGAGTTTAGATCTAATTACGTTCGAGGTTATCTGAGACATCTTCTCTGAGGCAGGTTTTTTGAGACAGTACGTGCTCTACCGGCATTCTCAGTCATTTCTTAAAAAGCGCCCCAATTTAGTTTTAAATAATAAGCAAACAGCTATCGTAATATATTAAAAAATATATACAATTTGCAAATTAAAAAAACAATAAATCACCAGGTGCTAATGATCTTTCATCTGAAGTGTTAAAATACGGCACGCTGTCTTTGATTAATCTAGCGCGTTCATTCTCCAGCATTCCAGATGAATGCAAAAAGGAATTAGAGGAGCATCACGTTGCTGAATACAATTCTTAAAGTGCTTGTGTTTGCAATTCTCGGAAGATTCTCGCTCTTTAGACACAACAGATCATGCGTACTCCTGACACAGTACGCAGAATAGGAATCACCAATATTTCTTCTTCTTGTGGACTTTGAATGAGACAATCAGAGACGAACAGTGGAGTTAGTAAGATGATGCCACATGTCATACAGCAGGCGAAACAATGGCTCTTTTAAGAGGCGAGTTAAGGTATATTCTAAGGCGACAATCGAAATTTGATTGAATTCTAAAACCCTGGAATATTAGAGAACTAAATCGTTTTATACCAGCTGATAAGTTGCAGAGACTATGCCCAAATTGAACATAAGGTTTGGAAAACGGGACCAACATTTTCAAAAAGAAACTATCTTTAAAATAAAAATATTTTAGCGAGTTCTCTGGACTCATATACAGGTTGCACAGAGTTTTCTCAAATTTTAGTGTGTCTTTTAACCCAAATTTATGCAAGCTCTCAATTCATCGTTCATGCGATTTAAAAATGCAATGCATTTTTCTTAATTTAATATTCTTTTTATTAGAAAAATTAATTTTTTAGGAAAAAATCTAACTCTTTATATTAAAAATATAACAAAGTTTTTTAAATTTGCAAAACTTAGTTCTTCAAATTAAAATGGGTACTTTAAAAAAAAAACTCAAAAACTTCAAGTAGCCATTTCAAAACGTTACAGCCATCCTGAATTTACGTACCGTATGAATATATTTAACCTGATCCTGATATTTGCTGTCTTCTGTATTATTTTTCAACTCACTACACGTTCTGCGATAGAGAACCACAACACGCTCCAAAGAAAATATTACTGTTGTAGAGCCCGTTATTTGATTCTTCTGTGTGCATCAGAAGATGGCTTACTTTCTCAATTTTACCAAAAATCTATATATGAGAATGCAGAAGATTTAATTAGTGCAGGAATCGAAACTACTTAAACATGTTCATTGTAGTTTCAAAGAATACTCCGAAGATGTCGCATTGGGAGGAAAGATGAAACAATTATCATCACTCTAAAGCGGCATCATTCACGTATATCTAGGCGCAAAGTTCTAGAAACATATTGTCGATTTGAGGATGAAATAAATATCATCGCTCTACGGGGGGAATATGGTTATACAATATATCTAGACAAATTGAAAGATATTATCGTTTTAGCAAAGGTCTAGAAAAACAGATTGTCGAATTTGAAGTCGAATGTGAAGATGATCGCTCTACGGGGGGAACATGGATAAACAATATATCTAGATAAATTGAAAGATATTATCGTTTTAGCAAAGGTCTAGAAAAACATATTGTCGAATCTGAAGTGAAAATGAAATAAATATCATCGCTCTACGGGGGGATCATGGTTATACAATATATCTAGACAAATTTAAAGATATCGTTTTAGAAAAGGTCTAGAAACATATTGTCGAATTTGAAGATGAAATAAATATCATCGCTCTACGGGGGGATCATGGGTCAACAATATATATCTAGACAAATTGAAAGATATTATCGTTTTAGCAAATGTCTAGAAAAACATATTCTCGAATTTGAAGTGAAGGGGGAACATGGAAATCGAAAGAAATTATCGTTTTAGCAAACATATTGTCCAATTTGAAGTGAAGATGATATTAATATTGTATCCTCGCACTACGGGGTGATAATGGATATACCATATATCTAGACAAACTGAAAGATATTATCGTCTTATTACAAAATTTTGCTAGGCACAACGGCTAATAACTAGCTGAATCTAAGCCAACAAACTTGTCGAATTTGAAGTGAAGAAGAATAAATACCAACGCTCTAAAGGGAGATCATGGATATATAACTAGATAAATTGCCAAGACGCTCCATGTTTTATCGTAAAATTTTGCCTAACTAGTTGTTGAATTGGAAGTAAAGATGAAACAATAATCATCGCACTAAAGGGGGATCATGGATATGTTAATATATGCCAAACGGCGATGTCTTGACAGAAAGTGATTGAGTTTGACTTATTGAAGAAAGAAGCTGAACTTTGCAAACCATATTGATCTAGTGTGATTCTAAAAAAATACACTATAGATGAAGATTGTGCCCAATTTGGCATGTTGGATTTTTACTCAGGAATTTAGTAAATCTAAAAGATCTGTGTGCAGTTACTGCGCTTATGTCAAAAAATCCTTACTCACTACACACTTTTCGAAATTCATTGGTTCCCAAGCAGAGCTGCGTAGTTCAACATCTGTTCAGCGCTTAAAGATAAAAGTTAGAGCAAAAGTGTTTCAAAATATACCTAAACATTGTTGCCAAGTTAATAGCAACTTGCCTTAAATGAGGCATTATGCGTGTGACGGGGTTTCGCGCTTCGAACACCTCCTACACACATTGTCTTCAAAGCTCAGTTCAAGTTCCCAGCTTGAGTGTCAACTAAAACGCGTTAACTTTACCCAAGCCAAACCATTGATTTGAGTCAATCAACTCGTTTTCAACTGAAAGTCCGTAGATGGCTAAGGTGTGCTGCTCATCTGGTTTTTCTCTATGCTTACCTTGAACTTGGCCAGAGTGACCAGACATGTTAGAAAGTGGCGATTGCGATTGCAATGCCTAAACCAGCTCAAGAGAGATTAGCGTGTGCAACTTAACTCGAAAATTGCAACTTTTTAATGAGTTTTTTTTAAAAGAAGAAAAAAAAAGACGCCCCAGGCCAGTTGCTTGACCAAATTGGCGTGTTGCAAGCGCAACATTTTGCTGTTACTTTTGCGTTTGGGCTTGGCGCAAAATGCAAATAGCAACAATTTTCGTGGCTTAAAATATTTTAAACATTTTTCAACTATGCTTGAACAAAGTTTATATTGTTTATAGTTTGTTTTTTTTTTACTTTTTGTTCAACTTGACATTGAAAGGCAAAACGCGAGTGTTGCGCGTGCGTTGTTGTAGAGAGTCATAGATCGCGTTGTCTGTGAGTCATGCTCTTAGCCCAATTACCACGCTTAACAGCACCCCGCACGCGCTCCCTTCAGTTGCCACTTGCTGCCTGCCGCTTGCAGCTGCTCTGACTAGGTTAAAAACCAAACAAGCGTCACATTTGTTGGGCATACACCGTTTTATTATTATTTTTATTTTTTTACCCATTTTACCCATTTCTTCATCTCTTTTACAACTCACTGCGCACACAAAAGAACAGTTAAAAATAAAAACAAAAAATACAAAATACAAAAGAAAAAAATTTATATAAAGAAAATAAGCTACATTTTGGTGTTGGCTCAACGAAAAAATTGTTTACGGGGCCCGGTTCTGTGCCTCTTACGACTTCAGTCAAACTAAGCCGCTGCTTTTCACTGTCAAGTCAATCGAAACTATTGTGAACGAGGGGTGCGTCTAATTACACTCGCTTACAAGTTTTTCGGTTCGAAGCACGCTGTGTAGTGTACAAAAGGCGGCACGTAAGTAGTGAGAAATTAAGGCCTTCCTTTGGGCAAACCCAATATGCAAAAGTGCCAAAATATTTTGCTGTTTTAGTACAGAGTGATCCGGTTTGCTGTTTTTATGAACCATTCGACTTGCTGACTTATCAAAGATCACAAAAAATTCCTGAGTTCGCGTTGTAGTTAAAGCGTCTAAATCCAGCTGGTACACGGGAAACAAAAAAGGGAACTCATAAGATGAAGGCAATCTTACCAATATCTTGCATCTGCGGCAAAACCTATACAACTTACAGATCTTCCAAAGATCGCACAAATCTCCCTACCAAATAAATCGAATGTAAAATACAGTCTCTATCTGGTCTATGGGTCTCTGAGAGCACATTCACACTAAACAATACCTCACGAAGTCAAAAGCTTAAAAAAAAAATTTAACTTAAATATCAGTATCGTCAGAGATCTTTAAGGGAAAAATAGTCAGAGCCACCTTTCTATCTCACAAGCTACCAAAGATCCCACACATACCCCTGCCGAATAAATAAAAAAAAAATACAAAGTCGTTAGTCTGTCAAAGTTCAAATGAATTTCAGAATCTGGTAGCGAATTCGCTCTTAACTCTACCTAACGAAGTCACAAGCATAGACAACTATCTGACCACGTGAATCTCAGCCTATCGTAAGAGGTCCTTAAAGGAGAAATAGTCAAGTTGCGAGCCACCTTTCCATCCCACAATCTTAACAACTCAAAGTTCTACCAAAAATCTTACAAATCATCTTATCAGAATAATCGAAAAACAAATATAAAGTCTCTCGTCTATCAAGTATCAAACGAAAATTGCACATTCACGCTGAACTTTACCTAACAAAGTCCCCAATTTAGAAATAAAACTGACAAATGTCAGTACAGCAGCAGTATTTTTTTGGAAATCTAACATCACGTGAACTTCAAACTATAGTAAAAGGCGCTTAAAAAGCCAGATGTAGGCCATCACACCATCTGGTGGCCTACCAAGTCGCTGAGGTAGAACCGTAACCAAAAAAATCTTCAAGATCTTTCCAATCTTTCTAACTTAAACCAAAGATAACCAATAAGATATTAGACAAGTAAAAATCTTTAGTTTAAATATGCTCCAGAAATCAGCGAATGCAATTGGTAGTCTATTCTAAAAGATATTTACTATCTATATAGTGTCGCATATTAAAAAAAAAAATCGCAGCGTTGCCATTATTATTAATTATATATTTCTTAATAATCTACAATTTTTTTAAGAGATTGAAGGGCAAAATGATGGTAAAAACTTTCAAAATCTCTGAAATATTAACTTGAGCGCCCTCAGTTATGAACATCCCACAGCAATGTGTTCATGGCGAGTTTATTCCAAAAGGGCAGCCCGCGGCCCATCCTTAAAGACACCAGAGTTTTTATTACCTTATCCAACTACACCTTATGATCAGACTGGGCAACGAGGAAGCGTTTGATCTATCAAAGGCCTCTCTAAATTTCTTTTGCTCTGAGCATTTATGAGTTCTATTGCTGTTCTATACCCTTATAGTTTACATCTGGTAATGCCGAATTAAAGTTCTACTAAAGGAAATCCCATAAAGCAAGTTAAAGAGAAGATATGGGATATGGGCTTTCTATCTCGATCTCTCTCTCTCTCTTTCTTTCCTTCTTTCTTTCTCTCTCTTTCTGCTTGACTCTGTCTTTGATCAATTGCATAAATGACTCCCTCTCGAGACAAAAATGTAAAACTAGGTAACTCCATAGATGTAGTATTACGGCATTACTTAACGATATCCCTCTTCCAGAGCATTCCATTCAAACGAGACAAAAAGTTAAACCAAGGTCTTTCGTAGAAGTCATAGCGGCTTTACTAATGGATTTGTCATAAAACGAGTTACAGCAAACAAATGGGTTGCCCAGCAGTCATAGGCAGACCAATCCAAGAACTCTCTCTAGAGATCAAAAGTTCAACCAAGGCAGCTCCATTGAAGCATTTCTAACGGCATTACTTAGCATACTTTACAATACCGTACAATTAATTCTACTGAACGATATTCCAAAAAGAGATAAATAGAGAACATATTGATTGCTCCGATATCGAGATCGATATCTCTCAATGATATCCATTCTAAGTTACTAGAGTTAACATCTTACAATGTCGAATTTATTCTACTTTTTCAGCAGAAATGAGACCAAAACTGAAATCTGTATAGAAGCAGGCTAGAACATAGGTCAGTTGTCTCGAAGTAGAAGAGTGACTGTAAACTGTAGAATTTTGTTGATTTAACTTATTTTTAGGTTTAAATTTCTAACTGCTACTCATACAGCTCGAAGAGCTTTCGCTTTTTTGGAGCAAAAAAAAAACACGTATATTTAAGCGCGTTTCGTTCTCAATTTCTTGGCCCCCCCCAACTATTCATTTTATGTTTTATTTAAAACAGTGAAATCTAGCGCTTCTTTCACTGCTTTACACAAATTATGAGAAAAAAAAAGTAGTTTGTTTTGTTTTTCATTTCCGAACCGATTTCTGTTTCAAAAGAATCGTACAAATTAGCATAATCATGCGAATGTAGATATAACTAACGCATTGTTTGGCATAGTTTACATACAATTAGTTTCAGCTTTTTTATTTTTCTTTATGCAGCGATTAAAAGTGATTTCATTTCATTAAAACTAAAAACTAAAATATTTAAAACTTGTTTAATTGTTGAGAAGCGCTACAAGACGCTTTCGTACTTTGCCAAATGCTTGTTCTTGCTCAATTCAATTAGCTGGCAATACGAATGACATCAGTTCTTAAAATTAACTCGAAAAAAGGCATAATTTTTGCAGTTTACAATAACTATTACTCAGACAAGACGATACTGCTCTCTACAACTGACAAATATCGTATTTCTCTGATAAGTTACAAAGTTTTTTTTTACGACAACTCAAATGCCAGCTGCTTGACCTCATAACGATTCTTCGGCATTTCGAGACGAGAACCAACCAGCAACAACGGCAATAAAGTTTAGCTTACTTAGAACAAAACTTTGTCGTAGCTCTCAAATGGCAAAAAAATTAACAAAACTGTGTCATCATCATGATCAGCATCGTCAACTTTATTATTATAATAATAATTATTATTATGATTATAATAAGCATTTATCTACATTCTCACGTCGTCGAATCACATACAATAGATGTGAAAAAAATAAGATTCTAAATTGTTTTTGTAGCTGTTAGATAGCTGCCGTTGAAAACTTGTTAGTGTCAAAATAATGGAGCCCATGGCTGAAGACAAATAAATTGTTACTCTCGGCAAAATTAGCATAATTCATGACCCAGGGCTACTAAATATAGAAATGCTATATAAAGCGTTCTACAAGCTATTAAATCTACACAGCAAATGGCAAACAAAATGACTTAGGATTAGGAGCTTTTAGACTAGCCAGCTACAGAGTTAGCAGCCCTGATGAAACGAAAATTTAACAAATCGATACAAAAAATCATATGTCTGTCAACTTTTTGTTGAAAAAGATTTCGCTTAACCTCAGAGATAAAAGACGAGCACTCAAGTAAAAAGTTGTTATACTTCAAAGTCGCACGTAGACGACTATAGCATACACTGTACAACAAACTTTATCTATCTTTATTCTTATCTATATTCATAAATCGCTAACCATAATTGATAACTCGGCATTTATCCTCAATATCTTCCAACGCAATTTTGTTTTCCAAATTCCTTAAACATTTAACAAAATGGATAACTCTGCACATATCCTAATAGCTTCTAAATTTTTGCAAATTCGCCAACGCTATTTTTTTTGAAACTTTCGCACTACGCAGTAAACTCTCTTATTCACTGGTGGTCGATTTTGACTAAATATAGCAGAGCATTTGGGTACTTCAAAAAAAGGCCTTTCTTTTTTGGAAAAAAACACGGTTATTGAACAGATCTATCTATGAGCTATAGTAAACCGATAAACTAAAGGGGTTCATCCACAATAACTATTCTTTGGAATGTTTGAACAAAGTAATAAAAATTCACTGATGTTTTACAAAAGATGTATAAGTATATAAAGATGAAAAAATACATAAGATATAAGCGTATTACGAGATCCGAAATTTGGTAAGACCATAATAACTTAAAAAATGTATTTCTTTTTAAGCCAAATTACGGTTCTTGAACGGATCTCTATTAAGTTATCTATTTTTTAGATTAATCCGATCAAATTAAGGGGCTATCCCTAGTTGTATCATGCCGCACCTAGCTATAGTTAGGGATTTTTTTGACAAAGTTATAATTTAAAGACTAATTTTTTACAATGAAAATATGAAAAAATACATGATATAGATACCTCTAAATCGAAAGGTCGGTGGTTCGATTCCACAAAGACTGAGTAGCAAATAGGAATTACCTTGGAAAATCACACTATGCTCCGCTTTTGGGGCGATGACCACAGTAGAGGGGCCTAATTAACAGGATACAGAAGTTTTACAAGATCCGAAATTTGCCTGAGCATTGAAGAATATAAAACAAGCAAATCTTCTTTGGCAAAAAACGGATTTTTTCTATCCTATGATATATGACACATAGATATATATTAATCCGATAAAATAAAGGAGCTATGTTAAAAAAATCAATTCTTTTTGAGCAAAAAATACGGTATTTGAACGGATCTCTACTATGATATCTATGATTTATATTAATCCGATAAAATTATGAGGCTATCCCTACTTGTACCGTGCCGAACCTAGCTATATTTTGGGATTTTTTTTAAAGAAGTAATAATTGAAAGACTCATTAGTTACAAATCAAAATATATGATATAGACACCTCTAAATCGAAAGGCCGATGGTTCGATTTTCCTAGGAAAATCACGTTATGCTCCGTCTTTGGAGCAATGACCACAGTCAAGGGGTATAAAATTAACATGTATATATATATATATATATAGTTTTACAAGATCCGAAATTTGGCAGAGCATTGAGGAATTTAAAAAAAAAAAGCGTTTTTTTTTTTGGCATTTGGATTTTGAACGAATCTATTCTATGATATATAAAACATAGATTTATATTATTCCGATAAAATTAAGGGAGCTATACATATTATACCTATATTTTGGAGTTTTTTGGACAAAGTAATATTTCAATAACTTTTTTGTAAATTTTCTCAGCTATTGTAAATTTTGTTATACAAAATACTATAAAATTCGCGAGATACGGGAGTTTTACGAGATACAACATTTGGCTGAGCACTTAAGAACTCAAAAAAGTTTTTTTTTGATAAATACGCGGTTTTAAAACTGATCTATTGTGTGATATCTATATCTTATAATAGTAATCAAAAAAAAAATAAAAAAGAATGAAAATTTGTTCTCGAAATACTGTAGTCAATCTCTGTATTATCAGAAATGTTATAAGTGTACAAAGGGTAACCCTGATATTTCTTAGAGGTGTTTCCTATGTCCACCTTATTCCCATTGCGTTTCTACAAACTTAATATACTTCTTCTACCCTACGGCACCCTAAAGTTATAGAAACGCGTTTTCTTTACTGCTTCGAACACGATACATTGTTTCTCCCTATAAAACGCATTTGGAAACACTCAATTGGCAAGTCCTACCCCGTCGAATTCATCAGCCATTAGCCACTTCCGATTAACATATGTTCCGCTCGATAGCACATGGCTTGTCTGGGCAACGTTTAACACAAATTACTTTAATTCGTGAATCAAAAGGTGTAGGGTTCTTTCGGGGTGGTATTCGTTGGTATTGTAAATTAAAGGTAAATTCTAGGCAACAAGAGTAGGCCTTCAGCCAGACAATACTTTATACCTAAAAGCGTCATCCGATTAAGAGTTCTACAAGCAGTTCACAATTACAAAGTTTATTGTAATATGAAACATAATTGATCATGTTCAATATAGCACAATTGTGCAGAAACTCTATTAATCTTTAAGGTAGACCTTTTTTATGTATGCTTTTTATATATCTTATTTTGGAATACTTCTTAAGATCATCGCAAACTACTTATAGGGTGAGTCACTTTTAAAATAAAAATACTCCAAGTACTCTTAGCACTTCTATAGAAAATATATATTTCTATATATTAATAATCCTCCAAGCAGTTTATGTGCTGCATGCTAAATTGTAGTTTTGAAGATAGGCCAACCCAATTGTTATACCTCTTATTACATCTCTCAATGTAGAAGACTGCTTAAGCTCACCAACAACAGCTTTCAAGATGTAACTAATACAAAAAATTCTATTTAGCCCCAAAATGTTTAGGAAAAAAATGATTTATTACCCTTGACTGCTGCCATCGCTTCTAAGTCAAGAATAGGTATATCTTTATTAATAACTGTTCGAAAAGAACAAAGACCTACAATTTATAGCCGAATCCGAACAGTGGTGTCTTTAATCAATAGAGATTTACTTGGCAAAGGTCGCATGCCAGCGCTAGCCAAATATATCAATGCTGCTACGGAGAAACGACGATCTTTGGTTTTCTTTGGATCGACTAAAATGCAGATTTTATACAATTTTTCGCGTTTTGCATATTTTTTAAAGTTAGAC
The DNA here is from genome assembly GCA_035046065.1 of Chymomyza procnemis. Lineage (NCBI taxonomy): Eukaryota > Metazoa > Arthropoda > Insecta > Diptera > Drosophilidae > Chymomyza > Chymomyza procnemis. The sequence goes on along the minus strand of JAWNOJ010000021.1, from coordinate 36,687,803 downwards.
ATATTCAAGCTCTTAAAAACGCCTAACGATGCTTATAAATATTTCATACATTATGCTGAATATTATGCCTTTTTAATTCAAATTAGCAAGCTCTTAAAAAATCGCCCTTTATGTATTGTTAGCACAGATTCGATATGGTTTGGAAATTTTTCAGCAATTACTACAGAGAATCAAGAGATAGCTTAACATCACCAAAAGGTTAAGCCGGCAGGCCACCAGAGAAGTGGGGGGACCTCACATAGATCCAATATCACCAAAAATCTATTGCGAAAAATGCGTAATACCCAAGTTACCGAATCTAATTGCAAGCTTTTCAAAAATCACCCATTTGATATGGTTGTAAAATTAGGAAGCAATTTTTGTAGAGATCCAAGAGTTGGCTAAAGCAGCAATTCTTGTAGAACCTCAAGATATGGCTTAGGATCAAAAAACCCTACCACTAAAAATGTACAATAACCAAGTTGTCAACTCTAATTTGCAAACTCGCAAAAAATCACCCTTTATGTGTTACAAAAAAAACATAGTACATGTTCGATACGGTCGTAATACGGACAGCCATTCTTGTAGAGATTTTAGAGTTGGCTTAGGCAGCAATTCTTGTAGAGACTCAAGATATGACTTAGGATCAAAAATCCCTACTTTTAGCGGTATAATTATATATTATATATTATATATTATATATTATATATTATATATTATATATTATATATTATATATTATATATTATATATTATATATTATATATTATATATTATATATTATATATTATATATTATATTTTATATATTATATAATATCCAAGTTGTCAACTCTAATTTGCAAGTTCGCAAAAATCACCCTTTATGTATTACAAAAATATAGCACATGTTCGATACGGCCGTAAAATTAGGCAGCAATTCTTGTACGAACACAACAGATGGCTTGGGATTACAAAAGCCTAGCGCTAAAAAAGTATAATACCCACGCTACCAATTCTAGCTTGCAAATTCGTTAAAAATCGCCCTTTATGTATTACACAAAAGCGCACATTTAATATAGTATTTGGCAAGAATTCTTATAGGAAATCAAGAGATGATTTTAGATCACAAAAACCTACCGCTTAAAATGCGTAATACGCAAGTTATCAATTCTAACTTGCATGCACTTAAAAAAATCACCCTTTATGTATTATTATACATAGATACAATAGCACAGATACGATATGGTTGTAAAATTAGGCGATAATGCTTGTAGACCGATGCTCAAGCGATGGCTTAGGTTAGGCCGGCAGGCCCCCGGGGGAGGGGACCTCACATAGATCAATGTGATCCTTAGTGGAACCGGAGTGGAACGAAGCGATGCCTTCGAATCAACAAAAAAAAATATTGAAAAAATGCAAAATATCCAAAATTTAGGAAATACGCTAGCTTGAATTCGACCATTTGAATTTGTTTTATTTCTTACAAACCCCCACTGGTTTCCGAACCAACACTGAAATTATCGCTAAAAATCCCAGCTATGAACAATACCAAATAGTAAAATCTAGGCTCCCATCCCCGACTATGCTCTCAAGAGTTTTCGTTTCGTCGTTAACAAACAGATAAATAGCCGCTGACACAAAATGAAGCAAATATAGCGGAAAATTAAAAATCGATGAACTCAATACGCTTTTGGCGTCTGATTTTCTCTCCGGCCAGCAGAAGCAAAAAAAAAAAAAAAAGGGGCTAATAACCTGTCGCATGGCCGTTGCCGGCCTCAGTCGTTGATCTTTCGCTCTGCTCAGCCGTCAGTTGTACAGTTAAAAACAAGATGCCAAACAATTTTCGCATACATCTTTTATTGCCAAAAAAAAACAAAACAAAACAAACTCAATGCGGCAGCAATTGGAAGTGCTGTTCCCAACTAAGTCCATCTGTCTGGAACCACCAGAGATTAGGGCAAGCAGTCAACGGATGTGCGCATAAAATAAACAACCGAATCGTTTATAATAAAAACGAAAATGTTTGCGGTGGCATGTTTTTGTGGTAAGACTTGAAAAGTTTGGACTCTTACCAAAAAAATACTCAATGGAATCGTTTCCAAAATGTTTCAATAATTTCTATAATGTAACCACAAAAAAGTAGGACAGCAAAAGTATTGTATGATCAAATCGATTAAAAACGCATTGACAATTGAAATCCAACAAACCGAGAATCGAAACCTTGTCACAAAGCAAGAGAGGTTAAACTGCAACCACAGCTCAACCTTGCAAACCAGCATTACTTTTCGCAAGCTGATTTGTTGATAAGACATTCACGAAGTTCGTTTTAGCTTATAAGCATTTTTTTTCACAAAAAGTGATTTAAATTCGAGTAAATATTTTGTAAGAAGCTTATTGCTAAGCTCAGAAGAAATTCTTACAAGTTGATTTGTGGCAAAGCTAAAGGGTGATCCATTTTGTGCTGCGAATTTCACAAAACAGTTTTGGAGAGAGCTGTCAACCTGTATTAGACGTTTCCGTAAGTCCGTAACGAACATCAAAAACTGACGAAAATATAAAAAAAAATCAAAGAATGGTTGACCGTAGAACGTAGAGAGTTAGGCAGTGCTTTTGGCTGCGTTCAAGACATTTTGTTTAACAATTTGGGCCTCAGACGTGTTGCTGCAAAGCTGCTGCCAAAAGAGCTGATTTTCTTAAAAATATGCCAACGTTATCCTTGAACATTTGGCTAAAAACGAAACAAAGCGCATTCATTTATCTACAAATTCCGATTTGGCGGTCTGCGATTTTTGCCTATTCACTCAAGAAAGCGCCGAGCTAAGTTCCTAGAAAAATCGAACAATCACGGATGTGCTCGATGTCAAGCTGTCAAACTGAAAATGTCGTAGAATGTCACTGCAATCCACTCAAATCGAGAGATTCCGGAAATTATACTTGCTAAAAGCATTTTTTGTATAAATTTTCTCAAAGCTTCCTGGAGGCCTTCAAAAACACAGTCAAGAAGCTGTCACTTGTCTGCAGCTTTCATAAACAGGGTAATCCATCTGGTGTTGGCAATTTGAACTTTCAATTATGAAAGCTCTAAAATTGAAGCTTTTATTCGAAAAGTAATATTATATTTTATTTGAATAAGTTTGTTCACTTTGGCTGCGTTAAATTTGACTATCTTGCATTTGGCCTGGTAGCTGCTCTTCTGTGAGAAAACTTGGACTCCTAAACGATCAAACGGACAACAGCTGCCAACAAATATGTAAACAATTTTACAAACATTACAACTGCAAAAATATAAAAACATTTCTTGTCTGCAGCTGTTGAGATCTTTAAGATTTAAATGTTTGTAGGGACAGGTGTGGGTGTGTGAGACGCGTACACAATACAAATTTTACCATAAAGAACTAGTTCGTTGATAAAACAAAGGCTATCGTTAAACATTTGTTTAAGTGTATAAAAACAACTGTTTGTTTAGGAGATTGTATATACCAAATGTCATGGTAACTGAAGTTGGCTGAAATACCTTGTAGTTCTAACAAAAAAACGAGGTACTTCTGATTATTAAGAACTTTGCAACAAATATACGATTTTCTCAATATTAAAATATACAGCCCATATGAGTCAATTGCTTTGGGGCTATTCAAAAGAAGTTCACTAGCTTTTCGTAATAAATTTCTTCAAAAAGAAACCAAACATGCATGGGGAACTTTCAAAACGTTTAAGAATTGCAGAAAACAAGAAATAATCATGGTGGTTTGATAGCTGATCTTAAGATCAGAATATACAGCGAGATGAACAGTATTTCTCTAAAAAAAAAAGAGCTCAAAGTTGTAAATCCACTAAATGGCATTTTATTTTTTATGTTCGCAGAACCATAGTATAAATTTTGATTCGAATTGATTCAATCTTTCGAATTAATATTGAACTTTTTAACTGGTTCACGCTTTCGAACTAAAAATTGCATAGTTCAGTGTTTCACTTTTTCGACCTAAAATATCAGTCAAACGGCTTACAATATATAATTCTGAATACAAATTGACCATAAACCAAAAATTAGCATGCGCAGCGGCCTTAATTGTATTTATACGAAAAATAGAGTAAAGTTTTGAAACAAAACCATTGCATAAAGTTTGGAAATGTTTTAATGTTTCGAACAAAAAGCGACGACGTTGGACGAAACATTATTTCGAACATAAATTCAAGAGTTAATTGATTCCATTTATAAAATTTAGGCCATAAATCGGAAGTTGGCTATCACTATGACCCAATAATCGGAATTTGAAGCGGTGTAAATTGTATTTCTCAGAAAAAGTGAACTATGAAACAACTTTATATTAGTTAAGATAAAACAATTGTCTAACGTTTGATTCGAAATGGTTCACTCTTTTGAACAAAAATGTGAACTCATTCACTCTACCGAACACAAATTCTACAAGTTAACTGGTTTACTCATTCGTTAAGGAAATCTATGCTACATAGATATATATCTTCACTCTTTCGTTGGTACCAGTTACCAAGTTTACTTTAAATAATTCGTTATAAAAATTAAGAGTTGAGACAATCACCGCATAGTTTGTTATCCCGTTTCTCCGAAAAAGTGAGCATAGCTATGAAAAAACTGAATCACTGTTCAAATTTTGGCTTAGACAAATCAAACGTTTAACGTTCAAACTTACGAACATAAATGTAACTCGTTCATTCATTTGAGAAGAAATTCTACAAGTTAACCGGTTCACTCTTTTGAATTAAAGATCTGCAGTTCACTGCATCACTTTTTCGAACAAAAATTCAACAAGTTCACTTTAAGAAAATCGTTATGAAAATTGAGAGTTGAGGCTATCACGACATAGTTAGTTATCCAATAATCAGCATGCGCAGCTATCTTTATAGTAAATCTGCAAAAAATAGAGCAGAGTTATGAAAATGTCTAATGTTTGATTCGAAATGGTTCACTCTTACGAACAAAAATTGATCTCGTTGATTCTTTTGAGAACAACTTCCACAAGTGAACTGGTTCACTCTTACGAATGAAAGTTCTACAGTTCACTGCTTCAGTTTTCAAACAAAACTTTACCAGTCGATCAAGAGTTACAAACTGACAGCTGACTTTCACGAAATTAAATCTGATCTGACATTAATACCATTTGTGTGGACTTGTAGCCCATTAAAAATATTGTGGAGAATGCGAACATTTTGCAAGAATAAAGATTAATTTTGAAATTTAGTTGAGTTCTAAAACTCAGCGCCATGGATCCAACAAAATAAACTACTTTTAAGAATATCGTATTGGCGAAAATGTTTGGAACATGGTCGACGTCAAGAACTGCAAAACAGTTGAGTGTTTCGAGAGAAGCAACACCATAAAGCCTGCTATGTGTTCGTGTCTTTAAATTGGAAAATATTTATTTCAACAAAAGTAAGCGATTTGTTAAAATGGAAAAGTGGAGAAAGATTAAATGCTTAAGTGAGTTTAAAGAAACCATTGGTTTAAATTCTAGGCTATTTGCAAAGAGTCCAAGTCCAAAGAGTCTCCGAGTCTAAGTTTGAATAAAAATCTTTAATCCACCCAAAAATAATCTATTTCTTGTAATAAACATAGTTTCTTCAAACCAAATTTATGCTCTTGATTCAAGTTAACTTAAAATGCGCCACCATCAAGAGTTCTAACTTGGAGCTCGAACATTATATTGTATCTATCTAGGACTTGGCCACACTCTTGCATTTCCAGCTAAAATCACGTCTTGTCCATGGCTATTTATCAAATTGATTTGTACCATTTCATGGTAGCTTGTGCTATATGATCAATGACGTTGGTCTTAACTCGAAAAGTGCAAGAGAAACACTGAAAAAGAGAGACAACATTTTGCACATATTTTTGCAGTAAATGGCAGAAGGGGTTACAAGCTGAATTATATTCAGAAATAATCAAAGAGGAAACTAACAGAGCGTAAGATGCACAATCCCAGACAATTGCAGATGAGCTGCTCTTTTCAGCCAATACAGTGATGCGGCTAACACAAAAAGGCTGAAAGAAGCAAATATTTGCTTCAATGAGTAAGCAGTGCAGTCAGCAAGAGCGCAAATGAGCGCGAGAGCAATAAACTAGCAAATGCGTGTGAGAGAGTTGAAATATAGCTAACTGAGTTTACGGGAGATGAGGACATTTGCTATGGCCATCTTAATCTAAGATATAAATAGGAAACAATTTGGAAGTCTGGTATTATATTTTTGAGTATATAGGGATATATTTTTTACAAAAGTAATATAATAATATAATAATATAATAATATTATAATATAATAATATAATAATATAATAATATAATAATATAATAATATAATAATATAATAATATAATAATATAATAATATAATAATATAATAATATAATAATAATATAATAATATAAGTAAGTTAAGATGGAAAATGAAGGAGTAACTATCTGCACTTGAAGTGAACAACTGAAGATAACGGGCACAAAGCGAGGACGCCTGCCGAGAGCTTATTGGGTCGGTTGTAACCCAATAACGGGTGGTGAAAACCAATTAATGAAAGAATAAAAGAAATCACGAAGAATGTGTAAGGTATTGAGACAATTTATTCCTAAATTTTTCACTTTACGCTCATTTTTTCACGAAATTGCCAAAAGCAACTGAAGTTTATTTTTTAGAAACATATATGTTTATAAGCCTTATGGAGGCTTTAGACCAATTTTTGAAATTCTTTTAAACAAAAACCAATTACTCTTTCATCTCAAAATTCCAAAAACTTATTTGCTTTACATGTTTCTGAAATTTTATGTTTTTTTACTTTTATTTTTCACAAAATTATAAAAAAGAGCCCTATGCAGTACTTTACCCTAACTTTTGAAATTCTTTTCATCTAACATTTCTAAAATTTTACATTGCTCTACATAATGCTGCCTTTTTTTATATTTCTTGCATTCCATTCCAAACAGCAAAACACAAGTTCCGATTTGAAATCTATAAATTCCAAGCAATAAGAATGATTAGAAAACCAAATCGCTTGAGTAACTTTAATAGTTCCCAACAAAGTTCATATTGCCACAATTTGCAGCACTGCATTTCTGCATTCAAATTTAGCTTTTTTCGGTTGGAATTTTACTTATTTCGTATTACCTTCAGCCTTCCATTTCGTAATCATTGCCTAAAAACTCGAAAATATTTACAAATCGTTAAATTTTATTAACGAAAATCCATGCAAAAATGCCTTTGATACGTTTACGGTCAGCGCGTATCTGCAGCTGCTGAAGGGTAAATTTCGGACTGTACGCTCCGGCAGCTAGTTCAAAATACGCTGCATGCAAACTTAAAGAGATTCACTATTTGCAGCATTTTTATGATCCGATGGAGCGAACTTTACGAGCAAATGTGGTTTCAGCAAGTATTTTGGCACTACTGCATGTGCAACAATGGCAAACAATTGCGAAATAAATTCGCTACGAAATAAGATTTGTGGGTATGCAACATCTTTGTGCACATGTTTTACGACTTTTGTGTTTTTGAAGTGAAACATTTCTGACCTAGCTTTGCAAAGAGTTTAGAAAAAATAGATTTTCTGACGAAATTGGGGAGATATTTAAAAATATCCTAAGTGTTTTAGGGAAAAAATTGACCGAAAATACTTGCGAACTTTTGGAGTTACGAGCTATGAATTCTACTGGGCACTCTATGATCGGGAAAATTAATTTAAGTCATTAAAAATTAAATAATCAGTGGAAGTGCAATTTGAGCTCTCATTGCATTGTTAGCTTCAACATGTTGAAGACTTTTTGGAATGGACTGTAGTTTTATACAATATACAAATAAGATGCGGATATTTTGACGAAAATCCCAAACGTCTAGTTCGAAAAGTAAGTGTTACAATTCAGCTTTTGAGATATTACTGACAGAATCATCTTAAATTGTCAAATCTTTATTTTTGAGTTCATCTGCAACATCTTGAACTTATGCAATATGTTGCTGAAAAAAATGTTTTGTAATTGGCAGTATTGTGGAACACAAGTCTTCAGACTCTTTAGGATTGCGGACGATTATAGTAGCCGAAAGTACCATGTACTGTGTACCTGCATGAGCACTACGTTGACAACGTCTGCGCTGGCTTGGCTATGCCGTGCGAATGGATAAGACGCTCCAGCGGTATTTTGCAACAAAATTCTTAAGTCCCTTTCGAATTGGGGACGATTATCGCTTCGGAATGAATCATGTAGCTATATGAGGATTACGACGACAGCGTGTGCGCTAGCTCGGTTTTGCTTGAAGTTGCTTCAGCAAAGAAGATATTCGCTGCGAAAGCTTAGGCAGGAAGGCAACGCAATACTCAGATCGAAAGACCAAATGGAAAAGGAACTATCTTCCAAAGAAGAAGGAGAAAGCACACGCAAAGCAGCGGCGCCTTGCTTGGACAACTAAAGTGAATTATGTAATATGATGCTGGAAAAATTGTTCTAAAATTGACAATATTTTGGAAGAAAAGTTCTTCAGTACCTTTCGAATTGGGATCATCCGAATGAACCATGTTCTTTGGCAGACACAACGTGTGTACTCTCGCTCAGCTAGACCGTACGAATGACAAAAGACGCTCCAGTAAAGAACGGTTCGATACGATAGCTCTCACAGGAAGACAAACCAAAGCTCGAAAGATCAAGTTGAGGAGAAAGTAACGTCCAAAAAGAAGGAGAAAACGCACGCGATGCAGTGCGTATGGATAAAGACGGTCTAGCAGTATTTTAAAACAAAATTCTTTAGTCCCTTTCGGATTGGGGACGACTTTCGAATCCGAATGAAGCATGCACCTGTATAAGGACACCATGTCCGTGTTGACTCGTTTATGTATAAAAACGCTTCAGCAAAGAAGCTGTTCGATGCGAAAACTTACGCAGGAAGACTAAACAAAGCTCAGATAGAAAGACCAAGTGGAGAATGAACTAACTTTCAATCTTCCAATGTTTTTTGGCACAAAATTCTTTAGTCCTTTGGGACGGCTTTCGAATCCGAATGAAGCATGTAGCTGTATAAGCACACAACGTCTGTGCTGCCTTGGACTATGCCGTGCGAATGGATAAAGACGCTCCAGCAAATAAGCGGTTGAATGCGATAACCAACGCTCAGATCGAAAGATCAGGTGGGGAATAAACTATCTTCCAATTAGAGCAAACGCACGCAAACAGCGGCGCCTGGCAAGAGCTGGGAGCTGGTGCAGCCGGCTTCAATGCCGAACTAAAGTAAAGTATGTATTTGTCAAACGAATACTTAGTTTCTGCGAAAAATTTACATCGGAAAAGTGCGTACTTTTTGAAGAACTTAAGCATTAGGCCTTTGAGTTGCTTTGGATCTAAATTCTTAGTAAAATTGTTTAAAGCCAACTATTATCATGCCAAATACGAGGGAATTTGCATATTTATTCAGCTATTTTTTCGCAATTTTAAATTCATGTTGAACATTACAATAATCCTTTTAAAAAAATTTCAAGCAAAAATTAAAGTTTGTAAATTTTTTGTCTCTGCTGCCATTTCCGAACAATCAAATCCGCATGAATTTATGTGAATTTGCTTTATCGTCATGCCATTTTCGCATTTTTTTTGTGATATTTGCTCTCCCACTACTGCCGAAATTGCATTAAAAACCCAAAAAAAATGCTGATTTGCGCTAAGTTATGCAAAAAATATTTTTTTTTTCAACAGCGTAATATCGCACGGTCTGCTTAAAAAAGTTTTAAGTAATTTAGAATTTTGGGTATACAATTTAGTTCAACAAAATGCTGTTTTTTGCTCAAGTCTAGCTGCTGTCGCTCAATCTGCCTGCTGTCCATTTTTCCAACAGGGCATTCTATGCGGGCATCAGCAGCAGCGGCAAACGCACACAGCAACAACAACAACAAATAAGGTTCAACGCGGGGTGCGGCAAATATTTCCGCTGATAATATTGATAAAATAAAAGGCAGTGGAGAGGGGTACAAACAACTGCGTGCAACTTTTTGAATGACAGAGTGGCGCACACATACGCGCACTCTCACACACACACACACGCATGCACAAATAAATAAATAAATGCCGCGCGAGGCGTTGCCAGAGGGATTTCGCTTTGAGTCAGCGCCAACAACAACAAAAACAACACTGCAACAATGCAAAAACAACAACAAGCACGACGACAACAACAACAACAACAACAACAACAAAGCAGCAGCGAGCAAAGCAAATAAAATAAATAAAAAAGAGAGCACAAAAATTGCGGTTAAATTTTAATAAAAAAAAATAAAAAAATTTCACTTTTGCTCTGCGCAATGCGTGCGAGCAGTGCAGAGCATGGTACGCGCCCCGTTATTCATTTTATTTTTTTTTGTTTGCTTTTTTATGTTTTTTTTTTGCTTTGAAATGGCGGCTTTTTTTTGCAATCAATTTATTTATTTCATAAATTTTTGCCAAAACAGTGCAGACTTGCAAATACAGCAATTAATTGAACTATATGCAAGCACACACACACACACACAATGTACATGCACATAGCTGACTTTGTTGTTATTGTTGTTGTTTTTGTTGCCGTTTTTACAATAAATTTAAGCATTTTAACAAAAAAAAATTATCACTGAATGACATACACACACACAGCCGCACACAGCCGCAGCGTTACAGTCACACGCATACAAACACACACACACACACACACACGTCAACAATAATAATATTAATAATAGTAGCATATTATTTGCAACAAAGTATTTGCACAGCGCATAAATTTTTTGGGTTCTTACACGCACACACAACAAAAAAAAAAAAAAAACTAATTACTTAAATGAAACATACACTTATTTTGTATTTTTTTATTGTTGTTTTCCGTTGTTTTGTCGTTCACGTTGGCAGCACTGCGACGCGGCCCAAAGTCTTGCACTTTAACTATACGTTTTTATGATTATTTGTTTTATTATTATTAATTTGCTTTGCTTAAAGTTTAAAGCGTTTCGGGAAAAAAAAACACGAACGAACAGCCGCACGCCAAACCTCGCGCATACAAGCGAAAAACGAAAAACAGCATAGAGATGCGCTACGTTGTGGTATACGCTATGCGACACATCGATAGCTTTGTATTGTGCATGTGCAACTATCGATAGCTGTGTGCATGCGATGTGCTGTAGTTGCGATGTGTGTATGAATATATTTTAGTTGAATTAGTCGCATGATTGGGCAATAAATTTTGCTTTTAAAATGAAATAATTATTATAATGCTACTGCTGTTAATTGTAATGGCACAAAAAATAACGCAACTTGCTAATTATCGTTGCGCTGCAAAGATACTTGATTTGCTTAAAAAAAATACTGCAAATACATAGCTTACATTTTATTTACTTTATTTTTATGGAAATAATTATTATTTTTATTTTATTTTTAAACTCCAATGCATTGAATTACTTTTAAAAAATGCATATACGCTCATAAGCAAATAAACAAGTTAACTAACTAAGCAAATCATATTATCATATTATCATCATATCATTTTTAATTTTTTGTATGCTTGGGAAACAGTTTTATTTAGAGAAAATAATAATAATCTCTTCTATTTACTTAATATTTCTCACTAACTTAGTTGTAAAACAAAACTTAAAGTTAGAAAATATTAAATTAGAGCGAGTCTCAACTCTGAGTTTGGCTAGCAACTTGATTTGAAATATAAAAGCTAAAAACTTTTGTGTCACTTAAAAAGTTCAAACATTTCCAAGCAAAAGTTGCAAAAATATTAACATTTACCAATTGGTCTTCTTAATGATTTGAAAAAAAAAAATAATTCAATAAGTCTCCGCCGTGTAATTCCTTTACTTGTAAAATTTTAGACGCGCTATTTAAGTATAGTTTAGGTTAAGCCAGTAGGCCCTCAGAGTAAGTGGGGGACACACATAGATCAGTGTGATTTTTAGTGGAGATCTTTTTAAACTAACTATACGTCTGAAGTCAACTTTATGGATATTAACGATGATCTCACTGATCCCAAATACTGAACAAAATGTACAACGATAAATGCACTGGTGACAATATTTTTACAACTTAACTTTTTAAAAATCTAAAAGTGGAAGGAAAAAAAAACACATATATGATCAATTGTTGAGGATACGGAGAGATGCATGTTTACCAAATGCCCTGTCATATCGGAATTGTCATCCCAAGACACAAAAAAGGTGATAAAAAAAACTGTGAGACCTACCGCGAGCTAACATTACCAAATGTCTGTTTCTGTTATACAATTTTTTCAACAATGCTCGCAAGAGAAGCTACTTGTAGGCCTGAAGGATCTGTAATTAATTTGGTATTTTTGCTGCAGTAAAATCTAGAGAATACCAATGCGGGTTTAGGCCTGGAACATCTGTAAGATCTGTGTGTTTCTTAGTGCATTCATTGCTGATTTCTGGCTTTTTAAAATTATGCAAATAAATTTGCATCTATTGGTTGTAATTTTGCATTGAATTCAGTTGACGCCGTGACTAACGAGCGTCAGTATGCACTTTTGCTTGGAAACTACGGATTTAGCAGGTGTTGTCAGCAAAAGTTAAACAAATATAATCACAATTGAAACTAGTCTTTGCTCTACAACTATAAACTTTTGATTTCCAATACAATGCTAAAATTTACTGCAAATATAAATAAAGTTTTTCAAAAAATATGCTAAATCTGCCATTTGCAACTAAAGGCAAACAAAAAATAAACAATTCAAACAGCTTTAGTTTATTTTTGCGCGCAATTTCAAATTTTAACGGCCAAATCAATAAACACGCACACATCGCATAACTTTGCGCATCACTAACAATGCGGAACCAAACAGCGTTGTTGCCTTAAATATCGAATACATCGATATAACGATAACAACAGCCGCAGCGCTTTCACAGCACTTAGCTTACTGTCGGGCCAAACACAAAAGCCGCATGGTTGCATCGGATTTAATGCGCAAAACGAACGCTAGCTGGCGCCAAACGACACACACACACATACGCGCGCAACGCACACAATAACATTTTCGCAAAGCGACGCGTTTGGTAATAATTTCGTACAATTTTTTTTGTTGTTTCGCTGCTTGTTTTTTTTTTTCGTTGAACAAAAATATTAAATAAATATTAATAATTGCAACTACAACGTTGTTGGTTTTTTTTTGTGTGTGTGTGCATACTACATGTGTGTGTAATATTTAATGCAATTTACTGCATCCTGCCGCACGCCGCCGTCGCCGCAACAACAACAGCAGCAGCAGCAGCCTACGGCGCCCCACCGCAACAACAAATGCAAGGAGCAAAGCCGAATGTGCGTGAGTGTGCAGTCGGTGTGTGTGTGTGTGTATGTGTGACTGTTGTGTGTGTGCGTGTGAGTGCGTGTTTTTTTTTATTTAAAAATTTGATTTGTTGTTGCGCTTTGCCGACACTTGGCTGCTCGTCGTCGCGTTAATGTGCGCCGCGTTCCATATTATTATTAATAATAAAGCAACAAATATATATAAATAAATATAAATGTGTTTTCTTTTTTTTTTTAGTTGCAAAACAAATATATTTAACTGCAAAAAAAAGCAAAGTGAAACAACAAAAGAAAAAGCAGCAAAGAAAAAGTCAAACTTAACCTCTCGCTGCGTTTGCAAAAAAAAAGCAAAGAAAAAAAGTTGAAAGCAAAGACAGCGTAGCAGCGCAGCCAGCAGCGCCGCCAAGCAGCAGCATTAAAGAGAAATTAAAAGTGCAAAAAGTAATTAAAAAAAAAAGAATACAAAAAATAAATAAAAGTCTTTTATTTGCTGCAAAAAGTTTTTTGTTTTTTTTTTTTCCTATTCGCAAGTAAACTGTGTGCCACCTCGCAGCAGCAGCGCCCGCAACGCCGTGGCCGCCTATGTTGTCAACATTTTGTCGCGAAATTTAAACACACACACACAAACACACACAATCACACACACACATGCACATACATATAGACTGAAAGCGTGCGTGTGCTGTGCTCCTCTGCCTTTGCCTGCCCACGTGTGTGTGCGCGCGCGTAAGAGTGTGTGTGTGTGTGTGTGTCTTTACATTTCAACCGGCGTGCGTTTGTTTGTGTTTGGCCCCAACAACAGCAGCAACAACAAACAACGACAACAACGGGCGTTTTTGTGTTTTTGCAGCAGCTACAGCAACAATTAAATACATATAACTAATACATACGCATATATATATGTGTGTGTGTGTGTATGTAATATATAATCAACAGCAAACAATAACAACAACAACAACAACAATAAGAGAAACAACACTACAACAACAGCAGCAGCAACAGCGGCAGCAAACGTAATGCATTTACCATGCCCATCCCCATCAGCGAAGCAACTGCATGGTAATTACACACACACGCACACACACACACACGCGCACACACGCGCACACAATTGTGCAGCTGCATGTGCATAGGTGTGCATGTATGGTTGAATGTATGTGTATATGTATCGATGTATGAGGGCATTTGTGGATGTATGAATGGATGCATGTGTGCATAGATGTATGTATGCTTGCATGTACATACATATGTATGCATCTATGCCTGCAAAAGTTAGATGATGTATGTACATACATACATGCCTATGTACAGAGGGCCCTCTATGTAGCTATGTGCTTTGTATGTACATCTATGTACGTGTACGTGTACAGGCATGCATGAGCAGCCCAGCAGCTTTTATGCTTTTAAATTTATTCTATGTACATACCTATGTACAAATGTACATAGTATGCATGTACAAAAGTATGTAGATTTATATGTCATTATTAATTATATATAATTGAACTGCTGCCATTACAGGCAATGAATGAAGTGAGGTTACATACATACATATGTACACACATAAACATACCTCTGTACATATGAATGAGCTGCCCAGCAGCTTTTATGCTTTTAAACTTATTCTGCTATGTACATACCTATGTACAAATGTATGTAGCGTCTATGTATAGACGCATGTACAAATGTATGTAGATTTATATGTACATAATTATGTATAATTATAGGAACATCTCTTTGTAGAACCTGGAAATTGAAGAACTACTGCCGTTACAATCAATGAATGTAGTGAGTGTACATATATACATATGTACATACATACATATGTACATACATACATATGTACATACATACATACGTACATACATACATATGTACATACATACATATGTACATACATACATATGTACATACATAAACATACCTCTGTACATATGTACATATGCTTTTATGCTTTTAAACTCATTCTGCCATGTACATACCTATGTACAAATGTACATAGTGTGCATACATCTATATGTAGACGCGTGTACAAATGTATGTAGATTCTTATGTACATAATTATGTATAATTGTATGAACATCTGTTTGTAGAAACATACATAGGTATGTCTGGAAATTGTAGAACTACTGCCGTTACAATCAATGAATGTAGTGAGTGTACATACATACATATGTACATACATACTTATGTAAATACATAAACATACCTCTCTACATATGTACATATGAATGATATGTACTTTGAAACTTATTTCTCCTATGCGAGTACACATGTTTTGATGTCTGACTCTTTCAGTGTAGAACCGCCGATTTATGAACATATGTACATACATGCATTTCTATGTACATAAGACACTACCTGGGTGGTACAGGGTGCGCCATTTCCGCTGTCGGCATGTAAACACTGAATAACAAGAAAAATCAACAACCATTTTGTGCATGTTAGGTATTTTTATTCAATTTCAATTTATTCAGACTATTTTTGGAACAAAACAACAATCAAGTCGGCGCCTTTGTTGGTCACAGCAGAATAACATCCTTTTTGCGGCGATTTCCCTTATGGCAATGATTTCGGCACGTTAATTTTCCTTGAGCTCTTCAAATGGTCTGTGGCTTGCTGGCGTACACTTGGCTTTTCAAATAACCCCACAAAAAGCAGTGCGTGGGGGTCAATTCCGAAGATCTAGATGGCGTCTTTTTGACATCAGGCGTCAAGGGAGTTTTCGTTGCACAAACTCTATTATAGGCTGTGCATTGTGGCATGTCGCACCAACTTGTTGAAACCAGTAATCTTCAAGAACTTTTGTGGGCAGACATGGTGTGTCCAACATACAGCGATATCGGTTGCCATCGACCGTTTTCTTTGAAAAAACAATGGTTCAATGTTGGAATGAATTTTCGTCGTTTCATGCATCTTGTGTGGATTCTGCATTCCCCAAATATGGCAATTTTGCTTATTAACGCCACCGAAGAGTTCGAAATGGGATTCGTCTGTCATTACAATTCGCTTCCAAAAATCAGCTTCAGTGTCAACTATGCGGGGAACTGTTTGAGCGTATTCCAAGCGGCGGTCTGTGGGCAATATGCTTTGAGTCAATTGCTCTTGATATGGAAACAAATGCAAATCATCTTTCAAAATGCGCCATAGAGTGGTTCCACTGATGTCGAAATGCTGAGGTTAGGAAATTTTTGGGTTCTGGACAACACTCTCACTAAGCGCTTCAATAAGTTCATAGGAACGCCTTGGCCTGAACGCTTTCTTCACGATCTTCCGCTCTGTCGTGTTCAATAAAAACTTGACACCAAAGGACGAATAGTGTTGTTGTCACACGTTGCCTGTCTGGCTGAATATTTTCGACGATATGCACGTTGAGTTAAGCTAAGATATGATGTTTTCAATATGTAAAGTAAATATTACGGCGAGAAATTATTTTTGGTCGTTAATGAACGATTTCTTCACGATCTGCCACTGTGCCGTGACACTTGACAACTTGACAGCAAAGGACGAATAGTTTTGTCACACGGTGCCTGTTTGCTATGATATAATGGTCATGGTCATGATATAATGGCAACGACGATATGCACGTTGAGTTAAGTTAACTGAACGAGTGTCTGCAATGTATAAAGTAACTATTTCGGCGCGTTCTTTAGATCTGAAACGATATATGCTTCAAATTCTACTGAATTGACGTTTCCAAAACATAAGAAGTCAGGTCAATCGATTCTCCAATGCTTAAGTTGTGCAGAATTGAAATATCGACATCGGAAATGGCGCACCCTGTACCTACATATGCATACATACATATGTATGAATGAGCTGCTCAGCGGCTTTTATACATATGAAACTTATTCTGCTATGTAAATACTTATGTACAATTTTATACATTTATGTATGTCAATGCATATGTTCTGATGTATGGCTGCATCAGTGTAGAACCGCTGATTCATGGCATTACAGGATAAACATATGTACAAGACAAAACTAGCCTAGAAAGCAAACTATAAACTGTACCATGAGCCTAAGAGATTGAAACCCTGCGGTACGGCCGCGAAGCAGGCTCACGCCGGTGACTCCCTATTGCGCTACTTTTTCAGGGTACGCAGCCTCTTTGAAAATGTGCAAACGGCTTACCATTTCCCATTCCTGCCACAAGATTGGTACTGTTCAGGCCATAATCCCAGAAGAGCTCTTTCCTGCTCGTAGCGAGAACAGACGAGGAGTATATGGTATGCATCCTCATTTAGGCCGCAGTTCTGACATAGCGGGCTGGTGTCGATGAACATGCAGCTGTCTGTACATAAGGCATTGTATGGATTCATAAATATCCCAGCAGTTGTTATACTTGTAAACCTTTTCCTCTACATATATACAATTTACATATGTATGTATACATCTATGTCAATATATATATGTACAAATGTATGTACATACATAGTTGTAATGTACTTCCGCAAAATGTAAGGCAACTGTCGCTATGATTGCATAAACGTACATACATACATACATGCCTAAGTACGAAGAGTAGTCTACATATGTACATACATACATACATACATATAAATGTACAGATGGCGCTCTATATGTATACTGTGTACAGCTATGTACAAGCATGTAAGAGTAGCCGCCCAGCTGCGTTTTTAATCTAATTCTGCTCTCGAAGTACCTATGTACAAATGTATGTATACATGCATGTATATACATTTATGTAAAAGACTATGTACATATGTTTGTACATATTTAGGTAAAACAGTATGCTTGCAAAATGTAGGAGAACTAACCATACATGCAATGAAAGCAGTGAGTGTATGCATACATGCCAAAAAGACACTCTATTGATGTACGCTGTATGTACATCTATGTACGTGTAAAGGCGTGCATGTGTAACCAATTCATACTTTTGAGCTAATGCTGCTATGTACATACATGTGTACAACTGCATACACGTATGTTTGTATCTACATTTGCTGTATGTCGATTCATGCCGTGAAAGCATGTGCATATGTACATGCCTATATGCAACTTTTTGTACATAAAGCGCTATATGTACATATACATGATTGCCTAATTAGCGCAACAACATCTATTATTCTACTATGTATACATACCTGCATATATATGTACGTAAATATGTACATATCTGTAAATATGTAAATGTATGCACAAATTTGTATGTATGTACACACTCAGAATGCGAATTTCGCTTGAACTTTTGTTTCAAAATAAAGTTTGATTTATGTCATTATGTGTGAAATACTAGTTCCCCTCAAATGACCACCTAGGGCTTGCTCGCAGACCTCGATGCGAAGCAGTTATTTTTCGAAAACTTTGCGGCACATCTGGGGCGGTAACGCGGGCATAACTTCATGAATGTTGTCTTCCCAGAGTTTGTGGATTATCGGCTTAGACGCGATCGATCTTCAGTGTAGCCTCATAAAATACTTCAAAGTGTTGAAATCTCATGATCTTGTTGGCCAAATGACATCGCCCAAATGCGGAATTATACGTCCTTCAAGTATCATGGCGCAATATGGCCATGTTCGATGGTGCTGCACCCACATGCCACTCGTATCCATTTCTTCAATTTCAGTCAAGTCATTTCAGACAGCCCCGTTTTCTCATACGTGAATTATTTCTTAATACAAATTTCCCACAATTCTTGAGCTTCTATGAACTTACGATTCAATGCAATGGCTTACCTTGCGAATACGCTATTTCTTACACCTTCGCCTGCATGGATTGTCCGCGTTTTCTCGAAGTATCTTTAGCGTAGCCCCATAAAGAAAAGTTCAAAGAGCTTAAATCACATGATCTCGTTGGCCAAATGCCATCAACAAAACGCGAAATTAAGCATTCTTCAAATATCGTTCACAATATGCCTGTATTCGGTCGTGTTGTGTGGCACGTGGCGCCGTTCTGCAGGACCCACATATCATCCGTAGCCATGTCTTCAATTTCAGACCAAAAATAATCTGCCTTTTGCTGCGCACGTCTTGGAATCGAAGCATTCGGATCTTCGTAAAGTCTAGCAGCAACAGCAGCAATATTTTCGACCGAACGAGCATGACGATAATACACAGATCTCACAATATCTGCTATGGAGCCAGTTCGTTCGTATTTCTGCACTATCTGTCCAATTGCTTGTTATGTTGGTCTAAACTGCCCATTGTGCCATACCGGAAAGGGAATGGGTTAGATAGTGGTTGGGCAGGAGAGATAAGGATAAAGTGAAAGAGGGAGAGAAACCCACTAGACGAACCACCTTGTCTCTCGCAGTAAGTTGAGAAGAGACTGCAGTGTTAAGGGTCTTCACTTACTTGAAAGTGCGAAATGGGAAAACTCTGTATTTGTGTATGTACAAATGTTTTGATGTATGCCTGTAAAACGACCGATCTTTGCCATGAACGAATGTACATATGTTCATCTCTATGTACATAAGGCAATATGTACATTATATATATTGCTTTCATAAGATCAGCAGCTTTTTAAATCTTTTCTTCTACGTTCTACTTACATTTGTATATACAATTATATGTATACCTTCCACTAAGCATCACATTGATCTATGTGTCCCCTCCCCCGGGGGCCTGCCGGCCTAACCTAACCCTTATGTACAAGTGTATGTACATATGTTTGTACTTGCGAAACATCTTTCAGTTTGCCAATTTCACAACGTCATCAGCGTCATTTACTTGCAACATTCCAATGCATTGAATGAGGCTGCAACATTTTGTCAAAACATGTGCAACACTGGGCCGCTGTCACGAATGCTAAATACACTATATTTTATGCAGAGCGTTATTTTGGGTATATTTTAGCAAATTGCATAAAATTTATAGAACTTATTACTGAAGCTTCCATTCTCAGTACTAAGAATATTTGATGCCATATTCGAAGTGCATTTTTTCTCTTTATAATGCAAATTCGAAAATTTTTTGGATTTATTATGAAACGTACTTACGAAGCTCTCTTTTGCTGTTTCTTTTTTTCTTATTATTCCGCTTGGGAACTTAGGGCCTCTACTATGTTAGAACCTTCCATCGAATTCGGTTTTTGTGCCGCCTATTTAACTCTGTCCCATGTTCTGTTCGCCTGGGGCCACTTCTTGAAGTATGCATCATCTCCAGGTCGTCTGAGGTCTTCCCAGGGTTCTAACGTTCCATTGTTCAATTCGTGCCTGTTTTTTTCCTATGATCTCTGTCCCATGTTACATTCGCCTGGGGCCAGTTCTTGAAGTATGCATCATCTCCAGGTCGTCTGAGGTCTTCCCAGGGTTCTAACGTTCCATTGTCCAATTCGTGCCCGATTTTGTCCTATGATTTCAGTCCCAACTTAAACACAATAATTCAGCCATTTTTCGATTTTCTCAAAAAAGCCGAACCAGTGAACCCGAAATATCCGTTTTGCACCATTGAAAAAGCAAATAATTGGATAATGCAAGATCTAAGAGATGCAATGGGTGGGATCAGACTTCACATTTCAGCGTTTCCAGATAGCTACTGGCCATGTTGTCAAATCTTCTACGCATGCCTATCGTTTCGTTGTATTCGGTAACATTCTCCATTATCGGTTTCGCCTTGTTTTACTGGCTGATAGTAGGATGTCACATACCTAATCCCACCATATGCCGAGCATGACTTTTAAGAATGTTCGAACGAGTTCACCAGGCAAAGCATATCACTTAATCTTCTTGAGTTTATCGCAGTATATCCCGATTTCATCTTCTGTCACGATCCCGTACTAAATTACTCTTCTTTCAAGACGCAGTTCAGCTGTAAAAATTGGCTTTGCGAATGTAGTAACTTCAATATGTAAGACACCCAATAAATCCCAATTATTTGTTCCGAATGGAAATCGTTAACTCTTGATGATTCGCGAGTTCAGGATGCTTTTTATTTTCGCACCTGGAATCGCCATTTTGGAAACATCGATGGCATCGATTTTTGCATTAAATTCATGGTACTTCTGAAGAGATACAAGTTTATTTTAGTTTTTTGATGCTGTTAGTTTTCTATAAATACTTTTTTTATTTTTAAATTAATAAAAAATCTTTTATCATAAATGAACAATTTTGTTATATTTTGTTTTTACAGCTGAAACACGAGATGATTATTACAATGATGACTTGGCGTTTGAGAGAAATGTTACCATCGGAAAATGATAAATACTTCTAAAAACGCGCTGCAAATTAATTAATTAGATATTACCATTAAGAAAAATAATCAATTACCGCGACGAAATATCAAAAAATATTATAAACATTTAACTTTGACATTGTGAGAAGAAAAGCGATTACAAAATATACGACAGACCCAAAATGGATCACTTCCAGACATCTTTGAATCCTAGGAAGCAGGAGCTGCTCGAAGCGCGTTTTATTGGAGTTAGGGTAAGTGTGTCATCTGTTTATATTATTACAGTTCAAATATAGCTTCTATATAGATAATTGCGTAAAATTGAGTAATACGTTCCCAAAGCCACTCACTGAGACGCTTAGGATGTGAATGTATTGTAGAGAGTGCCACAAGCGGCGCATCACTCACCTCATAGCCTTGTGAGCTGACAGTTCGCTCAGAAGCTCGCATGCAAGCTCAAGGGGTGCCCAGAACGAACAATTGCCTACTAAAAATATTCATTGAAGACTTCAAAACTTCCTGCTGCAGTTAGTTCCCATTGTCATATAATTTTGTCAAAAATCTATTCAAATTTTACAAATTTACTTTTAAACAAACATTTTTCTATTTGCTTTTCAAGCAGCTTGCGCCACTGTGCAGCGCTGTAGAGCTTAACATTGCACTGTTAACAACAGCTGTTTGCCTAACAACAGTGCTAATAGCTGTTAACATTGAAGCGCTGCGCATTGTTTGCTGAGCGCCGCGTAAAGGCGTTTACAAATTGTTGTACTCAATTTGCAAAATAACAAAAATTTCACTAAAAACATTTTGCAACACTGGAGACACAACACAATGCAATAATGTGTGTATATATTTACGCAAATATATGTGTGTATTATGTGTACCCAATGTAGGTATATCGCATAACATATAAAATTGGCCTTACCAATACGCTGTGTGTTTCATTTTTTTTTTTTGTTTTTGCCCGGAGCAATGGCTTCCGCACGTTATTAACAGTGACGTCAGCGATGCCAAAGTAAACGCTGGCAGCGCAGTTGCGTCGCTTTTGCCGGCAAATCAAAAAACAAAAAAGCTGCTTGGAGATGGTGTAGTGTGTGTGTGTATCTGTGTGTGCTGTGTAGTCGTAGGTCGCTTTTGCGCTGCTATTAACAGCTGTTAGCGCTTGTTTAACAGAGCAGAGCTTTACTGTTCAAATCTTTTGTATGCGCTCACCGCTGTTGAGCTTTTGAGAACTGTTCATAACAGCTGTTAATTTTTTTACATTGAGCCACAAAAATTCATGAACTTTTTTATGGGAAACTTGTAGGGGGTCAAGGATACTCGGCATTTTGCACTTTTTTGTGATAAGCTTAGGTCAGGCATGATTTTTATTAATTCATTAAAATTTAATGGAAATATTTTTCTTAACATTAAGAAAACCAGGTATTTGCAATTTATGCGATTAGGTTGTTTTTGGGTAAAATACTGCGGTATACGTCGACCCATGTAATGTAATGTATGCACGAGAATGGGCCTACGCCCTTCGTCACACCGACCCGCCTGGGTCTATTGTGCCCCCTTTCTCTTAGTTCAGTTTTAATGTTCTCAGTAACTGAGTTAGGCCAGTCTGTGGGATGTACATTAGGTCCTTGTCCCTGAGAATGTAGTTGCCTAGCAGCTTTGCTCTTCTACGTGCCAGTGCTGGTCAATTAGTGATTGCTCATTTTGCCCATTTTGTATAAGTGATCGTTGCGGGGAATGTGGCCTGTCAACGTTACACAAAGTGAGCTGAGCTCTATTCTATTGTAGAATAGAGCTTCCTTGGCTCTTGCTGCATTGTTGCAGTGTTTTGCTTTCCTGTTTTCTGTCCATTTTTTGATGTCAAAGTTGGGTCGGTTGTTGAAGTAACCAGACATCGGACTTGGGCCTACAAACGGCACTTTCGCCCCTGACTTAGACCTTTACGTCCGCAGGCTCATTACCTGTGTGATTTTATGCCCTGGCGCCCATACCACAGAGACCCTGTATACATAAAATATCATAAAAAATCTTTAATATATTTCATTTTCGAGCTTAGGATACTTAACGTCCCTTATTTTCTTCAAGATATTTTCAGTTGATACGTTTGTCTCTTGTGCATCTTAAGATTAAATTTTGGGCCTAGTTTGAAACAGGGAATACAGATGAGTTTTATATTCAATTTTTCCCGTTCTAATTTAATATTTCATAATTTTAATATTGGCCTCCTCGGCGCCGGGTACCCTGCGGATTCCATTGGAAAAATCTGTTGGCGCTGTCTTCATCTGACTTCCTGAGAGTATGACCAATCCAGGTACATTTTCTTTTTGTGACTTCTTTTGACACATTGGCCAACTCTCGCTTTGTTGATACGAGACGCCACATCTGTCCATCCCTGCTGATTTGTCTGCAAAGATAACAAAATTCATCGAAATTCTCTACAACTACGGCGTCCGTACCTTCACCGATAGTAAGAGGGAGTTGAGTTGACGTTTCCGTTCTTATCAATTTAGTCTTCTTCATATTGATTTTAAGGCCTACAGACTTTGCATTTTCCGTAAATCGGCTGAGTTTGTTTTTAACGCCTTGTAGAGTGTGTGTCATGAAACATATGTCAGCGGTGTAGTCCGGGTCACTGAGCTTTTGGAGAGGGCGCCATGGCAAGACTTCCGGAGCCACCAGGTTCCACATTATTAAACTTAGTTTGTTTTAAATGCTCAAGCAAGCTTGACTGTTTGATAAATCGCTTTACGAATTTCTAACCTGAATAAAGTTAAGAAATTGAGATCCAACATAGTCAGCCCAAATACATATTGCGGTCTTGTGCCATGAACTGTTTTCCTATAGGTACAAAAATTTGTTTTGTAGCAATAATAATACTGCCTCTCTTTAGGCCATTTTCTTATAAACTTGCTTGATATTGTAAATGAGAACAACGCCAAAGAAACGTTAGGCAAAAGCAAAAAGAAAAAGTAGTAAAAATAATCGAAAGAAAAGTAAAGCAATTTCTCCACTTCGTGTAAATTCAAACAAAGCAAAAAAATTGAATTAAATAAAATTCGCAAGTTCATTGAACTTGCATGGAATTGGAAAAAAAACACAACTTGCCACAAACTTGGAGAGCCGCAACTACACAAAAAAAAAAACATAAAAAAAGACGCAAACTAGTCACTCTGCCGGCGTTGGCAGCGCTGCAAGCGTAGCTGTGACCTGACCCAAAATGCAAAAACCATTTTTTTTCTACTCAATTCCCATGTTGCTGTTGCTCTCTGCTGTTATTTGGAGCAAATTTAACAGCGCGAAAGAGAGTGTAAAGCAAAGAGCGGCATTTATTTGGTGGACCCCAACGCTGTATAGGCGAGAGGAATGACAATTAATGGACTGACAATGTTAGTTGAAAAATTAATTATTAATAAATACAAAGTAAATGCTATAATTGTTGGGCCTCGGTAGCTTTGTTGCCTCTAAGCTGGAAAATCGTTGGTTCGTTTGCAACATTTGCCTAGCACTGACATAGCTAGCAAATTTTCGAATTGAAAGTCTAATTAAAGATCCTGCTCTTTGGCTTCGGCTGTGAGCTGCTGTAGATCGCTGTTCTCTTCGAACACCTTAAAATTAGAGATATCGACATGCTCCGATTTTGTAGCTATGACCGCAAAGTCAAGTGAAATAAATTAATTTTATTTATTTAAAACAAAAATGGATGCATTCAATCTATTCCAAATACTGGCCGTTGTTATCTATTTGCTATGTCCATCTTTTTCCGCAACGGAAAAGCGGTTTTGACTTTTTCATATGAACAAACGTGCTTTTTGGTAGATCGTCTGCCATTGATCGAAAAAGCTGGCAGCACTTCTGGAAAGTATGACGCGTTGAGTGTATACTCCCATTGCAGCCGCTTGCAACTGCTTTTTGACCGACGCACAGTGGTTCCAAGAGCCTAAAAAGCTGGCCAAATATGGTTTCTTGAGTAGAAATGATCGAAAATCATTGGTACGGTGTTTTTTGGGTCAAGAAATCCAAATCTATTATTCAAATTAATGAAAATAAAATGGCGATTAATTTTACTAGAATTTAACTTTCATCTCGCGACATGGGGAGCATTGTCATGCTGGAGAATCACCGTCATGTCTTTGTATTGTTACCTTTTTCCTTTTAGTGCTCGAGTCAAAAGCATCAAGGGCGCTTGGT
Source organism: Chymomyza procnemis (assembly GCA_035046065.1). NCBI lineage: Eukaryota > Metazoa > Arthropoda > Insecta > Diptera > Drosophilidae > Chymomyza > Chymomyza procnemis. The sequence continues at coordinate 36,662,247 of JAWNOJ010000021.1, read as the reverse complement.
AAGGATCCCTTGTGATAGTTTCACTTTGGCGCCATGATTATTGAGTTTTGCTGTGGACGTGAAAACGTATACGGTCTTTCCTTCAAGTCTACTTTCTGTGCATCAGATTATTCTAATGATCCCATTTTTTGTCGCCGGTAACGTAGCGATAAAGAAATCCCTATTGATTTTGCCATTGAAGACGGCATTTACAAGCAAAGAAACGCCGTAGGGCATTTCTCGGTTTCAAGGCCAGTTTCCTTGCTTGCCAAGTCACTTGAATCTGCAAATTTATCTTGCGTTTGAAAAGCGTCTTGGTCAAGTAACGCTTCCACTGTTGGCACTTTCGACAACCTCTTGATTTCAGCATCATGATGGTCTTCCACATCAAAATCCTTAAAGTGTTCTTTCACTAAGAGCAGCTTCGCCATACGTTTCGATCGATTTGCAATCGATAAGATTCAGCTGCAGTTTTCTTTGAATTGTAAAAGAAAAGCAAGAATTTTCGAAAATGACGCATATGCGGCTCAAAAGCTGCCATTTTCAAGCAGCGTTCTACAATTTATTATGCAAACAGATAACCACATATGTTTTTGGATGCAAAAATACAGACGGATTTTTGCGATTATTGTATATCGTTTTTTAATCGGTGGCACAACACGATGAACTGCAGAACCGCCCGCATCATGTGTGGGAAAACCGACCCAAAATTAGACAAGCACATCTTGCAACTTCCTAGCAGGCTTATGCTGGACAGTTCATGCCAAAAGGCTGGGCATCACTGACGACGCTGCATGCAGGAAGTGCAGTGAGTACAGGCGTCAAAGAAACCCTGGAATACCTTCTATGCAACTGCCCTGCCCTCTGTACCTCGAGAGCTAGACTTCTAGGAGATACCAATGTTTGACTCGCTTGCAGAGGCAGCATTCATGACCAGGACTTACGAGGTCCCTCCTTCTCTGGTGGCCTGCCGGCTTAACCTAACCCAACCTAATCGATTAATATCGATCAGCACCTGCTCGTAAAGACACGTTTTGGAAATCAAAACTAAAATAAGTTGTACAACAATACAGCAATGTAAGCCTCCTACCTGCAACATTGCGTATACGTAACGTATTCGATTCAGCATTTTCAACTTTCAAAGCCTTAATTATATATTTGTTTTTTAATTTTAAAGTAACGCAAAATGTCAACACTGCGCTGGCTCCTGTAATTTTGTGTTAAACAAATTCCGGATAAATGTGCTTGCTTTTTAATTTGGCATACGCAGCGTATGCGTAATGTTTGCTATCAAGTTACGCATACGCATGGTGTGTGTGAGTGTGAGTGTGTGTATGCGTTTGTAGTTGTGGCAGTAAAAACTAACATCAAAGTTTTTACTGTCATTTTGCTGTTTGTGGCAAATATGCTTGCAACATGCCACAGATATATCCATGCGCATGACATAAGAGCCATGCAAACAAACAAACAAAAAAATGCATGTAAATAACGGCAAAAAATATAATGTATTTTTTAAAGATATTTCATTTTGATTTTATTTAAAGTTTTTTTTTTTGGTTTTGCCTTCTGTGTAAATGTTGTTTTATTTGACAGCTTTGTGTGTAGGGTATCAAGATGGCTTGATGTTTGTCGAAAGTTGTTGTATTGCACGCCGAAGTGAAGCTCGATGTGTAGTAGAAACTTTCCACAAGGCAAGCACGGTGGCGCCATCTCTAGAGCTAACAATTTGCTATACTCTCAAGAGGAGTATGTCAGCTGGCTGAAAGAAAATGCTTGTGATGAAGAAGTAAAAAAATTTAATTATATAAGATAAACTAGACAAATTTTTTAAAACTAACAAATTATAAAGTTAGTCGCGTTTTACTTATTACGGTACTAAAATAGTTTACCTAAATTTTTTTTTTTTTTTTAATAAAAGTGGCTGTTCAGATTTTATTAAATTTTAAGTACAATCTTTCCCTTAAAAAAATATTTTATTTATTGCAATTTTTTGTAATTTCTTTATATAACAAGAATTTTGCGTCTACGTCTTTTTTATATATTTTTGTTATTTTTATTATAATATTTAATCCTTTATTGTTTTGAGTTTCTATTATTTTCGTTTTTTTTTTTCCTATTTTGTGTGTTCTTATTTTGTTTTTAATTTATTTTATATATTTTTTATGCTTTATTTTTATTCTTAAATTATTTTGCAAATTTATTTATTTAAAAAAGTTTTATTTTCATTTATTTTTAAATCTGTATTATGTTTGCAATACTTTTATTTAGATATTATTATTTTGTTTTTTTTTTTGTATTATGTTTTTTTCCTTGCAGTTTGTTTTTTTATTTTGTTTTTGTTTTTTATTTATTTTTTTTTAAATTAATTTTATTTAAAATAACTTTTTATAATTTATTTTTTTTATAATTTATTTTTTTTATAATTATTTTTTTTTATTTAATTTTCTTTTTATTTTATTGTTTTTTATTTTTGTATGTTTTCTTATTAATCTCATTTAAAAAACTTATTATTTTCTGTTTTATTTTTAATATTATTGCTTGCCTTTTTTTAAGCTTTTAATGTTTTTTTTAAGTTTTCATAAAGACAATTTTTTGATCATTTATTTTATTGTTTTTTTCTTATTATTTTCATTTAGAAAACTTTTTTTTTTTTTGATCATTTATTTTATTGTTTTTTATTTATTTTTTTGTTTTCTTATTATTTTCATTTAGAAAACTTTTTTTTTATATGTATATTTTTGCTTGTCTTTTTTTAAGCTTTTTTTATTTTTTTTATTTAGTTTTTATAAAGTTAAAATTTTAATTTTTGATCATTTATTTTATAGTTATTTATTTATTTTTTTTTTGTTTTCTTATTATTTTCATTTATAAAACTTTTTGTTATTTTCTGTTTTTTTTTTTTAATATTATTGCTTGTCTTTTTTTTAAGCTTTTATTATTTTTTTTATTAAGTTTTTATACAGACAAATTTTTATTTTTTGATCATTTATTTCTGTAATTATTTTTATTATTTGTTTGTTTTATTATTTTTTTTATTCATTTCTTTAATTATTTTTTTATTTTTATTGTTTGTATTTGTTTTTTTTTTTTCATTACTTTAATATTTCAATTCGATTATTGTTTAGAAATCTTAATTATTTTATATATGTTTATTTTTATTATTGTCTCCTTATAGTATTTTGTTTTATTTATTTATTTTATGTTATTTGGTTTGTACGCCAGTTTGTTTTTATTATTGATTGCTTATTATTATTTATTTATATTTTTGTTAATTAAATCTTTGTGATTTTTCCCGCAGAAAATAAAGTATATTTGTATCACATTTTTATATTTTACATTGTTTTATTTTTTTATATTATTTTATTTTCACATTATTTTATTTTTTAATTAAGCAAACTTGATTTTAATTATTTTCTTTACTATTTATTTTTATTTACCTAGGAAAATTGACCTAGGCTCCGCCTTTGGAGAGCTGCCCACAGTGAAAGTAGAATCATTTTTTGTTTCTTTTTTAATTGCACTTATTTAAATAGCTTATTTCATTTTTTTTATTATTAATTTAATTTTTATTGCATAGCTTGTTTTCAAACCCTGAACCACCTATAGATATAAAAGGTCTACTAGGTGTGAGCAATGCTTGTAACGGCAAGAATAGGACTTGGCAGACACCAAGTCCTTTATACAAAAATTTGTATCATAACTTCGAATCGCAATTGAACCACTTTCTTCCGTCATCTCAATCTAGCAGATCATAAAACCTATTATCACCAAACTATACCATCTGATGCGCTTTTTTCTGCGAAGATATTCACTATCATCCATTTTTTTTTTAATATTATTTTGTGTTATTTTATTTTTTAATATAAATTTGATTCATTTTTTAAATTTTATTTTATTATTTTTTTTTTTTTGTATGATTTTGTCACTTTTTATTATATTTTTTGTTTTACTAATTTTTTATATGTATATATATATATATTTTTTTTAATAATATTTTTGTTATATTTATTTTGTGTTATACTATTTGTTTTGTTTTTTTTTCTCATTGTTTTTTTAATTTATTTATTAATTTAATTGTATCTTATTAATATTATATTACCAGAAATAATGAAATTGAACTTCTATATTATTTATGTTATATATATATATTTTTTTTAATTTTTTATTTTAATTTTGTTTTTATTTATTAATTTAATTTTATCTTCTTAATATTTTTTTATATGTGTATCTTTCCTGTTTTTTTTATTTAACTATATTGCTTTCAAATTTTCCATTCTATTTTAGGCCATATACAAAATATTTTGTTTTATTAAGAGTATTCACACTTCGTTGGGCTCAGTCATCGGCTTCAACCTTAAAGGGTATTGTCTTGCTTTGGCTTTTGTCATTGCTGCCAACTTACGCGCTGATGGGACAAAAGCATAACTTCGTTGGCTGGCTGAGTGGGCTAGGGGGTGAGTCTGCCTATGCGCCTGCTTGCCGCCTGCCTTCCTGTCCGCCAGCCTGTTATTGTCGTAGCCACCGCGTGGCAACAAAACGGATACGGAATTTTCAATATTTGCTGTTGTTCTTGTTGCTTCGGTTGCTCCGGTTGTTCGTTTAATTTATGCAGGCGGCACACATGAGTTTTCGGTAGCAAGGTTTTGTTTGTTCCTTGTTCGAGGCAGAGGCGTTGCTGGCTTTGGGTGGCCTTTCCGTAAGAGTTGGCAGTTGATATTTCGCCGAGAGAGCGATAGAGTGTGAGCGAGAGGAGTGGGGCGCACGGCATAGAGTTGGAAGTTGTGTTGGCCACATCATCAGCTGCACTGCGCTGCCAATGTCTGCGCAAAAGCTTAAAATGCTGCCCAGGATGCCTGCTGCTGTTCCTACTCCTACTCCTGCTGCTGCTGCTGCTGTGGCTGCTGATGTTGTTGTTGCTGTTTCTCTTGTCGATGCCTTCTGCATGCTTATGTAAGCATTTTCGGCGTGTTTCGTTTTTATATACATTTATATATATTTATATATATACAGATATGTATGTATGTATGTGTGTGTGTGTATAGCGCTTTATGTGCGTAGCTCTATGTATTTCTTTGACTGTATGCGTAGCATGTAACTCATTTAGGACTTTTCACACGCTCTCCAGCATCAATATGCCGAAATGCATTGCAAGGTAATTTCGTAAATTAACGCTAGATGGCGCCCATATTTACACTTTCTTTTTTTTCCTGTAGTAATTATTAAATATCCTTATATACATAAGTACTTTTGTGTTTTTGTGCTTAATGCCAGCACGTGTACAGTGGAAGCTCGTTAATCCCAACAATCTCCGTTTGATGTGTGGAAGCTTTCGAAACGGGCTACCTTGCGTATACGTTATATTTGTTGCAAAAGTTTGGCCTAGTCGTATGCTTGGCTTTTGGTATAGGGTATACTTTATTTTTACTACTTTGCAGTTGAAATTAGTTATTAACCTAAATACTTACAAGAATGTTTGATTGCTGCTCGACTTGGTTAGGAAGTCTTCAGAAACAAATTAATTACAAAACATTTTTCACGAAAAAGCTTCTTTGAGCCATTTTCCAAATGTAATAGTTATAGCATTGTGGTTCTCGGTAGTGTAGTAGTAACGCCACAAAATTGTATGACCCTTGGCTCGATTCCACCCAACAGCACTGTTGCATTTGTCTAGCACTAGCATAGCTAGCAAATAAAAATACGCTAGCAAAATCTCTAATAACTAAAGACATCGCCGCTACGATTTGGCTATAAGCTTTAGATCCCTGTTCTCTTCGAACAGTTATTGACAGAGATATCTCCATGCTCCGCTTTCGAAGCGATGACCATACTCAAGTGGTAAAAATTTATATATTTTTTCGTTTTTTAGGTATAGTGTATGGTCAACCAATTTAAGTTTTCTGCATGGGAATACTACTGTAAGCATCAGGAATCAAAGTAAATAAAACGAATTTTGTGCAAATACGAGTTTTCCTCACGATTTTGGTAAACAGAAAAAAAAATATTATTAAAATAATTCTTAAGAAATTTATACAATACTTCATATTCAAAATACTGGTCGCTATTGTCTACTGTTTACGTCTATCTTTTTGTCCTCATTTGGATTTTGCCACGAAAAAACTGCTTAACTTTCAAGATGATCCAAGTATCAATCCAAGTTTTTGACTTTTTCAAATGAACAAAAGTGCTCGTTAGCTAGATCGTGCGCCAGCGATCGGAACAATTGCTAGTCATATGGGTACACGTTTATAGAGCATGATCGTTGGCATAAGAACTCTCATTTTAGCGTTCATTCATTCATTAACTGTGTTCGGTAGTAATTCCTTTGGTAGTTTCACCAGCTCATAATATATCACACCTAGCTGGTTTCCCACCATTTGCAGAGCGTGACTTTGAGGCCATGAATATTGGGTTACACTGTAGACGCTGAGGCAACTTCGAGCTTTCTTCAAGACTCCAAGACTGCGCTTCGGATTATCGTAAAGGACACATATTCTGTCTTAAGTGACAATTCCTTACAATTTTGCTTTGAAGCTACTCACGAGCAAAGAAATGCAGATCGACAACTCTCGATTTCAAATCCGTACGACTTGTGTGCTTGCTTTTGAATTATTCCCCATTGTTTTGAGGCGCTTTGACACGGATTGCTGAGTCAATTGCAATGAATCTGCCAGTTCCTCTCGCGTCTTGCTCAAGCAATGCTCCATCCAGTAATTATGCATCTTCGAAAACATATTTGCCTTCCACCACCATACCAATCTTCTATGTCAAAATCATCATTGTTGAAACATTACAACAACTCTGATTATGTTCTTTTACTAAGAGTAGCCTCTCCGTATGTTTTCAAGAGGAATCGATCGGTCGATCAGCTGCACTTTTCTTTGAATTCTAAAAGCAAAGCAACACTTCTTTGAATTCTAAAAGAAAATCAGAACTTTTCTTTAAATTCTAAAAGAAAATCAGAACTTCTTTGAATTCTCAAAGAAAAGCAACACTTTTTTTAATTCTAAAAGAAAAGTAACACTATTCTTTGAATTTTAAAAGAAAAGCAACACTTTTGTTTGAATTCTAAAAGAAAAGCATCACTTTTCTTTGAATTCTAAAAGAAAAGCAGAACTTTTCTGGAATTTGGCTTAACAAAGGAAATTTTCAATCAACGAAGAATTTTTGAGCCGAAGGCCACGTCTGCAGAGTTTGGCGTTCTGAGTAAGATCTTCCAAAGTTATACCCCACGTGTCGTTATATAATCGGTTTCAAAACTATAAAGCTATGAAATTATAATCTAAAGAAAATGTTAGTTATTTTCTAATAGTCAAGATTTAAAAAAGGTTTGGTTTATAATTTTCGTTTGTTACTTTCTTAAGAAAATATTGGAATAATTCAATACTTAGTTCCTAATCGTTTCTACAAAACTATTTTAATTGTGTTGCGCCTGTTTTTGCTTCCAGAAAACATTTTTTTTTTTAATTCTTATGAAATAATGCCGCGAAACACAATGAAAAGAGTTTCGAAGAAGCAATTCGAAATTTATCCAATAAGAAATTTACATTATTTTGAAGTAGCCAAGATCTAGTTCAGTTTCTTAATTCCTAGAATTCCGATTTTAATATTAGCAAGCATGAAGTGTACTTAGTATTTACTATAAATTGTCGAGCGATAATTTGTCTAAGGATTTTTAATTGTGATGCGAATTTCATAAGTGCAAATCCCTTCAAGCCACATGCTGGCGTTATCTCTAACTGAACAGCCAACAAGAACATAGTGCGCTATATGTATACACATACCCCCAAAAATCTTTAATATAACCAATTAAAAGCTTTTGTTTTATTTACTTAATGAAATTTTCATGAAAATGTAACATAATTAGATAGTTAGATATGTGTGGATGGCCGGAATGCATTTGTCTCTATATATAATTTGCCAACATTTCCATGTTCGTTTATTTTGGGGTTCCGTAGTGTGGAAGAGGGGGGAGTTGGGAACTGTGCATATAATTGAATTTTGTTTATAGCCCGAAGCTGGCATAATATAATGCATTTTCCTTATATGTATTTATTGGCGTATTTACATACACATTGGCATTGCACAATTTGGACTGTATGTATCCATAGATGTCGCTAATATAATCCATAACCTACGGGTCTGTATGGTATTTCGGAGTAACTAAATAACAATTTGGTTTGAAGGTGTTCCGAATATCGATTGGAATTTGTATGCTGATATATAATTATTAGGTAATTGAAAAGGGAATGTAAGGGAACCTGTTTTTTTGCAATTTAAAATTTTGTTTTTAGAAAAGTTTTCGAATAATAATTACAATATCAGAAGCAGCTTACTATTTGAGCTATGAAATATGGGACATACTATGCCGAAGCTTGATTACAATATTTCATTATCATTCAGTTGATTATAAAATTTAGAAATAATCCGAATTGGCATTCAGATCTTAAAAATTTTATATTTTAAGTCATGGTTCCATCTTGATTGTAAAATTTTTTAAAAAAATGTATATACATTGTAGAATTAAACAGAATGCTATGTAAACTATAAAATATTTGAATCAAAGTGCAGATCTTCCAAATTGTAGATTTCGAACCATTTTCGAATACACTCGAATACACACTCGAACTCTAAAGTATTTAAACTTACTTTCTTATCTTCAAAAACCTTCATATTTTAAAAAATGATTGTATAATAATAACAGCAATAATCATGATCTTAATATAATATAAAATATGGCAATGTATAGATATTAAAATTTTAATGCTTGAAAAACTTTTACAAAATCAGTTGAAAAAATAATCCGTACGCTAAATGTACCACGAAATATTTGAATTTATGGGACAAAGCAGTTGATTTAAAGGAATATTAACTCAATTCTAATAGTTTGAATTGTGAGAAGAATTCTTTATTTTTTTTAGACATCTTCAGTTTGCATAATTCGATAATAATAATAAGCGTATTCGCAATTGTTTTATTCTCCAAATAAATTCTCCAAATAAATACTTAAAAAAGTAGCGAATATAGTATTACACTTTACCACTATTTGGTTTGGAAGAAAAAATGGATAAAAAACTTGAGATGACCCACGTGGCTGTAAGTCAAAATTAGTCAAAAATTATCTATAAAAAAAAGATCCAGAACTTAGTTATCGGCGGATGCATATGGATTTGGAATGTTATTGGTTGGGCTCATTTGAAGAAATCGATAAATTACTCAATAACTGTATCGAGGCCAGAAAGCTAAAACATTTTTGAGATGTTATTCGAAAATTAGCAGAGAGATGGGAAAAAGTAGTCATTTCATAATCATCGAAATGATTTAGTTCTTACATTTTTTTTTGCAATAAAAAAGCGCTTTGGTACTCCAAAAATTGTACCAGAATTAGTAGACTGCTTGGAAATGGCATGTCAGTCGTAAATAAAGGTGTTTAAGGCGAACCCTAAAACGCTTTATTTTGGTAAATCTATTTTATGGGAATACATTGTTTTTTCATATATAGATTCATCATTCATCTAGAGATAACTTTGATCTGTTGTGGATTAGGTAGACATATTTTTTTCATATATAGTTCTATCGTTCATCTAGAGATAACTTTGATCAGTTGTGGATTAGGTTAGGTTAGTCCGGCCGGCCCCCGAAGGGGCCTCACATAGATCAGAATGATCCCTAGCGTTACCGGATGGGGCTCCACTGGTGCCCTAGGCACGTTGGTCGTCCGTTAAGCAAGTGTGCTTGGCAAATGCAAGCAGCCTATGAGGTGCCATATCAGCTACCTCTTGCAGAGAGGCAATCCAGGGCTTTTCGAGGTATTTGTTTCTAGGGGTGTAGAGTGCAGGACAGTGACATATAAGATGTTCCAGAGTTTCCTTTACATCTGGTTCCAGTTGTGGATTAGGTAGCTATATTTATATTTTGTAAAGCGTGCCATTGTCCCAAAATTTATCGGAAGCTTCTTGCATATTGGAAAATCAGTACAGAATGATTATAAATTTAAAAGCTGATATTATTTCAATTATAACGCCAAACAGTAATAAAAATAGTCAGACTGCTAGACGAAATACGAAATATTCTTATAACAATCATGAGCTTATAAGATCAAATGGTTTTCGAAAAAATATCATAGAAAGGGCTGAATTTATATCTTCAGTCAGCTTTACCATTGTGTAGAATGATTTTTTAAGCTTGTCCGAGTATCCTACTAGAAATTCAATTCATAACTATATAGGAAATAGGAAGTAACATTAAAGTTTAAACATATCCTAATAAAAGTTATCAAAAGATGAAGAAAATTGCTACGAGAGAAAATTATAAAGCTTATTATAGTTTGAGCATAAGAAGCGAAAATGATCGTTCAAAGCATAATATAATCTTTAAAATTGTAGTGCTAGAGGTACATATTTTTCGACCTATAATGTATAAAAAAGTATTGCTAGAGCTAAATATTTTTCGATCTTTTTAACTTCGCTTTAGAAAATGATCCTTCCTATATGATTGTACACACCAGAGACGCGAAAATGATCGTGCAGAGCATAATATAATCTATAAGATAGTAGTGCTAGAGGTAAATATTTTTCGATCTTGTTAACTTCACTTTAGAAAATGACCATTTCTATATGAGACGCGAGAATTATCGTGCAGAGCATAATATAATCTATAAAATAGTAGTGCTAGAGGTACATATTTTTCAACCTATAATCTTTAAAATAGTAGTGCTAGAGGTACATATATTTCGACCTATAATCTATAAGATAGTAGTGCTAGAGGTAAATATTTTTCGATCTTGTTAACTTCGACCCTTCCTATATGATTGTATACACCAGAGACGCGAAAATGAGCGCGCAAAGCATAATATAGGTTGAAAAATATGATACATATAGGAAGGGTAATTTCCTAAGGCGAAGTTAACAAGAAGAGGACAGCAATCGTATACTAGTACCCCAATTTATGAACAGACTTTATCAGTGGCTGATAGTGTTGTTATTGAGGGTTCCAAATGTGACAACAATTTTCCAGAAATGGACTGCCGCTTAATAAATGCAAGAACCCCCCTCTAGCTTTATTTACTATATCATAATTTCCCTATTACTTCTTAAACACAGGCAACATTCAGTTGCGATACCATGGAACGCCCCAAACTATTCTCAAGGATTTATGTTTGTGGCGCTATAGGACACTGCAACAAGCGCAGCGCAGCGTGCGGTACACGGCCCAGCGACTACTTCAATTGTCGGTATTTTTAGGAACCACTGTGATTTTATTGATGGTTGTCGTGAGTAATGAGGCCATAGAAGAGTCATTTCTATACTTCAAACCGATGTGCTGTTTTCGTTTTTTCAAGGTAGCACTGTGCGGCAGTGAAGCGGCCTATGTACTGCAGTGCCACAGGTAGTACCACATGGCGAGTACTTACTGTAATTGGTAACTTTGGCTAAATGAATGACGGCTTAACTGACTGACGTATGCTTTACCTTGCATTATGGCGTGCCATTAGTGTGCTAGGGCGTGGTAAAGGGCTGCCAGATGTTGTACATAAGCCTTGTACATGGGTCATACGTGCTACATATATATATATATATGCATGAGCTTAGGCAGCAGTAGCAGCAGCTAAAGCCAAAAACCAAAACTGCTGAATACACACATACATATACATATGTGTGTGAGTGTGTGTGTAGAGTATATACATACGCCGTGCATGCAACGCGCTCTATGCGTACGCGTAGCTGTGTGTGCGTGCCCCAACCTGTCGCCGCCGCCACCGCCTTGCTACTGGCAACTAACAACAACAACAACAGCATCCAGCAAGCCAGCCAGCCACTGCGCTAAGAAGGAGTGAGGCTAGTGGGCTTTTGGCTTAGTTTGCCTGCTACACACACACAGCCTCCACATATGGCATTGGAGCCCAGGCTCAGCCCTGGCTAGCCCCAGTTTGGCTTGGAGTGTGCGTGTGTGCCCAGTCTGCTCGCGTTCGAGTTTTGCAAAATTCTCAAACTGTTGTATGCTGTTTGTCTGTGTATTCCATCAATCCCAGATACACTCGTAAGCAACAACAACAACACGCCTCAGCGCCCCCCCGGCCCCGCTACACGCAACTCCTATAAGCTTTAACAACGCGACGACAGTCATGCAGTCATTCGGTCATTCAGTCATTCAGCCATTGCGTCGCTTTGTCAAGCATTTTGGCCATTCAACTTGTCGCAAGTAGCAACAGAACCAGGCTTAGATCCAGTGCACAGAGCAACTAACTGAAAATATTTCTCTTCCTCGTTACACGTTTTGTGCTTTTTAGCCAAAGTTGACTTGGAGGGGGGGGGGGGGGGGGGGGGTTTGTCCGTTTGCCCGTTGCCCGTTGTCGCGCGCTGACGTCGCTAATGTTGCCGCTAACACGTTGCGTATGGCAGTGTGGCGAGCGATAGAGACAGAGTTAGAGAGAGACAGAGAGAGAGAGAGCGAGTGTGAGAGAGAGAGCGAGCGAGAGAGATACAGCTAGCGAAAGATATGGAGAGCAGCGAGAGTTTGTTGTAATAGTTGACTAGTTAGCGTGTGGTAGCGGCGTGTGAGGGGGCGCGGTAGGTGGCATGCACAGGCAGCCGTTGTGCGGCATGTATTTGTGGCATCCACACTGACGTTTATTTAACGCATTTTCGTTGCTTCTAGTTGCGCACTCAGTGCTCCATATAGTTAGTGGATGCACTTGGTAGCCTCTCCTATGTGCACACACACATGTATATGGTTGCTACTACATAACACCCTATATATATATATATATATATGTATATAAGTGGTACATAGCAGCAGTAAGTACATGTTTTATAGCGGCATCGCATATCAAGTGCATAAAAGCTTAACTATATCTTTGATATGAGAAGAGAAAAAAAATGCATCCTGCATCCACTGGGTCAAGTCATCGCTAGTTCCAGCTGCTCTCCAAATATTGTACATAATTTTCTAAGAAATATAAAAGTTGTCAAGAACAAAATAATCAAGCAAAACAATTAGCAGGCATCAGCTCTATGAGTTTAAGTATTTCATCTTGGGGGTTCTTACATTTTGAGTGAGAATATTCAGCAAATTTCGGTAACTTCTAAGAACTTGAAAGCCATACCATAGATCTGTTCGACATCAAACTAGACATAATTCTGTAATTTATGAAACAATTAAAAGAAGGCGCTGCAAGGTGAAAGATGGCGACATATTATTGAAATTTCGAAGCTACAGAGGCAACTCATTTGAAAATTCACGAGGTATTACTTCACTTCCGCCACTATTTTCATTTCATTTGAGGCTTTACGGTCAGAAACTGGTACATATTCGAAATACAGCACGCTGTTATCTACTACTTGCATTCATTTTTCTGGCAGCATGCGAATTTGGTTCATCTTATGAGATAATACAAGTACATTCTGTCAAAAAAGCATCGGGAAAGGTTCATTTAAAAAGCTCGCGCTGTATGAATTTGGTTTGTTTTTTGTCCCCCTAAGTTGATACAGCTGTCCTTAATTATGTTGCCTAATTTTAGCGGAAGCTGTCAACTAGTGTGTTTCCCGATTATTACATCGGCGATTTTTGCAACGGAATTTGCGACCCATTTGTATGATTAGTTATGATTCGTCCCATGGGCCGTGCTCGGCCCAAGTGTGCCAAGAGGATACTCCCTTTGGCAACCGCTCTAACCTAACCTATGATTCGTCCCATAAAGGTGGACGCGAAGCAGCACTTCCAAACTACTGCTCGGTACTGTTTCTGAACAAAATTCAGCTCTTTTGGAAGAAGTGGAGCGTACGCACGCATGCCCAAATGCACACATAAAATGATACGAACCGATTCATGAGAGATGTTCAGATCCCTGGCAGATAGTGCACTCGCCGCCAAATCGAAACTTGGTAGTTCGATTCGATCGAGGGCTGCAGCCCTGGTGTATTTCGCTAGCGCGAACATAGCTAGCAAATAAGTAGACACTATTTACCTAGGAATATCTCTACTAATTAACCACACCATCGTGCGGATTCGGCTATAAACTGTGGGTGCCTGTAATAGTGATATCTCCATGTTTCGGAGCGATGACCATAGTCAAGGGGAATAAATATATTTTTAATATCAACAGAAGTGCTCCTTAGCTGGATTATGTGCCATCGATAGCAACATCTGGTAGTTAGATGGGATAATGCCTGCAGTGAGATCTTCCATTTCAACTTCTTTTACGACTTGGGGTCCAGCATTGTGCTGTTGAAGGTCCTGTTTTTCCCTGAATTGTGGCTTTTTGCTCTCGTCTCAAATGCAACAACTACGTTCCTCATGGGCATCCCTGTGATAGTTTCTCTTAACTACAGCAGCTCATAATATATCACACATAGCTGATACCCTCAAAACCGTTTTTTGCTGTAAACGTGGATGCATGTGCGGGCTCAAGACTGTGTGCGCTTCGGATCTCTTACGAGAGACAATCTCTTACGTCTTTAGAGCAGCAATCAATTTCGTTTATAGATATCCACAAATTTTCTGATGTGTACGAATGTCTATGATTATTGTATGTTGTTTTCCATCGATGAATATCGAGCATCAGTAAACACTAGAGTCGAACTGTTGGAACACGGCAGATTTCCACGATAATTGTATATAAATTTTTTTTTAGAATAATATTGATGCCGCTGGAGACACCCATTGAAAAAACGACAAAAACATATCGATTGCGCTTAAAATAGAAAGCCTTCAAGAGCTATTCTGGCTTTAGATTTGAAGGATGTACGAACTAAAATCAGCATAATTCATAGATGTGGAAAAGTGAGCTAGTTTTTAGAAGTAACCTTGTGCTTGCTCTCTTATACATTTGAAAATTTCACACAAAATGCATAATTTGAAAACATTGAAATAATTGAAATTACAAAATTCACAACACAATGCAAAAGTAATTATTTCATTGTTAATGAGAAGAAAAAAATGATGAAAATTCAAAGGAGAAAAATTTCAAATGAAACGAAAAGCCCTTTGTGTTTTTAACAAAATGCAACACATTGCGTATACGTAACATTCAAATAATAAAATGAAAACGAGAATTTTTATGAGAATTTTTGAAGAGAACATTTTCAATTTGTACTAGAAATGCAGAACTTAGCGCCGTTCTGGTCATGCATTTGAATGCACCACATTGCGTATACGTAACATCGATATGCGAAAAACAATAAAAACGAAATTTTAAAAAGCATTTTAGATTGAAAAGAATTTGCACGTAAATGCGATATGTTTCTATTTGTATTTTAAGTGAGAAACTATACGCCGATTTGGTAATGAACTTTAAGCGACCACATTGCGTATACGCAATATGGAGCTGCAGAATAGAAATAGAAAATTCTAATGTAATAATCGATGAAAAACTCGAGTTTCTATTAAGTGGAGACTACAATTTGGTGAAATCGAAACTTTCGTTAGATTTTTAGAATGAAAATCTTAAACGTATGTTTGTATTTGTTTTTTAGCTGCAAGACTTATTGCTTTTTTGGCATATATCAAGATTAAAAATAAAAAATATATCACTATATCGTTACTCTCAAATTCTTATCCCCAACATGACAACGCATTTCATATTGCGTATACGTAAGAGTGAAAGACATAAAATACAAAATGCAAAATTCTTTTTTGTAAAACTTTGCAAAACTCAAGTTTTCTTCAGTTGCGTTCTTAGGAAGACTTCTTGATATTTTAAATGTATTTAGAATAAACTTCATATTAAATTTGCAATTAAAAGTGTATTATTAATATTTTTAATCTATGAGCATAAAATGTTAACTTATTCAGTAACAAATATTGACTGAATGAGCAACAGATCTTCACTTCTTGAGTTATTGATGTTGACTCGTTTCTTGTATGAAGATGAATGCTTAAATATACTTCGTCCGATATTCCTAGTCACTTCAAGCCGGGTTTCAGGTATTCGATCTTGGGGGGGAATGTTTTCTTTAAATGGTTTGGGTTTTTCCTACATGTGGTTGGTTTCCTTCAAGTAGTTATGAAATGTAGCCTTAGTTATATATAACAGATCAGCCAGCAAAATTTACTGGTATTTTTAAATCCAAAAATTGATAAAATGTAATAATTCCAATCAAAGTTTAATCAAGTCTGTGCCTTTTTGAACGTTAGAGCCCACAGACACCACACTGCGTATACTTAATATTGAACTACTTATATATATTTTGGCTGGGAGTTCATTTACTTTCTTTCTATCAGTAGAAAAAATACCACTGTCTCATGCAATCTTTTTTACAAGTTGCAACTTCTTGCATTGCAGTTCAACAAACAATTTCATATAATAATAAAAATACGAGATTTTAATTAAAATTTGTACTTTTTAAATGGTAAACAATTTTTCAAACTAAATTTACAAGTTCCGACTGCATTTTAATTTCATAATATAAGGCCCAACTCTCACAGCTGCCCAAAGCCTGCACAAATATAAATCGAATATAAAATATTCCCTTTTGGGTTGAAAATTTGTAGAATTTTCATAATTTTTTTTTGGTATTGTTTGCGCAAGCGGCAGTCAGAGGGCAACAGCAATTGCTTGCTGTTTTAATTTGCATGCCGTATTCGAAAGAGAAATGCATGGCATTGTTGTTTTATAATAAAACATATTAAATTAGTGGTAAGAAATATGAGAACAGCTATGGAAATATAATGCAATGCAACACATTGCGTATAGGCAATATTGGCAGACACAATAGAATGTAAATACTCGAATGATGATTAATTAGTAATAGACTCGCACTGCCATGAAGTGCGTCGGTTTTTTAAAGACTTCAATTCTGCAAAGCAATTTAATGCGTATACGTAATATTTTGCTAAGCTTTTATAATAAAACTTAATAAGTCTGTTGCTCTTGTGTTTGAAGCGCTCAATGCCCATAGTATCAGCAATTGATGGAGTCTATTCAAAAACAATTATTAATTTTTGCACTCCGGAGCTTAAGTTATCATTCTATCAATCGTCTACTGTCCTAATCTTCTAGACTTCCCCTTTCTAAATGATCGTAGAACATGCCATAGAACGTTACTTTTGCATAAACTCTTACTCGAGCTCATTGACTCCAACGCACAAACCTTAACAAAGTTGATTGTGTCATTCCATCCATATTAATTCGTTTATTTCGCCCGCTACCAATTCCATTTTGTAGATCTTAGCAGGCCTTGCACGCTCCTTCTCGTGTCTTATCTGCCAATTATACTTACCTTCACGATTTCCTACCTTAGGAACGCTCTGTATTATCTCTTTCTCTATCTTAATGCATCTTGATTCGCCAAATCGAGCATCTTTGACCCCAACTCCCTCTCCCTTATGTTACTTCCTGTTTTTAACATTTAAATTGTAAGTTCCAGTTCGTCGCTGCATATCTATAAAAAATTCACCCAAGAGGCTAGGGATACGGTTTAGTTTTATTTTATATATGCATAGCAGGGGCTACCCTTACTTGTCTTTCATCTCAAGAACACACTATGGATCTTTGTCTGCCAAAAATTTCATATTTTGTTGGAATTATGGCATAAGTCATATTATCTGCGCCGAAAGATTACGAAAGCTTCACGACACTTGGTCACATTATCTTCATGCAGGGAATTCAGATTTCTGACGAAAGAATTCACTCTGCTGATTCTAAGCATAAAAAGTAATCCTATTTGAACTACAAAGCTATAGACAAAGGGTGGTAGCATATTTCTGCAGAGGCTTTCTAGGTTGCCTACTAGCGCTAGAGCTTTATTCCAAGTTAAATATAAAACTATAGGTAAAGTGGTTCCAACTCTCTCTTAAGTCCTTCTAGGTTGCCTACCAGAGGTAGAGCTTTATTCCAACGTACTGCGCCACAAAGATTTTATTCTTTTGACTTAAATTTGCTCGCTTAGAATTGCTGTTGGCAATTTGCATGCCTAGACTAACTAATACTTTCCTAAGGCGGTCTAACTCCATGCAGATCTTGGTTGATTCGAGATCTGGTATGAACGAGGGTGGGCCTACGGCCTTCGGCACTGCTACCTAAACTTTTTAGTATGAATCAACCACCGCCCCCACCAAAGCCTTGTAGTCAATGCAATTGTTGGACCCGCAGATCTGTCAGACAGCCCTCGCCAGGTTCCGCATGTATTCATATATCTAACATGCCTCATATAATTTTCAATTTGGATTCGCTGGCGCCTATTCCGACACTCGTCGCAACCGAAGGTGGCGTCTCTATTGGAGGCTTCTTCTATCTTTCTCTCTCTCTCACTCTCTCTTCCGCACATCATCTCTCTTGCTTTGTCTTTATCTCTGTCCTGCTCATACTACTTTGCCACTTTGCTTTTCATTTGTGGATGTTATTAATGCGATTTTCCACTTTAGACTCTGGTCACTTTAATCGCAACCTCGTTGAAGTTATATACAACGCCAAACGCCCGCTCCACGTCACAAGGCACAGTGGTACACATTGTGTTCTAACGAGTGAAAAAATAATTATTTATTTTAAAAGTTTTATGTTATTTTTTAATTA
This sequence comes from Chymomyza procnemis, assembly GCA_035046065.1. Taxonomy (NCBI): domain Eukaryota; kingdom Metazoa; phylum Arthropoda; class Insecta; order Diptera; family Drosophilidae; genus Chymomyza; species Chymomyza procnemis. Next base: position 36,643,760 of record JAWNOJ010000021.1, on the reverse strand, counting down.
ATTGAAGGCAATAAATAAAAGTATTTCGAAATACCTAAAGTTTCATCAGATACCAAATAAATTAAAAACATTTTTTAAACTTCATTTTGAGATTAAAAATTTAATTTTAAATTTAAAAATTTAATTTAATTTATTATAATAAAAACTGGCGCAAGTTTCTTTTTTCAATTTCAAATTTGATATGATTTTTGGGTACATGCAAACACATTTAGCTGCCGAATTTGTTTTGTAATGTCCACAAAAAAACAACCCTATTAACAATCCAAAACTTATTAATACTTAAAGGGGTAATCTATAACATCCCTAAAGTGGTTTTACCATACTCAATATCTAAAAACTGCATTAATTGCATAACAAGATTTTTTCTGAAAAGTTGATTGCTCTAGCTCTTGCCATCTCTGACATCTAGGCGTGCATACAGACGCACTTGGGTATACCAATTCCTTTAGTTAACTTAAATATATTTATGTAATTTTTTTATTAATGTTAAAAAAAAAGCTGATGTATTAAGTAAAATTTTTATAAATATTAAAGTTTAAAATATAGCAAAATTTCGGTATTCCTGAATTCCAATTCTCGTCTCCGAAAAATACGTAACATTTTGAGATTTAATTTGCTCTATATATATCTATATATATAATTGACACGTGCTCTATAGATAATTGACCCCTAATGGAATTTCTCCTTTAAATTCCCCGCTGTATATGGTATTCGGCCGAAAAAGATATGTTTTCTTCTAGAGCTTTCAAGCTTTGTACAAAATGTAAAAATATTTACAATTTAAAATATCAAATCCTCATTGCAAACTTTGGAAATCCTTTAACATTATATTCCCCATATACCGCATTTAACCTTCAAAAGGTTTCACCAATATTTTTTGCCCACAGCGCCTGCAACTTGCACCACTGTGCTGCGCGCCACTCTTTCTGTGCTGCTAGCCTCCATCGCTTAGTCCGTAAGTCAGTTGGTCATCCTAGCCATTGGCGAAATCTCTCTGTACGTCGTACAGGTCTCTCGACTGGATCGGCCCAGTTAACAGCAGCGGGCAGCAAACGTTTGTTTTGTGCCTGCTGCTGTCAACGTCATCATTGTCGACGTCGTCGTCAGCGCCGCTGCTCGCATCGCAGTAGCGCTATGTTGTGTCGCGACGCTGCGTTGGTCAGTTTTCTGTAGTTTTGTTGCCTCAAAGTTGAAGTTAAGTTAAGAAAATGGTAGTGGCGGCGGGAGCGGCGACGGCAGCAACAGCGACAACATAAATTGCGCACTTAACGTTGCGATTTTCAACATCTCGGCAGCAGCAGCAACAGCAGCAGATACACCAACAACAACAACAACAGCAAAAGTATCTGTATCTGTAGCTGCTGCTGCTGCTGCTGTCATGGCTCTCATTGTTGTAGTTGTTGGCAGTTGCGCTATTCGCTGCCTAGGTTCACATTCTCATTAGAGTTCGTTCACCCAAAAGATATGGCTTTATGTATCTATTAGTTAAATATGTATGTATTTATGTATCTTTATCTATGCGAGTGTGTGCGAGTGTGTGTTTGATGTTTAATATGTATAACTGCAGCTAATATTGAATGCATGCATCATACGAACACTCCAATCTGCCACAACAATAGGAAAACAACTATAAACAACACCAAACAAGCAACAAAATTTGATTTGTGCCTGCGAGAGTGGGCTGAGTAGTATTGCAAGATTCTTCTTAACTTCAAACAATTGCCAAAATGTGCATAACGCTCTATTGGCCCCTTAAAGCGCACTGGGAACCCCTTCAAAACATCTCTCTATACCCTAGATGTGCCTTCAAAACAAGTCTTCCAAAATTAAAGTATGATGGGACAGACTAGTAAAGTTGTTAGACTCATTTCCTGCCTGTTTGGACAATAGTTTCTCCCATTTTTGGCAATAGTTCCATATTTGTCTGCCTTTTTGCATGAACACCTAGAGATGGCTAAACTTTAAGATTCGATTCTTATGCACTATGTATCTATAGGTACTTATATCTATACCAGTCTATCTGTTTGTACGAGCTCCTAAAGCAACTTAACTTTCAAGCCAAACTTAAATACCCTTGACCTAGGATTATTTCATATTTCGTATAAAATAAATTTTCGAATAAGAATTTCTTCTCTGACCCTACATTTGTATGTTTTCAATTGTCAATAGTTCCATATCCGTCTGTCTGTCTGTTTGAACCCCTAAAGTAGGTAAACTTACAGATTTTATATTCTTCTGCTACATTTCTTGCCTTTCATTTGTCAATAGTATCATATTCCTCTATTAGCACGAACGCCTAGAAAGTTTCTTTGGATTAAATGTTTATACTCTAAACCTACCCTTTTTTGCTCTTATATCTGTCAATTGATCTGTACCTCTCTGTCTGCGCAAACTCCTTATAAAATAAATTTTCGTATAAGATTTTCTTCCTTGAACCTACATATGCTTCCTTCCACCTGTCAATAGATCCATATCTGTCTGTCTGTTTGTTTTTACCTCTAAAGATGGCAAAGTTACAGATTAGACTTTAATACCCTGCAGCTACAATTCTTTTCTTTAATATCTTCTAATAGATTCATTCATATTTCTACGAACGCCTAGAAAGTTTTCTTTCGATTCGCTTTTTAGATTGTATTCCTGCACTTGTTGCTTCTCTCTCTGTACGAAAGCTTTAAAAAACTAAATTTTTAGATAAGTATTTCTTACCTGACGCTACATTTGTATCCCTTTAACTGTCAATGGATCCGTATACGTCTGTCTATTTTTTCGAACCTAAGCTCAACTTTGAGATTTTATACCCTGCAATAGATGCATATCCACCTTTCTGCACGAATGTCTACAAAAAAGTAAACTTTCTGACTCGACTTATGTATAATAATTCTACAGTTGCTTGCTTGCATACCCTTCAATAGATTCATATTCGTTCATGTACAAACGCCTAAAAAATTATTCCTTAATATCCAATTCTTATATCCTGTATCTATAGTTGATTTCTTCTATGTCTGTCAATAGATACATATCCGTCTGTCTATATGAACGCCAAAAGAAAGTAAACTTTCGGATAAAATATATATAAACTGATAATCTCAGCTGTAAAAAACCTTATTACAAAAAAAAACCACCCTTTATAAACATTCATTGGACTGTTTGTTCTTAAGAAATACATATGTACTAAGAGATTTGGGCAACATTTGCTGTAAGTTGTTTTCGAATTTAAAGCCTTTACCAGAAATGGGAATCGAGAAATCCCATACCAATGCTTTATATAGTTTTGGGCATGAAAGAGAAAACGCAGCTGGAGATGGCAAAACATCTTTAAAGTGGTAAATCAGAAGGACAGTTAATAATAGAAGATTTTCATTTTGTCAGAATTTGAAAAATCGCAGCCTAGATCTTACTACTTTTAGTCATTGTAATGCTTATTTAAAATCCCCAAGATAGCGATATTTGTGAACTCTTATCGTAACCAACTCAAAAACTATTCGAGCAACTCACTTAGTTAAATCAACATCGCTTGACCTATGCATAGCTCCTACAAATCGATTGAAAAAAAGAAATTTTTTATACAATATTCCTATTATTTTTGAAGATCTTAACAGTATTCGGAAAACTAAAGAATCCAATACTGCATAAAAGCCAAATTCTTTTGACTTTCTTAAGATATTTTAAATCAATTTAGCAAACATTTGAAACCTTGAAATTATGAAGCGGGACTGAACAGGAATTCCATTTTACTTAGCGTACCAAATATTTCTTATTATTATTTTATATTTCCACTTTATGATTTAAAAACATTTTAACCAACTCAAAACTAACCTAATTTTTTTCGTTTATCTTGCAGGTAAGCGGACTTCTTTGACTATTGCTCATACTCGGAACCTACAGCTGAGTATAATAAAAAACACATAAATTTGTTGCTCGAATTAGGTGTGAAAGACTGGATCTGCCTTAGAAATACGAGAAGAGCCTGCTATTTGTAGCTTGGATTTTGCTGAAAAGATGATGATCTGATGTTATCTAAAGGCCTATAATTGTATAGATCACTAGAGATGTTTCGAGGTGTATGGTATACCCAAAAGAAAAATCGACTTACTTAGTTTATTTGAAGATTTGAGATAAACGGAGGCTATCTGTCACTAATCTGGGCTAGAGCTGATTCGAGATGTATATGGATATACCATCCAAAAGAAAAAAAACCCGAAAAATCATTTTTAGCTTTGACAGAGGTTGTCTAGCACAAATCTGCAAACAAGTGCTAGAGCTGTTTCGAGGACTTTTGTATACCCAAAACAAAAAACTGACTCAGCTCATTTGGCTACTTTCCTAAATCATTTGAAAATTTGCTGAGCTTGTCCGGCATAGATCCCGTAGACCAGTAGGAGAACCAGAAAGATATTCAAGTTTAGTCGAACAATAAATGTTACTTGCTTTCGTTGCCTTTCTCCTTTTTCGGTTTCGAGCAAATGCAGATTGCATCTCTGATCAGTTGCAGATACACGGGGTCTGCACGCTCTACACCCGAAGATGGGAAATTTTTGTTGGAACATCTGAGATGCACACACCGATTTGTTAAACATAAAGAGTCACTGTCTTTCTCCAAATACTGAATCTTAAAATAGCTACTAATTATTATCCTTACTCTAATGCAAATATCGTCCTGATTCTAACACTTTTTGCAATGTCAACCTCAACGCATTACTTACCGCCTCTGCACCTTTTGGACTCAATTGCTATAAGCCCACAAATGCAGTGTATACAAAATTCTTTAACTTTAGCTGCTGATTTTCTATGCAATTGGTTGGCGATGGTGGCCAAAGCGCCTGAAAGCGATTGGACTGTAAAATGCGAATGTTGATGGCATCGGTCGGCTTAGTTTTGTTTAGATTCCAGTGCACATGCACACAGCACATCGCCATTTCCAGTGTGTATTTAGCCATGTTGTTGTAATTTAGTTTTCACTTCCAGGCATGCGAGGGTGTGGGAAGTGAGCTAGTTGGAACTGCAACCCAAGCCAAAACCAACAACTTCTCGCCTCCGTCAGTTCGTGTCTATAACCACAGCTGCCTCTGAAAGCAGCGCATGGGTTGCAGCGTGGGTTGCGGCATCCAATGTGGCATGCAGCGGATGCAGAGAGACGACACGATGTAGCTCTCAATTGGGTTTTCGCGCCCTTAGCCAAAAGCTTTGTATCGTTTTTTTTTTTTTCTTTTTTGGGGGGATACACATAAATCAATTGGTTACCTTGCGTTTCGCATTTGTGCGTACATTGCAGCATCATTGCCATAGAGTATGTACCAGACTATACAAACATGTCTATGGAAAGTGTTCTGGAGATGCAATCAGCAGTTTTTATATTTCTTGTAAATTCTTAGATTCAAAGTTTATAAAAATCGTTGCGTATTCAGAATGTATATTTTGGCTAAATTTGTAAAATTTACTATAATATAAAAGAGCTGCCGAACAATTAACAAATTGCCTACCTGAATCATAGTATGTATATAAAGGGTGACTTTTTAAGCAACTGTTCAGTATTTTTTTTTTTGGCTAAGTTTGTACTTTTTGTAATATAAAAAAGCTTCCAAAAGTAAACATTCCTTTTTTTTACATTTTGTAGCAAGCCAAAAACCTGTCTTCCTGCAGTATAATATCTATATATAGGGTGACTTTTTAAGCAACTATTTAAAATTTGTACTACCTGCAGCTAAAGGCAATCATCCGAATTCTTACATTTTGTTGCAACCCAGAAGTAAGCTTGGTTATAGTGTTAGTAAAGGGCGATTTTTTAAGAGCCTGTTATTTTTCAGGAAAACACATAAGAGTCAAAAAAATGTTTGAAAACTTTGAGTTAATAAAGCAATTGATTTGATGTCTTATTAACTTTACTTTAGCTGCCTGTTACAACGCGTTGTGGGGTTACAGTTCACCACGCCAGACGCCTTCTCCATTTGGTTATTCGATATACAAAAATATTGGTCACTGCTGTGCTGCAAATTTTCCAAAAGCGGCTCCAATTCGGCACACGATTTGCAACACAACAAGTTGGAATCTCGAAAATCAAATCTTCATGCTTGGATTCTAATGCATCCATCAAGCTTGTCACTATAGACACAATCCTTAGCAGAGTTCCACAAAGCGAAATTTAGATAAATATTATTAATATTCTATCTATGCAGCCAACAAAGCGGGCCCCAAGCATAAGTAGACTGCTCACCAAAGTTGTTTCTCGACTGTATGCTGTGTGGCCTATGGCATCAACTTGTTAATACCTAAGTAGAGCTCTTCCATTTGTAAACTTCAGCAGAATTTATTCTCTACTTATGTTAATGATTATAGAAATAATACTGAAAATTTATAAACGAAAATATGACTACTTCAGGGGTTGCCTGCTTCATATTTCGCTAAGAATCTAGACTGCATTTTTATCAACGAAAACTTATTTGATTTTCACAAAAAATTCCTTAAAAATTGAAACATTTTAAAAAAACTTTTTTGAGTCGATAAAGAGATCCATATAATGTTTAAGAAGGTTTTCATATAACTTGACTGCGCCTGCGCTGTAAATAGTTCATACGCTGTGTCCACTAAGACGTAAGACAATAACTTACAAATAAATTGATCGATTTTAGTTTGCAGCGCGTCAATCTTTGAGGAACTCAAGCCAAAGACATATATAACATAGCTCTACAAAAAATATTCTAAAGGCATTGTTTTACCGGATCTAGGAAGCCAATAAACCGATTCCAAATATGAAATCGACTGCTGAATGAAATCGGCGCTTAATTGAGCCATTGTTTCGTTTACGGTTTGGCCATTGGGAGTAACTTGCTGAATTCGCTTATTTGCCATGTTGAGTTCTTTCATTTTGGAAAATAATTTTTCAATGATTGATACAATACCACTCGCCATTTACAATAACGTTTCGATTTGCCGACAAATAGTAATACGATGCTTCTCGTTGTGCTTCAGTTCAACGGCGGCAATTTAGTTTATTGATTCAAACAGAATTTACAGCGTGTCAGAAATGAGAAATGCAATTTAACTAATCGAGCATGAATTTTGATAATAAAATTTAATGACTTATAAGCGCTATTTGTGTATAAATCGATTTGTAGTTAAATTATAGAACAAACTGCATACACTGACAGTAAGTGGCATCACGCAATTAGCAGCAGCTGCAAATGCAGTGTGCCAAAAAATGTAGCTACTAAAAAATCACCCTTTAGTAAGATTTATGGTTTTCACTTAGGATTCGGCTTGTATTACTTTCAACTACCGGTAAACAGCGTTGCCTGTTAAAAAGTGTGTAGCCAAAAAATAAGTTGCTATAAAAATCACCCTTTATCACAAAGATTTTAATGACATTTGACATTTTCCAGATAAAAAGTTAATTACTTTTTGTAGCCAGTAGCTGCGACTATCTCTGCAGATTTTTTCAAAAATATCAATTTTAAGATTTTACATTTTTCATTGTGTTGGAACATTTCCTATATAAATAGGATGGTTAACTTCTTTTTGTAGCCTAGAAATCGCTTAAATAGTGCTCTCTCTTTGCTGCTTCTTCTTATCGACTTAAACATTTGTATTTATGAAAATAGATCTTACTTTTAATTTTTTTTGGAAAAATTGTAAAGCTATTTTCAATACAAAGTAAATAATACAAGAAATAAAAGTGTGGCCAAAATATAATTTGCTAGAAAAATCACCCGTTATCACAAATACTCCTATGACTTTGGAGATTTTCTCGATAAAAGGTTAACTTATTATTATAGTCAGCAGTTCCTTAAAACCCACTGACTGCAGATGCCTAAATTGCACTAGCGCTTTGCAGATTCTTTCAAATATATCATATTTATTACATTAACATCTTAAATTTTTGAGCTTGTTGAGATTTTGTCGCTTTTTAAATGAAATAAAATTGTTAAAAAGTAAACAATCAAAAATATCATTATAAGACTTTACATTTATCAGTTTGTTTCTTTACATAAATAGTTGTCGTCTTCTGATAATCTAGAAGTGACTTAAGTCGCTCTGTCGCCTTGTAGACTCTTTCAAAAATATTTATAACTTAACGTCTCATTATTAACTTCCCATATTACCATCTAAAATTTCTCAGCTTGTTGGGATTTTGTCACTTATTTCAGCCAAAAAAAAAAACGGAATGCAAAAAAGTAAATCGAAATCGATTTCCTTTTCTTCCGGAATTAAGATAATAAAGGCCAATGATAGAGCGAACTTGTGGATTCTCAAGAGTCCCCCTTGTTTTTTTGTTGATATATTTGGATTTGAATACTTGCGGCGAATGATAGAGCGGCATGGTGGCTACTCAAGAGTTCGAATATTCTCTTTATATTTTGTTGATGTTACCTTCTAACCTATCATCATCTGCATGCTGCTTGCCAAACCAAAAAGTTAACTTTAAAAATGTATAACCTTCGCTGCTTGAATGCAATTTTTCCTCTCTTCTCCCCCTTCCAATATTTATAGAGAATTGCTGGGTATCTGCCGCAGTATCTCAATGCCTGTTAGAGCTAGATAGCTGCATGCGTTCAGGCGTCTCGCTTTTATATACTAAATGCTGCAGCGCCATCTGTCGTTTATAATTGCGCGAATGCGCGTTTGTGTGCGTGTGAGTGTGCGTGTGAGTGTGCGTGTGTGTGTATGTGTGTAAACAATAAAGGAACAAAATGTCATGTTGGAGTAGGAAATGTCCTCGTCGCAGTGGGCAGGCAGGCAGGCAGGGCATCCAAAAACCAGGCACATTTGTTCCGAGTATTAACAAACCCGACAACATTTGCAAAGATAGCGAGAAATACCGAAAAGTGGAGAACGACGTCATATTGGATTCGCAATGCTTGCTACTGTCGTGTTGTTGTTGTTGTTGTTAATGTTGGCGGACGTTGCCGAAAATTTTCCACGATTTTGCAACTTCCGTTGACGTCGCAGAGCATATTCTGGCATTGCATTAGCATTCCCAGAAGTAGGAAACTTCTCGTCGTTGTTGTCGCTGTCGTCGCTGTCGTTAGCTTCTGCAGCGACATCGTCTGATTCCATTCGGCTCAATTTTGGCATATTTTCAGCGCGCGCATCATACATCATGCAAGTGCCCAACCACTCCAAGGCCCCAACCCACCGCCCCTATCATGTGTGTGTGAGGTCTTGCTTTGTCTACCGAAGCTGAAGTTGCTGCAACAGCTGTGTGGCAGCCCTAGGAAAATGCATTAATATTTCCATAACGCTGCACCCACAATTGCAATCTCAATGCCACCATGCGAACCGCCCTATCTCCCCTTCCCAAAAACCATCAACTCTTTGACAGAAATAAAATGAGATTTTTGTTGTCCCAAAAAAAAAAAAAGACAAAAAAAAACTTTCGGTTTTAAGTCACTTTTACGTTAAGGGGAACTTTTGGGGAACGTTTTACTGCTTTTTGAAATGTGTTTGATGTATGCAAACGATTTGTGAAGTACCTTGGCATGCTCTTGATAGAGCATTACAGGGTAAATAGATTTTGAAAAAGTCAAGGAATGCTGTATGCAGGATTAGAAGTGAAGATGCAGTTACTTGGAATGGTAATGAAATCTTACAGGCTAAATAGATTTTGCAAAAATCAATATATGTTATTTCCTGGATAAGTAGTCGAAATTTTTTTGAATAGTTCTTCAAAAGAACCGAAATCTCAGAAAACATAACGCAGAAAGTAAAGACTTACTTCGTAAACGATTTGTGAAGTTCCTTGGAAGAGTAATGGAGTAGTACGGACTCAATAGATTATGAAAAAGTGAAGATACGCTATAAGCTGAGTAAGAAGTCGAAATTTTTTGAATAGTTGCAATGTCTCAAGTCTCAGAAGAGCTCGATTTTGCAGTAAACGCAGTAAGTTTGACTTACTCCGAATAAAAACGAAGCGAAAGAGTAAGAGTAACTTTTCAGAAGTTTTTAAAGGCTTTGAAAGTTAAATATGTGCTTTGTATACCAAAATGTTTTCGAGTGCGAAAATACATTTTTTACCGATTTAGAAGATACAGCATAAGTTGAGTTGCCATCAGCAGGGTACATCAATTCAAAACATTATTTGTTGCATACTTTTCTGAGTTTTAGAAGGAATTTTAGGAGGAGCTGTACCTCGCTTTTCGCAGATTCGTATCGAATTCGCAGTAATTAAAGAAGAATTTTTGGAAAAAGAACAAATTGAATGTATTATTTTTTTCAAAGCAACTGTATTACGATTAGAGCCAATAAAGGGTGATTTTTTAAAGCTTACTAATTTGATTTTCAAAAATATCACATAGAATATTGCAAAATATATGAAAATTGCAACATTCTATTTTGAGCGAGACAAATTTTTAAGCATTCAAGCCAGCGTTGGCCATTCACAATAGCTTTTCGAAATTTTCTGTACGGCCCAACGATGCAGCTAGCCTATAAAGCACAAACAGTAATTTTTTTCGCATGCTTTGGTAGTTCTTGCAAAACTTTTGAGTGATCTTTACTCTGAAACGTATCCATTCAAGCAGACTACAGTTCTCTAGAGCTGCGAAAAGATCGCTTACTGGGCGTCAATTTTGATAGGTAAATTCAATAATATCGAAGCGCTGTTTATTTTAGTTTGATTTATGATGCTTCAATTATAGAACAAACTAAACGATTAAAAAAGTAACATTACTCCCAAGGATTCATAATGCACAAGCTGTCAGTTTTTCTGGATGCTTTGGTAGTTTTAGCAAAGCTTTTGGGTAATCTTCAGTCTGAAACGTATGCGTGCAATTTGAAATAAGATTTCTAGAGAAAAGAAAATTAATTAAGTTTGAAGCGCTGTTTATTTGTAGATTGATTTATGCACTGAGGCTTGAACTTTGGTTCAATTAGGATCAAACTGAATGATTTTGATAGTAACTCAAGGCTCAACGATTCCGATGAACCATACTGCACAAGCAGTAAGTTCTTTCTATGCTTTGGTAGTTTAGGCAAAGCTTTTGGGTGATCTGCTGTCTAAAACGTATGCATTTAATTAGGAATAAGTTTTCTAGCGATTGGAAACAAAATTCAGTCATTTGTAGGTTGATTCTTGGTTCAGTTATAGACCAAACTGAACGATTTTGACAGTAATACAAGGCGCACAGACTGCTGCTGCTCTAAAACTAAAAGAAATGGCTAAAAAAAATTACCCTTTAGTGCAAAAGATTTGCTTGTAGTGCTGAGGGCTACAAATATGCCGAAAGCTATACTATTATGAAGACAGTACCAGCGATGGTACAGTTGTGCTCATAGTTCGAATTTTTGGGTAATTCCTTGCCAAGAGCAAAAAGAAATATTGAATTTTTAAGCGGAATTTCTTTTGTGGCTTCGAACGCGACGCATTCATAAGTCACAATAACCACAAGCCGCGTTCTGATGACCAATTCCCCAAAACCCTTCTTAGCTAGGGCAATGTAAGGTATTTCCCTCCCTGAACTGCAGCTATTTCACACTTGCTAATCTTAGTTGTGGTTAGAAATCGATTTCCTTTTATTCCGGAATTCACAGTCGTGTTGCTTCAATGATTGACAGCTGCGTACCACCCATACTTCATTAGCCTTATGACTGCTACACCTAGGAGTCAGTCCTATATCTGCTGCATCGCTAGGAGGAGATGTATGCTACTTTTGGTTTTTGGGTGGAAATCGTGCAAAGTGCATACCTGAAATAAAACACCGCAGCAATCTTGTTATGTGTGAAAATACTCGACCCGGGCCAAAAGCTTTGCCGCATCATTTCAAACTACGGCTAGATGTTTCCTGCTGCAGTAGGCCCCATTGGCTGGGGCAACAACAACAATGATGGCAGGCATGTTGCATGCAACAACGACAGAACAACAACATCGTTGTTCTCGGCAAATGCCGCCGAAGCCATTTTTGCACTTCCAATAGATTCCGGCTGCCGTTTCGGCTGCCGCTGCAACTCTGCTCTGCGTTTTATTAAATGCACATCTCCAAAATCTCAACGAGGCTCCGGTTCTGGCAGCCCAGATTTCGCCGGGCGCATATTTTTGGCGGCTAGGCGCTGCTTTGATGTCGTCGTCGTCGTAGTCGTCGTCATCATCATTGCCATCGCCATAGCCATCGCTATCGTCATCGTGGTCGTGGCACTTCTACGCATACTCCATACTTGCAATTATATTGTACGTCGTTTTTCGTTGTTGTCAATGTCGGTCGGACGGTCGGTCGGTCGGTCGGTCGATTGGTGCACAACGGCCACTGATGGCATTATCTTTATCAGCAAACCCACCACCACCATCAGCAGCAGGCAGTACTTGCCAGCGAAAAACAACATACTGACTAGCGAATACACTTTACAAAGTGAATAACTTTTATATACTGCACTTTGCTGCTATGCGCAGTATGCTGGCGCCATCTGGCGTTTAACATAATTAATGATATTGATGGCAACAGTTTTGGGTAGTTGTTCGCTTTGCATTTTTGATGATTCCAGATAATTGGAAACGTAGACAAGTGAATTATTTTGCCTAAAACTAAATTGCTTTTAACATAAAAGCATAAACATTTAAACAAATAAAGAAATCAATAAAAATATATATATATTTCTTGGAAAAAATTGGTGGAAGATTGAGTTTTTTCCAGGAAAACAACATTCTGTTCGCTATGCTGGTCGAACCCCAAAAGTATATATCTTTATATAAAACATGACAAGAAATTTAATTATTACTCACAGCAAAGTTTGTAATTATCGCACCATTTTTATTATAATAATTAACATAAATCTATTGCGCTGAATTTTGAGAGCCTGTGTTCCAGCTATGAACCTTGGAATATGCATATTACGCTGAAGAGTTTTGTTAGCTTAAACCGAGAATCTGCAATCTCAAAAACGCATAGCTACAATTGGTAGTCTTCAAAAATGTAATTCAAACTTAAGAAAAAATGTGAATCCTTAAAAGATAAGCACTTAAAATTGGATTGAGTTTTATTTAGAACTGAATTGGCACGCTAGAACTTAACGTCCCACACTCAAACTAAGAACGTATTTACTAATTTAAATACTAAATACTTTATTTTTTTTCAGTGTAAAATGAAACAATATCCACACAAATATATAATATATTTCATTTTCGATATTAAAGTTCAGATAATTATTTACAAAGCTCGATCACAAAATTTTGCATAATATCTAAATATTATCTATAAATATTGCAAAATGGCGCGAAAGTCTTTGAAAGGTAGTTCCAATATCCAATATATATATTTTCCTAAATAAAAGAACTCTATAAGCTAAGTACAAAATTGGCAATACATTGTTATTACCTATTCTCCTTGAACATGTCGTAAAGATAAATTATCCACACTCCTTGTAGGAGCTTAAGGTTTCAACATAGGTCTTCCAACTGTCCCAATTTCTAGCAATTGCTCAAAGCTCATTAAACGATATGCCAGTTTCTTGCTCAATCGTTTTGTGTATGTCCTGTGGTATGTCCTAACCAGCCATATTTTCATTTAAATATTTCGTCAATAATGCTGTTTTGGTCGGGTCTTCTCCTTAGATCTTCTTTGCTTATAATGTTAGGCCTTCATATCGGCAGCATATTACGTAAATATCTATTCACAACTTAGCTTTTGCTGATACTGTTGTCGAAAGATATTCCCCGACTTCGTCTTAAAAGCGCAAATAAATTTGTTTGCAAATTTTTTAGTATTCTCAACCAAACTGAACCGCATTACTTTTCAATTATTTCGTAATGCCAAAGCTTTTGAAAATTAAGAAAGGCTTTGCTAAAATTTTACCCAATTCTTTATTTAATTATTGAATTGCCGAAAACGATTTACGATTTAACTTACTTAATTAGTACGATTTTAAGTAAGTATCTGACACAGCTAGAAAAGGGGGAAAGTTTGTTGGGAAAGGTTTGCACAGCGTTTTTCGGGTCTATACAACGTTTTGGAATTGAGATCTACATATATCTGCTGGAATCTGAAGAAACAACGTTTATTTAAAAGAAAAAATAGTAAGATCCCAAGAGTCAACAATATTATAATGAAGTTCAAGGAGATGATTTTAAAGATTGACCTGTAAGTTGAGCATAGTGTACACTTAGGAAGCAAAAATTATTTTGCAAGAAGCATTGAAAGTGTAATGAACTTTAAGGATGCTATATACCTTACAAAGTTGATTATAATAATTGATGATTTAGCTTATATATGTCAATCAAGCGCTTGCTTCCGAAATATTCCAACTCAAAGTTGGGCAGATGCTCTAAAGCAGTGCGGGTATACCAACTCTCTCACTTCTCCATGCATTTAAAAGTACGGCGCTCTCTTTAGTTGAAGACTGGAACGTCTATATGTAGCGCCCAATGTTGAAGCATTTTTAATCAATTTATTTCCCTTAAAACTACGGCATCCGCTGTAAACTAACAATAATAGACTCGTTATAATTAAACTTATCTAAAGTCCACGCTGTGAGCTCGAGAACGTTGTTTTCTGTAAACCCGAAGGTCTGTGATTTGAATCCAGCCTGCAGCACTGGTGCATTTGTCTAGCTTATAAATAGAAACCATTTTCCTAACTAAACCTCTATTAATTAAAGACAACGACGATCGAATTCGGCTCCCTGTTCTCTTCCAACAGCTATTAATAGATATATCTCCATGCTGCGCCTCTAGAGGGAAATAAATTTATTTATTTCAAATTTTATCTAAAAAGACTCAAGATTTCTATTTTACAATGTGTGAACAGACCATACAATTGGAAATCCTTTAAAATAGCAAAATTTATAATAAAAACAAAAGTTTTGAAGACTGACTGAGATAGATTGGATAGATATAGAGATATAGAGAACAGCCAAGTGTGTCCAACGAATATCAATATTCATAGTCAGAGTGAATGTCTGCGCATTTCTTGGTAGAAATCCAATAAAAATTGTTTTCTGCTTAAGTGTTCTTTGTAGACAAGTTAAGGTTTTCCAGCTACTCTTGGTTTGTATGCGTTTTACCTATCTCCTCAGTGGAATCATGCAATAGGAAGTTTCTTCGTGTTGCATGAATTTACAATAAACGAATATTAGGCTCCCACAAAAAATCACCCTTTATTTGCCAATGCAATGCATTTGTTTTACGTAACATTTACATGTCGACTGCATGCTGGGGGCAAACACACCCACTCACACACACACACACACACACACACACACCCAACCACCCACCCACACGAGCTGCTTATGCATTCGGCTGCCTGCTGCCCTCGATATACTCTTCCTGGACCCAATCCCATTCGGGCAGTGCACACGGTGGTCGTCTGACTGTCGCTGCTGCCTTTACTTACTATTCACGACCAAATTCTGCTTCTATTTGCCATAACTCTGCACCCAAAGTTGCCTACTCCATGCGCCTCCTACTGGCTTCCGAGAAGGCTGCGGCTGCTGCGCCTGCTGCGACTGCTGCGACTTCGTGCCTGCATCCAGTCAGAGTTGCAACTGCAGCAACGCAGCGCTCGTGCTGTGTGGGTGCTCGACGAGCCTGACTGCTTTGCGTGTGCGTGTGGCGGCAAGGAGCGCTGCGCTGCGAGCGTTCCGTCCATTGCCATTTAAAGTTTGGAAGCTTTGCATTTTCTTTGTCGGATGTAAGGAAGTTAGGGTGTGGTGTTGGTGTTATTGCTGGCTGCTTGTATCTGTGTGCTGCGCTATTTGTATCTGTATTTGTGTAGGTGCGTGCGCAGCATAAAATTATAAGGATGGAGAGCCAAGGAGCAGCAGCAGAGATATAGTTCAAGCTATTTATAGAACTCAGCGTGCCCATAAATGTATCTTCTTCTCTATATTTTCAATTTTTTCTTTCATTTCTTCATCCTTTTGCCTGCTCCATGCAGCGTATGTGAGTGTGTGCGGCGGAGTGTGCGGCGGAGTGTGCGGAGTGTGTGTACATAAATAAAGCAGCCTAGACCCCGATACAGACGTTGGCCAGACTTGATATCCCAGACTCTCCCAAAGTGTTTCGCCTTGCTTGCCGCCTGCCCAGCTGTTATCATTATAACACTTTGTGTACTTGTTATCCTTGATGAGTGAGTGCATTACTCTATTGATGGCATTTAGTGTAGTCTTGGTCCCCAGGCCATAAACATGATACTGCGAAATTTACTGGTAAATATTACCAACATTGTTTTTTCTAATGTTTTTTGCCCCAAGTGTGTGTGTGTGTGTGTTTGTCTAGTGAAAACATCCTTTGTGTCCTCTATTGTTTCCGTTTCCGTGTGTAATAGTAGCAACAAGTGAGACAAGATCTACAAGTGCCCATATATATATATATATCTAGATATAGATACAGTCTGTGTGTAGTTCCAGAACTTGAGCCAACTAAGTGACAACTGACAGTTGCTGAAATATAGCAGAAAAACTGTGATCATTTCGAAAACGACTATGATATACGCTTTAAAAAAGTTTGCAGCAGTTCTTCTGTGTTGACAGTGTACTGCAATATAATAAGACTCGGGGTGCCGCTACCTGCTTGTACTTACTTACGATAAGAATCTAGATTCTTTTTTTACCAACGCAAAAATATCTTAGATAGAGTTTTGCTGCACGAAGTTTCAAAAAAAAGGTGTACAGCTTAGAAAAATGCATAAGACCCTTTTATTTCTAGAAGAATCAGAAGAAGAATCAGTCGATAAAAGTAGTATCGAAATTAATATAATATTTAAAGATTTTTTGTCAACGTTGATGGCTTGCGCGCTTTTATTCAATCTTCAATACGATTTGCGTTTTGAAAAGGTTTTAAAACTTTAGTGGCATTTCTTTCATAAGTATATTAATTCTTATGTGCTGAAAGTATATAACTACATTAGGGGGCGCCGCTGGCTGTTTGTACTTACAATAAGAATTTAGATGCTTTTTCTACCAACGAAAGAATGTCTGAAATAGAGTTTCGCTTTACGAAGTTTAAAAAAAAAATCCAAACAATATAGAAAAGTATGTATCTTTTTATCTTTGAGTTGAAGATTGATGGATACGAGTATAAAATAATATTTAAGCATATATTTTTGTAATATTAATAACAATCCATTTTGAAACTTCTGTAGTAGTTCTTCTGTGTTCCTCGATTTATAGTTAATTTTTAGACCAGACTGAACATGTCAGTTGCAAAAATTAAATTTACCAAAAAACAAGTTGCTAAAAAATTACCCTTTAGCAAGTTCGACTTTAAGATTTGGCAATTTAAACGATGCTTGGGAAAATTTTCCCAATTCTCTTAAATATACTCAAGCAATCTGGCCATCTAGCGGCCACATGTGTCTCTAAGTTTTGTAATAAAAGCTACGGTAGATAATAATCTGCTTACCCCTTAAAGTTTCTGCCAATCCGCTTTTGGAGAGACTACCAAAAAATATAAAGAACTAGCGTTGATTTGTAGTATAATAATAATATCAATATTGTTACCAAAGCTGACTCTCGGCAATATTTTAATATTTTTAACTTCTGTGCAGAATTTAATATAAATCGGTTAACTATATTATATATTAACAATAGGAACAATCGACCAAAAACATCTGGTCATTTTTACAAAATTGCTTTTTTCAAAAAATAACGTTACCAAGTCAATCAATCAAAGCAGTTTGGAAGCAATCAAATAATATTTCTGACATAATTGCAAAAAATTAGTATAGAGTATTCCAAAGTGGCACAATAGATCTACAGTTCGTGAAGTTGATCTCCCCAATTCCAAAGTCTTCCGCTCACGCCTCACCCAAAAATCCTTAATAACTGGAATTCGAAACGAATTGAAACTTAATTAACAAACTCTCAGTTCTAAGTAGAATCTTTCTTAAAGACTTTCGGTATTAAACATAAAAATCGGAGCACTCTTTTTATTATATTTCACTAACTGATGCAGGTGAGTACAACGTTATCTAAAATCTATATTGAGTTCGTATGTCTATGAGATCTATTTTGAATATGCTGCTTGTGAGAGATTATTAAAGCAGCAATGCGTCAAAACAAATTATTTCAGATTTCAAAGTTCATAAACTATAGTTGAACGATGTACTGATATATTGAGTTTTTATTGGATATTCAAGTAAAAAACAGACTCAATTTTGTGATCATAGAGATGAGTGTCACTATGCAAATGTCACTCTATTTACCTTTATTGTTTTTTAACAACAATGTATTTTCAAATCTATTTAATTTAATCCCCACAAGTCCCAACAATTTTTACCCAAGGCTGTGCACATTACATTAAATGATACAGTTCAAAGAGTTATGTGAACAAATTTGAGAAATATGTTACCTATACAGTTTTTTCCAAATACTTTTAATAACTTACTTATAGTTTTTCATTCAAATCGGTTAAAGTATTCGAAAACAAAAAAAAACGCTGGCTTAACAAGTGTATTTTCTCCACTAAGGATGTCCCCTCTTCCAGGGGCCTGCCGGCCTAACCTAAGTGTATTTTCCAAACTAGGGTCTTCCCCTTTCCTAACACAGCAATTTCTTTTGAAGTAAAAACCAAATATATACTCATTTTAAGGTTAAGAAATCCATAATTGATATTTATTTTGATTTCTAAAAATCCCTGAAGATCATTATACCAGCTGTATGCACTAAGGGTCTGTTAGGTTTGTGCAAGACGAAAATTTGTGTAACATCTACAGATCGCAGATCCCTGAATTTATTACAATCAGGTGCACTTAAAAAGGTTTTTATAACCATGTTTTTTTGCATAAACGCTTAGATCTCAGAGATCTTGTTTCCCAGCGGATTGAAAATATAGTTAGTCAGGGTCAACTTATTTAATAGAAAATAATTTTTTTTTTACGTGCTATCACAGAACACAGAGGGTCCCGGAAAGTCGATGGTTCGATTGCACTGAGCACTGAGATGCACCAGTGGTATGACTAGCAAATAGACGCTATGTACCTGGTAAAATCACCCAATGCTCCGACTTTGGAGCGATGACCATAGAAGGGGAATAATAAATTCTTTTTATGTCCAAGCACTATGTAATTTTTCTGTTAAATTATATTATAGATCTTCAATAGGCCAGAAAAACGATTTACACATTTGTATTTAATTATAAATTATTGCTTTATTATTTTCAAATTGGAAATAAGTCTTGGATATCCTTTAACTATATGACAGTTATGATCAAGCTCTAACATTTGACACACGTAATCGGTTGACCATATCTTATTGCTTCATTAGGACAATTGGCCATTGTTTCCATTTTGGAATTCAGAAGAATATTTCAAAAACAGTGGTGTTTCGAATTGAAGATTTATTACATTAATTTATGTAACTTAAATGAACTTGATTTTGTTTTATAATATATTATTATTTTATATTATTATTATATATTTATATTATATATTATTGATATAAATTATTATTATACCCAGTACCGTATGGTATCAAGCTTGTGCAAACCGAAAATATATAAAACAGGTAGAACAAAAAGTCGAAGATGCTCCAAACTACCTAAAGTATGCTCAGGACAACTCGAGAAGCTCATATAGACATTCCGTCTGTATGAACGCCTAGATCTCAGTGTTGTTAAGAGCTAAGACAACCAACTTTAAAAAAGAATACAATCCAATGGAATGAAAGTAACGTTCATCAGACCAAGTAAATTTTCAAGAAAATCTGTAAATTATATTATAAAACTGCTATAGTGCGTATGGCCAGATAAGACTTTTGTATTTCCCTGCAATTCGCTGCTTTATCATTATCAAATTGAAAACACTAAAGTTTCGCTGTGTATTCCCAAATGCTACGCTCAATGTCATTGATAAGCTCCCATAGGACGAATTTAGATCAAGCCACTTACACACGTAATCTTTTGGTTATATCTTATAGCTCGCTTAAGTCAATTGGCCATTATAACGATTTCGTAGTTCAACAGAATATTTTAAGAAAAAAAAACATTGTTGTGAAAATAATAACTTGCTAAAAAATCAGCCGTTTTTGACTTTGAGATTTGGCCTTGGATGCCTATAATAGTACCGATTGTTCATATTTGTTTTGCATATTTATATTTTCTTTTTCATATTGAAAACACTCAAGTTTCGTAGTGTTCTGCACCAAATTGCATTCAAATAGTTTTAGCTGAACCACAAAGCTGCTGTAGAACCAGTTAAGACCAAGATTTGACGTAGCTAATCGGCTGACTATATTTTAACGCTACATTGTTTCGATTTTTCGAGTTCAGAAGCATATTTCGAAAACGTTAGCGTTCATGCGAACGACATTATCTGTTAAAACTTTACTTTTCAAGCTTGATTTTGTGAACGAAAACGGACTGACCTACGCAGCGGCATGTTATGTGCCAAACTGCTTGTGCAACTGCTTGCAAGCAGTACCAAAGATGCTGTGTAACTTAAAGCAGTGCAAACAGTGTATGAATGTTTTTATTTTATTTTTTTTGAATAAAAATGCAATTTACGTGAAAAGTAACCGTGACACATGCATGCTGGCTGTAGCTGCATACACTAACTTACTCGTGGCATGGCCGCACATTGGAAAGGGTTTGCGTAGAGAGATTGCTCGCTTGACGACTAGTGGTGGAGACATCAAGTGGCGGTATCGTCCATGCTTAACCAGATATACAACTTGACTATAAGATCCTGGACAATGTTTAAACATTTAATCAGGCAAACGCGCGCACAGGCACAGCTACAGATGCTTGTGCGGCTGCTGCTGCTGCTGCTGCGTAGACTGCGCTGCCGCTGCCGCTGCTTGACTATGACTCTGGCTGGCTGGCTGGCTGGCTGGCTGCTGATTTTCCTTTTATTTTCCTTTGGCGCTCGTCGCTATGTTGAATATACATATATACAGAGTTTTTTTTTGTGTTTTTGTTGTTTTTTTTCTATCGCTGTCGCTGGCGCTGCTGCTGCTGCTGCTGTCGCTGCCGCTGCTTCACATTTCATGCAGCACACACATATACATTCCTCAGTACTTGAAGCGCCTCCGGAAGTGATGGTTTTCGTGTGCGATTCTCTCGCTTTTGCAACTAACTTTCACATGTGCATGTGCTGTGCGTGTGCGTTTTGTTAGTGTGTGTGTGTGTGCAGGTACGTGTGTGCTTGTGTGTGCATCTGTACGAATAGTAAATACTTTAAGCAAAGCCTAGCCGCACACACACAATATTCCAATATCCATAATACACTACATTTTTTTTCTGTTGTTATTTTCTTGTGCCGAAAATAAAAAAAGAAAACAAAAAAAAAACAAATTTAAAGCAGTTCTCGTTAAAGTCGCTTCAATGCGCAGCAAACGTTACGCCAGCCATAGTCAGGTCTTTGACTATGGCATGCTGCGTGGTCGCGCCGGTGGAAAATCGGTAAGTCTGAAAAATCCCACAAATGCAAGAAAAACTGTAAAAATTGAAAAAACCTTAATAGACTCGGTCGAAATTTGTGTACTTTGTTTTTTTTTTGCACGTCTCATGCCGCTGCCTTGGCTCAGCTGCAATAAAATTTTCATTGTGGCGGCGCGCCATCCCCCACTGTCCCCAGTCAAACAAAACAATTGGCCAAGCAGTGGCAGTTGCGCAAGCCAGCGCGCTCTTTGCTAACGTGCGCGCTCTCTTAGGCGTCGCTCTTATCGACTTGACGGCACTCGTTGTACGTACGCCGCTCACCTGCAGTGCGCTGTGCGTCTTGCTGTGCGCCTGTTACTTTCTGTAGACTGCAGCGTCATTGCAGTGTCGAACTTTAAAAAAGCTTCGGGCAAGCAGTTAATCAGCTGCTCTGCTCCGGCTGCCGCTGCCGCAGCCGCTGCTCTTGGGTCAAAGCAAAAAAGTACAATAAAGCGTTACAAAAGCAAAGGGAGTCATCGAAGAGTTAGAGTACTTTTTGTAGTCAGTTTTTCGTTTGTTTTTCGCTGCTTAAAGTCGGCGGTTGCTGCACATTTTTTAAGCGATACGGTCACACTTAATTGCAAGCAGCAGCAGCTTCAGGCAGACAATTTTTTAATTTTAGCTAAAAAATTATTTTAATCTGACCGATATTTGCCGCTTAGCGACTTTAAAAGCAATAAATTTTTAACTGCATATATTATACAGGCTGTGCGAATAATATGCGCACAGTTTTTATTTTAAGCAATCCGTAGAAGTAATAGGTTTCAGCGTTTAATATCTGCTATTACAGGCTGCACGAATAGTATGCGCACAGTATAGACAATTTTGCTGTCTAGCGCGTTTTTTAAATGAATTTTTTAAAGGCTGCCTAATATATGCATCTAATTCTGTTATTAGATCGTCTTTTTTTACACGATTTTGATTTAACACGGTTTAAAAATAAAGGTTTAGGTTAGATTAAGCCGGCAGGCCCCCCAGAGAAGTTTGAACTACGCAGTTATTTCACCTTGACTAAAATGAGCTGCTCAGAAAAAAACAGCTCGGCGCTAGACAGCAAAATTGTCTATAGTAACTGTTCCTGACAGATTTCAAATCAGCATTTTATGAAAGTTTTACTCGCATAACAACTTGGCCGGGAGCTTAACAAAGTCTTTACTACTTTTGAGAATAAAAGCAATCACCTTAGCTTACCCATATGCATATTTCCGTTCATACACATTTCCGGTAGCTCACTCATAATAATATTTCGTTTCTTACTAATTTCCGGAACCCTACCACCAAGTTAAATATGGTAATACACCAAAAATGTTGATTTAGAATGTTCTTACCAAAGTCATAATAAACGTTGAATGTCAGTTGCAATGTTTTGTGCAAGTCATACAAAACGGTGTACGATTTACCAATTTTTCTTGCGAATTTCTAATATTTTTGCCGAAATCGCAATACAGAATAAATTTCAATAAACGATAAATCTGCAAATTTCTTAACAAAGGGTGATTTTTTAGCTGTATAGAAATTTAAAGTGCAATAAAAGGACGATGTACTATTTGATTGACATAAATTTTATTTATCCGAAAGATAATCTTGTGACATTACATTTTAAACAAGATTTCTGCTGGCACGTATGTAGTGCAATCTGTACCTGCAATTTTCGATGATTTTTTTTTAAACATTTATAGCCGTATATCAGCAATATCACGGCGAATATTGTCTTCCAAATGGTTAAGCGTTTGTGGCCTATACGCATAAACCAATGACTTTACAGAGTCCCACAGAAAGTAGTCCTGCGTCACAAGATCTTGCAGATCAATTCACAGGCGGAAAACGTGAAATTAGGCGGGATCACCAAACATGTCTTTGAATAAATCGATTGTAGCACGAGCTGTGTTGCACCGTCTTGATGAAACCACAGCTGCTGAACAACATGGTTGGCTCAATTCAGCAATGAAAAAGTTAGTAATCATGGCTCGCTATACCCATCACCAATGACTGGCCATCTGGTCGTTTTTTGAAGAAGTGCAGACCAATGATTTCACCAGCCCATAAAGCGCACCAAAAAAACACCCTTTATTTTGTTCGATTGTCGCTGGACTATACCTCAAGAAGTAGTTTTCTATTATTATTACATTTTATTTTTGAAATTGTATGAGAATTGCTGAAAATATGTAGAGAAATTGGTGGCCTATATCAATTAGCTGATATCGTACGATTTTTGCATAAAATTTAACTGTTTTATGTTTGTTTATAGGGAAATTGTGTCAATGGGCAATATATTTAATTACCAAATTAAATGCTTTTTTCACTTTTAAGAAAAATCGGTTTATAAGCAAATGGTGCCAATGAGTACCGTAGCACTGTATTGAATTCACAAGATAAATGCAATTTCAACTTAAATTTAAATCGCTTGCTCATAGTGCCAAAAGGTGAGAAGTTGCGCTCTTTTTGTAAAAATCTTTTAATAAAATTTGAACTTTAAAGTTCGTAGAATTATATTATATGAATATTTGATGAATATTGTAGAAATTCTTTTGAAATGTATAATTCTTTTGAAATTTTGTAGAAATTCTTTTGCAGTTTTGTAGAAATTCTTTTGAAGTTTTGTTTAAATTTTGTTGTTTGTGTGCCCTCTATAAATTAGCTGACATCGTATGATTCTTGCATAAAATTTATTCTCTTAAATGCATTTTTCAAAGTAAATTGTGCCAATAAGTACTTGGTATTATTTATGAATACCGTGACCTGTAGTTCTATTGTGCCGTCTACTTTTATCTAAGATATTGACTCCTTCTTCCAGTCTTATATATAAAGTTGGGTAGAGTGTCTATATGATAAAGTAATATATTCCACCAGCCCATAAAGCGCACCAAACAGTCAGTTTTTGTGGTTGTAACGCTGTTTCGACATACACTTGAGGTTTACCTTCACTGCAAATGCAGCAGTTTTGTTTGTTGACGTAGCCATTCAACCAGAGGAACTGCATTTCATCGCTAAACGAAATTCGGGCACAACGGCAGTCTCGTTTGGCGTCCATTCGACAAATCTACGCCGGTGTAAGTCTATTCATGATGGCTTGCCAAACCAAACTGAGAGTAAATCACTTGATAGCTGTTAAATCGGTTGCCATTTTGCACAGTAACACCAGCTTAAAGTTCTAAACCTCGAAAAAAACACCCTTTACAATTTGCATCATAAAAAGTTTAATTTATGCAGATTTGGCAAAACACTTTGTATTGCATAAAAAGGGTAATTTTTTTGGTGCATAATATGGTATTTTGGCAAGTCTATTTTTAACAGTTGATGCAGCTTATGTGATTTTTGTTTTTCTATACTTCGAAAAAAACACACACTTTAGCTTCAATATGTAATTCTTGTACATGCTGTGCGTCAACTTTTTGCGCATACTGTACGCTGGTACACACATGTATGCTGCCAATAACCAAAGCCTACGCGCGCGTGTGTGTGTGTGTGTGTGTATCAAAATCGCCAATCAGAGAGTAACCAATTGAGTAACAAAAAAAAAATAAAGAGAGCGCCAGCTTGTCGGATTGCTCTTTTGTTTGTTTCGTTTTTTTTTTTGCCCATCCTAATGGACGCTTGAGGGCGCTAATTTGCTGCGGGGATTATTTATAATATAAATGATTTACAGTTGTACGACATAACAACAATAACAACAATGAAAGCTTCTTTTTTTGTACTCTCCCCCTACCCGCAGCATTAACACTATCAAGACGGAAAGTAAAATGCGTTTTAATTTTCTATTAACATTTATTTTTATGTTGTTTACATTTTTAATTAGCTTAGAAATAATATAATAAAAAGAAACAAAAAAATATATATAAATTTCTTAAGCTATTTATAAGTGCTGCTAATTTATTCATTGAATTAGTGTACTCGTTGCTTTTTGGCCTCTGTGTGCGTGTGTGTGTGTGCCACTCGTTATTTGTGCTTATAACAAGCGACTTGACATGACTTGCCCATAGACAAGTCGTACGTAATTTTTGTTTTTCTATCTTAAGTTCCCCACACCCTCACCGCAGCCTATTTTGTTGTATTTACTATTACTTGCCATGTTCTGCTTAAATACAATACAAAAAAAGAAAAAACAAAAAACAAAAATAACAAAACACATATCAACCGAAAACAACAATCAAATCGCTGTGAAGCCAAATACAATAATTATTTGTTTAGCTGGCAATTGGCAGGCAGGCAGACAGGCAGCTGCCTGCTCGTCTTTTCTTAGCACCCAGCACTTGGCATACGCGCCATACAACAAAATTTCCTCATAAACCCCGAGAGTAGTAGGTAAATATCTTCCTGGCGATTAATAATAATATTGTTGGGAAGTAGTGGGTATTATAATTGTAAATTAAGTATTAAAGTTGATATTAAAGAGCGCCGCACACTTTATTAATATTTTGCGCTAATAGAGGCAGCATTTGTCAGGCAAATATTTTTAAAGAGTCCCAAAGCCTCAACAGCTGCGTCTCATAACAAACACGAAACGGCAACAACGATAACCACGTCGAACAACAACCACTTGCTGTGGCTAAGAGAAACAAGAGTTAAGAGAGCGAGCGCGTTAGGCAAGAGAGTGCGAGAGAGCGTGTAGTAAAGCGTGGGAGGAGTGTGTAATCGGTTTAGGGTTGCCATGGTTTCATTCTATTTTCCAATTGTACGCATTGTGAATTTTTGCCATAAAAAAAATTATTAAATTTCTGTAATATTTATAATTTCGATGTTTTTGTTGTTTTGGGGGTTGGGAATATAAAGCAATTTATAGAGATTAGCCGCTTTTACAGCTTTACAACTAAAATATTTAAAATAATGCAGTGTAAGATGAAATTATTGTTTAAGGAAAAAGATTAATAAAAAAAGCCATAAAAAAATAAACTAAACTGTTTATGTTTTTAGTATTAAATTTAATGATAGTCTAACTAGTTCGAACTAATCATGCAAATATCGGCCTTTTCGTAGAGACCAATAGTTGAAAAATAAAAGCGTAGATAAAAAATAATTTTTAATATTTTAACTTGTTGCACAATCAGCCCAAACTTCCAACCCATAAGCTGGTAATAATATTGCTTTAAATATTATTAATTTGTTTTCAATCGAAGAATGAGACCTACATTTAAAAAAACGTTTTAGAGTATGTATACCTTGATTAATTGTATCTAAACTCTGGCTGATGTGCATATTATAGAGTAGTTTTCTATCCCAATGCATACATAGATATTTTATATTACGTGCCCATCGTATTGATACTTTGCCTATCAGAAAGTCTACGTTTGGAAGATGACAAAAACTTTCGTTTACGTGTAAAATAAGATGCGATTGACTTAATAATATTTTATTTAATTTTTCACTTGTAAAAATATCTAAGAAGGGGTTGCTGTAGCTTCTTCGAGGTTCTTTTGATGATGCTAAACTTATTTCTACAGCAGTATAAGGCAGTGTCATCAGCATTATTCTTTCATTTATTGCTTAAGCTTCAAGATTTTTTAACTATTTTTATGAGCAACAGCTATTCTCTATAGCAATTTAAGCATATTAAATTAAGGGGCATTTTTTAAATTTTTAAATTTTAAATTTGATAAACCAGGCAATGTTTTTCTTGAAAAGCTTTACTAAAAACAACTCAATTAACACGTTCATTCAAATTATTCATTATTTTATAAAAACATCTCACTTCATAAAAATTATTCTTGAATAATTACTATTAAATTTATAAAAATAAAAATCATTTTATAAGAAAAATAATTTTTAAACGGAATAATTGTATAAATTAATTCATAAAAAAAATTATAAATAAAATTAAAAATTTTTAAAAATATTATAAATAAAATGTATAACAAAATGTTTTAAATAACATTTGTATTTGTAAATAAATTTATAAATAAAATTTAGAAATAAATTTATAAATAAAATCTATAAATAAATTTATAAATAAAATTTATAACTAAACTTATAAATAAAATTTATCAATAAAAACTATAAATAAAATTACTAAAGAAAAAATTTATAAATGAAATTAATAAACAAAAATAAATTAAATTATGAAAAAGAATTTATAAATAAAATTAGTATTTTTAAATAAATTTATTGAAAAAAATGTATAAATAAAATTTAAAAAAAAATGTATAAATAAAATTACAAAAAAATATGTTTGAATAAAATTATTTAAAAAAAAGATTATAAATAAAATTTATAAACAAAATGTATAAAAAAATGTTTTAAATTAAACTATTTAAGAAAAAATTTATAAAAAAAATAATTGAAAACAAATTTATAAATAAAATTATTTAAAAAAAAAATATGTTTATATAAAATTATTAAAAAATAATATGTTTAAATAAAATTATAAAAAAAAGATTATAAACAAAATTTATAAAAAAAAAAAAAATTTTTTAAAATGTTATGAATAAAATTATTTAAGAAAATAATAAATACATAAAATTATTAAAAACAAATTTGTAAATAAAATTATTAAAAAAAAATTGTATAAATAAAACCATTAAAAAAATGTATAAATAAAATTATTAAAAAAATTGTATAAATAAAATGATTAAAATAAAAATTGTATAAAAAAATTACAAAAAAAAATTTTAAATTGTATAAATAAAAAAATTTTAAAAATTGTATAAATAAAATTATTAAAAAAATTGTATAAATCAAATTATAAAAAAATGGTAAATAAAATTTTTAAAAAATATATATAGATTATAAATAAAATTTATAAAATAAGAAGAATATTTCATAAAAGGGAAATTAATTTTCAGTCTTCATGTATCACAGCTACATTTTGCCAATAGCTGGCAACCCTGCGGCATACAACTGGCGCGCTCTCTGCGCTCACCCGCTTTGGGTCAACGACGTCATTTTTTTTGTCTTTCTTTTACATGCTGTGCGCTCTCGCTCAGTTTCGCCATTTGCTGCGCTCGTTAAGCTTTAATGTTCGCCTGCTTTGCCGCCTGTTCGCCTGTTAAATTGGCGGTTACACGCGCGCGTCAGGTACGCGAGCCGCAATAAAGCTGCGACGTGCGCATACGCGACACATTGTGTACGACATGCAGCAAGCAGCGCTATAAGGCTCGCGTGCGGCTGGCCAGCTCATTGTGTTTGGCCTTAGGTGCGCGCAGCGCGTACGCGCGCTGCAACGTATTGACGCCAACTGTCTGGTATTTGTTTGCCGCATTTCGTATTTTTTTTCTGTTTTTTTTTTTATTCGTTTTTATTTGTTATCAGCAAGCAGCGCAAGTTCAACGATTCGAGGCGCGCTCTCTCTCTCATTGGCACATTCGCCAAAGCCAGCTGGCGCTCTCTTGAAACGTGTGTGCGTTGTCGCTCGTTGCTGTGACGTTTTGTTGCAAGCTGTGCGCCTGTTCTTTCCCTCGAATATCGAATCTCGATTTCGATGAGATTTAAGTAAGTTACAATTTTTTGCTTTTAGCCTTTGCCTCTTTTTTTTTGCTCTTTGCTTTGTTGCATTTTAATGTGTAGTTTTTTTTTGTTGAAATTATTTATTTATTATATAGATTACGTACGATTCATGCTTTCTTTTCGCGCGCAGATTAAATAATGCTTGACACATACAAAGAGCGATTCGCTGTTGTTGTTGCTGCTGCTGCTGCGGCGGCTGCTAAGTGCGTCTCGCTATATCTGCCGACTTGACTCGCCTGACTCACTCTCTCTCTTTAGCGCGTTCGCTCGCTCGCTCTGTTGAATACATACATATGTCGGTCATTGCACGCGCGCAGCACTCACCTTCACCACAACAACTCACAACATGGCTGCCGCCGTCTCGCCAATGGGCTTGATTTCAACAGTTTTCCATATTTGAAGTTTATTCAAATGAAAATGAACTGAAACCGATTACAATCGGCAACAAGCTCGCTGCTGCCCCCCACCGACGGTCGCCGCTGCCGCCGCCGCCGCAGTCAACCAGCAAGCAGCCAGTCAGCCGGCTTGTCAGCTGCGTGTGCTGGCAGCAACTGAAAGCAAAGCATTTCCAATGTTAAATGATAACAACAGCCGGGCAGCGTTAGCTAGCAGCGACGCCAACGTTGGCAACGGCAACGGCAACGAACCCCAACAGTCAACAATTCACCAAAAACAACAACGACGACGACAACAACAACAACGAGACGACACTCAACAGTCAAGTGCTTGCCCAGCAGCAGCCAAAGCAGCGTGTGAAATATTTTCTACACAAACACAACCACACACACACACACACATACACAGCTACAATCAAAGCACACGAACAAAACACAAAAAGCAAAAAAATAAAAAACGAAACGAAAACAAGCACGCCGCAGCAGCAGCAGCAGCGGCAGCAACAACAAACCAAATTGCAAAGCTCTCCCAAAGTACGCGCGCCCCCAAGCGTCGTTGGCGTCAACGTCGGCAGCGCAGTGAATGAATGCTCCAACACACATACACACACACAGAGACAACACAAATCCGAAACCAGAACACATGATTAGCCTAGTAAACCGATAGATGACTGCGACGACGACGACGACGACGACGACGACGGCAACGACGACTACGACGAAGCGACAATGGCAACGGCAATAAAAAATTATATGAATGCTGCCCTCATGCGGCATGTTCGACGAGCAAATACACTATAATTCATACTTTTTGGAGCAAAAGCTTTGAGAGCGCACTGCCTACGAACTAAGCAATTGACAGCAGTGCTGCTGATTGGGAGTTTTCAATGATTTCTGCTTTTTGACTGTAGTTGCCTCAGCGGCAACAATATTTCGTATGCGAAAATTTAGCCTGTTTGAAGCAGTTTTCGCTGTTTGTACTTTTGAGAATAAATTTGTGCTTTT
This sequence comes from Chymomyza procnemis, assembly GCA_035046065.1. NCBI lineage: Eukaryota > Metazoa > Arthropoda > Insecta > Diptera > Drosophilidae > Chymomyza > Chymomyza procnemis. The sequence goes on along the minus strand of JAWNOJ010000021.1, from coordinate 36,613,589 downwards.
CAAGCTGTAACTGCTTTAGTTGCAAAGGTTTCAAAATCCCAGAAAATGTAGCCTATTTTCAGCATATTCCGTCTTTGAAAATTTTGAAAATACATTTCAGCCTTTTTGGCTGCCTGAAAATTGTTAAACAGCTCCTGCTCCATAAACTATGCTATTTTTTTGCAGTTACTGCGTTTGTTCATTTTCGCTGTAGCTTTACGCGTCGCAGTTTTCGTCTCTCTTTTTTATAGATTTTCTGCCCATAGCTTTTAATCAAAAAAGTTCAGACAAAACGAACCACTTAGTTTCAGCCTTTTTTCTTAGTTATAGGTTTTCTGTAAAAAGCTTTTTTTCTAACGAAAAAGTTCTAGATATTTCTAAATAATTTAATCCTTATATTTATAAATAATTAAACGGTCTTATTTATAAATATTCTGCCACAACTATTTTTTTATTGAAAAAAGTTGTAATATTTAAAATAATTATGCCCTTGTAGGCTTTGAAATCCCTCGAATTTAATGCCGTCCTTGTGTAAAATTAAGGAATTAAATTGAATTTTTAAATGGTTAATAACTGGAGTATAAATTATAAACAAAATAAATTGGTTTAAATGGTATGCTTTCATTTCTTTACAAAAAAATATAAGTTATATTATTACGCCCAATGGTTTAAATATAAATTGTTAAAAAGTAAAATAAATAATTTTACTAAATAAATAATTTTACTTTTATTATTTTACTTTTATTATTTATTATTTTTTTTCCTTAAATAAAACGGTTTATAATGGAAACTTTTTTTGAAAACTCCGAAACAAAATAGTCAAATGTCTTTGGAAATGAAACGATTTCATAAAATTTTTTATTGTTAAAGTTAATTTAAGTCAAAGTCTATTTTTTGCGCAAATTTACATCTTGTAAACATTTAATTGATAAAATCTACATAAATATTTACATATTGTTGCAATACTTTGTTAACTTTTACACCTTTAAAGTGTGTAAATTAAAGGAAAAGTTTTTTTAAATATATACCAAAAAAGTACCCAAAAAAGAAGTCGTTTTCGACTGAATCTATGAAATATTACATAAAATGGTTAACATTGAGAAGCTATAAATTTCTAATAATTTTGAAATATTGTAGTTTCCTTAACAGTCATTTTATTTATTTAAAAAATATTAATTAATATATATTTTTTAAGACTTGACAAACGGAACGCAGTATTATTTAATAATTTTTGTACAAGAGTAGTTACACATTTTTTCAAATCCTTATAAACTACAAATTGCATTTACTTCCTCAACTTAATCAATCCTACGCAGTAATACATATACTCGTTTGACTGCAGAGTATTAAACAGTGATGGGAGCATAACACAAAAACATCGAAAATAAAAAAAAAAACGACAAAAAAAAATCCAACGTACAAAATGTAACGTGACCGCATGCTGAGCAATGAGCAATGAGCAAAGAGCTCTCTAAAGTAAAAGCTCTATTTATATGCTCTTCGCTCTTCTCTCTCGCTATGCTGGGTTTGGGGCTTATGTGTGAGTAATCAAAAACCGGTTGCACTGTTTACCGACATTTTCCGCTACGGCGAGTCAGTGTCTAGCATTGGTCGGGGGCGGGGGTGGAGAGTTTGGACGCAGACTGTTGGCTGGGACTGCGTTTTTATGATGCTATGTTCACACTTTACATTACGTTGTCAGTGCAAACCGTCCAGAGTGTCTGAGTATTTAATTAGCTTTGAGTGGGAGGGGTTTTGTTGAAGTTGTTTTGATAATTTGATGGGGGATCTTTGTCGAATTAGTATAATTAAAAAGAAATTAAGCTGAGAAATTTAAAAATGAAGCCCATTTGTTTAGCGAGTTGATACAATTATTATAAACCATTCTACAACTTTTGTGTCGCATAACCGCACAAAAAGAAGTTGAGGAGAGTCAAATTCAAAGATCTAGGTGGCCTTTCAATGTCGCCATGTTATTTTCTGAAAGACTGTCTGCAATGTATAAAGTAACTATTTCGGCGCTTTTTTTTAGGTATGAAGCGATACATGGTTGAAATTGTACTAAATTGACGTTTCCAAAACTTGTTCTTTAACAAGATATGCGATGCTAAAAACTCTATATATATTTGTTAAATAGTCCACTCATGGATAGCGTATGTTTTTTATATAGAGCTTGAAAGAAATAAAGATAAAGAAGCAGTTGTTGTCTATTTGTTTTTTAGTTAAAATTAGGCACATTTGAAAGAACGCTTTTCTTGACATATTTTCATCATTTCGAAGTTTATTAATTAAGTCAAAATGTATACCAAATTGAGCTAAACTCGGTGTTTGTATACATTGAAGCTAATATTCAAAGCAATGCTAACGTGTATTTAATATAAAAAAAAAGAAAGAATTTCCAGCAACTATATCCTCCAGTTGCTAATATTACAAAGCAATTAAAGCGTGTTTATCATAATAAAAAAAAGTGCACAATTTTGCGCAACTATATTTAATATATGTAGTCTGTAAGCATTTTTGCTTAAGTAGAATATATTTCTTGGCAAAAATGAAGCCAAATAAAGCGAAACAAGAAAGATATGCGTTTTTCTAATTTAAAAAAGTAAGATACCTTTGTATTTTTCTTTTAAAGTGCGTTTTTCTACTTATAGCTGTGCAAAAAGCATACGCCCTAATAGTTTATAACCGACTTCGAGTTATCTTCAATAAATATACAATTTCGTTTTGCCAGTGCTAGGCACAACATTGCTGCTGCGGCAAATCCAAAGCTTTGATTTGAAAAGCGTGCACCCTATCACTACACTACGAACGGTACTAGGCTTTAGAGTAAAAAATTCAAAGTAATTGAACAATTTTTGTGTACGCTGTGGAATATATTTGTCAAAATTGAGCTATAAGTTTTGTAAACCTACAGAACTGCCCGGAATACTAGCGAACTATGCCATTCACACAAAATGAAAAAACAAGGTAATGCATAAACAGCAACAATTACCAGGTGTATCAACTTAAGTTCGCTGTTTTTTTTGTAATAAAAACACTTTTGTATTTTGGAAATGTCTCGTTGAGTGTGACCTAACTGCTCGTCAAGCATTTTCTGCGATTGCGTATCGTCTTCGTTCAAAAGCACCTGTAATTGATGTTCCTCGAACATACTGAGCCGATTTTCACGCTCCTTATGACTCAAGTTAAAATGGCCGTCTTTAAAGCGACAAAACTAGTCTCTGCAAGTTGTTTCCGATAAAGCATTGCCACCATAGGCTTTCAGTCAGCAGCTGATTTCTTTAAATTGATGCAGAAAGCAAAGCTCATTTTTCTTTGGCACAAAACTAGATATGATTACACAAAGAAAATGTATGTTGTTGTATGAAATCGCTTGTAGTGTGCACTGACTAACTAAGTCATACAAAAATATTAAGACATTTTCATGGTAGCTCACTAACGACACCTAATACATTATTTCAAAAACTAATTGCTGCTAATATTTTTCACTGTACACTGTGCGTTTTCAAAGGTACACTCTTTTTTTTCGTTTCAAAGTCAAGCGCTGCAGATGTCATGTAGCGCAGTGTAAACATGTGTAGCTTAACACTTAACTGTGCCGGTGTTGATTTCATTTATCTGATTTCCTGACACAGTGTAAACCCAGCATAACAACAGCGATAACTTGGCAAAAAAAATGAAATAAAAAGCGAAACAACAAGAAAAAAGAGAGCATAAACTAGAAATGAAGAAATACAAAAAAAAAAAAATGGCAAGAGAGCAGCAGCAGCAGCGGCAGCAGCGCAGAGAACACGACATGGCGAAGGCAGCGCACGCTATAGGAAGGTCGTCATCGTGTGCAGGCCGAACAAGTGGACGATGACTTCGGCACTATTCGGGCTGTGTCATCGTGTCGTTGTCGGTGCTGTTGTTGTTGTAGTTGTGTCGTGTGTGCGCCCGCCAGCCAGCCAGCCAGCCAGCCAGCCATAACCGGAAGGTCGCCTTTACCACAAACATTTATTATGGAAAATCGCGTAATAACTGTCGTATCACATTTTTTGCTCGTCTCTTTGCCGCTGTGTGAGCGTCTGTGTGTGTGTGAGTGTGTGCACTCGTTGTTTTTTGTTGTTGTTTCACGTCACTTGCGTTTTATTTTTGGCTGCAGACAGTCAAAGTGAGAGACTGAGACAGCTTACTCGCCCGTCTGTTGTTGGGGGCTGCCAACTTCAAACTTGTTGCGAGTTGTTTGCTATGCTTGCTTGCCTGTTGTTGTTGTTGTTGTTGCGCGTATTGGATTAAGTTGGCATTCGTTTAAATGATTAAAGTGCTGCACAACTTTATTAAAGGCTTTTTATTTAGTTATTTATATATATTTTTTTTAATAGGCCATTACTCGCTGATCAGTCAGTTGTGCGCTGTACTCGTTAAGCTGCCTTGGATACATACATATGTATGTATGTGTGTATGTCTATTTGGCGCTTTCCAGCACGCACGTTACGCTTGCTACTTGCAGCTGGCTGTATGGAAATGCGTTTTTCGCGCATTTTCTACAAAGCTTTTTATGTTGTTGTTTTTTTTTTCACTACTATGCTTTAGGGCTAGGGGCTTGGGTGGCGGCACTTGGGGCGGCTGTTGTCGTCTGGTATTTTTGGTCGGGTTCGGGTCGGGGCGCTCGGCTGCTGTATATGTGCGCCACTTTCCACTTTTTGGTAACAATTTGCATGCCCTGAGCTTTGTGCTCTTTGATTTCCACCTTGCTAAAAACTTCCAGTCACAAAAGTCCATATACAAACAACCACAGCGTCCAATGCATAATAACGAAACTGTAGCTGGAACTGGCTGAGGGACTGGCACCGGGGGACTGGCTCTGTGCTGTAAGCCTGTGCCCCGTTCTGGGCAGTGTCATTGCGCTTTGGGGGTTGCTAGCTAGCTTCCTTTATTTTTTTTTTTACGTTTTTGTTCTTTAGCTATTTTATTACTTTATTTTATATGTATGCTGCATGCATTGGTTGGAACTGCCAACCTTTTTTTTTATTTTATTTTTTTGCTGTTCTGTTCTGTTGCTGCAGCCTTTCTTTCGTAGTCAAGAGCTACTCTTCTGGTTCAGCTGCAGTACGTTATTTCTTATAGCGTATTTACTGCATTTGCAATTTCGTGCACTGGAATGCTGTTGGAAGCTTTGGCTGGGCTGCACACACACACACACGGGGAGTGAGAGAGACACGCGGCGTGTGTGTTGCATGTGGCAGCTGCATTGCTACGCAATGTCCATGGCTGGGGCTCTGGCAAAGCCCCGAGCCACATCCAGGCTGTTGATGATTTGTAAAGTGAATTTTGTGTATTTGACGATTGTTCGACTTAACTAACTTCATCATCGTGGTTGTTGCTGTTGCAGCTTGGAACTGCAAAACAGGTTACACTTAGCAGAGCAGCACCAGCCAGCCAGCCAGCCAGCCATATGCAGCAAGTGAGAGAGGCGAGGCGATGTTGTACAATGTACATATATGTATAGCTATACTATGTACATAGATTGTGCTCTTTTTTTATTTCTACTTCTTCTTATGATTACCACATGCTACTTAAAGTTGTGCCACACTTTGTGCTGCAACTTGCTTAAGTTCCTGTGCAGCAAAAATAGAGAGAACTTGTGCGTTTTTGGCAGCTGCTTTAAGCCTGCTTATTATTTTTGAGCTGTTTCATTGGCTTACTTCGTGATAAACTTTATAGATATCTTAATGGAAGCATTTTTCAAAAATGTTTTTCTCGTTTTTGAAAATAAATTCAGTTTAACGGTTGGTTCGCTGGCTCAGCGTCAACTACAGCAGCAGCAGCAGCAGTGGAGGCAGTGCAGCAAGATTGCAGCCAGCTACAAAGTTTGAACTCTACAATCTACAGATTGCAGCTATGTAATCTATAAGATTGTATATACAAGATTGCAGTTCGTTATCCTACAAGATAGGACTCTACAATCTTAGAACTGAGAAGGCAACGCTAAGTTTATGAATACAACTATTTTGAAGAGATTTGAAATCTACAATCTACAAGATTTGAACTCTATAATCGACAAGATCGGAGCTCTCCAATTTACAAGATTTAAACTCTGCAATCTACAAGATTGCAGCTCTACAAGATTGCAACTCTACAAAACACAAGATCGGAGCTCTGCAATTTACAAGATTTAAACTGCAATCTACAAGATTGCAACTCTACAAAATACAAGATTGGAGCTCTGCTATCTACACGATTGAGGCTCTACAATCTTAGAACTCAAAAAGAAACACAAAGTTTATAAAAAAATTTCAACTCTACTATCTATAACAGTAGAGCTTGGTAATCTGCAAGATTGAAACTCAGCAAGCTACAAGATTACAATGCTACAAAATACAAGATTGGAGCTCTATAATCTTAGAACTGAAAAAGAATCTCAAAGTTTACATAAAGATTTGAACTCTACAATCTACAACAGCAAAGCTCTGCAACCTACAAGATTGGAATTCTGCAATCTACAAGATCGCAACTCTGCATCCGCCAGATTGCAACGCTACAATATACAAGATTGCAGTTCCATATTCTACAAGATTAAAACTCTACAATATAAAAGATTCTACATCCTAGAAGTCTAAGTCTACAATCTTAGAACTGAAAGAGAAACTCAAAGTTTATGAAGAGATTCGAACTCTACAACAGTAGAGCTCTGCAAACTAGAGAATTTGAGTTCTGCAATCTGCAATACTGCAGCTCTAGAATCTACAAGATTGGCATCAATATACAAGGTAGTAGCTATACAAACTAAATAACTGCAGCGCTACATTCTGCAAGATTAAAACTCTATAACCTTCATCACCATTATCATTCAGCTCTACAACCCGGGGTGGGTTTTTGGTTTCTCAACAATTCTTCTGCATTCGTCTCTGTTGTTAGCAGGCGCACGCTAGTTCCTAACTTCCATCTTTAGCATGTCATCGTCAATATTGTCAATTAGCTGCTTTCTTGGTCGAACCCTGCGTCTTGTGCAGCTTTTGTGCTCTGTTCTGGTCCATCGGTAGAACATGTGCTATACATCTTAACCTCAGGGATTCAATGAATTTCACTTTATCTTCGGCATGCAGAGATACTGCAGCATAACTACTTACTTCAGTATTGTCCTTCGATTTCCACAAACCGACTAGGATCACAATACCTGCTGAGACAACTTAACTCGCTAAGTTGCCAACTCCCGGTCTAAGCCCCGCAGCCACACTTGACTTTCCCACTTAATTTTTAAGAAAATTTTCCAGCTCCACATAATATCACTCTCCCAGCCGGCCCATGTTTAGCTTTTGGCTGATTCCGAAACTCACCTCTTTGCTTTCTCATAAATGAAAAGGCGTTGGACTGTGTGTAGGCCAGGTGCAGAAGTGCTTGCGATTGGTTTGTGGGTGGCAGTGTTGGTGGTGCAAAGGGTGTGGTATATGGCATGTAGCATGTTCAGGTTGTAACCACGATGGCGCGTACTGCCGCTATGACGACGACGACGACGACAACGACGACAGCAGCAGCGACGCCAAATGTCGTATGTTGTGTCAAAACAGCAAAACGACAATCAGCGGGGAGAGTCTGTGGAGAAGACGTGAGCCAGGGTAAAGGCGTTGGATTGGGGCGGCTGGCTGGTTGGTTGGAAAAGCTAGTAGTTGCGACTCACTTGGCAGTGGAGTATATGGTCGGGTTGCTCGGCTGCTATGGATATGGATATAGTTGCGCTAAATGCAATGAAAATTAATAATCGGTAAAGTGGCGTCAACGTTGCCAAATTTTTAATGCCACGTCTGGAGACTAGAAGCTGTTGTGGAAGAGAGCTGCAAGTAATATGTAGAGATGAACACTTCAAAATTTTTGGAGAGTTATGCAAAAAAAAAATACTATATCAGGCTGTTCAGATTAAGAGCTACTTGGGGGAGAGAGATAAAGCGAGACAGCTTAATAGCGTTAAAATTTTTAATGCAGTCTGTAGACTAGAAGCTGTTTGTAGAGTGCTCTCTGAATTTATAAGTCTTGTCATAGAGGCGGACAGTGATCTTTCGCGAAGCCACTCAGTGGCTGAATCTTTATATTTTGTATTCCAACAACGGAATGGGATGCGTCATAATTAAATTTTATAGACGAAAGCTTCAAATGATGCCGATTTGAGTTCTGGCGTGAGTCATTACTACCTTTCCTTTCTGGTGCGTTTTTCAAGTTTGGGATCTGTCACCAGTCGTCACTGTTGTTGAAACAGGTGGGTTTTGGCAGTACTTGGACCTGCATCAATTTCGATGTGCAGGACTGACTGCCGTGGAAATCGAATCGTCACTGTAGACACCCTTGCTGTCTGATGCGTTTTCCGAATACAATTTTCCAAGAATGCTAATGTGTATAGATATATTTCCTCTGGGATGCCAATTTAGGATCTTTCACGATGTGTCTTTATAGACACATTTGTTGTCTGATGCGCTTTCCGAATAAAGATGTCTATAGGCTGCACTTTTCTTACTAAAGGATCTGAAACTTCAGCAGTAAAGCAAAAAAAAGTAAAAGGTTAAGAATCTTATAAAGTTTGATCTTCTATAACTGAACTGTCATATTGTGTAATCCTTATTAGAGTTAATAATCCAATAATAACTTATGTGACAACCAAGAAAAAATCATCTTCTTGTTCCTAACTGCTTAACAAGAAGTTGCTTCCCTCGAGGAGTTAATTACTTAGTTGGTTCGTAGAGCTTGGACGAGATGCGGCTAGCAATGCAATGTTAATGTAACTCACGAAACTGCTAAACACAACTTATTTCAGTTTTGAATATCCTGTCTCGTGATTCATCCTGCTTTTTTAACTCACAGTTATCAGTATCTCATAGCTGGCACCTATATTCCTATTTACGTATTATTGCTGTCGTGAGTCACGCAGCATATTTCGACAGTTGACTCATACACTTGGTCCAAAAGCGGCTGTCTATTTCGAACTATCTTCTCGTGATTCAGGAAACAGATTTTGACAGTTGGCACCAACACTTTAGTTCAAAAGCGGCTGTCTATTTAGTTCTTGTCTTGACTCACGCAAAAGATTTTAATAATTGACTCAAACACTATGGTCCAAAAGCGACTGTTTATTTGGTTCCTATTGCGATTCACTAAACCGAATTTCTCGCTTTTGTCTCACGAAAATAAGTATGATAGTACGCACAAATAGTCTGACTCACGAAAGTCAGTTTTAAATATTGTTCTCCAGCTGTGGCTATAAATGTATTCTCCTCTTTAAGATGCCGTAGAGGCTGAAGAAAGCGAAAACCCATCGAAAATCAGTTATTTACAGTTGGCTCAAATATTTTGAGTCTGTCTATTTAGCAATAAATTCTGTCGTGACTCATGCAGCATGATAGTTTGCTGTAACATTGTGTACCCAAAGCGGTTGTCTATTTTGTTCCGCTTGCGACTCACGAAATTGATTTTGTCACGTTAGATGCTGTTTCGACTCACGAATCGAAAACCCCACGGAGTTTATGATGGCGCAAATACCTGACTCACGAAAGTGATAATCCAAGTAATATCAGTTTTAAATATCGTTCTCCAGCTATGGCCATAAACACGCTTGGATGCTGTAGAGACTCGTGAAAAGCGGCTTTCTACCTAGTTTCTGTCGTGACTTATGCAATAGATCTTGACAGTTGATTCAAACACCCTAGAGCTGAAGGCGCTTGTCTATTTAGCTAATAATTGCATAATTGCTGTCGTAGCTCAGGCTACATTAACAATTATCTGAAACACTTTGGTCTTATCTATTTAGTTTCTGTCGTGACTCACGCAACAAATTTTGACTTAAATATTTTAGCCCAGTAGCGGTTGTCTATACAGTTACTGTCATAACTAGCGCTGTACATTTTGACAGTTGGCTCCAACGTTTTGCTTCCGCTTGTCCATTTAGTCAACTATATAGGGTGTCGTGAATCACGAAGCTAGTTTAGTCACGCTAGCGAAAACTCATATAAAATTAGTTTTTGCGCCCGAATACCCTGTCCCAGAAGCGTTCGTCTATTTAGTTGCTGTCGTGACACACATAACAGATTGGGACAGTTGGCCAAAACATAGTCGTGAGCCACCAAAGTGAAAAGTTATCTAAAACTCGTTTTTAACAATGCGCTCGGATTGTGTCCATGTGTCAGCAACAGCTGTCTGTTCAGTCACGCATAGTTTTCGTCGTGACTCACGTAGTATATTTTACCAGTTCACTGTAAGACTCACGCAACAGACTACTTGAGCTGGCTCATACACTTTGGTCCAGAGACGTCTGTCAGCGTACTCACGCATAGATGTTGTCGTGACTCACGCAGTATATTTTGCCAGTCACGCAACAGACTACTTCAGCTGGCTCATACACTTTGGTCCAGAGGCGGCTGTCAGCGTACTCACGCATAGATGCTGCCGTGACTCACGTCGCAGCTTTTGACAGTTCACTGTAAGACTCACGCAACAGACTACTTCAGCTGGCTCATACACTTTGCTCCAGAGACGGCTGTCAGCGTACTCACGCATAGATGTTGTCGTGACTCACGTCGCAGATTTTGCCAGTTCACTGTAAGACCTGATCCTATGATGACTGTCTATTTACTCACGTTCTGTTCCTAACGTGACTCACGCAACAGACTTTTTCAGTTGGCTCACACACTTTGGTCCAAAAGCGGCTGTCAGCGTACTCACGCATAGATGTTGTCGTGACTCACTAGATGCTGTCCTGACTCACGTTTGGTAAGATTAGAGATACGTTCCATGCCCATTTTGCATGTGTATGTATTTGTCATTGTGCGTACAATTGGCTGTGTATGTGTGTGTATGCGTGTGTGTATCTGTGTGTATGCAGCCATGTGCGTGTGTTTGTATGCGTGTTGAGTCTTCGAAGCAGCAGCAACTACTAGAACACCGCCCCCGCCAAAATAGCGCTTGGCCCACAAACCAACCAGCCACCCAATCACTCCGCCCAAGAGCAACCCAGTTTTGGGGTTTGGTTGATTGTTGGTATTTTGTCTTTTGTGCCGGCTGCGCTGCTAACTGCGCTGCCAGCAGCCATTGTTGGTGTTGTTGTTGCTGCTGCTGTTGTTGTGCTGTTGCATTTGCCGCAGTTGCAGCGTCATTCAGTCGCAATTCAACCGCCGTTAAAATCCAAACGGTAAAGAGCCAAAGCTTTTCTCGTTGATTCTTAAATTATTCGTTACTTTTGCGTTTAAACTGATTTGTTTTTTTTTTTTCAATTTGTGTTGCTTTTGCGTTGTTGTGTGTGTGTTGGTGTGTGTGTGTGTGCTTCTTTTTTTTGTGATTTTTGCATTTTAATTGGCAAAAGCTAATTTTTCATTGCAATCACATACAACAAAGTGTGAAAGAGAGCAACGCTTATTGTTGAAATACCAAGAGATTTTATGCAAAGAACGAGCAAGTGAGAGAGAGCAGAGCGCATACAATGTGCACTTAAGAGTGTGCACAGTCCAAGGGAAGAGAGGTTATGTTGTTGCTATGCTTGTGCATATGCATGTGTGTGTGTGTGTGAGTGTGAGAGTGTGTGTGGTATGTGTTCTGTTTGTTGTGTGTGTGTGCAATTTTTTTTCGCAAATTCTGTTTCAAAGCATTTATCGCCGCGAAAGGTAGTTCGCGCGTGTGACGAAAGTACGCGACTAAGCGGCATATGTAAGTGTGTATGTGTGTGTGTGTCGAGTGTGTGTGCAAGTGTGTGTATGGAAATGTACATAACTTGGAACATAGCATACGAGCTTTAGACAGCAATTGTACCTGCCTGCCTACATAACTGTCATAATCATTGCAAAATTTCGATAAACAAAACAAAAATCGTGAAAACCTTTAAATATTTCGAAATTTTATCTTGTGTGTTATTTTTATCATTAACTTGGCCCAAACTTGGCAATATTGTTGAAGCTTTTAACATCAATTTACCAATTATCAGCTACTTCGACCACAAATGGTAAAGGGTGTCTTTTGAAGAGCACCAAAACATCAAGCAACGATTCGCGTAAATCACTTCAGTTAGTCATTGCAACACATCATCGGTTTTCTTATTAATGTGCGGAAGATTTGCACCACGACCCGTAGATCTATTGTTTTCACTTCTTTAATCTTTAATAATATCTTGTGATTTTAATGTTATCTATAAAATAAAGTTGTTTTCGTAACTGGTATAGTTTCCTTTTCGGTATTATATGACAGTTTATAGTCTTTCTTTTTTAGTGCAGCAGCGCTTAGCAGGTCCCCGATATATGCTTCGAGAGTTTTGTCCTTCTTTAGGTCTATTGTGCCTTTTATCATGAAGTTTATCTCGTAGTCTTAAAAAAAAAATACAGTTCTATACCTTATATTATATGACAGTTTAAAGTCTTTCTTCTTTTATGCAACAACGCTGAGCCGGCTTCGGAATTTCGTCATCTTCATTGCCGAATCTGAGGGAATTACTTGCATTAGCAAACCGAATTAGACGGCTAGAGTTGAGAAACTTTAGTGAATACTGCCAAAACAAATAGTTTGAGATACTTTGAGATACTTTCTGGCACGCCAGTTTTCTCTCGTGATTAAAATATTAAAGTTCTTTCATAATTCATTTCTTTCTTTTCTTTGTTTTTTAATCCAAAAACATTGATTTATCGAGTTTTTAATAGGAACTATAGATTTTCGTCGAGTGTGTAACCATATTTCCGCAGCAAACAATATAAAATCCAAAAAGTATAAATTTAAAAATTTTGTCAGTTTTTTCAACTTATATAGCTGTTTCGAAAGATGCCCATATTTACGTAAATTATTTTATTATTGCTGTAGGAGATTTGCGCCGCGATCTCTAGGTTTATTGTACCTATACAATAGTTACCAAAGGTTTTTGTACATATAAAATAATGTCGAATCTGAATAATATTTTGTTATATTAGAAATAACTAAAATGCCTTATAAAAATATCTGAACAATGAGTGCAACTTGAAGTATTACCAAAAATAAACCCTAAATTATTTCAGTTAATTTTTTTTCCTTAATTTCGCCATGTAGCTGTTTTTAAATATGTCCATGTCTACTGAGTTATTTTTAATAGCAAATATTTAGTCAACGTTACAATAATAACTTTCTAAATCGTTTAAGTTGATTTGATGTAGCTGTACAGTTGGTGAACAAATAAATTTAATTTTTCGATAATAACTATATTTCATAGGGAATATTTGTTATATGTTATATTGTGACTACAACTAGTCATAAAATTTGTCTAAATGTATTTAGAAAATCGAAAAGTTTCTTCTAAAACATATTTTTATACAGACAATAGAATATATATATTGCTCAAGCTAGAATCGCTGCTGAGTGCAGCAGCTGGTAAGTGTTGTAGATTTGAAATAAGAACAACTAATAGAAATGTAGGGCAGGCGAAAAAACTTGAGCAAATGAATAATTATTGTAGGGTTGAGAAATGGTCAAAGTTATTCCTAGGCGCAGAGAGTATCCTAAATGCAGCGAAACTTAAATATACTATAAGATTACAAAAAGCCACCCTTTATCGGTTAGGAACTAAGCGCAGAAAGCAGCTGTATCAACGCAGCAAAAATTCAGTAAATTATAACTGCATTGAAAAAATCACCCTTTATCAGAAAGCATCCTGAATGCAACAAACTTGAATAACTTAGTATATATACAAGTCATATAAAATTAGCAAAAAAAAGTCACCCAAATGTAGTCCTAAAGCAGTTCATTAAATTACAAAAAATCACCCTTTATCAGTTTCTTCTAAGCGCAGAAAGCATTCTCCATGCAGCAAAGCTAAAAAAAAATGTAATATGAATAAATGTTGTACCATTAGAAATACAAAAGAAAAATCAACCTAAATCAGCATAGAGCACAAAAATGAACACCCTATTGATGTATAAATAGGGCAAAACATTTTCAATTGATAATCGCTTGTATGCGTTAGCTTAGAAACGCTACTGAAGCCACACAGCAAAGACGAATCATCTCTGTGCAAATCCAAACAGATTAAAGAAGTCGTATTTCCATTGTGGCCTTTAACCTTGTCAACTGGCTTTTTATTAATTGTGCTTAATTCCTTAAATTTTAATCCGACTTTAATGCGTTATGATAATCTCCGAAATCTTCTTGTTGTCAGCTTGAACGACAGTACATTTGGGTGGTTGTGTGTATATTCGGTGTAGCTAGCGCGGACTTTGCTTATGACTTTTAGGACTCAGGGTACTCTATGTCAGGTTTTGTCATGGTGTGGATGGACGCCGCAGAGCATATTTTATGCCTATTCCCTTAGAGAGCTGCGGGACTGTGTTCTTCGGAGTTGTCTTGGGGTCTGACTGTTGTTCAGCGGGTTGAACCCCTATGTATCTGGGTGTTGATGCTGATTCTCGGGGTATTCAGTGCCGACTTTCTATGTTGATTTTTGGAACTAGGGAACACTAAGCACTTATGGGTGGCGCCGTAGGCCTTATTTTATGCCTATTCCATAGCAAAGTCCAGGACTGTGTTCGTTGGAGTCTTCTTGGGGTATGGCTGTTGTTCAGCAGGTTGAACGCCAATACATTTGGGTGGTTGTAAATATTCTTGGCTATGCCTATGACTTCTTGGACCCAGGTAACATTCAGCTCTTTGTGAATAGGGATTTTATACGGGGATGGATGGGCGTACTACTGAGGTTGGAGGCGCTAGCAGTATCCCATAGCTGTATTCCGTAGATCCATATTGGTTTTATAAAAAAAGAAGCTTTGCGACTGCTTTACTGCTTCGAAGAAGCATTAACGGTGAGCGTTGATTTTGCGTATTTTTGTAGGAATTTATCGAAATGGCAATAAGTCTCGTTTTGAAGTGATTTTTTTTTGTTGAAATCGCAATAACTAACTTCGGATCACAAGTGTTTTTCTTGTAATCGAAGACTGAACTGAATAACGATTTCCCAAAATTACTCTATATATAACTTGGAGTCGAAATCGAAGATTAATCGACGATAAACGAAGACTCTACTGAATAAAGATTTCTCTATACATTATTTGGACTACATTTGTCGAATTCGCAATAAGCAACGATTTTGAATGTTTTTTGTAAAAATCGCAATAAATGATCAGCTCCGGATAACGAGTGTGTTTGTCGAATTCGAAGGCTCTACTAAGTAAAGACTTTCCGATATTACTCTGTTCATATGGTGTGTTTTTTGTGGAAATCGAAATGAGTGCTGATTTGGAGTGTTTGTTGTGGAAATCGCAATAAACGATGAACGTCAATTACGAATGTGTTTGTCGTAATCGAAGGCTCTACTGAATGAAGATTTCCCGAAATTACTCAGTACATAACTTGGAGTCGAAATCGCTATAAACGTCTACGTAATCGAAGACGCTACTGAATAAAGACTTAGACTTTCAGGAAATTCTCTGTACGTTTTTTGCACTATATTTGCAATAGGCGACTATTTTGAATGTTTTTTTTTGGCGAAATCGCAATGACCGTTGAAGACCGTCAAAGACACTACTAAAAAAAGACTTCCCTATATTTTTCTGTTTATAATTTGGTGTGATTTTTGTGGAAATCGAAACGAGTGCTGATTTGGAGTGATTTTTGTTAAAATCGTATTAAACGTCTTCGTAAACACAGATTCTACTGAATAAAAACTTCCCGATATTTCGCTGTATATAAAATTGATTATTTTTAGTGGATATCGGTATAATCAATGAACTTCGTTTGCGTGTATGTTTGTCGTAATCCAAGAGTCTAGTAAATAAAGTCTACTCAATGTTTCTTTGTACATAAAAGCAAGCAGGAGCCAAAGCCCCCTGCGCTTGAATGCAGGTCAATGCAAGTGACTTTACTGTGGAAAAGTAAAGGCATGGAAAGAACTGACGAACGATTTAAGTGTGGAAAAGTAAAAGCTAATGGCGATGTTTAAGCCATGGGAAGCTGATTCCAGGCGCAAATCCAGCCGTCTCCTACACTGCGTCAAATAAATTTGTGCATGAGGCTGGCTGGTTTGCTTTTAACAAGCTTTTATTTTTTATTTTTTTTAAATAGAGCGAGTGCCTTTTGCGATGGTTTTTTTTTTTCTCAATTTCTATGTATATAGCGTTAATATATACTGCGGCTTATGTACATAAAGCTATGTATTGCGTTTATGTACTGACTGTCGCTTTGTTCGATGTTGTTGAAACTGTTTTTTTTTTTTTTTATTTTGTATTTTTGCTGTATTTTGCTTTGATTTTTTTATTTATTTTTGTATTGCTTTGCGCGATTTCGCATTTGTAATGTAAGAAAGAGGCACAGCTAGTGTGTTACTGTGTGTGTGTGTGTGTGTGTGTGTGTGTATCTTTGGCTGTATCTGTAACTTTGACTACAACACAAATCACATATTTGTTTGTATCTTGAATAAATGCGGCCTTTTATTTGTAACGTCAGCGCTAAGATAACGGTTTGTATTTGTAGATAGCAACAACAACTACAACTACAACAACAGCAACACGTTCTAGCCGCTAGATGCACACTTGTGTGTGTGTGTGTGTGTGTATCTGTGTGTGTGTATGCCATAGATACATACACATAAATTGATACAGCCAGCCAGCCTGCCTGCAATTAACATGGCAAGGTAGCTGCCACTGTGACTGCCACTGCCCCTTAGGCTCCCCCCTCGCACAGCCACACAGCACTCCCTCGCACATACACACACACACCTCCAGATACATCCAGCAACTCTTGGTAGTTGTTATTTTTGCAGATACAAAGTTTAGTACCGTGCATTGGCATTGTCAACGCGCACTCTATACAAACATGAGCATGGTTATGGGCATGCTTTTAGTCTATGGATAGATACACTTGGTGTGTGTGTGTGTGGATGGTGTTGGGATGGGCAACTGAGGGGTTTGATGGGGGGGCGCAACGTGTTCTTTTTCAATGACTGGCGAGTAGTACCTACATACAGATGTATGTATGGTAAGCTATATTGCACTCTCTCTATGCTGACAAGAGTCAGAGTCACAGTCGTTGCCACTCGCTACTGGAAGCATACTAAAAGATACAAGATACATGAAACTGGTAAAACTTTCGACTAGCGTCTGTCTTGTGTGTGTGTGTGTGTGTGTAAAGGGCTGCGGGACTGCGCGCAGCGGTCTGGGGCTTGGGTGTTCCCTGCTACTAGTGGGTAACCAAGACGCTGTGCGCGTAATATTTATACTATATAAAATGGTATACATACACAGAGATACCCACTTGGTGTGCAGATACTTTTCTTGCTACTTATTAGAATTATTACATAAGACGCAGTCAAAGATACTGCTGCGCTTGCCAGCCAGATACACACATCGCACTGCACGTAGCTGCAGCGCACTGCTTGTATGGATTGCAAATGCAACTTGTTTTAATGGGCGTAGATTATGCGAATTAACAAACGAAATTAGTCTGCTTGGGTTGGAGAAACTTTGGTAGGCACTGTAAGCAGAAGTAGCCATGTTTTTCGGCTACTCTTCGGTACCTTTGTAATCTGACCTAATTTAAAAATCTAAAAGTCTTTTAACATTTTTCGATTTTTCGTAAAACTTAAGTCTAATTCTGTTTTTTATTTCCAAAAAGTTTGTTTGGTAGAGTTTTGAAGAAAGAGAATAGATTTTCGTTGAGTTATAGCAACATTTCTGCAGCAAACCAACTTAAAATCCAACAAGAAGCGAAGTAGTTTTGCAAAAATTCTCACAAATTCAGACAACTCTTGAAGCAATTTTTAAATACTCTAACTTATTTGCCCATGTCATGAGAGCAACGAAAAAATTATGTAAGTTAAGGAATTATATACGTTGTGGTTGGTCGAAAAATCGAAAAAATTGCTTCAACTTCCCAAATTTTAAAAAAGTTCTGTGCATTCAAAGCCAAGTAATGGCGCTTCTTAGAGCGAAAACTTAAAATGTAATAATCTTATAGTCTTATAGTTTTTCCGAACAAACAATTGGACTGGTTTTATACATCTTTATTTTTAATTATTTGTATCTACGAGAGGCTGTCCTTGATCGATGCCTTTTTTTATGTAAATATTATTCTCCATCATAAGATTTTTTTTTAAAACAATGTTTTGTTTCGAAAAATATGACTTTTCAGAAAACGAACTGATACGGCAACAGGCAACGCAAGAACTCTCTATAGTCGGGAATTTGGTTATTATATATGGAAAAACATCAAATGTAACACAAAAAATTTTGTACTAAAATCGAATTTACGACAGAGGTTGACATATAGTCAACAGAAATTTGATGCATATCGCGTCAATAAAAATTCAAATTCTTTTTTAAGGAAAAGCCAAAACCGATACTCAACATTATTGCAATTTCGAGCGTTTTTGTTGGAAGCAAAATTCAGAACATGCCTGAACAAAAAGAAATAAACTTATTGCTCTTGACCATGCTCATCGTTCCAAAGGCGGATAGTTGTTCGAAGATAACAGGCACCCCTAGTTTATCCGAACGGCGTTGTCTTTAATTAATAGAGATTTTCCTAGTTAAATAACGTTTTTTTATTTGCTGGACAAATGCATCAGTGCTGCATGGTGAAATCGAAGCACCGACCTTCAGATTTAGAGGCCTTGGGGCTATGCTCTCGAGGCCCACAGTTATAATTCTTTATGACAATTTATAATCTTCATTTTCGCGTGCAAGAGCGCAGGGCAGACTTTGCCTGCAGTTTCGTCATCCTCTTTGCACAATCTGCCAGCTTTATTTGAGTTTATTCTCAGCTTAGTTGGGTATTAGTTCAAACTGCCTACAGGTCACTACTGTTTGAATTTCTAAATCAATTCTTAAACTCTTCTTCATCTGTGTACATGCATTCCTTAAATCGCTGTAGATTATAAGTTTCTATAAGCGGATTGGAGTGTTTAAGACTGACCCTGTACTTTTCTCTCTGTCGTTCTGCTTCTCTGCTTATTATCAGGCAAATGTTTGCTGTGTATAAACCGCAAGAGTATTCTGGATTTCTTCGAAAGGAATTCCAGCTCTCGTCCTAGCATGTTACCTGGTAACCAGAGTATCCAATCCTGATTACCAACACTTCTTCAGTGTATTTAGCTTTTTAAAGTATTCAATATTGCTTATGATGGTACCTGGTGCGATGCCGTTTTAAGATTGCAAACGCTTGAGTTTAGTTTGAAAAACCTTCTTTTTTTTTGATTTTAATGAGGTTCTTTTAAAAGGAATGTTCAACGAAACTGGAATACTCTATGCCAGCTAGCATTAGTTTTTCAATTTTCTTTTGAATTTTAAGCAGTTCTGAGGTTCTTTTTTTAATATTACTACTGAGTTTCTGAAATTTTAGGCTTTAATCATTTTGAATTTCGCAAAATCTATAAACCAGAACTACAACAAACAAATTCTTACCGATTTTCACTTTAGTAGTGATATGTTTGAGAGACACGAAAACTAACAACTAAAGTTTTATTAGCTGTCTTCAAGCAAATTTTCTACAAAACTCTAATTCTTGGTCAATATTCTTTAATTGAACACTTCAATAATATCTAAGCTATTCTCAGCGAGTCTTCTTGAAGCCAACCAGTCGTTTCCAAATATTTTACAAAATATCGTTGCTCTTATAAGTTCTGCAACGACAAACCAAAAGATCTTAGCGCTTATTCCGGCTCAACAGCGTTTAACATTTAGGAAACAGTTCAGAAGATAGAAAGTTTCGGGTTTTTGGGCGTAATTTCGTTTAAGCGGACTAAATCCGTTTACTGGACATTGGTTTCCTTAAGTTCGTGCGGCTCGACAGTATACTCCAGCAAGAACTTTTTTAGAACTTCTAGAGAAAAAGAAAAGTTCGCAGTGCACTTCTTAAGTTCCACTAAAATTCTAAGACAACTTAACTTTTTCATAGGCTAGGGCGGCACATATACCAATAAGTAAACAATGCTTTGTATGAACAAGAAGCGCAGTCAGCAAAAGCGCAAATGAGCGCGAGAGCGACAGTGAAGCAAATGCGTGTAAAAGAGCCGAAAGATGTGTATTTGCTGACAGCGAAGTGGTAGAATGTTGATTTAGATGATGCAGGCTTTAGGAAAAACTTGAATACAGAAGTTGGAACTACTGTAGAAAACGCTGTCAGCAAGAACGCAAATGAGTACGAGAGCGACAATTAAGCCAATGAGTGTAAGAGAGTTGAAAGATGTGTGAGCAGACTGTGTTGTGGTAGAATTTTTAATAAGCCATATATCCCCACCGCTGTTGTAGATGATGTAGTCTACCTTGGCCAATATTTTGCAGTTAGACAAAGACCGCTCTGTCTAAAAAGCACTTTCAGCAAGACCTCTATTGAGCACGAGAGCGACAATCAAGCCAATGAGTGTTGGAGAGTGTAGGCATGGGCGTGTGCTGACTCTGTTGTGGTAGAATTTCTTCATATATACAGTGTCTCCCGAACGTTGACAAATATTCGAAGACTGCTGCAATTTTAGTTTGCAATTTGCACAACGACTTGAAAAAAGCTAAAAGTTCGGTGTAAAATTTGCCCTTTTCTTTGGAATGCATTATCAAAATTGACATACCAGATATTATGACGCTGTTAGACATAGGATATATAGTATGATAAGAATGGATAATAATGGAAGATTTAATTTTAAAGTTCAGAAAGCTTCGAAACTACCAACTTTTGTCTATTTTTACAACATTTTACGAAGAACAGTGAATTCTGTCTAGTCACAGTGAAAAAAATTCCAAATTACTCCCAAACAAAAAAACCCCCACATTGACGAAAACAACAACGTATACGTGAAATTTCCATTCCAATTGTGGAATATCGTACTCTACGTACGATTATTACTTTTTATTTTTGTAGTTGGGTATTTGGATGTCTTTGCTGTCTGGAAAAATTGTACAAATGAGTGCATGAATAAATGATGTATTGCATGAACAACAAATAAATATAGATAAAGTGACTGAGTGAGTGAGTGAGTTCATTGCTGGAAACATTATTTTTTTTTATTTTTTTTGGAAAGAAAAAGGGAACGAAAGCTGGATTCCAATGTTGCTTGTTGTTGTTGTTTTTTTTGTTCTTTTTGCAAAAAAGTAAAACTTTTCTTGTTGACGGTCGTGGTAGTACGATGAACGTAAAAATGAACCAGAATTCACCAGAGAGATAATAATATGGAAAAATATTTTATACACATAGCTTTTGCTGTACATATGTACTTGGGTATATATGTAACAACAAGAACAACGTTAAATTTTTAGCTGTGCAAACACACACACACACACACACAAAGCATTGCCTTTTTCTTATGTGTAGCTGTATCTGTATCTGTATCCGTATCTGTATCTGTGTGGCCACACCAAACAACATTTCGCCCTGCCCGCGTTTTGTACATAATATATACATATAAATAGCTCTGTACATGGCATACATATGTATATTTCTATATATTTATATAAAATAAAAAGTAAATACTTTTTTTTTTGTTTTTTAAACCGGTTATATTCATATTTGTCGCAAAATACAAGCAGAAACTGTATATAGAATAGATTATATATAGTAAGATTATTATTACGAAGTTTCAACTGAATTAGCAACTATTCGCTTCTTTGCAAGTTCACAAACTCAAAACGTAAATCGCAATATGTGTTTCACGATTTGTGGCTAAAAATAGGAACTAGCAGTTACTCTACGCAAACGTTTTTTCGAAATTTTAAAGACAAAAGTTTCCGCTTTGATTTGGCTTATCTGAAAAGAACTAATAAAGCTTGAAGGGTTTTGAAAGAATGTGCTAGTCATAGCAAGCACCGAAATCGCATTCAAATTTTGTTCAAATGTCTGCAGCTATGAAAGCTACGAAAAGGCAAAATATGGAGAGTTCAGTTACTTCCAGTAACATCAAAATTTCCAGACCTTTTCTAAAGCACTTGAGTTCTTGGTCACAAAACTTGTTTGTTGTACTAAATTCATTCAAGTTATCATAAAAGTATAAATCAATGCTCCGAACTGTGTCGAAATCGGTCAAATATAACCTATAGCTATCATGGGGCCAATCGGAGCTAGAAAATATTTCAGTGCTGCCAAACACTGAATCCAATTTGGTGTTTCAAGTTATCCTGACCAAATTCTGTATATAAGAGTATTGAATCAAAATCATTTGACAAGTAGTACGTCGAAGCAACATTGATTTTAAATAAAAACGTTTGACTATATCATAACGCTCTTATAGGACCAGTCGTTAAAATAATTCTATTTGTTTTTTAGGTTCTCCTTGGTGTGCAAAGCGAGTAAATCAAAGTGTCCTGCTTTGGTTTCTCTCCGTGTAAGATTAAAAAAAATTGAATTACGGACTAAAAAAATATTCTACGAATTGAAAGAATTTTATCGAATTGGGGCAAAATTGCTTAACTATATCATATCATCGTTAGTTTTTTAAATTATCTTTATGAAATCCTAAGAACTTTATGGAATTGGGACAAAACTGCTTGTTTATAATATATTTTCGTTATATTTCGTTTGTTTTTTAAATTAACTTTATGAAATCCGATTTTAAGAATTTGTTAGTGTTTCTCATTAATGCTTTTAATTTAATCAAAATCGGTTGACTACATCAAATAGCTGCGAGAGCAGCGAATTATTCAAGAAATTCACTTTTTGTACCAAGTTTGTAATATGCTTGACTTAATTCCATACTTAAACTTTTTTCAAATATTGTGCCAAATGACGATCGTATAGTTCGATTAGGGAAAGGGAAAGTAACCATATATTTATTTGCAAAGAATTTATAAATGAGTTAACCAAAAAATAAAAATGTATTATTCAAATAGTATTGATATCATTGCAGAAAACTGCCAAGGGGTACCTCAAAGTCGTGGGTATCCAACTTTTATGTACGCTTTGGTTTTTGTATATGTTTTTCGACGATTTTTGGTTAAAAAAATATACATATTTGTGAGATTTGTGCAATGTATAGTTGAAAAACATTAACAAAAAACTAAAGATTTGTTTAGGAGAGTTGTACGATTTGTAACAAATCGTATTTATTCTAAATATGTAAGATATTTTTATTAGATTTTCGATATTTATAAATATAAATTATTTACAAATAATACAGATTTCAATTCATTTATCAAAGCCAAGCATTTTTGGTAAAATAAGCTATATTTTCCGAAGCATTCAGAGCAGCAGTGGGGGTTGTTGAGCGAAGCGAACTGCTTTTCAAAAAATTAAAATTTGTAGTGAATCGAAGTTGGTTTCTCTCTGTGTAAGATTTAAAAAAAAATGTTGAGTGATAATCTAGATAATCTTATTTCTCACAGTGTACAGTTTAGCTGGCTTAAACTTTGTGGACAACTCATTGGTTAGAATTGGCTCAGCAGTGACAGCAAACTTTACGCAGAGACTGTACTGTACTTTCTAATTGAGGTTATGATAACTGATTAACAAGTGAAATGTGTGGATCGTATGCTTATATATAATGATATAAAGTTAGAGGTAAATAGTAGTAGTATATAGGTATAGGTATATGTAGTATATAGGTATAAACTATATATGCAAATGACAGAAGACTTTACGCAGTCACTGTATGTGTCAACTATGACAACTATTTTTCTTGATATTTTCTACGTGATAGATCACTATGAAACGTAGCTTATGTAACTTCTATACTATATCCACACAACAAGTATAATGGTGCAGGTATGGAGGTATATATAAGTATATACCTCTATTATATAAGCAAGTTTTTTAAAATCGTTTACATTCTGTACATAAGATACACATGAAATATGATGAAAAGAAAAAACTTGAATATTTCTGAAGAACAACGAAAAGTTCGAATCCGCCGTCAGGGAAAAATACGAAAAATGAAAAATCGGTAGAAAATGTCAATGGAGAAAAAGTAATGCACACATGGAGAAAACAACAATAAACTTTTGAAAAAAAACAAAATAATGATAGAGTTACGACACTTGACGGGAGAACACATTGGCGAAAAAAGCATGCGTTGGATACATAAAAAAAAAGAAAAAGACGCAGCCCCCTAGTGGTATATGTACATAGTATATAGTAAGGTATATAAGCACTGTCTTATAGAGTTCCATCAGCTGTTACTGACTCTGTGGAAACTATCAAGATGCAGAAGAAGTTATAGAAGTTGATGTTAGGATGGTATGAAGCAGGAAAAAAGAGTAGTATTTTTGGATACTTTTAGTATTCCACCTGGGAACTTAGCGCCTCTACGAAGGCTTTTCACCGGACACTGTTTTGTGGCGTCTGCTTAGCGGTGTTCCACGACGAGCTGAAGTTACTTTTGCTCGTGCTGTTCGTCTGCTTGCTTGAGGTTTCCATTGAGGTGCCATTTGTACAATGCTGTTTGGGTTTCTTCTAAGAGCATGCCCTATGCAAGTTCATTTTCTTTTTCCTGATTAGATGCTGAATAAGGGATTCTTCACAGCTTTGTATTTGATGCATATATTGTTTGGCCAGAATCTCTCGCATATAATTCTCATAGGGGATATGAACCAAAGAGTGTCAATATTGTAACGTTGTTATTTTCGAAAATGAATTATATTGCTGTTGTCATCGTTGAAGTGGTGGGGATTGGTGAGCGAAGCGAGCAGTGGGCGCAGCCCCCTAGTGATATTTGAGTGTATATGTACAAAGTATATAGTAAGGTATATAAGGACTGCCTAATAGAGTTCTATCAGCTGTTACTGACTCTGTAGAAAATATTAAGATGTAGTAGTATTTTTTGTTGTCTTGTTGTTGCTGTTGTTGTTGTTTTGCTCTTATATACATAAGCTGCACTGTGTTTATGTACTTCCGTTTTTTCTTTATATACAACAACAACAACAATAAGAAGAAGCACAACAACGAGTGTTATATTATTTTGTCAATGCTTTGCCATATTGCTTACAACCAAGCACTGCGAGTATATATATACACAGCTACATACATACATACATATATATGAATAATTTTTTGTTGTTTTTTTTCCAATCTGTACATATATACATTGTGCGCTTCTCTATGTGCATGTGTGCTTGAGTGTATGTGTGTGTGTGTTTGTGTACATATGCAGCAGTCTATATACAACAACAACAACAACAAAAAAACTTACCGGGGTAACATGACGGGCCCCGTTTATATTACGCCGCCCTATGTCGTCTCAATGCCTCTGACGACTACAGCCTGTGCCTGTATGCGTGCGTATCTGTGTGCTCGCGCGCGCGTGTGTGTGTGTGCGTTGGCTGGCAAACTGCGACGTCGCTGCCTGCCTTAACTGCGCCGTTGACTCTGGTCTCTTGGCCTGTGCACATTGTTGTACATTTTCTCAGTTAAAAACAAAAAAAACAACAAACAAACAGCCACGCGCTTTTGTGCGGCAAGCAGCAGCAACAAAATTGCAAATAATTAACGCAAAAATTCTAAAAAAAAAATTAATTAAAATTTAAAGTAATTTTTTTTTTTTGGTGTTGTTTTTTAAGTGATAAGCAGTGGTTTGGTAGTTGTTTTTTTTTGTGCAATAAAAAAGTTTTTGAGGCGACGCAAGGCAACGCAACTTTCTATAACTTTGGCTTATGTACAGCGCGTTGTTGCAGCTGTTTGCTGGTACATACATACATACATACATACATATGTACATATGTATGTATTAGCATTATTGTCGCCAACGCCGCCACCGACGCCGCAGTGCTCCACACTCGCCAACGCAGTCAGCGTTGTGCGCGGCGTCGTCGTCAACGTCGTCGTCGCCGTCGCCGTCATCGTCGTCGCTGTTTTCGGTCGTTGATACAATTTTACCTTGAGCTCATTTCAAGTCAAAATAGCCAGCAACCAGAAAAGCTGACAAAAAAAAATAACAATAAATAACTACAACAATTAGTAAAAAAAATAAAAATAAAAAAAATAATAATTACAAAATAAAAAAAATAACAAGTGCGTGCAAAAATTTTTTTTGTGCCAATAAAAGTTATAAAAAAATCAGCAAAATACTTTACAAAATTTCAACAAAGTCGCGCCTACAACAACAACAAAGTGTCATTTAGTGTCTTACTTTTTGTTTATATTTTTTTTCTGTGCAAAAAATTTCAACTAATTTATATTTTTTTTTAACACGTTTGGCAGCTTCTAAATATTGAAACAAATGAGTGTGTAGCATAATACATAAGTAAATGTTAGTGTATGCAGCTGAGTACATCAGTTTTAGTGCAATGAGAAATACGCAAAGCTATCAGCAACAACAACAACAACTGCAACAACTACAACTACAACAACAGCAGCAGCAAACATTTGGCAGCGTCGCGCAACAACAATTGCAACAGTTTAACAATAATAACAACAATTGCATTTTATTAGGCAATAACAACAATTACAACAACAACAATTACAACAACAACAATTACAACAACAATAGCAGCAGCAACAACAACAACAATCTCGATGATGACATTTATAATTTATTTTACAAAGATTTTTATGTAAGTCACACTCGCTCACTCCCTCTCTCTCGCGCTCTTCTCTCATTATTAGTTGTCAATTAATTGTTTAAACAAAAAATAAAATTAATTTATTACTTTTGTATTTAAATGTCAGACAAACAGTGAAAACTCGCATTGATTTTCGCTTAACTAACGCTCAACGCCCATATAGAGGATGTAGGATGGCAACCTCAACTAACAGAGATTTATTTAGACAAATAACGTCTATTTGCTAGCTATGCCAGCAAGTTCGTACTTCCCGAGATTTCCCAAATTTGTCTTAAAATGGCAGACAAACAGTAAAAACTCGCATTGATTTTCGCTTAACTATCGCTCAACACTCCTATAGAGGGCTATGCTCTATGTAGAAAACAGGGTCCCGCAGTTTATGGCCGAAAACGTAGGATGGCAACCTTAACTAACAGAGATTTACTTAGACAAATAACGTCTATTTGCTAGCTATGCCAGCAAGTTCGTACTTCCCCAGATTTAGCATGTTAATCCTATTTCAAGTACAGCGGGCCTCGTTTTAGGAAGGAATCACATTTTTTTATATGGCAAAACCGCGTAAAGCGAATACGATTGCAAATAAGTTTTTTAAATAATTTACTAAACACAATATAGAGCTATTAACTATTCATCGAAATATGCATTTCTCGATCCACGATCCTTATGCGTAAATTGTATTAAACTTTACGATTTGCCATCCTAAGAATGTTCCACTAAATCCAACTTAATGCTGAACCATATCTAAACCAAAAAAAAATTGTTTGATGTGCCCAACTGATTTTACTTAAACTCCTCCAGAGTAGGGATCCATAGTTATAGTGTTATTATATATTTATAAAAAAAACATCAAATGAACTACAACAAAATTTGTAACAAACTCAATTTTTCGACTGATTTAACCTAACTCTGATTTAACTCTAACTTTTACCCTAACTCTGCTATCATCGCTCCATTGATCGAGCAAAACAGAGATCTACAGCATATAGCCGCATTCGTACGGCGTTGTCTTTAATTAATAGAGATTTTCCTAGTTCAAAAAAAACGTCTATTTATTTGCTGGACAAATGCATCAGTGCTGCATGGTGAAATCGAAGCACCGACCTTCAGATTTACAGGCGTTGGGGCTACGCTCTCGAGGCCCACATTTATAATTCTTTATGACAATTTATAATCTTCCTTTTCGCGTGCAAGAGCGCAGGGCAGACTTTGCCTGCAGTTTCGTCAGCCTCTTTGCACAATCTGCCAGCTTTGTTTGAGTTTATTCTCAGCTTAGTTGGGTATTAGTTCAAACTGCCTACAGGTCACTACTGTTTGAATTTCTGAAACAATTCTTAAACTGTTCTTCATCTGTGTACATGCATTCTTTAAATCGCTGTAGTTTATAAGTTCCTATAAGTAGTTTTGAGCGTATAAGTCCAGTTTTACAAACTATCCCAAGCGCAGAAATGTTCTTATTCTTAATGCAGTTATAATAGACCGTTCTTAGCATTATTAAAAATTTCAAATAATATATTTTAAAACTCAAGAGTATCCAAATCACTGCTATTTTTATGCTTAAATACTATTCAAACAAAACGAGAACGAAAAAGATTCTTAGACAGATTGCTTGAAAGAAATATTATATTTGTGTACTGTTCCTTCAAGTAATTTATGCTCCATAGAATTTAGGTCCAAAAATTGGACCGTCAGTGGCTCTATATGTAACTCTTGTAACTCTAAACCCTACGTTTTTGGTA
Organism: Chymomyza procnemis; assembly: GCA_035046065.1. NCBI lineage: Eukaryota > Metazoa > Arthropoda > Insecta > Diptera > Drosophilidae > Chymomyza > Chymomyza procnemis. The sequence continues at coordinate 36,585,442 of JAWNOJ010000021.1, read as the reverse complement.
TTACTTGTTTCAAAATTAGGCCAATACTGCTTTTAAAGTTTTCTGATATTATAAGTTATTTTAAGGAATTGCCTCATATGCTCAACAGAACTTAGGGTCTTAACTTTGGTAGGGCTGCTAGTGGTCTTAGTTAGCTATAATTACCCACGATCCCACAATTTTGGTATCTTCGGCAGAAATATAAGCACATTTAAGCGTTAATACGGCTTTCGCAGATTGTTTGCAAGAAATGCTATGTTTAGGGACTGTTCTGGTATTGAATTGATACATTGAATAGGAAACTTAAGGTGCTGACGGTGCTAAATGAGACCATTTTCTGCAAATTCAGATGATTGTCATGCTGGAAGATAAAAGTTGTTCGATTAAGCTGATATCATAATATTTGAGTCCAAAAGAACTTTTACCAGGGTTATTTTCTGCTTTTAGAAGCAAGTATATTGCATTTTTTTAATAATTCACAACGAGTTCAAGCGCGCGTGTACTTATTTTGCATGCATTTCTGGTAACTGTTTAGAATTGAATAATAAAAAAGCTTTAAAGAATTCTTTTGCATATCGGAATAAATTACTTTAAGAGTTCTAAAATTTTGCATAACGTTTATATACCAAAAAGGACGTTTCATTAGGTATTCCATTTTTCCAAGCATTTACATTGGCTTAATTTCTGTAATGAGCTGAATACATATTTCTTCTAAAATGCAAAGAAAGTTATTGAATTATTTAAAACTTTATATTACCTACAATGCGGTTGAGAATTAACGAAATATTTACGATTTTGCAAAGATATAAAGTATATGGAAAGTTTTAACAATTTTTGATGGATGTTTTTTGAACTGCAGAGTGGAAATTGTTTTTGGCCTAGAACCAGTTTTAAATTTAGATCAACTCTCAGTTATCAAGTTCCTAAAAACCGATTAGTCTTTTAAAAAAGAAAATGAAGCTTAATTTCTAAGCAAATTCTAGTTACTTATAAATAAAAGCTAACTCATCCATTCCATTTATAACATTCAAGATCTAATTAAATAAATATTTGTGTAAATATTTTCTGAAACGTTTGACCTTACATATATACAGATTTACAGTGCATGCAAAAAGAAAATTGACAAACAGAAATAATACTCAATTCAATGTCAATGTCAATAAATCGCACCTTACAAGGCTGTATATGTATAAATATATAGATGTATCTATAGCTCTAGCTATTTGTACATAATGTATTGGTAGAGACAATATATAATTGCGCATTGTTGTTGCCAAAAATGCGTCATAGTGTAGTTTGTCATTAGCAACAACCACCAGTTCAGCTCAGTTCTATATAAATCTAAATAAATATATATGGAAGTACATATGTACATGCCAGCGAATACCTTCGTTTGAAATTGAGTTGACTTTTGACGGAATTTTTGCAACGATTTGCTGCGATTTGGAAAAGTTTGCTGCAGGGCTATGAGTTGAAACACATAGTATTCTATAGTTTCTAGTTGAGCCTTTGAAATTGGGAAGAATTTAGGAAAACACAGGGTCATGCATTTTGTGTTACGAATTTCGCAAAACTTTGCAACTATCATGCGATAGTCAGAGGTTAAGTTGAAGCAATGGACTTTATCTGTTGCCGAACGTAGGAGAATTGTAAAAATGTAGCACAAAAATCCCTAGTCTATGTGACATAAAGAATTTTTTTTTTGCATCGTTTCCCACAATAAATACTCCAGAAGCATAAAATCATATGACTTAGGAAACCAGTAGAGCGATCCCAAACGCGATTTTAACGGCTTACCAAAGTCGTCTCTCAATTATTGCAATATTGTGTGAGCTGAGGTCACCATCTTATTGTAACCACGAGCCAAGTCAAGTTCCTATATTTTGGGCAAAAATTGCTTTCTAAGCATCGTTTCTAGGAGCTCGCTATTCACAATAACGCTCCGACATTTAAAAAGTTCAATCGTCGCATAGTGCACATCAATCTCTGACTATTCGAGATACATGGGTGGTTCTTATAATACTTTATTATAAGTTCTTTTTATACTTTTTAGTCACAATGTGTCAATTTTGCTTATTGACGTAGTCCTTTCAGTAAAAAGTCGGGAAATCTAAAGAATAACTTACCGTGGAAAAACTTTGATATTGAGTAGAAGGTTTTTGAAACGCTTCTTAGATGTTAAATGATTTGTACACAAACAAAAGATCAAACTAATCCATAATATAAATCACGAAAACTATGTTGGCTGCTACAAAAAGTGTTTCTAAGGCTAAAAAATTACCCTTTTGCTTACTTTGACGTATACAATCAAGCAGAAATGAACTTGCAAAAAATGAGAAATAACTTTTGCCGTATTTTTATAAAAACAAACCCTAGTCATTTCAGGGTTACATTATAGAACAATCCGAACGTCTTTGACAGTAATCGAAGCACGTCAACCGCGTCAGCTGCTGCCAATAAATAGTCTGCCAAAAAATCGCCCTTTATATGACTTATTCTCTATAAAAGCGTGTACCCCATCTAGGCGTTACAATTTTGTGCATAAATCAACTTTTCAAAATTTTCGCTGTTTCATACTGTTTGCGTCTAGATTGGTTATAATTGTTCCGTAAAATCTATATTATAGTGGATTCCCAAACGCGAAACCATAAAATTGTATATATTCAAATTGCAGCTTTGATTGCTGCAGCTCTCATCATCTTAATGACTCAAAAAAAATACCCCGCCAAATTTGTTTATAATTGAATACGATCGATTAAAAACTTGTAAAGTTATAGCCAATAATTGTTGAACTTAACAAGAATTAGTCGAAATCGATTAACAGATAAAAAAAAAGCCAAAAATATATGCAAGCGCTATACGTTTGTGATGCGATCCATGATGACGGCAAGGCACGTCAGATATATTATTAGCTGCATTGGCGATAAAATCAGGTTGCTCAAAATTCACCCTTTATACGATTCCGGATACCTACTTTGGCGTCACCGTAATACAAGGCATGTCAACTGTGATTGCGAAAAATTGAATTGCTAAAAAATCACCCTTTATTTGAGCAGTCTTTGCAGTATAGGCTACCCAAGGCAGCCACTTCAGTGCCCGCTTTTGCCAAAATGTAGATGGCCTAAAAATCACCCTTTATATGGTTCAATCTCTGCAAAAACGGCCATTCCAGGTACCCACTTCTGCGTCACAATAACATAAGGCATGTCAGCTGTATTAGCTATGTTTGTGAAAAATTAAGTTGCTAAAAAACCACCCTTTATATGTTGTAATCGCTGCAAAAACGGCTACCCCAGGCACCTACTTCAGCGTCAGCTATGGTCGGTCCCTTTGCAAGCGGAGACCCCATTTTGGGAAAAGTGGCTTAAAATGAAGGCGCCTTCTCTTCTTCTTCTAGGCGTACTATACATTTCGAAAACCTAATGACCACTGCTAGCCGCACAAATATAACTACAATTATTTTTAACGCTGCCTTGCCCAATGTCATTTTAATCAATAAAATAAAAACGAAAAAAAATGCTAAAAGCCAAAGAACCTTCAAAGGGGTTTTCAAATTACGCAAAACTTTTACGTTTTATGTGCGGACCGCTGAACATAGGGGGGTCAACTGTACGAAGACAGAGAGCTTTGAAAACAAATCGTAGGCAATTGTTACTAATATTATGTACGCTGCTGTACAAAACGTGACAAGCAAAATCAAAATACGATAATAAAAAATCTTAGCATAAAACTAGAAATTCACAAAACTAGAAAATATTTAACTTCTGACCACGTGACAGACGTCGCTGTCTCTGAGCAAATGTAACTGGAACAAGGCATTGGGAAGGGCAGAACCCCGGCTATCTATGGCTGTTACTATGCAAAAACATATTTTTTTTTTGCAAAGATCTGAATTTTGGAGAACGTCGCAATTGGAACTCAAGTGGGGGGGAACAATAGCAAAAGAATTTAACGTTTGGTAATGCGTAGTAGTTCGGAAACGACGTAAATCGACGAAATTAACCCCTCAGTGATGAAAGTACGGGGTAAACTGTGTTCGTTTTTTTTTGGAAGTTTCGTCACATCGAATTGGAAAAGTTACTCATACTACTGCGCAGTACACACACACACACACCCGTATGGGCATATTAAATGCGTAATTAACATGTCGAGGTTGTGCGCGTTCTCCCCTGCTCTGCATATCAGAGGCCTACGTCATACGTCATTGAAGCGCTGCTGGAACACCTTGCAGCATATTGCGTTTTTTCACTAAAATTTTATTTCGACAAATATTTGTTTTTACCATTTTAATATAATCTTTATCCAAGCGTATTTCAGAAAAAGGCAATTTTAGAGCGTATAAAGGTTTAGTTTCTATTTGCTAGAAAACCGCACATTTCATGTGAATTCGAAAATCGAATTTTTCATGTGAAATCTTCTGTTTATTTCAACCGCAACGTTGACTACAGAGACTTATTTCATTTGAATTTCACCGAATACTTTCTTTGAGTTCCGGCACAAAAGCTCATTTTGATTTTAACTTTTATTATTTGTTAAGAAACTAAACAACTTTTTGTATTTTTCGCTCTGCTCACTTTTAGAAGTATTGGAATTTAATAAGATTTCTATAAATAATTGGCGTAAATTGGCATCATCCAGTAATTTTCCAAAATCTAAAGCATTTCTAAATTGTAAAGTTCACAGATATTATATACCCATGGATCTTTTGGTGATAATGAATTTAAAAAAGAGAAAATTTCCACAAAAAAAGCACAGATCTCTAAACGAGACAAAAACTGTATTCCTTTGCTGATATCGCTCCAAAGGCGAGTGATGAAGGTATCTCTATTACTGGCTATTTAAGGCGAGCAAAGATATTCACTTTATAACCGAAACCGTACGTTGCTGTCTTTATTTAGTGGAAATTTACTTAGGCTTCATGTGTATTCTTAAAAATTTTGGTAGATATATTAATTCTGTTACTTATTTTATAATAAATGAAGCAGGCTGGTTTTCTTTGGAAAGAAGTTATCAAAAACAAGGCTATAAATCAAAGATCATAATAATAGCTATCATAATAATATTGATTTTACAAAATCGTGCCTATCAGAAGATCACATATCAGAGATTGAGCCTTCACCATAATATTCAACCTATAACGTACAATTTTTAAAAGCGTGTTTTTTTTTAAGTTCGTCTCAATTTCCAACCTATAAGTAATCCTAAAAATAAATGGAAATATTCAAGAAGCGTTGGAGCTATACCTATCAAAATACCCCACATCAGAAATCTAGCTATATTTTTTATATTTAGCTTATAATATCGAATTTTTGAAAGCGTTTTTAAAATGTTCTCTCTTTTAAGTTCGTCTCAATTCCAAATCCATACGAAAGCCCTTAAATTAATGTGCTGGTAATATCTAAGAAGAATCAAGTCAGTAACTATCAGAAGACCAAACATGCATGATTCACGAAGATAGCTATCGTAATATTAATCTTGCAATATCAATTATCAAAAGCGTATTCTCTTTAAATTCGTCTAAATTTCCCATTATACGAAAAACCCAAAGTTCTTGTAAGAATACCTAAGAAAGTTCAGGGCTCTATTTATGTATAGACATCAAATTGTAGATTAAAATATTTCATTTTTTTTTACGTTTTTCTGAATTCCCAACCTAAATGAAAACTTAAAAAAAAATATGTCAGTGTCTTACTTGTTAGAAGATCAAAATCGGAGATTTGTGTACCTGACTATCGAGATTTAGCTATTATTATAGTTTTCAGCTTGTAATGTTGCATTTTTGAAATCGTATTTTTTTAAGTTCGTTTCAATTGCGAACCTTTAAGACAAACTTAAAATTAATATGAAAAAATGATTTGAGATGGATATCTGCAGCTATCGGAAGACTATACCCGGAAAAATAGCTTTTATTATAATATTCATCATAACAAAGAATTGTTTTAAGCGCGTTCTTAAGTTCGTTTGAATTTCAATTCTATAATAAAATCCCAAAATGAATGTGATGATAATATTTAAGAAAAGTCAGAGGTATACCTATCAGAAGACTGGACATTATATATTTAGCTTTCCCTGTAATATATTATAATTCGCGTTTTCGAAAGCGTCTAGAGTCAATGGTGTACCTCTCCGTAGATCGAACATTGGATATTTAGCTTTTCCTGTAATATATTATAATTCGCGTTTTTGAAATTTTTAAAAAATGTGATAGGAAATTTGCTCAGAAGGCTCAAGACTGTAGCTATAGAAGACCAACATTCAATATTAATGGTAGATAATCTAAGAAGTTCTAGATTAAGATTACCCCAAATTATTCGAAATCGCAATGAATGGTGAGCGCCGATTGTTTCGCAATTGAAATCTAGAGCATGGCTGACCTTTATTAATGCCACACACCATCTGGTATAGCTTTAGCTCAATGCGTACCAGTGTTGGTAAATATCGAAAATAGAATTTATACGAAAAATTTACGAAGCTGTAAGTTACTTTCGACTGCTCTTTTACGTAAATTCTTATAATAAATTTCCTATGATAATAATTTCAAAACTATTTGAGAGTTGTTGCAAAGTTTCAGTTTAAATAAAGAAGTTTTCCTTGATTATGTTGTCGTTGCTCCAAAGGCGGACTGCAAAGATCTGCCTATTTATAGCTGTTCAAAGAGAGCAGAGACCTACAACCTTTAGCCGATTCTGAACTTGAATTAATAGATATTTTCCTAGGCGAATAGGTCGCAAAACTAAAGAAGCTCAGTTTCAGTTGGGGAATGTATTTCCTGCAAGTTTCATGAGAATAGTTTGTTATGTTGGCCTCTGAGCTGTAACTCAATTCAAAGTCTTCATTTTTGAAAGCCCTAAATGGAAAACTCTATATATGAGGTAGTGGAGCTTATCTCTGTCGATAGCTTAGAGGTAAAAGTTGTTTAGCACAAATAGATGTTTATTTTATTAAAAAACTATAAAACTTCAGCAGTTCTTGAAAAACTTAGATTTTGATAAAATATCTAAAAATACTTAAGTAATTTTTGTAATTGCCGTAATTACGCAATCATAAAGTCGCACGCTACAGAAGCTCTACATCTACTCAATTCCTTTCAAAAAAAAGCAACTATTTTCGTACAAAATTTAACAGAAATAGATTTCCATAGCCGCCCAGATAGTGTATGTTTAAGTCGTTGTTATGCCAACGCTAAGCAGCCCACTTGTTTTTACATTATTTTTGGTTTAGTTCCAGTTTTGGTTTGGTTTAATTTTTGCGCTTTCTGTTGTCTTTTGAGGGTTGCTGCTTAGTGGCAACCCCTAGAATGTTTTATATATTTCGTATTTCTGTTGTTCGTTTATTTTTTTTTTTGTTTTTCGAGTATCTATGTCTCTGTTTGTGAGTGTGTGTGTGTGTGTGTGTGTGTGTTTGTGCCGAAGAGCAGAGAAATATTTGCCACATGAAAGCAGGCAGATACAAGCGATTCCGACAGTGAAATCGACAAAACGACAGTCCAACCATTCCAGCAATATTGTTCATTCAATTATCTCCAATGCACGCTTATAAAAATATACATACTAGGTATAATAGGCACACATACAGCCGCACAAAGCTCACACAGATACACACACAAACACAGCCACACACACACACACACACACCATGTGCCACAAAATCTAGATACAAAAATAAAAGAGGAAAAAATAAGTGAAATATTTATACAGAGATCAAAAAAGAGCAGAAGAAAAATTTCCATTGAGTCTTTGACGCTCTGAGAGGACCTGTGAGAGTTTTGCAATTTAGCGAGGAGACATTTTCATTTATTATAAAATAATTGGATAATTGGAAGGAAATGTGGTAACATAGGAGGAAAACTTGAGAAAAAGTGTTAATATGAATGACTGAAACTTGAACGAATTAAGTGTACTTTATTTTTAAAGCATTAATAATTGAAGCCTTTGAATCCAAAACACTTGGAACTTAGAACTGCGTGTCCAACCGCGAGGATCTCGTAAACCTAATCATGGAGAACGAATATAGAAGAGAGTGCAAACTTGCAATTTTTCTGGGAGAGTCGGTATTCTATTATAATTCAGCAGAAAAAAAATCCCCAGCAATACATTTGTCTTGCAGAAATTTTCTTAAATAAATAATTTCGAAAACTTTTGATTCCATGGAGACATAGAAATGTGGGAACATGGAAATCTTAAAGATATTTGTTTGTTGTATGAGACAACGCCGAGTTAAAGGAAAATGCTTACAGAATCAACAAATAAAGCTTTAAGTTAACGGCGGCAGATGGTCGAAATCCAAATCTGTGGGTAAAGAATTTCATGTTTATGAGCTTACGCTCAAAAAGAACGAATGTTGAAAGCGTTTCCAACAAGCAATTCTTCTGGTATAAAATCTATCTTTCAGTTCAGCTGGATTATGAAAAAGTATTTTTTTTTTAAATTTTTAACTTGAAGATATTAATAAATAATAACATCATTTTAATGCTATCGAAGCATAGAAGGAAATCTTCAAAAGATGAATCTTAAAATGAAGTTTTTATGATTATGGATAATAAGAACACTATGGCGAATTAAGAGGCATTCTTGCTAGAGTATCAACTTAAAAAACCTAAAGCTAAACTAAGAATTGCAGATAATTTGCAACCAAAACACATAGTTCTGAGGACTGTGTTCAAGATTCCGCAAATCTCATTTTTATAAGCCTTTAACTGGTACAGATAAAATTTTAAGTACAAGTGAATTATAAAGAAAGTAATTTTTTAGAAATTTGTAACTTGAAGATATTTGACTTATTAATTAAAAAAAATCTGATATGCTATGAGAATATAAAAGAAAATCTTGCAAATAAGTATTTTTGTGTATATCTATCTCGAAAATAAGTTTATATGATTATAGCCAAATGAGCCTGGAATAAAAGCGATTTTATTGGTAGAAAATCATAGCATGAAGTTAAAGCTTAACTTAGGGTGGCAGTTTTGGCTTAAAGCCAAAACGTATATCTCCTAAGTCTGTGATGGAAAACGCGCGGGACACACTAATTTAATACGATTGTTTACTATCAGTGTACCTCTTCTTAAGGAAATCTCTTAAGTGCTTAGTTCGAAATGCAGAAAACAAGCAAATTTCAAAGATTAGAATCTGACTATATTGAAGAGAGATATATCGCTGCCGGTAAAGATTTATCGTTTGAGAAATAATACAATAAGTGCAAAATGTGATATTTCGCAAAGCAATTCAGAAAGTATGTCAGAATTCGCAGTATTTCCGTGAACTATACTTCAAATGCCCTTTGTTTTTCAAACGCATTTTTCGCGAATTCATTTTTTGAGCTGGCAGTCAATATATCTCCAACAAATCTGTACTGATTGACTTTAAAAAATGTTATATTACAATTAAATGATGTATCTTCAGCAACGTAGGCATGTTTTTTCAGGTTGAACGATCGATTCAGAGCTTTTTCTCAGCTTCGGTAGGAAAAATAATTTATTACAAAATGAATTTATTTGCCTTTTGCTACTTTTATAAGGAAGCAAAGTATGTTTAGTTTTTTGTTGAAAATCAAAAAATACGTGAGAAAGGCTTTCGGTTCTTTTTTTCCCCTTAGTCTAGGTAGTTTCCTTAGTATTCTTTCATTGCATCTCTCATTGCAAATCTTCTTGTGCCGCAATACGCTGGACGACATCTTAGTCGTAGAGCATTGTCATCATAGTCGTTCACATACGTATAGAGAGGTAAAGGTTTCTTCCAAGAATTGCTATAGTATTTCAAAAACTGCGTTTTTTTTGAATAAAAATCTTCAAATACGCCTTATTTCGAACACGATAGAGATTGTCGCCACTTGAGCTTATGGCTAATTTCTGCATTTCTAGAGTGCTTTCAAATCGATGTGTTTCGGCGAAAAACGTTGTCCTAAAGCCAAGGCAGGAAATAGCGTAGTTCGAACAAGTATTCCCTGCACAAGTCGACCAACGGCAGAGCTCAACTGCCTTAAGTTTACGTATACCCTTTGTGCGTTTTGACTTTTGTACATTTCCCAGCGGGTTTTTCCATTTTAATCTATTATACATACTCAAATATTTATATTGATATATACAAACAGACATAATATGTTTGTAAAATATGTGTGTGTGTTTTTTTTTTTTTTTGTACTGTTGTTCTTGTTGTATCCTGGCGTGGATTTGTTGTGGTTTGGTCTGGCTTGGTGAGGTTTGGGCTTGGCACTTGGCACTTTTAGAATTGGTTTGAGTTTAGAGCAGCTTATATTCGTCGTTTGCTCAGTTGTTTGGACGGACGGTTGGTTGTTGTTTGGCTGGTCCTTTGGTCTTCCTTAACAAACATTTCGTGGGAATCTGACCTCGTGTAGAAGTACATGCATATATACACATATTAAAACTTATATACTCTTTGTATATTATATATGATTTTTTTCTCTATACAATAATCTCGTGCGCTCTTTTACATAGCACGCCAAGCAGAGATATATATGTATGTGCAAGTACCCAATGTAGATACATATAATTTATTGTATATATATATTGCTTGCGCCTCTGCTATATACTTAGACAAAGCATATACATACGTATTATATGCATATATATATACATTTTTTTATACCCTTTTAGCGCATATTTTTAGTAGCCTCTTGGTAAAAACAAACCCCTTTGAGGTACGTAAGCTTAGCGCCCACAAATAGCCTAAACGAAATCGTTATGTCTAACTGTCAATTGGGGTTCACTTTTTCGATTCGGTAATTTTTACGTCATTATTATTGACATTTGAGCAATTTATGGTTTCGGCAAACGTAACGCAGGTTAAAGCAACATTTGGAATGACGTTTGAGTACGGATATAGGAATTACTTGGGGTAAAATCGTGCAGCTGTATCAAAAGTTTTGCATGCACATATGTTATGGTAAAATTTTTACTACCAAAATGTTTTGTACTTCAAATGAAGCTTAAAGTAAAAGGTGTAATTTGATTTGAATACAAGTCAAATTTTTGCTGGCGCCATCTATTGTATTATATGGATGTTATGTATTATAAGATTTACACATCCATATGATATAGTTATATTATGACAAAGCGTTTTTAAAATAAATACATTTTTTCTAAAAATCGAAATCCAATTTTTCACTTCAATTCCAAAAATTGTATTTTTTCAACGCTAAAACTGTGTCTAGCGCCTTAAGCAGCTTCAGAAGATAGAAAGATTAACAAAACTGTTCATGCTGGCATCTATTAGAGCTATATGATATTTTCAACTGTTTAAAAACAAATTGGAAAGTTGTCAGAGTTCTGATAATGTCGAATCCTTATAGCAGCTAATACTTAGATTGCTATATATTAACATTTTGTAGAACTAATTATGCCTTACACGATCCTTTTCGTGTTCTATGCGTAAATTATAATAACCTGTATGATTGCGTCTTCTTTGAACGGTCTATTTCTCTATCTGTTCTATCTTATCTTGACTCCCCAAATCGAGCTTCTTTGACGAATCACGAACTATACATACCCAAGTTGCTCAACGTTGTTCTTTGGCTTCTATTTGGAAAAATGTTTAAATTTTTATGCTACTTTCTGTTTTCATTTTTTACATTGTAAATCCAAGTTCCTGGCTAGCCCCAGATGTGAGATGTTGCATATCTATAAAAAATTCACCCATCAGGCTAGGAATACGGATTAGTTTTATTATATTTTTTCCTCGTTATCATTTAGTATTTCATAATTTTTAGAATGTTTAACTTGTCTAATCTTAAGTTCAACTGGACTTAGTTGTACCCTTACATATTAATAAATAATAAATAAAAATAAATAATAATTATGTGATTTAGGTTATCTGTCTTACGGAAAAACGCCCAAAAGTCGACCAACCAATTTCGTGGCAGAACTGCGGAATTAACTTAGCTCACATTTGATAGTTGTAGCAAAAATCACCGGCCTACCATAGTAAAAAATATTTTTTTGTCAAAATTGTTTTATTTTTTTATTCAACATAGTTCGTCCTTCAAGTGTAATAAACTGAGTATAGCGAGCCTCCAACTTTTTTGATACTTTTTTTGTAGTACGATTTCTGCTTTGTTTTAAAATAGACCACAGCTTCGACCATCACCTCTTCTTTCGACGAAAATTTCTTCCCAGCCAGCATACTTTTGAGATCTGAAAACAGGAAATAGTTGCTGGGGATCAGATCTGCAGAATACCGTGGATGCGGCAGCAATTCGACGTCATGGATTCATGGATTTTTTGCCATAGTTTTCACGGTGCATTGTCTTGATGAAACAAAACTTTTTTTTTCAAATGCGATCGTTGCTTGGCGATTTCGTCCTTCAAACGGTCTAAAAACGCTATGTTATAGTCACTGTTGATGGTGCCTTCATTCTCAAGCTAATCAATGAAAATTATTCCACGCGCAGCACTGCATCGTGTGCACTCGGATGACTGTCGATTGTACTTCGGAATGAAATGATGTAGCCATGTTTTATCCATTGTCACATATCGGCGAAAAAACTCGGGGTTTATTACGCTTGAACATCTTCAGACACTGCTCCGAATCATCAACTCGCTTCGTTGTTTTTGGTCAAAAGTGAGCTCGCGCGGCATCCACTTTGCGCAGAGCTTTCTGATACCCAAAAACTCGTGAATCACATGATGTACACGTGCAGTTGATATCTTTAGAGTTCCAGCTATTTTATACAATTTCAGTCTGCGATCATTCAATATTATTTTGTTGCATTTTTTAATGTTTTCGTCGGTAACAACCTCTTTTGGGCGTACACCGTCTTCGGTGTCTAAATCTACAATAGCATACCAATACTTGATGATTGATTTCCTGGAGCAGTGTCCGGAAACTCATTATCAAGCCAAGTTTTTGCAACAACTTTATTTTTTCCCTTCAAAAAGTTTTTTTCAAAACGCGAAATTATTTTTTATCCATTTTTTTTCACAATAATAAAAGTAGCTTTACTCAAAATTCCATAACTAAAAAACTAATAAACGGACAGCTGACAAATTTATTTACTAGTGGCGCCATCTATATGTGAGGCCGTGGACTTATGAATTGACCTATTAGGCATTACTAGCAAAATTTTGAAAAAACAATATTGGCTTTAATATCTTAGCAAAACATCGAATTATCATTTTAGGCATTTTTTCAGCATTATCAGCAGATAATCGCGATATAATACGATTACAGATATAAATAATATTCAAACAATTGTCAGATATATGCTATGAAAGCTGGGATACTGGAGTACTTAACCGATTTAATGTGATATCGGTAAAAAATTAACAAAATAAAGCGAAATCGTGCAAGCAGCGAGTGTTTGTCAGTAATGTTTTATATAAGTTATGGTCTTTTCAGAAGATTTGGTACTATAAGCAAAATACAGAGAAATTGTGAAAAATGTTTGTCAGAAAAATGCAATAAAAGCTGAAATGATTTAGTCAGCCGATTTAACACGAGTACGATCAAAAATAAACCAAGTATCCTCGAAAGCTGGATTTGATACAACTCGAACAAAACTCTAATGTTTATGAGTTGTAGTGTATTTTCTTTAGGTTGGTAGCTCTTAAGCGACATCTTGGACTTTTTTTTTGAGGATTTGGTTTCAGTTCTTTGTGTTGTATGGAGATTTGCTGAAGATATTTCGATATTGGTTGTAGGTTGATGCAACTGATTGGGTTCGGAATTGCTCTTGTATGCTTTGGAAAATACCAGTGAGCCGCATTAGGTTAAATTTGTTAGAACTGTTGGGAATCGCTAAAGAACTTTTGGGTCGTTGGTGGTGGGTAGTTCGATTTGGATTTCCCGCTGGTATCGCAAGCAAAAAGGAGCGATTAGCCGCTGCTAATCGAACCAACAATCATTGGGTATAAAAGCGATCACGTTGCCATTATACAATATGTTTCCTATATATAAAAGATACAGAATTGCGGGTACTTTGAAACTGATCATACTTTTGGGTAATTTTTGAGATTTTTCGCGAGGTACTGCTGCATCGAATGTACGCCTTTAAAGCTGCAGGGTATATTAGTTGAGTTAATACGCTTGCCCAATAAATTTCTTGTGGATCGTAGAATGAAAACTATACTTGCGAAAGATTTTTCGCAATTTATCTATTTGCAAGAGATACAGCTAAATCCGTTTGTTAGATACAAGATGATTTCATTACGTTTTTGTTTTGCGCTCAGCTATTTTGCGGGCCTTGGACTTGTATACTCTCTTCGGTGACTTCTCTTATTGTGACTTCATTGTATCTTTGTTTTTTCCACTTTGTCTTTTGAGATTTAACTGCATCCACACTTGAAGTTGTTCACATTATGCGATGCCTGCCGTTGGGCTTCCAGATACTTCATCTTCGTTGTCAGCATCACATCGGGGCAACATCGTGTACTTTGTTGTTCGCTGGTTATTGGCGTTGTCTTTTTTTCGATTTCTGTCGGTGGATTTTCTTCTTTTTGTAGTTGTTGTTGCTGCTGCTGCTGTACAGTTGAGTTGAGTATATTATGTAAATAAGCATATGTATCTTGTAGATACTTTACACACATACACACACACAGCAGCAGCAGCAGCAAAGACAACAACATTGTCGATTCCTGTCTTTATTGTTACTTTGCTTTTTTTCATTTTTGTATTCAGTTTTTTCCAATTTTGTTACCCTTTAGGGATAAGAGCATTATAGGTAGTCGGCTGCTATAGGTCGAGAGATTTGCAATAAAAATATTATTGAGAAAATGCTTTTTGAAGTTGCTGAGATATACGAAGAACTGGGTATTATTTTTTTTAAACAAGCAACTTATTTTTTATAAAATCGTTAAATATGCAAAAAATTTTACGAACTGCTAAAATTGCACAAATAAATTCACAATTGCCAGTTAGGGTGTGTGGTGTAACTCATATAATATTGGCCAAGCTTACAACCATAAAAGGTTATATACTATGCGCCCACACGAATATGTGTCTTTAATCCAAAGTATATATGTATATCTATATAAAGTATATATAGTACGGAGTAATACTGCGTTGAAGCTATGAAAAATTTTATGTTGCACTTGCCGAAGACAACGCAAAATATTGTCTAAAGTCAACATGCATATATTTCTTGGTTTATGTCATCTTACGGATGCTCTTCGGTAAAAAAAAAGAAGCGGCATGCGAGCTACTTAGGTATACTCTCTATTATCTCTTCACAATTAAATCAGTCATATTGGATAAGTACTTCCAAAGACGTAATTTGAACGATTTGCTATATTAAAAAACGTCTTTTATCGTTTTGCTATTTGGATTTTGATCAAAAACTGCAGTGCTTGCGAAAATAGTTAATCACATTTAATTTCGAAAGAAAATAGTTGATTTTTGTTGAATCAAATTTATTTTCGATATCTTGAAGAATTGGTATATTTTATTACAGCAGCTATATAATTTGAAACAATTTTAATAAAATTTCAAGAAACTCTTAAGTCACACACATTTCTTTAATGCATTTCCCTTGACGCTTCGTAGCATGGCGAAATCTCTTTTGAAAGCTATTCGAAGACAATAGTAACCTACAAAATGTTGTCCTATAGCAGCTTATATATTTTGTAGACAACCCAAGACAACAAATTTGTTTATAAACCAAATGTATTAGGATTATTCGCAAAAACAAAAGAAACCAGAAATTTAGTGCACAAATAGAATTTTTCGAACCATTTACCTAACAGTTTGAAGTCGAATTCGTACGGCGGTGGGCCTAAATTAATAAAGATTTTTCAAATTGGTGTTTGAATTTTTGAGATGTTGCACAAAATCCCTATATGAACAAATCTTAAATCTTAATTCAACTTGCATTCCCTTGAATTTGAGTTTTTCTTAAAAATTGATTGCTTGAGTTCTTACCAAATACAGATAGACAGACCAGAAAGTAACTCTGGTCTGACTTAAGCTGACTTTGGCGGATCTTTGAGTTTGTCTTTTAGGCATTACCGGCTTGCACAAGCTGAATATATCTTTTGTGTTAAAAGATACACGGAATAGTAATGCCAAATGTAATATTTAAACGTTAAGAAAATAAAATCGGATCTACAATATGCAAAAACGATTTCAAGCTTAAGCAGTTAGTATCCAAGCGTTGAAACAACGCGTTGGAGAGCGATCCAGACTAACCAATTTGATGCCAATTAAAATTTTATTTATAATTTTTGTTTTGTAATACTGTAATTTTTAATATTTTTAACTAATCGATTTTTTCCTTTCTCTTTCTTTCTTCTAGGTAAGTTTTAAGCTGTCAACAAATCCTAAAATATCCTAAAATAATCTATTTGTAAGTAATAAAAAATTAAATTGTTTCAATGTATACCAATTTGAATTGTTAATTCTGCTGACTTATTAAATCTTAATAAATTTTTTATAAATCTGCGACTTTAACTTTCAAGAAACATGCTTGTAAATTAGCTATTTTTTTAAGCTCTAAATAGAAATAAGAAGAAGCCAGAAGAAAGAGCGAAGAGAAGAAAAACTCGCCCTTTTCGTGAACGCAAAGAGTAGAATGCCGTCTAATTGACTGAAATAAGAAAGTATTTTCTGTTTAGGAAGTAGCATGCAAGGATTTTTTTAAACAATAAGAAAAAATCTTCCAAGTTCTTAACACTAACTATCTGCTACCGAACTTGGCGTTTTAAATTTTTCATCGTTTTAATTTAAGGGATTTCGAAGTTTGTGCTAAATTTAATTTTCGACGCACTTCAGTAAAAAATGCTTACCTGAACTATCCATAGATACTTGGCTACGATCTTGAGCCGGCTGCTCCGAATATTACTTTCGTTAATGAATCAAATAAATAAAAGTCATCGCCTATTTTAGAAGCCCTAACATAAACATATATCAAATCAAAATATCTCCATTAAGTATAAATTAAAAAATACGAAGAATTTTATATAGTTGTATGTTTGTATGTTGCACTAGGAATCTTTTTTTTATATTTTTTTCTTGGAATATTCTACAGAGATATCGCTATTAATAGCTGTTCGTAAAGAGCAAGGAACAGCAGTTTATAGTCGCATCGAATGGGCTATTTTTTTAATTGATACAGATTTAATTGGCATATTTTTGCTGGCCCTGCTAGCGCTTTGTTGTCACCCAGATTTTTTAAATAAATAAAATTAATTTATTGCTATTCAAACAAAGTCTCTAAGCCAAAACTTGGATTATCTCTATTCATTAATTTATGTAGAAAACGGAGAACGCAGGTAAATTTACTTACACTTATAGAGATTTACTTAGGCAAATAGCGTTTTGTTGCTAGCTCTGCCAGTGCTAGGCAAATGCAATAATGCTGCTGTAGGACTTCGAAAAACCGACTTGTTTTAGAGGCGAGTGCGCACTATGCTCGCATTAGAAGCGATATTTTGTATTGTAGAATGTAGAATTCCTACGAACATAAATAATATCTTGTTATTTTTTGTTGTAGTTCTGTAATACTCTATTTCCATAAAAATAAGGATCTACTACGTTACCGATGGCCATACTTTAAAAAATTTTGATTAAATTCATGAAATCCTTGACTAAAGTACATTAGTGATGGTTAGTACTACGTTCAGGGAGATTTGCACTTAGACTTGTATGTCTATATATTTATCATCTTAGAGATGATCTTCTTGGAAATGATCATCATAGAGATGATCTAAGAGATATTCTTCTTAGAGCTGATCTTAGAGCTGATCTTCTTAGAGATGCTCTTCTTATAGATGATCTTCTTAGAGATGTTCTTCTTAGAGATAATCTTCTTAGAGATAATCTTCTTAGAAATTATCTTAGAGGTGATCTTATAGATGATCATATAGATGATCATATAGATGATCTTCTTAGAGATTATTTCTTAGAGATAATCTTCTTAGAGATGATCTTCTTAGAGATGTTCTTCTTAGAGATAATCTTCTTAGAAATTATCTTAGAGGTGATCTTATAGATGATCATATGGATGATCATATAGATGATCTTCTTAGAGATAATCTTCTTAGAGATAATCTTCTTAGAGATGGTCTTCTTAAAGATTATCTTCTTAGAGATTATCTTCTTAGAGATTATCTTCTTAGAGATTACCTTCTTAGAGATTATTTTCTTAGAGATGACAGATAAGATAGCCAAAGGATATCTAAGTTCTTAAGTGTGCCTATCTTTATATGATATAGTATTTTATCTTGTATTACACGAGAGTTCATAATCCTTTCTTCTTTCGTGCATCAGCGCTGGGTTCGCCGCCCAAAATATGCTTCAAAGTCTCGTCATTCTTTGTGCAAAATCACGTTGGGCTTGTATCTATACTTTCCCATATTACGTTGCACGCGTTTGGGTAGCATTCAAGTATAAGACTTCTTTTTCTTGTAGTATCTTTAGTATCTTTAGTATCCTTAGTACGACGAATTGGTTCGGGCAATAGCTGAGTATCGTGCCCTTCGAAATAGCAAGTTGCTGCTACTATGTTTCTCGCATTCCCGTTGATGTGACCGGGAGTGGCAGTGCAACACCACTTACCAGCTCAGATTCAGTAACTTACTTCAAGGCTGTTATCCGCAGCGTCACATGATTTGGCATAAAACGTATACACCTCCTTATCGACGACTACAGGGTATACGAAATGGAATACAAAAAAAAAAAAAATCAATATGCGTCACTCGTTTGTTTGTCCTCCAAGCCGAAAATTTTAATTCAAATCCATAAACGAAATAGGCAGCAAAATGCCGATAACTGGCAAAAGCGACAAAACATACTTAGACTGCGCGACAAAGCGGCAATATTAGCAGCAGCAGCAGCAGCAGCCGCCGCAGTTCCAGCCGCAGTCGCAGCTCCTCCCCAGAGTCAGCGGGAAGTCGGTGGGGCGGACGTTGGGGTCGTCGTCGTCGTCGCCGCCGTCGTCGTCATCAGGGCGTCAGTCGGAACTGTTGAGGGAGAAGAGCGCGTGAGAACGTGGGAACGTGCTAAAGTGAGTGCGTCAAAGCAACGAATCGCCATACAGACGACTTGTGACGGTCGAGCGATGCGGACGACGCTTTGGTCGCGCTACGTCGCCGCTTGGGCGATTTGCTGTTGTTGTTGTTGTTGTTGTTGTTGGTTGGCTGTGTCGTCATAGCCAGCATTGTCGTTGTCGTCGTTGTCGTTGTCGTTGTTGTCGCTATGCCTACGATTTGTTTTTGTTTGCTGGCGCTGCTGCTACTCCTTCTCAACTCGCTCTTCTCGTCCAGCAGTGCCTTCAGCACCTTCCACTGCTGCCGCCGCCACCACTGCTGCTTCTTCGTCTTCTTAAATCTTGTCAGCCTCGTCGTCAACCATCATCAAGAGCGCGTGTGGCTTCATTTCTTGCTCAGTGCGCTTGCTTTTGTTTAAATTATATATATATACATTAGTGTGTGTGTATGTACACACAGATACATATATATTTATATATATATGCAATGTATATATGTATGTATTTGTATGTATTTATATGGTCATAATTGTTGTAGACTGATATAACAATCGCACTGTTTCATGAATATTTGCCACATTGTATGTATGTTTGTCTGTACATATGTATGTACATCTGTTTCTGTTTATATATGTATCTTTGTGTATATATATATATATAGCATGTACGCTACAGCAATGGCCAACGCTGTCAGCGCCATATTGATTGTTATAAACAACTGGGCGACCATTATTTCCCAAAAAGTTACTCTCATTTGGTAGCCACACTTAAATGCTCAACGAAAAAAAAAAAAAAAACGCACACCAAAAATTCAATTCCAGGCAGCATGTACTTATGTCAGTTAATTAATAATTAAGCTTGTTCAATTAGCGGGTAAGTTCTGCTGGGTTTTTTTCCCTAGAAAAAAAAAGGATCACGAAAATTAATTTCTTGGACAACCCATTGACAACCTTATTTATTGGCTATGCCTTTGCTGCGGAATTGAGTTCGAATATTTGGCGCTTTAACACAACAACGCACACTTCCTCTGACAAACATCTTAAAACCTACGGTCTCTCTCTCTCTCTCTCTCTCTCTCTCTCTTGGGCTGTCTGGCCAGACCCCTGTGCTGTTACCTTAAGTTCTATGCCAATTTGCCCTAAACTAAGCGTGTAGCTGTGTTATTTCACTTGATTCTGTAATCGCTTAAAGAAGAAACATGTGAATAAAATATCTCCATTCGATGATGTCTCGCTGTTCGAAGAGAACAGGCAGCTAGAATCTATAGCAGAATTCAACAGTCGATATATGTCAATATGACGTACAGGCAAATAAGTTCATTGACAAGCCATTGCCAGCCTCATTTATTGGCAATGCCTTTTCTTTAGAATTGAGTTAAGTTTTAATGAAAACACTTCCTCTGATAAACATCTTAAAACCTACGGTCTCTCTTATGTGGTCTGGCTAGACCCCTATGCCGCTACTTTAATACTAAATTATGTATGTAGCGTATTTGTGTTACTTCTTCCTATGCTGTCAGAACATAGGCATCTCTATGCGATAAGTTCACTCTGTTGATTTAGAACACGCACCTACAGTTAAAACCAGAGTCCGAACAATGGTAATATTCACATATTACAGACAAGAGAACAGAAAGCCGTATGGTAATCTTTGGCAAAATTCATACAGCGTATAATATAGGTTTTAGGGCAACCCACTGCCAACTTCATTTATTTGCAATGCATTTTTTGCGGAATTAAGTTGAAATATTTCGTTCCTTAAAACACTTTGTCTGTAAAACAACTTAAAACCTACGGTCTCTCATGGTGTCTGGCCAGACACCTGTACTTAAGTTCTATGCAGTTTGCTCTAAATGAAGCTTGCTTTTTTTCTTCCTATCATCGCTTTCAAGTCGAAACCCGGGACTATATCTATTCGATGAGTTTTCGCTGATCGTATAGCACATGCACTTAAAGTTTATATCAAAATCCGAACAGCGGATATATGTGGATATATAACGCCAAAAAAATAGGTATTGCACAACTTATTGCCAACTTCATATAAATACTTCAAAAGTTTTATGCTTTAAAATATTTCATCTGGCAAATATCTTGAAACCTTGGGTCTCTCCCAGACACCTGTGCTTTTATATTAAGCGTTAATTTGTGTTATTTCTTCCTATTCTGTCATAATTCCAAATGTGAAACTTGGGAAACACCTCTATTCGATAAGGTCTCTCTGGTCGTTTAGAACAAGCACCTTCAACACCTTTATAGCAACAATCAAAAAAGGATATATGTTAATATTACGAAAAGCAAAATAGGTTCTTGAACAACACATTGTCAATTTCATATATTAGCAATGCCTTTTCTGGTAAGTTCTAAAAATTTAGTGCGGTAACTACGAGAGTAAATATCTTAAAATCTACGGTCTCTTTTATGATATCTGCCTAGACCTTTAGACCTCTACTTTAATTTCTTTGCATTTTGTTGGAAATTAAGCGTAAATTTGTTTTATTTCCTTATATTCTACCATCGCTTCAAATCAGATTGCAAATCCTAACTAAGAAAAACACAATTTTTTTTGGAATATTAGCTTTTATTCTTCAATATAGTCTGCTTTTAGCTCGATGCAGCGATTATAACGATATGCGATCAATTCGTTATCCTTCTTGTAGTAGTTGGGTGAAAGTTCCTTAAAATAAACATCAGTTTCGGCAATGACTTTATCGTTGGAGTGGAAGCGCTTAGCAGCGAGCTTTTTTTTCAGGTTTCGGAAGAGTTACGACGAGTGTGGAAGGATTTCGTAGCCCAATTCGATCATCAAAACTTTATGAGCTGGTGAAAAATGATTTTATTCTTCCACAAAAAAAAGGCGTTCACGTCTCTCCGACAGCTCACTATAATATTGTTTGTTCTTTTCTTTGAACAATAGCAAATTTTGGGAAGCTTTTCGTTACCTCGAATACATAGATACATTTGGAATACTTGAAATCAACTACCAAATACGAAGTAAGTTCTGGCGGAAACCATCTGCTAGACGATGGATTTAATTGAAATGCACACAAAAAAAATAACAACATATAGTAGTACATACAACATATAGTATTATATTATACACATTTTTACATTCAAAAACGTTTGGTGTCCAGTCAGATACCATTAGTCAGAGGGAGGATTAGGGTTAACGTCTGCTATTTTTTCTTTCTTTTTCAGTATAATATACTTAGTGAATATTACTTTGATCAATAGTCAATATAATTTTTTGAAGCTACCAGTAAACTAAGTTCGATAGATACATTAGAAATATGTTAAATTAACGACAAAAAACGATAAAGGTCTGCCGAGAACCATCTGTCAGGCACAGGGTTAAGCTGTAAATGATTTTGGAGCAAATTTCAACAAAATTTGTACTTCCATATAAATACGTTTGGGGTTCAGCCAGATACCATAAGTCAGAGCGAGGCTCAGCTTTGGCTTCAGTAATTTTTGTGAACATTGCATTGATCAATAGCCAATTGAAACTTTGAGAGCTACCTCAAAACTCAGAAAGCTAGATGCATTAGTAATACGTCTATTTAACGAACAAAAAGGAAAAAGCTCAGACTTAAAGGGTAAATTGAGAATAATTTTGGAAGAAGATTGTGAATTCTGTATACTCGGTCACTATAAAATAAAAGTTGTACTGCCACAAGATTCTCGTTACCAATATTTGGTAAATAAAACTAGTATATCGCTTGACGTCTTTAACATTCGAATTTAAAATGCGATAGTCGTTCCTAATCCCAAAGCGAGACCAAAGGTTTTGCAAAGAATTTTTCTCACACA
This sequence comes from Chymomyza procnemis, assembly GCA_035046065.1. Taxonomy (NCBI): domain Eukaryota; kingdom Metazoa; phylum Arthropoda; class Insecta; order Diptera; family Drosophilidae; genus Chymomyza; species Chymomyza procnemis. The sequence continues at coordinate 36,562,727 of JAWNOJ010000021.1, read as the reverse complement.
ACCAACCTAATCTTCTGTGCCACAAATCTGCTTACTAAGACCATAGTAACCGCTAACAGTGTGATTCATCTTATAATCTTCAGACAGATATTATTGTTGGTTTTCGCGACGTTGCCAAGGTACGTAATTCGTGGTAATTGTTTGACAACTTCAAAGGTATAGCTGTTTGCTACAACTTGGAAGCCCAGACGCCGCACTTCCCGGCTTGTAGGTAGCACATACAGCTTGTCGTGTCCTTGAGAATAAATTACAATTTTAAAGCATGCGCTATTAGAACCCACAACTCCACGCCTTAATAGCTGAAGAATTTTAACTCCATTTGCCCCTCTTTTTTCTTTTTTGCATGCAATTACTTTCAAATTTTATTGAATCAACAAGCAACTTGTCAGAGCAACTTAGGAAAGAAACAAAAAACGTTATAAATTTCGCAGTTTCGACGATGTCTAGGCTATACGGGTTAAAACAAAAAAAACCGCAATCACATAAGCAAAACGCAACGCACTTTGTGAGATACAACGAAACCAGTTCTACAATTGTCAACTGTTTTCCTGTTGCTGCAGTCCAACGGACGGCACGACTGACTGTACGTCTGGACGGACGAGCGAGACAATTGGACGGAAAGATAGTCGAACATACGTTGGCTTAGCTATTTATCGTATTATTTGAATGCAAAAGATACATAGATACAATATGAAGTGAATGCAATGAGTTACATTTAAAGCAGCGGCATTTGTATACAAAAGTGCAGTGTATGCACACTACAGTCAGTACGAAAATTATGTGCACAGCTGCAACTTGCGATGCTGTTATGGGCATAGAGAGTTTTTACCAGCGCAAATGAGAAGAAATAGTATGTACAATGCTCAATTCCGTCAGTTTCGTGTTTATGGTGTTGAAATTGAAAATAAATGATTATCGTTAGTATTTCAGTATTGCCCCGAAACTTTTTCAACATATTGCACATTGCATTATAAGTTCAAAGTCTCCGGTCGTTTTGTGTATTTGGAAAAGAAATTGAGATGAAATAGAATGAACAATTCAAAACTATAGATGTTTCTTCTACCAAATTACGTCCGTTTTATGTTTTTGGAGACAGAATTAAAAAGAAATAGATCATTCTAATATCTTAAGATATACATTTCTACGCAATTCCGTCAGTTCCGTGTTTTTGTAAAGAAATAGTTATCGGTAGCATTCCAGATATAAGCATTTTGGAAATATATTGCAATAAATTTTGTATTTGGTGACGGAATTGCAAAGAAATAGTTATCGGCAGCTTCCCAGTATATTATCTTGATTGTAGAAAATTTTAGGTTTGAAGTTTCCCACGTAAACTTAAACTACCGAGATGGTATTAAAATAATATAAGCGATAGAAATCTTTAGATTCTGTTCCTACTTAATTCCGTCAGTTCCATGTATTTGATGAGGAGGGAATTGCAAAGATGTTGTTATCAGTAGCATTCCAGTAAATTCCCTAAAATATCTTTATTATGAAACATTTTCAAAGTAAATTGCAGTAAGCTTTAAGTTACCAAGTGTTCCGTGTATTTGGAGACAGAATTAAGAGGATATTAGAATGAACGATTTATTATATGAGATGTCTATTTCTACTCACTTGAAGAAACAGTTATCGGTAGCATTCTAGTATAACACTAAAACTATCTTTATTATAAGGTACGGTATTTGGTAATGGAATTGAGAAGCCATAGAATAACGATTGAAATCCTTAGACATAATTTCTAATCAGTTGCTTGTTGCTTGCATTTGTTGAAAGAATTAAAATGTAAATCCCTTAAGCTTTCTTTACACTTTCAAAGCGAATTGCAGTATTACAACTTGAAAGTTTCCGACCGGTTCATGAAAAATAATGAATAAGATGTTTATTTCAACTCAATTTCGGTTCAGTCTTTTTGGTATAAGGTACTATACTTTAAATTATCTTTATCTTTGTAGAACATTTTCAAAATTTCATATTGCAATAGGTTTTAAGTTTCCTACGGAAATTTAAATTTGCGAGACGGAATTGTAAAGCAAGAATGTGAACAGTTGAAATCCTTAGTTGTCTATTTCCGCTCAGTTCTCTCAGTTCTGTATATGAGTTGGCGAAATTGAGAAGAATTAGTTATCTGAAATTTTCAAAGCATATTGCAGTAAGTTTTAGGTTTCTGGAAAGAAATATAATGAACGATTTAAAACTTAAGATGACTTTTTCTGCTCAATTCGTGGATATTTGTGCTTTTGCTGGCAAATTTTAAAAGAAATAGCTTACGAAAGCTATCCATATATTTCGCATACTTGAAGACGGAATTAAAAAGAAATGGAATAAACGCTTCAAATCTTAAGTTGTTTTCTTCTACACGATTGAGGCAATGGTTATCGGTAGCAACATGGTATATACCTAGAACTATCTTTATTAAAAGACATCAGTAAACTGCCATATGATATGACTTTTAAGTTCGCAGGTGTTCCTGGGAGACGCAAAACATTTACACAATGTCGTAGTGTGCACATACTTTTACTTCCGACTGTTTATCATGTATAACATATAGTAAAAATGTGCTACAAGTCACTCAACTTTTGATTTATAAATTTGTTGCTAAATACGCCAACAGGGCAAGTTTCTTCGAGTCTATTGCCAGCTGGCGCATAAATATTCTCGAACTACTAAAAAATATCTCAAATTTTGCATATATATCTCTGCTATATATACATATATATATAATATATTTACTCATATATCATATTATATTTATAGTCGCATTTAATAATAATGTTTGTTTGTATGTCAGAAATTGCACTTTGACAATATGGCGTATGAGTGATTTTTGTAAAATTATTATTGTGCGCTACGATTTCACTTATTGTGTGTATGTGTCTGTGTGTATATAATTAAATATTTGATTATGTACATTATATATATGTATGTATATGCATATACTACATAAACGCTTAAGTAACTTTGAATGCAAAAAAAAGACATTAACAATGAATGCAACGTATTTCAACAATCTATGTATCTGTGAATATAAATAGAAATGCTATAAAAAAATGTACAGTGTACAATAATAAAGCAGCTGATAAGCAAAAAAATAAATAAATAATGAAGAGTAATAGAGAAATTAAGTTATAGTAAAGACAACAAGGGGCCACGCTACCTGCACAAAACGCAGCAGAGTGCTGCTAGGTAAGACTTTTCGTAAAGAGCTTAGCTACTTCAGTTTGCTTTGTATCTTCTGCTAGAAAAAATAGCTTTTTTTTAGTACCCAGCTTCATTCCTCTGTGCTTTAACGTGGAATTTCCGCCGTAGTCAGATTTGGTTCTATTTCGGTTTTTAAAGTAGGAAATTTGTATGCGCTTCACTTCACCGAACTGAAAGTATACCCAAGATCTAAGGGTAGCGATCATGGATACTTTTAATCAAACTATACTCTAAATTGTTAGATAAATATATTTCTGCTATTTCTTCCATTATTATTCCACATGGGAACTTAACACCTCTATGAAGTCTTTCCATTGGTAGTCATAAGTTTTCTGTTTCTGTTTTTAAAGAAGGAAATCTGCATGCGAACTGAAAGTATACCCAAGATCTGAGGATAGCGATCGTAGACGTATTGGTCTAATTATTTTCGATTTTAAAGTAACAAGAGATTATTATAATTTCGTAAAAATATGTTGAACATAAAAATCGAGTAAAATTTTACTACTTTAGACGAAAAGTATGTATTTTTGCTAGCTATGCCTTTGCCTGCCAATTGCTGCGGGAAATCGTACCACAGAACTTAAATATTACTTAATAATTCATGAAATTATGAATGAAAACTTGTATCTTTAGTCATGGTCCCAATAAAATACTCTATCGGCATCAAATTGCAGCTACCGATTTTAGATATCATACTTCGTAAATAGACAATGACTTTTCGATAGATACTCCTGACAGTCGGCTCTGGCATTTATATTTTCTTGTTTCTCTAGTCTACAAGAGTCCGTGTTCCCTGCTTATTACACTCGGAATGCCGGTATTTCTAAGAGTTTTGTAGCCCCCCTTCGACATTTTGCATCTTTTTGTGCATTATTTAGTCAGTATTTGTATTTAGATTTATTTATTTTGTTTTAAAAGTTTGGCGCTACATTCCCTTGAACTGCAAGTGTAAACAATATCTAGGTGTAGCGATCTTAGACGTCTTGATCAAATTATTATTGAATTTAAAGTAAGAAGACATTATGCTTTGAAGCAAACTATACTTTAAATCAATATATGCCTATTTTGGTTTTTTTTTGTTCCTTTATTATTCCACAAGGGAACTTAGGGCCTCTGCGAAGTCGTTCCAGCGGGGTCTGTTCTGTGCCGTCCACAACGAGCTGATCTGGCCTAGTTCTTGAAGAACGATACGTCTTGAGGGTTTCAGTCTAGTGCTATTTGGATCTATCCAAGTGCAATTTCATTCTGTGTTTAAAGTTTGAAATTGGCTTCAAAATATACGCTCTGCTACTAGGGGCTGCGCTACCTGCTTAGTACACTCAAACTGTGCATGTATACAAATTCTAAGGTTAGGCATCCTAGGAATGGTGTTTGTCACAAAGCGCTGAATATTTTTTAATGAAAAGTAATAAAAATTATTTTTACAACCATAAAATTTTAGAGTATAATTTATATTTCGCAGTTTAAACCTGGAGCTGTACTCCCTGCTTAGTACACTCAAACTCAAAAAACCAGAGATCATTTTCGAATTAAAAGTATTATAATAGAAAATTATGTTTTAAGCCAAAATATATTTGAGATCATTATTTATATTTCTGCGTTCGAAGTTTAAAACTTACTACAAGGGGCTGCACTACCCGCTTAGTACACTCAAACTGCGGATACAGCTTCTAAGGGTAGAGATCGTAGACGTGTTGTTCAATTAGTGAAAATAATTTTCGTATCATATTATTTGTATTTTGGGTTTAAAACTTGAGAATCGCACTTCAAAATGTACACTTTGCTAAATACACTCGAACTGCAATATATCCAAAGTGTAAAGCTGTGAATCCTAGACGTGATTGTCAAAAACCAGAGTTAATTTTCGAATTAAAAGTATTATAATAGAAAATTATATTTTAAACCAAAATGTATTTGAGATCATAATTTATATTTCTGTATTTCAATCAAACTACGTGTATATACGATATCTAAGGATAGGAATTGTAGACGTGTAGACTCATTTGGATTTATTAGATGCATATTTCCATAATTCTCTTCTTATGTTAGGGATCTTGAAATGAAAAGTAAAAAATATAAAAAGCAAAGTAAAAAGAAATTATCTCATGTTTGGAATCGTAAGATTTATATTTCTGTAATTCTCTGCTTATTAGACCCAAATGGTGAGCATATACAACTTCTAAGGTTAGGGATCTTGGAATGGAAAGTAATGAGAAGTTAAAGGAAAAATAATAGGAATTTCTCAAATCATGTTTGGAATCGTTAGAATTACATTTCTGTGATTCCCTAAACTAACAGGGGATACACGCTCTGTTACTGCATTCAAACTGTCTTCAAATAGCTAAAAGTTTTCAAGGCCCTCTTCAGCATAGAGCAGCTATTTGGATATATTTATTTCTTCAAAGTTATTTCCATCTAGTATTTCCCTTAGAGCTATTTGTATTTGTATTGAATACAAATTTATTTCGGAAATAAACGCATTGCTAAATAAAATTTCTTTTCTTTTTATTTTGTGTTCTACTTATTATCCATAAATACCAAATAATCATAAAAATTATCTCGCTTCAATTTGTTTATACAACAGAACTCTATACTAGATACGACTAAGTATATATATTGAGAGAGAGAGAGTAGTTCGAAACGCAAAAAGTACAAAGTATAATTTTTGTTTTTGCAAGCCCATAACTTTTTATTTCGATTCTTCTTGTTTTCCGCTTGCGATCGGCGAAAATGTCTTAACAATTTACTTGAATAGTATACTTAAATTCTTTATAAACAATCTAACACAAATGTTTATAATACACTTGTTGTTAGTAATTCTCACCACAGTGTGGTGGGATTATTGTCTATCTATAGGGCATGCTCTTTGTAGAGCTTATGTAAATAGACGTGCGGGCATATGCATATCTAAATAAAGACTATATAAATGAAATATCTGCTGACGTTTGTTTAAACGCATTTTTACTAGGCCCCCGCCAATCGAAGCTATTTCTCCCAAGATCCCTACAGCAGATGTGCCATATAAATGACGTCAGAGGTGTGTTTGTGTGTGTGTATTACGTATACGTAGCGTGTGCATAATAAACTTTTCAACAAATTGGTTTGACAATTAATAATATTGAGCGTATTGACAGCTCGAGAGATTTTGAAATTGAAACTTAACTTTTAGGAAATAATCTTAAGTACAGCGCACATATGTCTTCCATTTGAAAATATTTCGCATATCCCAACAGTTTTGTATAAAGTTGTAAACAATACAATATAAAAATCTTATAGAAATTTGATTAAATCCTTATAATATAGTAATCCCATGACATCCCCATAGCTGTGTTAGAATTGAAGTTAGTTGCATACAATAGTCAGCAAAAACTTATTTTTTCTTAACAAATTGTTGGGAAAATATGAGTAGACGAGCACCGCATTTTCCGATTTTCAAAAAACAAATCGTTAGCTGAAAACGTTTATTATTTAACAAATAATACTTTGCGTTTTCAGACTCTTCGAGCTTAAATATGAGCTTGCATTTATTTGTTAATTTTAGCAATTTTGTTATTAAAGTTACACAAGTCACTCCCAAACTATTATTACAGAGCATTTAATTTCAATTTAAATAGAATTCCCTTAGTTTAACTAGCATCAGTTACAGTCGTAAAGTTAATGGAATTATTGTTCAAATGTCTAACGATTGTTTGTTTAGTGGGCTTTAATGACTGGTTTGTAATAAATTAAATAAACACCGAAGTATTAGCAACGAGTTTGTTTAAAATAGCTTCACTTGTGTGAAAATCGTTAAGATTTTGATGTTTTTCACTTTGTCACTTAAACGTTGATTTATTTTTTTGTTGAACTTTGATATGCTCCTGTGATTATTTTAGCAAAAAAATGGCAAACCTTGAGTGCCGCTTAGACTCTGTGCTCCAAAAGCTCTCTTGCACGCATTTAGCATGCGAATTTTGTTTGAACTTTTGTTTCAAAATAAAGTTTGATTTATGTCATTATGTGTGAAATACAACATCCACAGACCTTGATCCGAAACAGTTAATTCTCGAAGACTTTGCGGCACATCTGGAACGGCAACGCGGGTAAAACTTCTCGAATGTTGTATTTCAAATGTTTCAGAGTTTGTAGATTGTCGGCATAGACTCGATCGATCTTTAGCGTAGAGCCATAAAATACTTCTAAGGGTTGAAATCACATGATCTTGTTGACCAAATAACATCACCAAAAGGCGAAATTATGCGTCTTTCAAATGACGTGCGCAATCTGGCCATATTCGTTCGTGCTGTGTGGCACTGAACCCACAAGTCATCCGTATCCATTTCTTCAATTTCAGACGTTTTCTTATACGTAAATTTATTTCTTGATACAATGTACGTTAATTTCTCTGAGCTTCTATGAACATATGATACCCTTATACCCTATAGATAACTGCTTTTACCCTACCCTGCATGGATTGTCGGCATAGATTCGATCGATCTTTAGCGTAGCCCCATAAAGAAAAGTCCAAAGAGCTTAAATCACATGATCTCGTTGGCCAAATGACATCACTCAAATGCGAAATTATGCATCCTTCAAATATCGTTTGCAATATGGTCACATTCGGTCGTGTTGTGTGGCACGTGGCGCCGTTCTGCTGGACCCACATATCATCCGTAGCCATGTCTTCAATTTCAGCTCAAAAATAAACTGCTAATTGCTGCGCACGTCTTGGAATCGAAGTATTCGGATCTTCGTTAAGTCTAGCAGCAACAGCAGAAATATTTTCGATCGAACAAGCATTACGATAATGCACAGATCTCACAATATCTGCTATGGGGCCAGTTCGTTCGTATTTCTGCACTACCTATCCAATTTCTTGTTGTGTTGGTCGATTCGTGTTGGTATTTTCGTTATGCTTCATAAATATTTTTCACCATTTTTGCCGTATAATTTTACAAAATTAACAATGCCAAACATACAACTAATGACGCTTTGATTGATAGATATGACGAACCACTTTTGAAAGCCTGAAATGGGCAACCCTTTAGATGCACTTGTTGAAAAGTTCGGAATCATAAAATTAACCTACAAATATATAAAAATAACGATTTCCTGCAAGCAGCTGCTTGAAAACTGCAAGCAGTGCGCACTGCTTGTTCAAACAAGTGCTTTCTTAAAGAATAATTTACTTTTCCGTAAAGTGTATGCCAATGTCGTCTGTATTTCATTTTATTTAAGTTTTTTTTTCTTGTTTTTTGAAGCCTTTATTCTCGCCCAAGGCCTCTTGTGCCGAACTTCAAAGCTTCTTTGACGAAGTGTTGCATTCGAGTCAAGCGAAGCTCTGGCCCACAGCCTCCTAGCTCACTGCTGCAAGTATATGAGGACTCGAGTTATCAACATGGTCGTATAGCACATATCATACACAGCGCCCCCCCAGCAAACACCCCCACACGTATATCTACATATATATATATAATTTTTCAGTTTGTATTAACTTTTTTCTCTTTATATTTGTTGCGCAGTTTCCTATATCAGCTGTTGCTATGCCACATGAGTGGGTACCCGGTAACTTCCAGTGTACCCTGCACACACACACATATATATATATATATATATACATATATATATGTATATCTATATATATGTGTATCTACATACACCTTATGTATCTGTTTGCGTAGTTGCAATATGCATTTTGAAAACGTTTCCATTGTTCCTCGTGGAAATGCAATGGGCTGGTACGAAAAATTGTACGAACTGTCCAAGTGTTGGTAGTTGGTAACGTTCACCACTTATGTAAACATTGGGTATATGGACAATATTTATGTATCCCATGTATATGACTGGGGGTACATTGGACAAGTTGAAACAAATATTTTCTTTTTTTCGTAAGATTTATCGAGTTGGTGTCCAAAGGCGTCAAGTTGCAAAAGTTTGCAAGTTCCAAGTTACATATATCATTATTTAAATTTATAAATTTGAGCTTGAATTATCGCCCTAAGTGAGCTGCACATAAAGGGTAATTTTTTGAGTAACTAGCTAATTTGATTTTCAAAAGACCATGAATATAAAATACACAATACAATGTATGAAAACTTAAAATTATATCATCTAATTTCTAACGAAATATGCACAAAATCCAGTTTTAGAATTTATAGAAATATTAACGCCTTAAAGCTGCTTGGTATGTTTTGTATTTGATTAAGCGAGATTTGAAATTTTTAACTTAAGGTGGATACTACAGATGCACTCAATGACATTTGCTTACAAAAGTTTCCAGTTTTTAGCTTAGTTGAATAAGTTTTCTTATGTTTATGAATCATATAATTAGACTGTTCTGCCTAGTTCTACAGTAATAAAGTTTTTGGAAACTCTAAAAAATATTAAATATTCTTCAGCAATCGTGGCTCAGTTTGTTCAAATAACTTTTTTAATAATTCGACAAACAAGTTACAATTTTGTTAAGCATTATTTTAAAATCTACTAGAACTTCCCAATGACTCAATTGCGAGCCTTATGTGTTTTTTTTTTAGAATTTTAGAAATTTCTTTAAATTATATATAATATAGTAATCCCATGTCCCCATAGCAGTATTAGAATTAAAGTTAGTTGTTAGTAGTAATATTCTTTTTTTAAATTCAAATATGCAGATTGTTGCAAATTTTTTGACAACAATTGGGATAGTCTTTTTAGCAGATTACTTTAAAAATTCTTATATTTCTTTAAAAATTCTTAATTTTCTTTAAAAAATGTTATTTTTCTTTAAAAATTGTTATTTTTCTTTAAAAATTCTTATATTTCTTTAAAAATTCTTAATTTTCTTTAAAAATTGTTATTTTTCTTTAAAAATTCTTATATTTCTTTAAAAATTCTTATATTTCTTTAAAAAATTGTACTGTCCTTGAAAAATTCTTATTTTCCTTGAAAAACTTTTATTTTTTTTTTTTGAAATTCGTATTTTTCATTTAAATCGATTTTTTTCTTGAAAAATTCTTATTTAACTTTAAAAATTCTTATTTTTCTTTAAAAATTCTTAATTTTCTTTAGAAATTGTTATTTTTCTTTAAAAAAATTTATTTTCCTTGAAAAATTCTTATTTTCCTTGAAAAATTCTTATTTTCCTTGAACAATTCTTATTTTCCTTGAAAAATTCTTATTTTCCTTGAAAAATTTTTATTTTTCTTTAATAATTTTTTTTCTTTAAAAATCGTTATTTTTCTTGAAAAATTTTTATTTTTCTTTGAAAATTTTTATTTTTTTTTAAATTCTTACTTTTCCCTAAAAATTCTTATTTTTTTTACAAAATTCTTATTTTTCTTAAAAAATACTTATTTTTCTTTTCGAATTCAACCTTTCTTATACTTCATTAGTTAAAATTGTCGTTGAAGCCGAAATTTAAAAAGATTCACAAGGGAGCGAAGTTTTATCCAGAAGTAATTTTGCTGAAGTTTGAAGATTTCTTTGAACCTTTTAAAATTATAAGTAAAACGAAAGCAGCTTCTATAGCAGCTACAAGCCAGAAGTGTCACAAACAGGAAACCTTTACCTCTACAAGTGTTCAGCAAGTGCTGTGTGTGACTCATTTCGCAACAAATAATTGCAAAAATATCGAATACGTAAACAATTCAGTTTATATACTCAGCAATGTCTTGCAAAGTTGAAATATAACATTGAACCTATTGAGACTAGAGGAAAGTTAAGTAGCTTCTCATTGGAAAGCGGCACATACCTTCCTTATTATACCCTCTACCTCATGTTATAATAGGAACAATAAATGCAAACCGAATATATTTATTTATGTTATATAGTCGAAGACCCCCAAAATTACCTAAAGTATGATTCAGATGGCTGGAGAAGTTGATGTACCCATGTGCGTCTGCCCATCTGCATGAAAACCTTAATCTTAATATCTCAAGAGGTATAGAAATCAAGAGATTTATAATAGAGCTCCCATAAGATAACCAAAGACAGCAACCATTAGTTTTTTGTTGTGCATATATCAAATAGCTGCCATATTAAAAATTATCAAATTTAACAAAAATCGATCAAATGATGAATATCTCTTATAAGGGAAATCGATAACAAGTTGTTTATAGAAAATGAATTTTTCAAAAGTATTTTAGTGCCTCGAAGCACTTCGATGCATTTTTTTGAAGTCGGTTCGGAACTAAAACATCACTCAAAAATTATATCATATTATTATCAAGATATCAAGGCTATCATATAGCGTCCATAGAGGAAATCAGCTAAAAGTGTTGTTTGTATGATATCATTGTATCTTGCCTAGTTTTCAAGACTTCATAATAATGAATTCATAATATATTGATATCGGTCCTCTGACGAAGTGCCTTCTGTCTAATATAATTCAAGCTAAGATTCGTATTGCTTTCTGATATTGTTTTCTAGTATCGGTGGTATTTGAAAACAATCACTAAGTTTATAACTTACAGCTACATAGTTGTCTTATTTGAAGAGTTCTCGAACATCTCTCGCATAATCTGCTGTTGATGAGCCGACAACTAGAAATGGAACAAATAAGAAATTATTTCAATTGATTCCATTAGAAAAATTATGAACATACGTAGTAGTAGTTTTTGTTTATAAATTGCAATGGCGTATCCAAATTACACGCTCTCAGATACAATGTATCTATTCAACACAGACATTTTGTTTGTTACAATAATCACCACATATAGATGAATAGATGGATAGATGGATAGAGATGTATATGTACATAGGTAAACTGTTTAAATTATATTATATACTGAAATGCATTTATTGCCATAGATGTAGGCCGATTTCGCTCTAGCGCTTTGTATCTCTCATACTTGGGGCTGTGTTTATCCATACGCTCAGTTCTCTGCGTAATCTCTCCGTAATCTCTCCGTATCTCTCAAAGCGTAATACTTATACTCAAAAAACAATTGCAATCGCTGCAATGGCAATTTTTTTTGTTTTATTTGTTGTATTTTAATTGTTTTCACTCTATTTTGTTGTTTGTTTTTGATTTCTTTCTCGCATTTTGCACTTGAACGACTTTCAATTGAATTTTTGTATTTTTATTTATATAAAACGTCATGCGCCCAGTACCTCTAGGTACTACACTATGTACATCTACAGGCATATATATGTTTAGACGAAAACAAAGCAAATTACATA